>JAJQQW010000011.1:12932055-14147055 GCA_025583905.1 Ia io | reverse complement strand
GAGAGCTGAAGCACAATAGAAATAATCAGGGTGATGTAGAGAGGTTTTTTTAAAAAAATAACTCATTTGCTTTTTCCCACTGCGTGTTTTCTTTTACTGAGATACATAGGAGCTGGTCACCACAAGATATCTAGTTACCGCCCATCACGCCACGTGGTTAATAAATGTTTTTCTCTTGTGAGGAGACTTCTGGGATCTACGCTCCCAGCAACATTCACATGGACAACATGGTCTTGTTGACAGTTGTCACCAGGCTATATGTTACACCCCCGGACATCTTTACCTCCCAGGGCAAGAGGTTAACAGTAACGAATTATCCTATACAATAAACCCCTAATATGCAAATCGACCCAACGGCAGAACAACGCGCACTGACCACCAGGGGGCAGATGCTCAAGGCAGGAGCTTCCCCCAGCCCGCAGGCCCCAGGCCAGCCAAGGCGGGTGGGTGCCAGCAGGGACCCCCCTCTCCCCCCCCCCCCCCCGCATCGCAAACACAGCGGCGGGTGGCAGGAGCCTCTCTTGCCTCCGCAGCAGCGCTAAGGACCCCTGGGGCCTAAGCCAGCAGGCTGACATCCCCCAAGGGGTCCCGGACTGAGACAGGGCACAGGTGGGGCTGAGGGACCCCCTGCCAGTGCACAAATGCTGTGCACCAGACTCTAGTCGTTGAATAAAACTCTGACTGGAGCCGAGCACTTTTCACATATTATCATTTATTTTTCCTCCTGACTAAATAGCGTTAGAAGCCTAGAGAAGTAAAAGGACTGCCCAGCGTCACATGGGTAATACGTGGCTCCACAGGGTGACAGACTGAATACCTGCAGCCCCCCAAGGCCACACACTGAGAGCCTCCTCCCCAGTGGGATGGAACCTGGAGGCGGGGCCTGAGGGGATGGTCAGGTCGGAGGGTGGAGCCCTCAGGAATGGGACACATGTGCTTAGACAGGAGACCCCTGAGCTCCCTCACCCCTTCGCCACCTGAGGACGCAGCGAGAGGACGTCCCTCCAAGAACCAGGAGGCGGGGTCCCACCGGACACCGACTCTGTAGAGCACCTCGATCCTGGCCGTCCAGCCTCCACACTGTGAGGGGACATGTCTGTGGTGTGTGCCACCCGCCCATGGTACTTCCATTACAGCTGCCAGAACGGACTAAGACGTGGAGGCCCCATCCGGCTCTGAAACGTGTTCTCAGTCCACTTTATGTGTTTATTTTTTACACATTTTTATTGATTTCAGCGAGGAAGGGAGAAGGAGAGAGAGAGAGAGAAACATCCATGATGAGAGAGAATCATAGATCGGCTGCCTCCTGCATGCCCCACACTGGGGATCGAGCCAGCAACCCGGGCACGTGCCCTGACCGGGCATCCAACTGTGACCTCCTTGTTCATAGGTTGATGCTCAACCACTGAGCCACACCGGCCAGGCTCTGTCCACTTTAAAGGAGAAGGAGACAGCCTGAGAGCAGGCGGTCCCTGCCCGGGACCCACGAGCTCATCCCGGACTCCCCCTCATCAGAGCACTGAAAGTTCCCAGAAGGTCCCGAGCCGGTTTTGGGGAGGGGAGCATTGATCACAGCCACGAGCTGCGGCAACAAACAAGGCTATTTCAGACGTCCCGAGGCCTGGACGAGCAGAGGGCGGGGGAAGCTGAGTTTAGCTGGTTTATTTCTGTGAATAGGAGCCTGACAGCCGTAGAAATATTGCTGGAAGCTCAGAGAGTCTTGGAAAGGGAAATATTTGTGCTTTATCACACGGCCCAGAAACTCCAGCAAAGCGCTAATCTTGGGTGGATTCTGTCTGCTCAACAGGCAAACTAATAATAAGAACAGTGGGGTGGGGGCGGCGAGCATGCAGCCCTGAGACCACGCCTGTAGGCGCCCTTCCTGGGTGGCTCCGGGCGCCGAGGGTGGCGACATGTTTCATGGATGTTTGTAACCTGGAGGGGAACATGCAGTTCCCCAGGGAAGCCGATGACCAGGCTCCTCGGAATGAGAACGTGAGGGGAGCCCTCCCCAGGCCCAGGATCCATTTCTTACCGAATCTTCTCATTTCCTTAAATGTCTCCTTTGCTGAAAACTCTGAGCTTGGGCAACAATCGCACGTTCAGGAACCATTACTCACGCCTGCCAGGGAAGCCTGGGATAGGAGTCAACCTTGGGGGGAGGGGGGTGTCAGGGGGGCCCCTGGGCCAGGTGTGGCTGGGCCTGGGATCTCAAATGCCGGGTCCCCATGTGCCGGGCCCGAGGGTCTCAGGGACTGGCCCTCGGTTTGCGGCAGCTTTGTGTTTAACATTCTTTATGAATATTAATGTCCTCAGTGTCCAGCCCGCTGCAGGTGGCTCTGCAGAGAATTGCCAAATTTACGCACTTTCCCCCCAAACTGTCTGGTGTCGGAGGAGGTGGTATGGGGGTCGGGGCGAGGTAGGCAGGGAGGGCCCAAGAGGCAGGGGGACACGGGATGGCTGCCGAGAGGGGCTGCTGTTCACCCTCATTCGCTGCCTTGAACCCAAGTCGCTTCCCAGCCACCGCGCCATCCGCCATCGCGCTCCCTGCCAGCCCCGTGCCCAGAGCCGGGGGCACAGGCGGGCACAGCTTCCTGGGAGAACGCGCGGGTCTCTGCGGGAAACGTTGGGCCTGACTGAGGTGGTTTCTCTTTCTCAACACCTGTACCATTTCTTAAAAAATAGTTGCACTGAGCTATAATTCACCGACCCTCAAATGTGCCCGTCTAACGTGTATAACTCGCCCTGGCTGGTTTGGCTCAGTGGGTAGCGTGTTGGCCCGCGGACTGAAGGGTCTCGGGTTCGATTCTGGTCAAGGGCACGTACCTAGGTTGCAAGCTCAATCTCTGGCTCTGGCCGGGGGCATGCGGGAGGCAACCAATCGATGTGTCTCTCTCACATCCATGTTTCTCTCTCTGTGTCACTCCCCCTCCCTTCCACTCTCTCTCTAGAAATCAATGGAAAAAATGATCCTCGGGTGAGGACAAACAACAACAACACAAAATAATAGTAAAATGAAGTGTGTGACTCGGGGCTCCAGTGTCACAGAGCTGTAAAGCCATCACCACCATCTGGTTCCGGAACGTTCCCCAGACCTGTCAGCAGGCAGCGCCCACCCCCCGCTGTGGCCCTACAGGGGCCGGCCGTCCTCTTTAGTTCCCGCTCTGAACGGCAGGGACGCGGGGCCGGGGACTGTGGACTCTGCTTCCCAAAGCTTCTAGGGAAACTGTTGAAATGGGGAGGGCTCTCCATGGCTCCCAGGCGCCCGCGGTGGGGGCTGATGTTGCGCCCCGTTCCAGAACAAGGGGTCCGAGCCACATGGCAGCACAGCACGGGGGCGGATTCGCTGAAGGAAAGGCCTCTGGGCTGACGTTCCTCGCTGTGGCCCGACCTGGACCGGGGCCCAGCGTCCCGCCCTCGCCTCCGCTGGGACAAAGTCGCCCAAACTAGCTTCAGCGGAAAGAGGGTGGCACTGGGAGCGGAGCTGGGGGTTCTCCCCCGAGTTTGCAGTCCGGCCTTAGACGGCGGCAGCGACCTGAGGAGGCCCAGGCTCCTCTCCTGTGTCCACAAAGGCCTGCTGCTGGGGGAGGGCAGCAGGAGGGGCTGGGCGCTGGGCTGCCCTTCACCGGATGGAGAAGCTGACCTGGTGCCCTTCGTGGAAGCGGGAGGAAGCCCGGAGTTCGCAGACGCCGCCGCTGCTCCCGGCCCCGCTGTCCTGCTCCAACGCCGGCTCTGCCTGGGACATCCCCCCATGCCCTCCGCAGCCCCCCTTCCCGGCTGGCGGGGAAAAAGGGGGCCTCTCCCTGACCGGAGCCCTGTGCCCGCCCGGGGCCCTCTCCCCGCCCGGGGCCCTCCCCCTGCCCAGGGCCCTCCCCCTACCGGGAGCCCTCTCCCTGGCCGGGGCCCTGTGCCCGCCCGGAGCTCTGCAGACGCCCTGAGGCCTGGCTTCGCCCAGTCAGCTGGCCTGTGGCTGCTGTACCATCTTTGTCTCTCTACATAGCAGCTGCTAGGTTTTTTCATTTAAAAAATTGTTTTAATTCTAATAGGTCATTGTGTTCTAATAGAACATCCTGTTACACAAAGATACAGGGATATTTCAGGGGCCAAAGGGCCTCGAGAGTCCCTGAACTAGACAGAGGGAAGCTGTCAGAGCCGTCTCGCTGGCTCCTGGGGCCATCGCCTGATGGTTTTAGCGTTTGTCCCAAATTCCGTGGCTCTGTTTGCATGTGGCAAGCGTAGCTGCCCCGCACCCACCAGTATGGGCCTCCCATCCCAGGGCCTAGCAGAAGATGAGAAGCATCAAGCTCTACATCAAGAACAGAAACTCTGAGCCCAGCAGGTGTGGCTCGGTGGTGAGCTTCAACCCAGGAACCAAGAGCTCCCCGGTTTGATTCCCGGTCAGGCACATGCACGGCTTGTGGGCTCGATCCCCAGTAGGGGGTGCAGGAGGCAGCTGATCCATGATTCTCTCTCATCATTGATGTTTCTGTCTCTCCCTCCCTCTCCCTTCCTCTCTGAAATATATATATATATATATCCTATATAATAAAAGGCTAATATGCAAATCGACCAAACGGCGGAACAACCGGTTGCTATGACACCCCCTGACCACCAGGGGGCAGACACTCAACACAAGAGCTGTCCCCTGGTGGTCAGTGTGCTCCCACAGGGGGAGCGACGCTCAGCCAGAAGCTGGGCTCACGGATGGTGGGGGCAGCGGCAGTGGCAGGAGCCTCTCCTGCCTCCACAGCAGCACTAAGAACGTCCCCTGAGGGCTCTCGGACTGTGAGAGGGCACAGGCCGGGCTGAGGGACCCCCCGCCCAGTGAACGAATTTCATGCACGGGGCCTCTAGTATGTGTGTGTATACATGGAGAGGGAGACCCACATCTCTGAGTTTGTGAGGGGAGAATGGTGGTTTGTTGCATATGAAAGCGTGCTGTCCGCTCCGGGGGGCTGTCTGCAGGCTGGTGACCAGTCTCGTTAGAGAAGTCGCCGCTGCCAGCTTGTCACTGACCCCACAAAGCCAGCCATGAGCTCAGGGCCCTCGGTGCCAGGGCCCTCGGTGCTGGTGGCTCTGCTAGCGGGAGGCGCCCAGCACTGGGCAGCTGCAGGCACCCCGGGCTGCCGGAGGCTGTACCCAGCCCGGGTCACCACATCCACCCCCTGGGAGAGGCACCAGGCTATTCACAGGTTGTCCCTGAGACATTAACGGCCTTCAGTGCTCAGCAGTGAGATGCGCGGCTTGGAAGGCCGGCCAGCATAAATAGGCTCTTTATTCCCCTGCCTTCACGCAACCGGGAAAGAACAGCAGAGCCGGGAAGACGGACATTCCAGGGATGCCACAGCGAGACCTCAAAACAGCACAAGGCCGCGTCTGCTGGAGGAAGCCCTGCCTGAGAGACGGGCTGCAGCCGAGGGGCAGGGCCAGCCAGACGGGGAGGGCCGGCCAGCTCAGAGAGGGCGCCCCGGAGCCGGAGCCGGAGCCGGGCAGGGCGGCCCTCCATCCTGTGCCAGGGTGCTCCCTGACATCGTGGTTTCTCTCCTCTAAAACAGTGCGATTTTGCCACCATGTGTCCTTAGGAGTGGATTCCGAAGACATCTGGTTGCTCAAAATCCACGGGGCGTATGGCTGGTATGTGTGTTAAGCAGAATCCTTTCTGAGCAAATAGGGTGTCTCTCCAAGGGCATCTAGGATGGAGCCTGCTTCTCACCGCAGGTTAGATTATTTACTCGGTGGGAAAAAGAAAACTCTGTTTGGTCCTAAGGTGCATGGCGACACCGAGTTGTAAGAGAGGAAAGCGAAGCCCCTGCTTCTGGACCTCCCCCTGGAGTGGGAGGTGGTCAGGTCCTCCCAGCTGACTGGCATCTCCGTGTGATTGGCACCTCGGCGTGATTGGCACCTTGGTGTGGTGTCTTTGGTTTGAGAACACAAAGGTGAAAACTCTGCAGATAGACTTCTTTTAAAATATTTTTTTTATTGATTTTAGAGAGAGAAACATCAATGATGAAAGAGAGCCATTGATCAGCTGCCTCACGCACGCCCCCCTCTGGGGCTGGAGCCCGCAACCCGGGCACGTGCCCTGACCGGGAATCGAACCGTGACCTCCTGGTTCATGGATCAACACTCAAGCCCTGAGCCACGCCGGCCGGGCGGACAGCTTTCTTACTAAGAAACCAAACACACACAGCCCAGCCACTGACGACGTTTCGGTGAGTTGTCCTTTTTCAGCCTGTTTCTCACCAAACATTGGCACCGTGATTTGTGCCCGCGACGTGACTGGGTCCAAGGCTGAGGTTGGGAACAGCTGCTGCGCTGCCCGGCTTTGCTCCTTCCCAGTCTCAGAAAACAGGGTGGGAAGTGGGGGTTACTGTGACGAGGTGGAAGAGGGGGCCACAGCGTGTGTGGGCCCGTGTCGCCTATTTTGGGAACGGGACTTCTGAGTCACCCTCTAAATTAGACGCAGGTGTTCTTGGCAGAACAGAGAGCTGAGAGCCGTGGCCGAGGGCCTGGCCCCACCCACCCCCGGCTCTGCTGTGTGAGGGTCCCAGCGAGGAGGAGACTGGGAGGGGGAGCACACAGGCGCTCTTAAAATTAGTCAGCCCCCGAGGGACGTTTTTTTTTAATTTAATTTAATTTAATTTATAGATTTTAGAGAGAGAGAAACATCAATTTGTTGTTCCACATACGGATGCATTCATGGTTGCTTCTTGTATGTGCCCTGACTGGGGATCGAACCCACAACCTCGGATTATCCGGATGACACTCTAACCCACTGAGCCACCCGGCCAGGGCCCCGGTGACATCTTGGTAAGGAGTAAGTTGTGGCCATTCTTTGCCAAGGTCTGGTTTCAAATCCTAGGCCAGAAGCTTCTACCCCCTGACATATAGGGCAGCTCACGTGTCTGAAGTTGGTAGCCTATAGAATAGTACTGACTCACAGACTGTAAGGCCGTTATACATCTGTAAGGTGGGGAGCATTAAGTGCCTCCCACATAGTAGGTGCTTAACAAATACTACTATTGGCATTCATTCTTCTTTTTCCTTTTAATATATATATTTTTTATTAATTTCAGAGAGGGAGGGAGAGGGAGAGAGAGATAGAAACATCAATGATGAGCGGGAATCATTGATTGGCTGCCTCCTGCATCCCTCCTCCCCCCCAACCTGAGATCAACCCTGCAACCCAGGCATGGAATCAAACCTGGAACCCCTCAGTCCGCAGGCCGACGCTCCATCCACTGAGCCAAACCAGCTAGGGCTGGCATTCATTCTTGAACTGCCCTGTGTGTGAATTCTGTCTCCCACCCCCAGACCCTCCAGCTAGACTCTGATTTATTCATCTCTGAGATTCTCACAGGGAGGCATGGAGGCGGCCACCTGCCAATCCTGTGCGCTAGCTCCCCTGCACCGGGCTCCCGCCGCCACCCTGACCCCAGCCTGGCACGCACCCCTGTGGCCTGTGTTTCAGACGTCCCTCCCGCACCACGGTAATGGCCAGCCGAGCAAGAGACAGACAGGAGGGAAGAAGCAGACCCGGAGGGAGGCCCAGCCTGTTCCCGTTCAGGTGCCAGAGGCGTCCGTGAAGGGGCGGCCTAGGGACAGAGGGTTCCCAGGGAGGGGCCGGGGGAGAGCTGCAGAGGCCCCAGTTCCGCGTGAGCAGATGCCCCCCAAGGCCAGCGGGGGCTGTGGGAGACCGGGTACCAGTCAGGCTGAGGGTGCAGGAGGTAAGATCATGCTCATTCATTCAGTGCTGTGAGGACCTACTGTGTGCCGAGCACTGGCCTAGGTGCCACCGGATGTGATGCAGAAGGAGACAGAGTCCATTAGGGCGGGGGAAGGAGTTCATCACAAAAATCGCTGGGGCACTAGGAGTCAGAGCGAAACACTCCTGTTGCCACAGGAGGTTAGGGAAGGGTGCTGGGGCTGTGATAACCCGCGGGAGCGAGGTCAGCTCGGAGTCTGGCCAGAGGGAGAAGGACATCCCGGACGGCGAGAAGGACGCTCGGAAGGCGGGGACCCTGGGCTGGAGCAGGGGAGTGGATGCTTCAGGAGCTGGGCTGGAGGGGACCTGCCCTGGGTGCCCCGAGGGAGTCTCCTGGGAGGGAGGTAGTGCATCCGCCCTGGGGTGACAGACACAGAGCACCCAGCCAGGAGGGGGGAGGGAGCGGAACGCCCCCTGAGGAGAGTGGGGAGACCGGGAGGGGCAGCTTCACCCCGGCCGGCCTGTTCTGGAACTTGGGGCTCATGAAGGAAGCTGAGCCTTTCGGCCGTCCCATGGCAGACGGAGGTCCAGGCACCCGCAGACAGAGGCCGCGCAGGTGGGTTCAGAGGTGAACGGTATCAGCACCACGCTGGCACCGGGGTCAGACTCAGGGTCAGGCTCCGGCACCAGTTGGAAATGCCCTCACTCCAGGCCCGGCCAGCCGGCGGGGCTCAGTGGCTGAGCCAGGAGGTTGGGGTTCAGTTCCCGGTCAGGGCACACGCCTGGGCTTGGGGCTCAAGTCCGCGTAGGGGGCATGCAGGAGGCGGCCGACCCATGATTCTCTCTCATCATTGATGTTTCTCTCTCTCTCTCCCTCTCCCTTCCTCTCTGAAATCAACAAAAATATATTAACAACAACAACAAAAGCAAAAACATCGAGCCAGTCAGAAGTCAGGCATGTGGACCAGAGGGCAGGGGGCTCAGAGCCGATGCCCGAGAGACGGTGACCCGAAGCCGCGTTTACTCTGTGGCCTGGGCAGCCCCCCGGGCAGCTCCGAAGCGAGGACACCCACTCGGGCCTCCCCCGGCTCACTGGTGTCCAGACGGGAGCGGAACAAAGCCGCAGACGCCGAGGTTCCTGTTTCCCGTTTCCTCACCACTGTGTGTGCGCCTGCTCACTCGCAGAGTCCCTCGGAGACGCGGCCAGGCTGTGTCAGGGCCCGGCACTCGGCCACCCTGCGAGATGCCACAGCGGTCGCGACTTCGAAATCTGTGGCACGTCCATCCCGCTTGGTCCAACGGAGGCGCCCCGCGTCCTGAACCCACCAGTGGGCGCCTGGACATCAGGAGAACCTTCCAACCAGAAACTTCCCGCTGTGCCCCCGCCAGCCTCTGCCCTGGGCAGTGAAGGCACACACACACACACACACACACACACACACACGCACACGCACACGCACACGCATGCACATACCATTCACCTCATTGACAGGGGCCGCATTCATGCACCTCCTTCGAAGGCTGCAACGGGTTCCTTTCTCACAACAGGGGACCCACTTCAATGAGCCCTCTTTTTCTTTTTCAAATCAGATGGACAAACAAGCTGATAACAATGAAACCAAAACACAAAGCCAGCATCTCCGAGGACAGGAGCAGAGCCCGTGGCTTCCCAGCTCCTGCCGCCCGAGGAAGGGACGTGAGGTGAGGGAGGACGTGGGGAGGAAGACGGTCGCGTCTATTTCAGCTTCCCAGGGAAGCCCCACTTCCTTTTGACTTCGTGTAAACAAAGGACAGCAGTTGGCTCGGTGATTGCAGATAACCGGGCCTTTAAAGTAAACGCAGTTTATCTCAGTGGAGATCTAATAAATGAAGACGCTTTTTCCAGAATGGGATTCCTTCGCTAAGAACGAGAATCATAGCCATATCACTTTATTGAGTGTTTACTACGTAACAGGCACTCACTAAGCGCGTAGCAGACATTAGAAAGAGTGTTGACTTGGCTGTATCTATTTCACCCAGAAATCCCACTCCTGCGAGTCTATTGCAAAGGAAGAAAATTGCCTCTCTAACAAAGGGGTATGTGTGTGTGTATGTGTGTGTGTGTGTGCGCGCCTGTGTATGTGTTAGCATTGTTCACGGTGGCAAAAGCCAGGCACAAAGTGAATATCGGTAAACAACGGACCAGGTGAAGAAAGTGTGTCATTTCCACATCACGACTTAGGCAGCCATTAAAATCAGAGCTTTGCTGGATGACAAGGGATGTCCAGAGGTATTGTTGGGTGAGAAAAGGCAGATGCATAGCACCCTGCATAAGAGGATCTCTTTTTACAAAAAACGCCTCTTTTGTGATCACGTATATTCTCTTAAGTGTACATATTGTGGGCTTGTCTTACTGTGGCCTCATGGAGGAAAATATGGACAGTACGTTCTCAGTGATCAGCATGGTTATGTGGATGTGCCGTCCGCCTGGGTTTGGCTAGGAGCTGTGCCGCGAGAGAGCCGACTGGAGGGGAGGGAGGTCTTTAGAAATATTTGGCCAAGAGAATCTTGGAGATAGAGTCTTTCTTCTGGGTGGAAGGGGAGGGGGCCTGGGCATTAAGATTTGAATATTAAGAAAGGATGCCTTATTTCGTCTACCATGCTGGAGACGTGAGAAATGTCAATGACATGGACGTAGATACGCATATCCGAATTATAAATCTGCCCATGGCAGGCCCCTGCTTAAATCCACCCCAGCTTCCCTTGGGGTGAAGCCCGCCCTTCTGACCACAGACCCCATGCCCTGAGTGGCACTCTAACCACTGAACTACGTCGGCTAGGGCACTTTTTACTTCTTAACAAAATAATGATGATTCCATAAAATTGTAGAACACTTCACAGTTTACAAAGTCCTGTAAAAAACAAGAACGGAGGAACGATGTCTTTGTGGTTACGCACCTGCCAAGATCACTGGGCTCCTGCCCCGGGGCCACCCTCATCTCTGCCTCTGCCTCCTCGCCCTTCGCAGGATACAGCGTCTACCTGCAAACCGCAGATGGCACAGTCAACAGCGGTCACAGATTGATTCTAGGCTCACCCGTGGCAGCACTCACGTTTCTAATCAATAGCATCACTTCCTACTTCTAAGAATTTTCAGAAGGCGTAGACCAGACTTGTCAGACCTTGACAGCAGGGAGCCGATAAGATCTGAGGCAGCCTAGCCTGCAGGGAGAACCAGAGGTCCCGTGTGCACACGCCTCAAGCTGTCAGTGACTCTACGTGTCCAACACTGGGTCTTTCAGTGAGGGGCTGCGGGCCCTGGCCGGGAGCTCGGTTGGTTAGAGCGTCCTTCTGATATGCCCAGGTGGCGGGTTTGACCCCTGGTCAGGGCACGTACAAGAATCAGCCAATGAGTGCACAAATAAGTGGAACAACAAATCGATGTTCCTCTTTTCTCTCTCTCTCTCTCTCTCTCTCTCTCTCTCTCTCTCTCTCTCGTCTTTCAAGTCAATTTTAAAAAGTGTGAGTGTGGACACAATAAGCAAACCCCTATCGCACTATGTCTGAACTTAATAAATATTTGCCACTGAATTAATGTACCTCACGTTAAAAAATTCTCCTATAGTGTTTCCGCATTAGCCCGTATTTCCATAGTATGACTGTTCAAAAATGAAATGTGTTTTCTAAATAATAAATCTATTCCTCCATGCTGTCATTCAGTGAAGAATGAATGCCCACTAGGTGCCAGACACGTGTTCCCCCACGACACAGCCGTGGACAGAACAAACCAACCCCCAACCTCGGAGGGTTTACATTCCTTTGGAGCAGGAGAGGAGGATGATAACCAAGCGGTAAGGAACATGTTATATTAGCGATAACTGGTATGAAGAAACATATAGTAGGAAAGGAAGCTAAGCCCGGCCGGTGTGGCTCAGTGGTTGAGCATCGACCTATGAACCAGGAGGTCACGGTTCGATAAGAAAGGAAGCTAAGGGGTGAGGGGGCTGCAATTCAAATCAAGGTGTTTGGGGAGGTGACATCTGAGCAAATAACTGATAACAAGAATGAACTGTGAGGATATCTTGGGGGAAAATCTTGACCTTTTGAACGAACACATACTTTTAAAAGGACAACTTTCCAAGTAGCCTGTGCACGCCTCGCTGGCTTCTAGGAGAGGGGGTAGGTGGTTGCCGTGGCCTTGGCCAGTGGGCATCTCTGTGGCTACCCGTGCTGGGCCGCGGCGGCCACGGGGCGGGGCCCGCTGAGGGCTGAGGACTGCTTGCCCTCCACCCAATGGCCCGAATCTGTTTTCCTGTCGCACGGATCCCGTGTCGCCAGCAGCTATTGCTTCCTGCTGACTCAGGCGGCATCTCTGCACCGCCACCCACACCTGCCATCTGCCGTGTCCTTATGTCACTGCTGCTGGGACTGGGCCAGGAGAGAACGACTTGAGCAGAAGCCGTACCTCCAGAGCCGGGGTGAGGACGCCTGTCCTGCCTGTCCAGGTGGGACCCGGCGTGTTCGTGTCCTGCGCGCAATGCCCTTCCTGGCTCTTGGAGTGGCAGATAACGGGACCCCCAACTTGGGAAATATGGCTAGTTAATGCCTCATGTTCTTTCCTTTCGGGGCTCAGAGCAATTTTCTTTCTGATTTCAACAGATTTTCTTGCTATGAGGCAAGTAGACGCATAAGGCCCACCAATGTGTCTGAGACAGACTCCGATGGAGGGGTGTCTGCGAGAAGGTTCCCAAGATGTGACCCGAGGGGCTCCCAGACAGGGGAGGGGACCCAGAAACACAGCGGACAGGGCTGTCTTTACTGTTTCTTTCTTTTTTTTTTTTTTTTAAAAAAAAAATATATTTTATTGATTTTTTACAGAGAGGAAGGGAGAGGGATAGAGAGTTAGAAACATCGATCAGCTGCCTCCTGCACACCCCCCCAACCGGGGATGTGCCCGCAACCAAGGTACATGCCCTTGACCGGAATCGAACCTGGGACCCTTCAGTCAGCAGGCCGACGCTCTATCCACTGAGCCAAACCGGCCATGGCTGTCTTTATTGTTTTAACCAGCATGCCTCTTGCACACTACCCATCGACGGTCCCTTTCACATCAATGTCTCTTTCTCTCTCTCCCTCCCTCCCTTGTGTCCCCCCTCCCTCCCTCTCTCCCAAATCAATGGAAAAAATTTATCCTTGGGTGAGGATCACCAACAACAACCACAAGTGGGGCTGAGTGTTGTCAGAGACCAGACCGAGGCGGCCTTGTCTGGATGCTAGAACGTCTGGGCGTTAGCCCATCAGGCAGCGCTCCCCAGAGCACATTGGGGCGCTCGCTGCAGTTCTGAGGGACATCGCTAGGAGCTGCTAAACAACCAAAGACTTTGGAAATACACTGGATTCCCTGAGCCTGAACGGGTCCCTTGCCTCTGGGGCCGCTGGAGCGAGGAGGGGGCAGAGCAGGCTGCGTCCTCCAAACCCAAGCGACACCCGGTTTCTGAGGAGCCGCTCACAGGACAGGTGTCTCCGGGGGCCCCTGCAGTGGCTCAACAACTGGGTTTCGCCCACATTTTTGAGCTGCAGAAGGACACGGAAAACAGAGGAGCATTTAGAAGGACGGCTGCCCAGCTGTGTGGGTGAGGCTCAGGGGCCAGGGGCCTCCCTGGCGGACATCCACCAGGGGTGACGAGCCCTGTCCCCGCAGCACGGGGAGGCTGGCTCATGTCTGGTGAGCCCCTCACAGAGGCCCGGCCTGACGCCGGCTGGCTTCCCTCTGGCCCCGGCTTCATAAGGAAGGACATCTGGAAGATATTCCGTCTACTTAGCATATTACCCTTTTATTATTATAGATATATATATTGATTTCAGGGAGGAAGGAAGAGGGAGAGAGAGATAGAAACATGGATGATGAGAGAGAATCATTGATTGGCTGCCTCCTGCACTCCCCTTTCTGGGGACTGAGTCCGCAACCCAGTCATGTGTCCTTGACAGGAATTGAACCCGGGACCCTTCAGTCCGCAGGCCAACACTCTAGCCACTGAGCCAAATCAACTAGGGCTGCATATATATATTTTTTTTAAACTCACTTTCTTTTGATTATCTTGCCTTTGACTTTCCTGCAAACTAACAGATTGTTAAATGCAAGCAGGATAATGACAGGAACAAGCCCTTTGCCAAGATTTGAACAGTGCCTGAAATAACTCTTACCAAGTGGCTTCCTCGCCTGGTGCATTTTCCCTCGTCCTAATTGGACAAGTGACTTTCAAAGAAGGAACCTCGAGAGGAACGGGGCAGCTGCCACCAGGAGATGCAGACAGGGACCTGGTGGCGAGTCGGAGGGGGGAGCAGAGGAGACTATAAGCCTGAAGCAGCCCAAAGTCTTCCCTTGGCAACGCCGGCTCCCCAACCTGGCGTTCCAGGCCCCGGAAGTCCCCACGGCCACCTCGGTTCCAATCGGGTGTTTATTCTTAGTCACCAGGATTGGCTGGCCTCCCCTTCCTCCGTCCCGCAGCCTCTGCTCGCCGGAACGTCCTGCTGTCCAGCTCACTCGGTGCTCACGTGCCGCCTCTGCCCTGAGTTCCGTGGCTCCAACTGCGTCTCTCCAGGATGCTCGTCCCTGTCCAAGCCGGACGGCCTCTCAGGGGTTAACTCCGACCCTTGGGTTTTATAGGAGAAAAAATAGAGGCACAGAATGGGACCTAAGTTGCCTGAGATCACACAATTAACAAATGGGTGACCTATGCACCGGGGAGGTCACGGTTTGATTCCTGGTCAGGGCACATGACTGGGCTGCAGGCTCAATCCCCAGTGTGGGGCGTGCAGGAGGCAGCTGATCCATGATGCTCTCTCATCACTGATGTTTCTATCTCTCTCTCCCTCTCCCTTCCTCTCTGAAATCAATAAAAACATATTTTTAACAAATGGAAAAATTGGGACTCAGTTTTCCTGATTCTTGACCCATGACCATTTTATGATGTCAAGACAGTTAATACTATCTATTGCATTCACTTACCACTTAATAAGAATTATAATAACCAATGCTTTTGTTGGCTAATACATTAACATATTGTCATTAATCCTCATAGGTGTCCATCCATCCATCCATCCATCCATCCATCCATCCATCCATCCACCCACTCATTTGTTCAAACTCACTTGTCCATGTGTGGAGGCCACGTTCACGCTCAGTGCTGGTACTAAGTACTGCTCCTCCCATTTCGCAGTGGGGAACCGGCCCTGAGCAGTTCCAGGACTTGTGCTGATGTACTGAATGAGTCAGGGCTCAACAGGAACCAGAATGGACTCGGGTGGTTTCCACGAAGGAACTGTGTGCCGGGGTGTAGACAGGATTAAGGAAGACGAGGCCTGTGGAGGCGCCCAATCCTCTCAGTGAGGAGCTTGGGCCACCAGGGCCCAGGGAAGACCCAGCGCTCCTGGAGCCAGCGAGGACGGAATGCCGCGAGGAGGGATGGTAGGTTCTGGGTGCAGAGCTGCTGCGAGAGGAGGAGAGGAGGAGAGGATGAGCCAGCGGGGAGGGGAAGAAACCCCACCCTCCATCCAGCTCTTTCCAGGGTCTCCCTTTGGCTGAGCCCCACCAGAAGACAGAGGGCAGGGGAGCCAGGGAGGCGGTCCACAGAGTTAGCCCCTGGGGCGTAGAGCAGGGTGGACCAGGACTCCAGACCAACCAGAAGTACCAGCTGCTGTGTGGGTGAGCGAGGATGCCAGCTCTACCTTCAGACTCCAAGTCCCACGCTTTCTCCTGCCTCAGGCAGCGCGCTTGCTCCATGGCCTCATGTTCATTCATCTGGTCAACCCATCATTCAGGCAGGAAGCTGAGCGCTGCTCCTTGCCGGGCCCTGTGGTATGTCTAGCCCCTCACCAGATCATAAGGGCCATGACGCTGACCTCCTTATCTCCGAGCCCCCCAGCCACAGACGTGCTGCGCGGCAGGCCTCCCACCGTGCTGCTGGTGAGGAGCTCCCTAAGACGCTCTGACCGCTGCTGCTGTTTGTCTTTTAGGGCCGCCGTGATTTTGGGTTTTGTTGCTGCTGTTTTAGGACCACGAGGAGGGGCACTGAGAGATGCTGCCCCAGGGCGAGCCCTGAGAGCGGCTCCGCTTGGAGGCTGGGAGGGAGGGCGGTGCACTCTCCTGTCGTCTGGAACGGGGGTGCGGGTTATATTTGAGGCCTGATGCCCTTATGCTCTGGGAATTCCCACCGCTTCCAGCAACAGCGGGTGAGGGTACTGGTGTTTCCCTGCCGGAGTGTCTGCGCTCTGCGGGCCCCTCCCGCTCCCCGCTCCCCGCTCCCAGCTCCCCACTCTCCGAGGGCTGCGGTGGAGCAGAGGAAAGAGGAGCCTGCCCTTCCTTCACGTGTGGCTCACACGGTCTCTGCACCCTCTGCATCGGGCGATACACGGCAAAGGGCGAGTGGCTCTCCCTTCACTCCAGCTGGGCTACAGCGGACTGTTCTGTGTGTGAGCGGCCAGCCCTGTTGTGGCCGGCAGTGAGACTGTCAACAAGGAATGGAGAGACTGGAAGGCTGTGCTCACTGGCTCTCAGCTTCTGGTGGTGCCACAATGTACTGTGTGTGTGAGTGTGAGTGTGTGTATGTGTGTGTGAGTGTGTGAGTGTGTGTGTGAGTGTGTGTGAGTGTGTGTGTGAGTGTGTGTAAAATGTGTGTGTGTGTGTGTGTGTGTGTATGTGTGTGTGAGTGTGTGTGTTTGTGTGCATGTGTGAATGTGTGTGTATGTGTATGTGTGTGTGTGTGTGTGTGTAATTTTTTTCTCTGGAAAGGTGCAAAAAAAATTACAAAGGACTATCCCACCACTTGCTTCTGTTTTTTGTTGTTTTGTTTTGTTTTTTAACACATCCACTTCATCTACCTTAAAATGCATGTACAGTATTTAGGTCTGTGTGACTTCACTGGTGAAGCCAGCACAGCCTGGAGGTTGTCTCCACATTTCCCTGTCCCTCCTCTTCCAGGCCCAGAAGCCAAGCTGGGGACACAGCAAGACCAGAGAAAACACTGCGTGCGCCGAGAGGCGGATCTGCGTGCGCCTCACACACGTGTTCTTGTCTTCAGAGAGCCCGCTCCGGGGGTTGTTAGTTTTCACGGGTGAGGAAGTGGAGTGCAGCAAGGCGGTGACCTGCCCAAGGTCACAGAGCCCCTTGGTGGCGGCGCCGAAGCCTGACTCCAGGTCTCACTGGATGGTCTGCGGGGGGCGCGGTGCTCCGGGGAAGGAGGAGCGCGGCGGTCTCTGCAGGGAGATCAGACGGGAACCTCTCCCACCAGGTGCGCTCAGGTGCACCTGCTTCCAGGAATGACTTCAAAAGGACTTGGAGAAAGGGCCACAAAGACCCTGCCACTGTCAAGTGTTGGGGACAGAGAGAATCAAACTCCCGAAACCTGACTAGGCTAAACTGCAGCGTTCTTATTTGTCTATTTTGTGTGTCCTGTCCATCCCCTCCACTAGCTCAGGAGCCTGCTAAGGGCCCACAGCGTTTGTTTCCCCGCCTTTGACTGCGTTACCAGCCCCTAAAGAGCTTTGCTGGATGAACAACTGACGAAGTGCAAGAAACAATGCCGCAGTCCTGTCAGCTTCTCCCAGGGGAGAGGAACCGGCCTTTAGGGACCACCAGTCCAGTATGCCCAGTGCTGCCTGAGCCTCCTCTTATGTGCTCCTCACAGAAACGCTGAGAGAGAAGCGGAAGCCCAGAGAGGGGAGTTCCTTTGCCCGAGGCCACACAGCTGGAAAGGCCCAGAGCCAGGCTTGGAAGGAGGGCTCTGGGACTCGGCCGCCAGGGCCCTCCTCCTGACCTCGCGCTGACCGTCCAAAGATGCGGACCCCCTGACGGGCCTGCGCCCGCCTCCTCTGCCTCCACTTCCCGAAGGCCCGACTCGCTTACAGGTCACAGCGGTGAATGGGATGTTACCAGGGTAACCCCAGCCTTCGAGGTGCCACGCTAACGGCCAGGAAGCGTAAAGTGGTTCCTTGTTGCACAAGGCAGGTGTCTATGAAAACGGAGTGTCATCCCTACTCTATTGACCAACCACGTAACTACAGTTTTCTTCTTTGCAAGCTAAGTTCGTTTTCTTAAAAATATTATGGATTTCAGAGAGGACGGAGAGGGAGCGAGAGATAGAAACATCCATGATGAGAGAGAATCACTGATTGGCTGCCTCCTGCACGCCCCACACTGGGACCAAGCCTGCAACCCAGGCGTGTGCCCTGACTAGGTGATCTCCTGGTTCATGGGTCAACGCCCAACCACTGAGCCACACCGGCTGGGCTATACCGCAGCTTTTTTATCCACTCACCTGCTGATGGCCACTTGGACTATTTCCAGATCTCAACTACTGTAAATAATGCTGCTATGAACATAGGGGTGCACACATTCTTTCTGATTGGTGTTTCGGGTCTCTTAGGAGACATTCCTAGAAGTGGGATCACTGGGTCAAATGGCAGTTCCATTTTTTTTTTTTTTTGAGGAAACTCCATATCTATACTAATAAAAGGATAATATGCTAATTAGGGTGGACGTCTTCCAGACGTCCTTCCGGATGTCCATCCAGACAAAGCCCCAGTGGCTGCCCAAGGCTCAGGCAGCCTCAGGGGCCGGCAGTGGCAGCAGCAGATGCTTGATGGGGGCATCTCCTTCCTGATGGGCCAGTTGCCTCCCGCAGAGGGAGGCCAGACTGCAGCTTAGGGGAGCGGGCCTAAGCCCTCAGTAGGACATCCCCTGAGGGCTCCTGGACTGTGAGAGGGGGCAGGCCGGGCTGAGGGTCCCCCCCGCCTCCTGCCAGTGCACGAATTTTCATGCACTGGGCCTCTAGTATGTATATATTTTTGGAGTGACTTACCATTTACTTCCCCGTATATCTGTGAGCTGTGCCCAGCTCTGTCTCCTCTGAGAGCCTTTCATAGTATCCTGGTGAATAATTCGTCTTGGACGCATCCAGTATCTTTTCATCTGGAGATCTTAAGGAACCTTAATGACAACGAAGCTTCATTACTGCTGTTTTGTGTGTGAAGCACCTGACTCACAGAGGGCTACAGCAATTTTCTCATTCAGGCTGGGAGTTATTACCCGTACCGTGAATGAAACATAGGACAGAACTCTATCTCCTAAACTAGGAGACCCGCAGCCTTTATAGTAGTGGAGTTTACGAAAATAATGACACCTTTGGACTGAGAGCGCCTGCCTTTATTCTGCTATTAAACCTTGGCTGGTGAGGGGCAGGAGCATCTTGCTACACCCCCAGCTCGAGTTGCTCTGCAATGGAAGCAAGATGGGAAAAGCTGGTGCGTGTGTGGGTGATCCCCAGGCCATTCAGAGCTCATTGTTTTCATTCATTAATTCACGTCTTCATTCCATTATTACACAGCCGAGTCCCTATTACGTCACTGGAAAATGGGCATAGTCCTATTACCATTCGCAAAAGGCTGTTTGGAGAAGTCAGATAATTTCCATAAAGCACACTGCCCAGCACATAGTAAACCCTTTTACATCATAATTATTGTTACCATTAAGCAAGTAATTGCAAGTACCACATAAAGAGGAGCACAAAAAGGCCCATGGACAGCTCTATTTATGGGAGCAGAGGGCAAGGTGGCATCTGAAGGGTGGGTTAATTCCTGGGCGAGACGTAGATCCCACACACTGAAAACTGGCACAGAGCAGGTGGGGGGTTCAGAGGGAGCCCCGTTCTTCCAGCTAAGACTGTGAAGCGTCCCCACGGCTAGAAAGGCGTTGCTGAGTTGGTCGCTGTTAAATCGACACCAACCACTTAGAGATGGACTGGGAATACAGAGAAAAAGAAACAGTCACAATTCATAGGAAATGGGGGGCGCGTCCAAGTCCTGTGGATCCAGCCAGTTACGGGAGAATTAAAGCCTGAGACACAGGCAGGCCGGCCGGTTCAGATGCCCTCTGTTCTCTGTGCTCACTTCTCCATCACTCCGCCTTAGTATCCGACAAAGCTTTTTGTCGAATTCCCACCCGCCCCACCCGTGCTCAGGACACAGAAGGGACAGTGTTATAAAGGAAGCCACCCACCTGGGACAGAGCCACCGAGCTGCAGAGGGATTGGCCCGAGAGGCGCAAGCATGGAGACCTTCTTTCTGAGGCTCGTTGGGGATGAGAGGAGTTGATATTATTAGGAAACTATTTCCTATTGCAGTGTCAGTCCGCCGTGTGTTCTGAAAACTGGGTTTAAAATCCTTCCCGATCTGGGCGTGAACCCCAGAAGATGTAAAGGAAAACATTGGTAGATCTGAATTCATAAAAAGTAAAAATGTTTGTGCGACAAACGGTATTGAAAAAAAGTTAAATAATGAACAACAGACTGGAAGAAAAAAAAAACCTGCAATCTATGACACATATTTTAACATATTGTAATAAGGAGGGATATTCATAATAGATAAAGAGCTCCTATAAATTAGTAAGAGAAAGGGAAATCCAATGAACAAAAGGTAATCCAATGAACACAGGTAATTTCAGAAGAAATAGAAGCATGAAATGCTCATCGCCAGCAGTCATTAAGGGAATACAAATGAAAACAAGGTGCCAGTTTGTTTTCCCATGAAATTGGCACAAATTAAAAAGATTTACAGCATTTAATATTGGCAAAGCTAAAGGGAAATTGGCAGTTTCTCTACTGAGGGTGGGAATATAAACTGCTGTAGTCTTTTAAAGGATAGTTTGGCAGTATCTGTAACTATGTATGCTACCCCTTCGTTACAACAATTTCACTTTTAAAAAATTTATTATTTTTATTGATTTCAGAGAGGAAGGTAGAAGGATAGAGAGATAGAGATATCAATGATGACAGAGAATCCTTAATTGGCTGCCTCCTGCGCGCCCCACACTGGGGATCGAACCTGCAACCCAGGCATGTGCCCTGACTGGGAATCAAACCCTGACCTCCTGGTTCAAAGGTCGATACTCAACCGCTGAGCCATGCCAGGTGGGCACAATAATTTCACTTTTAGGAGCCAATACTATTTACATATGTCCACCCGAAGGCAAAAATACAAGGATGCCAACTGCAGCAATGTTTGTGACAGTAAGAAAATAATGATATATTAGTAATAACTAATACTTATTGAGGGCCAGTAGTCTCCTAAGCACTTTAAAACAAACATTATGAGGAAACGGAAACATACAGAGCTAGCGTTCAGTGGTGGTAGGATTTTAACCCAGACACTTTGTCTCCAGAGTTTGTTCTTAACGACTATGCTCTCTAATAGAGTGAAGAAGCGTGTGCTACATCCGTACCACACCATATCACACAGAAGTTAAAAAGAAGGAAAAAGAACAAGGCAGATTTCTGTGCACAGACACAAAGGCACCTCCAAGACATATTATTAATCAAGGGGAAACATCAAGCTGCAAAACACTATGATATGGTACAATGCCATACACGTGGGGAAAAGATATATATGTGTGTACACAAATACATATGTATGGGAATGATAGAGGTCTTGAAAGGTAAGAGAATGTATTGTATGTGTGGGGAGATGTGGGAGAGTACTTCTTAAGGTATGTTCTGTATATTGCTGGCTTGAATTTTTACAAGAATGCATTTGCGATTTCTTTGGTAAAACAAGAACTGTTTTACTGACCAAGAATGAAATAAAATAAAATAAAAAACACTTAACTCCTAACAAGAGATTAGTTTGGGTTGTTTTTTTCTCTTCCATGTAGACAATGGTGAGGTCTTGGATTAAAAAAATCTTCTACACGATGGCTCTTTCTAACCTATGTAAAAGACCAGTAGAAGGTGCCCACTAGCTGTATCTTGCTGATCACCTTTTCTCCCCTTTTTACATAAAGTTTTCATGTCCAGTATTGGGGTTCGTGGCTTCCTGTTAGGCCACCAAGTTCCATAAACATACACAGGCCGTCCCTGAAAACAGCAGTTGGGAACCTGAGAATCACATGGTGTCCCTTCGGCTTTGCATGTTACGTTGTCTTTAGGAAAAAGGATCTGTAATCACGGATTATCTCATTATTTTGCCTCAGTGCCTCAGCAGGATGTAAGCTCACTCTCCTTTTGGTGTGGTCTAGGGAGGTATGAATGAGTCACTGGCCCTAAAGACCTAAAGGATGTACTTTTTTTTTTTTTTTTTTAATCCTCACCCGAGGATATTTTTCCATGGAGTTTTAGAGAGAGCGGAAGGGGAGAGGAGGGAGAGAGAGAGAGACAGAGAGAGGAGAGAGAGTGAAACATCGAAACATCCGTGTGAGAGATTCACATCGATCGGTTGCCTCCCACACGCACCCTGAACTGGGGCTGGGATTGAACCTGCAACCCAGGTACGGGCCCTTGGCTGGAACTGAACCCGTGACTCTCCGGTGCATGGGCTGACTGACACTCTAACCACTGACCCAAACAGGCCAGGGCAGGAAAAAACGCTGTACTGTATTGGATCCCGCCCAGGGCCTCCTCCTGCCCAAGCCCAAGTGAGGGTGGCGTGAACACAAAACAAATAGGAGGCTCCTGGGACACGTACTGATTAAGACGTTACTTTGACAAGGTCCGGGTTTACCACGACGTTGCCAAACGCGGGCTTATCTCTGGCATGCCACTGAGCATGGTTCTTAAGATTCACTACTGAATGCGAATCAGATTGTAGCTCTTTTTTGGAGTGGACCATCGAACTTAATACGGTTTTTCAATTATTGAAGTTTTCATGTTCTCTTGAGCATCTATCTTTACAGGAAAAAAAAATATCCCACTTAAAAAAAAACAACAACTGTATTCCCCTTCTGTTCTTACAGCTGCTCATTTTACACAGTTTTAAATAGTGCGTACATTTCGTATTTGTTGTTTTATTTAATCTTATTTCCGACACATCTTTCCGTGTGCTTGCCAAAAGTTCATGTGCTTGCCATGCCTCCTGCATCCGTGCCAGGACCCTTTCTGCTCGTGGGGCGGAGCTGGTCTGGATTCTTCCCCAAGTGGCTGGACCACTGGGTCCATCCCCAGGTTACGGCCACTCTGAACCCTCTGAATAGCCCGGCTGTAAACTTCTTTATGCAGTTTCCCCTCCCCCTCCTCCCCCCTTCGGATCATTTCCTTCGACATGTACTTCCTTAAATGGGTTTACTGGGTCAAAAGGGCTCAATGAACAGTTTTATAGCTCTTGGCACATATTTTTCAGATTGCGCCCTGGGTGGATCTGGCCAATGGCACGGGCCAGGAATGTGGGGGAGCGGCCCCATAACCGCCCCCTCTCCCCCCCCCCCCCCAAAAAAAAAAAAAAAAAAAAAAAAAACAAAGTCAAGGGCCTTGCGAAGGCCTTGCAGATGGAAAGCCTTTTTCTGTCGCCCTGCTGTCTTGTGTTAGGGTTTCAGCCCAGGCCGGGAGAGGCTTGCAGGGCAGAGAGCCCTTCGGGATTCCAGGACGCTGCCCTGGGGCCACAGGAACCCGGCCAGGCGCTCCCGCCCCAGGACCTGGATTCCAACCGCCGGCCCTCTTCCAGTTTCCGACTCCCACGGCACGGCCTCCCCGCCTTCCCGGGGCGCTCCTCCCGGCCCGGGCAGGCCCCTCGCGAGCGCAGAGCTCGGCAGGCGAGGGCAGCGACTGGCAGTCGCTATTACTGTGGCGCGGGTGATGCAAGACCCGCATAGCTGCGCGCTGAGTCAGCCGGGCCGGGCCGGGCGGGGTGGGGGGCGCGGACCCACCCCCCCCCGCCCCGACCCGGGAACAGCGGCTTCGGGCCGGGCCGGGCCGGGCCGGGCCGGGCCGGTGGGGTGGGCGGGCCGGCCTCTGAGCCTGCGGGACGCCCGCCTGGGCCGGGTCTGGCGGGAGCGGAGCGGCCGGCCGATCCGAGTCCGGGGCGCGCTCTCCCCTCCCCGGGCCCACCCCCGCGCGGAGCTCGGCGGGTCAAGGCGGGCGGTGACCCCACGCCCGGCCGTCTACCCTCGGGGAACGCAAAAAAGCGGGGGAGGCATTGGGGAAGAAGGGAGGCTCGAAACGGAGAAACGCTTCGCGGGGCAGACCCGAGGAAACGGAGAAACAGGAGGGAAGGGGGCGAGAGGCGGCGGCGGCCCGCGGGCGGGGGCGAGGCGCGCGCGCGCGCGCGCACGCGCAGGGCGGGGCAGGGCGGGGCGCGCGCGCAGGGCGGGGCGGGGCCAGCGGGGGCGCGCGCGGGGCGGGGCGGGGCGGGGCCAGCGGGGGCGCGCGCCGGCGGCCGCGGGCCGAGGGGCTTGTGGGTAGCGGCTGCGCGCGGCCGGAGACGGGCGCCGCGCGGGAGTGAGCGAGGGCAGCGGGCTGGTGGGACCCAGGCGGCCGCGGTCATGGGCGCGGGCTGGCGGCAGCCGTAGCGGTCTGACCTGGGCTGCAGCCTCCCGGAGCCCCGGAGGGCGGGGCGCCCGGGCCCCGCGGCGGCGGCGGCGCCGCTCCCCCGCTCCCGCTCTCGGAGCCTGAAGGAGCGAGCTCGCGGCGGACGAGCGGACCGGGCGGCGCGAATCTGACTGAGGGGCGGGGACGCCGCCGCCTGCTCCCCGCGGCTCGGGCTGGGCCGGGCCGGCCCTCGGACAGCCCCAGGCCCCGGACCGGCGCTGAGACCCGCAGCCGGAGCTAGAGGCGGCGGTGGGCCCGGGCGGAGCCCCGCCCGGAGCCGGCGGTTCGGGGGCGGCGCTAGGCCCCGAGGCGGCCGGGCCGGAGCGCGGGGAGCGGGAGTGCGGGCCCGGCGGCGGCATGAGCCGGCCCCCGCCGACGGGGAAAATGCCCGGCGCCCCCGAGGACGTGCCGGGGGACGGGGCGGGCGCGAGCCGCCAGAGGAAGCTGGAGGCGCTGATCCGAGACCCGCGCTCGCCCATCAACGTGGAGAGCTTGCTGGTAGGTGGCCGGGGCCCGGGGCCCGCCCCGCGAAGGCTCGGACCCCCGCCTTCCCCTCCGTCCGCTTCTGGGTGCCCACCCGTCCGTGGGGGAGGTCTCGCCCCACCCTGCCCCGCTTCCGGCAGCCGGGCCGGGCCGGGCCGGGCCGGGCCGGCGACCCTGCGCTCCTGCGACCAGGTTCCGGGAGGGGAGCCCACCTCGGAGCCCGCCCCGGCCCCCCGGGCCCCCGGGCCCCCGGGCCCCCGGACCCGGGGTCAGACCCGGCTGCCCCTTTCTGGGAGCGCGGGGAGGAAACACCCCTTTCCCCCTTCCTTCCCACCTTCGCGGCGTGGGGAGGCGGGGCGGGGGCGTCGCTGCCCTGCACCCCCAGCCAGGCCAGTCCGTTTGCAAGGGTGTCCCGCGGCGTGGGACGTGGGTCCCGGCGGGGGAGGAACCCGAGGCTGCCCCCGCTGGGAGCACCCGCCTACCCGGGTGCACGACAAAGAGCTAGCTGCCCTCGCTCCCTCGGCCGAGTCCGCAGCTCCGAAACGCGCAGCTGAGCGTTGGCCTGTCCTCGTTGCCTTTGAACATCCCTGGTTGCGATGTCGTGCGTTTTAACGTCTGTAAATTACATTTCCCGAGGTGATTCGCGCCAGAGCCGAAGAGCCAATCTGGGCTTCAGAGCGGAGCGAATCTCGTTCAGTGTGCCTCGCTCCCTCCGGCCGGCGAAGAAAGGTGGCTACAGGCTGGAAATGCCCGGCCGAAAGCTCGCCCATTTCTCCTTTCTGTGAGGACAGGCGACTGCGTTTCCCAGGCACCTGGATCAGCGTGTCCTGGAGACGCATTTGTGGGGAAGCGGGGTGGGTCTTTCCTGGGGAGGAGGAGAAGGCGGGGAAGATGCTCTGCCTGTTAAATGGACTCGGGAGGACCCGAATCCGGGTGGGTGATCCTTGGATTTTGTAAAGTTTTTATTTAAGGTAGTGTCCCCCGGCTGGGAGAAACCCATGACTGTACGATGAGAAAAAGGGCGTCCCTCCCTTTCCAGGGACTGACTTTTCTTCCGAAGCAGTTGCTTATTCTTTGAGGTTTCTGGAATCGTTTGCAGAGTGACTCAGTGCTGTTTGGCCAAAGTGCAGGAACGGACCGGAGCGCGCACACTCCGTGTGCAGACTGGAGGATGTGCTACCGTGTGCTGTCAGGGCGGCCGACGCCTTCTCCCACCGGCTTTCTCATGAGTGTGTTGTTGGTGTGTTTGCCTGGGGTCGAGACACCCTGGACAGCCTGTAGGCGTCTTCCGTTGGGGGTAGGATTGGCCCAAGCAGAGAGTCTGGGCTTCACTCCCAGCATTTTCACTGTGGTATTTTGCTAGCAAAACTTTGACCTAAGGCCAGAAAGTTCAGTTAAAAATAGTACAGCAAATCTCAAGTACTCATCAGGTTCAATTCCAGATAGAAATTTTTTACACTTCATTTTTTGGGTCTTTAACTGATGTTAATAATTATTAGGGTTATTCTGAGCTTGAACACTAAGCTATTTGTACATATAATATACATTCTCTTTTACTGAAGTGTTTTCTAAATTATCAAAATTAAGGTTGCTTTAAATGAAACATTACACATGCTCAGGAAACAATTTGGTCCATTCATTTGATGACCAGTAATCAACATATACAGCCAACACACTTGACGCTTTTGTTAAGGTGACATAGTACTGGTATGAGAGTTGACATCAGACTTTGTCATTGCTGTTTTTAGTTGTTTACAGGGTGGGGGGAAAGCAGGCTTACAGTTGTATGGGAAATAATACTATAATTAATAAATAATAATACAAGAATAAACTGTTTTGTGTACTCACAATGTAAACCTGTTTTTGCCCCACCCAGTATAGTCTCCTCACATAGAGATAGCCATTGTTTAAGTTAACATTTTGCTATAAATTTATGTCTAAAAAAATTAAAATGTAAAGAAGGTAAAATTACACTGTACACGTGCTTTGTCACTTTTTTTAATACTTAATAAATAGTAGAAACTTTCATGTAGTCAAATTTATCAGTCTTCTCATCATTGAGTGATTTCTGACTTAGATGTCATGCTTAGGACATTCTCCATGACCAAGATTATGATATCATATACCCGAACTTTCTTTTAGTACTATAATGGTTGGTTGGTTGTTTGGTTGGTTGGTTGGTTGGTTGGTTGGTTTATTTAATGTGTTTTTATTGATTTTAGAGAGGAAGGAAGAGGGAGGGTAGGAGGTATGTGCCCTTGACTGGGAATAGAACCTATGACCTTTCAGTTCACCGGAAACACTTTGGGACTATGCTCCAACCAACACTGGCCAGGGCTGATGGAAAGTATGAAGTAGGGGTACAGAAATTTTATCAGAAGATTTGACTAAGTATTAGAATTCCCAAAACATCAATTGGGAACCTCTGTTTATAACTGTGTTCTTGTCATAAAAATTTCTATTTGGAGAGTGGTGTTTGGGGGTGGGGAGAGAAAGAGTAATGATTATGGGTTTGTTCTCCGTTGGAGCCTCTTTGAGTTTCTTCAGGAAATACTGCTCTATAGCTATATTTAACATCCTATTCTGTGCTGACATTAAAAAACATATATGAGCTGTTAGTGATAAGGGTTACTGGTGAAGAGAATGTAAATGACTCAGAGCAATTTTGTTACAGTTCTTGGGAAAAAACACGAAGTGACATTTCCCATTGGTAGGTTAGCTTATATGAAGCTTAATATTTAAATTGATGTGAAATCATGGTGGCATTTGGGAATCTACTAAAACTGTCTCTTATTTTATCCTTGATTGGAGTCATTCTTTTGTCCTTTCATCTGTATTCTCTCGCTCCCCTCTTTAAAGTATGATTAAGTTATAGAGACGTATTTGTGAATTCTGCAGTTGGTTGTCCCAAATGACCCTCACTTATTTTTGGGAAAGCATTTGGGTCACAATGGTTAGCATTTATCTTCACACATGTGTTTGTGTGACAAAATGGAAATATTAAGATTGTTATTGGCTCATCATTGATAATCTTTTGGGGAATGTTTCTAAGTCCAAGAGTGTTACATGGTTTGTTGGTTCATTTTGGTAAGATGTGGGTTGTTCAGGTATCAAAGCGCTTTACAGTTGTTTCTTATGCTTAATTGTTCACTTAGTATTCAATGTCTAATTTCCTTTATTATTTTAAAGAGATTATAGACTTGGAACTAATTTCTGACAATTCATTATTGGCGTTGTTTTTTATGCCATAGAAATGAATAGCAGAGATGGAAACAGAAAGCAGGGTTGGCTTCATTGTAATGACCTGGGTGATTGTGATGAGGAATGCTTAATATACCAAGTGTTGTCTTCTTATATACATACTTTGTGTGTGTGTGTGTGTGTGTGTGTGTTTTGTTTAGTTTATTTAGTGGATTGAATACAGGCTCTTTTAGGAGATGGATCTTTTTTGTCTTCCTATTATTGTAAATATTTGTTGAATGAACTAACAATTCTTTTTTAAGTAACAGGAGTTACCTGTAGAAATATATCCCTACTTAAAGAGATATTAAGGTACTTCCCAAATAAACATTTTGATCTGTGTTCACTTATTTCTTACCTGTAGGAAGACAGATAAGTAAACATCTGTATATGCAGAGAGGGTAGGTTTGGGTGGTAGAATTAATTGGAGGTCAAGCAGGAAAAACAAATTGTGATTTGGATATTTTCTGGATTGTGCTGAAACAGTTTGTCTTGGAAAGGATTTAAGCTAATTTTATTTAGTGTTTTAGGTGAAGTAAAAACACCTCGTATGGTGGACTGTATAGCCTTTATTGTTTATAATGTGTCATCTGTTCCCTCTACCCCCTAACTTTTCTTCTGTTTAAACATATCCAGTTCCTTATGTACCTAGGTGATGTCTGTGTTGAAACCGTACTTATGAGTAAGAGCAGATGAAATGCTGGTGATGTATTCACAGGATGAAATTCTTTAAAGTGGCATATTGGCTGTTAATAATAATAACACAATATTTCAAAGTAAAACCAACCCCAAAGGACTGCGAGATTTTGATCAGAAGTCAAAAGTGTTATCATAAGTCAGTATGAATGAACTGTTTTGAAAATGTATCATATATTATCAAGCATTCAGATTGTTAGCAGTTTGTTTTGTTTTAATCCTCACCTGAGGATTTGTTTTATTGATTTTAGAGAGAAAGGAAGGAAGAGGGAGGGGAGGGAAGGGAAGGAGGAGGAAGAGAGGGAGGGAGAGAGCGAGAGTGAGAGGGAGTGAGAAACATCAGTGTGAGAGAGAAACATTGATGTAAGAGAAAAACATCGATTGGCCAGGGCACTAGCAGTTTTATTTAGCTTTAAAATGCAGTGGTGGGCAAAAGTATGTTTTTATGAGTTATTTGAGCAGTGAAGGAAATTTTAGGACATAATTCCTTTAAAATTTAAGATGCCTAAATGTATTTAAAAACTAATAACATTTTTGGTTGTAGTGATATTTATTTTTCTAAAAGGAAAATGCACTAGCACAGTTGTCATGAACTTTGAGGCCTGCAAGATCTAGTGAAATGTGTTTTTGTATGTGAACCCTCTGCAGAAGTACTTAAAGTATTAAATGTCTGAACATTAGTATGATTTTGAAAAATGTTTCACCATTTTGGAATAATGTTATTATAAAGTTACATTTGTGGCACTTTGGACTTTTATACATTTGAAAATATGTAGCCATATTTTATTGTGTTAAATAGTGAATTAAATTCAGGTTGAAGTTGAATGGTTAAAAATGACTAGTTTGCCTTTGTTAAAAGAATCAAGATTTAAAAATTTTTCTTAGTGTGAACCATTAGATTTCATCAAGTGCTAATAGGTCATACAATCAGCATCTATGGGAATTAGTACAGATTAGAGGGAAAATATCTACACTAATGAAAGAGAAACATGCAAATTGACATCACTCTGCTACACCCACCAGCCAATCAGGAGTGAATATGCAAATTAACCCATCAAAGATGGCAGCGGCCACAGAGCTGGAGCTAGCAGGAGGCTTGGGTTGCCCCCAGTGATGGAGGAAGCCAAGCTTCCCTCCCACCCTGGCCGGCCCTGGCCTCTGCTCAAGGAGGTGCTGCTCAAGGCTACAAAGTTTCAATTATAGAAGATAAATAAATCCCAGATACCTGCTTCCAGCCTGCCCTGGCCTCTGCTCAAGGAGGTGCTGAAAAAAAAAAAAAGAAAGAAAAAGAAAAAAGGAGGGGCTGGGAGCTTGGGTCGCCAGGGGGTGTGGCCAGCCTGCAAACAGCCATCAGCCCCTCACCCAGGCTGGCCAAGCACCCCAGCGGGACCCCCACACCCCCATGGCCTGATCCCTGTAAACGGGCAGTCGAACATCCCTCGAGGGGTCCCAGATTGGAGAGGGTGCAGGCTGGGCTGAGGGACACCACTCCCCCCCCCCCCCCCCCCCCCCGCACGAATTTCGTGCACTGGGCCTCTAGTATTAAGATAATTTTTTTCTCTCAAGGAAATGATATACCTAGTCAGAAACTGGGAAAAGAGATAATGCAAAATACAAAGTTAGTGTTAATAACAATATTGCAAATTTAGAAACATTTGTTTGAATATTCAGAGTTGCTTTTAAATATCTAAAACAGGGACTTTGAATTTTGGCTTAATGATTATATTTCTTAAAATATAATCACTTTAATTAATGTGCAAATGAAATAATGTGAACTTTTCTCTGAACTTTAGATGCATGCTATGATCCTATATTGCATTCAATAGGAAACATTTTTTTTGGTCTTAGATTCAAAAAAGTTAATTGTAAAGGCACTTTAATTGAGTAAATGCATTGAAAAAGTTTTCCTATTGGATTGAAATAAAAAAATATTGTGTGTGTGTGTGTGTTTAAAAACGTAATTTAATGCCAATGTAGTTTATATCCTGGCTCTTTTTAAGTTAAGATTTTCTTAAACCTATATCTGCTAAATCTAGTAACTTAGGCAGTGATTTCCAAACCTTGGTATACATAGGTCTGAAATGGAGATCTTTTAGAAATATTAAAGACTGGCTTTCACCCCCAGACATTCTAATATAATTGGTATGTGATGTGACCTGGGGATTAGGAGTTTTAAGAGTTTCACAGGTGATTCTCAAGTGCATGGAAATGTGGGAGCCACTGAGCTGAGGGGTGCAATATTGTAACTCAAAGATTGGTGGTGGTGGTGGTGGTGGGGGGTGTCCCAAATGTATCTGAGAAAAGGAGAACACTCATGTTTTTCCTCCTTTATTTTTGTGGTACACTGAGGCTTGGATGAAGCCAGAAAGTCAGAATTATCTGATGGAAGCCAGAATCACCCTTAGGATGCTTGGTGGAAATGGTGTCAGATCTTTTGATTTAGATGGTCTGTGGGGCCAGGAATTTGCATTTAAACAAGCATCTCAAATGATTCTGATGCAGTAATAGACAGGTCACAGTTTGAGAAACATTGTTTCTTTGTTGTACTGACTGAGAAAACCAAAAACAAATATTACTTGAGATCTCTTTGGCACACAGAATTGTATATGTGGAAAAGGCTGGCATATGGAGAGATGCAAGATTTTCTGAACTATCAAGGGTCATTACATTTTATATCTTCTTTTAGTGCTCAGTACGAATCAGACCAAGCTCTTTTTCTTATTTTAGAAGAAAATTTAACTTGCCAAGCTTTTATGAAAAAAGAATCAGACAAGATATACACCAAATAGAAATGAAAAAACTTCTTTATTGTGGTAAAATACAATATACACTTTCAATATAGAAATGTTATTACATTTTATCCTTCTGTGAAAAATATAGTCTGAAGAGACTTATTGGCCTGGAAATATATAATTTTGTTGTTTCACATTTAATAAATGGCGATGGGAAAATAGTGATAGTTTGTTTAATCATTGACAGTTGATATAATTTAGAAAAGCATTGTCTTTCAGAGCATAGCACCTAACGCAGGATGGTATATGTATAAATGTTATTGTGCCTGTTTTTAAAAAATAATAAAATAATTCAAAAATTATTTTGTGGTGGTTTTAAAAGCAAGCAAAAAAATGTAAAATCTTCAAAACCCTTATATTAAACTATTTTGAAATTTTATTTTCAAAGCAGCTTTTAAGTTATTGATTACATTACATAATCGTTAACATGCTACTGTTTAGATTTTTTTAACATTTGTATTCTCTGCAATTATTTTTTCACATCATTTAAAATTAAGAGATGACCAAACGATTTATAGGCAATAGATAAAGTATTCATATTTTTCATCTTCTAAAGTATTTGAGTGTCAGATTTCCTGTTCTTTGGCCATCTTCATTTTGGTGATTAAGGGGTATGCACATATTTCAGAAATTTGAAAATTAAAACGTACTTTTAATTCTTGTGATAATAGTTATGAGTTGTAATTTTTGTATTTTTCAATATTTGATATATTTACCAACTTACTTTTTGAAGACCTTATTTTGTGGCTAATAAAATTGCATATACTGTGACCAATCAATATTTATGACATAGTAAGAGGATCTTTCTAGATTTGTGACAGTTTATCTTTTTAAATGTATCAATTCTTTCAAAACTATTGCTGAATAGAAAAGTAAAATGTGAAACATTTGAAACTAGGTGGCCCTTCTTTCAGTGACTTAATAAACTTCTGCAGTTATCTTTATAAGACTGTTACATGTTCTAACATTTCATTAGAAGTGCTTTTCTGATTTAGAAACATTTTACAATTAGTGATTAGAATCCCTATTCCATAACACTTCAGTGTACAAGATGTGCCAGTATACTATCTAATAAAGAGGGAATATACAAATTGACCATCACGCCGTGACAAAGATGGCGGCGCCCAGTCCCCTCAGCCGTGCTGGAGTCCCCCAGTCCTTTCAGCCCCACCGGGGGCGGGTGGCGAGTGGCAGGCGCACGGTGCGGCTGAACCTGCCCTCAGCCCTCCAGCTGCTCAGGGCCGGCCCAAGGTGCAGGTAATCAGGACCGGCCGAGGCTTGTGCTGCCGGCAGTGGCAGCAGCAGAGGTGTGATGGGGATGTCGCCTTCCCCTGATTGTCGTGTCGCCTCCTGCCCCTGAGGGCTTCCGGACTGTGAGAGGGGGCAGGCCGGGCTGATTGACCCCCCCATCCCCCTCCGCTCCAGTGCATGAATTTTCATTCACACGGCCTCTAGTTTAAAAATATTTGACAAAATGCAATTTAATCTTGATACTTCATGATTTGTTATGGCATGTCCATACTAAAATATTCTAAGGCATTACTTCTGACTATAGCTTACATGGAATATATAATTCATGATTGCAACATTTAAAATTCGAGTATATGTTTTGTTAATGTTATATTTAGGCTGTAGAAGAATTTAGTCACAAAAGAAAGATGATACGCTATAGAAGAATGAGAAAACTCACTGAAAGGATTTGCTGGTAGTTCTAAAACACAATTTCTTCTGCAACCATATATTTTTGTAAATAGGGGGAAGCTGTAATATTACGGATTGAAGACATTGTTGAAAACAGATTTGTTTTCCATATTTGAGACATTTCCATAATAGGAGAACAACGGATAATACAAATAAAAACTAAATTTAGAACTAATAAAAGGAAACTCTCGTACAAAATTAGCTTATGAAATTTCCTTTAAAGGAAAGTCATAATGTAAAACACTGAATAAATTTTTAAAAAGTTAATTACTAATTTTTTGGGGGGTGGATTGGGAAGAGGTGATTGTTATAAGTTTTAGCATAGGGAAGTTTTGTTTTTCAAGATGATGTGGTGAATGTAACTTCCTAGTATAGTGTTTTACTGTGCTTTTTTTTTTTCTCTTATAAACAAAATTCTTCACTTTGTTTGGTTCAAGTTACAACACATCTATTAAATAAAAGCTTAAGAATCTGAACAATGGCTTGCTTATTTCAAGTCATTTTTATAAATAAAATTCCATTAAAATAAGCCCAAATAGATCTTGTTTAAACTGTGTTAATTAACATGAAGATATAAGTTAATTATTTTTCTTAAGAATTTTTTGGGGGTCTGGGATAGTAAAGATGGATAAAAATGAAGGGAAATGACTTGATTATTTTCTGGAGTATTTTAAAAAGAGCAGTGTAGTATAATGGAAAGAACAGTGACTTTGGAGTCAGAAGAGCTAAGACTGGTATTAATTAGTTGTATTAGTTATCTTCTTGACTACAAGTGACATTTTATAGGTCTATATATGTCTGCCTCAAGATGTGGATTTGAATCCAGTGAGAAACTATACTAGTACGTGCTAGTGTTTTATAAACTGCACTGAACTTGAGCTTTTTACATCTTGTTGAAGAACTACTTGTAAAACAGCATACACTGCATATGCCTGTAAGTGCCTTTGAAAAGGTACCTGCAGACAGAATCAAGCTTCTGATGTTATCCTGTTTTTTCCTCAGAGAGGTGGCATGTTGCTTGGCACATACTAGGTTCTCTAAAGTATAAAGTCAATGAAAGTTGACATTTTTATGTTTTAGTTCACTGTGAATAATTAGTTGCATTGGGTGAATATTGGCTTACATTCATGTTTTGGATTATTCTGTTACATTCCAAATGTTACTTTTTCCCAGCTAAAGTTTATTCTTTTTTTAAAAACATATATTTTTATTGATTTCAGAGAGGAAGGGAGAGGGAGAAATAGAAACATCAATGATGAGAGAGAATCATTGACTGGCTGTCTCCTGCACACCCCCCACTGGGACCGAGCCCCCAACCCAGGCATGTGTCCTTGGCCGGAATCGAACCCGGGACCCTTCAGTCCACAAGCCAATGCTCTGTCCACTGAGCCAAACCAGCTAGGGCAAAGTTTATTCTTTTTGAGTAGTCATGATTTTGAACAATCAAAACAGAATCTGGTGTTCTTATTAATACAAAGTTTTAGCAATCCTAATATATAAATACTAGAGGCCCAGTGCATGATTGAATCATGCACGTGTAGGGTCCCTACACGCTTTCGCTTTTGATCGCAGTGGAGCTGGGTGCCTGTCTGCTGGTGCACCAGGCCTTTCAGAAGCCTCCGGCTCGGCAGAGGCTTCCGAAAGGCCTGGTGCCGGAGCAGACAGGCACCCAGCTCCCCCGCTTTTGATGGTCCGAGGCGGGACGTGAGCTCACTGCCCCAGAGGCCCCTTCTGTTCCGCAGCACAGCCATGGCGCAGATGCTGAGCTCGCGCCGCCGCTGGCTGGCGGCGTGAGCTCAGCGTCCCGCCCGCCCAATTGGCTACCCCAGCCACTCCGAGTCCCGCCCCCTGTGCCTCCCTCTGGCCCAATCCTGGGCGTAGCGGAGTGATGGTAATTTACATATTACCATTTTATTAGGTAGGATAGAGGCCTGGTACAGGGGTGGGGGCCAGCTGGTTTGCCCTGAAGGGTGTCCCTGATCAGGGTGGGGTTCCCTTGGGGCGTGGGGCGGCCTGAGCGAGAGGCCTGTGGTGGTTTGCATGCCGGCCACGCCTCCTGGCAACCCAAGCGGAGGCCCTGGTATCTGGAATTTATTTTCCTTCTACAATTGAAACTTTGTAGCCTGGAGCGGAGCCAAGCCTGGGGCTTCCTCCGCGGCGGCAGCCATTTCTGTTGGGGTTATAATTGAATCTTTGTTGCCTTAAGCGGGTGGTCCCGGCCAGGGTGTACGGAAAGCTTTGCTTCCCCTGTTGCCGGTGGCAACCCTGGCCTGCTCTCTCAAGCTCCATTCTGACGCCATTTCTGTTTGAATTTGTTTACCTTCTATAATTGAAACTTTGTAGCTTGAGTGGAGGCTTAGGCCTGGCCAGGGCAGGTGGAAAGCTTGGCTTCCTCTGTTACCTAGGAAACCTTGCTCTCTGTGGCTGTAGCCATCTTGGATGGGTTAATTTGCATACTCGCTCTGATTGGATGGTGGGTGTGGCTTGTGGGTATGTCGGAGGTATGGTCAATTTGCATATTTGTCTATTATTAGGTAGGATAAGGAAAAGTCACAAAGAATTTTTAAACCTTTGCATTATTCACTTGCAAAAATGTTAATCATGCTTTATATAAGGCTTGAAAGAACACTTGGGTTGTATCAACCGTTCTTATCTATGGCTGAATTAAGCAACTTTTGTCCTACATTTAGTAAGAAAGGTAAGTTTTGGAACAACTATGAAGAATAGTTTGGAAGATGCAAACTGCTTATGTTACGCTGTCTTACCTCTGATACAGATTTGGTCCTTAGGCATACCAGTGTAATTGTAGTTTTATCATGTAGAAAAATATATACAAATATTGTATGTGATATGATCGGTCTGCATTGATGGCCATTGCAGTAATCAGTAACTTTAGATTTCTTGGATCGTGTAATTTTAAAGCTGATTTTAGAGTTTAGGATTTGGTAACAGAGCTGGGTCTTAAATCTGTTGCCAACCATTTAATATCCTCATGGGATTAGAATTTGTACTTCTATAGGCTAGGAAAAACTGGATTAGTACCCAGTATAATTAAAATGAATATGGGGAGAAGCCCATTGGTAGCCACTGTTAAGTGATACGCACTTTTCCTGTTGTGGCGTTTATGAATTAAGAAATGCATTTTATCTACTATTTTTAAAAAATGTAGTTCAGTGGTTTTTAGAATAGAGACTTCAGTGGAGACCACTTTCTCTTTTGTGGTTTGTCTATGCTCACATGCCTATCTCTCTGTCTCCTTCATTAGAGATAAAGGAAGGGGTTGGGGTTCTTTTTGAAAGACCCTTAGGATCAGGAGAAAATAGCAGGGCAAAGTCTTGGTGGGGTTTATGGCTTGTGAATGATGGGCTTTGGGGGATAGAGGCTTCTTTAGAGATGTGAAAAGAGAGTGAGCGGGACCAGGGTAGAGGCAAACATCCTGTGACTTACAACTGAATACCATGTATCTTTGCTTTTTTCTCCACTTGGAATGATCTCTCTCCTCTGCTTTGTCAGCTTACAAAAAACAAACTTCATGTTTTAAGTTACAAAAGTAATATATGCCTATTTAAAAAATTAAAAGTTACAGAAATGTACATAACATGTAAGTTCTTTTCTTAGCCCTCTCTCGATGTCCATCTTTGGCGACAACCACTTTGTAACCTATAGTGTACCACTTCCCCTTTTCTAAATAACAACATAATGATATACCCATTTTCATTGCATATAAAAAATACTAATATTTGTAGGCTGTTTTTTTAAATACCAAAATGCAAATATACCATATCTATTCTTCTGTATTTGTTTTTGTGTGTGTGAATTTGCTTTTTAAATTTAATTTTGAGGTTGTCCAGTTAGACATTATAATTCACCTAGTTGTTTTTAAGGGCTGTGGAGTGTTCCATTATCTGGATTACCATAATTTATTTTAATATAACAATATTGATAGGCATTCGGGGTTTCTTCTGTTACAAACATTGCTGCAGTGAACATAATTGTAAATATTTTTGTGCATATATGTGAATATTGTATTATGATTATTTACTTACTAGAGGCCTGGTGTACGAATTCGTGCACGGGTGGGGTCCCTTGGCCGGGTTGGCGATTGGGGCCAATGGGGGCTGTCCCGTCTCCCCCAGTCCCGATCTGGGCTGGCTGGCTGTGGGGAGGGACTGCAGGAGGTTGGCTGTGGGAGCACACTGACTACCAGGGGGCAGCTCCTGTGTTGAGCATCTGCCCCTTGGTGGTCAGTGCACATCATAGCAACCAGTTGACTGGTCACTTAGGCTTTTATATATATATATATATATATATATATAGGCTAGTGGCCCAGTGCACGAAATTTGTGCACGGGGGGGGGGGGGGGGGGGGGGGGGGGGGGGAGGGGGTGGCTCTCAGCCCAGCCGGTACTGTCTCGCAGTCTGGGACCACTGGCTCCTAACTGCTCACCTGCCTGATAGCCCCTACCCACTCTGCCTGCCAGCCTTCTCGCCCCCAACTGCCCCCCCTGCTGGCCTGATCGCCCCCAACTGCCCCCACTGCCAGCCTGCTCACCCCGAACTGCCCCCCCATCCCGCTGGCCTGCTCGCCTCCACTGCCCCCCACTACCAGCCTGTTCGCTCCCAACTGCCCCCCCCCCCCGCCGGCCTGCTTGCCCCCAACTGCCCCCCCACCAGCCTGATCACCCCCAACTGTCCTCCCCTCCTGATCGCCCCTAACTGCCTCTGCCTCGGCCCTGCCACCATGGCTTTGTCCGGAAGGACTCCTGGAAGGTCTCCTGGTCTAATTAGCATATTAACCTTATATTAGTATAGATAGAGGCCTGGTGCACGGGTGGGGGCTGGCTGGTCTGCCCTGAAGGGGGTCCAGATCAGGGTGGGGGTCCCCTTGGGGGGCATGGCTGGCCTGGGCAAGGGGTTGAGGGCCATTTGCAGGCTGGCCATGCCCCCATCGTGGTGAAGGTCTCTGCGGGGGGCATGGCCGGTCTGGGCAAGGGGCTGAGGGCTGTTTTCAGGGTGTGGGGGGGTCTCCGCTGGGGGGCGTGGCCAGCCTGGGTGAGGAGCTGATGGCTGTTTGCAAGCTGGCCACACCCCCATCGGGGTGAGGGTCCCTGCTGGGGGGCGTGGCCAGCCTGGGCGAGGGGCTGAGGGCCGTTTGCAGGCTGGCCAAGCCCCCGGCTTTGGAAGGTCTCCCGGTCTAATTAGCATATTACTCTTTTATTAGTATAGATTTATTAGTATAGATACTCTAGGAAGTCCTCTAGGGTTGTGAACATGTAGTATTCACTTTTAAAAACTACATCTTAGTTTATTGGCAACATGGGGCCTAAACCTCCTATGTTTTAGGGTAATGGGACATAGTGCTTTAAATATTATTTCTTTTTTTTTCAGTATTGAGATATAATGGATATATAGCATGTATAAGTGTAAGGTCCACAGCATAATGACTTGATTTACATATGTTGCAAAATGATTGCCACAATAAGTTTAGTTAATATCTATCATCTCATGTAGTTATGTAGTAGTCATCTTTTTTAAAAAAATATATTTTATTGATTTTTTACAGAGAGGAAGGGAGAGGGATAGAGAGTTAGAAATGTCGATGAGAGAGAAACATCGACTAGCTGCCTCCTGCACACCTCCTACTGAGGATGTGCCTGCAACCAAGGTACATGCCCTTGACCGGAATCGAACCTGGGACCTTTCAGTCTGCAGGCTGACGCTCTATCCACTGAGCCACACCAGTTAGGGCTGTAGTAGTCATCTTTATATCTCTTCCCAGTATCTAGCACAGAACCTATAGCACTTAGTTTGGGTTTAGGAAACTTTATCAAGTAGTTAGTCTGATTTCCAACTGGACGTCTATATGTAAAGTTTGTTGCCTCCTCCTTTTTGGGGGAGGGAGAAAGTTGGCTCTTAATTTAATGGTAGTAGTTCTAGTTCTATTCTTTCATTTTACAAATGAAGAATTAAGTCAAAAGGAGGAATGTCTTATTTAGTTATGAGATGTTTTTATTTCTTTGCCACACCGTACTAGCTGTTACAAAACATAGCAAAGTTCCAAACTGGGGTCACTTAGGGTCAAGAACAAATGTTGATTTCTACAGTTTTAGATAGAGGGTGAGCATTTTTTAGTTCTTACAGACTAGGGCTAACAAATGAGGCTTTGCCGGGTGGCCTTAGCATGTAGACTTAGGCCAGCACAATTCATTCAGACTTCATTTGGCTCCTTCCAAAGAGGTATGAATCTTCTAATCATAATTATCCCAGGCACTGGCTGACTCCTGAGAGGGCTGATAACTTTCTTCCAGAGAACTCTTGAAACCTATCCAGTAGCCACCTTCACATGAAGTGACCTCACCAAATCTCATTTCATTGTTGCCTTTTCCTGCCCAAGATACAAGCCCTTAATGCACTTCTCATCTTACTCTTGTTCCCCCACCTATTCTTCCCCTCTTTTTCAAACATCTCTCACCCTTGTTCTAAGGTTAACATAATTGTATCTTCAAACTCTTTACTGAATGTTACTTTATATTTGCTTAAATAACACCTATCTTTCTCCCGAGGGGAAGCCCTCTCTAGTGGAACTTGGGCCTTCTTTTACTCTCTACATACCTGTCTCAGGCTAGGAAAGGGTACGAGGGGGTTTCTTGCTTTGCCACCATGGTGCCTGTGCTAGTAAAACCTTCCTGTTAAAATTCTTGTTGAGTCTTGTGTAGTTGGAATATACATCTCTTGCTCGTTGAAGTCATGGGCTTCTGGCAGTGTGTTTCTTTCCATTCAAGGTTATGCCACCATTCCAGGTGAATTCAGTGTTTATGTAAACAGAGTACCTAGGACCTTGGCTTCACAGGTTTTTATCGTCACGTAATTCATTTACTTCCATGAAGCTACTCGGATCTCACCCCAAATCAGCTTTACCTTTGAGATTATTAAACATTCTGCTCCTGACACTATTCTTTTTTCTAAACCTATTCATTGATGCTTTTGAGATATGTAGTTCTTTGATACCTCTGTCCACCAAATGCTTCCTGTGTAAATAGGCAAGACTTCCTTGTCCATCACTTCTTATCTCTTGCCATCACTTCTTATTTCTTACCCTATTGCATTTCTATCATATGCATCTGGCAAAACCTAGATTTTGGATCAGTTTGTCTCTCTGGCCTACATAAGAAGTGTTTGTTGAGTACTAATGGAGAGAAATCACACAAGTACCCAGATTAGTGGTGCTTCAAACTCATGGTCTTCAGTTCTTGCATGAGCTGAAAGAACTTATACAATGCTACATATCCATTATTTCTATTGGGGCTATTTTAAACATTCTTTTCTTTAAACTTCAGAAACAAAGTATTCTCAACAGATGGTATTTCTACTTCATGAGAAAATAGAAGCCATCAAAAAGAGATCCCTTAAATTTCCTGTTACTTGACTCACCAGTTTATTATCTCTTCTGTACCATTTGTTCTTCCTTTTCCTTCTGTTTCAGTGGATGAGATCCCATATTTTTGTCTCAGGCTGATTCTCCAACTGTGCTTTGTCTGTCTTTAATCTTTCTCTTAATTCTGATTCTTTCTCATCTTGCTAAACTTGTTCAAATGCCTCATCTAAAAAAACAAAAACCAATAACCAAATTACCCCCAGAAAGAAATATCAATTCTTTCTAGCTTCAGCCCACTCCCCTTATCAGCAAAAATATAACAAGAATCATATGTTGTATATAACAGACACTTAATGATTACAACCTGGTACCTTCTTCAGGTCACAATCTGATTGGCTACATTTCAGATACTCAACAGATGTGCTGTTTCTGTGTTGTCCAATATGGTAGCCCCTAGTCACATATGACTATTGAGCACTTGAAATCAAAAGGCTAGTGCAACTGAAAAACTAAACTTATTTATTTATTTTTTTAATATATTTTATTGATTTTTTTACAGAGAGGAAGGGAGAGGGATAGAGAGTTAGAAACATCGATGCGAGAGAAACATCGATCAGCTGCCTCCTGCACACCTCCTACTGGGGATGTGCCTGCAACCAAGGTACATGCCCTTGACCGGAATCGAACCTGGGACCTTTCAGTCCGCAGGCTGACGCTCTATCCACTGAGCCAAACCAGTTTCGGCAAAACTAAACTTATTTTATCGTAATTATTTTAATTAACTTAGCCATGTGTAACTAACAGCTACCATATTGGGCAGAGGTATATTTCGATACATTCTGAGACAGCTCTCTTTTAAAAAAAAATTACTGAATACAACTACCCTCAACTGGTAACAGTCAAAAAGTTGGAAAAGTAGATAAGTACTGTAAAAGCAGAGAGGAAAAAAAAATACAACATATATCCAATATCAAAGGTTGGTGAGAAGGGAGGCAGTGGATATGTTTTAAAGCTCAAGAAAATTCAGAATTTATACAACAATTGTATATATAATATTACCAGTTTTAAATGATTTTCCTTGTTAAATTTACATCCATACATTGTCACTAAATAAAAAAAAGCATACTAAATTTATAAAATAAAAGTAGCATTGTGAAATCCTATAGCATAATGAACATGTGACCAACTGGGAATGGCAAATTCTTCCGCAGTATTTAATTTCCTGTACTCCAAAAAAAGGAAAGACTCGACAAACTAAAAGGTTACACAAACAAGGACTTATTCTCAATGGTTCTGGCATCTGTCTCTCCCACCAGTGAATTTCTCTCTCCAGGTATGCAATCAGTCCTCATTTCACTTAAGAGATAACAGGTAAAACAGGTTCTAAAACACCCAGGCTTTAAAATTACTTTGCCATAACTGAGTATAAAAATTAAATTTCTCCAAGAAGTAAATGTTTTATGTAATTATGTACTTTAAGTAATTCTTGGCACTCTTATACTCCTAGGATGTGATGTTTGTCCTGTGACTGCAGTTATGTCACTACAAAACAGTAAGAATAGGCTAAAACAAAATAATAAGAATAACTTCCAAAAATACATCAAAATTTCTTAATGAATTAAGAGATTTAGAATTGACAAGAAGAATCAAGCTGTTTTCCTCGGATCCTAAGCACAACAAGTTAAAACTAATCATACCTAGTATGGCCAGCGTGGCTCAGTGGTTGAGCATCCACCTATGAACCAGGAGGTCAGCTGTTCCATTCCTTGTCAGGTCACATGCCTGGGTGGAAGGTTCATCCCCAGTGGGGGGCGTGCAGGAGGCAGTCAATCTATGGTTCTCTCTCATCATTGATGTTCTTTTTTTTTTTTTTTTCCCATCATTGATGTTTCTATCTCTCCCTTTCCTTCTTCTCTGAAATCAATTTAAAAAAATAAAAACAAAGAAAAAACTAATTATACCTAAAACTAAATCTCAATTGATGAAGGATGCTAGCATAGTTAAAAGACTTAAGCAAAGGCTAGGTTGAAGTCTTCAGTATAACCATCATTGATTGTTGTGTTGACCATGAGCCTAGGGTTAATGGTGGTTTTCAACTTTGCAGATTCAGAAGTTTAACTTCTCATTCTTATTAATGAGCAAACAAAAATAAGTACCCTGAAACAATTAATTTCGTCACTTGTGTAGAGCACTCTCTAAGTAAAGAGATTAATTTATCAATCAGAAGGTATCTCAAGAATAAAGATTTAAAACAAAGGCGTTAGAAAAGTCATGGCTTAGTGAGAAAAGTGTGTGATTTGGAGTTAGAAAGACTTGAAATGGAATATGAACTCTACCACCACTACTGCTTACATAATTTCTTAACCTCAATAGGATCAGTAAACAGAGAAAATATTACAACATTGCAGGATTGTTGCAAAAAAGACATGCTAGATTTATAAATGTTTGCTTATAGAATTTCTTTTAAGATAATATTGCCTGTCATTTTGGTTACAGTTATGCAAGAAAGGAAAGTCAGTTGTATTATCTGGTGGCATAGGAGAAAAAAGCATTTATAAAATGAGATGCTACTGTTTGGCCACTTCATGTGTAGAAACCGTAAGATCATTTTGCATACTTTTGGATTATACTTCTTTCTTAAATATGACCTATTTAGTATGTTTTCAACACGTTACTTGAGATCATTGTAGTTAGCTTTAATTATACTCTCGGTAGTTTTTCAAGGAAATGGGGTAGTAAAATATGAGACCTTGATTATATGTCCCTTGGTTTGCACCACCGACTTTATCCTTTTTTCCTGGAGAAAATTTGCTTTCTCTGTGTATCAGTATTTTTCAGTCAAGTCTGATACAATTAATTCTTATTTGTCAGCATTTGGATTGTTTCTACTGTACTTCTCACATGATGTTGATAGATATTTTCTTGTTTTATTAGCTGGCTGCAGTGTTACAGCTTTGCTTTCTGCTGGAAATAGGTTTGCTCACTAAGCTCTTTGGAGCCAGGGACATTAGCTCATTCATTTATGCTGGAGACATATTTGTTGGCCCGATGTCCCAGAGCTATCAGATTAACGGTAGAGTTCTTTTTACCTGTTTCAATATTCCCTTGCTATGATTGGAAAGTGAACTTATTTTGTAATTGTATCTTAAGTCCTTTGTGTTCCAAGTACTTTGTGTACATTGTCATTTAATAAATATTTATTTAGCAACTACTGCATGCCAGGCCCTGGTTCCAGCCCTGGATTAGACCCTGGGAATGTAGCAGTGAACAAAAATTCCCTGCCATCAGTTTCCATGTTAATGGGGAGCTGGAGAATAATAAAAAAAAAATAAGTTAATTGTATGTAAGATGATGATTTATGGTAAGGAGAAAAAAAAGTAAAAAAGATATGACTCTAAAGGGGTTCACAGTTAAGATAATAAGATACTCCTGAAAAGGTGACTTTTAAGTAAAGATCTGGTGGAAGTAGGAGAGCTAGCCATACAGACCCATAGAATGTGAGCATTTCAGACAGAAGGAAGTAGTAAATTCAAAGGCCCTGAGTCAGGAACATACCTTGATGTGATTTAAAAACAAACAAGCAAAACCCAACTTTTTATTGGAAAGAATTTCAAATTTATAGAAAAGTTTTTAAAAAATTCTGTATACACTTTGCTTAAAGACCTCATTCACGTTTTGTTAATTGCCCAAATAGCAACGTTCTTTAGGTCAAAAATATCTAATCCAGGATCATGCATTGCATCCAGCTCTCATGCTTCTTTAATCTCCTTTGGTTTTTCATTCTGTTCACAATTTTGAAGATTACAAGCCACTCATTTTGTAGAATATCCCTCAGTTTGGGTTTGTTTAATGTTGCTTGATGATTAGGCCCAAAATAATGTGGTTTTGGCTACAATTTCACAGAAGTGATTTGTTCTTAATGAATTCTATTTGGTGGCATACAGTTTACTTCATTAGGTAGTGTTAACTTCGATTACTTAATTAAAGGTGATGTCTACCAAGTATCTATTATTCCTCCTCTTCCTTTGTAATTAATAAGTATTTTTGTGGGGGGTTACTTTGAGACTATGTAAAATTGTGTTTCTATTCGTACTTTTACCCACTAGTTTAAGTATCCATTGATATTTTTCAACTAAATTAATTTTTACCAAGATGGTTGACAAATGGTGATATTTTGACTCAAGTATTCCTTCTACATTTATTGACATTTTACTGTAAGAAAGAGAATTAATTAACAAATTCATTTACATCAGGAATTCTTGTTTTATTCAATGGGTTATATTCCATTACTATCATTATTTTAATACTCAAATTGTCCCAAATTTGCCACTGGGAGCCATTTCAAGCTGGCTTGTATTTGTATGTCCTTTTGACATGTTGCCATCAACCTTTGTGTACTTCTTTACTTTTCAAGAAAACGTTTATCTTGAAATAATTATAAGTTCATAGGAAGTTGCAAAAATAATACAGAATAGTCCTGTGTACCCTTCCCCCAATTTCTCCCAATGCTATATCTTACATAAATATAGTACATAACTAAAATCAGGATATTGGCATTGATGCACTCTATATGTGTAGTTCTATGTCATTTTATCCCCCATCTACCTTCTTAACTTTGGGCACAAGATGCTATAGGTTTTCCTGTTCAGTTCTGGAATTGGCCATTTCTCCAAGGAGCCCTAATTTCTTTTAGTGGAGAGTGGTATTTCATTTTTTTAAATATATTTTATTGATTTTTTTATAGAGAGGAAGGGAGAGGGAGAGGGAGTTAGAAACATTGATGAGAGAGGAACATCAATCAGGTGCCTCCTGCACACCCCCCACTGGGGATGTGCCCGCAACCAAGGTCCATGCCCTTGGCCGGAATCGAACCCGGGACCCTTGAGTCTGCAGGCCAAAGCTCTATCCACTGAGCCAAACCGGTTAGGGCCAGAGAGTGGTATTTCAAAATCAAAATCTGGGTGCTAGGTGGGTTCACTGTTGTTGGAGTGTCTCTGTGCTTAAGACCCACACAGGAACCTACACCTAAATATCTATATCTTTATATATTGAAAACGATAAATTTAGACTGATACCTCCAATTTCAGGCCAACACCATGTGTTCATTCTAGCTCCACCCATCCATATTTGTACTTCTTCCAGTAGTAAGAGCTGGCATCTGTTATCATATAGTTACTGATTTGCTCAGTTCCTCCACACATAGCCAGCTCCCCACCCCATAGAACTGTGATGCTGCTCAGATGTCCCTTCTTGTGAAGGCTGCTACTGAGTTACCTTCCTGCTCCATTCCCACTTACTCCTTGTGTAGACCCCCTGTTGAGATTTTAAAACATTTGGAAGGCCAGTGTAGTTGGAGCAAAAGGAGTGAGAAAGAAAGTGATAGGGGATGAGGTTGAGAGTTGGTGAAGTGGGTAAGGGCTGGTCGTAAAGAGCCTCGTAAGTGTAACGGGGTTCTGCTTTACTCTCCATGGTGTGAAAGCCATGGGGGTTTGAACAGGGGAGCGATGGCACATCTCTGCTGCATTGACAATAACCTGAAGGGGAAGCGAAGGGCAAGCTGCAAGCAGGGAGACATGAGAGTAGGCTTTTGCAGTGATTCAAGTAAAATGATGAAGTCTTGAACTAGGGTGGTAAGTAGCGAGGGTAGTGAAAACTGGTGGAGTTCTGAATTTATTTTGAAGAGAATGCTCACAGGATTTGTAGGTGCTTGGATTTAGGTTCTTGAGGGAGAGAAAAAGTCAAGGTTGATACTAGAGATGTTGGCCTGAGTATTTGGAAGGATGAAATTGCCAGTAACTGCGATGTGGAAGACTGAAGGATGAAGTGGTTACAGTGGAAATGGGTAGGGCACAGTTTTGGACATCAGCATTTGAAATATTTATTAGACATTGAGATAAGCTGGATGGCACATGGGCAAGTGGAGATAAGGTTCTAGAATTCAGGATTTTAGGTATCCGGGATAGAGAGATTAGAGACAAGATGAGATTTCTTATGGAATGAGTGGATTTGAAAGAAAAGAGGCCCAAGGACTGGAGAAAACCAGCAAAGACTGAAAAATGGCAAATCATGTGAATGCATTGTCACCAAAGTCAACTGAAGAAAGATTTTCAAGAAGTAGATAGTGAACGATGGTTCAAAGATGTTTATAGGTCAAGTAAAATGTGGACCGAGAAATAATAATTTGTTTCGCAATGTGGAGGTCATTGGTAGACTTGAAAAGAACAGTTTATTTTTATTTTATTTTTTTTTTTTTTTTTATTTATTTTATTTATTTCTTTATTGATTAAGGTGTCACATATTTGTCCTCATCCCCCCATTCCCACCCCCCTCTCCACCCCCCTGTTGTCCTTAACCATTGGTTAGGTTTGCATGCATGCACACAGTCCTTTGGTTGATCTCTCCCCCCTCCCCCGACCCTCCCCTATCTTCCCTCTGAGGTCCGACAGTCGGATCGATGCCTCCTTGTTTCTGGGTCTGTTCTTGTTCATCAGTCTATGTGGTTCATCATTTCCCCTAGATGAGTGAGATCATGTGTTACTACAAATATATTTATAAGAACCGAATGTGAGGCGAGCAATAATAGTTATGCTGACAGGCAAATGAATCAGTCTGTAGTAAGTTCCTTTCTGGACCAACAGTTCTTTTGAGACCCAATTTCAATGTCCACCAGTTCCTTATGTGTACATGTCGGCACTGACTTTTCAGCTCTGGATGGTGGACAAATGGTGGTAATGCAGGTCCGACTCCCTCTGGTTGGTCTCGCCAGGACCCACGGGCGCGGCTTCACCCGGACTCAGGGGCGCGCGGCCTCACCTGGACCTGGGACCCAGCATCACCCGGGCCCCGGGGCATGTGGCCTCACCTGGACCCAGGGGCGCGGCCTCACCCGGACCCGGGAAAAAGAACAATTTAGGTGGTTTGGTTATGGATGTGGTGGTGGGGAAGGGGAAAAACTGATTGCAGTTAGTTCTAATGAGATAGGAGGAGAAAAAGCTAAAAATAGTATAGATAATCTCTTTCAAGGAATCCTACCTAATAATAGACAAATATGCAAATTGACCATACCTCCGACACACCCACAAAGCCACACCCACCAGCCAGTCAGAGCGAGTATGCAAATTAACCCAAACCAAGATGGCTACAGCCACAGAGAGCAAGGTTTCCCAGGTAACAGAGGAAGCCAAGCTTTTCGCCTGCCCTGGCCAGGCCTATGCCTCCACTCAAGCTACAAAGTTTCAATTATAGAAGGTAAACAAATTCAAACAAATGTTGGCAGAATGGAGCTTGAGAGAGCAGGCCAGGGTTGCCGCCGGCAACAGGGGAAGCAAAACTTTCCGCACACCCTGGCCGGGCCCACCCGCTTAAGGCAACAAAGTTTCAGTTATAACCCCAACACAAATGGCTGCCGGCCTCGGCGGGAGCCCCAGGCTTGGCTCTGCTCCAGGCTACAAAGTTTCAATTGTAGAAGGAAAATAAATTCCAGATACCAAGGCCTCCGCTTGGGTTGCCAGGGGGCGTGGCTGGCCTGCAAACCACCACAGGCCCCTCGCTCAAGCCGCCCCATGCCCCAAGGGAACCCCCACCTGATCCGGGACACCCTTCAGGGCAAACCAGCTGGCCCCCACCCCTGTACCAGGCCTCTATCCATATCTAATAAAAGAGTAATATGCAGATTGATCATCACTGCAACACAAAATATAGCTGCCCCCATGTGGCCAAAGATCCTGCCCCCATGTGGACACAAGATGGCCACCACAAGATGGCCAGCAGGAGAGGGCAGTTGGGAGGCACCCAGCCTGCAAGGGAGGGCAAGTTGAGAAGGACCCGGCCTGCAAGGGAGGGCAGTTGGAGGTGATCAACCCTGCAGGAGAGGGCAGTTAGGGGTGACCAGGCTGGCAGAGGAGGGAAGTTGGGGGCAAACAGGCTGGCAGCAGAGTAGTTAGGGGGTGATCAGGCTGGCAGGCAGAAGCAGTTAGGGGCAATCAGGAAGGTAGGCAGGCAAGCAGTTGGGAGCCAGCAGTCCTGGATTGTGAGAGGGATGTCCGACTGCCCGTTTAGGCCCGATCCCAGTGGGATCGGGCCTAAACGGGCAGTCGGACATCCCTCGAGGGATCCCATATTGGAGAGGGTACAGGCTGGGCTGAGGGACAACCCCCCCCCCTCTGTGCACGAATTTCGTGCAGCGGGCCTCTAGTTTCCCTATAAAGGGAAAGGGAGAAATGATATGATAGCTGTATGGGAAGTGGAATCAAAGGGATTTTATTTTTTTAAGGGTAAGAGAAATAACATGCCAATGGCAGTAATCATGTGAGAGAGAGAGAATAAGAGATGAGGAGATGATGGATGGCTATGGTAGGGGAACAGAAGAATTGCTGTAGTGTTGTCTCTTAGTAGGCAAGAGGGGAGGAGAGATTCAGTGCACAGATGGAGAGATTGGTTGTGGCTAGCACTATAATAGGAGGAAAGAAAGTAGAATATATGGATACAGATGCAGGAATATAGACAGATTTGGTGATGAGAACTTGTGCACGTTCTTAATGAGATAAGAAGTCACATTCTTAAAGAGATAAGGACTATAGCTGAGAATGAGATTAGGAGAGGAGATTTTTGAGATTTGAGGAGAATGGGAGAGAAAATGGACCAGGTAAATAGTCTAGTATTGCCAGTCAGCTAAGGGTCACTTGAACATGGTTCTGTGCTTAAGTCAGATTTAGCTTTAGGAGGTTCAAATACTGAGTAGAAAGATAATTGGATTTAACCAGTTATGTGCTTTTTCAGAAGAGTATGATTAAATGAGAAGAACAAAAGAGTAAGTGCAGGGCAGTGATTATTATGATAGACTGGAATTTAAGTATATAAAGAGTAAAGCAGTCTGGCCACTGTGGCTCAGTGGTTGAGTATCGACCCGGGAACCGAGAGGTTACTGGTTCATTTCCTGGTCAGGACACATACCCGTGTTGTCTCAGGGCACGTGCCCAGGTTGCGGCCTCCATCTCCAGTAAAGGGTGTGCAGGAGGCAGCCGATGGATGTTTCTCTCTCTTTATCCTTCTCCCTTCCTCTCTAAAATCAATAAAAACATATTTTTAAAAAAAGAGTATAACATAGGAGGGGATGGTAAAAGACTGGAAAATGATGAGGTTTGGATTGAAGGTTCCTGGTGAGTCAGGAGATTGTTGGAGTTGAAGTATTAGTGAGAGTGAGCTGCAAAGATAAGAAGGTGATGATCAATGAGTAGAACGTTTAAAATTGACATTATGCAGGTTGCAGTTACTGGACCACAGGAGTGTCCATAATATTAGATATTAAGATATTACTGTTCCCTGCCTCCTACAAATCATGTTTCCCCCTCCTTTCTCCAGAGTTCTCAAATAAATGTTGCTTCTGCCCAAAACTTGAATCTTTATTGCGATCTTTATAGGAATTTAAAATAGGCTATGTTTCAGTAGAGATAAGGAGAGCTGTAAATTCTACATGCAATATTTTTTAAAGTATGAATTTATTAAGGTGTGTTCTCTAATACCTTAGATCTTGTCCACTTAGATTTTACTATATTTTTCAAGATTTTTAGGTTGTTTTGAATTTTTGCTCTTGTAAATAATGTTGCTCGAAATGCTTATGTGTTGTATGCAATCTCTCCCAGATTTTAATTGGCTGAAATAAAATTTCAAGCTATATAAAACTGAAGTAAGATTGAAAAGAGTTTTAAAAATTGGTTACAATCTAAGTACATTTATAGCAAAAGGAGGTAGCAACTAGTACTTTTCAGACTTACCTTTATGTCATTTGGCTTCATAAACAGTCCTTGATTAGTTGCCAGACTAGCACTGTGGTAAAGATAATGAGAATAAAAACTTCAGAAGTAAAATAGTTTTCTTTATGGAACACATTAAATTAGTGAGGAAATGGTTTTTGGCCTCATCTGTTAGTATCAAAGATGTGCTGATAGATTTAGATGTTAAAGTTAAATTTAAAACCCCTTTAAACTCTACATATCTTTAATTACTTAATCCTTAAATGCAAAGTTTGTATTTAGGTAATATTGAAAATAATGGAAATAATAACCAACATTTATTGAGTGATTGATCTTATTTTAGGGACTCTTTGTAGAAAAAACTGAAATATAACTTCATAACTTGGGGAAAATGATTTTCTACAATTAGGTTCTTGGTGGGTGGAAATCATATGGGCAGACTTCTAGTTATAAAATGAAAGAGAAGGTTCTGTTGGTTTAATTATCTGAACAATTGACTGGAAACTGGTTTGGAGGACTGTTTTTTTGTCATGGAGTGGAAATGTAACCAAGTTGTTTTACCTTCTCTAAACAAAGCACTAGTAAACAAAATTTTGTTTATCTGTTTATTTTACTTTCAAAATTAAAAAAAGGCTGGAACAGCTCTGTTGTGAAAGTAGCTTCCTCCCTCCCCACACACAAAGAGATAATAAGCAAATGTTGTTTTGTGTTGATGGTTGGCATCATCCTTACTTACTAATAGACTTTGCAGTAAAAGCCATTTTTCTTTTTCTTTTTTCCCCCTCTCTTTGGCTCCAAAATTTTCCTTTTAAGTAATCCAGTCTTCTCTGGAGTGCCTCTTTGATGGAGTACAGTATAAACAGACCTTGCCACCAGTGAACTTAGAATATTGATGTTGAAACCACTTGGCTTAAGAAAAAGATACGGGTGAACTATGTCATTATTGTAATATCAAAATACTGAGGCCATGTAATTTTATTAATATTCTTGTAATAATAGCTTATGCCTTATCAATTTAAATTTTTCTTCCTTTGGAGATTAATGGAGGCATAGGAGAATGTTTTTCACATGAAAGCACCTTTCTTTGATTTGAAAATTTAATTAAGAGCATAAATATGGATATATCCCCCTATCTAATAAAGACGGAATATGCTAATTGACCCTCACACCGTCGCAAAGATGGCGGTGCCCACAGCCAATAAGGCGGGAATATGCTAATTGACTGACCTGCCCTCAAGATGGCGGCGCCCACAGCCAATAAGGAGGGAATCTGCTAATTGACTGCCCCACCCTCAAAGATGGTGGTACCCACAGCCACAAGAAGGCGGCGCCCAGTCCCCTCAGCCCTACTGGGGCGGCAGGTGCGCGGCAAGGCCGGGCCTGCCCCCAGGTGGGCCCGGCCACTCTGTGCGCCTGCCTCCGGAGTGCCCCAGTCTCCTCAGCCCCCCAGCCGCCCAGGGCTGGCCTGAGACGTAGGCAAGCCTCGGATGGTGGCTGCCCAGCCGCGCAGGGCCGCCTGAGGCTCAGGTAACCAGGGCTGGCTGAGGCTTGCGCTGCCGGCAGTGGCAGCAGCAGAGGTGTGATGGGGCGTCGCTTTCTCCTGATTGCCGGGTCGCCTCCCGCCCCTGTGAGAGGGGCAGGCGGGTTGAGGGGACCCCCCCCCTCCAGTGCATGATTTTCATGCACTGGGCCTCTAGTCTAAAAATATAAGTGTTTTGGATTTTACATTTTAAACTTTTTAAAATATCAAAATTTATGAAGTATAACTGAATGGTAAAATATACTGTGTGCAGCCCTCACTGGTTTGGCTCAGTGGATAGAGTATCAGCCTGTGGACAGAAGGGTCCCAGGTTCGATTCCGGTCAAGAGCACATGCCCGGGTTGTGGGCTCCATCCCCAGTAGGGAGCTTGCAGGAGGCAGCCGATCAATGATTCTCTCTCATCATTGGTGTTTCTATCTCTCCTTCTCCCTTCATCTCTGAAATCAATAAAAATACATTAAAATATATATAGTATGTGCAATTCTTCTAGAATTAGTAACTTGAAGACCCAAGTTACCTTTCTAAGTTTTGCATGTGATTTTCCCCCTACCCAGATCCCTAAAAGGTCTCTTTATTGCTGTTTTTTCCCCTGCAATCCCCCAGCTTACTTCTTTACCCTTCCAAGCTCCCGTTGGTGTTAGTCGGGTCATTGAGACTAGGGAGATGAATGAAGTATATTGGACCTTTTAAGATTTAGGTAGTGTCCTGCGAGTCATTTCCTAATAGCATGATCTTGGGCAAGTCTAAGTCACTTAATCTAAGCCTTACTTTGTTTATTTTTAAAATAAATATATTTTATCCTGCCCTCCTCAGAGTTACTTGAGGATGAGACAGTATATATGATAGTGCTTTAGAAACATGGTTTCCTACACAAGCACATCCACTGAGTAATTTGTTTCTTAGTATTTTTCATCCCCACCAAGTTATATGTATACACTTTTTCCTATTTTGATTTTAAATTTAATGCGTTTTAAAAATACGTTTTTATTGATTTCAGAGAGGATGGGAGAGGGAGAGAGAAATAGAAACATCAATGATGAGAGAGAATCATTGATCGGCTGCCTCCTGCATGCCCCACACTTTGGATTGAGTATGCAACCTGGGCATGTACCCTGGTGGGGAACCAAACCGTGACCTCCTGGTTCATAGGTCAACACTCAACCACTGAGCCACGCTGATCGGGCAATTTAATGCATTCTTGTAGAAAGTCTGAAAAATATAGAAAACTTAAAGAAGAAAATAGAAATCTGAAAAATGCATCATCCTGTTTTCATATTTTTATGGGAAATTAGTTTTGAGGCTGAGTTTCCTGAAGGTAAGGATAGTTAGTGTCTTATTTATTTTTGAATTTTCTACTCTTTGCACTAGGCACAAAATTAATGATTGTTGAGTGAATGGCAACTTCCTTAGTCTGGGTGTATTTCTTAAAGTCGAAAGCTTGGTGAAATTTTACTGGGCATTTGAAGAGAGAAAAGAAGACATCTAACCAACAAAAGTAATAGTGGGTGCATATTTTAAAATGACTGTTTCTGTTGGCTAAAAGAACAAAGGAAAACATGATAGGGTCAATCTTAATAGTCTGACAAAGTTAGGAAATCAGTTAAAGGTGTTAGATATTGATCCACTTGGCAGTTTCATATCAAAATGGGTTGACATTTACTCAGCGAGAATAACATATGATAAAATGTAAAGACCTTTTTTTAAATGCTTGGAAATTGTAACTATTTTCTTTTTCCTTTTTAAATTTTTTGTTAAATAGGATGGCTTAAATTCCTTGGTCCTTGATTTGGATTTTCCTGCTTTGAGAAAAAACAAGAATATAGATAATTTCTTAAATAGATGTAAGTATGTTAAACTTCATATTTGATCCCATGACTATACTTTGATGAGAGATTTATGTTTGATTAATATTATTAAAGTCCATAAACTTATTAACTTATTAAACTTAAGTAATTTTTAGCTTGCCACTTTATTTATTTAATATACTTTTATTGATTTAGAGAGGAAGGCAGAGAGAGAGAGAGAAAAACATCAATGATGAGAGAATCATTGATTGGCTGCCTCATGCACACCCCACACTGAGGATCGAGCCCGAAAGCTGGGCATGTGCCCTGACTGAGAATCGAACTGTGACCTCCTGGTTCGTAGATTGATGCTCAACCACTGAAACACACCAGCTGGGCTAAATACTGGTATTCTTTATTTTCAAAGCAAAACTGCAGAACCAATTGTAGCATATAATATAGGTAGAGTTCAAGATTTTGTATAAATTATTAAGACTAGTGGTTTCAGGACAGGTTATTTATGGGAGTTCCAAGAGAAGTTTTAAATTAATATTAACAACACTAAGACCTTTACATTATCTGGAAGACTTAATGAGCTTTATATTTGCATAAATGTAGACATTTCAATCTAGTTAGTGAAAGATAACGTAATAACAATTATTGCCATATATGTGGTAACTCTTAATATTTCTTGGTATTGATGTTGCCGTGAAGGTGTAAATGAAGTTGAATTCCAAGAAGAAGAAATTTTTAAATAACTAATACATATTTTATATCAACACAATAAGCTTTTTAATTTGGAATTGTCAGAGACTGGACTGTTTTCCTAATTCCACAATCTTGTCTATAGTTACCATATCTATAATATGTGATTACTAAAGAAGTAGGTTTCCAAAAATTCATTACTAAGATTAGCCCTGCAAGTAATTTTATAGCAACTTTCTTCCATGACTTAGAAAGCACTCAGGACCGCTTGGGTCATCACTGTTTCAGCTGTCGTCTAACTTGCCAAGCAACAGAGTCAGAAACAGAATAGCTTAACTGCTACTTTTTGGTAGTCAGTAGTGTTTGTTTATATATGTTAATAAACCATAGCGTTTTGATTCTTTGACGTGAAGTTAATATATATCTTAGATTTTTAAATAGCAACCTTTAAAAACTGACAGATATAGCTGAAAACTAAGCCAAATTTCTTGGAATAAAAATTTGTTTACAAATATGCTGACTTTTTTAAAAATGTTGTTGATAAATATGATGATTAATATTACAAATATGGTGACTTTTTTATTGTAGATGAGAAAATTGTGAAAAAAATCAGAGGTTTGCAGATGAAGGCAGAAGACTACGAGGTTGTAAAAGTTATTGGAAGAGGTGCTTTTGGCGAAGTCCAATTGGTAAGAAAATATTTGTATTGTTCTTATTATTTTGACCAGATAGTTTGTGAAGCATTATCAGTAGCCCTGGAGTAGGTCTAATTTCTTTGCCCAGCCAGGCCAGAGTTAGCTTTCTGAGGTTAGTCAAGTCATTCCATCTCTGAGAGCCTCAGTGTGCTCATCTATAAAAGGAGGCAATTCTCCTATATAATAAAAGCCTAATATGCAAATTGTTTGACCGGGAGTTCAACTGCTTGCTATGGCGTGTGCTGACCACCAGGGGGTGGCGCGGAACATGGCTGGCGTCGGCGATGTGGCGCTGACAGCGGGCAGCAGTGGAGGCGCTGCCGGCCCCGATGGGCCTGATGAGAGCGGGACCATGGCAGGATGGTGGAGTAGGTGAGCGGGCGGTGCCAGGCCAAGGCGGGTGCAAGCGGGCGCCTGATTGCCCCGCCCATTGCCCCACAGACAGCAACCATCAGTGGAGGTGGGGCCGCCGCCTGGCTCCCAGGCCCTGAAGGAGCTGGGTCAGAGGCTCGGCCCTGACCAATGGTCCCACAGGCGGGATGGTGGAGCAGGTGAGGGGGTGGCACCAGGCCACAGCGCGGCTGTGAGGTTGGGGGCATGAGCTGGGGTGCGAGCCTGCGGGCGCGAGCTGGGCCACCCCGAGGGACCTCACCCGTGCACGAATTCATGCACTGGGCCTCTAGTTGTGCTATAAACACCAGGTCTCTTACTAGCTCTGAAACAATGAGATTTAGAAGAAGGCTTCACACATGATCTCCTAGAATATTCCTGTGTTTTATTTAGTATGTTCAGATTAATAGCATCTCTGCTTAATTAACTAAGGTTTATTCAGATATATGAGAAGACCAGCAAAGACTCTTTAATAACTGAAATTTATCTTTACAAGGCAAAGTGGTACCAACTAGAAATATTGTTAATGTTTGTAATAAATATTTCATTTATAGTATTAAATGAGGAACTATAATAATATTCCTGTTTCCATCACCTGTGTATGAAACTCCTCTGTGTCCTTACAGTTTAATTGTGGAGTCAAATTTTGTATTTCACTCAATAGTGTTTTATTCTTTTTGACTGAGCACTGAGAAAAGTCTGACATACATGAGGATGATAAGGAGAAATGTTAATAAGCATATGTTTATACTAATTTAATAGCTGTATTCTAATGAGGCTGATGAAAGCATGAATGGTACCTTGGACAGAGATCCCCAGGGACAGGTTCTAGGGTTCTCTACTCTCTTATTAAATATTTTATTAATACATTTTGTGGAGGTAGTGATGGAATGTTGAATCTTTTTGCAAATGAGCTAAAGCTGAAATAATTTTAGATGATGAGCCCCAATCCAGAAATCATCAGTTGGGAAGATAACTGGCTAGATAGAAGTGAAATTTAACCAGAGTAATGACCTATAGTGGAATGTGAAGAACTCAGGAATAGATTGGTTAACCCTTTGCACTCGCTTGCTTTTTTCTCGATTCCTTTATTCTAATGCTAACCGTGTCGAGTCACACTCTACATCCGAGTGCAAAAGGTTAATAGTAATTATGGATAAGAGAACAATTTTCCTTGAATGTTCAGATACAGTCACATTCTGAGGTACTACAGGTTAGGGCTTCAAAATATGACCTTGGTGGTGGTGGTAGGGAAAGAACAATACATAACTCATCCCATAAAAGTATATAGATACTAGAGGCCTGGTGCATGAAATTCATGCACAGGTAGGGTCCCAAGGCCTGGCTGGCAATCAGGGCCAATTGGGGCCTTCCGGCTGCCGGCCAGGGCCTTCCTTCATTCCGTGCCACCTCCTGGTGGTCAGTGCACGTCATAGCGAGCAAACTCCCAGTCTCCCAGTGGAACTTGTGAGGGGACACTTTGCATATTAGCCTTTTATATATATAGATGTTGGGATGACATCACCCCTTTGACCACAATATGAATGCTTGCTTGCTTTTTTTTTTTTTTTTTTTTTCACTAATTTATCTTCGATATAACCCTGGTTTGGCTCAGTGGATAGAGTGTCGGCCTGTGGACTGAAAGGTCACAGGTTTGATTCCGGACAAGGGCACATGCCCGGGTTACGGTTCGATCCCCAGGTGTGCAGGAGGCAGCCAATCAGTGATTCTCTATCATCATTGATGTTTCTCTCTCTCCCTCTCCCTTCCTCTCTGAAATCAATAAAAGTATATTTAAAAACTAGAGGCCCAGTGCATGATTGAATCATGCACGTGTAGGGTCCCCTACACGCTTTCGCTTTCGATCGCGGTGGAGCTGGGTGCCTGTCTGCTGGTGTACCAGGCCTTTCAGAAGCCTCCGGCTTGGCGGAGGCTTCTGAAAGGCCTGGTGCTGGAGCAGACAAGCACCCAGCTCCCACGCTTTTGATGGTCCGCGGCGGGACGTGAGCTTGCTGCCCCAGAGGCCACTTCTGTGCCGCAGCACAGCCATGGCGCAGACACTGAGCTCGCGCCGCCACTGGCGACATGAACTCAGCGTCCTGCCGGCCCAATCGGCTACCCTGGCCACCCCAAGTCCCGCCCCCTGCGCCTCCCTCTGGCCCAATCGTGGGCATAGTGGAGTGATGGTAATTTACATATTACCATTTTATTAGGTAGGATAAGAAATACATATTAGCTGTAGAAAATACAAATCACACAGAATTCCATCAGTTGAGATGAAACTACTGCTAACTTTTTTTTTAATATATTTTTATTGATTTCGGAGAGGAAGGGAGAGGGAGAGAGAGAAACATCCGTGATGAGAGAATCATGGATTGGCTGCCTCCTACATGCCCCCCACTGGGGATTGAGTCCACAACCTGGGCATGTGCCCTTGACCAATTGAACCTGGGACCCTTCAGTCCACAGGCAGACGCTCTGTCCACTGAGCCAAACCAGCTAGGACTACTGTTAACTCTTGGCCCTTGCTCTAGCCGGTTTGGCTCAGTGGATAGAGCATCGGCCTGTGGACTGAAGGGTCCCAGGTTTGATTCCAGTCAAGGGCACATGCCTGGGTTACAAGCTCGATCCCCAGCGTGGTTCATAGGTCGATGCTCAATCACTGAGCTACGCTGGCTGGGCAGTCGTTATATTCTTCATCTCATATTATCTTTGCAACTTTTCTATGAGATTCTTATATAGGTAAATTGAGTTAATTTGTCAAATAGTTCATAAATAGCTAGGACTTTTGCCCAGGTTTGTTCAAATGTAAAGCAGCAATGCTTCTATACAGTGTGATAATGAGTAGCTACTACATCTGTTTATCCATCCATGTTGAATAGAAGAGAAGGAGCTAAAGAACAAAGGGGAATGTACAGAGATTCTGAGGGAGATTATAAGAATCATTCAGAAAGGAACATCTTCAGCCAGGCGTGGTGGTGCGCGTCTGTAGTCCCAGCTACTCGGGAGGCTGAGGCTGGAGGATCGCTTGAGCCCAGGAGTTCTGGGCTGTAGTGCACTATGCTGATCGGGTGTCTGCACTAAGTTCGGCATCAATATGGAGGGGTGAACCGGCCCAGGTTGGAAACGGAGCCGGTCAAAGCCCCCGTGCTGATCAGTAGTGGGATCGCGCCTGTGAATAGCCACTGCACTCCAGCCTGGGCAACATAGCGAGACCCCGTCTCTAAAAAAAGAAAAAAAAAAGAAAGAAAGGAACATCTCCAGAAGGATATCAATAGAAAGCAGCTTTCCTAAAGTGACAGTGCTTTATTGCAGTACTTGTTAATAATAGAGCTAATGAATTTCAAAGGTGGACGTTTGGCATGAATACAACTGTTGCTTCTTAATGTTTGTTCTGTCGTTCAAGTGAAAGACTCTAAGCTGATGGTTCCTGACTACTGTGTCATGAGCCACTTAGGTTCCTATCACAGTGTTTAAATGGAATTCAGGCCTCATTAACTACAGCATCTACCCCAAATAGCCTTTATTTATTAAAAGTTTTATAGACCTTATGTAGATATACATATAGATATGGTTTGGTTGAATTTGTTGGACAGTTCAGCGTTATGCCAATCACTAGTCATCCCTACATATGAAAGTTTGTATTTTGTTCCTAAAGGAGCTTATGGAACAGACACGTACTCAACTAATATTAGTTAATTATAAGTACTATGGAAGCACAGAGAGGGAAATAGTTTTGTATAATCACCAAAACTAAGGTCAGTAAGCATTTTTCTCATGTTTAGAAAATTATCTTACGCCTGTGTTGTGTTACTTTTTGTTTATTTGAATAAAATGCCCTTTTTCTTTTAGTTTTGTTTTTGTTTGTTGTTTAGTTAATCCTATATAATAAAAGGATAATATGCAAATCGACCAAACGGCAGAACAGCCGGTCACTATGTGTGCACTGACCACCAGGGGGCAGATGCTCAATGTAGGAGCTGCCCCCTGGTGGTCAGTGCACTACCACAGGGGTAGCGCTGCTCAGCCAGAAGCCAGCAGGCTCACAGCTGGCGAGCATAGCAGCAGTGGCGGGAGCCTCTCCCGCCTCTGTGGCAGTGCTAAGGATGTCCGACTGCCGACTTAAGCCCACTCCCCAAGGGCTCCCAGACTGCAAGAGGGCGCAGGCTGAGCTGAGGTACTCCTCCCTCGCCCCCTCCCCACCTAGTGCACAACTTTCGTGCACCAGGCCTCTAGTTCACCTATAAAAGATTAAACATACCAACAGTTAACTATTTTTTAAATTAAATATTATTGAAAGTATTACTTATGTTCCCCTTTTTCCCCCATTGACTCCTTCTAGCCCACCCACACACCCCTCCCCAAGCCTTCACCACCCTATTTCTTTGTCCATGGGTTATGCATATATGCCTACAATTCTTTGGTTGATCTCTTCCTACCCATCTACCCTCCCCCGCCTTCCATCTGCGATTCAGTCATCTGTTCTATGCTTCTGTCTCTGGATCTATTTTGTTCCTCAGTTTATTTTGTTCATTAGATCCCACACATAAGTGAAATCATGTGATACTTGTCTTTCTCTGACTGGCTTATTTTGCTTAGCATAATGTTCTTCAGGCCCCTCCATGTTGTGTTAAAGGGTAAGGGATCCTTCTTTTTTACTGCTGCATAGTATTCCATGGGATAAATGTACCACAGCTTTTTTATCCACTCATCTACTGATGGGCACTTGGGCTGTTTCCAGATCTTAGCGATAGTAAATTGTGCTGCTATGAACATAGGGGTGCATTCATTCTTTCTGATTGGTGTTTCGGGTTTCTTAGGATATATTCCTAGAAGTGGGTCACTGGGTCAAATGGCAGTTCCATATTTATTTTTTTTGAGGAAACTCCATACTGTTTTCCATAATGGCTGCACCAGTCTGCATTCCTACCAGCAATGCACTAGAGTTCCCTTTTCTCTACATTTTTGCTAGCACTTGTCATTTGTTGACTTGTTGATGGTAGCCATTCTAGTGGGTGTGAGGTGATACTTCATTGTCATTTTAATTTGCATTTCTCTGATAATCAGTGTTATACTCCTTTTCTCTGAATTACCCTTTTATTCTCTTTGTTTTGAAGTCTACTTGGTGAGTTATTAATATTGCTCTGTCCACTTTCTTTCTTTTTTTATATGTACACTGAGTGGCCAGATTATTATGATCTCTGAACGCATAATAATCTGGCTACTCAGTGTATATCCTATATAATAAAAGGCTAATATGCAAATTGTCCCCTCGACCAGGAGTTCAACCAGCAGGCAGGCAGGCCGGCCAACCGCCCATGTCCCCTCTCCCTGGCCAGGCTGGCCGGATCCCACCCATGCACGAATTCATGCACCGGGCCTCTAGTATATATATATATATATATATATATATATATAATATATATATATACTAGAGGCCCGGTGCAGGAAGATTCCTGCAAGAATAGGGCTTCCTCGGGCCTATTCCTGCAATAGGACTTCCTGCGGCCAGAGCGAAGCACTTGGGGGATGGGAGGTGGTCCCTCAGCCTGGCCTGTGCCCTTTTGCAGTCCAAGGAGCGGGCCTAAGCCTGCATTCGGACATCCTTAGCGCTGCTGTGGAGGCCGGAGAGGCTCCTGCCACTGCCGCTGCAGTTGCCAGCTGTGAGCCTGGCTTCTGGCTGAGCGTCGCTCTCCCTGTGGGAGTGCACTGACCACCAGGGGGCAGCTCTTGGATTGAGTGGGATCGGGCCAAAACAAGCTCTCCAACATCCTCCGAGGGGTCCCGGATTGCGAGAGGGTGCAGGCAGGCCAGGCCTAGGGACCCCACTGGTGCACAATTGCCATGTCAAGGAGGGACGCGGGAGGTTGGCCAGCCGGTGAGCGACCACGGGAGGGCTCCAGGACGTGACCAGCCCGTCTCTCTCAGTCCCAATCAGCCGGACCCTAGTAGCAAGCTAACCTACCGGTCAGAGTGTCTGCCCCCTGGTGGTCAGTGCATGTCATAGCAAGCAGTTGAGCAGCCTTAGCATATCATTAGCATACTATGCTTTGATTGGTTGAACAGATGACTGGACACGTAGCATATTAGGCTTTTATTATATAGGATTTTTTAGTGATTTCAGAGAGGCAGGAGAGGGAGAGAGAGAATCATCGATCGGCTGCCCCATGCACACCCCCTATTGGGGATCAAGCCCGCAACCCAGTCATGTGCCCTTAACCGGAATTGAACCTTGGGACCCTTCAGTCTGCAGGCCAACACTCTATCCACTGAGCCAAACCAGCTAGGGCTCTGTTCACTTTCTTACCTTACTGTTTGCATGGTATATCTTTTTCCATCCTTTCATTTTCAACCTATTTGGTCTTATATTTAAAATATATAAGGTTAGGTTTTGCTTTTTAATTAATTCTTATAATTTTTGCCTATGAATTGGAGTGTTTAGTCCATTTATATTGACACATATTTTAGATGGTTTAAAATTGTCTTGCAAGCCCCGGAATCTTTATTTTCAGGTATTCATCTTTCTCTTTATTCTTCAGATTGATTTGTGTTCACTGGTTCCTTCCATCTCCATTCTCTGTTTAGCCCTTCCAATGAATTTTCCATTTTAGTTTTTTTCAGTTATAGGATTTCCAGCTGGTTCTTTTTTGTAGTTTCCATTTCTCTGTGGATATTTCCTTTTGTTCATTCGAGGCTATTTTTAAATTTTTTAAGTATTTGCTAGCTAAGTCCTACATCTATTGGGCTTTTCTATTAACTGCTTTTTTATTTTTTTTGAGGATGAATCATATTTTCCTTTTTGCCTATCAAGTAATTTTTAAACTTATATACTGGTCCTCGTTGATATGTGATGGAGACTCTGGATTTTTTTTTCCTTTGATGTTTATTTTTATTCTAACAAGCTGTCCAGTTGCTGATCACCCTTACCTTGTGCAGGTGTAGTTTTATACTTTATAAATGTAGATGTGTGAAAAGACCAAGTTGTTTCCCAAATTCCTTTCATTGGCAGGAGTGAACCTCTCAACTCTAATCCCCTTTTGTTCTTTAGGGCCTGGTATTATTAAGCTTTGTTAGGGAGTTCTAGAGTAGGCCTTGGTTGAGAGCATGGCTCTTTCCCCTAATCTTACCCGGATGTCCAGAAAAATGGCAAGGTTTCTCCACTCTTTGTGACTGGAAATCAAATGTCCCTCCAATGCTGTTTAAACTGTAGTGTCTCTGTTCTGCTATCAACCCCATAGCAGGACAGAGACCTTGGGTACTTTGTCTTTGGATAGTTCAGCCCTTAGCCAAGGACTCACATGGTATTCCTAGGGACCTCCCTCTCCATAACTCTTCACTTTCCTGTTTTCTTGCTAGCATAATCCATGTGCCTCACCTGTCTTGAACTCTGATCTCTGCTTCCTCAACTCAGCAGAACCACTGTGCTTAGCTTGTGATCACTTGAATGCTGGTTGAGACAGTACTTGGGTAATTATGGTGTTGACTTGGTGAATTTCTCTTCTCTCAGGAATTATAGTCTTGTGCTGCCTATTTGACAAAGTCTGAAAGCAGTTGATTCACATGTTTTGCCGTTTGGATGGTTGTTTACAGTGGGAAAGCTAGCAGGTACTAGTTACTCTACCCTGGACAGAAGTGCGTGGTTCTGAGTGATAACATATTTGTATTTATTGTTTCATGCTAAAATCTGTCTATCTCTTTTGTCAGTGATATGTTCAGGTCCATTCAACCAATAACATTTCTTACGTGGGTTGAGGGGGTTCTCTTTACTAAAGAGGTACAGCATTGTATGATTTTCTAAAGTTTTATTGCATTTTGTAAAGTACCAGATCTATAAAGTATCATGTCTTTGCTAGGGAGGACATGAGCATTCCTTTGGTTGACCTTATTTTAATATAATAAAAATATTGATTCTCTATGTGGATAGTACTTAATGAAAAGTAACTAGAAATATTACCTGTTATTTTCTTACAACTGAAAATTATTTATAGTTTGGCCAGTTTTCAAATACAAAAATTTTCCCCAGACATTTATTTATTCATCAAATATTTAGTGAGTGTCTCGATTCTGTTATTAACCCATAGCAGTCACTCCCTGGTAAATCTTTGGTACTTTCTGGAAATGTTTCCTGTTGATTATTTTCTTATAACTGGAAATTTATAGTTTGGCCAGCAATATAATATAATTTTTTTCACAGACATTACTTTATTCATTAAATATTTAGTGTCTATTTTAATTGCTAGTGATGACATTGTACTTGGCACTAAGAGTACAATGGAGAATAAAACAGGCATGAATACTCTTTACCTTCATTGAGCTTACATTCTAATATGGGAGACAGACAATAAATACAAGGAAACAACATCAAAAAATATTATTAAGTATGGTATCTGCTAGGAAGGAAACATGTAGAGTTCTGGGGTAGGGAACAGTGAATTCCTACTTTGGATAGGGTGGTCACCCATTTGAGGGGTTTATATTTCAGCTGAGTGAAGAAGGGCACATGTGGGAGGCAACCAGTCGACATGTCTCTCTCACATCAATGTCTCTGTCTCTCTCTTTCCCTCTCTCTTCCTCCCCCCTTCTACTCTCTCTAAAAATCAATGGAAAAAATATCCTTAGGTGAGGAGTAACAAAAAAAAGTTATGTTTTTACTTTTTACTAGTTAGCTAAGGATCATTTTGTTTTGTAACTAAAGTCTCTTAATAATAGCATTATAATGATTTGTTCACCTTTCTCATAAAATTAAAACATTAATAATGTTTGTGTTTTAAAAATCAATAGGTTCGTCATAAAGCATCACAGAAGGTTTACGCTATGAAGCTTCTTAGTAAGTTTGAAATGATAAAAAGATCAGATTCTGCTTTTTTCTGGGAAGAAAGAGATATTATGGCCTTTGCCAACAGTCCCTGGGTGGTTCAGGTAAGCATACTGACTTTTATAAGTTTATTTCCTTCTTTTATGAGTGCTTATCATTCTTAATTATTGATTTGTGTGCTAAATATCCTACATCTCCTTTACATAGTGACAATGCAGTTATTTTTTAATAAAATCTGATTTAATACACTTGTTTAATGTTCCTAAATAGTATGACATATAATACTTATATTTGTGTATGGAAGCAAATATTACTTGCAACTTTTTTTTTTATTATTTTTTATTTTTTTATTAGCAACTTTTTATTTTTTAATTCTTTTATAAAGAATTGTGTTGGGTTGGTTAAAAGTATGCCTATTCTTTGTTCTGATTTATGTAATAAAAACAATAATCGGACTATCTTAAAAGAAAAAAAAGACTTAATGCAATGAGGATTTTGAAAATTCTGTTTCTGCAGTCCTTTATACACTTAGTGGCCAGATTATTATGATCTCTGAACACATAATAATCTGGCCACTCAGTGTATATTCTATATAATAAAAGGCTGATATGCAAATTGTCGCCTCGACCAGGAGTTCGACCAGCAGGCAGGCAGGCCGGCCAACCGCCCATGTTCCCTCCCCCTGGCCAGGCTGGCTGGACCCCTCCCATGCACAAATTCATGCACTGGGCCTCTAATATATGTATATATATGTATATATATGTATATATATGTATATATATGCACACACACACACACACACACACACACACACACACACACTGAGTGGCCAGATTATTATGTGTTCAGAGATCATAATAATCTGGCCACTCAGTGTATATTACCTATAATGTAAGACAGTCTTGAGGTCCCTAATTCAGCCTCATATTTGACTCTTAAGTAAGGAACTAATGTTCTATTTTATCTTCTTTTCAATTATATTCCTCACCAGCTTTGTTTGTCTAAAGATTTTTTATACTAATACCTAATTTTAGAAACATTTTGAACAAATGTCATGAATAAGATTAGATATATACCAATGCATGTTCAGAATGCTTAAATGATCTGGGAGTTGGATATCTTGCTTATGGAAGGCAATTTGGATGTTAAAAAAAATTGCCACATTGATGAATATATAATTTAAAAACTTATTATTATTGCTTTTTTTATTATGTTGATCCTCAACCCTTCTCCTCCTTTATTTTTTTATTATATTCAGTGAATAGAAATTCTGGTAATGTGCAGCTAAAACTGATATATGATTATAGCAAGTCATATATCATGGTAATTTACCTGGTTAAGGAATAATTGTAATAAATTATCTATTCCATTTTTAACTTTAAATTGCTTTCATAGTATCAGAGTCATTGACATTTCTAGTTTATAATTTTGTAAATTGATATCTTTAATCTTTCATTCTGCTAAATGGACCTTTATAAAATGTTCATTGGTATTGTGTGCTTGTGGCTATTGGAATGTCAGTGCTCCCAGGCATTCTCAGTGGACTGAGTCTGTGTACACACCCACACACACCTCTATTTTTTTCTATGTCCACTGTAGATATTGAAAATTATAAGTTCACATTGATACTTCTTAATCTAACTCCATAGGGTTCATTTTACTTTTATTCCTCTCTGTATTTGTGACTTTTTTCTCCAGTTGTGGGAAATGAGGCTTCCATTACCTTTAATACATTTAAATAGTTGATCAGTCCACCTGGTGCAACCTGCATAACCACTGTCTGTCTTTGCTGCCCTGATCTCCTCCTCCATGAACCCTCACCCTCTTTCCTCTACTTGGGCTCTGATGCTTCCTTCCTGGATATCTCGTTCCTTCTCATCCCTTTTAGGCTCTGATATCCCATGTCAGACTGCCCTCTGCCTGGACGCCCTCATCACCCTGCTTGGGCCTGAATACCCATGGCAGCTATCCTCATGCAGGAGCCTTCCTCCTTACACTGTAGAGCTCTGATACCTATGTGCAGCTCATCTTTCGACTCCTTTAATAGCATGTTTTGATGAATAGAAATATGTAACTCTTCTGTAGTACAATTTAATAAAAGTTTTATGATGAATACCTTTTGGTGCATTTAAGATTTTTTTTACTACCTTGATAATATCTTACCTTAAACTTGATGAAGATAATCTTTATGTTATCTTTTTTTTTTTTTTTAATATTTTATTGATTTTTAACAGAGAGAAAGGGAGAGAGATAGAGAGTTAGAAACATCGATCAGCTGCCTCCTGCACACCCCCTACTGGGGATGTGCCTGCAACCAAGGTACATGCCCTTGACCGGAATCGAACCCGGGACCTTTCAGTCCGCAGGCCGACACTCTATCCACTGAGCCAAACCGGCTTCGGCATGTTATCTTTTTTTTAAATTTTTTTCATTGATTTCAGAGAGAGAGAGAGAGAGAGAGAGAGAGAGAGAGAATCATTGATTGGCTGCCTTTTGCATGCCTCCCCACTGGGGACCGAGCTCGCAACCCGGGCATGTGCCCTTGACCGGAATCGAACCCAGGACCCTTCAGTCCACAGGCCAACACTATCCACTGAGCCAAACCAGCTAGGGCTATGTTATCTTTTTGACTTTTTATTTTTGCCTATGATCACAGCAGGATTGATTTTTTTAAAAAATAGGGTGTTGCATAAGAATTATGGTGTGTTTTTTTGTTTTGTTTTGTTTTTAAGAGAGTGGAAGAGAGAAGGAAAGACAGAGAGAAACATCAATGTGAGAGAAACACATCCATGGGTTGCCTCTTGCACAAGCCCTGACCAGGGCCCAGGCCAGGGAGGAGCCTGCAACCGAGGTACATGCCCTTGATCAGAATCGAACCCAGGACCCTTGGGTCCATAGGCTGACACTCTATCCACTGAGCCAAACAGGGTAGGGCAAGGATTATGTTTTATTTGTTTCCTTGTGGATATCTAGTTGTTCCAACATCACATTGAAAAAAAAAAACAACTTTCCTTTTCCTGTTGGTATAGTTTGCCTCCTTTTGTAATACAATTGTCCATGTATGCATGGGTCTGTATTGGGGTTTTCTGTTCCATTTAGTTGTTTTATTTGTCTATTCTTGCCACCAAGTACCACAGCGTTTTAATTAGTTCTGTTTAAATTGCTTGATATTGATTGAGCATTTTAGATCTGTGGGTTTAGAGATTTCATAAAATTTGGAAAAATTTTGGCCATTATTCAAGTATTTTTTTTCTGTCTCAGCTCCTATCTCATAACTCTCAGCCTCTTTCTCAGACTTGAGTTACACGTATATCATCTGCTTGGTGTTGTCCTGATAGTCTCTATTTGTTGTTTTATTTTTTCCTAGTCTTTTGTAGTTGTTGCTCTGGTGTGCCTCATTTTGTATTATTTTTTTGTGCTATGTCTTTAAGTTCACTTATCTTTTCTGCTACAGTGTTCATTCTAACTTTAATCCCATCTTACCTGGTTCTTCATTTAGCAAAATTGTTATTGAGATTTTTCCATGATGCAGTATATCAATAATTTATTCCTTTTTAATGCTAAATAGTATTTCATTACATGATATATGATAATTTGTTTTTTCATCTGTTCAAGGACATTTTAGTTGTTTCCAATTTTTGTCCCTTGTGAATAAAGCTGCATTATTAAGTTATTTGCAGATCAACTCGTATAATTCAGTGATGTTTTTTAGGAAATTTACAGTTGTACACCCATCACTGAAATCTGATTTTAAAACACTTTTACTATCTCCAAATGATAACTTGTACCCATTTAGAGTTATTTCCCATTTCCTCCCAGCCCCAGGCAACCACTAATGTGCTTACTGTCTCTATAGATTTGCCTTTTCTGGCCATTTCAGGTAAATGGAATCATACAGTAGTTGTCTTTTGGATCTGGTCTATTTCCCTTTGCATACTGTTTTGAAGTCCATGCATATTGTAGTATGTATTGTGCTTCATTTCTTTTTAGTGCTAAATAATATTCCATTGTATGGTGTGGAATAGTAAAGGATTTATTCTCTTTGTCCCCAGTTCCTAACACAGAACTTTTAAACTGCTTGAATTTCCAGAGTGATAGGAGTATCTTTGTTATGTTAATGAGGCAACTCCTGGTTGCCTTTTGATAGCTTTGAGACGTGGATTGGTCACCAGAAAGCACAAGCTGCTCAACCTCCAGGGAGGGGAAGATAGTTGAAGATTGAGTTTAATCACATGGGCAGTGATTTATTTAATGATGCCTATGTAATGAGACCCTAATTAAAATTCTGGGCATTGGCACTCAGTGGAGCTTCCTGATCATTGATGTGCAGAGTATGATGCACCCTGATTCCACAAGGAAAAGGCACAGAAGCTGTGTGCTATCTCCCAGACTTCACCCTATTTGCATCCGTTATAATAAACTGTAATCATAAGTATAGTGCTTCCCTGAGTTCTGTGAGTCATCCTGGTGAATTATTGAACCGTAGGGGTCATGAAATTCCTGAATTTTTAGTCCTTTAGTTAGAAATGCAGGCCTGGGGACTCTGGAAGTATGACTAATGTTTGAAATGAGGGCAGTCTTGTAGAGGACTGAGCTCTTGTGGGATCTGATGCTAACCCTAGGTGTTTAGCATCAGAATTGTCTTGCAATATACCTGGTTGGATGGAAACACAGTATATGCCTAATACTCAGTTTTGTTTGTCCATTTACTGATTGATGGACATTTGAATTGTTTCAACTTTGGGACTGTTATAAATAGTGAACATTTGCATACAAGTCTTTTATTTCATTTGTCTAGACAGAGCATAAAAACGGCAAGATGAGGCATATCAGGGTTTAAAAAAAAATGACTAAAAGAAAACCTAGAGAGAATATCAGTTACCCATAAGACAACACCAAACAGATTATATATGTGTAACTACAATCTGAGAAAGGGGCTGGGGCAGGAGCTGAGAGAGAAAAAAATACTTGAAGAAATGGCCAAAAGTTTTCCAAATTTGATGAAATCTATAAACCTATAGATCTAAGAACCTCAATCAATATCAAGCAAGTTAAACAGAACTAATAAAAACTGAAAGATGAAACAGAGGCCAGAGAACCTGGATACCAGGACACAGGCTTTATTGGAGGAGAAGACCCTGCCGGCCGCCTTCCAGAGGAGAAAGAGAGGGCGTGCCAGGGTGAAAGCACCTTTTGAGGGGAGGAAAGGAGGGGACGGGGCTTAGGGTACTCAGCACACGCTGATTGGTGGTTTCATGTAAGGCACATGATTAGGGACCTAGGGACTTAGGAATCGGGGGCTTAGGATATTTGGCAGGTGCTGATTGGTGGTTCAACATACAGTCCATATAAGGTGTTCAGGAATGTTCGGGCTGCAGGTGGAGTTTATGTCATACTCCGTCCATCAGTTGGGGGAAAGGAGGATCTATCAAAAACACTGTGGTACTTGGTGGCAAGAATTAAAAAAACAACAATTACATGGAATAGAAAACCCCAATATAGATTCATGCAAATATGGGCAATTTTTTATTTATTTATTTATTTATTTTCTTCAGATATTTATTTATTTATTTATTTATTTATTTATTTATTTATTTATTATGTATAAGACAAATGGTAATACTTTATTTTGTGGAACAGTTCTTTTTTTTTCTTTTTTTTTTTTAATTTCTTTATTGATTAAGGTGTCACATATTTGTCCTCATCCCCCCATTCCCATCCCACACCCCTTCCCACGGATGCCCCAACCCCCTGTTGAACTTAACCATTGGTTAGGCTCATATGCATGCACACAAGTCCTTTGGTTGATCTCTCCCCTCTCCCCCCACCCTCCCCTATCTTCCCTCTGAGGCCCGATAGTCCGATCGATGCCTCCTTGTTTCTGGTTCTGTTCTTGTTCATCAGTCTATGTTGTTCATCATTTCCCCTAGATGAGCAAGATCATGTGTCACTAGGGATATACTTATAAGAACTGAATGTGAGACGAGCAATAATAGTTATGCTGACAGGCAAATGAATCAGTCTGTAGTGAGTTTCTTTCTGGACCAACAGTTCTTTTGAGACCCAATATCAATGTCCACCAGTTCCTTATGTGTACATGTCAGTACTGACCCCTCAGCTCTGGATGGTGGACAAATGGTGGTAATGCAGGTCCGAATATGGGCAATTTTGTTGTTTCTTGAATTGCTTTATCTGTATGTCATGGTATTGGTTTTTCTAAAATGTTAATTTCTTGGTTTTGTTCTCTTTGTGGAAACCTTTTCTGTTTGCAATTGTTTGTTTCTGGGTGGAGTGGGACATGTTTTAGGATGGAATATGGGTAGTTTTCCTTCTGAATTTGTGATTTCTCTGTCTCCTTGGAAGTGAGTAGCAACCTAGCTTGGTATATTATTTCTCTGGTCCCAATATCACTATTTTTAGTGTGGATGCAGGTAGCACTGCCACTTGCTGCTTGTTGTGAGCAAGAAGATAGAGAAGGGAAGAGAGGAGAAGGACCTGTTCCAAATGTGGCTACCGACTGCTCCCTCTTCCAGTGGTATGGGGCTTACTCCCTCTTCTTGTGGCCATTGAATCTGGTATCTTTTAGGTTTTTCTAAACTGCTCCTACCTCCTCAGCTCCCTTCTTTGTGAGTTATGTGCAGTAATTTGTTTTTTGTCTTATTCTTTTTCTCTTTTAAAATACTTCTATTTAAATAGATTCCTATATTCTCCAAGAGGGAAAAATGATATATTTATATATATTTTGTTAATAAGTATGAAGAAGATACCCATATCAAAGTTTTGTCTGCTAACTATTTTTCCCTTAAAGATGTCCAAATCTAAAATCAAACATTTCATAAAATTCAAGTTGGTTTTGGATATAAAGTGATTTGTCTTTTTTCAATAGTAAAAACAGTTTTGGGGTTTTGTTCTGTTTATGGTTTGAGTTTTCTTCTTAAAAATTCTTTTTCTTCCCATTTTATTTTTCAGCTCTTTTGTGCCTTTCAAGATGATAAATATCTGTACATGGTAATGGAGTACATGCCTGGTGGAGACCTTGTAAACCTTATGAGTAACTATGATGTACCTGAAAAATGGGCCAAATTTTATACTGCTGAAGTTGTTCTCGCTCTGGATGCCATACACTCCATGGGCTTAATTCACAGAGATGTAAAGCCTGACAACATGCTTTTGATAAACATGGACATCTAAAATTAGCAGATTTTGGCACATGTATGAAGATGGATGAAGTAAGTTATAAGCAAGTGAAAAATGCTGGGTTGTTTTTTAGAAACAAAAATAAAAGAAACATTTCAAATTTGGATTTTATAGTTTTAAACAAAGATAAATTTAGTTTTGCTTACTGTGTATGACTCAATGCATTTGTCCTCTCTCTGCCAAAGCTATGTCAGCAGTGAAGTTCTGTTGGTAGCAGTTTATATCACTTATATGAATAATAAATGAATTAGTTGCATTTATGTGTGGGTGTTTTTACACACATCTTTTTCTCTTTATCTCTGCTATTTACCCAGACAGGCATGGTGCATTGTGATACGGCAGTTGGAACACCTGATTATATATCACCCGAGGTTCTGAAATCACAAGGGGGTGATGGTTACTATGGGCGAGAATGTGATTGGTGGTCTGTGGGTGTTTTCCTTTTTGAGATGCTGGTGGGTAAGTAAATATTTAACATTCTTTTTCAAATCTTATAACACTTAGTTCTTATAACACTTTAGTTCTAGTTCACAAATTTGGGACTATAAGGAAATTAATTGCATGTGTCCTAGGGAAGAAGTGGAATTTATGAAAACTTTGAATTAGTAATGTCTGATATGACAGATTATTAATTGGAGAATTAAAACCAAACCTTATACTGCCAAGTTGAGTAGAATAGGAAAGGAAAGTATGCTGCTAGGAAATACTCCTCCAATAGACCTTTTGTAAATTGCTATTGATGACCATCCAGTGTATGTAGCATTGGTCTTGCTATGTGCTTAGTATTATGGCATAGTATGACCTACTTTGTTTTAGACCTTTGTCTTTGTAGTGAGTCTCTTTATGTTCACCATATGTTTCCAGGCAAATGCTCCATTCTCCTCACCTCTGGCCAATCTGATGATGCTTTAGGTGTGTCTTGTAATCATTTGAAAGTAGAATATATTCTATTATTTGTGTAGATTCTCCAAATGATTTAGAAAATAATGTATTTTGTAGGAAGTCTCATAGCTCATTTGAAGAGATTTAAATTTCTGCTACTGTTTTCAACTCTGAAAGCTGAATTTAATGAGTTTGAATGACATTGATTTGCAGTATTCTGAGCTTGCTCTGGTGCTTGCTCAGGTTGGTTGGCACTGGAGTTCATTTAAAGGATTCTGTTGCAATTAAAAATGGCACTAGAAGCCCAGCTGGTCTGGCTCAGTGGTTGAGCATCTACCTATGAACCAAGAGGTCATGGTTTGATCCCGGTCAGGGCACATGCCTGGCTTGTGGGCTTGATCCCTAGTAGGGGGTGTGCTGGAGGCAGCCAATCCTTGATGTCCCTCTCTTATCGATGTTCTTCTCTATCCCTCTCCCTTCCTCTCGCTCAAAAAATCAATAAAAACGTATTTTTTAAAATGTCACTAGAAGAATCAAATTCAAAGCTTTCCTCCATGCACCTTTGAAAACAAATAAAAACTACTTACCTGAATACCCCTTTTGAAGTTTTGGATTGGCTGCTTTGGGAAAGTCTGTCTTATACCAAAGTGACTTGTAGTTGAAGTATTCTAGCAGGACATTTAACCCTGTGGCTTTAGATGAGTACTGGCCAAAATGATACTTTTCATCATTTTCTGTCTTTACACTTGTTTGAATGTCTCTTTATCGTAGTCAATTAGCAGGAACACTGCACTTGGAGACCATTTCTGCCATTTTCAACTCTAGATTTGTGCCATTGTAGGTAAATTACCTGTCATCTTTCTGGGCCCGGCTTCCTCGTATCTTCTATAATAATAAAAGCTTAATATGCTAATTAGACCGGACAGCCGAACAACCTTCCGGATGAAGCCGGGACTGCGAGGGCCAAGGCCTCCACAGCTGCCAGAGGCAAGCCTCCGTGGCTGCGAGGGCCAAGGCCCTTGCATGAATTTCGTGCATCGAGCCTCTAGTATAAAATAATAGGGCTGGCCCTGGCCAGTGTGGCTCAGTGGTTGGGGTGTCAGCCCAAGTACTAAAGGGTCTCAGGTTTGATTTCTGGTTAAGGGCGTATGCCTGGGTTGCAGATTCGTTCCCTGTCCCCTGGTCAGGAGGTGTGCAGGAGGCAACCAGTCAAAGTGTCTCTCTCACATCAATGTTTCTCTCTCTCTCTGTTCTTCTCTCCCTTCCTCCTACCCCCCTCAAAAGCAGTGGGAAAAATATTTTCTGGTGAGGATGAATAAATACATACATACATACATTCATACATAATAGATAGATAGATAGATAGATAGATAGTGAATTTTTCATTTTGTTTAGTTGCAGTTAACTTAAATTGGTGCGTGTGACTAGTATAACAGAGTTCTGGAGAATAATCTCAAAAAGCTGATCATGCTCTAGCTTAAGCATTAGACAGGACTCTAATCTGACCTCACTTAGTAATATTTTTCTCTAATTATTTAGTAAATTGTTTCCTATCCATTATTTAAAACTTCCTACAAAATTCTAGAGTTATACTTAGCATTGATTTTTTTTTTTTGCTCATACGGGTTGATGATTCATTGGTATGGTTAAAATTTAAATATATTGGTGTGCGCCTTTTTGTTTTGTCTGAAACTTCTGGCCCATAAACATTCATTTTTTCATGCATGTGTCAAATTTAAACTTAACATACTTAAATATTAGATGAAAAGTGTTTAATTTGCATTCTCTATTACAAAGTCTTATTTCTTGGAATTTTAGGGGATACTCCATTTTATGCAGATTCACTTGTAGGAACATATAGCAAAATTATGGATCATAAAAACTCACTATGTTTCCCTGAAGATGCAGAAATTTCTAAACATGCAAAGAATCTCATCTGCGCCTTCTTAACAGAGAGGTAATATACATTGAATGTCTTTGTAGAGATGGCTTCTTTTACTTTTAAACTTGTAGAAATGAAACATATTTACATATGAAATCAGTCTCTCTTCTTATCTAAATGCATTTAATTCTGGATTATCCTTTTTTTTTTTTTTTTTTTACTGCTATGCTTCGTGTTGGGTTACTCTTATCATTTTGTATGTGCAGCCCAATTGTAATTTAACTCTAACCTTAACCCTCATGATTAAAAAGAAAAAAATAGAACTTTGTAAAATAATGCATTTGAGAGAAATAAAACTTTTGTTATATTCACATTTCCTCTAAGGTGGCTTGAGCCATGTTACCCTTGATTGTACAGTTTTTGAAAGGAGTATTTTGTGCAGATAAATACTAAACAGGTTATAATCTTAAAAACTGTTTGAGCTGGGAGTGCCTCCTTTCCAACCGGTTTTTATTTGCATTTGAATTTGAGCAAGTCTGTCATAGTAATTCTATATTTCTTAAAACAAAATAGAACAACATTTTGAAAACCTGCCTCAAAGAGAACAACTAGAAAGTTATTAAGAGTTTCTTCCTTGGCCTCTCCTTTCATTTCTCCTCTATATTTGTGAGTCATCCTATCAAAGGACCAACACATACAAGAGGGTACTTGCTCCCCCATCCAAATTTGACTTACTAGCTTTATGGTCTTAGGGAAATTATTTTACTCGTTTTGGAAATAATTTTATTCATCCATAAAATCATGGGATCAGAATAGATTAAAGAAAGGGCATTTGTAGCTCTAAAATGCTATGATTCCTTATGTTTGTTAGCTAGTTGCTATTACAAGAAATTTTATAGTGACTATCCTCATACAATCATCTTTGCATACTTTTTGTAGGATAAAATCTTAAAGATGGAATTCTGGGAATTGAGTGATGTTGCAAAATTGACCTAGAGAAGCCACATCAGGGAATATTTTCAACAATAATTGTTCCTCATTCTCATCAAACTGAATATTATGAATTTTTTCCTTTTTCCATCTGAAGCAAGAAAAGTTATTTTTATTGTTCCTCATTAAAGAGGTTAATCATTTTTACATGTTTACCAATCATTTGTAGAATAAAACTTTAAGATTTGTTAATTATATGATTAATGTACAATCCATGCTGTAAAACTCAAAACAAAACCTGTATCATGTTTTGACTTGATGGGATGATCATAATTTGTGCTGAAAGATCAAATATAAAATAGGATATAGCATATGTTATTGAAATGAGTATCATTTCATGAAAGATTTGTCCTAGCAATTATTGGGAGGGAGGTTGCAGTAAAAAATGATTCTAGGTAGACAAAAGATATTTTGAAAATAATTTAATGCCATTAGTGTGGCTAGAAGCACTTCCCTCTAAAGTTTACAGGTTTTTTTCTCTTAAATTAAACCTAATTCCAAGGCATATAAAAAAACAAGTGCTTTTACTTTCAGTCTATTTTATTTTCATTTTTCATGCAATCTTAATTGAAGACTCAAAGTGTCAAAGAATGAAATTAACTTTTTTTTTGTATTCAGAGATATAATTTATCAGAGTAAATATGGATAGCTTCAAATATAAAATGTGTTTTCTTTTTAAGAAGGGGAGAGATTTTTAAAGTAATGTTTTTATTGGAAAGGTTTTGATACTTGTTCTGGGCCAAAAGTTAGATCTTCATCCATTTTGCGTCTTAAAGTTGGTTATGCAATTTTGACACATACGTGAATTTTTTCATTTGAAAGTCTCGTGTATTTTTTGTTTGGCACAAACTACAGATTGAAATATATTTCACTTTCCATGGCATTTCCTATATACACTACAGTCTTCTTGGTCTATAGAGATTATATACTATAAAATGGAGATTGCTTTTTCTTGAGAAACATTTATGTTATACTTTTAAAACAGATATCTCAAACTCATTTGTGATCCTTATGTTGATTCTTGTCTAGATAAAAGGTTAATGTTTTTGTTTTTTCATAACCTTACTTTTTACATAATTTTTAACTGCATTGCTTAGGGAGGTACGGCTTGGGAGAAATGGGGTAGAAGAAATCAAACAACATCCTTTCTTTAAGAATGATCAATGGAATTGGGATAACATAAGAGAGAGTAAGTCAATACATTTAAATATTTCCATTCCACATTTTAAATTGATTCCTAATTTGAATTGACAAGCATGTTTCATATATTAATGCTAATTTTAAAATTGAGAGTTCCATTTCATATTTGTTCAGTGGCAATATTTATAACTAAATTCATATTATCTCAATATTTTAGCAAACTAAGCATACGATAAATATGTATTTATTAGCAATATTTCCCAATACTTTTATAAAAACATAGGTTTCTTTATTTGTCACGTTAAAGTTGATGGATCTCAATAATTTGCAGAAAGGGGAAATATAAACTTTTAATTTGAAGAGTAAGAAATACTTAAAGAATATAGAAAACTGAAAACCAAAGAATGTATATGCAAGTTATTGCTGTTTGCAATTTTAATGCCTAGAGTAATATCATATTGCTTTTTTTGTTTAATTGACTTACCAGTATTTAAAACTGCTCTAAGGTAGTAATAAAATACTTAAAAATTTTAATTCTTTGAAATGATAAAATGTTACTAAAATTTTGTATAATAAATCACAAAAATATGTTATTATATATTATTAATGTATACCATGTTAATATTAATATATTGTTCATAATGTAAAACAAAATAGGGGTAGTTTATTTTTTTATTATGAGTGAAATAATTCCTTTCTTTTAATAGCGGCAGCGCCAGTAGTACCTGAACTCAGCAGTGACATAGACAGCAGCAATTTTGATGACATTGAAGATGATAAAGGAGATGTAGAAACCTTCCCAATTCCTAAAGCTTTTGTGGGAAATCAGCTGCCTTTTATAGGATTTACCTACTACAGAGAAAATTTGTATGTGGTTTGTTACATTTTTATTGTTTCAGAGTCTAGCTATAAAGCATTGTCTTGCTTTGGGGCTCGATTATTTAAAAAAGTATTAATTTGTTTTAAACTTTGAGTTTTTCTAAAAGGACTATTGAAAGAGTTATTTTTAATTTCATTTCATTTTATTTCTGAATGCTATATGACATTCATTTACGAATGAATGCAAGGTGATGCTCTATATTATTTTGGGGAACAGGTAAGACCAAATACCTGCTTTTGAAGCTTGTCGACTAATGAGGGATATGAGAAGGTTATATACTCCTAATGAAGGGTAGAATGTGATATTTGTTCTAAGAAAGGGACCCCAAAAATCTAAGATGGTTTGGAAGAAAAATAAAAGTCATATTTCTTTAGGTTGAAGGTAGGGAGAAATTAGGCAAGACTCAAGGCAGAGATGGCATTTTAGCCAAATTTAAAGATAAGAAAGGGTTTTGAGTGGCTGAGATGTGGGGAGGTGAGTAGTGGAAGCAAAAGTTTGGAATGTAAGCATATATTGAGAGCAGAGTAATGTAATCCAGTGGGGCTCAAACATAGGCTATATATTACTTGCTTATGATCATTTGGAGGACTTGATAAAACTGGTTTTCTTGCCCAAATCCGCCTGGCACAGGTCATTCAAACATGTTGGTTGACTGAAGTGATTTTTGGGGGGTAAGATTAGAAAATAGATTGAAGTTGGAGTTCAGGGGAAGAATAATGCAATAGATGATTGTTGTGTGCTAAGGGACTTTTGACTTTATAGGCAGTGAGGAGCCACTGAAGTGTTGAATAGTTGAGTGAAGCATTAAAGACATTGGAGAAACTCTTTGGTCCTTCCATGTATAATGATGAGGGTGACCAACCATCATGATTTGCCTAGGACTAAGTAGTTTCCTAGAATGTGGCGTGGGACTTTCGTCCTAAAACATTTTTCTCTTCAAAACTTATAAAATCCAGGTAAACCAGGAAGAATTGGTCACCCTGTTACCAGTAGTGTTCTCAAAACTATCGTAGTGCTGACTAAAATGAAGGTATCAGTGCCAGGAGAATCCCACAAATGTTTGTAGGCAGTAAGGAAGGACCCAATTAAGAGAGATTGATAAAAGTGATCATTTTATGTGTTAGGCCCTGGAGATCAAGAGATGTTATCTTTGAAAAGGAGGACAGATGTCTCTTTCTAGAAAATGTCTAGAAAAGAAGAATAAAATAGTTACAGACTTGAGATGAAGAGGAAGAAAGTATAGTTTCATTTAGAGACTCCAGTCTCAATAGTGTTAAATAACAGAATATCTGATAAGAGTGAGAAGCAAGAAAAGTTTATCATTTTAAATGATTGAAACAGTCTAAATATCCAGAGGGGAAAATGTTGCTTCATTTAAAATAAATTGAAGTGGAAAGACAGAGATCTTTGTGATTATAATTTGTTTCTGAAAAGAAGTTGATATTAGAAAATTGATTAAAATGACATGTAAAATAATTTATTTTCCTGCCTTTTCTTCTAGGTTATTAAGTGACTTTCCATCTTGTAGAGAAAATGATTCAATACAATCAAGGAAAAATGAAGTATGTATAAATTTTTACTTCTCTATTTTAATCACATGTCCAAATATTTTAGTAATGTCCTTGCATTTTTAAAAGTTTCTTTGATGATACTTTTTGAATCATTAGATGGTATTCCTTTTGCAATATAGTTCAGCATAACATTGAACTAATTCATTTCTTTGACAAACGTCATTGTATAAGATACAATGGCTAGTAAAACGATGAAATTATACATGACTTTAGGCTTAGTTTTAATACCAAAAGTGACAGTAGGTTAATGAACAGCTATATAAATATAATACCAGTTACAAAATTTTATAATCTTAGTTCTATGAAAGTACAGAAAGTAAATTGTAAGAGTACAGAAATAGTGGAGAGATTCAAATTTTGAGTATTTAGCAATAAATTCATATAAAGGATAATTTTATCAAACTTACTGTATTTTGTGAGGCTAACCATTTTTCTCTTCAAAACTTACAAAATCTAAAAAATTTGTTTGGATAATTTTGGTATAATTTGTGTTTTAGGAATTTTATAAAGCAAAACAAGCATTTTAATATTTTCTGTGTTTTTTTCTTTGTTCTATATAGGAAAGTCAAGAGGTATGTTGATGTCATATATCTTGAAAAACTGAGACAACAGACTCATTACTCTAGCAGAGTTTGATACAGCCTTATTCCACTTAGCGTTTGGAACACTACATCTCCCAAGACAGACGTTCTCCACTTTTTTTCTACCAAGTATCCCTTTTATTATTGCTCCTATGGATCTGTCATTTAAAATGTATATTATTTATTTTTATGATTTCATTTATCAAAGACATATAATTCGCAGCAAGAACTTCTGATTAGCCCTAACCAGTTTGGCTCAGTGGATAGAGCGTCGGCCTGCGGACTGAAAGGTCCTAGGTTCGATTCCGGTCAAGGGCATGTACCTTGGTTGTGGGCACATGCCCAGTAGGGGGTGTGCAGGAGACAGCTGATCGATGTTTCTAACTCTCTATCCCTCTCCCTTCCTCTCTGTAAAAAATCAATAAAATATATTTTTAAAAAATACTATAAAAAAAAACAACTTCTGATTAGCATGTGACAACTAGTGTGATCAAATTATATTAAAGCAATAGTAATTAAATTTGACTAGTTCATTGGCCTATATATTCTTATTAGGGGAAAAATATAGTTTTGTGTAAGGTATATACAATATTTTAACCGTGGAGAACCTAATCACTAGAAAGAATAGTGGAAAGAATATTGGCCTTGGAATCGCAAAGACTTAGGTTGAGTTTTTTTGTACTGCCACTTATTAGCTATGTTGTCTTGGCCCAGTTATTCATCTTTTTTGGATTTTAGTTTCTTTATTGAGTAGATATAATACTACCATCTTTTTAGGGCTTTTGTTAGGATTAATGAAACCACATTTGTCAAGTGCCTGCCTCTGTTCCTAAAGCATGAAAGGAACTCAAAAGTTAAAGCCTTTATAAAGGTAATAATGCTCCAAAAGTGGATTATTTAATACTTTCTGTAACTTTAGTTTGCTTACAGACTGACAGATGTGGCCTAGAAAGATTTAAAGAATGGCAAGATGGCCCGGCCCATGTGGCTTGGTGGTTGATTGTCGACCTGTGAACCAGGAGATCACGGTTCATTCCAGGTCGTGGCATATGCCTGGGTTGCGGGCTCAATCCCTAATAGGGGGCGGGGCGTGCAGGAGGAAGCCGATCAGTGATTCTCTCATCATTGATGTTTCTACCTCGCCCTCTCCCTTCCTCTGAAATAAAAAAATATATTATTTTTTAAAAGAATGACAAGATGTCATTATTGTATTGTCATTTACTCAATAAAGTTATTGATTACAATTCTTTACAGTATGGTGCCCAGCACTGTGTAGAAAGATATAAAGAAGAGCTTATATTCTTATTTTTAAGAATACTAGTATATTTGAGCATGCTCAAATTTTCTGAATATTTGTTTTGTATATAGACCTTTTATAGGCACAAATGGTAACAGTATTTTTACATAAACAATCTGCAGAAGAACAGTGGAGGCTCTCCTTTATTCCTAATGAATGAGAAACTTGTTTCAGAAGCTTCTTATTCGCAAGTTTACATAGTGTGGTTGTACATATATGTATACTGTCCTAGACAGAAAGCAAGAGATGGGGATTGCCCCTGTCAATAAAAGCCACATTAGAAGGTATAAATATGGTACCACTATAGAGGAGGTTATATTAAGTTAAAAGAAAAGAGAAGCTGATCATTGTTTTCTTTAAGCCTCTCATCTTTGAAGTGTGACCAAATTTTATAATTATAATTTTTTCTTTTCTGACAGATTCAGAAAAAACTATACACATTAGAAGAACACCTTAGCACTGAGATACAAGCAAAAGAAGAAATAGAGCAGAAGTGCAGGTATATTTTGTAGATAATAGAATAGTATATTCTAAAATTTAAGCTTAAACATATTACTAAAAATGTAATTATATGATTATTTTTAAATTTATAGTAAATTATTTTATTGTGAATTAGGAGTTATTTTATTTACTGTTTCTTTTGAAATTCTTTAGATCTGTTAATACTCGCCTAGAGAAAGTAGCAAAGGAGCTAGAAGAAGAGGTAAAGTTGCTCTACACTTTTATTAACATTTTTGTTCATAAAAAGTTTTGATTCCTAGTGTTCTCTTGGTACCATATTAATATACATCTTGGTTTATAATAAAATCTACCTGTAAAAAAAAAAATCTACCTGTAGCATGGGTGGATAGGACTAAAATTATAGGCTAATCATGATAATAAGCTTCATTTTTGTTGTGTTTTTGGAAAATTTGAGTTAATTTAGTATTTGTAGATATTTAAAGTAAAAAAAAAATTGCATTTGTATTAATGACATGGTTTAAAAACAGAAAGTGACCATTGTTTCTTTTTTTAAATTTTTATTCATAACATTTTTGACCCCTGCTTTTATCACGTAAAAATGGTTCAGTGGTGACAGAATGTTATCGAGAGTTTGACTTTCAATAGTAAACAAAACACAGTGTTAAGAGTAGTGTGCTATTTTTAAAATATGGAAAACCTTATTGTAATTTTAATTATATAGCCGTATAGCTTTTATTTATGTTTTCTTATCTGCTTGAAATAACTGAAATAGTTTTTGTTTTATTAAAATTTTTATACATGCTTTTTTCTGATAATAACTTTAAGCACTATTTCAGATTACCTTAAGGAAAAATGTGGAATCTTCATTAAGACAATTAGAAAGAGAAAAGGCGCTTCTTCAGCACAAAAATGCAGAATATCAGCGGAAAGCTGATCATGAAGCAGACAAGAAACGAAATTTGGAAAATGATGGTTTGTGGTATAGAATATTAAATACCAAGAAAAAAATTAAGTGTGTGTGTATGTGTGTGTTGTGTTGACTCTTGCCACTGAAATGCTTTTTATCATAGTTAACAGTTTAAAAGATCAACTTGAAGATTGAAAAAAAGAAATCAGAACTCTCAAATATCCACTGAGAAAGTGAATCAGCTCCAGAGACAAGTAAGTTGATATCAGTTTGTAATAAGGATATTGAATTTTATTTATGACTTCCCATTAACAGTTTTAATTGTCAGTGCTACAAGAGTATTTTACCTCTAATTTTAAAGTGAAATCATTAGGAAGTATTTTTTAGGTATTTGTTTATTTTAAATACTTGTAATGGGGTAAGAAATTGAAGTCTTTTCGTCATATACACCTATGTTCGTTTGTTTTTTGTTGTTTGATTTGAATGGAATAACAGCTGGATGAAACCAATGCTTTGCTGCGAACAGAATCTGATACTGCAGCCCGGTTAAGAAAAAGCCAGGCAGAAAGTTCAAAACAGATTCAGCAGTTGGAATCTAACAATAGAGATCTACAAGATAAAAATTGCCTGTTGGAGACTGCCAAGTTAAAACTCGAAAAGGAATTTATCAATCTTCAGTCAGTTCTAGAATCTGAAAGGAGGGACCGAACCCATGGATCAGAGATAATTAATGATTTACAAGGTATTAACGTAGATATTGCACTTGAATTCATCTTAATGATTTATATTTTGGAAATAACTTTCGATGATGGATAATGTACTAGAGTAGCACATTTTTGAATATGTAAAGTTAGAGTATTAGAAATACATTAATATGAAATTTTGTGAGCGAAAGATTTACTTTCAAATAGTTTGAAGTATTTTAAGTATCAAGCTGCCTCCCAAGGTAGTAGATTGGGTTCCAGTTACATTAACTATAAAGCAATATCTCAACTATGTCAACTATACCAGCAATTATAAAACTTCTGCTCATAAATACCAACTTGAAAGTTTGAGGTGACATCCAAATTTTTAACTCTTAACATATATATATATACACACATATACACTTTGTGGATTTATTGTTTTTTTAATGTTGCAAATATTAGGTAGAATATCTGGCCTAGAAGAAGATGTAAAGAATGGCAAAATCTTATTAACAAAAGTTGAGATGGAGAAGAGACAACTTCAGGAGAGATTCACTGATTTGGAAAAGGTAAAAGATACTAATCTTTATATTTGTGTAAGAGTTTCAGATTGGAAAACTTATTCTAAAATAAGGGAAACCATTTATTTCTCCATATTTATGAATGCTTGTATTTAGACTTGGTTGTGTAGGGATATATATATATATATATATATATATATATATATATATATATATATATGTATGTATGTATATATATATATATATATATATGTATGTATATATTTCAGCATTAAATATTTTACTTAAAACACAAAAATCTATATTTATGATACAAGCTATAAAAAAAGAATTAGGAAATCTTTTGAGGATATATAGAAAATAAACTGATTTCTGTTATTAAAGATTCTCAACTTAAAACATGTCTCCTACATGTTGAAGATAAGTGTGAATGGTAGAGGATCCTGAGACTTTCTTAAGATAGAGCGAAAGGAAACATTTGATAAGTTTTAAAAGTTTAAGATATAATAATATAGGAAGAGGAGAAGCATTGGCTAAAGAACACTGCCTCCAGAAAACACCAATGTTTAAGCAGCAATTTGGGGGTAAACTTCATAAGAAACAGAAAAGATGAGAGCAGGATGGGGAGAACCAAGTGAATTCAGTGTCAGTCAGGTAGGTCAAGGAAATAGTTTCAAGGGCAACAGTGAGTTCAAGTGAGGTAAAGACTAAAAAGTGTCTTGAATTTGATATTGAAAATATCATTGGTCATTTTATTGAGATCAAACCATCTCAATACAGATCTCAGAATAGTAGAGTGGAGGTGTGGGAGGTGAATATAGTGGGAAGAGAACTGGTAGAGTTACGTAGATTACGTATACAAGCAATTTTAATGAATAGAAAAGGGGAAATATTGGACATTCTTGGTAAGTCTATTTAAAAAACCTTTGTAAGCTTTTGAAATTGTCAACAATCTATTTGTTGATAGCTGCCATTTTCATTTTAATAGGAAAAGAACAATATGGAGATAGATATGACATATCAACTAAAAGTTATACAACAGAGCTTAGAACAAGAAGAAGCTGAGCATAAAACTACAAAAGCACGGCTGGCAGATAAAAATAAGATTTATGAATCGATTGAAGAAGCTAAATCAGAAGCCATGAAAGGTATGCATTTTTATAAGAGGGTTTTCTAGCATCATCTTACTAAGAATTGATTCTGTATTCAATTATTTGATTTTGAAAATATTTGTTTTTATTTTATTGCCAAATACTGGAGGAGAAACACTATTAGGGAAGTTTTACATATATAACTCCACCTTCCCCTTTAGCAATAATTTCTAAGACTGGAAGGCCCCCCAAAAATTACTAGATCAAAGAGAAATTACTATTTTCATGATATCGATAGTGACAGGCATGCAGAATGTGAAGTTCTCAGATTTGGGGGGCAGGAGGATATGCTTTTTTTTTTTTTTTTTTAATACTTAGTTTAACATTTCATCAGCTTATGTTTCTTGCCACTTCAAGATAAAGATTTTAAAATAATAGCTGAGCTAACTAGATTAGAAGCTCACTAAGTATTTTGAGCTCTGGCATGATGAAGATATTAGTTAGATTTGGTCAAAACCTTATAATACTAATGAATTTAGGGTAAGATTAATAAAATTAACTTTTTCATAAACTAGCCTGTATATTGGAATTGTTTTAGGCTAATTACTTGTTTTCCAAACTGTGTTTATAATTATGATGGATTTACAATTCCAAAGGAAATCAGTATTCTTATGAAAGATTCATAAAACTCTTAACAGAAACTTTATTTCATATTGAAATATAACATTTATGAATAACTTAGCAAAAAATAGGCTTTTAATTATTTAATGTATTCACAGTGGAGATTTTTTGGTTAATACTACTTTAAGGCACTAATTCTGGATGATAAAAGATGAAATGGCTGTTTTTCTGTCTGTGGCCCAGAAGACAGATTGGAATTTCTTTTGGAGTATAATTTGATGCAATAAAATGCAAACATTTTTCACATTTGTAGTGCACACGTGTGACTATTACCCAAAACAAGGTAGCAAATCTACCTTTTCATCACCTCAACAAATCCATGTATCACTTATGCCTTTTCTATTTTCTATGCCTACATTGGGGTGATTGTTTTTTTTTAAATGTGTATATTCATTCATAGGTTATTCTCTGAACTGATGAAAAGAAATTCAGTATAATAATAACTGCCATTTTTTTCAAACTCCTTGTTATAACACTAACATAAGATGCATGATGAGCCGAAACCGGTTTGGCTCAGTGGATAGAGCGTCGGTCTGCGGACTGAAAGGTCCCAGGTTCAATTCCGGTCAAGGGCATGTACCTTGGTTGTGGGCACATCCTCTGGTAGGGGGTTGTGCAGGAGGCAGCTGGTCGATGTTTCTCTATCATCGATGTTTCTAGCTCTCTATCCCTCTCCCTTTCTCTCTGTAAAAAATCAAAATATATTAACAACAACAAAAAAAAGATGCATGATGACGTTAGTGTTTGAATGAGTGCACAAAACTTAAATGTTATAGGTGGTACTCAAATCTAGGTCTAAGCCTTGGGTCTTCTCACTGCAGATCATTGCCTCCATTGATTAAGAATATGACTTCTCCATCAATGAATTACTAGCTATGTGACCTTTTCAGGTTACATAAATTTCTGTGCCTTGTTTCCTACATAGAGGTAATTAAAGTATTAGGTTGTTGTGAAAACCAAGTTCAGTGATACATGGAAAGTGCTTAGAAATGCTGGCTGTTAATAGCATGTGAAGAACAGTTTCATTTTCCACACTTTTGAAGATAGTTCATTACAAACTGAACATTCATAGATTTAATTTTTACTTAACATAACTTTGTAGTAAATGATAATTAGATGTGGAGCATTAGATATGAAGGAGCAGAGGAACCTACTTGGATTAGAACAGATTTTCTAATCAGAATATTAAAAGGTAATCCTTTAACTATAATAACTTACATTTAATAGGGAATCACTTAATTAGATAAAAACTTTGCCTACTGTATACTTTGAGGTTGAAAAAGGCTTTTCAAATGAACAAATCTATATGTATAAAAGCTTAAGCGACCAATTGACCGGTCACCATGATGTGCACCGACCACCAGGGGGCAGGCGCTCAACACAGGAGCTGGCCCCTGGTGGTCAGTGCACTCCCACAGCGGGAGCGCTGCTCAGCTGACTGACAGGCACCAGACACAGTGCTCACTGCTGTCGAGTGCCGCTGTGGCAGCGCAAGCCTCTCCAGGTGGGGACTGACTGGGTGCAAGCCCGCAGCAGGCGCAGCAGGGCCAGGATGAGCAGGAGTGGCAGGCAGGGTTGGACTGCCTGTTTCGACCCAATCCCCGCAGGCCACGCCAAGGGACCCCACTGGTGCATGAATCCGTGCACCAGGCCTCTAGTTTGTTAATAAAACAAATGCTATGGTAAGTCATTTAGAAAATATAAGAAAGTATAAAAAAGTAAGCAATGATTAATCGTAGTCCTAGTAATCAATGTTATACTTTTATATTCTCTCAATTTTGTATAGTTTTGCTTTTTTCTTTTAAAAAGTATTATGAACATTTCCTTAAGTCATTAGAAACTCTTTTTAAATAGTGAGCACTTATTAAGTATTTGCCATACTTCAGGCAGCATTTAAATGCTATACATATATTAACTAAAAATCTGTATAATGTCTCTATGAGGGTAGGTATTATCACCATTCTAGACATAAGGAAACTGAGCCTCAGAGAGGTTAATTAACTTGACCAGTCAAATAATTAGAAAGTGTCAGGGCCAGGGTTTAAACTCCAGGAGTTTGGTTCCAGAGCCCTGCCCTTGACCACATCCCTAAAGCATAGTTTTTATCCTCTGCCTGGTAATATGCTAATATGGAAAGAACCATAGAGGTCATAGAATCTACCTCAATGTTTGAGGATAAGACAAGTAACACTGAGGGGCACAGAATAGCAGGGGGGAAAAAAATCTTTATTTAAAAGATGTAAATATCTTTTTTTAATCCTCACCCAAGGATGTTTATTGATTTTTATATTTTTTAGAGAGGAAGAGAGAGAGAGAGAGAGAGAGAAAGAGAGAAAGAGAGAAACATGTTCTCAAGAGAAAAACATTGAGAGAGAGAGAGAGAGAGAGAGAGAGAGAGAGAGAGAGAGAGTGAGAGAGTGAGAGAGAGAAACATGTTCTCAAGAGAAAAACATTGAGTGCCCCAACTGGGGATGGAACCCTGAAAGAAACCTAAGTATATGCCCTCCTAAGTATAGCCCTGACCGGTAATCAAACCTGCAACCTTTTGGTATATGGGACGACACTCCAACCAACTGAGCCACCCAGCCAGGGCTAAAAGATATAAGTATCTTTTAGAACCATAAATAAAGGTAGAATTATTTTATTTCCATTAGAACACATATAATATTGCAGAATGTGGTAAATTTTTATACCCTGTCAATGAAATACCTAATTTTCAAGCATGAAATTGTTGACATTTCAAATATGTTAACAGGAGTGATGAAAATATTAAACTTGGGATTTAAAAATATTTTTAAGGAGCATCATTTACTATAATTTTTATTAGTACTACATCATGTATTTGATATGCTTCTTTTGTTTATACATTCATGGTTATGTTTATTTTGTGGCAATAGAAATGGAAAAAAAGCTCTTGGAGGAAAGGACTTTAAAACAGAAAGTGGAGAACCTGTTGCTGGAAGCCGAGAAAAAATGCTCTATATTAGACTGTGACCTCAAACAGTCACAGCAGAAAATAAATGAGCTCCTTAAACAGAAAGATGTGCTCAACGAAGATGTAAGTATGTTTCTAATAAATAACATATTATTTAATAAATTAGTAGTAAACTAGGTTTATTTGTAAAGGAACAATGATTTCATAATGTAAAATTTTTTTCATATAAAATAACATTTTATAACCTTTAAATTTTACTGAATTTGGATAATATACTAAACAAATCATAATTTTAAAAACTGTGAAGTTATTTTTAATGTAAAAGCCATATTTTATTTTTTAAAACATTATAAAAAATACAAAAGTATTTTACTGTGAAATGAATTCACTTCCTGAGGCAAAAAAATCTGTTTTGCATCATCATATATACTGCAGACTTCATTGATAAGAAAAATCAAAATAATTTACTTACATACCAAGTACACAATTTATTTTTTTAGGTTAGAAACTTGACATTAAAAATAGAGCAGGAAACTCAAAAGCGCTGCCTCACACAAAATGACTTGAAGATGCAGACACAGCAAGTTAACACACTAAAAATGTCAGAAAAGCAGTTAAAACAAGAGAATAATCATCTCATGGAAATGAAAATGAACTTGGAAAAACAGAATGCTGAACTTCGAAAGTAAGTTAATTGTTTGAGACAAAGTTTTACTAATATGCACAACTATCTACATGTAAATTACCTTAATTTTGGTTTATCTGAGGATTTTTTTGGACCATTTTATTTTCTTGACCATGTTGTCTCTTTTTGTTGTATAAGTGATGTGTTGAGTGCCACTGTTGTTTTTCAAGAAGATTATATTTGCTTTCCCAACAGTGTTTTATTACTACCACCTTATTACGATGCAATGACACAAAGAGTGGTGGTATTGGAGCGAAGAAAACGTCTGGGATTTTCACCCCATGCTCTTAAGATTCTTCTTGGGACTGTCCCTCAAGCTTACTCCCCATGTATTTTTTGTTTGTCCCTTAGTACCTAGGACTTGGAAATGTTTCACTGTTAAGCAAATACCATACAAATTTTTAAAGCTCTTTTTAAGGATATACTCTAAAAAGAGCTTTAAAAATTTAAATGCCCTATTTATTAGAAGCTAGAAAACATATTAAGATACATTTTTGAAAAATTATAATTTTTGTTTTTTTTAATAAGCCTAGAATTAGGCTTGCTTTTAATTTAATTTTTATTTAACTTTATTTCTTTATTGAAAATTAACATATAAACAGAAAAAGGACATAAATAAGTGTAGAACTTACTGGGTTTTTGTACAGTGTTTATAAATCTTTGCATTTACCATCACATTTAGGTATGAAACCCCGCACTCCTAATGTCTACTTAGGCCCTCTCCCAGTCACTTCTTTACTCATATAAGATAACCAATTTGGGGGTGCTCATTTAATTCTAAAACTTGGTTGGCATAAGTGACTGATTAACAGTGCATGTATGAAAATATGTAATTTTGTGTTACTGGTTTAACATAGCACTCAGAACCCCTTTATACTCTTAAAAATTATTGAGGGCCAAAGAATGTTTGTTTATGTGAGTTACATCTAATGATATTTTTTTGTCTTAGAAATTAAAACCATTTTAAAACATAAAAGCATGTATTTCATTAGCTGTTGGAGTGTGACATTATGATATGTCTTTTATCCTCAAGAAAAGTCCATATACAACTAGTGAGAGAATGAGAGTTAAAAAAAAACACCAATGAGCCCTAGTTGGTTTAGCTCAGTGGATAGAGCTTTGGCCCTCGAACTGAAGGGTATTGGGTTCAATTCCAGTCAAGGGCATGCATCTCAGTTGCAGCCCTGGTTGGGCACGTGTGGGAGATAATCCATGTGCCTATCTCACATCGATGTTTCTCTCTCTCCCCCTCCCTTTCACTCTAAAAAGAGAGTCAGTGGAAAAATATGCTTGGGTGAGGATTAACAAAACAAACACAATAATGCTTATTTATTAGTGTTATGAAAATGATATGACTTCGTGGATTGTCTGAAAGGGTCTCAGGGACTTCCAGGATTTCCCCAGAACACATTTGAAGAGTCACTGGCTTAATATGTGTATAACTTATTTAAACATTTGACTTAATGTTACTACAGAGAACGTCAAGATGCAGATGGGCAAATGAAAGAGCTCCAAGATCAGCTGGAAGCAGAACAGTATTTCTCAGTAAGTTCCAGGCACATTCATTAAAAAATTATTGAACTAAAAATATTTTTGCTGCAGAGCCAGGAGAATAATTCTTGCCTTTAGAATAGTTTGTATTATCATTGTTAGAAAAATAGTTCTAAGCACATGCCCATATCTTATGAAGTTGATTAAAAGCATTGCTTTTAGAGGAAGACTGAAAGAAATAAAATTGTCAATTCAACATTTGTACTTTTTTGAGCTCAGTTTTAAAATATGAAATGGTATATGTGACCTCTGTTTCATTGATTTAAGCCAACAAAATTTCTTATTTAAATTAGTAATTTTTTTTTTTGCCTCTTTATCCCTATCAGTCTATGTCATTTAATGAGAAATCTCAGTATGATATTCTGTTGAAAATCACACTTCTAAATTATTAGCTGAACTTTATTGGTTAACTAGAGGCATGGTGCACGAAATTCATGCACGGGGGCAGTGGGGTGTCCCTCAGCCCAGCCTGCACCCTCTCCAATCTGGGATCCCTCTCACAATCCAGGACTGCTGGCTCCCAACTGCTCGCCTGTCTGCCTTCCTGATTGCCCCTAACCACTTCTGCCTGCCAACCTGATCACCCCCTAACCACTCCCATGCCAGCCTGATTGATGTCTAACTGCTCCCCTGCCAGCCTGTTTGCCCCCAACTTCCCTCCTCTGCCGGCCTGGTCACCCCTAACTGCCATCCCCTGCAGGGTTGATTGCCTCCAACTGCCCTCCCTTGCAGGCCTGGTCCCTCCCAACTGCCCTCCCCTGCTGGCCATCTTGTGGTGGCCATCTTGTGTCCACATGGGGGCAAGATCTTTGACCACATGAGAGCAGCTATATTGTGTGTTGGAGTGATGGTCAATCTGCATATTACTCTTTTATTAGATAGGATAGAGGCCTGGTGCACGGGTGGGGGCCAGCTGGTTTGCCCTGAAGGGTGTCCCGGATCAAGGTGGGGGTTCCCTTGGGGTGTGGGGCGGCCTGAGCGAGGGGCCTGTGGTGGTTTGCAGGCCAGCCACGCCCCCTGGCAACCCAAGCGGAGGCCTTGGTATCTGGAATTTATTTATCCTCTATAATTGAAACTTTGTATCCTGGAGCAGAGCCAAGCCTCCTGCTCCGTCTGTGGCCGGCAGCCATTTCTGTTTGGATTTGTTTACCTTCTATAATTGGAACTTTGTAGCCTTGAGTGGAGGGTTAGGCCGGCCAGGGCAGGGGAAAGCTTGGCTTCTTCTATCGCCTTGGAAACCCAAGCCTCCCTCCTACTTTCTCCGTGGCTGTAGCCATCTTGGTTGGGTTAATTTGCATACTTGCTCTGATTGGCTGATGGGCGTGGCTTGCGGGTGTAGCGGAGTTAGGGTCAATTTGCATATTACTCTTTTATTAGGTAGGATTGGTTGATTATACGAAAATAAAAAAGCATATTAAAGTATTAATTTGTTCAGGGGCTCAACATTACTCAGTGTTATTAATATATTTGTATCAACTTTTTGTCTGGATAGATTTTTGAATGTAGAACTATTCTTGATGATGATGATGATATGTGTCTGTTATATTTTGCTGTTTAGACACTCTATAAAACACAGGTTAGGGAACTTAAAGAAGAGTGTGAAGAAAAGACCAAACTTTGTAAAGAACTGCAGCAGAAGAAACAGGAATTACAGGATGAAAGGTAAGGACAGGGTCCTGTCTCTTTTGTTCATAACCACATGCCCTGCCCCTAGAAGAGGGCCTGCTATACTCCAAATAAAAATGGTTGATGAGGTGAATGAGACGTAAACTTTGACTTCAGAGTGACAATTGAAGATGCTATGTCTCTAAAATGTAGGGACTCCTTGGCTGCTCAACTGGAGATCACCTTGACCAAAGCAGATTCTGAGCAGCTGGCTCGTTCAATTGCTGAAGAACAATATTCTGATTTGGAAAAAGAGAAAATCATGAAAGAGCTGGAGATCAAAGAGATGATGGCTAGGCATAAACAGGAACTCAGTGAAAAAGATGCTACAATTGCATCTGTAAGTAAAATTCTTGGTTCATTTTTTATTATAATTAAATTACTGTATTGTAAATCTTCCTTACAAGGTCTAGAAAAATAACATAGATCCAAATGAAAAATTGTATGTGCTGGCTGCAAGATTTTCGGTCCACTTAACTGTCTGCTTCTAGTATTGTTTCCACCCATCACACTGGCAGAAATGAAGTACCTTGACTAATTTTAAATGTTTGAAGGGTGTTTGGAAAATGGAATTTGTATTTACTGCTATGGGGAGTGTAGATTTAGCATGACATAGAATAGTATTTTAAATAGTATGGCAATTTCCAGTATATTTTAAATGTTCATATTATCCAAAGAAAGTCAACATTAAGATAAATATGCTAGAGGAATTTAGGCAAAATACTCATAGCAGTAAATATATTTGTAATAGCAAAAATTCAAATGTCTTATCAACAGCGGAATGAATGAATGGATGAGATGTGGTAGAATATGGAACTATATCAGTTAAAATGAATTAATTAGGTCTCTATATCAACAACTAAATATCGAGTGAAAGTAGTTACAGAAAGATAAATACAGCTTGGTGCTATTTATGGACAATTTAAAATCACATAAAAATCCACTATATATTATTTCATGTGTATGTAATAAAAGTATACAATCTTGAATGAAGGATGAACACGAAGTTCACAGTAAAAATTCCTTCAGGAGGGAAGAATAGGATTCAGAGAGAATACAAAAGGACATCAACTTCTTTAGTAAATTTTATGTTCTGTTTTAAAAAATGTTCTGAAAGAAAGACTGCAGTTTTAACTTTTGTTTATTCTGCACGGTGCAATGCAGAGCTTTATTATTTGTGCTTTTTTTAGTTTATTAAGTTTTTTTTCTCAAAAATTCTGCTGAGAATATTTAAGAAGAGGGCATTTTTTTTTTTTTTTTTTTTTGGCTTCCTGGGATGCATATGAAATATATTATGGCTTAAATTTTCTTCAAAAGTGAAGTTTGGTAAGGTAGCACAAAGACAGAAAGTTTAGAGATAGATGTACTTAGAAAAACAGGAGTTTTAGTAACATTCTAGGATATTTTTATTTTGAATTCTTGCTTGATAACTTAAATTTGTAAATTGGGATATGATATTTATTCTATTTTAATTCTTTAGCTTGAAGAAACTAATAGGACATTAACTAGTGATGTTGCCAATCTTGCAAATGAGAAAGAAGAATTAAATAACAAATTGAAAGATGCTCAAGAACGTATGTATTAACAAAGAATGTTAATTTTAAATATACCTAATGGTGGTCAGTGGCTTAGTTATCAATATAATGGTGACATTTTTCTGTGTTTCAGAACTGTCAAGGTTGAAAGATGAAGAGATAAGTGCAGCAGCTATTAAAGCACAATTTGAGAAGCAGTTATTAACAGAGAGAACACTCAAAACTCAAGTATGTAATAAACTCTAAATAGGATTTTGAAATTTTTTTAGTTTCTGTCTTTTCTACTTGACTCCTGGCATTACAAATTGGCTGTAGCTGTCCGTGAATGTATCAGTATTATGAACAGTCCCAGTTATCTGACTTTTGCCAAGGTAATAGAAGTTAGATTTGATTAACATTGTTCAGTTCAATATTTATTAAAGTTTTTGTTAATTTTTCCATATAGAATCAAATTCCTTCCTAATTTTTTATTATAATCTGATAAGTTTTTTCTGCTTTTTAAGAAACTTTAGAGAATGACCATTTGCTGACAGCCTAAAAAAGTGTCAGTCTGAAAAAAGGTACCTGTGATATTGACCATCCTTCTGTCAACTCTCATGGTTGTGTAATTCCACAGCAATACTTTTGAGTCCCGTATGTTTTGCTCTGTGGTTGGACATGTATTTTATTAATGGAATACAACTGCAGAATTCTCTTCCAGGTAAAAGAAGATGTGCCTAGTAAAAGTCTCTTAAAACTACAAACTCAAAGTGGAAGAAAGTGACCTCAGATCAGACCTATAAGCATTTTAAATCACAGTTCTCTGAAAACATGAGTGAAAAACTAGTAGAATAGAGGTTGGGGAAGGATAATGAGTAATGAAAGGAGGTGCGTTTCCTAATATGAAAGGTGTTTCTTTGTGGCCCTGTGTATAGGGAAGGAGATTATTAGCGGCTATATAACTTGCTATTGGTGAGTTACCAAGAAACCATCAACGTAATGTATTTTTTTGTTTATATACTTTATTTTTATGTTTTTAAGGCTGTGAATAAGTTGGCTGAGATCATGAATCGAAAAGAACCTATCAAGCGTGGTAGTGACACAGATGTGCGGAGAAAAGAGAAGGAGAATAGAAAGCTGCATATGGAGCTTAAATCTGAACGTGAAAAATTGACCCAGCAGATGATCAAGTATCAGAAAGAACTGAATGAAATGCAGGCTGTAAGAATACTTTTTGAATTCTAGTTTAAAGACTTCTTTTTTAAGAAGTAGAATTATTTTCATGTCTGTATATATTTTATTGATTATAGAACATTTCTATTAATTACTGGACTAAGAAGCAAAATTATGAGATATATGGCATCCAGTTAATTTAATACAATTTAATTCCTCATAGCAAATAGCTGAAGAGAGCCAGATTCGCATTGAACTGCAGATGACACTGGACAGTAAAGACAGTGACATTGAGCAGCTCCGGTCACAGCTCCAGGCCTTACATATGGGCATGGACAGTTCCAGTACAGGCAGTGGACCAGGGGATGCTGAGGCAGATGATGGGTTTCCAGGTACAACAAACTTGTTTTCAGCCCTATCTTTATTTTATTAAAAGCCTTTTGTCTTAAATTTAAATCTGTTGATTATTTAAACCATGACTGACTTTGTTCTTGAGGAAAAGTGTTTGTCATTTCTTTAAGGCAAAAACCTACTCCTTGGAGTAGGGATTCAAACGACAGTTTTAACTTATTTTACTTAGTGATCTTTGACAAAAATTTTCATTAAAAAAATGCAAAAGAAAATTTCACATATTTAGTTATTTGAATTAGCTCATTATATATTATAGGTAGCTCTCTTTTTAAGCTTTCATTTTATTTTCTCTTAACTCTTTTCTGCATTCTTACTTTCTTTATGTTGGGTGTTTAGTTCATATCACTCAGTCACACACTATGGAATCCATGTCATTCACCTACCAACGTTCCTCTACCTCTCTCAATATTGCTACTAAGCCTTCCAGTTCTCATATGCTTCTTGACTCTGGTTCTGACTCAGAAGAAGAATCTTTGCCTTACTTACCTATTTCATCGGAACCTAATGATACAGGTGATATCCTGAAAATCTTTCACCTTTGAGGTTTTTCTCACTACCCTTAATTTTAGTCCTTGTGAAAAACTTTTGTAACATTAACTAATATTCACTAACTCTAACAAATTGCTCTAGTCTCAGTTAAAAAGAGTCTCCTGCATGGACAAAGAGTTTGTTTTAGGGGGTATTTGCACTTGGCATTGCTGTGACAATTGATAGACTTAGTCAGCTTACAAGAAATGAGACAGTACTTCATATCATTTAAGGGCATGTGGTTTCACTGCCTGTTTCAGCCATTTTCAACCAAGAAGAAACTCTTCCTGAGGCTTCATATCAAGAGTGACAGTACAGAAAAAGCATGTAGACTGTCTCAGAGAAGGCGTTTGGGTTTTCATTGAGTGCTTGCCTAGGCAACATTTTCCTAGGCCTTAAAAGAGAGTATAAGACAATTTGACCTGATCCTTGCTCTTATCGTTTAAATGAAGAAACAGGATAGAAAATACATGAAATTATGTTTAACACAAAGTTAGTCTGGGTACAAAAACATGTAAATGCCACAGGAAATTAATGGATGAGCAGTTGAATGTAAGGTAAAATTTAGTCTCTTACTAATTGAATTCAAAGTAAAATAAGTGTAGTTACTTACATTGTCACATTTTCCAGGTATATATATCAGTATATAATATAAATCATAAGTGATCGTGTTGAATTTGTTTTAGAGCTTAGCAATAAAATTATTTCTGTCTTATGCATAGTGTTAGATGTCATCTGATTTAGTCCCTTAAGCTGGCATAGAAATCATGTGGTTATATTGCTACGCATTAATCAGTTTTAATCTGTAATTTATATAATTTTATCTGAACATGCAATTACTCCCTTAAAATGTTTTCTCTTCAAAGAAAATGTGCAGGATGTCCATAATTAGGCCCCCTTCCACAGGAAAAGCAAAGGGTGGTTCTGTCTAGTACAGGTGTATCGGTGAACATAGAGCTGCTTCTCTTCTTTGCAACGTTTCTGCTGAACTGTGCAGATGCATGAGTTTAATCAGCAGGGCGTTTGACTTTATAAACTACAGGGTGTACATTTCCAATGAGACACAACCTGGATTTTGTTTTGCTTTGCATAACTTGCTTATACTGATCCCGCATTGTTATTATAGCCTAGATAATGAGCAATGGTAAATTCTGAAGGACAGAATTGATTTGTTTTGTGACTTTTATATTAAAATTTTGTTAAATTTCTCATTTTCTTAGAATTGTTATATTTATCCTCATGTTTATTTATAGAATCAAGACTGGAGGGATGGCTTTCATTACCTGTGAGAAACAACACTAAGAAGTTTGGATGGGTTAGAAAGGTAATTAGTACTTTTCATTGTGGTTCTTTTGCTTTGCTTTTGGTTGGTTTAGCTACATACAGCCATTTCACTTTTGTAGGTATAAAGAACATACTGTCTGATTTGGAATGGCATGGTTTTATATATCTTTGTAAAAATTAACTTTTATCATTAATATGTTGTTAATAATAAAATAGGTTTTGGTGCTTTTGCTTTTTTGGTGGGAAAACAACTCTGGATATGACAGAAAGACCCATTTATTTATTTTCCTCTGTTACTATGATTATTGATGTTATGTTCGTGTTTGAGGTGTCTTAGTTCATTGAGGCTTGTATGACAAAATACCGCAACTTGGTAGCTTATGAAAAACAGAAACTTATTTCTCACAGTTCTGGAGCTGCAATTCCAGAGTGCCAGCCTATTTGGGTTCGGGTCAAGTCCTTCTCTCAGGTTGCAGAGTTGCCGTTGTGTCCTCACGTGGTAGAAGGGCTGGGTCCTCTCTGGAACTCCATTAATCGCATTCATGAGGACTTGGCTCTCATGACCTAGTCCCCCTCCCGAGGCCCCTCCTCCTCATCCCATCCCATCAAGAGTTAGGATTTAACATAGGAATTTGGGGGGAACATAAACATTCAAACCATAGCAACAGGTTGGCTACCTGTGTTACTGGATCTTAAGCTGAATCAGTCCAAAAAATACTTAAGTTCATTTTTCATTTTTCTTATTTAAATTATATACAACTTTAATCATTATATATCAACTTTAATCAGTATTTAATTTCTTCCCTTTTTTAACAGTATGTGATCGTAAGCAGTAAGAAGATTCTTTTCTATGACAGCGAACAAGATAAAGAACATTCTAATCCATATATGGTTTTAGATATAGAGTAAGTATTTTTATTAGAATATTTAGGAACTTCATTTTTTAAAGTATAAGAGTAACATGACATTTTTTGTCAAGTTAGTACATATATTAGTCACATGGTATGTCTATTTACTCATATAGCATAGCTGCTGCTGGACTATGGTTATATTTATATTTGCTTCATGCAGATAGATGGACGTCTGAGGTATAAGTTAGCTAAGACATTTTTATTTCATGGGTCTTTACTAGTTGTTTTCTGAAATGAATTAGAAAGTTTTCTGACATTAAAATTTTCTCCAAATCTCAAGGAGTGATTGATGTAATAGAATTAGCAAGATATTCTCTGACCTTCTAACATGGGTCAAAGTAGTCAGTTTTAACTTCTGACTAGTATAGGATAACTAATGTAATTTGATCTTTTGGTAATAGTTGATTTCTTTATTAAAAATCTTTTATAGCAAGTTGTTTCATGTCCGACCAGTTACACAGACAGATGTATATAGAGCAGATGCTAAAGAAATTCCAAGGATATTTCAGGTAAACATAGTTTTATTTTGTTTTTGGTTGGCTGGTTTTGTTTTTTTGTTTTTTTTCCTTTCACCTTTAGAGATTCTAAGAGTGACGTGACATGCCGAATTTTTTTATTCTTGGGCTATCTTCAGATTACCTTTCAATTTTAGTTCCATTTAAAGGTGGTTCATTCTTTTGTGATTTTCATGCCTGTTCTATTTGGATATATCTTCATTTCTTTCTCCATCTTACATTTTAAAGTCTGTAGTGTATTTCTGTCATGTTTCTGGCCTTTGCTATTCTTTTGTTCAAGGTTGCTTATGACATTTTTTTAAGCATAAACGTTCTTCTTCTGTTGGTGGTTTTATGTTCAGCTCTCTAGGAAGTGAAAAAAGTTGCTTTGAACCCAGTAGCCCTTTCCTTCTGATTTAAAGTGAAGCCTAATTCTTCTTTTTACTACTTTCATTTTAAAATTAGTCAGACCAGCCTTAGCCAGTTGGCTCAGTGGATAGAGCATCAGCCTGTGGACCAATGGCTCCCGGGTTTGATTCTAGTCAAGGGCACGTACCTTGGTTGCAGGCTCCTCTCCGGCCTGGGCCCTGATCAGGGCACACGCAGGAGGCAACCAGTCAATGTGTGTTTCTTTCCCATCGATGTTTCTCTGTCTTTCCCTCTCTTTTCCACTCTCTAAAAATCAATAGAAAAATATCCTCGGGTGAGGATTAACAACAACAAAAAATAAAATTTCTTAAAAAAAAAATTAGACCAAAAGTTAGTTATTGAGCTCCTTCCGTGTAAAAGCCATTGTGTTTGGTGTACTATGGGGAAATTATTTTCTGGTGCTTAGCATGTTTATTTGGAGTATATCATACATCTTTTTCTTTTTTCTTCCTTAACTCTCCAAACGCAAGTCTTTTCAGTTATAGCTATGTTTACAGTTATCACCAGTTGTCTATTTTTGAAAATCATAAAAGCATCAAGTCATATAATTGCCACATCTCTTCAGGTGATTATTTTGAATACTACCTCCCAGAAAAACTTTCTTACACAAATCACGTGCAAATTTACCTCTTGCTAGCCTGTTCTGATAAGACTGCTGAACATAGTAAGATATCATGGAGAAAAAAAGAGGCACCATTTGAACAGGAATGATTCTTTTGAAATTAACCAAAGTGATTGTATAATGACTTTTCTCATATAAGCTCTTGATGAGACAGAACCTACTAATGTTTGAACGTCAGGTGCATTTTCTTCTTATTGAATAACTTAGGTTAATTTTATTTTATTTATGCTATAAGAATTTACTATTTAAAAAATAGCTTATGTTTAGAAATCACTCATTGTGCTTTTTGGTATTTATAGATTCTGTATGCCAATGAAGGAGAAAGTAAGAAGGAACAAGAATTTCCAGTGGAGCCAGTGGGAGAAAAGTCAAATTATATTTGCCACAAAGGACATGAATTTATTCCTACTCTCTATCATTTTCCAACCAACTGTGAGGCTTGTATGAAGCCATTGTGGCATATGTTCAAGCCTCCTCCTGCTTTGGAATGCCGTCGCTGCCATATTAAATGTCATAAAGACCACATGGACAAAAAGGAAGAGATTATAGCACCTTGCAAAGGTAAATAGTAAGTTACTTGCTCCATCAGTATTCATGTTCCTTTCATTTTAAACACATTAATTTTTTTCAAATATTTTTTATAGTCTATTATGATATTTCAACGGCAAAGAATCTGTTGGTATTAGCAAACTCTACAGAAGAGCAGCAAAAGTGGGTTAGTCGGTTGGTGAAAAAGATACCTAAAAAGCCTCCAGCTCCAGACCCTTTTGCACGGTCATCTCCTAGAACTTCAATGAAGATACAACAGAACCAGTCTATTAGACGGCCAAGTCGACAGCTTGCCCCGAATAAACCAAGGTAATAGCTAAAAATGTGGTAAAGATGAAAGCGTTTTTAGAAATATTTTACTATTCATATTCAAACTACAGATTTTTCTAATTACAATTTTCTTTTCCTTGATTTTTTAATGAATTATGGAATACCAAATCTTTGAAAGTATTTAAGCATGCATGTCTCATTCATTGATTTAGGTAAATGTAATATAAATTTATTTACTAAATCACACACATATATTACACTCAACCAAAAATATTTAAAGGGCTAATTTTTTGCCATGCTTAGGTATATAATCATAGCATTCTAGGGTTGTACACTGAGTGGCCAGATTGTTATGATCTCTGAACGCATAATAATCTGGCCACTCAGTGTATATCCTATATAATAAAAGGCTAATACGCAAATTGTCCCCTCGACCAGGAGTTCGACCAGCAGGCAGACGGGCCAACCACCCATGTCCCCTCCCCCTGGCCAGGCTGGCCAGACTCCACCCATGCACGAATTTATGCACCGGGCCTCTAATATACAAACATTGAGTGGCCAGATTATTATGCGTTCAGAGATCATCATAATCTGGCCACTCAGTGTATAAGCACATTGACCAATTTCATGCTTTAGTAGACAGGATGCACACACAGATCTCCAAGTGTCAGGTACACACATTGTGTTTAATATTGCAAACTTCTTAAACCTCTCATATTAGATGACTTGAGAGGTAGGACTGAAATCTTAATTAAAATTTCTAAGTTTAAAACAATAATTTGTCTTTTCCTTAAAGGGCAATATAGATCAGCTTTAAAAATGCAGGTATTAACATGAGTGAAGTGAACATTCCTTGTAATTGAGGTGGAGTTGGGAATATGGTGTAAGTTCAGAGAGGATCATTAATGCACAAAAATATTTTTGTACGGCAACATTATAGTAATGTAGTTCTTTATTCAGAATAAACCATATCCTGTCTTACTAGATACAGCATTTATCAATGTTGCTATTTATTTAAATGAACATGAAGATTTGGTTAGCTAAAGGGTATACTTAGATCAGGTATCTAATTTCAGGTATCCTTTTTGTTCCCTAACACAGGACCTTCAGTGTATGAATAATGATGTTCATTGGCTGTATTATCAGAAATCTTTTCATTCTAACCACAAACATCTTATATGAGACTTTTCTTGAAACTAATATCACAAGGAAATAATTTAGAATGACAAAGGTAGAATTGGTGTTTCAGCAGTGAAAATGTTGAATTTTTATGTGAGGTATGCTAAAAATATTACAAAATTAGTGATTATATGATAGTAATTAAGCTGAAGAAATTTAAAGAATTCAGAGACGCTCAAGGTCATTTCCATGTGCCAGGTACTAAACATCTAAAAATTATTAAATTTCTAGTATTAATATTATAGAACTATTAGTGCATAAATGGCATTTTAATACTTTATATCGTGTTCCACAGCTTTTGAGGTGCTTCCATATATAATTTAACTATGTATTCTTTTATTTGATTTTTAAAATACTCTTGGGTAGATTTGGTATTATTTTTTTTTTTAATTATTTTATTGATTTCAGAGAGGAAGGGAGAGGGAGAGAGAGATAGAAACATAGATGAGAGAGAATCATTGATCGGCTGCCTCCTGTGCTTCCCACACTGGGATCAAGCCTGCAACTGAGGCATGTGCCCTGGTGGGGAATTGAACTGTGACCTCCTGGTTTATAGGTCGGTACTCAACCACTGAGCCATGCCAGGTGGGTGGTATTATCTTTCTATGATTTAGACTCTAGAAGGACAAATAATTCGTTTAGTTTCAGGACTGTAGGAGCAGTAGTCTTTTTTTATATTTTTTATTCTTTTGTCCTGTTGGACAAGTTAATGCTGTCATTACATATGATAACACACAGAATTAATTTATATAAAGAAGCAATTTTCAGACAAAATGAGGCATACTTCACTTCCATAACCGTTTCTTGTTCACTGAGTTTCCTTCTCCCCCCCTCCTCCCCTAATTCAGCATCATGGTCTTTTTAAAAGCACCTTTACTTTTGATTTTTGTTGCTTTTTGTTTTGTTTTAGTTCTGGCCCTGCCCTTCGAATCATTCTTCATTGATTTTTTAATACATTTTGCATAGCCAACAGTAAGTAGTAGGGATTTTTTTCTCTCACAACTATGCATGTAGATAAAACTAATAGCAAAACTGTAATATGCATAGGGTATTTTTGTGAAAAAATTTTAATCTAATATACTCTGACATTTTAAATGTAAAGATGGGCACATTTAAAATATGATTTTGTTTTTTATTATGCCTCTGCAACAATATTTCCATTGCTTTTAACATCTATGCCTCCATTGCTTCATTAACTCATAAAATTGTATATGTTTTGTCTTACGTGAATAACCGTACAGTTAGCACTCATTTTTTGGGTGTCACATTTTAAGAGTAGCACAAATTGGAGGGTGTACAGAAGAGAATAACTGAGGTAGTAGTGGTTCATTTGAAAGTATTACACATGTAGCAAGGAAGAAATTAAGGATAGTCTTCTGAAGAAATTATTTGAAAGGATGGGAGATCATAAATAGCAATGAAGATTTATTTATTTATTTATTAAATAACATATTTTTTAAAATATATTTTACTGATTTTTTACAGAGAGTAAGGGAGAGGGATAGAGAGCTAGAAACATCAATGAGAGAGAAATATCGATCAGCTGCCTCCTGCAAACCTCCTACTGGGGATGTCCCCGCAGCCAAGGTACATGCCCTTGACCGGAATCGAACCTGGGACCTTTCAGTCTGCAGCCCGAGGCTCTATCCACTGAGCCACACCGGTTAGGGCAGCAACGAAGATTGAGAACAAGAACCGAGCAGAGAGGCACACTTTTAACTTTGGAAGGGAAAGCTATCAGACAATCAGAGTTTTAAAGTGGGAAGAAGAGGGTTTATAAACTGTTTACCTGATTGAGATGCTGCGTGGCAACACTATTAGTGTGCCGTGCTCCTCAGTCTGTTGTATGTGCAGCATGGCTCCAGGGGCGAGTCAAGCATTGACTAGATGGCCTTTAATATTCTACTGGTTTATAGCATATTCCTGTAGAAAGGTGGGAGAACTGTTAAAAGATCATCTAAGAAAACTTAGGGACAGAATTTCTGGTGTATATCAGCAGTAATTTAATATCTAGCTCTTTATTTGTATTTATTTAATAATAGTCTTAGCACTACTCAGTGTAGCTATACTTTAATTTATATGGTGTCTTTTTAAAACAAATGTTTGGCTTTGTTAGATATCATCATACACTAAAACAAAATACCCATAAATACATCCAATTTTTTTTTTAAGATTTTTAAAATTATTTTTGGAGAGAGAGATGAAAAGGGAGAGAGAGAGAGAGACATGCGAGAGAGAGAGAGACATGTGAGAGAGAGAGACATGTGAGAGTAAGACATCAGTCAGCTGCCTCCTGCATGTGCCCTACCAGGGATCAAGCCCACAACCCTGACTGGGACTAGAAACAGCACCTTTTGGTGCACCGGATGACACTCAACCCAACCACACCAGCCAGGGCACAACTAATTTTATTTTTTAACTTTTTTTTCAGTGTTTGTACCATTACATTTTCCCCTTTGGCTTCTGTGGCATTCCTGGTTCTGATCCTCCTCTTTGCAGCACTTCCCTTTTTTCTGTGGTGAATTGTTTTAAAGTAATAATTAAATGGGTGTTAGCTGTTATTATTAGTAATATTTTTGAGGGCATGTTATATGCCAGGTACTCTTCTTTAACTGTACTAATTATCCTCAAAACCAACCTGTTGATTAGCCATTAATTTCTCCGCTTAACGATGAGAGACTGACACACAGAAGCATTGTGTGCCTAAGGTCACACGGCTAAGTGGCAGAGCCAAGAGTTCAGATGTAAGTCTCATTCCCAGTTCCACATCTCACCTGGGATGCTCCACTGCTTCAGTCACCTGAGGAGAAATAAATTGACAGCTTATAGACGTATAAAAATGCTGTTCCGGAGAAATGTTTTCTTGGTCATTTTGAATTAAAAGTAAAATACTGTGTTGGAAAATTAGGAAATTTGTGAGTAAAGTGATAACTTCTGATGAAGATAGTCTGGGGAGATCCTAATTTGTTTGAGTTCCAGACACAAATTACTGGTCTCTGCTGAGGACCATTTCTCTTTAATTAGTTTTCTTTTAAAGATCTTTTTTTCTTAACTTAAATGTATTGGGGTGACATTGGTTAATAAGCTCATATAGATTTCAAGTGTAGATTTATATGATGCAAGGTCTATATATTGCACTGTGTGCCCACCATCCAAAATCAAATCTTCCATCACCATATATTAGGTCTTCTACATGCCACCAAAGATCTTTTGTTAAAAATGCAATATTTAGCCGAAACCGGTTTGGCTCAGTGGATAGAGCGTCGGCCTGCGGACTCAAGGGTCCCGGGTTCGATTCCGGTCAAGGGCATGTACCTTGGTTGCGGGCACATCCCCAGTAGGGGGTGTGCAAGAGGCAGCTGATCGATGTTTCTCTCTCATCGATGTTTCTGACTCTCTATCTCTCTCCCTTCCTCTCTGTAAAAATTCAATAAAATATATATTTAAAAAAAAAATAAATAAATAAATAAAAATAAAAATGCAATATTTAGCCCTAACCGGTTTGGCTCAGTGGATAGAGCGTCAGCCTGCGGACTGAAGGGTCCCAGGTTCGATTCTGGTCAAGGGCATGTACCTTGGTTGCAGGCACATCCCCAGTGGTGGGTGTGCAGGAGACAGCTGATTGATGTTTCTCTCTCATAGATGTTTCTAACTCTCTATCCCTCTCCCTTCCTCTCTGTAAAAAACCAATAAAATATATATTTTTTAAAATGCAGTATTTAAGCCTTAAAGAAAAGTATAAAGCAAGAACTCAAAAAATTCTCTTCCAGTTTCATGAAGTAAGGCATTGCAAACACAGTTTAAACTAGGAGTGGAGGGAACTATTATGTCATTATTACCTTTTTTTTTTTTCCATTTCTAAATACCAGAAAATTAAAAGTAATTTTTTGGGGAAAGCGAATAAGGTTATATATAATTTGAAATGTCAAAAAAAACCCATAAATGAATTAGAAGAAATAATGTATCTAATCTTAGATTGGAGAATTTTCTAAGAATAAAAACAAAGAAAAAAGGAAGTTAAAAATTGACTAACCAAAAATAAAGCCTTGTAAATTTTAAAAACATCTATTCGCACTAATATATATATTAGTGCGCATATATATATATATATGTGTGTGTGTGTGTATATATATATATATATATATATATATATATATATATATATATATATATATGGATAGTTCTCAAAGAAATCATGAAGAAAAAGGAGGTTGCCTCTTCCCAATATAAAAATTAGTGAGGAATATGCAGGCATTGCCATAAAGATGAAAAAGTGCAACCTGGTTATTAAGCGAAGAAATTTAAATTAAAACTAAAATGTTAAAATCATTTTCACCTGCCAAACTGGTATGGGTTAAGAAACTTAGTATTGGCAGTGTGTGAAGAAATGGGCACTCTCATGTTCTGCTAGCAGAACACAGAATTAACAATACCCTTTCTGAAGCAGTCTTTGGCAGTAAGTTTCACAGGCCTGAAGTGATTGATTAATTAAATGAATGAGAGAGACAATTAAACAGATACTTACAGTAAGTTTAAATGTTTATCAGATTCATTAATGTTATGGAGGCCAAAGGAAAGTGGAGAATTTTGCCTGAAGGCATCAAGAAAGATGTCCAAAAAATGGAGTATTGGTAATTTTCTGGGAAAAGAAATTGCAGGCACAATGTGATGTGCAGAGGGACTAGATGGTCAGAATTCCTTAGAGTTGGTGGTCTTTTATTGAGTGGTAGGGAATGGTGCTGGAGAGGAAGCGCTGAGCCAGGTTGAAAGGAACCATGTACGTTTTGCTGTAGGAGTTTATCTTTTGTTCTTCAGATTGAAGTCTTCCAACAAGAGGTTGGTATGTTTAGACTTGGTGAGGTCCTGCCCTGAAGAGCTGACAGTGGGAGAAACCAGGCTAAAGAAAGATTTCTTAAGTTGAAATGACAAGAATTAGATGACTGGGAGGGGATGAGGGAGAGGTTTTAAGGGAAGTGCTTGTCATGCATTGCTCCAAGAACTAGTGATTAGACTTTTAAAATTTGAAAGGTACACACTTCAGATGTTTGGAAGGATTTAAAGTTCAGGTTTCTCATAAAATAGCTAAAATTGGGTGGACACCCAGGAAGGCCCACTGATCTCAATCTCCCGAGCGGGAGAGTCGAAACCATAGCTAAAAGTTATTTTCTGCGTAAGCCTAGAAAAGTTAGTATGTGTTAGGTTGTGATACCTGTTAAATGAGTAATTATATCTGAGTTTGTATATTTTTTCAGATATTATTCTGCATTCAGCCCATTTTTTAAATAGAGTAATTTGAGTTGGTTTGTTTACTTTTAAGTTAGGGTAATCATCCATCAACCTGCTCTGTCAGTGATTCTCAGAGCCAACCAGCTGCATCCGTATTTACCTCGGGATTTTACTTAAAATGCAAATATTTGCCCTCCTTTTGTTCAGTCCAATTATATCAGAATCTCCTGGGATATGTCCTGGGAACATACATTATAAATAGCATTGGGAAAATCACATATACTAAAATTTAAGAACCCAGGACAGTGATCACAGATGGGACTTCAGGGACCAGATGAGTTCCTTGACATAAGTTGATGCATGAACAAAAGCTATTCCTATTTTTAAAATAAAGATGATTGCAATATTTTAGATTATTGGATTGGGTTAGAAAGAAGACCACATGTACCTCTGCTATAAGTCCATTTTCTTTAGCCAAGATGAGTTGCTAATGCTGCTTATATACCTGTGGATTTTCCCTCGTCTGTAGTTTTTCATGGAGCGCATAACTGTTGGTGACCCATTGAGCAAGTAGGGTCCTGCTGGAATGGAGAAAGCTACATTCTGAATACTACTACTTCCTATCTTTGTCTTCAGTTCTCTGGTATTCTGGAAAAACATACCTGGCCAACCTGATTATATGCATCTATATATATAAAAGCCTAAGCAACTGTTACAGCCGAACAACCGGTCGACCAGTCATTGTGATGCACACTGACGACCAGGGGGCAGACACTCAACGCAAGAACTGCCCCCTGGTGGTCATTGTGCTCCCACAGTCAACCTCCTGTGCTGGCCAACCTCCCGTGGTCCCTTCCCCCGGCTAAGGCTCCAGGCCCTGAAGAATCTGGGTCCAGGAAGCCTGTAGGAGGAGAGCAACCCCGATGGAGACAGAGTAGCAGCTCGGAGGGTACAGAAGGGCCAAGGCAGCAGCCTAACTTCAAAGACGTAAAGTAAGCACCACCACCATCTTACCTCTGCCACCGCACTGCGCGCTCGCACTGCTTGCCCTTCTGCCCCCATCAGCCACTTCTAGCTCAGCCCCAAGCCTTTCCAGGCTCCCAACTGCTGATTGGCTAGTGCTCCTACGGCGTTGTGCCACCATTGGCCGAAGTCAGCTACCTATCATGATTGGGGGCAGAGCCCTGAAAAAATGTGTGGCTGAGGTAGGAGAGACAACCTGTCTGTCTGTCAGCAACTCCGCCCTGGGGAGGGTGAGGCAGCCTGCGTGCGGGCAGCGAAGTAGAGCTGTATTTCCCCCTCAGAGCATAGCTGGTGTTCAGGCCATTTTGGGGCGCTCTGTCTGTGGTCTTTGCATGCCACTCCCTCAGCACATCTACACAGCTAGATCAGGGCCTGCTGGCCAACCTCCTGCGGTCCTTCCCCCGGCCAGCAGGTCCTGATTGACTCCCTCCCCTGTACAAATTCGTGCACCGGGCCTCTAGTTTATATATAAGAGAAAGAAGATTTCCTGGCTGTTTCCATCTTAATCATGTTATTGATGGAGGGAAAGTAAACATGCTCATGCACATTCAGAGTGTGATTTCTAGATCATAGTTTATGAAACTGTTGTTCCTAAAGAGTATTCTTAGAGTATAAATTTGCAAACCTCCCATTACAGATTGCTTGATTTGGCATTTAAAGACTGGGATTGGTCATTTGATGATGTTGATGGTGGTGGTGATGATGACGATGTTTTTGATTTCTGAAGAAATAAATGGGGTAAATCAAAAAGTGAAAAACGAGTTCTTTTAGTACTTTCAAGTAGTGCATGCTGTTTGCACTGGGTTTTCATTATTTTTTCTACTTTTGAAATTTTATTAATTTTTTAATAGTATATATTTGAAAAGTAGTTTTCAAGGAAGTTCCTAACTAAAATTTTTATGTTAAGTAGAAAAGTAAAATGCTATGTTCAGATTCTTTTTTGGCTATATACTTTTCAATACAATTGGAATTATAATTTTTATCTTAGGAACAAAACTTGTAGAAATAACAAAAGGAACTAAATATGGTACTTTCTGTTTATTCCAAAGAAGCCATATTCAGAGAAGTACAATTTACAGTGTTTTCAAGTTCCTACAACTGTATTAGTTTGTGAACATAGCATGAGGTTCTTTTCTCCCTCCATCCTCTCTCCTTCCCTCCCTGCCTGCCTTCTCTTTCCTTTCTAACTGCAAGAATTGAAACCGTTAAAACTTCGTAAGTCTAATAAGTGCTGTGAAATAGTTGTTTCTGATCTGGGCTGCTTTGTGTTGCTGTGAAATGTTCGCTTTTTGGAAATGTAATGTTTCTCTTGCTGAAGGATGCCAATGATATGGTGTGAGAGTTCTTATGCTTTTAGAAAATGTAAAATAATTTGGTTAATAGTGGCTGGAGTAGATTCGAGTGTAAATATAACCTCCTGAGTTAAATGTTTTGCATGGGATGGATTTAAAAAAAGGTCTATCTTAATCTAAGTAAGCACATTGCAAAACATATTTAAATCATGTAATACTGGGGATCTGTTTATAACCAGGATATACAGAGCATTTTATTTACTACAATGTGTATGTTTCCATTTCATAGATTTTAAGGGTCAAATAGTCAAGTAAAGGCTGGTCCGTAAGTCCACTGTTCTTTCAGCTACTGAGGCAGCTAGCAGTTACACTCCAGTCACACTTACGTTCACATGAGTTATTCAGTGACATATTGTCTGAACCTGCCAGTCAGTTAACCGTATTAAAACTGTGTGTCATGTTTGTAGCCAATATAGGAGAATATGAAAAAGACTATAATTGCATGTACCTAAAAATAAAAAAAGTAGCACGGTAAATATGTTTTATGCATGATTTGGGTGTTAAAAGTATTGTAGTTGGAAGACTATCTAGTTTAATGGTGTACATGGAATGCCTTTTCAAAGAATTTAATCTCTTATTATTTCACTGTCTCAACTTTATTTTTCTTTTCTTTGCAGCTAACTGCCTTCTATGAATGCAGTCATTATTCAAGGTGATCCTTTTCTTCCAGTTAAAACAAGACTGAAATATGATGGCCCAAAATTTATTGAAAAGCTGTATTTTCCTGAGAGACTGATACACACACATACATATTCCCTTTATTCCCGCAATATAAATGATAAATCTTGGAGATATTTTTCTAGGCTCCTTTGGAACAACAGGTTGAACCGGCGGAGATTGGTTACTAAAGAACATCATAAGCAGCTCTTCCAAAAGCTCCATAAAGCCGTCTCGGCATCACTCACACTCACACCACATGGCACAGAGGGCTGAGGAGAGTCAAAGGAGTCGTCTGCTCAGCTGCAGCAGAGCGGTTTCACCAGCATGTTCGCCGCAAGAATCTGGGAACGGATTTCACTACAGTGATACAGACTGCGTCTTGAAGAAGTGACCATTATACTGTGCGTGTGCGCGTGTGTGTGTGTGCGTGTGTGTGTGTACATGTACACACACATATGTAGTACTGTAATACTGCAAGGGTTTTTTAACTTCCCACTTTATTTTTTATACTCATTAATCAGATACCATTACTTACTACAGTTACAACCGTGCACTTGTATAAAGCCATAACGTTGGGGTTATAGCACTCATTTGTGTGTACCTGATGGAGCTGCATGTTCATGTTGCTGTAACAGAAACTTTGAACTTAATTATATCGGTTTCCTATTGCTTCATGATAGGCAACTTTATCCATTTTGAATGCCTTAATTTAATTTTTTCCAAGTCTCAGCCCTTTTCTGTATTAAAAAGTGTTTACCAACTCTTAGGATGCAAATTTGCTTTGCAGAAGAAGATAGTGCACTATTTTTACATGTAATAGTTATCAATGTCAGCCTATTTTGATTGTATAACAATTTTTTAAAGTATGGTGATAGAAACAATAATGGATAGTATTAGAACTAATATATCTTTTACGTATATCTATTATCCATCCAAGCCTTTTTACAGACCTCAGTATTAGTGTGTGACTATGAAATGTTTTCTTTGCTTGGAATTTGCTGACTACCCTAGATATGTTTTTATTTCTGGTAAGGACATTTGTGACTATTTTTACATTTCACACTCAACATTCAAAAATTATCTCAAATATTAAGAAAACTAAAATATACTCTAGATATATTTTAAGTATTGAAATGTGACCCCTTAACCACACAGTTGTGTGTGGCAGTATTTCAGTATTGGGTTGTGAAAACCGGTGCCTGGGAAGAAGTGGCCTAAAGGCACTTAACTGTGTATTTAAATGCTGTTAAAGTGACAGCACAGGCAGGACCATTCCTGCTGTATTTCTCACCCCACAGCAGTCTGGGTTTTACTGTGACTGTGCATCAGTGAGAAGCATCAGGTAAAAAATTGTGTAGTCTTTTATCAGTCTCTATACACATAAACACAGTTTGGTGTGATACTGAAATACGTCATCCGATATTTCAATGAAGGAACTAAGACATTTTTCATTGTTCCCTGGGGGGTCAGTGTGGAGGTGTTTCAAGGTGGGTCCCCAGTTACAGATACTGTTGTGGAAACTGAAGAGTGGCCTGTGGCTGCCGATGTCCTAAAATGGAATCTCGTTACACTTCCGGTGTCCGGCCTGCACTCCCTCATGCCGTCTGTGCTGAAACGGGGCGTGCGGGAGGCGGTCCCTCGCAGGTGTGTTCTGCGGTTCTGGTTTGGGGGCACAGATTTTTTTTTTAAATAAGATTTTAAAATGAAAAATATATAAAATTTATATAGAATAAATATTTCCACTCACTAGACTTGTTAAAAGGAGACTGAATTAATATTTTATATAAAGATTTTGTTACACTATGGGAGGCTCTATCATATTCTGAATTGGAGAGTATATATATATATATTTTTAATAAACTTTATTAAGGTGAAATAATTTGAAGTTTACACATGAGTAATTGAAATATTTGAGTAAAAATGGCAAAAGTTTAAATTTTGAATGCTGTATATATTAGAGAATATGGAGAATCATGGTGTGATGCAACTATACAAGGAAGATCAATGTGACTTTTGGGGGTTGGGGGAAGATATTCTAAGGGGTGAAACAAATCTCTCCCATGGAGATTATTCACATTATGTGGTTTGACATAAGAATTTATAAAGTTGTCCAGCTAACAGAAATGTGCTTAATAAAAGATTCTGACCTTGGGTAAGAATTTGCTTTTTACCCTGTTGCTGGTTTCATGTACGAACATGAATGATGCATGCACCTACCCAAATGTCCTCTTCCCAGCACTCACTCCGTGTGATACTGACTTGGTGTAACAGCCAGATTGTGTGCCAGCTTCTCTTTTTCTGGAGGCTCCAAAGCCTCCAAGATAAATAAGAGACCAAAAGTTGCTTCTTCCCTCTCACCTGATTTCTCCTACAGCCATAAATACCTCCTATTGAGAACTAAGAAGTAGTGAATGCTGGGGTTTTCTTAGTTAGATTTTTGTACTTTCGTGGGGATAAACGAGACAAGTAGAAGTAAAACTGGTGTTACTGTTGAAAATTGGTGTATAGTGAATTTTTGAAAAGTATTAAAAAATAGTTATCTAGAAGCAAGAATTTTTTTAAAAAATCTAAACATTCAAAATGCTATAGCCAAAGGATAAATGTACCAGAAAATCTAAGCTGTAGGTGAGTGTTTCTAAAGCTAGCCTACGCTGGTTGCAGGAATCTGGCTCGGCAGGCGCCTTCCCAGTCTGCCTGGGTCCTGGAGGAGGAGCGCTCGGCGGCCAGACCCCGCTGCAGAAGTGCTGCTGCTGCTGCTAATCCGGTCTAGGGTCCTGGTGCAGACAGGCCTCGACACCGGTCCCTGGCTGGAGCATGCTCCGAGAAGCATGTTTTTAAATTCCGACGGGAGGAGGTCACACCTGAGTTTCTCTGCCTGTGTTGACACTGCTACTGACTCCCGTCCTCCGAATAGGTGGGAAGACGCCACGGCTGTTCTGTTCGGGAAGCACTTTGAGGATGGCGCTGTGTGACAGTGCTGGGTGTTAAGCTGGGGGGACGTCGCTCCTGGTTCCCTTCCCCGTAATGAGTTTTGTTTGAAGTTGTACTAAGTTGAACTGCATGATTTAGATAATCACAAATATTTGATCAGCTGTCCCCTTTGAACAAAAATCATATCCCCCTGATTTTTCTTTCTTTTAAATTTGTTGCATCTTTGTAGTAATGTAATTGTATTTTATGCCTGCTCTTTATATTAAAAATAAATAATTAAGACATAAGCATTTTTATACTTTTCCTGTGAAATACTCCTGACATGCTGCAACCTAAAATTTATTCCCCAAATTTGCCTTCCCTAAAACGGATATAAAAGATGGGTATAGCTAAGTAAGTCATAACTAAACTTAACCCCTTGTACACCATAAGCACCTGTAGACACAAGCGGCCGGCCTTCCCCACACACCATGCGCGCCTATAGAAAAAGTTTTCCCTAAGTGGCAGCCCTGACCAACTTTAAAATCATTTTTCGTAAGAATTTTCAGCTGAAAAATATTCAAGAACACCCGAATTGTGAGTAATACATTTATTTTTATAATATTCATTGCAAATTTAGTTGTGTTTTTTTTTTAATTAAATTCAAAATATCGTGGCATGTGGGGATGGTTCCCGTTTAGGACGCTTGGTAGTTAACTGGTCAGACGCGCGAATCTTCGGCCCTGGCGTTGAGCGCACAGAGAAACACAAAAGGTGGAGTTTCACGGGAGTCCGTCTGTGACCTGATCTTGGTGTTTAAGGGGCGGCAGAGCTGCACTCGGGTGTTGAGGACAGGAGAGCGGGGGCGCCTGGGCTGTCAGGAATAGTGCGCTGACAGGTGGTCTCCAGGAAGGACTGCTCTGGCGAGCAGCGTTCTTCCTAGGACACGGCTCGGCCCTCACCTGGGCCGGGCCACTCCCTGCCAGGGCCCTTGGGCTCAGAGAGGAGACCTGTGTGGAGTCTGCAATGGCTGTTTCCCCTTCCTCCCGCAGGGAGAGGTGGAGGCGGTCACCCACCACCCACGGGGGCACATTCTTAAAGGAGTGACTTCAAACAATGATAAAGAACGAACAATGAGGGCCTAAAGTCACAATGTGTGTGTATACCGATCAGATTGTAACTGCACACGAGAAGGGATTTACTTGGATTTTTAAAAAGTGACAACTATGACTTAAGAACTACAGAATGAATGATTTTATTTTTAGATGCCATGTGTCTGTTCCTGCTGTTCCCAAGCAGTCTTTCTAAAAGGGTTAACCACAATCTATATTTTCAAATGGCACTTTACATCATTGAAAACTAATCACATTGAAACAGTTTTAAGACTCAGCAGAGTTCAAAATTTGAAAGTTTATTTTACACAGGAAACCAAAACATCTAATAAGTATCATTTACTTACTACATATATGCATATACACACCAAAATAATGCCATTCAGTTATAAGGGGGAAAGAGTTTTTTAAGTGTTAAGCTTTATAAACTTTTATAGAAAAATACCATGTACAATAATAATCTTATCATGTTTAGAATATGAAACTGTAATGAGAATAAAATCCATAAGAATTGCCAGAACTCAGCAATACTCCTTACTACATATATTTTCAATACACAAAACCTGGTCGAGATAAGCTGTATTTTGTACCAAATTCTAAGAATGGTTAATTGCATGGCTGTGGCCCCTATGAAAATGGCAGCATTGCCTGGCCAGTGTGACTCAGTGCTTGAACGTTGTTCTATGAACCAGGAGGTCACTGTTCGACTTCTGGTCAGGGCACATGCCTGGCTTGCAGGCTTGATCCCCAGAGGGAGGTATGCAGGAGGCAGCCAATCAATGAAATGATTCTTTCTCATTGATGTTTCTATAGCTCCCTCTCCGGAATCAATAATATATGTATGTATGTATATGTGTGTGTGTAAGTACTAGTATATATAAATATTTCAAAAGCAGTTTTTAAAAATGGCAGCATTGTGTTTAAATCAGAACATGAATGGCTTCATCACAGAGATTGCATCCAATAGCACATTTTGTTAGGAATTACTTAAAGGCACAGTATGAAGTTAAAGGACTGCGTTGGCATATGAATTCAAGCCAGTTACATTTCTGCTTGCCCTGATAGACTTGTGATGCCTAAGCAGGTATTATACTGTATTATGATACAATAAAGCCATCCTGTCATACCTGCTGCAATTGGACACTAGTCCCAGAAAGTGAACCCCTAGTAATTGATTACAACTCTTCTTCTGACCGAGCAGAACCCCACTGGACGCTCATTTGTGCTGTGGGGAGGACTTATTTCTTAAAAGATTCTGAAAGCTGAAAAATAGATGTAGTCAGCTCTTTGGAGAGAACTTAATCACGACTTTCAAGAGGCAAAGCAATCTCAAAGTGGTTCTTGGATGGTTCCCATTAACCACCAACCTCAACACTGCAGATGTCTGAGTCCCAACTTGACCTAATAAAGTGGGGGGGAGCGGGGGAGGGGATCATTTTTAAACACGTGTTTGAATGGCTCAAGTCTAAAATACCTTTGGCTCCAGAGTTTCAGAAACGATTGACTAGTTTATAAAAGACCTCAATTTAGCAATGAGCTCTTCTTTCCTTTGGTTCGGTTACTCAAAATCCACTCTGTGTGTCAGAATTACGGGTCCATCACTCAGCCTTTGCACCCGTCTTCCGGTAGCGGAGTACTGTCGCCGTCACCCACAGGTTTAAAGCCAGCATGATCACAAAACGGATAAGGACTGAAGTCAGGCAAGAAGAGAAAAGGTGTATGTTAAATACTGTGTTCACATCAGAGAACAAAATCATTCTGCTCTAAAAGCCTGAATAAAGCTTTTAGAAATGAGACTTAGAACTACAGCTCATGAGAACTTTTGAACAACGTTGGTCCCAAACGTGGTTCCAAATATTTCTGGGAAAACGATCTTCCCATCATGACTACCATCGGCCACTTGGCCTGACTTCATGAATAATAATGTATCATCTTCAATGTGCAACTTGGAGGAATCTGGCTCAGGCTGATAAGAAATATTACAACTGTTCACCCCCCCCCACACACACACACACTTTATTCATTTTTAAGTCTTGAGGGCAGTGAGGGGAGTCTCAGAGCACCGCATGGGAAGGAAAGGCATGGAACACTCTGGTAAGGTAATCCTGAAAAGATGCACAGACGTCAAAGCCCAGTCTATATTGAGGTAACCATGGAAACGTGGCTCTTTCCCAAAAAGTGCTGGTGGCAGAGCACTCCTGGGGAAGAAGACTGATGAGCTGTCTGGTTGTGAGCCCTGGTATGGTATTAATGAGCCTAACGGGCTTTCAAAGGGTGTCCCCACAGAGACAGGGATACCTTCGGGGACAGGTGTCCCCTGAGGCAGCCTCGGGTGCCACAAAACAAGTCGCAGAGCATTCTCAATCTTTAAACTTATTTTTCAACGGGCAGATGGCTTTGTTGGGTTAGGGTTCGGCCCTTCTCTCCGCGCGGGGACAGCGGTCCATGAGGAAGGCCTGCCTCCCCGTCCTCTCGCGGCCCAAGTTTGTGCTGCGACCACAGCACGCTTTCTCCCTCTCGGAGCGACCAAGTGTCCAAAGCTGCACCCGGGAAGGGACCGCGCATGCACCGCTCTCTGCAGCAATGCTTCTCACTGATGATTAGCTCACTGCAAGCAGGCTCTGTGCCGGGGGCATGTTTCAGGACCAGGTGACCCCATCTGTTGTAAACATTTCCCAAAACGCTTTTACATGCACAGTTTGGGAGGTAAAAACTCTTAGGGTAACCCAAGCCTTCTCTCCATCACAGGACCCCTTTTAAGGAAAGCAAGGACATGGAGTCAAAAGGTTCTGTCCCTTGCCAAAACCGGTTTGGCTCAGTGGATAGAGCGTCAGACTGCGGACTGAAAGGTCCCAGGTTCGATTCCGGTCAAGGGCATGTACCTTGGTTGCGGGCACATCCCCAGTGGGGGGTGTGCAAGAGGCAGCTGATCGATGTTTCTCTCTTATCGATGTTTCTAACTCTCTATCTCTCTCCCTTCCTCTCTGTAAAAATTCAATAAAATATATATATATATATATAAAAGGTTCTGTCCCTCCCCTGCTGTAAAGGGCCCTCGGCTGTTTGAGGGGCTGGACCATCCTGACACCACCTTCCCTCCCCTCCCCAGGCGCCCCCCGCGCAGTCCGCCCTTCTGACCCTCCCAGACCAGGCCTTGCATCCTCTTGGGTCCCGACCTCTACACGCTGCTGCTTGTAACAGTCTCTTCCCACCTTCTCCAGGTCGCCCATCTTCAAGTGGACCTTCCCCAGCTCCCTCCAGCCCGGGCAGGCTCCCTGCAGGTGCCCATCCCGTCCTACTCTTCCAAACAGTTCACAATATTCTTCACTAGCTACGGGTGTGGTTGCTTTCCTGTCCATTTCCTGGCCGTGCGGACGCTCCACAAAGGTAGGCATTGACTGCCGGGTACCACAAAAGGAGATGCTCAGTACAAAAACCGAGACCAGGAGTCTATGCCTGGCCTCTACACCTATCACATGGGGGAGCCAGCGGACCTGCTAACCCCTGCGACATAGACAGACGAAGGCGGCAAAAGGCATATTTAACGAGGAAGTGGGCAGAAACATTTTGCTTACTTGTAAGGTCATTGGTGGTCATTAAGGTGGTTATTATTCTTGCTGCAACAGAAAGTTTTCGGCAATAAGTACCAACTCGCTACTCAGACAGCTGGGTGTTTAGCTAATGTCGTTCCATTTTAAAGACAGGACTGGATGCTCACTGATCCTGAAAGACTGCCGGCTGTGTTTCATAAATCAGCAAAGCCAGCCATGCCCGCCCGCTCCCCTTCCGCCCTGTGGCAGCTCGCACTCCCCCCACCCCCACCCCCAACCCAACTTTCTGAAAATCTCATTTACATAGTAAGCCCCTGAAAAGGTTCATTGAGGGAAAGGCTCCCACTCAGTACAATCCATGTTAAATCCCTGCAGTCTACCCCCTCGTTTTATAAATAAAGGAAACGGGGCCCCGGTGGACGCGGGCGGGAAGGGCCCCCGGTCTTACCGGCGCTGGTGTAGGCGGCCAGGCCCCAGGTGAGCGCGCTCATGGACCCCGCGTCCCGGGCCGCCCACAGGCACTGCAGCTGCGCGAACTTGCTGGCGGCGCTGAGCAAGGTGCACAGGGTCTGTGGCAGATCAAACAATAAAACGGGAGGTTAGGAGTGCCCTCGGGAGAAAAGGCCCCGGGACGGAAAGCGCCCTGGGAGCCACCATTTCAGGTGAACGGGGAGCCCGTCTGTGCCAAGGCAAGGCCCAGGCTGGTGAAAAGGGCCACGCCAGACGTGCGTTTATAGCCCGCCAACCCCTCTGCTGGGTGGGTGGGCACCTGCTGCCTGGAGCTGGTGAGAAGAGAGAGTAAGAAAGGCCACGGCTGGACCACGAGGCTCATCAGCTCCACCCGCAACAAAGAGAGGCCCGGCCGCCGGCTGAGCTCTGGTTGAGTCTCAAACCTAGGAACCGAGAGGTCACGGTTCAATGCCCAGTCACACGCCTGGGTGTGGGCTCCATCCCCAGTGGCGGGCGTGCAGGAGGCAGCCGATCCATGGTTCTCTCATCACTGATGTTTCTATCTCTCTCTCCCTCTCCCTTCCTCTCTGACATCAATAAAAAAAGAGAGAGAGACTGTCCTGTGTTTCAGAGCCGGGGGGGGGGGGGGCATGCCATGTTGACCTGCAGGCTCACAGAGTCCCAGCAGCGGCTGGGGCGCCACCTCTGGCTTCTGGCTCCTGTAAGGAGCCCACGTGGTGACGCATCAGGCCCTGCACCCGCCGGGAGACTGAGCAGCGAGCCCGCTGCCTGGCTGCGCCCATCGGGGCCTCTACAAACCCACTTGGGCTGCGGGTGGAGCAGAGCGTTTCCTTCGGGGACATAGCCAAGGCCTGGACAGTCTCACGATACAGATGCAACTGCCCGTGAGCAGGCTTTCCTGTCACAGGGTCCAACCCAGAGCGGGACGGGAAGGATGAAGGGTGCTTAGATGTTGGGGGGAAAGGGGGCGAAGCGCATGAGCTGGGTGTGGCAGGCAGTGACTTGGGCCCTCTCTCCCCCTGCGTGGAGACCTCCACTCTGTCGCCTGGAGAGAGCTGTGGTCCGATGCTCCCTGACCCCCGCCGGCACCCTGTTCTCACAGCATGCGCATTTGGGCCCTTAACCAGGAAGGAAAAGAGTGCCAGGACTGGGCATATGACCCTCTTCCAGGAGGACAAAAAGAATGCGCAAGTGGCCACTGTGTCATGGCTAACCGGACCGGAAGCTCTTCAACTTCTGCTCAGGTCCCCAGTCTGGTTCTCTGGGGCCAAAGGGAAGTAAAACGCTCCCCATCGTTGCCGAGAGGATCCGGCTCCCTGTGGGGGGAGCTGCACTTGTTTCCCTCCCGTTTCGGTGCCGGTGGAACGAGCAGGTGGAGCCTTTGGTCTATCCGGTGCTGGGCGGGGGTGAGGGGGGCGCGAGGCGGTGGGGGGGGGGAGCCGGGGACAGGGAGAGGGGGGTGAGGGGCTGCTGTCTCGGGGCGCACTCACCATGGCCAGGTCCATGATCCACTTCCGCAGGGAGAGGAGGAACCAGGACACCACAAACCTTGCCAGTTAAGGAAGTGGCTGCGCTGGCGGCTCCAGCAGCCCCGCCGGTGCGGTGGAAACTAACCCCGACCCCAGGGAGAACTGGCAGACTTGGCAAAGGCAAGGCCGGCCTCCCGGCCCGGGAGCCAGGAGCCCCGAGCACAGCAGCAGCTGATGGGAGAAGGCACAGCGCCCCGTGCACCCCCAAGGCCTGCCGCGGGCTGGGAATTCCCAGGGGATTTTAGCTTCCGCTTCGTTCCCGACCCTCAGCTCTTACAAGGGGCCAACATTATAAAGCAGGCACGTCCTGCAAAACCCGCGTCACACTTCCGCCCCTCTTCACGAACCCCTGTGTGAAAATGGGGTGACAGCAGCGGGCAGCAGCGACGGGAGGAGTGACGCCTGACTTCCGAGGGTGCTGAGGGACAGACAGCACAGCCAGGGAAGCTGGAGCAAGTGGCCAGGCCCTGAGGACCGCCGGGCCCTCTGCTGTGACCACGGGCAAGTTCAGGTCCGTCTCTCCACCTGGGTTTGCTCGTCTGCAAAACGGACTTAACCTTCTTTGCCCCCTCTCCCTGCTCCGTGCTTTGTGAGCTACTGAGCATTGAGGGACCCAGCAGGTCGCTGTGAGTTTAATGAAGAACATTAGTTAAATGAGGGGCTGAAACGGACAATGTTCTGAGCTGGAAGTCAGTCGACGAGCTACTAGCAACCCGGGCAACACCAGAAAGGCCGCCTGGATCCGGTGGATGAAAGCTGGCTCCGTTTGTAAAAAGAACATTTGCGGTAATCTTTGCCCAATATTCTACCGCTGCACCTCACCCCATTCAGCCCTGACAGACATTTTATAAAACGTGACCTACACTAGCCGCTACCGAGATCCTAGAGGTGACTTTTCTGTAGGGTGGCCAGATTTAGCAAGTAAAATGACAGGGCACCCAGTTAACTGTGAATTTCAGATCCGTAACAACTGATTCGTGTAAGCACGTCCCCCGCAATATTTGGGACCTGTTTATGACAAACATCCCGCTGATGCTCCCGAGGCGCCGAGGGCACCCGTGTTTTCGAATCTGCAGCCTCCCCACGGGCACCAAGGTAAGTTGTTGCATTTTATTTAAATAGTAAATCAAGCCACGCTTTTCATCGTCAGAGGACTCCGTGCTCAAAACCTGTGAGCAGCTGGGGCTAACCTTGAAGCGCCCAAGGGCAGGAGGACTGTGCGACCCCTGGGTGTGCAGAGGGAAACTGAGTCAGGGGGGAACGCGACCGAACAGCAGAGGGTCGGGACGGTGCACACCCAGCTCCACTCTGCAGAGGGGCTTCTGGGAAAACAGCCACGATGCCTGTCCAGGCCCTCCGCCGGTCCTGTGCTCCCGGGACTTGCTAGTTCCCTCAAAAACCCTGAAGAGGCATCGCTAGCCCACCTCACAGGCGGGCAGCGGCAGCTTAGAGAGGGCACGGGCCCTGGCCGGGGCTGCCCGGGCGGAGGGGGCAGACAGGCCGGCAGCACCTCCCTCTTTCCTCTCTGGGGAACACCAGGTCCCAAGTCCCAGGTGTGGCAGGTTTAACCGACTGCCCATCAAAGGCTTGCCTGGCCCTTTAAGGGGTGGAAGTCAACAGGAGAGTGAGTTTTTACTGAGTTGAAAGCCAGGACCGGGCTCGCGGCAGATGAGACGTGTCTGTGTGAGGACCGCACCCCCACGGAGACCCCCCTGAAATTTGCACGAGGGGCCTGACCGTGGCCTTGAACAAGCTGCCAGGAGCCGCACTAACGGGTGACCGGGTGTGTCAGCGCGCTGGGTTAATGTCAGACGTCCTCATCCCCCTGACTTAGATTCTGGGGGGATGTTTGCGGAGAAGAAAGACATCGCCCCCTAAAGGAAAGGTAGACCTCGGAGCAGGGGTGCTTCTGCTCAGCAGCCCAGCGGTGAGCCCCCATCCACCGCCCCCATCCAGCACCCTGGCCCGGGCGGGGCAGGCACCCCTGGCCGGGGAGACACTGGCTCGCATGGAGTCTGCACTGGGGATTCTCGTTGGTGCAACAGAAAGGCGCGAGGGGTGACGGCCCGCTGAATAAGACCCATCTCCCCCCCCCCCCCACATGCAGAAGGATACAGGGCGATGTAGGGCGCCACCCGGTACACGTTCCCGTTGAAACGGAACACGCAGAGCAGCAGGATGAAATCTGGGGGGAAAGGCTCTGCGTGAGAGGGAGGCGGGGCCCAGGGCGGTGATGGACGGGTGCAGGGGGGGGAGGAAAGGGAGGGGGAGGAAGGGGAGCGGGGAGGGGGCTCGTTACCTTGTGCGATGAGAATGGGGTACTCCAGGTAGGTCAGCAGCGGGTACTCGTAGTAAACCTGGTACCGGAGGAACACCAGGAACCTGGGGAGAGGGAGGGCACCCCTGACCTCGCTGCCCCGACAGGGAGCCAGCCGCACCCAGAGCACAGGCTGGGTGAAGCCTGAGACCTGTGGCTGCGGCCGCAGGCGTGGAGGAGGAGGGTGGAGAGCACGGGGTGGGATGTGCCCTTCAGGATCTGAGATTGTTGCAGCATCCCTGCTGGCGGGGTTCTGGGTGTACCTGCACGGGCGTCAGGATGGCCACCTACAACGACTTTTACGGAGGGCAGTGGGCGGACCAGGGCTAGCGATAGACAGTCTGCCTGACCCAAAGCTGGACACCTGTCTGGACAGCTGTTCCAGGAACAGCGAAAGTGACAGCAGAGGTCTGTCCGGGCCCCACCCTCATCCCCAACGCCCCCACCCTCCCTCCTGCCAGCTCCGGGTCCTCTCTGTGCCCAGTCCCCTCACTGGCATCACTGAGCCCAGCCACCTTCCGCTCCACGCCCCACCTCAGCCCCACCCCAGGCTCCCGGGCCAGAGGAGCCGCACCCGGCCCGAGGCCTGGTTTTGGCTCAGGTAACTGTTAGATGGAGTGACAGGGCAGGGGCTGGGTGAAGGTCACGCCCTGACCTCCTTTATCTCAGAAGGCGGCAGGGAGGGGTCAGGCTCCTGGCCCCACCTGCCCGTCTTCCTCCAAGTGCAGGGCCCAGGGGGTGGGTCACTCCCCTCCCCTCGGCCAGGCCTTTCGGGACAGAACCTCTCACTGGCTGGGCCTCACCCTCCCCTCCGGCCTCCTCTGCCTGCCTCCTCCCCAGACGGTCCTCCCCATCCCGCCCCAGGGGTGACCAGGGCTGCCCCTCCTGGGGTGCTGGTGCCAGGGCAGGCCCGCAGAACCTCCCGGGAGATGGGAGGGGGGTCAGGCTGGCAGGAGAGAGGCAGGGAGGGAGGGCCCAGCCGAGGGGAGGGGCCAGCCCCCCAGGTTTGCTGGGTCAGGTGGTCCCCCTCGCTCGAATCTCCCCACCCAGTCTCCCTAGTCTGCGACCTCCTTTAGGCCTTACCCCCGGGGTCAGGGCACCCACCCCCACCCAGATGGGGAGCCCCCCTCTCCAGGAGCGGCCTCTGCTGGGCCCCGCCCGCCCTTCAACCCAGGGCCCCTCCGCGGCTCCAAGGAGCCCTCCGTCCCCCCATCCGCCCGCGCCCACCCCAAAACCTGGAGTTCAAAGTCACGGGTCCTTGGAAAAGCCCAACCCCTCGTCTGACAGCTGAGGACAGGCGGTCTGAGCCGGGGCTGAGGCGGGGCGTGGACAGGGGTGAGGTCCGTCAGGCCCTTTCGGGGGGCTGGGAGATGCACCCCGAGGCCGGTGCGCCCTGGGCCCGCACAGGGGCGCCGGGATGCCCGTCACGCCGACGAAGCCGGGCGGGGCCGCGCCGGGGCGGGGCGGGGGCGGTGCCCAGGCCTGCACCGCCTCTGGCCGAGGGGTGCGGCGCCCTGGGCCAGGTCCCCGGCGAGGGGACCACCGCTGGCGACGGAGCTATCGCGGCTCCATTTTAACCCGAACGCCGGGCTGCGCGGCGGCCCTAGGCGGCACCGGAGCGCCTCCGGCCGCCTTGTCACTACGGGAGCGAGTGGTGGGAGCGGGTGTCGGCTTCCTCATCCGCGAAGTGGGCGCCACGCCGGTGGTGGGCACAAGCGACGGGGGCAGCGCCGGCCCCGGGAGGCGCCCCGGCCCCGCCCCGGCCCCGCCCCGCCCCGGCGCGCCCGCGGCTCTCGGCTCCGCCGGCAGAGGCGAGGGGAAGGCCGGCCGCCAGGGCGCCTACCCCGCCAGCTCCAGCAGCAGACTCGGGAGGCTGAGGCCCCGCGCGCTGCGCGCCGCCAGCAGGGCGGAGATCTGCGGCAGCTTGAGCGCCGCGCACACGCCCAGGGCGCTCCAGGTGCAGAACCCCAGCAGCGCCGAGCCCATGGCGCCGGCGGCTCGGGTCGGGCGCGGGCTCCGCGGGTCCGGCCGCGGCGCGAGGGGGGCCGCTCAGCGCTCGGATGCAGTCCTTCCGCCTTCCCTGGCCGCAGGCCTCCGCGGTGCCGCGGCCCCGCCCGGGCCCGCCCAGCTGGGTCCGCCCAGTCCGGGCCCGCCCAGCCCGAGCCGGAGCCCGAGCCCGCCCAGTTGGGTCCGCCCAGTCGGGGTCCGCCCAGCGGGGTCCGCCCAGTCCGGGTCCGCCCAGTCGGGTCCGCCCAGTCCGGGGTCCGCCCAGTCGGGTCCGCCCAGTCGGGGTCCGCCCAGTCGGGGTCCGCCCCAGTCGGGGTCCGCCCAGTCGGGGTCCGCCCAGTTGGGTCCGCCCAGTCGGGGTCCGCCCAGTTGGGTCCGCCCAGTCGGGGTCCGCCCAGTCCGGGTCCGCCCAGTCGGGTCCGCCCAGTCGGGTCCGCCCAGTCCGGGTCCGCCCAGTCCGGGTCCGCCCAGTCGGGTCCGCCCAGTCGGCCCGGGTCGGCGCTCCCGCCGGGATTACCCCGCCCCCCGCTAGTGTCCACTCCTCCCACCGACCCCGCCCCTCCCTGACTGACCACGCCCACCTACAGACCCAATTGGCCTGGGACGCCCCGCCCACGTCCGAACGGTCCAATCCGCTTCCACCCCGCTCCCGGGTCGCCCCGCCCAGGCCCGCAAGGAGCCAGCCCTGCGCCCGCTGCCGATTCACTTCTCCGCGCGAAGCCAGCCCGCGCGTTCTGAGCCGCGGGAGCCCGCCTCCCCCAGCCCCGCCCTCCCACGGGTTGGGTGGGCAGGCCCCGGAAGGGCAGGCCCCGGAAGGGCAGACCCCGGAAGGGCAGGCCCCGGAAGGGCAGGCCCCGGAAGGGCAGGCCCCGGAAGGGCAGGCCCCGGAAGGGCAGGCCCCGGAAGGGCAGGCCCCGGAAGGGCGGGCGGGCGCCCTCGCACGGGAAGCATTGTAGGCGGCTGAACGGCACCGGGTGTCTGACGGGTGGGGTCAGGCCAAAGCTGGGTTTGGCAACCTCCCTACTTGGGTTCAGGTCAGCAGGGAATTGAGAGCCAAGACCCAAACTACGAGGGAACAGTTATTCGGTAAATCTCAGAGGCAGAAGAGAGGCGTGGCGGTTCCTCCTTTGGAAAAACTGCTGTGTGAACTACTCTGTTATTCTTAGACAGTCTCTTATTCCGTGGGTCAACGCTGTGATTTTTAGACTGTAAAATAACTTTGTGTTTTTCTGAGTAGAAAAGATGAACTTAACTGTCCGACCTTGCAAGCTAGCCATCTAAAGGGGCTGATACACTCCATTAATTCACGTATTCCGCCAAGTGTTTGTTCATCCAAGGTCACAGGTGTTTGATTAGATATGTACTCAAAGTTACAAGTTGTCTGCGTAGATAGGACAGGTGTTTGGTTAGGTATAATATGTACTCAAGGTTACAAGCTGTCTTACACACAGAACTAGAAGGATGTAAAAAGAAAATACTGCCTCCTGTGTTTGTCCAGAATTTGACAGAGGTAATCTGCTCTGAACCTGCGCGCAATAAAGATGACTCCTAATGGGCTCATTCGGCGTCTTGTCCAGCTCCCTGATTTGCGATACAACAGAAGAAGTAATTCCTAGAAGAAATGGGCTTAGGGAACGAGTTATGGAGGTAAAGGAAGGGCCCTTGGAACTTGGGAGTGAGGAAGCTAATGGTAAGGTGCCTGGTGGGGGGCGGGGGGCGGGGGGGGCGGTATCGCTGAAGGGAAGGGAGAGGAAAGCTATGGGCCGGCTCCTAGGAGGGAGAGCACACTGGGTCCTCCCTCCTACTGGGGTTAAGGGTTGTAGGGCAGCTCCCAGGGAAGACCTCAGTAGAATGTTCTGCCGTTTTCTAGGTGCGTCCTTGTCGGTGGTGGTCTCCACTGATGGCTTGGCAGGCACCAGGACGGGGTCACCATTCCATGCAGCTGGGCCTGAGGTCAGCCGTGGCTGGTTTGGCTGCTTACCTGGGCCCAGAACTCCCATACAACTGAGGCCTGGATGTTATCTCCAGGGAGCAAAGGTCAGGGGGTCTAAACCGGGTGACCAGCAATAGCTAGGGAGGGAAAGGTCACCCTGGGGGTGAGGCCCCGCCCTACAATTGATTGTCCCTTGCTAGGACCTGGGCCTTCCGCCCTGGTGACCTTCCCTACCAGGCCCATGTCCTTGCTCTGCTTCCATCGGTCTAACTGCCGACAGCAGATGGACCATGTTGTTGAGATTTTTCACTCCTAAAAGGGTTTTTCTTTGGTTTTCTAACTGCACATTGCAGAGATTAACGCTTGTAACGACCTTTACTACCCACCTTTGTAGAAACGCATCCTCCTCCCTCTACAGACAGGAAACAGGCCCGGGAAGCTGGAGGACTGGCCACAGTCCTGGGGGGACAGAGACTCCCCTGGCTGAGAATGGGAGCGCCCCTGCCCCTGAAACCTCCTCCCTGGGGGCTAGGGCCTTCGCCAGGAACCCGCCCCCACCCACGCCTCGCACGGCGGCACTCCACAGGGGACATTTTTCTTAAGGAGGTAAAGGGGACTTCTATTGATAAAAGAAGGCAGCTTAGAGGACACAAAAGGAGGGACAGGGTGCATTTTTCAAACTCTCAAAATTGCATGGGTATGGAATCCAGGTTATGAAGCAGAAAAAACACACACACCATGCAGTGCCAGCATCCAGGATGGCTGGCTTTGTGCTCTGAACCTCAGCCTCTCTGTGCCCCATCCTCCCTCCTCCCTCCTCCACCTGGCCTCACCTGGCCTCACCTGGCCATTGTCCCCTCCCTCTGGAAAAAACCCCACTGGTTTTGAGTCCTCCCTCCACAGCTGAAGGAGAACAGGATGTAGAAGGAAACTTTAAGAGGAAAACAAAGCTTATGCCTGTGGGTATGTGTTTAGTACTTATCTTTTAGGCACCCATCCTGAATGTTTACAGGCTAAATACGATGTTTGGAATTTCCCTCAAAATGCTGAGGGTTTGGGTGAGAGGGTGGAGATGTAGATGAAATAAGACTAGTGTGAGGTGAACATTTTTGAAGACAATTATGGCAATAATATGGGACATAATTCAGCCATATATATACATTTTCTGTATATATTCACATACTTCATGTAAATAATGTATAACACACACACACACACACACACACACACACACACACACACTGACCCAGAACCTTCCTTTTAACAAAACTCCCGCATTGCACACACCCCCTGCGGGTCCCTTTCATCAAGACTGGTTCTCTCGGCGGGCGAGGCTTTTGCCAAGGATGGCAGTGAGGTTGAAATGCCATCCCTGACAGGGATTTAAAATGCACCTAATTGCCCTCGCTGGTTTGGCTCCGTGGGTAGAGTGTCAGCCCAGGTTCGATTCCAGTCAAGGGCACATGCCCGGGTTGCAGGCTCGATCCCCAGTTGGGGGTGTGTAGGAGGCAGCCGATCAATGATTCTCTCTCATCACTGATGTTTCTCTCTCCCTTCCCCTCTGAAATCAATGAAAATATATTTTTTAAAAATAATAAATAAAATAAAATGTCCCTAATTGGCAAAGACAGCCAGGTGCCCGCGTGCAGGAGTGTCTTCCTCACCGTTGGCTGCACCGAGAGCCGGTGGCATCGTCTTATAAAACTTGAGTGGCCTCGAGAGCAGGCTCTGCTTTCAGCACAGCCCCTGGGAAGGTCAGAGTCAACGCCACTCTTCTTTTTTTTAAAAAAATGTGCCCTGACCCAGAATTGAACCGTGACCTCCAGGTTCATAGGTTGACGTTCAACCGCTGAGTTACGCTGGCTGGTCGACACCTCGCTTCATTGGGTCACAGATGTGCACGCTGGAGAGCTCCATCACTATGGTAATTTCAAAACGGGTCCTAGATGAGCCACCGGACAGGGTCCTGGGAGACAATGAAATGTTCTGGAAGGATGAGGGGCCAGAAAGATCTCTGTCAAGGAGAGTGTATTGATGAGCATTCGATTACAGACAATACAGTCTTCCTCTTCAGTGAGTATTAATTACACCACGGAGCGTTAGGCAGTATGCTGAATCACCTACTGCTGGGGTTCTTTCCCAGCCTCACAGAGGGTTCGGCATTCGGGAGAAAGGGCTTCGCGTAGATGATTAAGAAGGAGTCCGTGGACGAAAGATGTTTTTGAAAGGCATTGGGGGTCAGAGGAGCTTCAGCTGAAGGAGCTAGAAGGCTCTCCTTGACCAAGGACCCCGAGCTTTTATTAAACACAATCTGTCCCAAGGCAAGGTGGAAATATACCCTTCAAAGGGTAGGTATCAAAGGGTTTACAGAAGCGTTGTCAGTTTGGGGAGTAGCCTACAGCTGTTCAGGTGTTTGGCCAACAGGAGGCAATAAAATGCCCTGAGCTGTCTGGCAGTTAACAATCCCATTCAGGTTTGGGGGAAGTGCCTTTTAGCTGTTCCAACAGGTAAACTACATGTGACTCCACCCTGTTGAGCTCCCCAAGCTTCACCAACCTTTTGGTAAAACTCTTGTAATTATTACCTGCTGGGATTGGTTCTTGGCAACCTACCCGTGTTACCGGCAATGCCGGCTTTGGTTCTTGACTTCAGCAAAGAAAGAATTCTGAGCCAAAAACGCTGGCACCAGAGAAAGTTAATTGAACATGCAAAGTGAAAGGACCCTGGATGAGGATCCGAGCGGGGTCCGAGCAGCTGCTCGGAGCGCTGCCTCGGCCTCTTAGAGAGGAAGTCACAGGCAGACGTGTTCTGGAAGCAGTTACAGGGTGGGGACAGGTTCGGGGGTTAGGCTGGGACGAGGTGCCGCTGGCCACCGGTCCCCTGGTGGCAAGTCTCCTGGGAACCTTAGAGCGTAGAAAAAAGAGAGCAAAGATACGTGCGGTTCACACTCTGCTTCTCTGTGTGGAGAAGTGACAGGACCAGCTATGGAACGAGACCCCGGCTCTCACCCAGAGAGTCCGGCCCAGGGGCCACACTGCTGGGCGGTGTGGGTGTCCCTGGTCAGGCTGCTATGGAGGCCGCAGCACAGAGAGACCCCATGGGCTGGAAGCCCGGACCAGGAGCGTGGTGTAGGATTCCAGGTCCCGGGCACGGAACGTTCTCTCCCGGAATAGACGGAAGCCCGTCAAGGCCAGCAGCGCCAACGCAAAACCTTCCCTAAACCTCGCAAGGTCCCCGTCGGTGTGGCCAGCGCCTTGGTTGACTCGCTGCCTGCCCATCTTCCAGGCGGTCCACTGACCACTCTTCTTCTTCTTTTTTTAAAAAAATATTTTTATTGATTTTAGAGAGGAAGGGAGAGGGATAGAGAGGTAGAAACATCAATGATGAGAGAGAATCATTGATCGGCTGCCTCCTGCACGCCCCCTACTGGGGATCGAGCTCACAACCTGGGCATGTGCCCTTGACTGGAATCGAACCCAGGACCCTTCAGTCCACAGGCTGATGCTCTTATCCATGGAGCCACACCAGCTAGGGCTGACCACTCTTCTTTTTGGCCAGATTCCTTCTCCCCTTCGCTCATTCGTCCGGCACAACTGAACGTTAATTTCCCTGGGTGCTGGGCGTGGGGGGCAGGAATGACGTCATTGTCCTTTCTCGTAGGGAGCCCACAGCCTGGGGAGACGGGTCACTGCAGCACGGCATGCTTCGCCCAGGAAGGGGGTAGATACGCTGGTCACGCCCATCGGGAAGGGGAGAGGCCCCAGGTGAGGAGATCCCTGGAGTGGGGTCTTGAAGGATGAGCAGGAGTCCATCAGGCTGACAAGGTGGGAAGGGCATTTCAGGCAGGGAACAGCATGCACAAAGCCATGGATAAGGGAGTGTTCAGTGTGGGGCAAGCAAGGGAGGCAGGATCAAAATCCCGCTATAAGTCTAAAAACAGCCTTATTGAAGAGCTTGAAGCCTGAGAGAGAGAGGGCCGTGTTTGCAGTTTAGGAAAATGACTCCGCTAGGATGCATCGGCGGCGGCGCTCTGAGGCTGGGATTCGTTTACAAAGTGTTTCGCCCCAACTCTCTGTCACCCCGTCTCCTCAGGCAAATCATATTGGCTCCATTTTATGGAGGAGAAAACTAAAGCCAGGACAGAGGCAGCCAGTGAATGGGGGTGGAACCCAGCAGGCCTCGGGTCCGGGCCCTGGGATCCTGTCGCTGTCACTGCCGGGCTGGGACTCGGCTGCCTGCACATACCTCCTCCCCATCACGCCCCAGGAGCCTCCTCGATAACTTCCAGCTCTTAGATCCCAGGTGTTTTTTTGTTGTTGTTTTTAAAATATATTTTATTGATTTTTTACAGAGAGGAAGGGAGGGGGATAGAGAGTTAGAAACATTGACCAGCCGCCTCCTGCACACCTCCTACTGGGGATGTGCCCGCAACCAAGGTACATGCCCTTGACCAGAATCGAACCTGGGACCCTTCAGTCCGCAGGCCGACGCTCTATCCACTGAGCCGAACCGGTTAGGGCGATCCCAGGTTGCCAACCCCAGCCTCGCCTCCGCGGCATCATGTAACCTCCCTGACAGACTGCACCCTACAAGTAGAATTCGCTCTGCACTTCAGGTTTAAGAGCAGGCCCACCTGAGCGGGGTGCTCTCCAACAGCCTGGCCTGGGGCGGGGGGTCACATCTGGGTTTGGGTGCAGAACCTGGGGGCTCAGGAAACCAGGACCCTCACCAGTCACACGGGCAGGAAATGCGGTGCCAGGACCGGACCCCCCACCAGTCCTGGTCTCTTAAGTTGTTCCGTGCTGAGGAAAAGCACCCACAAAAACGGTTTGACTCGGGCCCCCGAACGCATACACTCAGTGTTTTTGTTCTGAGGACTCTGGGTCCCTGGGCGGGGCGCTGGACAGCGCAGCCAGGCCTCAGCTTGATGACCTTGACTCTGCAGCTGGGTGCGTCTTAGGAAAGGAGTTGCATTGGGAGTGATCGCAGCAACACGAGTGGGCCAGCAGGGGGCAGCCTGTAGCTTCGCACGCTCCATCTGGTCTGCCTCTCCAGCCCAGGGCACTGCGAGGAGCCAGGCACCTGGGAGATGGGAGGCCCTTTCCTTCCTGGGCAGAAAGTGAGCCGCATGGCCGGTGCCCCGAGGGAGGCAGCAGGGCCTGGGAGAGGGAGGCCGCAGGACCTGGGAGAGGGAGGCAGCAGGGCCTGGGAGAGGGAGGCCGCAGGGCCTGGGAGAGGGAGGCCGCAGGGCCTGGGAGAGGGAGGCCGCAGGGCCTGGGAGAGGGAGGCCGCAGGGAGGGAGGGCGCGCCTGGGAGAGGGAGGCCGCAGGGCCTGGGAGAGGGAGGCCGCAGGGCCTGGGAGAGGGAGGCCGCAGGGCCTGGGAGAGGGAGGCCGCAGGGCCTGGGAGAGGGAGGCCGCAGGGTCTGGGAGAGGGAGGCCGCAGGGCCTGGGAGAGGGAGGCCGCAGGGCCTGGGAGAGGGAGGCCGCAGGGTCTGGGAGAGGGAGGCCGCAGGGCCTGGGATAGGGAGGCCGCAGGGCTTGGGAGAGGGAGGCTGCAGGGCCTGGGAGAGGGAGGCCGCAGGGTCTGGGAGACGGTGCGGCACGGAGCCCTCAGGCCCAGCGGTCTGGGAGGGGCTGCTTTCCATGTTCAACAGCAGCTGGGGCTGAGCCCTGCCACGTCGAGCTGGCCCAGCTGGCGGTGGCCGTGGCTGTGGTCGGTGGCCTCCCAGGTGGACTCTCACGGGAAGTCTGGTAACAGCAGGATGGATGATTGGAGCTAAGCTTCCATCCAGGAAGGGAGGACTGAGCTCACGGGAAAAATGAGCCCCACCCCAAATAAATAGGGTTCAGATGACATCCCAGGCCAGGAGAGGGGAGGGACTACAAGCTACTCAACTCCTTCCTTTCCCAGCCCACGTGCCAGACCGTCCACAGATCCACAGCCACCAGCAGCACCGACATGGTGGAGCCTGGCGGGAAGGGGACAGCTGCCTCCAGTTCTGTCACCCGTGGAACTTAATTGCTTATTCTGTGCCCTCATCAGCCTTTAAAGACAGTTTATTTTTATTGCCTGCTCTGTGCAAAGCGCCTGGCCCTTCCGGGTTAGCTCCTGCACCTGTAAAATGTGAAGGGTTAGACCAGTGGTCGGCAAACTCATTAGTCCACAGAGCCAAATATCAACAGGACAACGATTGACATTTCTTTGGAGAGCCAAATTTTTTAAACTTAAGTTTCTTCTAACGCCACTTCTTCAAAATAGACTCGCCCAGGCTGTGGTATTTTGTGGAAGAGCCACACTCAAGGGGCCAAAGAGCCGCAGGTGGCTCTCGAGCCGCAGTTTGCGACCACGGGGTTAGACTAAATGGTATCTCGGGGACCTTGCAACCGAGAGCCATGACTGCAGCTGCGGCGACGAGAAGGGACCAGGCCTCGAGGGCCTCCAGGTGGGGGCGGGGCTGGGTGGTGGCTGATTCCCCGATAGCTCAGTGTCGGGCTCACGTCCACGTCTTCCTTTAAGCTGGGAAGGAGAATTTATTTATTTTTTAAAATATATTTTTATTGATTTCAGAGAGGGAGGGACAGGGAGAGGGAGAGAGAGATAGAAACATCAGTGATGAGAGAGAATCATGGATCGGCTGCCTCCTGCACGCCCCCCACTGGGGATGGAGCCTGCGACCGGGGCATGTGCCCTGACGGGGAATTGAACCTTGACCTCCTGGTTCATAGGTCGATGCTCAACCACTGAGCCACACGGCCGGGGTAAACTGGGAAGGAGAATTTCGATGGCGGAGCGAGGATGGGAGGCAGCTGCAGAGCCGCGCTGTGGGCTGGCTGCTGGTGGGGGTCGGTACCACCTGGCCCTGCCCCAGGCTCCCTTCTGGGCTGACTCCTCAGCCTCCGAGGCGCCCGGGCATTTGCTGCAATGACAGCAGGACTGGCAAAGCAGAGACGGGCACTCCACAGCACCAGTGTTTCCTTTAAGAGCAGCGGGGCCTGCGGCCAGCTGTGAGCTCACTGCCGCCGCCGCGAGCAGGCCAGGCCGGGGACCGAAGGCTGCGCACCTGCTGGCTGGACTCCCCGGCTGCTCACAGCGGGGGACACCTCCCCCCACCCCCCACCCCCCCCACCCCGGCTGGGCGCGGTGGCTGTGAGTCACGGAGGTGCATCCGAGGTCCCCGGAGACCGCCTCCTCCAGAGCTGCCCCGGGCTGGTTCCCACGCACCTTCCCTGTGAGGGGCCAAAGGGCTGCTGGGGACCCTCTTCAGAGTCTGCGCCAGGTTTGGGGGCGCAGCTTCCTCCTCCGGGGCCGTCTCTCCATTCCCCTCCATTCACTCAGCACCACCCCAGCCCCAGCACCAGCGAGCCGGCCCCCCACCCCAGCGCGTGGCACGAGCAGACGGCCCCTCCGCCCAGCGCCCAGGGCTGCCCGACCCTGACCTTGTACACATGTCGCCTCCTCCCTGCGTCTCCCAGGCCTCCCGTTGCCGCAGCCGCTTGTCCTGCTCAAGGTGTGCCCGCGCCTGGTCCCTCTTCCCAGACCAGCCCATCCCGCAGGACTCGGCTGGCCCCTCACCGCAGTCCTCCTCCCCCTCCTCTGGACAGAGGCGCTCAGCCCCCCAACCTGCTGCCAGGAAGCTGCCTGCTGGGGGCTGGCATCTGCATGTCCTCCCAGGAGCTGCCTGCCAGGCCACGCTCAGGCCCTCCCAGGGCCGCCCGGGGCATTGGTTGCTGAGCCTCGGGAGCCCGGCCGGCCAGCTGCCTCCACTCAGGACGCCATGCAGGCCCAGCCCCAGCCCTAGCCCCAACCCCACAGTGATTCCGGCTGAGGCCGCCTGCTCATTGGCACCCCTACCTGCTCAGGCCTGCATCCTCACCCCTGGCAGGGGCTGGTCTCCGGCATTCCTGATACCCTACCTGCACCTGCCTCCACCTCCTAGGCCTTCCCAGCCCGCCCATGGGCAGGGTGTTCTGCTCACCCGGGGGAGTGGGCAGGGTGTCCTGCTGGGGGAGTGGGCAGGGTGTCCTGCTGGGGGAGTGGGCAGGGTGTCCTGCTGGGGGAGTGGACAGAGGTACCCTGGCTCTCCTGAGGCGAGTGGGCAGGCCCTGGCTCTCCTGGGGCGAGTGAACGGCATTTCTCACAGACACCGAGCAAAGCGGGCCGGCCCCCACCCAACCCGGTGGCCCACGGAGCTCCCCTGTCCCCACCCCATGCCCAGGGCGCCCCCCTCCATAAGGGCTGGGTGCAGGCTCGGCCGGAGGAGAAAGCGCTGGGCTCACCTTGGGTGCCCGGCCCTGGGAGCGGGACGGTGCCCGTGACCTGCGTGGCCTCTCGCTGGCCCGTGCCCCCAGAATGTTCTCTGCTTCCTCTCTCCCTGCTGCACACTCGCCTCCGAGTGCTCAGAGCCTCTGCGGACTCCATGTCTCCGGGACCCCGAGGGCTGGGGGAGTAGCCTCCGGCCTGGGGGCCGTCCTGACCGGGCGGTGCCCCGCGGACATGCCGGTCAGCGATGCTGTCACGGTGCGAATCCACAGGGGACCACGAGCTTCGCCTCTGTGCGTTCCTTTGGCCACACTCCTTCACATCACAGCTACTTCCTGCGCAGCTGCTGTTTGCGATGCTGAAGGTCAGATGAAGGCTCACCAAGGCCCTGGCCGGTGTGGCCCAGTGGACAGAGAGTCGGCCTGCAGTATGAAGGGTCCCGGGTTCGATCTGGTCAAGGGTATGTACCTCGGTTTTAGGCTCCTCCCTGGCCTGAGCCCTGGTCGGAGCGCATGCAGGAGGCAACCAATTGATGTGTTTCTCTCACATCGATGTTTCTCTCTGTCTTTCCCTCTCTCTTCTAGTCTCCCTAAAAATCAGTGGAAAAATATCCTCGGGTGAGGATAAAAAAAAAAACGGCTCTGGAAGGAGGGGTCCTGAGCCCCAGCCAGATGCTAGCTGCTTCTCTGGCATCACCGGCCAGGGGGCTGGGCCAGGCCCGGCCCGAGGACTCCCAGCTCCCGCCCTGGCTGCCCCCGCACGCACCTGCTTTCTGTCCCGGGAACCTACCCGGCAGGCCCATTCCCTGCCCGTGCCGGGGTCCCGGGCATGCATTTCAGATGCAACACAATGGCATCATGTGGGAGCGGGTGGCACTCCGAGCTCCTTAGCCCCCTGCTCTAATCGTACCGGCCCAGAGCTCACGGCCATCGTTGTCACCACTTCAAGGCAGACGCATGAACTCTCACTTCTCGGCCCGGCCCGGATGAGTGAGTAAATAGCGGGCCGGCCCAGCGCTTTATATAATGAGAACCACCATGCGGCTGAGGGAAAGGAGAGACGCTTTCATTCCAGGCTCTGCCCGTGGCTGAGCTGCTGCTGGGGAACAGCCGTGGTGGTCACAGGCCGGGAGCTGCGAGGCGGGAGGCGGCGGAGCATGTGGGTGGGTCTTGTCTGCGGGGCTGGCAGGCCCTCCGCACATTTCGGTCCCATGTTTACTGCCCAGAGCCACGTTAGCGTGGTGATGGGCATCCCTCAGGCGTCTGACAGTTACTCTGATGATGTTGCCTAACATCTCTGACTTTATTCGGATAGCAGGCTGGCATCGTTCATGGCAATGCGGGGTGACGACGGGAAGGACACGAGCTATTCATTTAACACGTCCTCTCAAGTACCGTCTCCACGCCAGGCACGGCGCGAGGCAGGGATGCCAAGGGACTTGATCTCACGGAGCTCACGTGGAGCGGGGGCAGGCAAATAAGACAAACAGCCAACAGGCATCAACCTGAGCACATCATAACCACAAAAGGCCGGGTGGTGAGAAGCGGTGCCAAGGAGTGTGCAGGAGAGCGAGGGTGGGCGCCGGCGTAGTTAGGTCAGGGGACTGGGCGAAGTCTGATGAAGTGACAGGGCAGGACGGGCCTGGATGACCTGAGGGAGCGAAGTGCGGCGGAGGGAAAGAGCAGTCGGGAGCGGGAACAGCAAGTGCAAAGGCCCTGGGACAGGAGCCGGCCGGAGGGTCCGAAGGCCAGTGCCGGGGGGCAGAGCAGAATTTGCCTGACCGGGTTCTCAGACGGTAGGCACCTGCTGATGACAGAGCGCCTGGTGCAGCCCGAGCCCAGGGTTTCACCTTGTTCCGCGGGAGAGGTGAGGGGCAAGGTCACGGTGGCCCCTTTGCACCAGCTCAGGCCCCTGCTGCTGGGCCGAGTGAGCTCTGCTGGCTCCCAGCGGTCCGTTTGCCGCTTTCAATGTTTATTGCCTAATGACATGACAAATTGCATCGCATGTAGCTGTCTTGTCAGTGAGGAAGCAAAGTAATTAAGTGTTAACATTCTATTGCTTCAATCCCCCAAGCTGTGCTCGCTGCGTGGAAATTGAGTGACTGTGAAAGACTTCGGTGCCGGCTGATAAATGGCCTGTCCCGTCCGGTGGGACGGGAGCCCCGCGCTCAACAAGACCTGCCGGACTCGTCATGTCAGTGTGACAAGTGGATCCGGCTCTCGTCCTCGATCGCGAGCATTTGTCACCGGCCGGTGGCAGAGGAGTGGCCGGCTGCTGGTTCGCCTGATCTGCGGAGGATAAAGATGACGGGCAGGGTGAGCTGTAAGCGCCGCGGGCGGGGCACCTGGACGCCACGTCTGGTCCACAGCTGTGCCCAGGGCACTGCCTCTGAGGCCTCTGCCCTCCATAGGCCAAGTGTCTGTGCCCAGGCTGTGCGAGAGCCCCAGGCCTGACCTTCCCATCCCAGCAGACTGCTCCCCTCCCCACTTCTCTCCTCATTTCTGAGGCCAGGACCGAGCGCCCATTCTTGGCTCAACAGGTTTTTTACAAATCATCGTAAAATATACATAACATGGTGTTTATGAATCTAACCATCTGTTGGTGTACAGTCACCGGCATGAGTACATTCACAGTGTTGTGCAACCATCACCACGATCATCCCTGAGATGTCTATCATCCCAGCATGGAGCCCGTGCCCACTGAACACAGACCCCAGCCCTTCCCCTGCCTCCTGGCCCCAACCCTTCCCCTGCGCCAACCCTTCCCCTGCCGTCCGGGCCCCAGCCCTTCCCCTGCCTCCCCTGCCCTAACCCTTCCCCTGCCCTCCCGGGCCCCAGCCCTTCCCCTGCCTCCCCTGCCCTAACCCTTCCCCTGCCTCCCGGGCCCCAGCCCTTCCCCTGCCTCCTGGGCCCCAGCCCTTCCCCTGCCTCCTGGGCCCCAGCCCTTCCCCTGCCTCCTGGGCCCCAGCCCTCCCCCTGCCTCCCGGGCCCCAGCCCTTCCCCTGCCTCCCAGGCCCCAACCCTTCCCCTGCCCCAGCCCTTCCCCTGCCTCCCGGGCCCCAGCCCTCCCCCTGCCTCCCGGGCCCGGGGACCTCTGGTCTGCTTTCTGCCCTGTACCTCGGCTACGCTAAGAACCCACAGAAGTGGGAGCGTGCAGTGTTTGTCTGTGTTCGGCTTACTTTACTCACCACATTTTCAAGGCCCAGATAGGAAAATCCCATTCCTTTTTACAGCTGTATACCATTCCACCAAGTTCTGTAGCCACGAGAGGCTGCTTTTGGAAAGGGCCCAGGCTCAGACCTGGTCCCTGCTCAGGCCAGGCCCCTGCTCAAACCTGGTCCCTGCTCAAACCTGGTCCCTGCTCACACCTGGTCCCTGCTCAGGCCTGGCCCCTGCTCACACCTGGCCCCTGCTCAGGCCTGGTCCCTGCTCAGGCCTGGTCCCTGCTCAGGCCTGGTCCCTGCTCAAACCTGGTCCCTGCTCAGGCCCGGTCCCTGCTCACGCCTGGCCCCTGCTCAGGCCTGGCCCCTGCTCAAACCTGGTCCCTGCTCAGGCCTGGTCCCTGCTCAGGCCTGGTCCCTGCTCAGGCCTGGTCCCTGCTCAGACCTGGTCCCTGCTCAGGCCTGGTCCCTGCTCAGCCCTGGTCCCTTCTCAGGCATGGTCCCTGCTCAGCCCTGGTCCCTTCTTAGACCTGATCCCTGCTCAGGCCTGGGTGTAGCCATCTCCTTGGCCTCAAGGCCCAGCCTCTCCACTGTGTTAGCCCCGGGGACAGAGGACAGGGGATGGTTACCACCACCCCTTTGACTCTAGACCCGTGAGGGGACCGTGGGGAAGCGATGGGAGGGACCAAGAGCAGGTTACGTCCTGGATCTGCGGGGCGCTGATGAGATGCTAACGCCCGCCCAGTAGAAAGTCTATTTGGTCATAGACAACCAGTCCCGGAGAGCAAGCCTGTGCGCTGTTGCCATGGGGACAGTGGAAGGCGGCTGCGAAGTTCATCTCGAGGGCGGCCCGTGTCCCTGCCGCACTGAGGACGGCCCACCTCCCAGGGGAGTCAGCGAGAGTCCCTGTCGGGGCGCCGGCCACGCCTTCCCACTCCTCTGACCACATGCACGGGGGAGGGGGGGCTCCCCTTGGTGAACATGTGGCCCGAGCCATGGCTCCTGTCGCTGTTTCCGACCGTAATGTCCTCAGCATTCGACCTCAGAGGGACCCACGACTCCTCCCGCCGGGCGAGGAGACTGGGCCCGGGGAAGCCGCGGGCGTGGTTCCCCGCCACAGCTGTGAGCTGGCCAGGGGCTCCCCACTCCTCTGTGGTCCCCGGCTGACCAGTAGGCCTGGGGCCTGCTGTCGGGGACGCAGGTGGTCCCAGACGTGCACCAGACTGCTGCGCTCTCCCCTTGCCCCTCAGATCGCCAGGGCGAGGGGTCGGAAAGAGCCGTCTCATCCTCAGGATTCAGCTTTCTGAAGGAGGGGATGGGCGGCACTGTGGTCTCAGAGGTCACTCATGCTCTATTGCTTTTAAAGGAGACAAAGAACAGCCCGGCCGGCGTGGCTCAGGGGTGAGCGTCGACCTATGACCCAGGAGGTCATGGTTCGATTCCGGTCAGGGCACGCACCCGGGTTGTGGGCTCCATCCCCAGTCGGGGGCGTGCAGGAGGCAGCCGGTCCATGATTCTCTCTCATCGTTGATGTTTCTCTCTCTTCCTCTCTGAAATCAATAAAAATATTTTTTTAAAAATAAATGCGTAAGAGCAGGTCTCATCTCCCGAGTCCTCCCTGACTGCACGCGCTGGCTCTGGCTCTCCCCAGGGGCCGTGGGGGACGGGCCGGTGCGCGGTGGCTGTGGAATTAACGGCAAAACACCCTCGTCCGGGGACCGCGCTCAGAGCAGAGCGTTCACCTGGAGCCTTTCTTTAACAGAGAAAACTCACGTGTTCGCCCTCGAGGCTTTGAAAGCTTTCCCGTGCTCCCCCTGAAACAGTGCCGCCGATGGAAGGAGAGTGTTCTCCGCGGGTAATGGCCTGGTGATTGCTGCAGAGCCGGCAGCGGGAGCGGCTCGCTCTCGCTCAGCCCCAGCCATCACCACGTCCCTGATGGCTGAGCATGGCCGCCAGGCCTTTGCTTACAAGTGGGAAGAGTGCAGCTGCCAGAGTGACCCTGACCCTGACGCCTTGGAGGAGGATGCCAGGCCTGAAGCCCTTCCTCCAACCTGGGCACAGCATCCAGGCCAAGGAGGGGGGCGGGGGAGGGTGTTCTAGACCAAGGGGACATCTACGCCAAGGAGCAGGGAGAGAGGAGACACATGGCCCACGAGGTGTGAGGGTGGGATGGGGCGCAGGGGGCGGTGAGCGATGGGCCCTGTGGACATCACCCCGAACAGGAGGGGAATCAGAGAAGGGTGTGTATCAGGAAGTTAAAGCCAACACTGTCCACAGGAGGAGGGGTCAGCGTGACCCACACTGTACACAGGAGGAGGGGTCCGTGTCACCCACACTGTCCACAGGAGGAGGGTCAGCGTCACCCACACTGTCCACAGGAGGAGGGTCAGCGTCACCCACACTGTCCACAGGAGGAGGGTCAGCGTCACCCACACTGTCCACAGGAGGAGGGTCAGCGTCACCCACACTGTCCACAGGAGGAGGGTCAGCGTCACCCACACTGTCCACAGGAGGAGGGTCAGCGTCACCCACACTGTCCACAGGAGGAGGGTCAGCGTCACCCACACTGTCCACAGGAGGAGGGGTCCGTGTCACCCACACTGTCCACAGGAGGAGGGTCAGCGTCACCCACACTGTCCACAGGAGGAGGGGTCCGTGTCACCCACACTGTCCACAGGAGGAGGGGTCAGCGTCACCCACACTGTCCACAGGAGGAGGGTCAGCGTCACCCACACTGTCCACAGGAGGAGGGGTCCGTGTCACCCACACTGTCCACAGGAGGAGGGTCCATGTCACCCACACTGTCCACAGGAGGAGGGGTCCGTGTCACCCACACTGTCCACAGGAGGAGGGTCAGCGTCACCCACACTGTCCACAGGAGGAGGGGTCCGTGTCACCCACACTGTCCACAGGAGGAGTGGTCCATGTCACCCACACTGTCCACAGGAGGAGGGGTCCGTGTCACCCACACTGTCCACAGGAGGAGGGGTCAGCGTGATCCACACTGTCCACAGGAGGAGGGGTCCGTGTCACCCACACTGTCCACAGGAGGAGGGGTCCGTGTCACCCACACTGTCCACAGGAGGAGGGGTCCGTGTCACCCACACTGTCCACAGGAGGAGGGGTCTGTGTCACCCACACTGTACACAGGAGGAGGGTCAGCGTGACCCACACTGTCCACAGGAGGAGGGTCAGCGTCACCCACACTGTCCACAGGAGGAGGGTCAGCGTGACCCACACTGTACACAGGAGGAGGGGTCTGTGTCACCCACACTGTACACAGGAGGAGGGTCAGCGTGACCCACACTGTCCACAGGAGGAGGGGTCCGTGTCACCCACACTGTCCACAGGAGGAGGGGTCCGTGTCACCCACACTGTCCACAGGAGGAGGGTCAGCGTCATTCACACTGTCCACAGGAGGAGGGGTCCATGTCACCCACACTGTCCACAGGAGGAGGGGTCCGTGTCACCCACACTGTCCACAGGAGGAGGGTCAGCGTCACCCACACTGTACACAGGAGGAGGGTCAGCGTGACCCACACTGTCCACAGGAGGAGGGGTCCGTGTCACCCACACTGTCCACAGGAGGAGGGTCAGCGTCATTCACACTGTCCACAGGAGGAGGGGTCCATGTCACCCACACTGTCCACAGGAGGAGGGTCAGCGTCACCCACACTGTCCACAGGAGGAGGGGTCCATGTCACCCACACTGTCCACAGGAGGAGGGGTCCGTGTCACCCACACTGTCCACAGGAGGAGGGTCAGCGTGACCCACACTGTCCACAGGAGGAGGGGTCCGTGTCACCCACACTGTCCACAGGAGGAGGGTCAGCGTCATTCACACTGTCCACAGGAGGAGGGGTCCGTGTCACCCACACTGTCCACAGGAGGAGGGGTCCGTGTCACCCACACTGTCCACAGGAGGAGGGTCAGCGTGACCCACACTGTCCACAGGAGGAGGGGTCCGTGTCACCCACACTGTCCACAGGAGGAGGGTCAGCGTCATTCACACTGTCCACAGGAGGAGGGGTCCGTGTCACCCACACTGTCCACAGGAGGAGGGGTCCGTGTCACCCACACTGTCCACAGGAGGAGGGGTCTGTGTCACCCACACTGTACACAGGAGGAGGGTCAGCGGACCCACACTGTCCACAGGGGTCCGTGTCACCCACACTGTCCACAGGAGGAGGGTCAGCGTCATTCACACTGTCCACAGGAGGAGGGGTCCATGTCACCCACACTGTCCACAGGAGGAGGGGTCCATGTCACCCACACTGTCCACAGGAGGAGGGGTCCGTGTCACCCACATTGTCCACAGGAGGAGGGTCAGCGTCATTCACACTGTCCACAGGAGGAGGGGTCCGTGTCACCCACACTGTCCACAGGAGGAGGGTCAGCGTCATTCACACTGTCCACAGGAGGAGGGGTCCGTGTCACCCACACTGTCCACAGGAGGAGGGGTCCGTGTCACCCACACTGTCCACAGGAGGAGGGGTCAGCGTGACCCACACTGTCCACAGGAGGAGGGGTCCGTGTCACCCACACTGTCCACAGGAGGAGGGTCAGCGTCATTCACACTGTCCACAGGAGGAGGGGTCCGTGTCACCCACACTGTCCACAGGAGGAGGGGTCCGTGTCACCCACACTGTCCACAGGAGGAGGGGTCAGCGTGATCCACACTGTCCACAGGAGGAGGGGTCAGCGTCACCCACACTGTCCACAGGAGGAGGGTCCGTGTCACCCACACTGTCCACAGGAGGAGGGTCAGCGTCATTCACACTGTCCACAGGAGGAGGGGTCCATGTCACCCACACTGTCCACAGGAGGAGGGTCAGCGTCATTCACACTGTCCACAGGAGGAGTGGTCCATGTCACCCACACTGTCCACAGGAGGAGGGGTCCGTGTCACCCACACTGTCCACAGGAGGAGGGTCAGCACGTCCTTGGACAATATGTTGTGTGTGTTTTTCCTCACCTCAGGACATGTCTTTATTGATTTTTAAAATTGGTTTCTTTTTATTTGTTTACAAATGTTTTTATTGATCTCAGAGAGGAAGGGAGAAGGAGATAGACACATCAATGAGAGAGAATCATGGCTCGGCTGTCTCCTGCACGACCCCTACTGGGGATGGAGCCCACAACCCCAGCATGTGCCCTTGACCGTAATTGAGCCCGGGACCCTTCAGTCTGCCGGCCGACGCTCTATCCACTGAACCACACCAGCCAGGGCTCTTTATTGATTTGAGAAAGAGAGAGAGGAGGGAGAGAGAAACATTGACCAGTTGCCTCCCCCAGGTGTCATGGCCTGGGGATTGAACTCACAACCTGGGTACGTGTCCTGATCTGGAGTTGAACCCTCAACCTTTTGGTGCACGGATGGTGCTCTAGCCAACTGACCCACCCGGCCAGGGCAGATAATGTGCATTCTCCTCTCTCGCTCTCACTCACACACACACACACACACACACACACACACACACACACACACACACACACACACACGACACACACACAGTGCTCTTGCAAAGTGGGCCATTGTCACCGTTTTTTGCAAGTTTGGGAAACAGCGTCTTACAGTGCGGCGCCCACAGGAAAACCACCTGAGGCTGCAGCCAGAGGCACCGTTCTTTGTGTCTGTTAGTTTTTTTAAAGCTACAGAATAACAGAGAAACTCGGTTCCGCAAGAGTTTTACTGTTAAGAGCTGCACTTATTGGGCTTTTAGAGCGCAGGGAGCATTCACAGGCTTGGCAAGCAGCAATATTGTCTCCAACAAATAAGCCGAGCCCTGCCCCGGGCTCAGGACAAACAGCACAGAACCGCCCTGTTCTCCTTTCGCTCTGGGTGACTGACAGGCTGTGCGCAGAGCAGTGGAGGCCCTGGGGGGAGGGGGGGGGGGGGGGGGGGGGGGGGAATGTGAGCTTGAAGGTGACTTTTCCACAATTTGAAATGGAATTGGAGCCCATTATCATCAGCCCCGCAGGGCCTGCTCTTGTCTCTGCAGCCCAGTTCCTTTGTGAGGAGAACTGTGCTGTTGGATGCAAACCCCTCGCTCCGCTCCGAGTGACTAAGAAGGAAGTGGAACAGGGAAACCCCATAGCCGTGGGCAGCTGGCTCCATATTTCAAATTCATTTCTCCTTTCTCCTGGCTGATTGTGTCAAAATGTCCGCTCTGGCCCTGGCTGGCGCGGCTCAGTGGATAGAGCGTCGGCCGGCGGACTGAAGGGTCCCAGGTTCGATTCCAGTCAAGGGCACAGGCCCGGGTGGTGGGCTCGATCCTCAGTAGGGGGCGTGCAGGAGGCAGCCGATCCATGATCCTCTCTCATCATTGATGTTTCTCTCTCCCCCCCCCCCTCCTCTCTGAAATCAGTAAAAATATATTTAAAGAAATAAAATAAAATACGTGTTCGCTGTGCCCACAGGATTCAGGGGAGGCCGAGGCCAGTCGCTGGGATCTCATTCCCCTTGCTCGTGATTGGTTTAGGCGACAGGCCTGAGGAACAACCCTGGCCAATGAGAGCCTGGCTTGGTTCGGATGTGATGCCTGGACCGCCGCAGCCCTCTGGCAACCAGGAGGAGAGCCGGCGCGGAGGCAGGTCCACCTGCTGAGCGCGTCAGGGAGACGGTGGGCAGCACGGGGTGTCGGAGGTCATCGAGTCCCTGAGCTGACCGACTCCGGACCCATCTCTCCTTGGAACGTCTTATTAGGTAAGATCATTCATTTCTTTTCTCTCTGCTACCGACAGCATTCTCACCCACAGAGGAGGAAACGGCTCTTAAAAAACCCCCTCCACACCTCCCTTCTCCCTGATCTTTGCGCGGGGAGTGACGTCCTAAGGCCAGTGGTCGGCACACCGCGGCTCACGAGCCACATGCGGCTCTTTGGCCCCTTGAGTGTGGCTCTTCCACAAAATACCACGGCCTGGGCGAGTCTATCTTGAAGAAGTGGCGTTAGAAGAAGTTTAAGTTTAAAACACTTGGCTCTCAAAAGACGTTTCAGTCGTTGTGCTGTTGATATTTGGGTCTGTGGACTCATGAGTTTGCCCACCACTGTCCTAAGGGGACTTGAGAGTCAGGTGGAGGTCACTGACTTACAGGATGAAGGGGAACCTGTCATTAGGGACGGAAAGGCCAGAGGGCCAGCTCCTCCTCCTCCCCCCCCCCCCCCCCCCCCCCCTTGCCGTCTGTGTTCCCGGAGCCCTGTGCCAGGAGCCAGTGCGGTGCTGTGGGAGGCACCCTGGGCCACATGCGGGGTCCTCTTCCCCGGCGCTTCCTCGCGGGCGTGGTCTTTTCATCCGAGGAAGGAAGGGTGGGCGGACTCTTGGGGGTCCCTCCCAGCTCTCGCAGTCAGTGACGCTGGACCCCTGGACCCGACGTGTGCTGTCCGGGGTGCAGCAGGAGCGCCCGCTCCCTCGCCGCGGGGAGAAATCTCTGCGAGTGTGTTTCTCTGCTGCGGGCTGTGCGTGGCCTAGGACCCTGGGACCTGGATGATGTCCTCCTGAGAGGCTTCCCTGTCTGTCTGGGGGTTCAGGGTAATGCTCCCCTGAGAAACTCAGGTCCCGAGAAGTGTTGAGGGGCCGTATCATTTGTCAAAGATGCCACCCTGTGAATAACAGGGCGGGGGGGGGGGGGCAGGCACGGAGTGGGTTGGTTGCTTGTGCGATCCAGTGGGACCTTGTTTCTGGAACTTCACTCGGCATGGAAGGCTGTTCGAAAACCGCATCACTTCCCCCCATTAGCAGTCACGTAAATGGAATTCACCTGTGCCAGACCCCCCAACGGAGCCCCTGTTTTAACCGTTCTTATGCACAGGACATGTCTGTTGTACTGTTCAATCTGTACGTGAGCACGTTAAAAACAAAAGGGACATGAAACGTAAATGAAAATTTAACAAAAAGGAAAGGAAATGTACAGCAAAGAAAGGAAAACTTAACAATAATTATAAGCAGCAAAACACCTGAGCATATTCACAGCGTCTGAGGCTTTAACGGGGGAAACGGACTCAGATTCACGGGTTCTCCCCTGTGTCTGCCGCCGGAGAGACGCGACCGGCCCTCCGGGCACTGGATGGAAGGGCGTCCGGCCGGTTCGGTGGGAGGCGCTGGGGGAGCGGGCTGTGCCGGGGAGGCCTCGACGGGAACTGCCCGCTGCGCCGTGCGGACAGCTGCGCTCACAGGCGGCCAGCGCGGGATGGGGCGGCTGCGTCTCATTGATCGCTGGCTTCTGGCGCTGGCCCCTGGTGAGCTGCGGGGTGTGTGTGTGGTTGGGGGGGGGGGGGGGGGGGGGGCGGGGGGGGGGGGCGGGAATTGCTCACAGCGAGGGGAACCCACAGGCTTCCCATCAACTCTCGGTTCTGGGAATGAGTCAAGCGTGTCCTGGTTCGTAGGGGCTGGTCGTCTCCCTGTGTCCTCACGTGATGGAAAGAGAGGGCCACAGAGCTCTCTGGGGTCCCCTTAAAACACCCCCTTCCTGAGGGTGGAGCCCCCCCAAAGGCCCCACTTTCGAATACCATCAATTGAGGGTTAGGATTTCAACATACACATTTGGGGGGAGACACACACACACTTAACCCATGGCATTTATTGAACCTTATTCCGGGCAAGGCCCAGGCTATGGCCATGCCGCCTTCCGCGACAACCTCCCCTGAGCGCTAGTCCTGTCCCCCTTCGCTGAGGCACAGCGTTGGCCTGTGAGATTGTTTGACTGTCTGACCCTCAGATCTCTGCAGGCAGCGGCCCCTCCGTGAGGTCTACACGGGCTCCTGGCACACAGCTCAGTGCCTGGCACAGAATAAGGACTCAAGCCCGGCTGGCGAGGCTCAGGGGTTGAGCGTTGACCTAGGAACCAGGAGGTCATGGTTCAATTCCTGGTCAGGGCACAGGCCTGGGTTGCAGGCTCAGTCCCCAGCGGGGAGCATGCAGGAGGCAGCTGATTGATGATTCTCTCTCAGCATTGGTGTTTCTATCTCCATCTCCTTTCCTCTCTGCAATCAATAAAAATATATTAAAAAAAGAAAAAGAACCCAGTGAACTTTTTGCATAAATATCTAAGCTGTTGAGGCGATTTTGTTGTGACCCATCAGCCCCCGGGGCAGGCCTGTGCTTGCCTCTGTAGAGCCTCCCGAGGACTTTGCTTCAGACCTGCATCCGAGGACCTGAGTGTTCCTTCGTGGCCCCGGCACAGATCCTGCTTGGAAAGTCCAGGGGCTGGTCTATTTTAATTCAAATGTCTTCCATGTTTCCTTGGCATTTTGACCTTAAAAAAAGTGCCTGAGGCGGGGAAGGAGGGACGGAGGGGGAGCTGGGTGAGAGGGGGCAGGAGGGGGGGCAGGAGGTAGGGGGACCGCTAAGCCAAGCAGGGAGCTCAGTGTGCCCGCAGAGGCTGCTGGGTACAGACACAGGAGACCAGGGCCTGGGGACAGCTTCTGGGAGCGCACGGGAGGGTGGCTGCACCCCGCCTCGGGGGTGACCAGCCACAGCGTCTGTTATCTGGATGCTCCCAGGAGGAGGTGGGTGACTGACAGACGCCCCTGGAAGTGCTTGGGACTGTGTCCCTGACTCAGTGGTAGCCTGCCTCCTGCCGAGAGCTTTGCGTCCTGCTGGGGGGATGGGTGAGGTGCACCCTGTGCTGTCATCTTTCGCTCCGCACCCTGGTCTTCTGCGGTTCCCCGTTGCCGCACACGCTGCGGGGAGGAGGCCGGGGCGGTCTGTGCGGCCCCATGTTAGTGACCCGCTGTGCTGGAAGGAGGGCTGCTTGTTCATCTCTTAAATGTGTTCGTCACGTGGTATTAGGCCCCACTGGCTAATGTTTGAGCTAGCACTTTGGCCTGGGGATCCGTGAGCGACGGCGTCTGTCGTTTTCTCACATCCGCACTGTCTCTCCCCGGCGCAGGGCTCCGTGGCACCCTCCTCTGGGAAAGGGACGAGGGGGTCCCTTCATTCCAGGGGACCATCTGGGGTAGGTTCACGCAGGGTGATCTGAGGGCAGACGGTGCTAAACTTCAAAATGAATGGCCACGCTGTCTGCGTGGGCACCGGGGACACCATGGCAGGGCGGGGCTGGAAACGACTCTGAACGGAGAGATGGGTTGCCTTTTAGAAGGCACTAGAAGAAGATGGTGCCTGTATGAGGCTGGCCGTGCCGTGCTAGGAACCTGGGAACCCTAGCGGGACGCTGGACACCAAAATTCCAACCAAACAATCCAGCCAAAAATGGGCAGAGGACCTGAACAGCCATTTCTCCAACGAGGACACACAGACGCCAACAGACACAGGAAGAGATGCTCAACATCACGCATCGCCAGGGCAATGCAGTTATAAGCACCGCGAGCTATCACCTCACACCTGTCAGAATGCTACCATCAATAACTCCACAAACAATAAGTGTTGGTAACAGGGTGGGGGAAGGGGGACCCTCGTGCCCTGTTGATGGGATTGTAAATTGGGGTAGCCACTGTAAAAAATAGTAGGGAGATTCCTCAAAAAATTAAAAATAGAACTATTATGGGATCCAGCAATTCCACTTCTGGGTATTTATCCAAAGGAGACAAAAATAGTAGCTGGAACAGATATATGCACCCCTGTGGCCATTGCAGCATCCCTAGTAACAGCCAAGATATGGACGCAACCTTGCTGTCCATCATAGGTGAGGATAGAGAAGAATGGTACATATACACTGAGTGGCCAGATTATTATGACCACCCCGTCAGTACTTGGTTGGGCCACCTTTTGCCTTCAATACTGCGGCGATTCTTCTTGGCATTGACTCCACGAGATGTTGAAAGGTGATGTGAGGAATCTGACACCATGCCTGAGGAATAGCACTGCCCAGTCCTGTGAGATTGGATGGTTGTGGAACCAGCTGCCCGATTGATGGCTCTTTTAACTTCGTCCCCCAAATGCTCAATTGGATTGAGATCTGGTGATTGTGGGGGCCACCTAAGCAAGGTAAAGTCTCCCTCATGTTCCTGAAACCACTCCTGCACAATACGAGCGCCGTGGCATGGCGCATTGTCTTGTTGGAAGAAGCCATCTCCATTGGGATACGCCATCAACATGAAAGGATGAACTTGATCAGCAACGATACTTAGGTATGTTGTGCTATTCAGACGTTGTTCCACACGAATTAAAGGGCCCAAATCATGCCAGGAAAACATGCCTCAAACCGTAACACTGCCCCCACCAGCTTGAAGGGTGTACTCATGCATGTGGGGTGCATGCTTTCATGCTGTTTCCGCGAAATTCTCTGCCATCTGCATGATGCAACTGGAAATGTGATTCATCGGACCACATGACTTCTTTCCAGTGCTCGACTGTCCAATCCTTGTGTTCCTGTGTGAATTGGAGACGTTTTATCTTGATAACTGCAGACAGCAAAGGTGTTCGAACAGGCCTTTGGCTTCCATATCCCATACGATGCAGCGTACGGCTAATTTGCCTACAAACGTCAGGTGGCCATAATAATCTGGCCACTCAGTGTATTTATACAATGGAATATTATTCAGCAACAAAAAGGGATGAAATCTTGCCATTTGCAAAAAAACAGGGATGGACTTAAAGGGATGCTGGGAACGCCATCAGAGAGAGGGATGCTGGGAATCCTTATCAGAGAGAGGGATCATGGGAACACTGCCGGAGGGAGGGATGCTGGGAATCCTCTGAGAGCTGCTCCTACCGGAGCACCCGGGGCTGTGACTGCCTGCCCGTGGAGTCCTAATTCAGAAGTTTCGGGGTCAAAGGGCAGATCCTGACATGTCCTGGCATTAAATCTACCGCCAGCAAATGCTGGTAAGACCTGAGAGATGCCATGCGGTGGTCTGATCTCAGGCTCACTGGGTTACAGGCCACGTTGTCTTCGGGTGAAACCCTGTGCTGCTGCAGCAGAAGCTCTCATGCGCACTGCCCAGCCCCGGCCTCGCCAGCTCAGCAGGAGTTCTCGGACACGAGCAGAGCCCACAGAGCCCTGTGCCCGAGGATGGCCTCCGGCTGCCGCCACCGCTCCCGTGCTCGCTCACGATGGGGGAGCCCACCTTTGGCCCTGTCAGTGCCTTCCCCAAAGAACACCCCCCCCCCCCGCCCCCAGCACACGCAGTCACATCCCAGCTGGAGTGAGAGACGCAGGATTAAACGTTTTAAAAGATGTCTCGGTAGTGGTTGAAGTTCCTGGGCCTCTGCGGTGAGTGACAGCTGGGTAACTGCTTTTCTGCTGATTTAGCTGCATCCTGAGGGTTTGGGGGACTCTGAGGCTTGTGGATTGAGAGGGCCCGCAGCGGAGGGCGGCGGGGCCTCACGGGGCAGCTCCCACAGCTCCTGCCAGCCTCACCTGCCCGCCTCGGGGGCCTCAGGGGGCTTCTCCCCGGGGAAGCGGGCCTCTGAGCCCCCGGGCGGCTCTTGCAGCCACAGGCCGCCGGCAGGGAAAGAGCAGACGTTTCAGGGGAAGACAGAGCCGGCGCACAGCATTTCCCCGCCGTTTCCCGCTGAGTGACTTTGGGGAAATTACTTGACCTCCCTGGGCGCGTTTCCTCATCTGCAAGATGCAAATCTGTATCTGCTGTAGGCGCCGAGTGTCTATAAGAACGGATGTATTTGAGGACCGATGGCCGTGTAACCACGGCCCGTGGCTCAGAGCCACTGGCTTCGCTTTTCTCTCCCTTGAAGCAACCGGGACGCTGTTTTCTGCTGTTTCCCCCAAACAGGGGCGACGGGGCTGGTGGTGCCCGGGGCGCTGGCGCGGGAGACCTTGCAGAGCCGTGCACAGGGCGGAGGGCTAGGCTCCTGTTGGGTTTTAAACATTTATTTTGTCATCATTTGGGATTTGCACGAAGCCGCAGAGAGGCAGTGCAGAGAGTGGCTGCTGACCCCTCCCCAGGGTCCCCGCTCACAGCTGACATTTGTCCAAACGGAGCGTCGCCGCTGGTCCCTGACGGGCAGCCCAGCCTCGATCTGCATGGCACGAGCTTTCCTGTTCATGCAACCGTCACACGAACATCCATGATGCCCGGGATGCCACCACACAGCCTCCCGCCCGGCCCTTCGGTTCATCCTGCAAGGCTGGCCTTGGCTTTGTCTTCTTGCCCCCGGATGAGAGTGAGTGCCAGGCCCGTGGTTCCTCTGCTCTTTGCAGGGATAAGGTCTCCAGCCAGTAACCCGTTTGTCTAGTTTCTCGCCTCCGGGACTCAGGGCTGCGCAGGTGACACGGGGTGGGAGCGGGAGGCCCCCCACCCCCAACCTCTCCTTACCTGCGGCCCGTTCTCACCTGCCAGGGACGGAGCAGAGGGAGAGGGGGAGACCAAGACGCCAGGGAGGGTCTGTAGCGAATTCCCACAGGAGACACGGCGCTGAACCATCTACTGAGGGTAAGGAGAGAGGGTCCTCGCGTACAGACGCGAACCCCCCCACGCCTTGCTCAGCGTCCGGGCTGTGTCCACGGCGGCCACCTCTGCCACTCGCCAGAGGAATGAAAGGCGAAATGCAAGAGGATTTCCTGCGACTTGGAATTGACAGCTCAGGCACCGCCCGCCAGCAGGAGGCGCTGTTGCCGGGCCGAGTCCCCTGACAAGACAACATTGTTCCTGGCATCGGTGCCATCCACACGGAAGCCCCACACCGGGCGTGGGCCTGGGCCCGAGAGGTCAGGACTCCGCGTGGGACAAGCCCAGGCGCCGACGGCCGCGGCACGTGAATCATTTCAGCGGCCAAATTCGACCCAGGATGTGCACGTGCGGCTCCCTTAGGAGGCGGTGATGGCCACCAGGGAGGAGGCACAGTGACCTGCTGTGGGAGGGGGGCCCCGAGGGCGCAGGCTCCCAGGGAGGCGCCCGATGACGTGGAATCGCTCCCTTTCCGTGGATGAAATCTCACGACTTGACAGAAAACAGAGTCTGTGGAATGACACCGCTGTGCACGCCGTTGGCTTTCGTTTTGGAGTTAACCTATAGGCAGCTAAGTTATTAATTCAGGAGTTAATTACAGATCCCGGACAGAATATGCCTCTTCTAAGACCGCAATGGAAAGTGACCTGGAGCTGATGAAACTGGGCGGCTGGGGAGGTGGTGGGGGGTGCGGGGCAGTGGCGGGGGAGCACGCCTCCTCCTCCTCACAGAACTGAAAATTAAGGCATGCCCTACATAGTTGTTAGAACAAGAGACAGAGCTTTCTGTATACTTTTAGAGTCAAATAAATTAACCCAACAAAAACTACCGTCACAAAGAAATTTCTGGAAGGAAGACACGTGAGGTAGGAGACAGTGACGGCTCAGCGTTCCTTAGACTGGGGTCACGCTACAGGACAGAGGCAGCCACACAGGGTTGGGTGATGGGAGGAACGGGGGACATTAAATGTTAAAAATATTATTCTTTTTAAAAAATATATTTTTATTGATTTCAGAGAGGGAGAGAGAGATAGAAACACAATGATGAGAGAGAATCATGGACCGGGGAGGGAGCAGGGCCTGGCCTCGTCACCCGGACAGAGCCCACAGCCGTCCCACCAGTGACTGCCCTCGCGGTGACACGGAGGTGGCGAGGCCGCAGAGGAAGGACTGCACGCGGCCCAGAAAGAACCAAGATTTCCTGGGTCAGTGAGAGCCGACATCGCCTCCCCAGGACCCCTCAGGCTGCCCGTGACGGATGAGTTGACAGCTGCAGGCCCAGGGTCAGGTGCAAACGTGGGCCCAGCCCGCCGTGCACCCATCGGCCGGGGAGTGGTGACCGCCGTGTAGCGCGGGCGGCAGGACCGCCGGGTGCGAGGCCGTGACCAGGTCCGAGGCCGGAGCCAGCCCTGGGGCTGGGGGCTGGTCTTCACTCCGATTCCTGGGTGGCCCCGCTCCATCCCTGGAGATTTTCCCATCAGCCTCCAAGGTGCTGGAGGTTTTGGGCCACCTCCCCCGCTCTTTTCAAGAGCGACTCTGCTGGGAAGCAGGCTGCGCGGGGGCGGCTGGGAAGGGGCCGCCCCCACAGCAGATTTCAGGCGCTTCAAGCGGGGCCTGGTTCGCCTCCCAGCAGCTATTACAGTAAAAAGCCCTTAAACGGATTGTGCAGCTTCCAATTCCACCTTCTAGCACTTTCCAGCAGGGGGTGGCCGAGGGCAGGGGAGGGGCCGTGGGGAGAGCCCTGGACTTAGAAGCAGGGGTGGGTGGGGAGGCCAGCTCTGCTGCCGATGAGCTGTGTGAGTCACTTCTCTCTTGGCCCCTGTCCACGCCCCTGTCCGGGGCACATTCACGCCTGTGTGTCCGCCTGCCCGTCACCCCGAGGCCTGGATGGGCTACCGGATGACAAACTGCACGTCCTCCCCTCGAGGAGTTTGGAACCTGTTGCTCCTGCGTCGGCAGCACCCCGAATTTCCTGGGGGCCCCCTGGGCAGAACCCCAGGCCGCCACCGCCTGTCGTGCAGCCTGGTGTAGCAGCCCCTTAGCTCGTTTGTTCCGGGCAAAGCCTGAGAGATCTCTCCAGCGGGCACACGAGAGCAGTGACCCCCTTGCTGGGAACAGACGCCCCCAGGGTAAACCAGGAACTCTGTGCGTGGCATTCGAGGCTCTCCTTGCTCTGCTCTTCCCGTCTGGCTGCCAGCTGCTCCTCGCCCCTCGGGGTTGATGCCTCCTCCAGGCAGGCGGCGGTGTGGCCTCCCGGACTCCCGAGCACCGTGAGCACCTCCGCCACCCCTCCCGGCACCTGGATAGCCCTGACCAGCTGCTCTGCTCTGGGCTGCGAGCTCCCGGGCCTGCAAGGAAGACAGCCACACACACCGGGCAGCACAGACGCCACTTCCTCTCTCCCACCCGGAGGGCTGGCCTGCGCTGTTTCACCAGGAAAGACACGTGTCTCAGCCAGGTAGGTAATCCCCCAAGGGCAGCACTGGCAAGGAGGCTGGAGTTCATGCCCTCCATCTGACCTCAGCCCAGTCCTCACCCTGTGTCCCCAGCTGCCCACCCAGGTCCCCAGCTGCCCACCCAGGTCCCCAGCTATCCACCCAGGTCCCCAGCTGCCCACCCAGGTCCCCAGCTGCCCACCCAGGGCCCCTGCTGCCCACCCAGGTCCCCAGCTATCCACCCAGGTCCCCACCTGCCCACCCAGGTCCCCAGCTGCCCACCCAGGTCCCCTGCTGCCCACCCAGGTCCCCAGCTATCCACCCAGGTCCCCACCTGCCCACCCAGGTCCCCAGCTGCCCACCCAGGGCCCCAGCTGCCCACTCAGGTCCCCATCTGTCCACCCAGGGCCCCAGCTGCCCACCCAGGTCCCCAGCTGCCCACCCAGGTCCCCAGCTATCCACCCAGGTCCCCAGCTGCCCACCCAGGGCCCCAGCTGCCCACCCAGGTCCCCAGCTATCCACCCAGGTCCCCACCTGTCCAACCAGGTCCCCAGCTGCCCACCCAGGTCCCCAGCTGCCCACCCAGGTCCCCAGCTATCCACCTAGGTCCCCACCTGTCCACCCAGGTCCCCAGCTGCCCACCTAGGTCCCCGCAGGAACCTCAGCAGGGCCTGGCTTGCCAGTCTCGGTCGCATCTCAGCAGAGCGCGATGGCTGTGACCTTGGGCTCAGCTGACACACGGGCCGCTGGAGGAGCTTTCCTCTGAGTTTGGAAATCACTCTCACCTTCTGCCCTGCTGTTTGGTCTGAAAGCCCAGGGCGCCTGCGTGTGCACCCGGAGCCGGGCCCATCGGTGACCCGCCCGGGGCGCTTTCCCACAGGGCCTGCCCGCCCCTCAGGCCGGGGCAGCGGGTGTGAAGGGAGCCGCTCGGCCCTGAGAACGAGTGGGAACGGCTGTTAAAAATAAACATGCGGTTCTCTGCTCTGTCAGCGCCTCTTTGAGGCCCGGCTCTGTGGCTCTGGCGTGGGGCCCGGAGACCCACTGGCCCAGGCAGGAGGTGGTGCGTCCCCGTGGAGAGGAGCGCCATCATGGAACCTGCTGGGTGCGCCTTGATGGCAAGTCTTCCGCGGAGGACGTTGCCTTTAAAACTAGGAAGGAGGGCAGCAACGACATAATGTGTGTTTCAAAGTCCGGAACGCCCAGCGTCAGTCCTCGGTGGTACCTCGGTGGAGGTCTGGGGGCCCCGTAGTCCTTCCCAGACCTCGGAGGGCCCCCCTTCCATTCCCGACCTCGCTTCCCGGCTTTTAGTTTTGAACAAAGCGGCCGTGAGCCATGGGGATTGCCCCTGTGTGACACCAGGCCTGGGCCCCGTCCCAGCTCCGCCACTCACTCACTGTGTGACCTCGGGCGAGGCTGCTGACTCCCTGGGCCTGTGCTCGCCCTCGCCCTCTGTGGCTCAGTGGTGAGAGTGCCCGCCCACCTACCAAAGGGTCGCAGGTTCGATTCCTGGTCAAGGGCATGTACATGGGGGCACGTGTGTGTGCAGGAGGCAACCAATTGACGTGTGTCTCTCACATCGATGTTTCTCTCTCTCTCTCTCCCTCTCCCTCTCCCTCTCCCTCTCCTTCACCTTCTCTCCCGCCCCCTCTACCTCCCTTCCACTCTCTCGGGAAATCAGTGGAAAGAATGTCCTCGTTGAGGGTTAGCAGCAACAGGAAGGACCGAGGAGACCTCAGAGCTGTGCCAGGCCTGGGGCTCAGGCAGCGCGTCTGAAGCCGGGAGCCCACGGCACGCTGCTCCGTCAGACCAGCTGGCTTGTCTCGGACTTTCCTGTTGCAGCTCATCGTCCTTGTCCTGTCCTGTGCCTGTGTTCTGTGGGGGTGGTTTTGGGTTTCTCTCTCTCATCCTCCCCCTCGACCTGTGTCTCCGGCATGGCTCCCTTCGCCTGCGGCCCAAGGCTGGCCTGCTTCCTGCCAGCGGTCCCTGCTCCCGGCAGCCCGGGGCCCGCCGGGTTCCCGTCATTTCTCCGCATCCATCCTCAGCCTCCGTCGCACAGGCGCGTGGAGGTGTCTTCCTGGTTCCTTTCCTCCAGGAAACGCTGAGATGCTGCGGGGAAAGGCGGGCTGGAGGCGGCTTTCCTGCTGAAGGTCTTAGTAATCACCACTTCCTCTCTCCCGGCTCGCTATTCGGCTTGTGGGGGAAGGGGGGTGAGGAGGGGCATGGATGTAAGAACTGAAATGATTTAACTTGTCGCTGTGAAGTGTGGAGGCCTGGGGGGCGGAGCTCGGGGGTTACAGGCTTCACAATCATCATTGTGGACCCCAACTGGGCACCCTGGCTTTTTTTCTTTATTTACTTCTTTTAAAAATGTTTATTATTGATTTCAGAGAGGAAGGGAGATGGGGAGAGAGAGAGAGAGAGAGAGAGAGAGAGAAACATCAATGATGAGAGACTCATGGATCAGCTGCCTCCTGCACGCCCCACACTGGAGATCAAGCCCGAAACCTGGGCCTGTGCCTGACCCGGAATCGAACCATGACCTCCTGGTTCCTAGGTCAACACTCAACCCCTGAGCCAAGCTGGTTGGCTTTTTTCTTTTTTAAAGATCATCCAGTCTCCTTCCTAAAGGCGTGTTTAGATCTGTAAAGCACCCAGAATTCCTGTGTGGGATGGGGGGCCGGGCGCCACCTTCCTTGTTCTGGCGTGGAGAGGCCCGGGTAACCACACCGCTGTGGATCTGGCTGTCTTGGTGCGGCTGCCTGGAGACGCCTCTCCGGGGCCCCATGGCCATTCCCGGGTCTGCGTCCGGACTCGCTCTTCTGTCCCACGGACGTTTCTGACCTGGGCCAGGCCCGTTTTCATTATCGTCGGACAGCCTAGGCTCCTGCGCTAGAATACCCACGGGTCCTCGTGCCTCCGTTTTTTATGAGGATAAAAGGGTAGTTGCGGACGCCGTCGTTCCTCCGTGCCATCTGGTATCCCCGGCGCTTGTAAAAATAGTGCAGAACCACCACGCGTGCTTCTACTGAACGGTTTTAGAAACCACCTGAGCACGCACCTTCACGAGACGGTCACTCAGTCTCCGAACCGAAGAGAAGCAGATTCCAAACACGGACTTACGAGGGGCCCGTTCCTCGGACACCAGCTGGTTTCCAGATCTGGGGCAGCAAACGGAGCTGGGGTGAACGCTCTCTCGCCTGTCGGTCCTGGCCCTGGCCCACTGCTCATGCACACCCCCTCTCCCCTGCCCCGCCCCCCCCCCCCCGGGTGTGCTACCCCGAGTTCCCGTCCCCACCCGGACGGCCCCTTCCAGATGCAACGGGAGCTCCAGCCACGGCCAAAGTCAGGTTGTGGTGACTCCCCGGGTGGGGAGTGGGTCAGTCACGGCCATCAGCGCTCATCTGCCCACGCGGTGCGTCCCTCTGATGTCGGGAACCGTCTGCGGTGTTTCTAGCGTCCAGTCACCGAGGCAACAGAGGCGGCTGTGACTCACCCCCTCCGCCTCACCTGCCCCTCTGCGGGGTGACGGCTGCATTCTGTCTTTTCCCTGGCAGTTTACATGTCTTCTGTACTTTTAAAAGATGAATTTCATAAATTTTTTAAAAGTCTCCATTGTAAAGCATAAATAGAGTTTTCGGGGCTATTTAGGGAGGGGAGGGCGCTTACCGAGCAGCGGGCTTACGCCTCTGTAATGAGACACCTCACTTAACTATTTAACGTGATGCTGGGGACCACGGTCGGTGGCTGGGCCGCCCTGTGAGCAAACAGGCGGAGAGTTTCTGGAACTTGCCCTGTTGTCGTCGATGCGACCCACATGTCATGGGGCAGGAACCCGGCCCCTTCCTTCAGGCTGTGTGACTTTAGGTAGGTGGCTAACCCTCTCTGTGCTCGCTGCCCGCCGTGCTCTCTTAGTCACTGGCTGTCGGTTCAGGTTCTACTTGGTTCCAGTCCCAAGTGCCCACAGCACACCCGATGGTTCTGTAACCCGTTGGGAGGGCTAGCCAAGGCCAAGGCCAGTGCTCCTCGCTGTGCCCGGCGTTTCCTGCACTGGTTTTAAGGCAGTGCAATCGCCGTGTGCTTTTAGGCACAATTATAGAGCTGATGTCCCCGATTTCATAGCTGTTGTCTGTTCCAGTCCCTGCCCGCCTGCAGCCACTCAGAGTGCTCCAGCCAGGCCCTGGGCGATAACACGGGTGTCTGCCCCCAGGAAGCCCCGGGTAGTGACCTGCATGAGCAACAGCAGCTGATGACCTGGGCCTCTGAGCGGGTTCCCGGGCACCGTCCTCAGTGCTTTCCAATTAATTATTTCGCTAACTCTTCCCAATGTGAGATCAGTCCTGTTGCTATGCCTTCTGTAAATCCCGCCGAATTGGTGCATCACAATTGACTAAACCTATTGTGAGACAATGAGATTGTGTCCCGTATTTTGCTACTGTAAATTGTGAGGCACCAGCTTATCACACCAAAGTAGGGGGTGCGAACAGAGCCCTGCAGTCAGACTGCCTGGGCTTGAGGCCTGGAACCGCCACGCAATAGCTGTGTGACTTTAGGTAGGTGGCTTAACCTCTCTGTGCCTCACATTTATACAGTAGAGATACTAAGAGCATCTGTCTTGGAGGCTCAGGGGTCCCTAGAACAGGGAGGCCTGGCGCTGCTCACTCAGACTCCAGGGTCCATTGCTTTCCCATGCCACACGGTAACCCCTTTGGTGGCCCAGAAGGTTCCTCTGAGGTGGGAAAGTGTGTGTGTTTCTTGTGGCTGCCATGACACATGGCCTCAGCTCCGGCCGCCGTACCTCTGGGGCAGGGGGGAGGGCTGCGCACAGATGGATGGGGTAAGTACCCGGTGCCAGGCCTGACGCTTGACACATTCCATTAGAAATGGTTTCAGATTTTAGGGTTGTTGGCTTTTGCTACACTCGGGATTTACATTTTCAACAAACTAGCCCCAGCCGGTGTGGCTCAGTGGATAGAGCACCTGCCCACAGACTGAAGGGTCCTGGGTTCGATTCTGGTCAATGGCGCGTACCTTGGTTGCAGGTTCCCTGGCCCTGGTCGGGATGCGTGCAGGACGCAACCAATTGATGTGTCTCTCTCACATCAGTGCTTCTCTCTGTCTCTCCTTCTCCCTTCCACGCTCTCTAAAAATCAATGGAAAAATATCCTCCAAAGAAGGCATCTGCAGGATTGAGGATTAACAACAAAAAAAAAAAAAAAAAAAAAAAAAGAAAAAGAAAAAGAAAAGGAAGAAAGAAAGAAAGAAAAAGAAAAAAGAAATAAAGTAAATTTTCAAAAACGAGGCAAATCCCTTTTCAGTGAGCTGTCTTCTATTGATTCCATTTTTAAGAAGCTAGCGTCTCTCTGAAGCCGAAATAAATATTCAGATCTATTTTTAGCACGTTTCCCTCGAATGTCACATGTTTAAATTCATTTAACTCCTCGGAGCATCTGGAGTCTATTTTGGCAGCACAGCGTGCGGGTCTAAGTGGGTTTCCAGGTCCCCTGCCATTAGCCTGACTCCGCGCCACGCACAGCCCTTCACTTCGGTGCTGCTTGTTTCAGTGCGTGTTGGCTTCTCCCCTCGAGGGGCCCCTCAGGGGCCTGGTCTCGGACCCACAGCCGTATAAGGACACCTGCAGGCTGCGGGCGTCGCTCTGCAGCCTCCGACGCGCATGACGCGTGTTTGGGTAACGAACCCTCCGCCAGCACCGTTTTCTGCCGAGCCAGGGCCTGCAGACGCCTTCTTTTGTCTTTGGGACGTGGATTATCGGAGACATCAAATGCGCGGTGACGCATCCCCTTCCCGTGTAACCCGCCTTCCTGCGGGTGATGGCTGGGTTCTGTCATTTCCCTGTGGGTTAAGCGTTTGATGAGACACTGCGTGGGTGACTGCTTCTGATTGTCAATTTCGCCTGGGGCTCTGCCAACCTTTCCTGTCCCCCGCTCAGGTCTTGCTTTGTCAGTGTCTTCCCCCCACCGGAATCTTGAGTTTATTCTTTTTATTTTTTAAAATACATTTTTATTGATTTTTAGAGAGAGGAAGGGAGAGGGAGAGAGAGATAGAAACATGCATGAGAGAGAAACATTGATCAGCTGCTTCCTGTATACCCCGCACTGGGATCAAGCACACAATCTGGGCATGTGCCCTGACCGGGAATCAAACTGTGACCTCCTGGGTTGTAGGCCGATGCTCAACCACTGAGCCATGCCGGCGGGCAGATTTCATTCTTTATTGTTGATTATTTTTATGTCTTCTAATCGTGGCTGCCGTTGTTCTGAGTGATTTTCACTGCAGGGCTGTCTTTAAGGTAACAATGTCTCCGTGCAGCCCCATTTACTTGCTGCTGTTAGAAATAAGGCGAGGGCCCCCCCCCACACACCCCCCAAGTCAGGGGTTCTGGTAGAATACAAAGCACTCGGGAGCCAGGCAGCAAGCAAACATCTTTACTTCTATGTAGAAGGGTGCACACACATGGTCTGCAAGCGCGTGCACACCAAGCAGGTGGGCTGCTTGGGTTTATAATCCCTGACCCACGTGACCTGTCCTTTGCTCTTGATTGGAGCTCAGGCACACAGTCTTTCGCGATTGGCTAATTCAAAGGGAGGGGTTGGCCTTTGCTGTTTCAAGATGGCGGCCCCCAGGGAGCTGCAAGCCATGTGGCCAACATGGCAGCTGCCAAGTCACGCAGTCCAAAATGGTGGCCGTCTAAACTGTTATTTGACAGGAAAGATGACTTGTTTATCCTCGCACTGCCATGTCCTGTGTCACAAGCTCAGGGCACAGACCCCACACTCAGGAGACCCTGAGGAGCCATCCCCCTAAGCCCACCCACACTCACTCCTGGCCGACCCACGGGCACACCAGGCTGCAAGAAAGTGACACAGTTTCTCTGATTTGTTCTGGGTGAAATCCCATCAATATTTTATTTCATTTTATTAAATGGATTGGGGTGACATTTTTAAAATCAAGCGTTGCACTTCTTAAAAGGGTAAAGCAGGCACTTGGAAACTTCCACTATGTCAAATACTCGCTTTCTAAGTGGCTCAGAGGCAGAGCCAGGTTCAAACACAAGCTCCCCTGCATTGGGGGGGAGCGGCAGGTCACTAGCCCTAACCCTCTGCCAGCCCCTCCCGCCCTGGTGGGATGGAGGCGCTGCTGCCTCTCCTGTAGGCTTCAGGCACTGTGTCCCCCACCCCCGCCCACCCGCCCGCCCCACACGCCCACGTGTGGCGTCAGCATCCACCCCGCGCGCGCGCGCGAGGCCGAGCCTATGCCTCCCTCCTCGTTTCTCTCTTCTCTCTCCTCATCTACCAACCCGTCAGCACGCCCTGTCAGGAGCTGTTCTCCTTCTAAAGGGTGACTTTTCTGCCCTGGCTGGTTTGGCTCAGTGGATAGAGTGTCAGCCTGCAGACTCAAGGCTCCCGGGTTCAAATCCGGTCAAGGGCACATCCCTGGGGTTACGGGCTCGATCCCCAGCGTGGGGCGTGTAGGAGGCAGCCGGTCAATGGTTCTCCCTCATCATTGATGTTTCTGTCTTTCCCTCCCTCTCCTTTCCTCTCTGAGATCAATACAAATATATTTTAAAAATTAAAATAATAAAAGGTGACTTTCCCATCTCTAGTCTCAGGAGCTTAGCCTTGACCAATTCCGGGGGAACTTGAAACAGGCAATTAATTAAGAAGTGCCTTTGTCTCTCCAGGCCCCCGCCTGCCCTCTTTGCTAGCCTCCCGCTAGCCTCCCGCTCAGGCCCGCACGCGCTGTGAAAGGGGTTTTCCAAGGTCCTGGGAGCGCGCTTCCCCTCGGTTAACCCTGCGGCCTCGGGCCCCTTCCTGCCTCTCAGCCTGGGCTCCCCCTGACACACTCCCTGCTCTGCGCGTCCCCTGCTCCCCAGCTGCCAATGCGTTCCCAGGTGTGCAGGCCTGTGCCTGCCCCCAGGTGAGCTCCGGGGGGGAAGGTTCTGGGGCTCCCGACTCGCTTTAGTCACGCAGGAAGGAGCTGATTATTCCAAAAACACATTCTATATTCCGCTCTTCCTTCTGGCTGGGAGCCTTTGAAGTCCCACCACGGTTCTTGGTGAGAATGAAACGAAGAGAGACATTTGCGATGTTAATTTTAACATTATCACTTTCATGTGAAACTACAAAAGAAAGACAAGAAACATCAACAAGATCCAGGAAGTGGGAACAGTGCTGAGGGGGACCGGGTGCTGTCTCCCCGTTTGTGTACAGGCTACTGGAACGGCACGAAGAACACAGAAGAAACCCCCTCGCCTGTTCAGAAGACAGTTGGTGCTTAATCGTTGTGCATGCAGACTGCGCGTGGGCAGGGGTCCCGAGGGAAAGGTGCTCCCAGTGCCAGGGAGAAAGTTTTGGAAGCGGCTAATCTGCCGGCAACCAGGAATACAGGATGCCACCCGGGCAGAGTTGGTGTGGGGAGTGAGTTCCCGCGGAGGGTCTCTCCTCCGGGGTGGGGGGAAGTTTGTGGCTCCAGAGCCCTCCTGGCTTACGTTTGGTTTTGTGAGTTTTCCGAGGGACTGAGCTGGCTGGCCTCTCACCCAGGTTCCCAGAACACCAGGGTCTGGGCGCGGCTTTCTACGTGACCTTTCTCACTGCGCTTGGTTCTCAGATCTCTTTCCTCTTCCTTCCCACGTGGAGGAAGAGGAACCCTCTCCCTGAGTGTCAGGTGTGATTCGTGGGCAGAAGGCGCGCATGGGAAGAGAGGTCCTCGTGGCCACAGCACCCTCTGGGCTTGGGGGCTCTCTCCGAGGACGCCTCTACGTTTCAAGTCACACACACAGCCTCAGGGCAGTGGCCTCTCAGGAGGATGGTGCCTCTCCATCTTCTGGGACAGCACGTTGGGGCCTGTGGACAATGCCAGAAATAATGGTAAATCGAGACCCGGCAGGGTAGAGGACTCTGTCCCCCTCTCCCTCTACTCATCCACTCATCCATCTGTCCATCATCCATCCACTCATCCATCTGTCCATCATCCATCCACTCATCCATCTGTGCATCCACCCATCCATCCTTCTGTCCATCATCCATCCATCCATCCATCCATCCATCCATCCATCCATCCATCTGTCAATCCATCCATCCACCCATCCATCCATCTATCCATTCATCCATCCGTCTGTCCATCCATCCATCCATCCATCCATCCATCCATCCGTCAATCCATCCATCCATCCATCTATCCATTCATTCATCTGTCCATCCGTCCATCCATCCATCCATCCATCCATCTGTCCATCATCCATCCATTCATCTATCTGTTCATCATCCATCCATCCATCCATCTATCCATCCATCTGTCAATCCATCCACCAATCCATCCATCCATTCATCCATCTGTCAATCATCCATCCATCCATCCATCAGTCAGTCTATCCACCCATCCAGCTATCTATCCTTTCATTCATCCATCCATGCATCCATCCATCCATCCTCTCCACCTTCCAGAAAAAGAGGAGAAATCTTGCAAATACACAAACATCGCTGCAAGACAGACATGTAAACTCAATAAGAAGAAGATGCAGACAATATAAACAAGTAGAGGCAGGTAAGCTGAAACCAGGATGAGACTGTCACCCAAAATACGTGCCTCCAAGTCCAAAGTACCCTCTGGGAGTAAGCCACATCCTGGCTCGGCTTTCTCGCCGCCAGTGGGAATGGGGAACGTGATAACACGATTGTTCCCTCCACTCTCGGTGTCTGTAGGTAAAAATAAACGAGTTGCCAAGGGAAAGCATGGCTCTGACTGATGCTGAGACCAGTGAGGCTTCTCCAAGGGCTGGTAGCAGAGGAGGGTGGGGAACAGGCAGGAACAGGCTCACGGGCTAGTGACTAACACGGACCCCTGTGACGGGGAGACCGTGGTGTGTGATTAACGCAGAGGCCATTCGAGAGGTCAGGAGGGGATGCTGCTCAGGATGGGGCAGCTCTGACTTGATGTGGAGGGTAAGGTGGGGGTGGGGGTGGTCAGCACCTGGGTCATCCTCTTAGCGGAGTCCTTGTTGGGATCCGCACGCGCAGGGCCAGCCCTCCTGCCTTGGAGCCCAGGAAAGCAGACCTGTATTGCCTCAGGCTGAGGAACAGGAACTTCAGGACAGCCAGTCACACAGCCCCCAGGCCTCCCACGTCAGGCATCGCCTAAGCCGCAGCCAATCAGATCACTTCCTGGCCTGGCTTCTGCTGCTTCTCTCTAAGCGTCTTGCCTGAGCTCCTGGCCACTTCCGGAATCAACTTTTATTCAAATAAACTCTTAAATGTTTAATTCGCCCCAGTTGGCCTTTCAACGGTGGTTTGCTGAAAACTGTTTTACTCCTAAGGGGCGGGGGTGCCCACCTGGGCCAGATAGCACAGGACAGGATGGGATAGGGTAGCGTGTTCAAACAACACATCAAAGTATAAGAAAGAAATCAAGCCGCCTGGCCGGCGTGGCTCCGTGGTGGAGCATCAACCTAGGAACCAGGAGGTCACGGTTCGATTCCCAGTCAGGGCACGTGCCCGGGTTGCAGGCTGGATCCCCAGTGTGGAGCATGCAGGAGGCAGCCGATCCATGAGTCTCCCTCATCATTGATGTTTCTCTCTCTCTCTCCCTTCCTCTCTGAAATCAATAAGAATATATTTTTTTAAAAAGAAAGAAAACAAGCCTGAAATCCCACCACCAAGAGCAACTGCATCTGTGCTGGGGTTTTGGCTCATGGTTGACTTGAGCCTCATCCCAGGCAGGACCCTGCTCTGGACTGAGTGGCCCGTGTGGATTCCTGGGGGCGGGCTCACTGGGCGGTGGCGTGAGACCTCGCGGGGTTCAGTGCAGAGGGCTCCCCTTCTGCCATGCTTCTCACCCTGGGCCGCGCTGGGCTGGGCCCCGCCTCTCCCACCCCGAATGCCCCCAGCAGAGGACGGCCCGCCTGGGAGAGGAGCCAGGTCCTCCAGGAACACGGAGTGTGGCTGTCACCACGTCCTTTTGATTGCTATTAGCGCCTTCCTCTTCCTCTGATGTTCATTAGAGCGGCTGCCAAGCTGACTGGCGAAGTACAGCGAGAAGAAGCCTCCAGAACTTTCTAGGAAGAACTGCCTCCTGGGTGTCAGGGACCAGAGGAGAAGGAGGAGCCAGTCCTGGTGAATGGCAAGAGGGTGGGATGGGAGGGCGGGCCCGCCGCGCACAGGGGCGGAGAGGCTGCTGGGCCGGACGAGGCGGGCAGCGGGCGGGACCTCCGCGGAGAGCCCTGTGACCCTAGAGGAAGGCCCCCTTCTTGAGGGAGAGGGGACGGGCTGGGGAAAGCCCACGTGGCCCTGGGCAAGATGCTCTGGAAACCACATCCCCATCCCCAGGACTGAACGCTTCGCGGGCCAGGCCTGCCTCGGCGCCCGCTGTCCCTCCACCTGCAGCCCAGCGCCTTCTTGTGCTCTGACCCACGTCCACCAGCCCCATAGCCCGCTGTGCCCCAGGGGGCCGTCTCCCGGGGGGAGGTCCCCGTTTTGTGATAATCAGCCTCTGCGTGGCACAGCCGCCTCGAACACGGCAGCGGGAAACGGGCCCATGCGTGCGGGCACCATGCGGGCAGCGTGCGGGTGGGAGACGAAGCTGAGGCTGCCTGTCCATCAGTGAGGAGGCTTGCTGGGCTTTGTTGATTTTTCTTGTTTGCTTTCAAATAACAGAACACGTCAGCAGATGCTCGGGCAGACGATGGCTCCCTGGCACTTGGCAAAACACCAGGCAGCAGCGGCAGCCCCGCAGATCCCCTGCCCCGAGGGCCGTCTGCAGGGACCCTCCCAGAACCTCGGGAGGAATCGGGGCTGTATCTTTCCACCACGGGGGGGCATCCGGTCACCCCCTGCTCCGGACCCCCCGCCACCACCCCACCCTGGTCTCATCCGAGAGCCTCCCTCGTTTCCTCACGCGGACGATCGCGACAGGGACACGTGGTCCCTAACGCCAGTGAAAACCTTCGGCGTGTGCTCCACTAACATCCATCTAGTTACATACTGAGGTGTGTATTCCAGGACCGCTTTATGCATGAAATAGAAATTAAAAAGGAATAAGACAGAGACAAAGTACAAATGCACTGGGTTGGATCATATCCCCCCAAACTCATGTCCTCAGAATGTGGTCTTACTTGGCAATAGGGTCTTTGCGCCCTGGCCGGGGTGCTCAGTGGTTAGTGTCGGCCCGTGCACTGAAGGGTCTCGGGTTCGATTCCCTGTCGAGGGCACATACCTGGGTTGTGGTTCGCTCCCCACCAGTTCAGGGGTGTGTGTGGGAGGCAACCAGTCGATGTGCCATTCTTGTGTCATCGATGTTTCTCTTTCTCCACCCCCGCTCCTTCCCTCCCTCCCTTCCACTCTCTCTGAAAAGCAATGGGGGGAAATATCCTCGGGGGAAGATGAACAAAAAGACAAAAAAAGGAAGTAGTGTCTTTGCAGACGCAATTAGGAGTTTTCCAGAATTCTGGGGGGAGGGAGAGTTCATTGTGCTGCCAGAGTTAAAATTCTTGCTTTAAAAAAACATGAACTTCCCTGTCAGGAATGGCTTTTCGCCAGCCTCCCCCGTGAGCGCGGTCTCGCCCCGGCAGCCGTCCCTTTACTCTGTGCACTAGCGGTTATTCCTTGAAAGAAGTCCTGTCCCCTGGCAGGTGTGAGCCCTCTGGGTGGAAGAGGAACGACTTTCCTGTTGGGGGGGGGGGGCGTCTGGGGCGCTCTAAACGCCTGGACGGAGGGCGGGTTCTGCAGCAAACGCCTTGGGAAACGCAGGCTTCAACCCCGGCGCCTACGATCTGAAAGAAGCTGTAACTGGGGTCCTGACGGGAGGCTCAGCTAACCGGCTGTCGCTCCTTCCCACCCCCCCACAAAGGGTGGTCCTGTGCCTCCCTCTGCCAGCACCCAGGGTAACCAGCCATCGCTCTGCCCTCCCTCGGTCATGGTCACAGGCTCAGCACCCAGAGGGAGGACTCCGCCCGCAGAGGGACCCCCACTGACCTAGAGGCGACTTCTGAATGAGACCCACCCACAGAGGGCCTGGGTGACAGGGCAGGAGGGGGGCTGGGGTGACAGGGCGGGAGGGCAGTGGGGTGACAGGGCGGGAGGGCAGTGGGGTGACAGGGCGGGAGGGCGCTGGAAGGGGAGCTTGGAGGAAGGGGACCTGAGCAAATGCAGAGGGGCAGAGCCTGGGTCATCGTCTCCGGCTCTCAGAATGACCTGGTGGATGAATGCCGCCATAGAGTGTGTAGAGAGGAGAATGAAACACAGGCGGGCCAGACACGGGGCCTCGAGGCTTCCCCTGGTGCCACTGGAAAAGGAGCCGTGGCGGGTCTGGGGCCAGAGCCGAGCGACGGGGAGTCTCTGAGCAAACGCTTCTGGGCGGGGAGTCACCGTCCTGTGGCCAGACCAGGGGACCCTCCTGAGTGGGCCCTGCGCCTCTGCCTGTCACACCTGCCGCAGAGGGACAAGGTGGGAAGGAGGTCTGCCTACAGGTTTCCAGGCCCCCCCACCCCCCCCCCGCCCAATCGGCAGGCGGGGCTGCCAGAGGAGCAGGACCTCCTGAGGCCCTCCCTGACGCACGGACCTGCTCCGGGAACAGGCCCGGCACCTGGTGGCCTGTCCAGTCTTGGTGACCGTGTGGCGGCTGTTCCAGCCTTCTGCCCACCCTCAAACAGGGTGGCCTCGGAGGAGCGGATCCTGCCACCGGCCAGCAGACGCCTGCCCCGGAGACTCTGCCTGCCCCGGGGACTCTGCCTGCCCCGGGGACTCTGCCCGCCCCGGGGACTCTGCCCGCCCCGGGGCGTGTCTGTTTCAGGGGCTACAGGCACACAGTGTTTTGGCCCGAAAGCCCAGCCCCGAAGGCGGCGGGTGGGGGAGGTGTCCCGGGGGGAGGGCGGCCCCTCTCACCATCCTGATCCTGGACTCCTGGCCGGAAGGGTCCCGAGAGCCTCCATCTGGCTCCTTGTCTGGAAGGAGAAAACGCCCAGCCACCAGCTGGTGTTGAATGTCTGTTGAGTGGGAGGCCGGACGGACAGACGGAGGAGCGGGGTGAGAACGGTGCTGGGCAGGAAGCGCGGGCAGCTGGCAGCGCGGCCCCCGGCGGAGCCCAGCTGGCCGTGGGGGCCGGCGCCCGAGCCCAGACTGCAGACAGACCGGGGAGGTGGCATCGGCTGGGTCCCGGGATGCTCGCACCCTGAGCACCGGCCCCTCTACGTGGGCCTGGCCAAGAACCCGGCTGTTTGGGGTCGGTGTCCTGGCCAGAAGGCATTGTACCACAAAGAGAAGAGCGATATTCTGGGATTTGATCTTTTACTGGAGAGACGATGATTTGGCTAAAACCACCTCCTGAGGCCAATAGTAACTGACATTACCATGTGCATGTCATCGCTGAGCTGTCCGCTCACCCAGTGTCTGCCAGGAAATGAAAATAAGGTTCTAAATTTGCTTTTTCATACGATTTTATCCGTACTTGGGTCCTGGCTTCAGAAACAACAGCGCACATTCCAGTGAGAAACGAGAAGGATGCACAGAGCGGGGCGCCTGCCGTGATGCTGGAGGGGGGGCCGGCGGCATCTGTCAGGCACCCCGATGCGAGAGCTCGCTGACACACCGAGGACCGAGTGAGCTCCGCTTCCGGGCTGGACCCCCGAGCCCAGCAGGGAGGACCGGCAGGGCCCGGCTCCTGGGGGCTGGTCCCGGGTCAGAGGAGACCTCGTCCTGTCCTCTGGGTGTCCTGGGCCACCTCCACGGCCAGCAGACCCCGACCTCCTGGCACTGCAGGCGACTGACTACCCGTCCTTCCCGGCTTCAGGGGGCCCGGGAAGGCAGGGGCTCTGCTCTTTCGGCCTCGGCACCCCAGTAACAAGCACCGTGCCCCCGGCGTGCCTGGCCCCTGGCGGGTGGTGGATGGAGCAGACACGGTCGTGGGTGACTTGTTGGTGCTAATCTGATGCTTCCAGATCCCCCAGAGGCTGGGCTGGCCCGTGCTGGGCTGGAATGGCCTGTATCCGAAATCCAGTGAGCCCTAGCCAGTGTGGCTCAGTGGATAGAGCGTCGGCCTATGGACAGAAGGGTCCTGGGTTCGATTCCGGTCAAGGGCACATGCCTCAGGCCCTGTCAGACTGAGGCAGGCGGCAACCAATCGATGTGTTTCTCTCACATGGATGTTTCTCTCTGTCTTCCCTCTCTCTCCCACTCTCTCTAAAAGTCAGTGGGAAAATATCTTTGGGTGAGGGTTAACAACAAACAAACAAAAACAGAAACCGAGTGACTTCACCGTGAGGAGAAGAGGCGGAGCCTGGGGCCTGGTGGGACCCGATCCCTCTCCGATTCTTTTCCGACGAAGACTTCCTTCAATGAGAAACGGGGTTCTAGTGGCCGCCACCATTTCCTGTTTGAGGACGACATTGAGCAGCGATTCCATGTTACTGAGGAGCTCCTTCATCTGGTCTATTGTTTATTTGGGGGCCGGTGCTCACATGCCCTTCATCGCCACGCCGAGATCCAGCGTGGCCTCGGCAGCCCCACGTGGGAGGCGGGTGGGAGGGAAGGCAGCGTGAGATGCTTTTCCGAGGATGAGTGTCGTCTGTCAGCGCTGACCTTTCGGTCCCAACGCGGCGCTTATGCAACGAGAACCCTGGCATTTCCCCAGGCAGCGCCCAGCCCCTCCGTCTCCCGCCGACCACCTCTCAGATCCTCTTTCTCCGGGGCTCCAGCCCAAAAGGTAGCGGGCATGGCGGGGCTCCCCCATCCTGAGGAGCCAGGGCGGCCAGCGGGGGGGGTAAACGCGCCCGCTCTCCATGCCCGCTCTCCATGCCCGCTCTCCATGCCCGCTCTCCATGCCCGCTCTCCATGCCCGCGCCCTGCACGCGCGCCTTCGCGGGCGGGCGTCTGCGTGTCATTTTGCTCCGAGAGGGAGAGGACGCAGGTGCCAGGAAGCAGGATGGCGCAGGTGGCACCCACTCGGCACGCCTATTTTTAGTGCCGATTCTATTTGAGTGCAAGTGAGAACTTTGAGGTGACTGGCAAGAGAAAAGGAGTCTGCTTGCGCAGTAATGGCTTTGCCCAAAAAAAGGAATGAACCTCCTTAAGGTATTCCAAAGGCTGAGTGAAGGGAGAATCAAAACAGGTTCCTGAGAGAAGAGCCTTTGTGGGCGGGCCCTTTAAATGGATCAGCCCAGCCCGGCCGGTGTGGCTCAGTGGTTGAGCGCTGACCTATGAACCAGGAGGTCACAGTTCAATTCCCGGTCAGGGCACATGCCCGGGTTGTGGGCTCAATCCCCTGACCAGGAATCGAACCATGACCTCCTGGTTCATAGGTCAACACTGAGCCACGCCAGCTGGGCCGATTAACTAAATCTTTTTTTTTTTTTTTTGATGTATTTTTATTGACTTCAGAGAGGAAGGGAGAGCGGGAGAGAGATAGGAAACATCAATGATGAGAATCACTGATCGGCTGCCTCCCACACGCCCCACACTGGGGATTGAGCCCGCAACCTGGGCCTGTGCAACCTTCATCCTTTCTGCCAGTTCACACTCCCTCTCCTAAGTTCCCAGCCTCTCTCCTGGCAAAGCCACTGCCATTATATTTGCTTTCAATTCCATTTAACTCGAAAAACACTTATGTCCTGTTCTTGCTCCTGTATCTCTCTCTTCCTTGGAGAGGATTTCATGCCTTCCATGCAGCCTCAGCAGCTACATTATATTTCAGGAGAATTAAAAAGAAAAAATGTGATTTGGAAATTATGGGAAGTTGGTCAGTGGGGGGCTCGGCTCTGATTCACGTTCAGGGCACAGTTCCTGGCGGGCGGGAGGGAGAGGGACTGGAAAGGCAGAGAAACGCCTAGAAATGTATCTTGCTTTCCCCGTCTCATCTACCTGTGGAGACATAACACTTTCCTTTTTAGGGAAAAAAAATAATTTTAAACTAGTGTGGTTCCTTTTCAGGAAAGTTCTAAAGCCATTGCAAGAGCAGATTCTGTTTCGAAATGACCTGCATGTTAATACAATGAAAAGAACAAAAATTGAAACCCCAACTTTCCAAAAGATAAATGTTAATGGTTCATTACAAAAACATCGACCATTTTTGGCAAACAAGCAACCCGCTTTGGAATAGCTGTCATTTGTGAACAAAATCACAGAGTAACTGCCCAGCTGGCGTGGCTCCGTGGTTGAGTGTTGACCTATGAACTAGGAGATCGCAGTTCGATTCCCGGTCAGGGCACATGCCCGGGTTTGTGAGCTTGATCCCCAGTGGGGGGTGTGCAGAAGGCAACTGATCAATGATCATCATCATTGATGATTCTCTTTCTCTCCGGCTCCCTTCCTCTCTGAAATCAATACAGATATATCTTTTAAAAATCATGGAATAACTTAAAGCTTCTTGGAGAATCATGAGAGGGAGTCTTTAGACAACACTGAATTTTAAAAAAAATATATTTTATTGATTTTTTTTTTTTTTCCGCAGAGAGGAAGAGAGAGGGTTAGAGAGTTAGAAACATGGATGAGAGAGAAACATTGATCAGCTGCTTCCTGCACACCCCCTACTGGGGATGTGCCCGCAACCAAGATACATGCCCTTGACCAGAATCAAACATGGGACTCTTCAGTCTGCAGGCCGACGCTCTATCCACTGAGCCAAACCGGTTGGGACGACAACACTGAATATTTTAAAGCATTTCCCTCACCCTTGGGTGAGGATCAGATTTGCCCACGTGGCTAATTAGGCCCCAACGTAGATTGCCCGGCTGCCGGGCTCAGGCCCCCAGGTAGAGGGAAGGGCCACACTGGGGCCCCCTCCCGCCAGGGCCTGTGGCTTCACCATCCGTTTTAGGTTTGGAGGCCAGCCCTCCGGAGTTTGGTTAGCTCCTCCCAGGCACCAATCAGTCCCTGGTCTTGTCACTGGGAAGGATGAAGAGAGTGGATCATGCCCCAAACCACTGTCCTAAAGGTCATTTAGCACCGAGCCACCTTCCTCTGATAACCCCACACTTTCTGCCCAAATATTCTCGGCCTTCAAATGGAGTCATAACATGGACAATTTTTTAGAGTTTCTGACAGCTTTTTAAAATACATGTATTTTTATTGATTTACTAGAGGCTCGGTGCACAAATTTGTCCACGGGTGGGGTCCGGCCGGCCTACCCCAACCTGACTTGGGGGAGGGGACGTGGGAGGTTGGCTGGCCAGCCCCGCTACCAATGGGGGGGGAGTGGGGGCGATTGGGGCCGCAGTGCGTGTCAAAGCAACCGGTCATTCCAGCATTCCGGTCACTTGGCTTTTATATACATATATAGATAAAATCACTAGGGATGGAGCCCGCAATCCGGACACGTGCCCTGACTGGGAATTGAACGGTTTGACCTCCTGGTTCATAGGTTGACGCTTAACCACGGAGCCGCACCGGCTTTAAATAGCTTCCTGTTGCTCCCTTCTCTCGTTTGTTTGCTTTGTGCTACACAGGCAATAAAAATTGTTGTGGATTATCTAGAAAGTGCAAATTAAACAAGGAAGAAGATAGAAACTGCTTCCATCCCTCTGCCTAGTGATGAACAGTATTAATATTTGTGGGGGGGGGGTACATAGGCACAGCTATTCGGCCATCCACCCTCTCAGTAGCTATCCATTAGCACTCAGTCAGTATGCTCAGCCAGTGACAGAGCGGGCGTCATATGGGGACCCCATTCGGAAACAGTGCTTTCATTTACTGTCCTTCCGCAGTGAGGCTGCTGCTGCCCAGGGATTTTAATGGCCTCGCAGCTTCCGTGGCTGGGGGCTCCCCTCCTGGGGTTGGCCCACGTGTTTCCTGAGCTAACACATACTTACATGTGAATTCATGGCTTCAATATGACTTCACAGCCAGAGGCCCCTTTCCACTCTAACCAGTGTATTATTTGTATTCACAGTATAATTACAACACTAGAAAGTCAACAACGCACGTTTATTTGGTACTTGCTCTGTCAGACGCGGTGCCTTATGCTCTCCATGATTTCTTTCATTCACACAATTTGATGAGGTATGTACTGTTATGAATATTAACCCGCAGTTAATAACATCTCTCATTCTCTAATTGCTTGGTCCCTCTCTGCTCTGGGAAAACTGCACATTTTCTCTCTCATTTTGTCTTTTTCTATAGTAATAAAGGCGTAATATGCTAATTAGACCAGATAGCCGAACGACCTTCCGGACGAAGATGGGGCTGCGAGGGAAGCCCGGGGTCCCGGGTGCCAGAGGGAAGCCAGTGCCAGCAGCTGGCAGAAGGAAGGCCTACTCTTACACGAATTTCGTGCATTGGGCCTCTAGTATAGATAAAAGAGAGGAAGGGAAAGGGAGAGGTCATAGAAACATCAATGGTGAGAGAGAATCATTGATCGGCTGCCTCCTGCACGCCCCCCACTGGGGAGCACGTGCCCCAGACCGGAATCGAACCTGGGACCCTTCAGTCCAGCGGCCGACGCTCTATCCACTGAGCCAAACTGGCCATGGCTCTCTCTGGGTCTATAGCCAGAGAAAGATGGTAAAATACCTATTATGTTAAAAAGCAAAAAGTGTACATGGAAATACAATGCCAATGTCAGTGCATAGTCGTAACATCTCAAGGGTTTAAAAAATGTCTGCTTTTGTTCTACCTTAATATGTTTGGGCCTCTCCTTTGTTTTATTAATTTGAAACAATTTATACAGACTCCCATCCATGGAGGCTGAAAACTTTAGATGACTTCCCTCCCCTCCTCTTTCTCCCGGCATCTCCTGGGAGTTTTTTTTTTTAAAAAAAGCCTAGTTCTTCTGTGGTTGCCGGAGAACCTGATGGCTACCCACCTGCATTTAAATGCTGCGCGTAGACCTTTATCCACTGATCCGTCCATCACAGGACGTCTCTCTACCCCGCACCCTGTGAGTCACAGGAGCTCACAGCACCCCCAGCCCGGCCTGCAGCCCTGACAGCTCTTGTGGGGCCATCGCTTAAACACTGACGTTCTCCTGGCGCTTCTAATTCTCTGAGTCTGAGCGTGCGTGACCCAGCTTAACAGGACCTCGCAGAACAACGGACACGGGCTGGGCCTGGGTTCACACGGAGCCACGCAGCCCCGCCGTGGTAGGAAGGGGGCTTCGTCGGAATTCTGAGCCATGAACTCCGCGTCCTGTGCCTCGGCCCCTCCTGATGGCTGAGCTGGGCAGAGAGCCGGCGAAGCACCTGCCGGTTTCTGGGGAGCCCCTCCCATCAGGGCACCCGGGGGCTCAGAGCCAGTTCACAAACAGGGTGACCAGTGTCCGGGATCTGGAGGTGAGGGGAGCCAGGGCAGCACCTCTCCCCACCCCCCCGCCCCTCCACTCAGGACCCCAGCCCTGAGCGCCAGTGGTTCATTGCCTGGGTGTCCTGGCCCCTTCATGCTTGTGTTTCTCCTCGATGGCGGGCCTGCGGGTCCTCCCTTCCACCTGGCACAGCGTGGGGTTGCTGATGCGCCCCCTCCCATCTGCAGGGAGGGTGCTGATTAGAATGTGGGATCAGGGGGAGACGCCAGTGAATCAGGGAAGAGCCTCTGTGTGTGAATGGGGCACAGTGGGTAGCTGATTGTCCAGGGAATAGCAGTTGTATCAAATTATGTGCTCGTTTGGAGGAACTGATCGTGGCTCATTTCTGAGGCCCCCCTCGGAGGTGAGGGGCTCAGGCTGTGTCTGTCTAATGCCTGTCATAGAGTGCCCATCCACTCAGTCACCAAACATGTCCCCGCGGCCTCGGGGACCCGGCCCCTAGAATCTGAGGGAGGGTGGTGGCCTCTGTGGGGCTGGCTCCCCCTCATGTTTGAGGTCTCACCCTGCCTGCCCCATCACCTTGGGTCCAATGACCTGACGTTTTTTTCTCTTAGAACTGTCAGCGGGAAAATAAGGATATTATGTGTGTGTTTACCTGTGCACTGTCCATCTTCTCCATCAGAAGGAAAGCTTAGCGAGGCAGGGCCATTGTGCAGGTGTTCAGGTGTGCAGGTGAACAGGTGAGCAGGTGAGCAGGCGTGCAGGTGTGTAGGTGAACAGGTGAACAGGTGTTCAGGTGAGCAGGCGTGCAGGTGTGTAGGTGAACAGGTGTTCAGGTGAGCAGGTGCGCAGGTGAGCAGGTGAGCAGGTGTGTAGGTGAACAGATGAGCAAGTGTGTAGGTGAACAGGTGTTCAGGTGAGCAGGTGAATAGGTGAACAGGTGAGCAGGTGTTTAGGTGTGTAGGTGAACAATGTGTGCAGGTGAGCAGGTGTGCAGGTGAACAGGTGAACAGGTGTGCAGGTGAACAGGTGAGCAGGTGAACAGATGAGCAGGTGTGTAGGTGAGCAGGTGTGTAGGTGAGCAGGTGTGCAGGTGTGTAGGTGAGCAGGTGTGTAGGTGAGCAGGTGAGCAGGTGAGCAGGCGTGCAGGTGTGTAGGTGAACAGGTGAACAGGTGTTCAGGTGAGCAGGCATGCAGGTGTGTAGGTGAACAGGTGTTCAGGTGAACAGGTGTTCAGGTGTGCAGGTGAGCAGGTGTGCAGGTGTGTAGGTGAATAGGTGTTCAGGTGTGCAGGTGAGCAGGTGTGCAGGTGTGCAGTGAACAGGTGTGCAGGTGAGCAGGTGTGTAGGTGAACAGGTGTGTAGGTGAGCAGGTGTGCAGGTGAGCAGGTGTGTAGGTGAACAGGTGTGCAGGTGAACAGGTGTGCAGGTGAGCAGGTGTGTAGGTGTGTAGGTGAGCAGGTGTGTAGGTGAACAGGTGTGCAGGTGAGCACTCAGCGACAGACCCAGAGCCTGGCTTGTACTGTCCAGATGAGCGCGTGTTGAGCAGGTGAACGGCCGCATCCAGTCAGTGGTGTGAAGGCTTTAGAAACTGCTAGAAAACTGGAGAGTTGATCACGATGCAAGTTATTTCCTTCCGTGGAAATGCAAGTAACCCTGTCCTGTCCGTGCAGCTGACTAGTACCCCTGTGGGCTGGCCTCTTAGCAAACCCATTCCAGCGTCCCTGAATTCTTTGGATTTACTTTTAAACTTGGAGCTCACATTAATTAATTAGCTAAATAAATTCTTTGACTCGATCCATTGTATATTTCTATGGGAGTCGCAATTTTACTCTTTAAGAACGTTGAGCCTTTGACAGCCCCCAGCAGAACCATGGGATGTGGGGATGCTGGTCGCCGTGTTGCCCTGCAGGAGGGAGTCGGTCGCCGTCAGGAGAAAAGGAGACTCAGGAGAGTCAGAGAGAGAAGGTTCTGGGCGTCTGCCGTGCCCCTCCCTGACCGCTGAGTCTTACAATAAACCTGACTTTCTCCTCTGCTACTTAAAGTTGGGTTTCCATCAGCTACAGCCAGGAGAGGGCTTCCCGGTACAGCTCTCATCAGAGGCTGATTTAAGAAGCCAGGGGGGCCTGGCTGGTGTGGCTCAGTGACTGCATGGACCTATGAGCCAGGAGGTCACAGTTGGATTCTTGGTCAGGGCACATGCCCGGGTTTCAGGCTCAATCCCCGGGAGGGGGCGTGCAGGAGGCAGCGTATCAATGATTCTCTCTCATCACAGATGTTTCTCTCTTCTTCTCCATTCCTCTCTGAAGTCATATATATATGAAGCCAGGTAATTAAAAACCCAGCTCTAACTGCTTGAAAGGAATAGGCACGGGACATGGAGAAGCAAACCCAGGCCCCCTGGGCCGGGGCCGGGGGAAGGGATGCCTCCAAGGGCCGAGGGGGGACAATCGCTCAGAGTTGGGGATTCATCACCTGCCACCTGCAGGTTTGAGGAAGAAGCTCAGAGCCAAGGGCAGAAGGTCACTGATGTCCTGAGGGCACGGGCTTTTGAAGTGCACCCCAACAGCTCGGGGCAGAGGCCCCCTGAGGACCATCCCCTCGCTGTGGCCTCTGAGGACAGCCCCACCCCTGGGGGCAGAATCCCTGGGCCTGTGGACGGACCTGGCCAGCACACTGCCCTGCCCTGGGCAAAGGCATGGGTGCCCGCTGGGCATTAGTGACAACGTGTCATCTGTACCCAGAGCCTAGATATAAACCCCAGATGCAGGAAAGCCACGGTAAGGGACGCTGCCGGGGCGCTCAAACCCCGTTATTCTTAGGGCAACTGCGAACCTGAGAGAGGGCGCGTTGATCTCCTTGTAAGGACGCCACGTGCTGAACGGGGAGGCGCTGGTGGCCAGCCTCTCCCACGTCGCTTGTTTAAACACTTGTTATTGTCTTGGGTGTGCCGATCGCTGCCTAATGCCTCCTGCGGCTTGGCCTGATGGACAGGGAGCGTGCTCTGAGCCCAAGAACTTGGATTTGAACGCTGGTTCTGTTATACCTTAGCTCAGTGCCCTTGGCTGAGACCTTTCATCGCCCTGGGCCTTCGTTTCTTCATCCAGAAAGTGGGATGCCACGCAGTGATGAGGTTACGTGGGACGAAGCGTGCCCGTGCCCTTGGAGGACCTTGTGTGCAGAGCAGGAACAAGCGGGGCCTCTGCAAGGACTGGGGCGGCGGGGAGGAGGGGAGAACGGGGGGACGGGGTGCGGGGGCGGGGGGGGGGGGAGAGGGTCTCTAAACACCCAGCCTTTTCTCAGTCTCGCCTCTTGCTTCACACTTCTCCTCCCAGGGGCTGGGAGGAGGCATGTGATGCTCCAGGCAGATCCTTCCTGATATTTTAACTCGGTTTAAATTGACTTCAATCTAGAACAGGACCAGCTGGGAAGCTATTCCAAGAGCTGGTCCCACGCAGCTGTGAGCCGGGAGCCAGCCCGTGGGGGGTGACTTCAGAGACAAAGCGGGGAAGGCTGCCCTGCCCCTTCCCCCCACTTCACAACCTCTGCCTCCAAAACCTCCGCCGTCCATACTTCACCCTTTGTTCTAAGGCCGCGCTGTGCCCGCCCCCTCTGAAGCATCTGTTCCAGCTCAGAAACGGCTCATTGCAGAACGGCAGGTGCCTACAGCGTCCAAAACCTTCCCCGGGAGACTTCGTCAGGAGCGATCACAGTTCTCCGTGTTTGCGGGGAGGAGGGTGCTATCTGGACCACCCTCCAAATGCTGTGTTCCTTTCGGTAAACGTGCAAAGCTCGGCGTTCCCTGTGTGGGGCTCAGGAGGGGAGGGAGTTGCTGCTCTGCGTCCGGCGAGTTGGCGCAGATGCAAAGGGCCCCCTGGACGGCCCTCGCTGATGAGTTTCTTAATGAATCCATGGCTGAGGGAGGCAAATGGCTTTCTCTCAAGTAGGGAGGCAGTCTCGGAGTTGTGCTAATTGTCTCAGGTTTAATAGATACATTTAAAAATAGCCCCAAATAGCAAGTGAGCCAGGACAATGCGGCCCAGAGGAAGTCTCTGGACGGGGTTGGGGATGCCTAAAGGAAAAGCCCAAAGCAGAGCTAGCTCCTTGGGAGGGATTGTAGAAAAAGGAGGAGGAAATGGTAAAAAGTTTACTCTCTGTGCTCTTTCCTTTATTTTCTAATTATATTTTTAAAAATATATTTTTTTACTTATTTCAGAGAGGAAGGGAGAGGGAGAGAGGGGTAGAAACATCAGTGATGAGAGAGAAGCATGGATCAGCTACCTCCTGCATGCCCCACGCTGAAGATCGAGCCTGCAACCCGGGCCCGGGCCCTGACCGGGAATTGAACTGTGACCTCCTGGCTCATAGATCGATGCTCAACCACTGAGCCACACCAGCCGGGCTGTGTTCTTTTCCTTGTAGAGGAAAGACTTGCTCGTGCTGGCTGGGGTAAGGGGTGGACTGTTACGAGGATCTGCGGGGAGGGGGCTAGGAAGATGGAGCCACCAGGAGATACAAAACCAGGGGGGACAATTGAACCACAAAAGACAAGCAGCCAATGAGCACACAGGGATCTAAGAGGCAGGCTCCAGAGAAGACACATAAATGGCCAGTAAGCACATGGGAAGATGCTCAACACCATCAGTCACTGGGGAACGCAAGGCGAGGCCACGGGGAGATATCCCTTCACTCCCGAGGATGGCGGTAATCAGAACAGCAGGAAGTAAGTGCTGACAGGGATGCGGAGAAATTGGAACCCTCCTTCCCGGCTGGTGGGACTGTAAAACTGTCAGCCGCTCTGCATAGCAGCCTGGAAGTTCTTCAAAAAGTTAGGCATACCTAGGTGCACCGGTTAATAATGCGGATTTTTTTCACTAGATGGAGGTACACATATGTTGATACATATGCGATTTGATATGTATGCTGTTTTGTTGTATTGACAGCAAGCTTCAAAACTTCCTATGTCAAATTTTCTGAAGGTATTAACATCATAGATATTTTTACGCTTAAAAATGTTGAATTTCGTGCCCCAAAAAAAGAGCATTTGCGAGAAGTTTTAATTGATTACTTTATTTTGAAGAAAAGTGCTGCTGAAAGTGATCGTAGACTTCGGGAAGCTTGTGGTGAACATGCTCCATCTCAAGATACTTGTGAACGCTGGTTTAAATGCTTTCAAAGGGATGATTTCGATGTGAAAGACGAAGAACGTCCAGGTCAATTTGAACCACGCTTTGATCATGAAACGACCAGAATGGGCCAGAAGACACGGCAAAGTAATTTTGCTTCATGATGACGCACCATCACCCACTTCAAAACCAGTTAAAGACACGTTAAAAGATCTTGCCTGGGAAGTATTAACCCACCCGCCGTATTCACTTGCTCCTTCAGATGGCCACTTGTTCCGATCAATGGCACACGCACTTCCTGAGCAGCACTTCAAAACGTATAAAGAAGTGGAAAATTGGGTCTCTGAATGGTTTGCCTCAAAACAAGAAAAGTTCTATTGGGACGGTACCCGCAAATTATCTGAGATGGGGGAAATGTGTAGCTGGCAATGGGCATTACTTTGAATAAAGCACTTTTGATGTTTCTCTTGAAATTATCGTGTTTTCTTTGATGACAAAATCCACCATTATTAACCGGTATACCTAGTAGAGTTATCATGTGACTCAGCAATTCCACTCCAAGTAAGTTCCTAAGGGAAATGAAAATATTTGTTCAACAAAAACGTGTACGCAAACCTTCACAGCAGTGTTCTTCATAATAGCCCCGAAGTGAAAACAACCCAAAGCACGTGAACAGATGCATGGATTAACAAAACGCGGTCCATCGACACAATGGAATATTACTCGGCCGCAAAACGGAATGAAATGCTACCCTGGCCTGTGGGGCTGGCTGGCGGGGCATGGTCCCGTGCACCTAAAGGTTGCTAGTTCCATTCCTGGTCAGGGTGCCTGGTAGGGGGTGTGCAGGAGGCAGCCCATTGGTATTCCACTCTTATTTCCCCCCTTTTTTAAAAAATATGTTTTTATTAGTTTTAGAGAGAAAGGGAAAGGGAGAGAGAGAAACATCAATCGGCTGCCGCCTGCAGCCTCCCACTGGGAATTGAGCTGGCAACCCAGGCATGTGCCTGGAATCAAACCGGTGACCTTTTGCATGAGACGATGCTCAACCAACTGAGCCACACCAGCCAGGACTAAATCAACCCTCTATTTTGTCAACTTTTTTGTTTTGCTGAATGAGGCTGTTATGAATGTCTTTGCAGCTAAGTTTTCATATATATTTATGTTTATTTCCTTGGAATAATTCCTGGAGATGGAATTACTGGGATCAAAGGACATGCAAAAATTAAGATACATCACCAAAATGCCTCCATAAATATTATATTTGTTTATATGCCCAAGAGTAGTGTATGAGAATGCCAGTGTATCTGCACCGTGGCTCACCAAAGAAGACTAGGGCAAAGCAATACTTCCTTTAGTGTGTATTTGATTAATACGCAGGTGAACATTTGTTCATATAGCAGCTAATTGTATTTCTTTTTTGTGTGATGTTTCCATGTCTTTTTGTCATTTTTTTCTGGAGTATTTCTGTCTTTTCTATTGATTTTTCAACTACTTCTACAGTATCGTTGTTGAGCCTCGCACTAGCCTCACAGGTTATAAGTACATTTCCCGGGCTGCCGCTTGCCCTTGGTTGTATTTATGGCTGGTTTAGGAAGGAGAGCTGTTCTCTCTTTGTGATCAAACCTATCCCTTTTATCTCTGATGGTTTCCACCTTCAGCGTCACATTTTAAAAGTCTTTTGTTACCGCAAGGACACATAGATGTTAAGCAATGTTTTTTCCTAATATTCTATAGGCTTTTTATACTTAGCGTTGAATGCGACTGGAGTTCACGTAGTCCGCTGCTGGGAGTGTGTTTTGTTTATTGCGTCCCGCCACTCGTGTGAAATAAAAATGGCTCATTGGGGTCAGAGGTCTCCCTCCCCCTGCCCATGGCTGTCCGGGACCTTCTGCTCGGTGTTTGAAGCTCAGCTTTGGTTTATGCAGCTGAGGCGCCCCCCCCCCCCCCCCCCCCCCCCCCCCCCCCCCCCCCCCCCCCGTCCCCCAAACCCTGATGGGAGCCACGCCCACGTGGGGAGCTGACTCCGATGGGGCTTGAGGGGAGGAGCCAGCCTGTTGCCTAGTGTCTGTGGTCCAGCCCTGCGCCTCCATCCTCAGCCCAGAAAACTGTCGTCCCGGGTCATGACGAGGGAACATCGGACCCAGCAGGACCCGGCGCCTCAGCACAGCAGCGCTCCAAGCCCAGGGCAGACGTGGAATTCAAAACAATGTCGATGCCAGGGTTGCAACTGCGAGTGCATTTTATACATACGGCCACTCCGCTGGGCATTAGGAGTTCATGTAAAATACACGTAAGAACATTACGCAGAGAGCTACGCACGGGGGTAAACGCCACGTGTGAACAGCACTTGTCTATGTGGTTCTACTTTCTTATACTTTCCTTATTTTATTTTATTTTTTTTACTAAAACAGAAAAATGTTTTTAAAAATTATTTTCTGGGGTCACCTGCACACGATGCCCTCCGTGACCCGCAGTTACTGGGATGCCCATCCAGGGCTGGGGCTCCCCTCACCCTCCAGCGTGCGCCGCCCTGCTGAGCGCCGGTGGCGGGGGGCAGGGGGCAGGGAGCGAGGCCCTCGGCTCGTCTGTCCTCCGCAGTCTCCCCCCTGCCCCTTCCTCTCCTCCGCCGCTTTCCGGGCTCCGCCGCCCTATTTGGAAGGGTTTCCTTTTACCCAGTAATTGGTCCTTGTCGCATTCCTGCTTTAGGTTCCGCTGTGGCCTTCAGGGTGAAGTTCATCCTGACACAGATCCCACGGGGCAGGGTCCCTGCCCATCAGCCCTGGATCAGACGCCGCGAGCTCACACTGTCTCCTACTTGCAGGGCCCTCGAGGTTCAACTGAAACACCCCCTATCTGTGAGGCACCCCGATATACCCTCCCCCCAGCCCCCCGCCTGGGGTTGGTGAGCGTGCAAGGTTGCATGGCAGACGAGGTGAAGGGGGAACTGTGATGGCTACTTAACGGACGGACGGCCGAGAGGAGGAGCGGCGGGCACGCCCTGGGGGGGCGAGCAGCCGCCCTGGCCTCAGGCTCCGGCGGGAATGGCCCAGGGGGACCCTGCGGGGAGCGGTGCTCATTTTTGCAGGAAACCGCGGAAAGGCTGCCGCAGTAATTACCATCCCTGCTCTCCCAGGGGCTGCTATCTTTGGCAAAATAATTACTGTTAAGGTTTGCTCAACAGCCAGTGTAATCACTAGAGAACATGGTCTTTACCGACTTGTTCTGCCCAATTGGAGGTTTGGTGTCAGAAGCCACAGCGGGGGTAGGGGGGGAGTGGGGGGGTATCAGTGCAGTGTCTCCGGGGCAGGGCGAGCCTCTTGGCACCTGCAAAGCAGCCTCCCGGGTCCCCTCCTCCCAGGAGAGCCTGCGTGGCAGAGGGTGAGGGCCTGAGCGCACCCCTCCCATCCCCTCTCCCCGGCATTTCCCTCCCTCTGGGGCCATTTTGAATTTTCTTTTCCATGAACCCTTCGCCTCGTAGCGAAAGGGTTCCCTTGGTTTAAACCCCAGTTCCACCATGAATCTTAAGTTCTTGATGTGTGAGTCGGGGACAATCATCCATGCCTTCCGGGGGGTGTGAGGACAAATACACCGGTGGGTGTAAAGCAGCTAGCACCACGCTGGGCACACAGTAGGTGCCCAAGAAGGGCTTCCTTCTGCTGTGGACTGAATGCTGCTTCCCCCCCAGATTCGTATGTTGAGGCCCTAACCCCCACTGTGATGGTATTTGGAGACGAGGCCTTTGGAGGGAAGAGTTAGATTGGGGGCGGGGGGGGCTGATGGGATTAGTGCCCTTAGAAGAAGAGACTCCAGACAGCTCTCTCCCCCCCATTCAAAACACACGGAGAAAAGACCACGTGAGCACAGCAAGAAGTGGCCATCTGCAGGCCAGGGGAGCCCCTCCCCGGGGAGACAGCAGCACGTAGCCCCGCCCTTCTCACTTGCAGGTGGGGAGGACTGGGCGCTCCCCGTGGGAAAACCGGGGTGTGCCGCAGAGGGATGTGGATGATGCTGGTGGTGTCCCTGTGGTTGGACGGACACTTGCCGTCTGTGGCTGATGCTTTATTGGAGTTGTATGTAATGAGCACAGGCCGAGCTGACAGTTTACAAAGCTCAGGGAGTTCCTTCTGAGGGAGCCCTCGCCAGTGTCCCCGCGTCCTGGTGCTGAGGGGCCTGTCACAGCCTTCCCGTCCTGGAGAGAGACAGACAGACAGACTGACTGACCAGCCAGGGCAGGCAGTGCCCCTCCCAACAGCTCAAGAGGCGGAGAAGAAAGACGCATGTGGGGGTCCGGAAGGCGACGGCTCTCGGGGTCCTGCAGGCACCCGGCTCCCACCCAGTTTATCCCCACATTCCGCCCTCCCGGCTGCTCCTCGCGGCTAAAACGGACCCGGCCGGTGGGCTGGGCCGCGTGTCGCTGGTCCCAGCCGATCGATCGCTACGGCCGCCACGGGCTTTTGATGTCACGTGGACAGAGTACAGAGCTCCCCGGGGCCGTGACCACTGGCCTGTTTCTCAGGCTGCGGTAGACACTCCACTTAGTTGCCATTGCAAATCATACATGAGGGTTTACAAATGCGTATCTTTAAAGGCTTGGAAATAGTTCTCTCTCTCCAAAGCTCTCCTGATGAGAGAAAGGGCTTCACACTAATAACACCGCACAGCCAGCCTCGACTGGCCGCACACAGCTGGGGGAGCGGGTCCTGCAAGGGCTTCGTGGGGGCAGCTCGCTACGACTGCCGCCTGCACCCCCTCCTGTAGGTGGGGGCCTATGCCCGGCTCACACCCCGGAACCCGGTCGGCAGGATGTGCCTCAGCTGACGTAACCAGGGCCCCTCACGCTGCAGCGCCTCCGGGCCAGGTGCCCAGGAGGAGGTGGGCGGCTCGCCCAGCCCTCACCGGGAGGAGGGGCAGGTAGACTTGGAGTGCAGGCCTGGGGGCCAGAAGCCTGCTCCCTACCTGCCCCATCACCATCAGCGCCCCCTGTCGGCATCTCCGGGCAGTGCCAGAGCCCCGTCGGCATCTCCGGGCTCCTGGCAGTGCCAGCTGGGGCGGCCACCCGAGGTGGCTTGTGACCTGAGTCCCGCGCTCAGAGGAAGGAGGGATCAGTGTCCAGAGCTTAGGGACACGCTCGGCCTCCCCAATATCCCCCTCCTGGCTTCAGGTCACCTACAGAAAGGATGCTGAGCAGAGGCCCAGGCTCTAGACTCAAAGGAAAGCAAAAACCCAGGGGAGCCCTGGCCGGTTTGGCTCAGTGGATAGAGCGGCGACCTGCAGGCTGAAGGGTGAAGGGTCCTGGGTTCGATTCCGGTCAAGGCACATGCCCGGGTTGCGGGCTCATGCCAGCAGCCGATGAATGATTCTCTCTTATCATTGATGTTTCTGTCTCTCTCTCCCTCTCTCTTCCTCCCTGAAATCAATAAACATATATTTTAAAAGCAACAACAAGAAACCCAGGGGGAGGAAGGACTCCTCCAGCCCCAACAATGAGTTGCCATTAGTCCTCGCGGATGTGCTGGTGTGCCGATCTTTGGCCCGAACTGGCTGTGGGGGAGTGAGGAGGCGGGGGGCGGGGGGGAGCGCATGGCAGCCTTCGTGCGGGGCTATATTCAGATCAGGTACACCGCGCAGCAAGCACTGATCATTCCCAGAACTCCGGGATTTGAATATGCATGAGAAGCTGCCCAGAAAAGACTAAAATGCACACATACATATATAGCGTCCCAGGGCCAGACCGCTCTGGGGGAAGCATGGCGAAGGCAGTTTTCCACTCGGTGAGAGGGGTGGGAAGAGGGCAGGGCCTGTGCTGGGGGAACTGACGAAGCCTCATTCACAATCAGGTGCAAATCCAGGGCCCAGGGGAGCTGTCCACACCCCCTCTCATCCTCACGCAAGCCTGTGAGGTCAGAGGACGGACAGACGGACGGACGGACGGACGGAGGCTGTGGGAGTCAAGATCGCACTGCTGGGCTGGGCTGGGCTGTGTGAGCGGTGGTCTCTCTGGCCCAAGGCCCTGCCTCCTCCGTGCAGACACTGTCTCAGACACTGAGCGTCCCCGCTGCCGTCCTCCGAGCTCGGGGGACAGCCTCCGAAACAAGGCTGCCGTCTGCTTCCGGAACTGCCGCACAAGGGAACCGAGTTGGATGGACTGCCAGCTGGTACCGGACAGGAGCAATCAGAAAAGAAAGGTTTCCTGGAGATTTAGTCAGGATTCCAAAAAAAAAAAATAAAAATGAAATGGAGGCTATTGGATGAATAAAATGAGCAGAGCGGGGCCCCAAAGCAATACCACGAGCACAAAGCCAAGGAAGCTTCGGGAAGTGGGCAGCGAGGCGAGGGAAGACACAGCAGGGACCGCTGATGCCGAGAGCATTGCCCCTCGGTCCCCAGGAAGAGTCCTTGCGGGGGAACACACAGAAGCCACGCAGGAAACTCCATCATAGGGTTCGTGTCTCTGAGCAAAAGCACCGCCCGGGTCTCCAAATTCCAGTCACTGCCAAGTGTTGAACGGGCAACGCGTAAAAAGTGGCACACTTCCTGGGCGACGTTTCATGTCCTGAAGGAATCTCGGAATTCCAAGGGTCCAGAGAAATCCTCGCCGCCTCCGGAGTGAAAAGCCCGATGACCCACAGAAAACCCACGGGAGACTGACTTCGGCCGGAGTCGCATGGAGAACGGGGCCCGGCCCGCCGCCAGCCTGGTGCCAGGGCCAAGGGGAGACGCGGTCAGATGGCACACGACGCGGGCGGGGAGTCCTCCGTGGATCTGTCCTGAGAGAGAGCCGAGGCCAGCTCCGCCACCGAGCAAAAGCGGACGCCAGGACAGAGGCTGACGGTAGCCAAGAAACGAAAACACTGGACCCCAAACCCTGGCCGGGGTGATGCGAACAAAATCCCGGAGGACAGCTGTGCTGAGGCCTCACAGCGAAGGCTGCAAGCCCGCCAGGCGGTGAGGAGGCTCCGAAAGGAATGCCTCCGAGAGGAAGAGCCCACGTCCTGGTGCAGAAATGGACAATGCTGCTGGGGGTGGGAAGCGTCTCCACACGGGCATTTAAAGTGGTCTGGGTGCCCCTTCCCCTGTGGCATCGGGTCCTTCGCCCTCCCTCCATCTGCGGAGAACGGTTACACGATCGTGATATTTAAAACGCTGGTTATGGGTTTAAACTTGTTTAGGTTCCACCTCACCGTCAAAGCACAGGAACAACTGTCATCACAGAACAGGGTACCTGTGGCAGAGCTTGGCAATGCAGAGGCTCGAGGCACGGGGGCCAGCGGGGGGGCGTGGGGGGAGGGAAGCGCCTCACCCCGCTTTGTCTGTCCTGGAAGGTCAGGAGCCGCGGACCGGGCCGCCGTGGGGAAACAAGTTCATGTCTGTGCGGGAAGCGGTAAGGGGGCCGTAGAAGGGAACGCGTTGTCGGCGTCCGGCAGTGGGTCGGCTGGGGAGTGGCGTTGATGCAGGTAAGCTAACAGGTCTCCCTTCCTAGCGAGGGGCGTCCTTTCATTCAGCATGTGCTTACGATGTACACGCTGGGCATGTGCTGTGATCCGGGAGTTCGAGGGTAAGCAGAAACCCAGGCCTTGTCCTCAAAGAGTCTAGCGGGCGAGAGAGAAGGGATTTATAGAAATAAAAATCCTATGAATCAGGTAAACTTGCAGACACGATGAGGGTAAGAAGAGAGGCACGCGGGGCAGTAAGCAGCATCTGACCCAGACAGGGCGACCCGGGAAGGCGTGGGGGCCTGGCCGAAGGACATACAAGCGCTCAGTAAGCAGGGAGGGAGGACACGTCCATCAGAGGGGGCAGCAGCAATACCACAGCCTGTGGGGGGGATGGGGGAGGAAAGGGGGGCAAGAGGTGGAGAGGAATCAAGACCCTAAGAACAGCAAGAGGAGGGAGCAGCGGAGGGAGGCTCAGAGGCCTGCAGGGGTGTGTTCCCACCGGCTGGGAAGGGTCGGGTGTAAACGTATTGGGGTCGTCACCATGTCCTCTGCCAAAGCTGGGGAGAAGACAGAGCTTTCCCCGCTCCTACCAGCTGACCCCTCTCCAGCCGTGTGACCACAGGCCGTTCCGGGGCTCTGGGACGCAAGGGGCTCACCGGTCGCCGAAGCAGCCGGCTGCGCGGAGAGGGCAATAAAGGCGCCGACCCAGCAGCCCGGCCCGGCTGGCTGGAGACCCTAGCGCAGAGCCACAGCATGACGGAGCAGAGCCTCCCGCCTCCCGCCTCCCGCCTCCCGCCTCCCGCCTCTGCCGGCAATGTTGGAAGCCCAAGGCATCCCTGTAGCCATGTCTTGGCCTCCACGAGTGGAGAAAAGCATGGGGTGGGGGGGGGGGCTGAAACCCCCTTTCAAATCTGCTGCCACGTGGAGTCCCGTGGGAGGTTCACGGAGCTGTCCTCACAGGCGGAAAGGGGGAGGCCTCTGGGTGCACCGTCCCTTGTCACCCAGGGAGGTGTCAGGGGGCTGCGGAGGCACTGAATTACCCTCCTGCGGGGGTGGGGGGTGGGGGGTGGGGTGGGAGGGGAGGCCCGAGCCAGGCTGGCTTAGCAGGACCAGCAGCCCCTTCGAAGCCAGGGCTCGGGGGAGGCAGGGCCTCTGCCTGTAAACCAGTCCCGTGCCCACCTGTCAGTGCCCGTCTCCCCCAGGAGCGGGACCCTGTAAAGCGGGGATGTCACCTGCCACCATCACCCGGGCAGGTGCTAGGTCTGCCTGCCGCTCACGTGTCCTCAGGAGTGTGTGTGGAACAGCTCCAGGTCCCAGTTTCCCCATGTTCTGGTGTGTCATCTCCTTGCTGGAGGCGGTACCTCCAGACCCAGCTGGCGGGGTTCGGGCTCCAGACACCTCCTAAGCGGCCCGGCTGCACCCCGACTCCACGCGGCCTGAGCGTTTGGTCCGGAGAACGCGCTTCTCTCCCCTTCCTTTCCTTAAAGACACTCCGGGTCCTCTGGGACCTGGACCCCGAGCGACCCTCACGCACGAAGGACACGCAGCAAACCTCTCACGCTCTCGGCTCGGCTCCTTCCAGTGGAGGAAACGGGCTCCAGGATGCTGTGTGGCTGGAAAGACACCTCGCGACCCCCAGGTGAACAGCAGGGAAGGCTCCTCCCAGCCTCTCTCTCCAGCTGCCCCTGCCCCCAGCCTCTACCCCTCCCCTCCCGGCTCAGAGCCCGCAGCCTCTACCCCTGCCCTCCCGGCTCAGAGCCTGCAGCCTCTACCCCTGCCCTCCCGGCTCAGAGCCCGCAGCCTCTACCCCTGCCCTCCCGGTTCAGAGCCCGCAGCCTCTACCCCTGCCCTCCCGGCTTAGAGCCCGCAGCCTCTACCCCTGCCCTCCCGGCTCAGAGCCCGCAGCTGGCTTCCTTTAGGGCTCCGGGGCAGGGGGACAAAGAGAGGCAACGCACCCCCTCAGCAGGCCCCACTGAGCCCACAAAACAGGCCCCTCTTCCCGGACGCTCCCCTCCCCCACTCCTTCCTCTGCCTTCCAGGGCCCCCTGACCCAGCATCTCCCTGGAGAAACGTGTGTGTGGTGGTAGTGGTGGGGGTGCACAACATTGGCTCAGGGACTTGCACCCCACAAGGGCGGCCCTGACTCTCCCAAGGCCCCCCTTCTAGGCCCCCTCCAGCATGACACCCTCCCACCCCTGGAGTCCCCAACACAACAAGCCCTACAGCCTAGGCTTTGAAACCCTGGGAGGGCAGACCTGGGTGGGAACCCAAGAATCCTCCCTCTTCACGCATATGGGAAAGCCAGGGCCCAGAGAAGGCCCTGCCCGGGATGCTGCAGACCGGGGACCCCACCCCCCCCCCCCCACCCCCCCCCCCCCCCCCCCCCCCCCCCCCCGCAGGCTCCTCGCTCTGCACCAGCTGCCCAGCAGGGGAAGGAAGGACAGAGCTCTGAGGTTCCTGGAGGTGGGAGCCTAGGAAAGGGGCCTATTGGGGCCAACTCTGGGCCAAGGAGACCGCCTTACACCAAGGACAGCGTGGCAATGCCCTGCCCCCACTCCCCCTCTGCATGCCCAGCCCAGACCTGAGGAGGCCCAGACCTGAGTGTGCCGCCCAGAGCCACAGCAATGGCCGCCACTCCCTGAGCAGTTCCTCTGTGCCAGGCACCATGCTAGCACCTTGATTCTCTGAGGGTATTTCTAATATTCCCATTTTATAAGAGCTCAGAATGAAGGTCAGAGAGTTGAATCCACAGGCCTGAGACCACCCGGCTAAGGAGTGGTGGGAGAGGGGAGAGGAGAGAAAAATGTTTGAGCTGGAAGGATCTCCGACATCTCTTCCTGGTTTCGGACCCAGGTCTGTCTCTGTTCCCTGGGGATCCCCACCCAGGCTGGCAGGGGCCACCTGGGCAGGCTCAGGCTAGTCCACCTGCTGCCTCGGAGGTGCTGGTGCGAGGAGGGAGGAGCTACAGGGCAGACGTGGCCATCCCAGGGGAGCCCAGCGCCTGCCCTGGTCTGTAGGATCATCCTCCCCTCACGCGCCTAAACCGGTGCCTCACCCTCAGGTCACCTGGTGTCGGAGAGAGTGCGTGGCCTGGCCGGTGTGGCTCAGTGGTTGAGCATCGACCTATGAACCAAGAGGTCACCGGTTCGATTCGGGCTCGATCCCCAGTAGGGGGCATACAGGAAGCAGCATCGGGGACCACCCTCCCACCCCCGGACACTCTCACATCAATGTTTTTAGCCCTCTCCCTTCTTCCTGCTCTAAAATCAATAAAAAAAAACCTATTTTTAAAAAGATAGAGACAATGCTTGGGCTTTGGGATTGTCAGATCTGGGATTGGACCCCTCCTTGGTGTGACCTTAGGCCTCAGTTTCTTTACCTGTAAAATGGGGATAGCTATCTAGCAGGGTTGCCAGGAGGAATGGGAGGAAGCTGTGAAAAGGGCCTCGCGCAGGTGATAAATCCGTGGTAACCGCGCTGCCGGGTGTGCCCAGCTCGGTGGCCCTCGCCCTCCTGGGCGGGCCTGGGAGCAGGCTTCTCCTCAGAAGGAATCAGCAGCCGCGGGCACAGAGCCTCCTGGAACCTGGCAAGGCTCCTTGGCGCCGAGCCCTGCACGTGAGCTCTTCTGCAATGAGCTCCCCACTAAAAATACCCCCCTGGCCGGCACACCTACCCCCTGGCCCGGCACCGGGCATGCCTGAGCCACCCACATCCCGGGGTCGGGCAGGGGTGAGGATCCCCAGCCTGAAAGAGAACCTGCCACACGGCGTGTGCACAGAGCGGGGCTTTATTGAAAGAGATACAGAACGGGACGAGGGTCCCTGCCGCCTGTGAGACAGCCTCCATCACCCCTCCTGCCTTGGCTCCTGGCCACCCCTCCCCCGCCGCGGGCTCCCGGGCAGCCAGCAACACAAAGGGTCTCTCCCAGCCTCATGGCAGGCGCCCAGAGGGCCTCCCGGGTTCTGCTCAGGAGGGGCGGGGACGGGGGGCCAAGGACAGTCACAGCATCCGTCCACCTGCGCCCGGACGGCCCACCTCACTTGCAGCTCTGGAGCCGGGTCCTGTGGTGCTTCTCCTGGGTCAGGAGGGGGATGACGGTGTCGCTGTGGGAGACCCTCAGCCGGCTGCCCCAGGCCCCCTCCTTGCCGCCGGCGGTGGCGGGCTCGGGTGGGAGGTTGTCCAGGTCGCCGCGGGAGCCCACGGCCTTGCCTCGCCCCCGCCGGCACCGACGCCGGAGTTGAGCTCCATGAGCTCCAGCTCGTGCTTGGCGGCCGTCTCCAGGACGCGCTGCTTGTTGTAGTAGCGGACGAAGTTGTTGATGATGGGGTGGATGGGGAGGGCGATGGCGATGACCCCGCACAGGAAGCTGATGGCCGCGTTCAGCTTGCCCAGCGTGGTCTTGGGGTAGATGTCGCCGTAGCCCACGGTCGTCATGGTGATGATGGCCCACCAGAAGGACTGCGGGATGCTCTTGAACAGCGTCTCGGGGTGGCTCTGCTCCATGGTGTAGCCGAGGGCGGAGAAGACGAAGATGCCCACGGCCAGGTACATGAGCAGCAGCCCCAGCTCCTTGAAGCTGCGCTTGAGCGCGTAGGTGAGCGTCTGCAGGCCGGTGGAGTGGCGCGCCAGCTTGAAGATGCGGGCCACGCGCATGATGCGCAGCGCCTGCACCGCCTGCTGCACCTTGGTCAGCTCCATCATGCGCGCGCCCAGGTGCGTGAGCGTCAGGCTCACGTAGAAGGGCAGGATGGCCAGCACGTCCACGATGTTCATGAAGGACAGGACGAAGTGCAGCTTGTTGGGCGAGGCGAAGAGGCGCAGCAGGTACTCCAGCGTGAACCAGCCGATGCACGCCGTCTCCACGCTCTCCAGCGTCGGGTGCTCCACGCGGCTGCCCTCGGCGTCCAGCACCTGCAGCTCGGGGATGGTGCCCATGCACATGACCACGGACGACAGGAGGATGAGCAGGAAGGACAGCACGGCCACGGCGCGCGCGGGGCGCGAGGACTCGGGCTTCTCCAGGAACTTCCAGACGCGCTGCTGGCAGCGGCGCCAGCGGCCCGCGGCCGCGTCCAGGCCCAGGTCGTCCAGGATGCTGCACGCGGCGCGCGATCTCCTCCAGCTCCTCGCGCTTCTCGCGCAGGTGGCTGCGGCAGCACTGGTCCAGGAACTTGAGGTCCACCTTCCAGAAGTCCATCTCGCCCTTGAAGCAGATGGGGCAGATGCCCTTCTTCATGTGCACCTCCCCGAAGTAGTACACCTCGATGACGCACTTGAAGGCGTCCGGGTCGCGGTCGAAGTAGAACTCGCGCTTCCCCGGGTCGTAGTCGTCGCACAGCGAGAAGATGCTGTCGTAGCCGCCGGCCAGGCAGGTCAGCAGCTCCGCCAGCCGGGTCTCGGGGTACCGGCACAGCAGGTCTCCGTACAGCACCTGCCGGACGCCCCCCACGTTGACCACGATCTCCACATCCTCGCCAGCCCGGGAGCCCTGGCTGTCCGGCTCCGGGAGGCTGCGCTCCCCGGCTCCGTCCATTCTCCCGGCTCCGCGCCCCGTCGCCGCCACCGCCGCCGCCGCCGCCGCCCGGGAGTCCGCCGGTCCCACCGGAGCGCGGCTCTCGGCTCTCGGGGAAGCCCAGCCGGCGCCCGCCTGCTCGGGAGGGCGGTCACAGCGGGGAGCCGCCGGCGGGGACGCGCCGCGGAGGAGGAGGCGGGCACCCGGCGGGGCTCGGGGCGGGCATCCGGGCGCCGGGGCGCGTAGGCGGGGGGCTCTCGCGGCCTCGGGCCCCGCCGCGGGCACTCACCTCGGCTCTCCGAGCGGCGCGATCCGCCCCTGGGGCTCGGCTTCCTGCAGAAGTGGGGTGTCCTGGGTTGCGGCAGGCAGGGTCCCCTTCCCCGGGGCGCGCAGACAGCGCCTAGCGGGTCCCGGACCCACGCGGGCCCCGGCGTGTGTGCCCCGCGCCGGCCGTGCCCCTGCGCTCCGGGCCGCGCAGCGCGCGAGGTGTTGGGAGAGCGAACTTGGGCCGGCTCAGCCCGAGCCGTTCCCGAGCACAATAGGAATTCCGGCCTGACGTCAAGAGCCTTTCAAGCTGTACCCTCCTCGGGTGCAATCCGGCCGGGCACGCGCGGCAGCCGCCTGGAGCCGCTTAACCCTTGCGCGGACGGCACGGCTGCGCGCCCCCCGCCCCCTCCCCGCGCCAGGCCCGCCCCTCCCCGCGCAGCGGGCCGCCGGGGGCCGGGCCGCCGGGAAGTTTCCCCGAGGGAAGAAGATGGTGAAAGACCGCGGTTGCCTGTTGCTCTGCAGGGAAAACCTGCCCGAGAAAGCCCTCAGCGGGGCGCTCCTGCGCCCGGGCCCGCCGGGCCCGCCTGGGCAGCACTTCCCACACTCACCCGCACCCTGCACAGGGAGGACATGCGGTCCGGGCCCGGTGGCAGAGCTGGCACTGGCCCCAGGCCGCAGGGAAGCGGAGCAGAGCCCAGACCCTTTTCTTTTTCTTTTTCTTTTTCTAAATATATTTTATTGATTTTTTTACAGAGAGGAAGGGACAGGGATAGAGAGTTAGAAACATCGATGAGAGAGAAACATCGACCAGCTGCCTCCTGCACACCTCCTACTGGGGATGTGCCTGCAACCAAGGTACATGCCCTTGACCGGAATCGAACCTGGGACCCTTCAGTCCGCAGGCCGACGCTCTATCCACTGAGCCAAACTGGCCAGGGCATAAGAGCCCAGACCCTCTTCACCCACAGTTTCCCACCGCCCTCGCTGGGCCCAGGCGGTGAGCAGGTGGAGGCCCTGCCTCAAGGCCTGGCTGCCCTCCGCCTCCCGTTTCTCTGCAGCCCAACACCACCACCACCACCAGCTCCCAGATGCCCCAGTTTGCAGGCTCCCGCCTCCCAGTTCCCACTCTGACCCACACACCTGGTGGCCGCAGCTGTCTGTCGGCCACTCACATGCGGAGCCACTGCACCTGCTGCCATCACCCACACTGCAGGTTATCCAGCGTCCCTGTGGCCTGGGCACGTGGTAAAGGAAGACTCTAGAGGAAGATGGGCAGCCGGGCACAGGTGGGTTTCGGGGCAGGGAGATTGCGCTGTAGGGTACAGTGATGGCGGGTACTATGCAATTGTCCAAACCCACAGACTGTCCAGCACTGAACCGTAATGGAAACTATGGCCTGCGAGGTTCATCCATGGTAACAGTGTCTCATTCTGGTGGGGCTGTCCATAGTGGGAGGGGGGGGCTGGGGGGGCAGGGGTATGTGGGAGCTCTCTACTTTCTGTTCAGTTTTACTGTGAAACTAAAGCTATTCTGGAAAATGAAGTCTATTAAAATACATTCTGTAGGCTGGGGTGTTTTGTGTTTTTTTTTAACTTAAGTTTCTATTTATTAATGGATCATGAAATCCACTTTCCGGCTCACTGACAATACTTTTTTTTTAAGTTTTTTTTAAATATATATATATATATATATATATTAAATATATATTTTATTGATTTTTTACAGAGAGGAAGGGAAAGAGAGTTAGAAACATCGATGAGAGAGAAACATCAGCTGCCTCTTGCACACCCCCTACCTTGGGGATGGCCCGCAACCAAGGTACATGCCCTTGACCAGAATTGAACCTGGGACCCTTCAGTCCGCAGGCAGATGCTCTATCCACTGAGCCAAACCGGTTAGGGCAGGCAATACTTTTCTTTAATGAGATAGTATAATATTAGAATACATCAGGCTAAGTAAGTATTGTTCGGTGAAACTTCGTTTTACAAATTGTATTTCCTTTTCATATAAAATAAACATGTAACCTGTTACTACAGAGTAAGGAATTGAAATTCAGAAAGGTTGAGCAGTAATATCATTTATTATAAGCTTTATAACTGGCTATTATAAATGCATCATGAGCCAAGCGCTTTCCGAATGCTTTGCATGTTCATTGAATCCCCCAGCATCTCTCTGAGGAAACAAGATGGCAGGTAACCTGCCAAGGTCACTCAGCCAGCAAGTGGCAAAGTCGGAGTCTGTGCCCAGCGGCCTGCGGTCACGGCCCAACGCTTCGCCTCCAGGCCCTGGTCACACAGCTGGTCGTGGTGCAGCTGGGACTTGAGCCGAGGCCCACCTGGCTCCAAGGCCAAGTCTCCTCTCCAATCTAGTGCAGCCGGTCCCCTCCCCACACACCCGGCTCATCCTCCAGCCCCTGCTCATTCACTCCGTCTCCGTGTCCTTAGTGGATCCCTAGTACCGACAGAGGCCAGTTCCAACTGTATCTTAATCTAGGCCAGTGGTCAGCAAACTCATTAGTAACAGAGCCAAATATCAATAGTACAACGATTGAAATTTCTTTGGAGAGCCAAATTTTTTAAACGTAAACTTCTTCTAACGCCACTTCTTCAACATAGACTCGCCCAGGCTGTGGTATTTTGTGGAAGAGCCACACTCAAGGGGCCAAAGAGCCGCATGTGGCTCGCGAGCTGCAGTTTGCCGACCACGGATCTAGGCTAAATGGGCTTAGAAACACCCATTTATTCCAGCATTTCTTCAAGTATGCATGGGGCTCCAATGGCAAGCGCACACACACTCACACACTCACAGTCACACCCAGGTTTGGTAGTGGGTTCATTCTCTAGTAGAGAATGCGTTTTTTATAACTGATTATTACAGCTTGCAGTGATCAGTGTAGCAGAGAGGTCTGTGTAAGAAGCAGTGTTCCTGAGTTTCCCTACAGGGGGCGCTGAGGGGTGGCCCACAGGCTTGGAAATCTGAGAAGAGACAGGAAGAGCGAGAGGCTGCATTTTGCCCCGAAATGGTGTTTGCTTTTGGGGGTGTTGGTGACCCCTCAGCAGGTGGAGCTCTCTGGCTACCCCACGGGACAGTCCCTGGGCCCATGGTGCGGCGGGAGCCAGGAGTTCCAGGTACCTCGCTGGCTCAGCAACCCTGGAGACACTGGCCTCTGGGAGAGCACACGCTGAAGCCCAGCCTGCAGGTCTGGAGCCCTCACCTGGTGTGCCCGCCTCACCTGGTGTGCTCGCCTCCCCTGGGAGGGGGCAGCCCATGCAGAGGAAGGCACGTGGTTTGGAGGCAGGCTGGTAGGCGCTGAAACTCAGGGGGGAAGCTGGAAACAGACCTCAGGGAGCCCAGTCGATCCTGGGCCCTCAGGTCATTGCTCAATAGTTGATTGGTTGTGCAATGAGTTTATTGAGTATTGCCAGCATTTCTTACTGAGATAGCATAGAGTATAATAGGAAATATCAGAGTACGTCACACATGGTGAAAATAAGTATGGCATCCTATCTAATAATAGAGTAATATGCAAATTAACCGTACCTCCACGACAAAAATGGCGGCCCCCATAGCCACAAGATGGCGGCGCCCAGTACGCTCAGCTCCACTGCTGGAGTGTCCAGCCTGTGGGCAGGAGCAGCGAAGCTGGATCCACCTCCGGAGGGGTTTTTGATCCGCCCCCAGACACGGCAGTCAGAGCCAGGACAGCAGGGCATGGAGGCTTCCCTGGCAGCGGGGAAGCCCCAGGCCCTGCAGACAGAGCCCGGACAGCAGGGCATGGCAGCTTCTGTGACAGCGGGGAAGCCCCAGGCCCTGCAGACAGAGCCGGGCCGGGATGCAGGGAATGGTGGCTTCCGCGGCAGTGGGGAAGCCCCAGGCCCTGCAAACAGAGCCCGGACAGCAGGGAATGGTGACTTCCGTGACAGCGGGGAAGCCCCAGGCCCTGCAGACAGAACCTGGACAGCAGGGCATGGAGGCTTCCCTGGCAGCGGGGAAGCCCCAGGTCCTGCAAACAGAGCCGGGCTCGGACTGCAGGGAATGGCGGCTTCCGCAGCAGCAGGGAAGCCCCAGGCCCTGCAAACAGAGCCTGGACAGCAGGGCATGGGGGCTTCCTTAATGTGTCTGTGTCCTCAAAGCCCCTAGGCCTGGCAGACAGAGCACACTGCAGGGCATTGGGGCTTCCTTCACATGGCGCATGGGGAGGCCGGCCGAAAGCGGAGAGCAGGGCATGGGGGCTTCATCTCCATGGCTGCAGCGAAACCTCCAGGCCCACAGAGAGCAGAGAACCACGGGGAGTTGGCCTAAGCCATCAGTAGGACATCCCCTGAGAGCTCCTGGATTGTAGAGGGTGCAGGTTGGGCTGAGGGACCCCCGTGCACGAATTTCGTGCACCGGGCCTCTAGTAGATTATATAGTAGAAAACATCAGAGTATAACCGGACAACCAATGGGTCCCTGTCACTACTTGAGCCAATTAAGCAGAGACAGGGTTGAATCATATGAGCACTTATTCTAGTACTAGTGGCCCAATGCACAGATTCGTGCACATTGAAAGGAAATTAATTAGAAGAAATATTTTAATATCACTATTCTCCCTTTCTCTATAATGGAAGTGTCAACCAAGTTCATGATGGACAATGACAGATGGAAACACACACATGCGATTGGCGCCAGTGAGAGCTTTATATGTATAACACATGCGCGAGTCAACTTAGCCTTTATAGATATAGAATAAACATGCTTAATTAGACCTGCTTTCTGATGTAGCTAAACTTTTTCCAGCCCAGTGAAGCACCCCAACTTCTCTTTCAGGTAATTGTCAGCAACACAGCAGTAAATATCAACACAAAGCAGATTATTATTGTAGATCAGGCAGGGAGAACAAAGGGTAAAATATTTAACTGCAGCAGTGTTTGAGTATATTCTGTGAAGTGAGAAAACCTGAAGTCATTTTCAAGGCCCACCATTTCTTACTTCTTTTCAGTCGGGTCAAGTTTCTAAGCTTTCTAAATCTCTGTTTTCCAGCTAATGAAAAGAAAATAGGATCCCACCGAGTCTCCTATCTACCTACTCCAGGACTTCTGTGAGGACCAAATGAGATGAGGCATGGGAAAATGCTTCACAGACATTTGGTTATAGTGTAAAATGTTTCCACCTGGCTATAAAACAAATCATGTTCCTGGGCTGAAGAAACTCCAAGGAGGCTTATTCGCTAGGGAGAGGAAGCCGGGTGTTGCTATGTGATATCATTACTCACACGGACACTAAACATATTAGCCTTTGATAGATAGATAGATAGATAGATAGATAGATAGATAGATAGATAGATTTTATATATATATATGTATGTATATATATATGTATGTATGTATATATATATATATATATAGATTGCCAGCAGTATGGGAGAGCAGCAGGTCATCCACAAAAACCTGCTCTCCACCCCACCATAAGCCAGCAGCTTATATCGGGTAAAAGGACAAAAGATTACATGGGGAAGTAGCCAAAGGGTATGCCAAATGGGCAATTAACAGGTAAGCAGAGGACTGGGGTCTTCAAAACACTAGTGATAGGCAAGGGCTGGGATCTTTAATGGGCTGGCGATTCTGGTTTCTCCAACACGTTGTTCATCTTTCCCTGATAATAGGCAGCTCCCTGATGGGGAGGATGGGCTGCATTTCCAGGTGAGCTCCCAGGTCCTGTGTGTGTAACTGCCAGCCAGGTTAGAATGCGCCTTCTTTAATCAGAGCAAAACAATCTCGGTTAACAGAGCATAATTCATATTTCTTACATTTCTAGCTGGTTCCCCACCATCCTACTTCTGCCCTATCAAGAGTCCATCGCACCTGGTAAACGTAAGTATGGCTTAAACCTGGCCACCGTAGCCAGAGCTCACTCCAGCGCCAGAACGTCCATTCGGCAAATCTCAGACCCTGTCACCAGAGGACGCTGGTCCCAAGCTGCAGGGAGAGAGGAGGGGTAGCGGATGCAAAATACAGTGGAGGAAATGCTCAGACAGCCCACCGCAGAGCAGGTGCACGCCCACAACAGGTGTGGGAGAGAGACGGCTGTAAATCACAGGTCCGGGGGGGCCGGGGGGGGGAGAGGCTAGAAACTGGAGGGCTGGTCACAGAAGAGGGAGGGGAGGAGACTCCTGAGGATGCCCAGACCCGCCGGAAGCCAGGCAGCAGAGGAGGGAGGACGCAAGGTAGGCACCCAAGTCCTGCTCCACTCCGTGGGGTGCAGCCCCAGCATTGCAGGGGAGGGGGTGAGAGGTTGGCACTCACTCGCCCCTCAAACCTGCGCACCCCATGTCCCACCTCCCAGACCCAAAACGATCGCGGGCCTCGGAGCCTTGGCTACTCACATGTCTGAGCCAGAGTGCCCCCACTTCCTGTCCCCCAAGCCTCACTCGTCCCCCCCGGGCCTCTGCTCACCTGGCCAGGTGGCACCTGCAGGTTGGGTATTTGGATTCCTTCTCACCTGCTGTTCTCCCTGGGCCCGGCTCCTCCTCTGCTATGGACTCAGTTGTGCCTCCTCCGCCCCGCCCCGCCCCCCATTCCTATGTGGAAGCCTTCACCCCTCAGTGTGACTGCATTTCAAGATGGGGCCTTTAAGGAGATAATTGAGGTTTAATGAAGTGAGGCCCGGATCTAATTAGTGTCCTTATAGGAAGAGACACCTGAGGTCTCTCTCCCTCTCCACACACCATCACAGGGGAAAGGCATGGGAGGGTGCAGCAGGAAGGCAGCCATCTGCAAGCCAGGAAGAGAGCCCTCCCCGGAAACCCTAGCAGCCCCTCGACCTTCGGCTTCCAGATGCCAGAAGTGTTTTGTTATAGCAGCCGGGACAGACTCTGGCATCCTCCTTCCTCCCTCACAACTGCCATGTCCTCCCTCGACCTGCCCCTCCTCTAAGCTCTGGACACAGACATTTTGTCATCTGACCCCTGGACCCTGTCTGGGTTTTGTGAAGGCTTAGACTGGGATGTCACAGGTTAAAATATACATATATTGACGGTCACTGATGCATAGAAACTTGAGCCTATATCCACTGAGAGTTTCCTGAAAGATGAAACCAGGGAAAAGGTCTGGACTTTTTCTTTTTTTTTTTTTCCTAAAAATGGACCGTTTCTGCCGGTGGCATATTCCGTCCTGTAGGTGACTTCTATTCAAATTGTACCTTTCATGATATCCTGGGGGAGGAGGGAACGCAGAACCTTCTGTGAGACGCAGGAAACAGCAGCAATTTTGACGCTTGTGGGCTTGTCATTTCGATCGGAAGGGGAAACACAGTCAATGTGGGCATTCTGGGAGCGATGGTTGGAGCTGTACTGTTCTTTACTGAATATGTATTTTTTTTGATTTGTTGAACAATAACATTTTGGGCTACAGAATGCTTAATTTTGATGGCGCTAATTAAAACAGTACATGAGTATCTAAGTGATTTGTCTAGACGGCGGATGCTGCGAGCTATAATCTATTCCTTTTTTTTTTTATGGAATAATCAGTTCTGTTCAGTTAAATTTCCTTTGTGTGTTGCTGAGTTTAATAATACCTTTCACCAAGATTCTCTACTCCCTCAGACAGGTACATTTCCCTATTCGCTGTGCGCCGCTCCGGGTAGGAAGCTGCCCCTGGGACCCTGGAGAATTGCTTGCCCTGAAGACAGCCTACCTACTACTGTCTGAATCCACTGGACGTCAAGGGCAGGAGGCCAGCTGGGTGGGAGGGGGTGTGCGTAGAGAAGAGTGGGGGCAGATAGAGAGGAGAATGATGGAAAACTGAATCATCAGGAAACCTCAGGGGGTTTTTTTGCCCCAGGTCCTGAGCTTCTTTTTTCTTTTCTATGCCTCAGTGTTTTCATCTGCAAAATGGAACTAGTACAAGATCTTGTAAGAAACCACTGAAATAATGGGGGTGTGAACCGGCTTTATAAACTATAAGATGCTGAACACGGGAAGGCGATGGGAGGAAGAAGGAAGGGAGGGAGGCGGGCAGGGAAGAGGAGGGCAGGGAGGAGGAGGAAAGATGGAGAGGACGTTGACGTCCTGGGAGCCAGTCCCACTGTGGGCGGATCCCCATGCGTGCACACCCCCGCCTCCCTGGGCCTGTTCAGCTGTGACTCATCCCGCTCTGGTGGTGGGTGGGAGGACTGGGAACATGACAGAGCCGCCACACGTCCCAGATGTGTAGAAAGATGTGGGAGCCATTGGGCCAGGGCAGCTGACTGGAGGGTGAGGGACAGGAGTCCCTCAGGGCTGAAATCAAGTTCCGTTTAGTTTTTCGGGGAAAGAAAAACAGCTGGAAAGGGGCCCACTGTTGGGAGTGGAGCGTCAGGAGGAGAGGGTGGGATGCTGTGTGCTTCGGCATGTGTGCTGAAAGCATCCTGGGAGTGTGAAAGGAGAAGAAACTCTGAAAAGCAAGCCCTGCAGCATTTCCTTTTCTTTAGTTGCACAGTGAACATATAGTCATTGCAAAATTTTTGAAAAATGTGTGAACCCCATATTTGTACCCCTCAACTGACTATTTGCCCGGGGCCCGTGTTGGGTTCTCGGTGACTGTGTGGGGGGTTACCACCATGCAGCAGCTTAAAGCCACAGCATTTGTTATCTCCCAGGTTCCACACGTCAGCTGTCTGGCCAAGACTTAGCGGGTCCTCTGCTCATGGTCTCACAGGCTTCATTCAAAACGTGGCTGGGACTGGGCGCTCATCTGAAGCTAAGGCCCTCTGACCTGCTCACGTGGCAGGATTCATTTCTTTGCGACTAGAGAACCCATGCATGCTTACTCTTCTTTGAGTCCAGGAGCGCAACCTCTCTGATCCCAGTGAAGGCCTACATCCTCAGGCTTACCTGATTAGGCCAGGCCCACACAGAAGAATCTCCCTTTGATGAACTCAAACATACACCATTACATTACTTTTACATGAGCCCCTCCTCCCCTCACATGAAATACTGAGGTATAAGTCTGACAAAATTTCCACGAGATCTATATGAGGAAAACTACAAATTCTGGTGAAAGAAATCAAAGAAGAATTAAACTGAAGAGATATTCCATGTTCATGGATAGGAAGACTTGTTTTGTCACGATGCCCATTCTTCCTGACGTGATCTGTAAATTTAATGCAATCCCAATAAAAATCCCAGCAAGTAATTTTGTGGATATTGACAACTGATGCTAAAGTTTATATGGAGGGCAAAACACCCAGAATAGCCGGCTCAATATTGAAGGAGAAGAACCAAGTCAGAGGACTGACACTCCTCGACTTTAAGACTCACCATAAAGCTACAGTGGTAGTGATGGAAAACAGACAAATAGATCAATGGAATAGAGTCCGGGTAAATACACAGAAATATACTAGTAGTCCGCTGATCTTTGACCAGGGAATAAGGCAATACAATAAAGCAAAGATCGTCCTTCAATACACGATGCTGGAACAACTGGACATCTACAGGTAAGAAAAGTAAATCTAGACACAGTCTTTACACCCTTCCCAAGACTAACTCAAAATGGATCATAGCCCTCGATGTAAAACGCAGAACAACAAAACTCCTAGAAGACAACGGAGGAGAACACCGAGGTGACCTTGGGTATGGCAATGACTTTTTAGATACAACACCAAAGGCACATGATCCAGGAGAGAGATATGCGTCAGCTGGACTTTATTAAAAACTTCTGCTCTGCGAAAGACGGTGTCAAGAGAATGCGAAGACAAGCCACAGACCGGGAGAAAGTACTTGCGAAAGCCCCGTCTGATAAAGGACTGTTATCGAAAACATACAAAGAACTCTTAAAACTTGACAGCGAGGGAACAAATAACCCAGTTAAAAGCAGGCGTGTCTGTCCACGTCCTGTGTCCCTCATGGAGCTGAGCTGCCGCAGGAAGTCCGGCCTCCAGCTCGGCACAGAGGAGAGGGAACATGAGGCCTGGGGACAGCCGCCACCTCCTCCTTTCCCATGGAATTCAGCTCAGAGCCATGGACACTGACACTCCTTTGAAACGCCTCAGCGTCCCACTCTGGGGGGCTTTTCTCTCGGTGCCCCCAGCTCTGAGTCTGCTCCTGGGGGTGTGATGGGGTCCAATGAGGAGGGAAAGGGCAGACGGGGGGAAGTGGGAAGGTGCGCGTGTGGGCTGAATGGGAGGGAGCGGAGTGGGAGGTGGGATGGAGAGAGAGAGGGAAGGGGGATGGGACTAAGGAGAGAACGTTCAGGAACGTCTTCTCATGTTTTGAAGAAAATGTCATGCCAGGCAGGACTTGATAATTACTGTCATTTGTGGGGTGTTTCCGTGCGAGAGAAGCAAATAATTATGATGCCATGAGCTCGGCGCCTTCCTCCAAATCAGCCCAGCCACCAAACGCAGATGCTGCGGTGTCCTGGGGGCGCCCGTGCCCTCGGCCCCCCATGCCGCACCGCAGCGCCCTCTGGGGTGTAGAAGGGTCTCCCCGTGTGGCTATGCCCGTCAGATGGGCCTTCACATTGTACAGGTGGGCCTGGGCAGAGCCTCTGGTCATTGAGGTCCTCCGTCACCGGCTCCCTCCACGCAGGGGTGGGCCTCGGCGTGTCGGCCTCCGGCGATGGAAAGCGCGTGACAGGCAGGAAACGGGGAGGCGCACCGTGAAGGGGAGGAGAGGCCGCTTCGTTTTCCGCTTCCTGAGAGCGCAGGCATGCCTGCCCGAGGCCACGAGGCCCAGGTCCCTCCAGGCAGCGTGGCGCTCCGTCGGAGAACGAGGCTGTGAGCCCCCCTCTGCGCGGAGGGCGGCAGGCCTTGGACAAGTCATTGCGCCTCCCGGAGGCTTCGCTGCCTCTTCGCTGGCCCAGGGTCCGAGACCACATATCCAGGGCCTCGTTCCAAGGAGCGTCTCTGCAGATGTGCCCAATGGAAGCTGAATGATGGATGCGGCTGGACCCTCCTCCCACAGGATGGCTGCCCTCCTGAGCTCCTGTCACCATTGCCCCCTCCACCTCCCGAGGCAGGAAAACAAGGATCGTCTCTGGAAATGTGCAGCTTCCACGTCCCTTCCTCTCCCTCTTTTGTGTGAGTCATGTGACCGCTCTGAACCGGTCATGTGACTGCTCTGAACCGGTAGGCAGGGCTCTAAACTGGACGTGGCAGAACAGAAGCTGCACGACAAGGCTGTGCCGATGCGGAGGGGCTGACGGAAGTGAAAACCCTCAGAACCCAGGTGGTGCCCCACGGCAGCGTTCCTTACGATCGGCACCGTTCCGGCTCTGTCGGCCCACTGCGTGTGAGTGTGACGGCCCTGTCGGCTCACTGCGTGTGAGTGTGACGGCCCTGTCGGCCCACTGCGTGTGAGTGTGATGGCCCTGTCGGCTCACTGCGTGTGATGGCCCCGTCGGCCCACTGCGTGTGAGTGTGACGGCCCTGTCGGCCCACTGCGTGTGAGTGTGACGGCCCTGTCGGCCCACTGCGTGTGAGTGTGACGGCTCTGTCGGCCCACTGCGTGTGACGGCCCTGTCGGCCCACTGCGTGTGAGTGTGACGGCCCTGTTGGCCCACTGCGTGTGAGTGTGACGGCCCTGTCTGCCCACTGCGTGTGAGTGTGACGGCCCTGTCGGCCCACTGCGTGTGAGTGTGACGGCCCTGTCAGCCTACTGTGTGTGACGGCCCTGTCGGCCCACTGCGTGTGAGTGTGATGGCCCTGTCGGCCCACTGCGCGTGACGGCCCTGTCGGCCTACTATGTGTGACTTTGGCATCTTTCAGATACAACCGTGTCCCAGCAGACCACAGCCTGCCCCCGATCCTGTGCCCCGGGGTTCACTCTGATTGATTGCGGAGCTCCCTAACATACATCATAAACAGCTCCATCATAAACATACATCATAAACATACATCATAAACAGCTCCTGAAGCAGCGGCTCCCTTCTTTGGCTTTGCACAGACAGCGATGGAGATGAAGACCTGCCAGCGAACAACCCCTCCTGCCCACAGCAGGTTCTCCTGACTCCCGGGAGCAAAGGGAAACGTCCCTCCCGGATCTGGTCGGTGGCAAGCGGCTCCGGGGCCATGACTGACAGGTGTCCGCGGCTCCCCGGGCGCCTGCCGCGCGCTGGCTGGAATCACACGTGTGCGCTCAGAGGCGTGAGCCCAGGTCTACACCACCGCCTCCTCGTTGGCGAAGATCCTTTTTCACCCTCCGAGTGGGAAATGTTCTTCCCAGGCCCTGAGAACTCCTGGAGGAGCAGTCTTGGCAATGAGAGTGGACTCTCCCTGCCTCCCGGGCCCACTGCTCCGACAGGTGTTAATGGCACCCTTGATCAGCGGGCAGGTCCACACGTCAGCTGGGGGGGCGGGGGGGTTTGAAGGCCATTTCCAGCTCAGCAGGCAGTAGATGGACATTGCTGGCGTCTTTCTGGCCACATGGGATGATACGACGAGCCGATGTTTGGTGAATAGGAGTTCCTCTGCCCTACAGATTGCCCTGGAGGTTATCTTCCATAATCCCTTACTAAGGGCAGGGCCCCCGATTCAGATTCTAAGTAGTTAAGTGGGGAGACGTTTCTCTTGGGCCCACAGGGCCTTGGTTGCCTTTAGCTCAAAACAATCCACATACCGCAGAGGCACATCTTGGGGTGACTCATTGTGAACCCCACAACCCCATGGAAGGAACAGAGCTTGCTGAGACATCAGAGCAGCATACAGAACCATGCCCCACTGCTCGCAGCTGCGCCCTCCCCACCGTCACGGGATCTGTCACTCCCCGTTCCCCCCGCTTTCTGCTCTTCTCTGGATTAACTGAAGGCCCACTGTTAACCTCAGGAGGCCCCCAGGGAGCGCCCCACGATCCCGCGGAAGCATGGCGGAAAGAGGTGTCAGTATCTTTGTCTGCATCGTCTTTTTTTTTTTTTTTCCTTTAAATATATATTTTTATTGCTTTTAGAGAAGGAAGGGAGAGGGGGAGAGAGAGAGAAACATCAATGATGAGAGCAAATCATTGATCGGCTGCCTCCTGCACGCCCCACACTGGGGATCAAGCCTGTAACTCGGGCCTGTGCCCTGACAGGGAATCGAACCGTGACCTCCTGGTTCCTAGGTCGACGCTCAGCCCCGGGGCCACGCCGGCTGGGCTGCATCTGTCCTCCACGGGCGGATTTCCTCCTTCCCAGGGGCCGTCTCTTTCTGCCCTTGAATGAGTGTCTGAAGGGACAGTCCCCCCACCCCCACGCCCCACGCTCACGGGCGCCTCTATTTCGCTGGGCAGCCGGCACCGGGATCTTGAATTTGGGGGTTGGAAGAAAATGTCTCCTGGGCTGGTTCTCTAAAAGCTCCCCGTTACAGAGAGTCCCTTCCATGATAACTGCTGACTGTGTCCTGTTATCGCCACCCCCACCGCCCCCACGCAGCTGGGCGTACAACTGTCTGCTGATTGCCTCTGGGGTTGGCTCCTTAACGCTCCCATCCCCATAACAGTGCACATGTGACATGCCCGTGCACACGCACGTGTGCACACACATGTACACGCACCCTAAAACTACAAGGGTCAATCACACACTCTAAGCCTGTGCCAGTCCTCTTGGGAGAAGAGCGTGCAAACATGTGAAAGGCTAATTTGTAAAGCGAGAGTTCGATCATACGGAGCCCATAGAAGGGAGAGTCCCTAGGACAGAGATGCTCGCTCTTCAATAAACCTGTCACCCCTGCTCCCTGCCCCCTGCCCCCTGCCCACAGCGGCTCGGGAAATGGCCCAGGTGAGGGCAAGGTTGGCAGAGCTGGGGGTGGGAAGGGGTTAAGCTGGGGGGACTCAACGTGGGGAGGAAGCTTGGCCTCTCAGAGCATCGTGGTGGCAAATGTTCCCTTTGTACTCTTGGCAGCTTGTCTGGACCAATAAGCAGCTCAGCAAATAGTCCTGGATTGCAGTGGTTTTAAAGCGGGGGAGGTCCATTTACCCAGCGTCTGCCGTAGGCAAAAAGCACTCCATTTGCCTCCAGAGGACTTTCCTGGGTGAAGCGACTTGTGAATGATCGCAGGAGGCACCAAGTCTGCAAGCGGATGGAGGCTGGGAGGCGCCTCCCGTGCACATGGGGCCCGCGGATTCTCTGGGCCAGTCCTCAGGCCACAGTGCCAACCCCTCCCCGCCGGCCACAGGCACAAGACAGCCCACGGCCAGGCCCCAGGAGAGCAGAGAGGCTGAGACCCAGACAGGCAGCCTCTGCCCTGGGGCTGGAGGGACCAGGGACACATTCCATTGTCCACCCGGCCACGTCTCCCCCACTGACTTTTGCACATAAAAAGGTCAGAGAATCGAGAACTCAGAGCCACGGCCCCAGCGTGTGGCCCCAGGGCTCCGGGGGCTGAAGGCCACTGGCTATTGATTGGCCTCTGAGATTCATTCTTGAACCGGGTCTGTCTGACCTCGTGGGCTGTGGAGCTGGTGGCCAGCAGACTTTTAACTGGACGGCCCTCCGGGGTCACAGCAGTCAGTCCTTCCACGTGGGAGGGCCCGTCGGTTAGTATTCCCCCCCACCCCACCCCCGTCAGCAGCACCGGGGGCCTGGGAGACCTTGTGGGGCGGTGCCGTTCAGAGTCCCTGGAACAAATGGGAGAGGAGAGAGAGGAGAGGGTCAGTGCTGCCATCTGCACCTGGGCTGGGGGGGGGGGCGCACATTGGGGGGCGGAGGGAGGAGGCCTGTGTTGTTGTCCTCCCTTTACAAATGCAGATGAAGCGACAGAGCTTGCTGAAGTTCAATACAGTTGGTGGCAAAGCCTGAACTTAAATCCATGTCTTTCTACCACGGAGACCATTCCAAATGCTCCCTCATCTTCTCCCGGGAGCCATGGAGCGGCGAGCGGTAGGCGGGAGCTACGCAGGGCGTTGTGAGCCCAGCTGGGGGGGACTCGCGGGAGGAAGACCTGTGTACAGGCCTGTGGTCTCTTCTGGGTGCTTTCCACAAGCCAGCTCGGCAGCGGTGAGAACCCGGCCATGTCCAGCCCCCCGAGCCTGGGGGTGCAGGCCCCCGGGGGGGGGGGAGCAGGAGCTGGGACACGGGGTGCTGCGCCTCTGGAGACGGACGACCTGGACCCAACGTCTGCTCCGTCCACACTCTGGGGCGTCTCAGCCGGTGGGTGGCCTTGGTGGGGGGGCCCGGGGCAGCAGGCACCAGGCCCTAGGGAAGTGGGGAGCCCCCCTCCCCTAGGTCAGGCCTGGAACCCTGACTCTGGGATCGCTGTCCCCTGGACCTTCCCTTTCCTCCCAGGGCCTCAGGGGACCAGCATCCCTGCTCGGCCAGGAGCCTCCTCCACGGTTACCTCTCCCACCGGCATTTTCAAAAGGGAAAAAGTTCTGCGGAAATTCTGGGCTAAACAAAATGTCAGTGGCTGAGTTGTGTCCCCACAAAGTGTGTGTTGCAGTGCGAACCCCAGGACCTCAGCCCGTGGCCTTATTTAGAAACAGGCGTGTGCCGATGTCAGCAGCTGAGAGGAGGCCAGGCTGCAGGAGGTGGGTCCTCGCTCTGTCTCCCTGGTGTCCTTATAAGAAGAGGAAGACGCCCAGGCGACGCCAGGAGGCAGGCACTAGGGTGACAGCTGCAGATCCAAGGTGACCGTGGCGAGCCCAGCATCCACGTGCTGCCCTGCGGGTTGCACAGGGGCTGGAAGAGGGGGAGGGAGGGAGCCTGCTGACCCCTGGGCCTCGGCTTCCCGCCTCCAGAGCTGTGAGCGGGTCGTTCTCTGTTGTTTCCAACAACCACTCTCATTTGCGGCGCTTTGTTCCGGCAGCCGTGGGAAACGAACACACAAACACAACCCTTCACTTCTCAGAGACTCTAAGAAGCGAGCCCTGGCCAGTGTGGCTCAGTGGCTAGAGCGTCAGCTTGCGGACTGAAGGGTCCCGGGTTCGATTCCGATCAAGGGCACATGCCTGGGGTGCGGGCTCCATCCCCAGTGTGGGGCATGCAGGAGGCAGCCAATCAATGATTGTCTTTCATCATTGATGTTTCTCTCTCTCTCTCCCTCTCCCTTCCTCTCTGAAATCAATAATATATATATATATATATATGTGTGTATATATATATATATATATATATATATATATATATATGAAGGATACTTAAAAAAAAGAAGCAAGATATGTGAAGGATGCTGAGTGATAAGAAAATATCCTTCTAAAAAAAAAAAAAAAAAGAAGAAGCTAACCTGCAAGCGTCCCCATTTTCTCGATGTATGTTACCACAGAACTCTTTTCCTGAAAAAGGAAGTGAATGTTCCGTTCTTAGGACGTGGGGGTTTACGGGATTCATCTGTGGTAGCCCAGGGGGATGGCAGCGAGGGACCAAGCAGGGTCCATGCAGCCTGGTGGCCCTCCAGGGAGGGTGCTCCCACCCACAGGCCACAACCTGGCCCCACAGAGAGCCCTGGTCCTGTTCAACGAAAAAACAATGAATGAATGAATGAACGAATATCCCCTCCACAGGCAGTGATGTCATCCCATTGACAGATGACTGACCCCCCCCCCTCGGGGGCTCACCCCAAAGGGCAGATGCTCAGCTTTCTGGCCTCATCTCCCACCCCTGCCGCACCCCTTGCCCACCCCGGGCTTTAGGGACACCAGCTGAGACGAGCCACGGTTCCTCTCCTCTGGGCCTCTGCACGCGCTGCCCCGCCGTCCAGAATGACCCGCACGTCGTCTGCTTGGCGGGTTGCCCTCAATGTTCAAGGCCCAGTTCAGGGCCTATGGGAGCCCTCGCAGGCCACAGCCTGCCCCCAGGACCGTGCAGAGGGCCCTGTTACAGCCCTTGCACCCGTCTCCAGCCAGGGGGCCCCGGCTGCAGGGGGACGTGGCGTAGAGAGGTCAGCCTCAGCGTCCTCGTCAGGCCTCCTGGCTCTGACCTTGCTTTGCCTTTTCAAGTTTCTGTTTTCTCTTCTATGGACAATACCTATCTGTGAGGTTTTTGTAAAATTGAATAATGTGTAGAAGGTGCCAGACATCTAATAGATGTGAGTGAGATAGTGGTATTGGTATGGTCTTTATCATGGCATTGGTTTAGGGCAGTGATGGGCAACCTTTTGAGCTTGGTGTGTCAAACTTCGCCAAAAAACTGAGCATAACTCGGGTAGTGTGTCACTTTGAGGAAAAAACTAACTCCAAGACTCTAGTCGCAAATGTTTCATCCTCAGGAGCAGCACATGTTTCATCCTCGGCATGCGGCCGCGTGTCATCAGAAATGGCTACACATGTCAGTGCTGACACGCGTGTCATAGGTTCGCCATCACTGGTTTAGGGGCATGTCTTGCCAGAGGACTGTGAGCTCCTTGAGGGCAGGGACCATGTGCACCCTTCGGGCCCCCACCCCCACCCAGTGCAGGATCAAAGAAATGAGTATGCCCACCTGGCGGGGCTCGGTGGTTGAGCATCAACCTGTGACCCAGAAGGTCATGGTTTGATTCCTGGTCAGGGCACAGGCCCAGGTTGTGGGTTCGATCTCCAGTGTGGGGCATGCAGGAGGCAGCCAATCAATGATTCTCTCTCATCATTGATGTTTCTCTCTCTCTCCCTCTCCCTTCCTCTCTGACATCAATGAAAACATATTAAAGGAAGAAAGGAGTGTTTGCTAACGAACCAGAGTGGAGTCCCTAGGGCAGAGCAAGCTGTCACTGGCTGTCCGCTCTGCCTCCTCCTCCTTCACAATCCAGCCCGTGACCTACACTCCCCTCCTGCAGCCCTGCCGGGACCTGCACCAACCTGCACCCTGCCCACCCGGAGCCTGGCAGCTGCGGAGCACAGGGTGCAGGTGAGTCACAGGGAAATAGCACCCACCTCTGTACCCAGCAGCAGGCAGGGGCACCCTGTCTCAGGAAGTCCTTATCACTTACAGAAGCTGAGTGCGCTGGCTGCGGCTGGGCCTCTGGCCTCAGATGGGAGGTGCCTGGGAGGTAGGCGGCTACGAAGCTGCAGGAACCCTCAGGCTTCACTCCGGGGGTGACGGGGGTGACGTTCCCTCCCTCTGCATGTGGTGGCTCTTTCCTTGTTAACACCGGACGGACGTCCTTGCATGCGGATAAAAGCCATACACAAAACCATGCACTCAATAAACAGACATGGAGCGCCTTCTATTCACCAAGCTCTGTGCAAATAGTGGAAACGAAAAGCAAAAATGCCCACACCTAAACGGATGTGTTAAGGCACAAGCTAAGTAGCCAGAACAAAAGCTCCCCAGATACAATAGCACAAGCCATAACGGAGTTCTTCTCTTTTGTAACAGCCCAGTGTGAATTCCACTCCACAGGGTCACTCAGGGAACCAGGCTCCTCCCGCCTTCTTTTTCTCACTGTCGTACGACTTACCTATAATAAAGTACAGAATCCCAAGAGGGTAGCTCCGTTACCTTCTATCTGCACACACACCCGTGTAACCCCACCCTGACCCGGGATCAGCACCTGCCCAGCACCCCAGGCCGTCCTGACTTATCGCTTGGTCCTTCCCTAGGGAGCTGACTTCCTACCACAGTCAAACGTCACTCCCGCTATCGCCTCCAGCTTCCAGCCCACAGGAAGGGGTGGGAGATACAGGCGATTTCCTAGTGAAAAAAAAATGGCATCTGGAAATGGCACGCATCCCTTCCATCCACTCTCTATGGCCTAACCCTGGGTCATCCGGCCGCAGATGCAATCAGTCCTCCAACAAACAAAAACTGGAATGTAGCCAGGGGAAGGAACAGCAAAAAGAAACCTCTGCTCACAGGCTTACTACAGAGAGCACGAAGCACACCGGGCCCTGATGTCCCTGGAAGTCAGAGAAGAGAGGAAGCCCAGCAGAGGGCACGGTTTTCACTGCCTCCCATAAAGACGTACTCCGGCGTGTCGATAGCTCCCCAAAATGCTACCTGGCATATACTTGGTTTTAAAATGAAAAAGAAATTCAACATTGTAAGTGAGCTGGCTAGACTATTCCTACTATACTATCTTAGAAAGTCTTAGCAACCTATGTAATAGCAAGGGTAGCAATAAGTAAGTCTCAACAGCACCCAGCATGGAACCATGTTACTGATAAGCAGGCCCCTCGCCATCCCTTATTGTGGCTATCGTATGGATTGCTTAGGGCAGGCGTCCTCAAACTACGGCCCGCGGGCCACATGCGGGTGTTTTTGCCATTTTGTTTTTTTACTTCAAAATAAGGTATGTGCAGTGTGCATAGGAATTTGTTCATAGCTTTTTTTAAACTATAGTCCAGCCCTCCAACGGTCTGAAGGGACAGTGAACTGGCCCCCTGTTTAAAAAGTTTGAGGACCCCTGGTTAGGGGTTTCGGCTGGGTTGCTATAGCAGAGGCTCCCAAACACAATGACTTAAAATAGAAATGTGTTTCTCTTTCGCATAACAGTCTGAACGTGGGCAGTGGGCCAAGGCCGACAGGTGTCTCGGCTCCGGGAGGTCCTTCAGGGACTCACATCGCTTCTGTCTTATTGCTTTGCCATCCCCTAGGCCCGTGGTCGGCAAACTGCGGCTCGCGAGCCACAGGCGGCTCTTTGGCCCCTTGAGTGTGGCTCTTCCACAAAATATCACGGCCTGGGCGAGTCTATTTTGAAGAACTGGCGTTAGAAGAAGTTTAAGTTTAAAAAATGTGGCTCTCAAAAGAAATTCCAATCGTTGTACTGTTGATATTTGGCTCTGTGGACTAATGAGTTTGCAGACCACTGCCCTAGGCCAATGGTTCTCAACCTTCCTCATGCCGCGACCCTTTAATACAGTTCCTCATGTTGTGGTGACCCCCAACCACAATAAAATTATTTTCGTTGCTACTTGATAACTGTAATTTTGCTATTGTTATGAATCGTCATGTAAATATCTGATACGCAGGATGTCTTAGGTGGCCCCTGTGAAAGGGATATAAAGAGATATAAAGGCTGGGGTCACGACCCACAGGTTGAGAACCGCTGCCCTAGGCTGTCATCACTCGCCACATGGTGGACACCAGCTCCTCAAAACCACGTCCACCCCCCAGCCCAGGAAAGGTGGACAGCGTGAGCAGGGCAAGTAACTTAAAAAAGTAATTTGGAAATTGCATGCACCTCTGTCCTCTCCCAGCCTCTTGGCCAAACGTTAGTCACATGGACAGTTAACTGCAAGGGAGGCCAGGCGGGGTGGTGTGCGGTGGCTGATTCCCGGCCTGCAGGAACTCAGGGGCTTCTATCACCAACAAGAAAAAGGGCGGTGAGCCGTCTCTCCCTCAAAACCTAAAAACAGGTCTGCAGAGGTAAACCACCTGAAGGCCCAAGGACGACGGGGCTCACTAAGGCGGGGGGCCCACCGGTCCCCAGCCTTTAGGTCTCTTTCTTTACAATTCTATCGGTTGCTGTCTCTTCGTGCCTGGGGAAGAGAAGGGAGTGTTAGAACCATTCCGGGCGCCTTTGATGAGCTAGCTCTCCGGGCAACAGGTTCAATCTCCCGCTCCATGAAGCCTTCTGCCCAAACAAAGATCCACGTGTGCAGACGATCAGGGTGACAAGCTGATGGCCCCTCTTCTACCTTCTGCCAAATCTGGGTGATGTTCCCCCCGAATCTGGCTGCCTCACACCCCCTGACGCTCCCCACGCATTTTTCAGACTACAAAACCCTCAATGCCACCAAGAGGGCAGACGTGTGTGTGTGTGTGTGTGTGCCCCCCAGCCAGCGCCCGGCAAAGCTGCCGGAGTGGGGGAGAGCGGCAGGCCCAGCTGCGTCCAGAGCACCTGCAAGCTCTGTGCGTAGGAAGTAGCGACGAACGAGGCCTCGCCTGCGCTCCTGGGAGCTGGCCCTTCTCGGCGGAGGTCTCCCCCGCTGTGAGCGGGACCAGGGGTGAAGGACTGGCTCTCTGACTCGGGGAGGCCAGGCGTGGCTGCTGGGAGGACACCAAAACAGGACATTTGCGGAGCGAGTGCATAGCTGCGGGCTGAGCTGGCATGTGAGGAGGTGTCAGGGACAGGGCAGGAGCTCTGGCACTGTGCACCCGGCCGCTCTCCCAGAGGGAGGAGCCTGGGCGGGAGGAGGCTCCCGCCAGGTGGGCGTGGACCCAGATCACAGACAGGAGCCTTCATAACAACCTCATCCACGTCTCCCTTCTCCCCAAAGGCTCTCAGTTCCGGTGTCTTCCACGGTTACAGTCCTAGTGCCTGGCACACAGTAGGTGCTCAATACATCTTCGTTGACTGACATCCTCCCAGCTCAGCGTGTCCCCACGGACAAAGGGCTCCCACACTCCGCGCCGCCTGCGCGGCTCGCAGCACCTGGGGCAGGCCTGTGGCCAACTCCGTCCCGCAGAAGAGGAAAACAAGGCTCAGAGGTCCTCGCACCCGCCCACATTCAGGCCACTAGGCAGTGACCCAGCCAAGGTTTGACCTCAGGTCTTCCTAGCTCCAGCCCAGGGCTCCCCCCACCTTTCCCCAGTGCCTCCTGGCCCCACGCCAGCACCGTATTCACACACACAAACACACACACACACACACACACACACACACACGTGTCTAACTTGGCACAGAGCCTAACGAATTCGAAGCTGGCCCAGCGCAAATTTGCCCTGGCTCTGCGTGCGCCGACGATGCGTGCCCTTTGAAGAAAGCTGTTTGCACCTGTTTCCGAGAGGCACCTGAAACCAGTGAGGTGAGGCCCAAGATGAGCCTAGGTCACAGTGGTTGGCAAACCGCGGCTCACGAGCCACATGCGGCTCTTTGGCCCCTTGAGTGTGGCTCTTCCACAAAATACCACGGCCTGGGCGAGTCTATTTTGAAGAAGTGGCGTTAGAAGAAGTTTAAGTTTAAAAAATTTGTCTCTCAAAAGAAATTTCAATCGCTGTACTGTTGATATTTGGCTCTGTTGACTAATGAGTTTGCCGACCGCGGGCCTAGGAAATCGCTGACCCCAGTAAACGTGGGTTGACGCCGAGTTCAAGGATGCTCACTGTGGGTCCGTGGGCAGGAAATGGGGCTGGAAGCCCGAGTCCACCCCCACAGGCCTCCGTGGGCTCACGCCAGACTGTGCCTCCCACATCCTAAAGCCTCCAGTTCTCCATCAGCAAAAACATAAGGTAAAATCTATTTGATGATTCACTGCTAAGAACAGAATGGTGCCCAGCATCTTAGCAGGTGTGGGGTCCCCACCACGCTTGGTCCACGCTGGGTCCTCAGAGCAAATCTTGGTGGCTTTCGGCAGCATCACACGCTTCCTCAAACATGAGAAGGTTCCAGCCCTCCCGGCAACGTGGAGCCAGGCTGAGTTCAGACCTGCTCTGCAGAGTGTCTCGGAGCACTCCCCGGAGAGGGACACGCCTCGGCTTCTCTTTTATTTTTTAAACATTTTTTTATTGACTTGAGAGAGAGAGAGAGAGAGAGAGGGGGAGGGAGAGAGGAACATCAGTGATGGGAGAGAATCACAGATTGGCTGCCTCCTTCACGCCTCACACTGGGGATTGAGCCCGCAACCCGGGCATGTGTCCTGACCGGGAATCGAACCGTGACCTCCTGGTTCCTAGGTCGATGCTCAGCCCCTGAGCCACGCGGGCCAGGCTGCATTGGCTTCTTACCCAAATGTACCAAGTGGCCGGTTTCTGCGCGCTCTGAGCGAGCTTGTGTTTGCAGGAGGGGATACACAGGGTCTGTATGTAATTCTCCCGCAACTGTTTTTTCTCCTGGATCTCGCATTATGCCACTCAGACCCAAGTACATTGTCTCCTACATTTCTAAGTACTTTAATCACAGAACTTAACTCGGATGCATGCTTGGGAATCAAGCAAGAAATCAAAACTCAAGAGGAGCTAGGAAAACGAGCCAGGGCAGCCTGAGCCCTCCTGAGCTCTGAGCACGCGTGGCCTCGGCCGCTGGGCTGGTTCCATCAGGAAGCGTTTCTGGGGGCCTGGGGCTGCAGTCACCGAGGGGTCGTCCACTGTCAGGGCTCCTCCCAGCCACCCTTCACCCCCCCGCTCCAGGGAAGGGGCATCTTCGAGTCCCTGTCCTGCCCCACACCCAGCTGGATGCCTGCACGCGTGTCTCATGCGCAGAAGCCCAGAGGTGTGTGTGTGTGTGTGTGTGTGTGTGTGTGTGTGTGTGTGTGTGTGTGTGTGTGTGTTGGGGGGCGGGGGAGGGATGCTGTGTCTCTGCATGGTATTTGCACTGAGGAAACAGAACCCAGAGAGAGGGACATGGCCTCCCCAAGGTGACATCGCTTAAGAAGCCAGACCAGGCCGAGGGTCCATGCGCCCCGGCCCGTGCCCCGCACTCCTCTCTGTCCCGCGGCGGGCTCTGCTGGCGAGGAAGAGACAGGGCAGGGAGGGGATCCGCTCCTAAATCCATGGCACTCCAGCCCTGTGGCCCGCTGGGCATCGCCCTGCCCTGGGGGGACACGCGGCAGCAGGGGGCACCTGGGGCTGGGGGTGAGGGGGGTGTCTCAGCAGCGCCCCGGGAAATCTGGGTTGGCTTTCCATTCAGTTCTGACCCCTGTGCGTCGTCTGGCTTCGGGCAAGTCCCTGCACCTTGAACCTTTGGGCAGCTTTCTCCCCTGGAAACGGGGACTGTAACTCCACTCCCTGCTCCGGGGAAGGCGGGGGAGAAAGGGCTGTGGGTCACTTGTGTGACCTGATGCCCCGGAAAGGGGCCTCCGTGTCTGCTCCCCTCAAAACGCTGGAGAAGATGCTCGTGATGCGGGGTGCCGCTTGCTGGCTGGCACGATGAGGCTATTTTGGGAGGAGTGGTTACTAAGAAACGAGGCTCTGGTAACCTTGACAACCATAGGTAACAGGATGATGGCACAGCTCTGTATTCCCTTCTCATCGCCACCTCGCAGAGCCCCGTGTCCGGGGCTTCTTTGTCAGACGAGGCCCCTCGCAGGGCCGAGCAGGGCCTGGCCTCCATCTGCTCCACTGCCCTCAGACAGAAAGGGTGGGGGGCACAGAGCGACGCCGACCACTCCTTGCTTCTGAGCACCTCCCGGTTCCCTCCCCGCTCCATGGCAAGAGCAGGGTGCCCGCTGGAGCCGCCGTCACCTCCCTCCACGCCGTGGTCCTTGGCACCGTCCCCCCTCCCTGCAGCTGCTCAGAGCACACCCCACGCCGTGGGCAGCTCAGGGCTGGGCATGGCCCCTGGTTTGCCATCAGAGTCACAGCGAGCCCTCGGGTGCAGGGCTGGCAGAGGAACGCAACAATTGTGCTCCCCTGCAAACCACAGGTGCTTGCCCTGGGAGTAGGTGCAGGGGTTAGTGGGTGTAAGCAGGTAAAGGAGAGTGTTTATAACCCGTGTGAGGGGTGACCACTGCCCTGTCACAAACACCCACACGGCCGCACCCCAGCTTAAGGGCCAGCCCTCGGCCAGCCCTCTGGGGTACAAGTATGTTTCTGCCTCTGAGGAAATTAGGAACCAGGCCGGTCACAGCCCTGAGCTGCATCCGGCGGGACTTGAACGTGGGTCTGTCTGGCTTCAAGCCCCAGGAGAGCTCTCGTCACCCCCCCTCCCCCGCCCCCGTGCCGGGCCCAGGTCGGCGGGCGCTCTGGGGCGGCGTTGCGGGCGCTGCCCTTGGCAGTAATTACGAGCTGACTTTAAAACCACACTGGATTTTTGTAAATACTGGGATGTTCTATTGTGTAGGAATAAAAATGCCCATTACGCAAACCAGATACTAGAATTAGGAAAGCAGAACTGTCTAACCCACCGGCACCTGTGCGGTATGTAATTAGGCTCCACCAGACGTCATGCTTTAAAAATAGTCGCAGCGCGCGGGAATAATGAAGCTGGCGTGAGGGCTCCATTATTAGATCTCCCCTGTGCTTTAGTCACACGGGTAACAAGTTTCCCTCCTGACTGAAGCTGAAATGCTGATCAGGATTCATTGGATTTCGGGGTCATTCACAGGAAAATATAAAATGGAAGTGGGGGCCCTAGCTGGTTTGGCTCAGTGGATAGAGCGTCAACCTGTGGACTAAAGGGTTCCGAGTTTGATTCCAGTCAAGGGCACATGCCTGGGATGTGGGCTCGATCCCCAGTAGGGGGCATCCAGGAGGTAGCTGATCAATGATTCTCTCTCATCGTTGATGTTTCTATCTCTCTCCCCCTCTCCTTTCCTCTCTGAAACCAATAAATACCTTACCTAATAATAGACAAACATGTAAATTGACCATACCCCCACTACGCCCACCAGCCAATCAGGAGTGATATGCAAATTAACCCAACAAAGATGGAGGTTAATTTGCGTACATAGGCACCGAGCGACTGGGGGCAGGCGGGATGCTTGCGTTGTTGCCATGGCGATGACACAGGCATTCTGCCCCACCCCCAGTCTCTCAGGGCCTCTGGGCAGCATGGGAAGGCGGGGCCAGAGTGGAAAGAGGTGGCTCCGGCCAGAGTGAAAGCGGTGCCGGCAGCCAAGGAAAGGAAGGCCCATTCTAGCACGAATCTTCATGCATCAGGCTTCTAGTCTACCTAATAAAAGAGTAACATGCTAATTGACCATACCTTCGCAACGCCCACCAGCCAATCAGGAGTGAGTATGCAAATTAACCCAACCAAGATGGTGGGTTAATTTGCATACACAGGTGCCAAGCAGCTGGGAGCTGGGTGGAATGCTTGTGTAATCGCCATGGCGACGACCAGGCCTTCCGCACCACCCCAGCTGCTTGGGGCCTCTGGGCAGCGTGGGAAGGCGGAAAGGTGGCTCCAGCTAGAGTAAAGGTGCTGCCGGCAGCCAGGGGAAGGAAGGCCCATTCTTGCACAAATCTTCATCCATCGGGCCTCAAGTATATATATAGAGATTTTTAAATGGAAGTGGGGGTTTGATTCAACAAACCCAGACTCCGTGTGTGAGCATCGCCACCCAGCGAACCGGCCTCCAGGTCCACACGGGACCACGTGAGTCCTGAGATGCGAGCAGTTTGGTGCCGTTGGAGAAAAGCCACATGGAGGAGGCACTGTGACGGCACCGCTCCTGCCCTGAGATGAGCCTGGGGACATTTGGGAGCCAGAGAAACACAGATCAGAGGAGCCAATCATGAGAGCAAAACAGTCTGGAACATCAGCCCAGCCGGCGTGGCTCAGGGGCTGAGCGTCAACCTATGAACCAGGAGGCCAGGGTTCGATTCCCAGGTTGTGGGCTCGATCCCCAGTGGGGATGTGCAGGAGGCAGCTGATCAGTGACTCTCTCTCATCATTGATGTTTCTATCTCTCTCTCCCTTCCTCTCTGAAATCAATAAAAGTATATCTTTTTAAAAATCTGGGAAATCAAACACTGGCCTTAGGGGTGGCGGGTGCGGAAAGCTGGCTCCCAAAGTTACCCACAGAGCCTGCTGGGGGACGAAGCCGAGCTGATTGCTTACCAAGAAAAGGGGAGCATCACCTCTCAAAGGCTCACAGCTCTCCGAGGAGAGAAGGCACCCTCAGAAGTACTAAGAACAGGAGTCAACGGAGCCTGTGACCCAAGCACCCCCAGGGGGACCCCGTGTCCCCAGAGGGTCTGCCTCGGGCTCGGGGACCATGCTGATGGACCCCTGCCTGAGACGGGCACAGGGGAACTTTGGGACGTGACCAGGATATTAAGTATGTGATCGTGGTCATGTACAAGAATGTCTACATCTGTCTACATTCGTCAAAAGGTGCATTCAGGTGCAGTCCCTGTATGTGAATGATACCTCCGTGTAATGTATGGGTGAGACAAGATGGGCCAAATGTTGTTGACTGGCGATGAATACTTGGAAACTCTTACTCTATTCTATTTTCACTGGCATTTGAAAATTACCGTAAGATGATTTTCATTACGTTACGTCATCCGCCCTCCCTCACTCCACCACCCACGAAGACTCGCCCCTATGGGGCTCAGAAGGACGGCGGGCACCCCGAGGTTTGCATGTTATTAAAGCTCCTTCTCACCATGGGGCCTCATTGGAAGAGACCGGTCCTTTCCCGTCCTTGCATCTCCTGGGCCTGTACTTGGAGGTGGAGCACCCTCTCCCACTCTTCCGGGCGTCATTAACGGCTGCTGAACGTGACCTTCGGATCCAGTCAGCCACCACCGATGCAGGAGGATCCGCGGGAGGGAAAGAAGGCATCGCCAGTGTCCTGGGACAGCATATCACCCCACAGTGAAGTCTTAAGAACATCCCGTGATGTTTGATGTAAAAGGTGGCGGAGGACAATTTTCCCTGCTGGGAGCCGGCTCTCACCCTGTTCCCTCGTTAACTCTGAATTCCAGGAGGTGACCCCGCAAAGCATTAGAGTTTTGTTGCCATAATAAACGCCTGCCATCCACTACCTGGAAACGTAGAGAAAAGTGGGGTACCTTATACTATTCTCCTGAGTACCTGCAGGTGGGAAACTGGCTGATACGTCCCTGTGGACATTCTAGAACACCGGGTTCTTGGGTCATTTGGTCCCCCGTCTAGAACACTTAGGCCTGTTGAGAAGACACCGTTGCTAGGACACGACCAATGAGTAAACACCCTGATTCCTGTGATTGTTTCATAGAATCCCAGCTTCTGCTGCTCTATGGAAACACCTCCTCATCGTTGTAGCTAATGGACACTGTCAGGTCTCCCCACCCCCAGACTTTCACTCCTTGGCCTCCGGAACATTCCTGGTGCCTCTATTCTCCCCTCGTGGCTCTGCCAGCAGCGATACCTGGTGGCCGTGGCCGGCTCCTGGCCGCTTCCATCAGCCAGACCAGTGGTTGGCAAACTCATTAGTCAACAGAGCCAAATACCAACAGGACAACGATTGAAATTTCTTTTGAGAGCCACATTTTTTAAACTTAAACTTCTTCTAATGCCACTTCTTCAAAATAGACTCGCCCAGGCCATGGTATTTTGTGGAAGAGCCACACTCAAGGGGCCAAAGAGCCGCATGTGGCTCGCGAGCCGCACTTTGCCAACCACAGAGCCAGACTGAGCCCTAGGCTCCTGGAGGGGCTGAGAAAGCCGGACTGAAGAAATAAGCCTGACGGAGATAGGGCGGAAAATGGACTCGCGTTGAATCACTGCGGGCCAGTGTGGTCAGAACACAGGCCCTGGCGCCCGGCCAACGTGGCCATGCCACCACCTGAGTCACCGTCCAGCCTGGGACTGGGGGAGTCCAGGACCTCCACATCCCCACGTCTGAAATACATCACCCGCTCTGCTCCCAGCCTGCTCCTGAGGTCACCTGACATAACACGGCTGTGGGGAAGGGGGACCGACTCGACAAGACTCAGTGAAACCAAGGACCATCGCTTCTTGGTTGTCGTCTCGCTCCCACCCCAGACACTCATACTCGTACACACATAGTAGGACTTTGATTCAGTCAACAAACATGTTCTGACTGTCCACTGTGTGCAGACGCTGACTTGTCCAAAGGGCACGTTTTGAATATTCCCTTGTATGGGTTTCTCCCTCTAACTGAGTTTACATCAAACGGTACTTGCCTCCAGGGGCTGGATGGGGAATTGTGGGGTGAGCTTGGGGGCATGTCTTGGAGGAGACAATTGAGAATACTCTGCAGTCTCTTGAAATAGTCACCCTGGGCCCTGCTAAGGAGAAGCTGGACTGCCGCCGTCCTGCACAGGGACTTGGCGCCACCTCGTGGTCCCTCTGATTCCGCTCAGGTGCGGTGACCACACCCCCACACCCACTTCCCCAGGAAAGATGAACAGGACTTTGGCCTTGGCCCGGGATTTGCAAATTTACCAAGTTCCACCAGTGCAAACAAAGTGACCCAGCCCCAAACAAACCGAGAACGGATAGGCCTAGAGCTCGGTGGCGTGCCCTTCGCGTACACGTTTGTTTATTTATTTGAAGGTTCGTTCATTCATTTCCCCAGGCCCCTGCTAGGAGCTGGGCATATAGACCTGACCAGTCCTGGCCCTTCACGCTGCCCCCGGGAGCATGGGACGGGGGTGCGGGTGGGGGTGGGGCAGACACACGTTGTGGTAAGAAGTTGGAGGAAGAGGATGCAGGTGGGGCCGGGAGGAGAGCAGCCCCTCACCCTCCTGGGACAGGCTTGGGGAAGCTCCCGGAAGGGATAACCCTCGGCTGGGATGTAGAGGGTGAGTGGGCATCAGACGCCCGAGGGCAGGATGGGGAGAGGCATTCTAACAGAGACAGCCAGAGAGGGAGTCCTTCCCGTTTGATCGGTGCCCCTGTAGGAGGCTGGAGGGACTTTGGGGCCAGCTTCTAGTTCTCAAAGGAACCCAAAGTCAGACTCGACAGGTTATCTCCACATGAGGGTCAATATTTAGTCACGGGGACATCCTGGCAGGGCAGGGAAACGTGATATCCACGGAACTGCTTTGAATGTACACCACTTGGAATGCACTATATTACATTTTTAAAATTCTACCACGATCTAATGGCTAGCACAGCTGGCTAGCATTACATTGCTTTTCAATTAAAGCACTAATTCTGTGCAAAGAAAACATGTAAAATTCATCCTGACTTTGTAACCCTGCTTGGACATGTCTTTGGTTCTTAGTATGTCAAAAAATAAGGGTCCTAAGCCTCTCTCAACCTCTAGAAAGCTCTGGAAAACCCTGGAACCCTGCAGGGGAAGGATGGAATAGAAGAGAGCCAAGAGAGACGAAGCAAGGAGGTTCTGGTAACAGTTCCGGCCCAAGATGCTGACATTTGAGGTGGGCCAGGATCTGTGTGGATGGAGAGAAGAAATGTTATTTAGGTTTCAGATTTGGCAGGATTTGATGATTGATTCTGTGAAAGAAAGAAAAAATTGTGTGCAATCCCCTGTACCTGCTAATGAAGGCAGGTCCTGGTAACCACAGGATCTGATGTTTGGTGAGCAGAAGGTCAACATCCTTGCTTTTACAGCTTTTGGCCAAGTTACAGGCAGCACCAGGCACGGCAGGGGTGGGGACAAGAACTTGCGGGGGCAGGACAGAGTCAAAGTGCTCAACCCGAGACAGAAAAGGGATGTGAACTGCGTTCCAGAGGCTGCAGGATCCAGTGGTCCTCAGGGCTGCCCGGGGAGGGTCTCCATAGGACGGGGCACTGGGCACCGAGTGGCCCAGAAGATACCTGGGAAGCCTTCGGTTCAGTTGACAAGAAGCCCTAGGCGGCTGGAGACCTGCCGAATTGGCACAGTCATAGAAACTACCTGGGGACCCGCCCCAGGAAAAGGGGGGGGGCAGGATAAGCCCCCAGCTTCTGCCTCTGATGACCTGAAGTGAAGCTAGCTCATGAGGGAGATGATACGATAAAATGTCCCCAGACTGGCTTTGAATGGAGTGATCCTATTAGTAGGCAGGAGGAGGAAGGGACTCTCTGGGACCTGGGGCTCAGCAGAGTGCCCCTGAGAATTTTCCCAGGGAGCCAGCTGCACAGCACCCCAGCCCCCTGCAGAGCCAGAGCCAGGGGTCATTTTGCCTTTGCACCCCCCTGCAAGGAGGGGTTTCCTAGGAGTGAGCTTGTACCCCAGATTCCAACGGAGGTGGCCGCTGAGGAGGATACTAAGGTTCAATGAGGTCATAAGGGGGTGGCCTAACCCCATAGGACCAGTGTCCTTATAAGAAGAGGAAGCTGCCCTAACTGGTTTGGCTCAGTAGATAAAGCGTCAGCCTGCGGACTGAAGGGTCCCAGGTTCGATTCCGGTCAAGGGCATGTACCTTGGTTGCGGGCACATCCCCAGTGGGGGGTGTGCAGGATGCAGCTGATCGATGTTTCTCTCCCATCGATGTTTCTGACTCTCTATCCCTCTCCCTTCCTCTCAGTAAAAAATCAATAAAATATATTTTTAAAAAAAAAGAAGAGGAAGCTACACCAGGAACATGTGAGGACACAGAGAGAAAGGGGCCGTAACAAGCCAGGACAGAGGCCTCAGGAGAAACCAACCCTGCCAGCACCTTGATCTTGGACTTCCAGCCTCCAGAACCACGAGACATTACATTTCTGTGGTCTAAGCCACCCGGCGTGTGGTCTTTTGTTATGGCAGCCCCAGCAAACTAATATAACCCCCACTACTTGAACTCACGCAACCTGCTTGGTCCAATAAACGGGAGTGGATGGGAGTGAGTGTGGGAAGGCATGAGACTTGGTTGGAATGTCTGTAAGGAGGATTCTCCGAAAGGCCAGGGCCCCGGGGTGGCGGGGGGGAAACTTGACGAAGCCGGCAGCCCCTGCCTTGACTTTTCCAAACAAGTCCGAGCCCCCGGGTGTTTTGCTAGAATCTCTATGTTTGGTCTTTAGACACGACCTTGTAGACACATGTGCTTTCTCAAGGATGCTTACCCTGCTGATTGTATCCAGAGGTTAATTTTAGTTCAAGCTGTTGTGACAATAAAAGGCTAATGAGGCCCTAACTGGTTTGGCTCAGTGGATAGAGCGTCGGCCTGTGGACTGGGGGGTCCCAGGTTCGATTCTGGTCAAGGGCATGTACCTTGGTTGTGGGCACATCCCCAGTGGGGGGTGTGCAGGAGGCAGCTGATCGATGTTTCTCTCATCGATGTTTCTAACTCTCTATCCCTCTCCCTTCCTCTCTGTAAAAAATCAGTAAAATATATTTTTTAAAAAAAAAGGCTAAGGAGGCAGGCGAACAGGGCTTTTTTGGCTCCTTATGCCAGCTAGCCCCTTAGCTTCTCTTTCACAGAAACGTGTGTCAGAGTAATCATTCATCTGTCGCTCAAGGTCTGCCGGTCAGCTCCGGCACATGAGGTGTGTCACTTCTGAACAGAAGATTTAAGAGCCTGTGTGTGGTCGGGCGGGGGGGTCCCTTCCCCTCTGCCCCGAGAACAGCAACATTCCTGGTGGCGGCAGCTCCACCACGTGGGTCCCAGAGTGAGGCTGATGGGGAGCAGAGCTGTAGGCAGCCTGTGACAGACAAGCAGCATGGGAGAAACAACCCTTTCTTATTGCAAGACCCAGAGATGAGGGCTGTTTTTTACCGCAGCATAACCCGGCCCATCCTGACTTTATACACTCCAAGATCCATGCTGCTGCTTCCTATGTGTTAAGCTTGGGTGAGCATTTACACTTCTATGAACCTCTTCTTATGTATCAGAGAGGCATGATAACACCTGCTCTGCAGGGTGGTTTCATCCCTTCACTCACTACGTACACTGAATGGCCAGGGCCAGCCACAGCAGTACAGTGGGAGCAGCAAAGACACAGAGCCCCACATCTCAGACAAGTCAGACAAAAGGAAATGGGCAAATAAATAGTTATAAATTGTGGTGATTACCATGGTGGGTGGGTAATGCCGGGGTCGTTCTCAGCATCTAGTGGGGTTCAGGAATCTGGAGAAGGGGCTGCGAGTAAATTAATGAAGAGACTAGACCTGAAATATAAATTTGGAAGGCATTTTGTGGGGGAGCCAGGGAAGGCTTAGCTTTAGTAACTAAGTTCTCTGAATCTCCGGGCCCAAGGCTTTTTATTCCCACATTTTGCCCTCTAGCAAAGCAGAGCTACATATCAAAGGTAAGGTTTGGTATTATCAGGTTGGGGGAACTGCCTACAGCTGTTCAGCAGCAGGTACTAACATGCAGATCTTCAGCCCTGCTGAAGTCCCAAAGGTTCATCAAACTTTTGATGAACTTTCTGCATTTATGACCTGCTGGAATTAGGCTCCAGCAGGCGGGATAATGGGCCCCTCTCCCCCGAGATGTCCATGTCCCATATGCTCCGTTATAAGGCAGAAGGAAATTGCAGGTCAGCTGACCTTAACGTGCGGGGAGCATCCTGGGTTATTCGCCTCGGCCCTGGAATCACAAGGTCCTTAAAGCGGCAGAGGGAGGCAGGAGGGAGAGCGGGGCACGAGAAGGAAGGACTCAGCAGGGCGTTGTTGGCTTTGAAGATGGAGGAAGGGGCTGCGAGGCAAGGAATGCAGGCGTCTCTAGAAGCAGGAAAAGCCCAGGAAACAGCTCCCTCCCTCCCCCGCACACACACACTCCCCTGAGCCTCCAGGGAGGAGCACAGTCCTGGGAGACCCCGAGTGTCGCCCTAGTTCTAACCTACAGAATTGGCAGGTAATACATGTGCATGGTTGAAGCCATGAAGTTTGTGGCAATGTGTCACAGCAGCCACAAGGAGCTGATACAGCTGCTAAGAAGGAAAAAAGCAAGGGCTTCCCCAGAAAATCTCGGGGCCAAGGGCAGGGTGCCAACTTGAGAGCATGTGGTCAAGGAAGACCGCTGAAGATTTGAATCTAAGCAGGGCCCTAAGGGCGGAGGTGCAGGAGGCGTTTTGGGGCAGATCTCCTAAGTTAATGCAGGGGATGAGTTTGGCATCGTGCTGAACACATAGGAAGCAGCAGCATGTAGTAACCGTGAGAATAGCATACATGTACAGTTTTAAGAAAAAATGCTGGCCTGGCCAGCATGGCTTAGTGGTTGAGCATCGGCCTATGAACCAGGAGGTCACGGTTCGATTCCTGGCCAGGGCACATTCCCAGGTTGCGGGCTCCATCCCCAGTGTGAGGCTGCAGGAGGCAGCTGATGGATGATTCTTTCTCATCATTGATGTTTCTAGCTCTCTCTCCCTCTCCCTTCCTCTCTGAAATCAATAAAAATATTATTTTTTCAAAAAAGAAAGGAAAAGTGCTGCCGTTGAGAGATAAGGCCATGCACTTCCCTGCCTCTGGGCCTTTGCTCCTGCCCAGGACACCTTTCTCCTACTTGCCGGGTCAGGTGACACTGCAATTCCAACAGAGGGCTCTCGTGGCATTCACGCGCCACGCCCCCCGTCCCCCCCCCCCCCCCCCTCCGCCACCGCAGCAAAGGTAATGACCATGAGAATGTCCCCCAGAGGTACTCCTAGTGCAGCCCACCTGCCTTCCTCTCCTCTCCTCTCAGGATGGAAGTGATGCTACAGGAAGTGGGGGGTTGGGGGGTGAGAGACTGAGTGACCAGCAGCAGCCACAGTAACCGGCTTGCAGGAGGACAGAATTATAAGGAAATGGAAGGAAGAGAAACTTTTCTGGTTTATTCATCAACATCCTCACCCCCAACCCTGCTTTACAACATTCTGGGGGTTAGCACATACCAAGTTATTTTATTTTGTTATTATTGTTAACTATGAAGCGTGGTAGGAACTTGCGTTACTAATTCTGTTCATTGTCCTAGAAAAAAAAAAAAGCAAGGTTTCTGGGCTGTCCCTCCTCCCCCTAAGTCCTCCGTGCATTCCTTTCTGCTCGGTGACCAAGCCTTTGATCAGCGCAAGAGAAGGGCCTGTCCTTTGGGGACTGTTCCTCTTGTCCCTTCTGTTTTTTTCCAGGAGCAACGGCCCGGAGCTGGTGTTTGATCAGCCCAGCCAAGGCCAATGGGACTTTGTGAAATGGCCTCAAATCACCCCACTCTGGGACACTCTATTCCCACTTCCCGAGTACCCACAGAGCCATACTAAAGGGAGCCAAAGGTCTAGAACTCAAGAAATGTAGTCATGCAAAAGCTTTTAATCTTGAATCTTTTGTCCTTAAAACTCTTAGTGGTGTTAAAAGTGACCAGCATGGAGACGGGTCCCAGGGACCTGCTGTGGAAGGATCGGCCGGCTCCGCGCCTCCTCCACTCCACTGAATAGTTTGTGTTGGTTGGAGCCGAGATGTAGACTGTTACACCAACAGGCCACCAGGCACTCAGCAGCACCTTGAGAATAGCTGGGGGCCCCGAACGAAAGGCGTGCGTCTGGTCTGTTAATCATCGCACTGTGCCAACCCGCCAGGGATGTGGAACCTACCCAAGTGTCCACCAGGAGAACACACAGACTGTGGTCCATTTACCCAGCGGGGCGCAATCAGCCATTCATGGGTGAGCACCCCAACATGGCTCTGCGTGAAAGAAGCGGATATAGTCCGTACGGATTGGTTCTGTTTGTACAAAGTGCCCGAGTCGGCAAAACGAATCCATGATGGCAATGCATGGTGCTAGCTATCTTTTCAACGGTTTCTTCTGGAGCACTAGAAGAAACACGGGACGTTTGCCTTATGAAAATGTCAAGGAGTTGTTACCCGTAAAGATTGGTGCTTGTTCTAGTATGCACGAGTATGTTTGTATTAGCCTGCCAGGCTGCCATGACAAAGTCCCACAGACTGGGGGTCTTAAACCACAGAAATTTATTGTATTACAGTTCTGGAGGCTGGAAGTCCAAAATCAAGGTGCTGGCAGGGTTGGTTTGTCCTGAGGCCTCTCTTCTTGTTGTGTAGACGACGGCCTTCTGGCCAGTCCTCACTGGATCTTTACTCTTTGTACTCATTCCTCTTCTTATAAGAATACCAGTCCTATTGGATTAGCGCCCTCCACCCCGCCCCGCTCCCCCATGACCTCACTTAACCTCAGTTACCTCTTTAGGGATCCTATTTCCAAATACAGTCATTTGGATTTTTAGGCTTCAACATTATGGACTTGGGGAGATATAATTCAGTCCCTAACAATGTTTTATTTCAATAGAAAGTTACTTAAAGCAAAAAAAAAAAAAAAAAGGCAAAAGAAAAAACAACCACAAAACAAAAAAGCCCTTGGACTCCCGATCTTCCACAGACAAGAGGCGGGTGTTGAAAGCTGGGCAGACGCTAGGAAAACAGGCTTCTCTCTCCCACTTTATTTTTTTATTGTTCATATATTTTCTTTTTTTTAAATTACTTTATTGATTAAGGTATCACATATTTGTCATCAACCCCCCCTTTATTTTTTTAAAAAAATATATTCTTATTGATTTCAGAGAGGAAGGGAGAGGGAAAGAGAGATAGAAACATCAGTGATGAGAAAGAATCATTGACTGGCTGCCTCCTGCATACCCCACACCCGGGATCAAGCCCAAAACCCAGGCAAGTGCTTGACTGGGGATCAAACTGTGACCTCCTGGTTCATAGGTCGATGTTCAACCACTGAACCATGCCAGCGAGGCCTAAGGAGCTTTTTGAGACATTCTGTTCCTAATTTTCCCTCTCCCATGAAATGTGAAGAACACAGATGTATTGTGTCTCTGTTTATGTACTGGACCCTTGTAACAGCTAAGATGTTTTTCACCCCTCCTCTCCAACAGCCAGTTTCGCCTCCTGGGCGCCTGTTTTAGAAGCCAGAGTCCCCGCCTCAACACAAGGAAAGCCACTCCCCGTGAGCACTAGAAACAAACTTTTATGGGATAAGCCCACGAGATGTCAGGGCTGTCTGTTTCAGAGGCCACCACTAACTACCCTGACTCACCAAATCCTAGATTTTACAACGGCATCCATGAACCCAAAGCGATCTCAGAGAAGCAAAACTCAGGGACCCCCCCCCCCCCCCAGGGCCCAGCCTCCACAGGGTCTGCAGGTCTCACCATGTCACACAGCCCCCCAGCATCACCCCAGCAGCCGGCATTGGCTGCCAGCTCCCTCCTCGTGCTGCCAGCGCACCTTGCCATGCTCTTCTCTCCCTCTGGTCCCTCTGCCTGCAGGGGCGCCCTCCTCTTTGTCTGGCAAACCTTGCAGACTCAGGTCTAGCGCCTCTTCCTCCAGGGAGCCCTAGCCGTCACTACCAGTCCCGGGCCCCACTGTGTTCCTAAATGGTTTCGCCGGAATCAGAACTGCTCCGACACTGAGCACTACCGAGGAATAAACGATTGCTCATACAAAAACAAGACGATGCTCAAGCCTACTCCACACATGGGCGGGGAAAGCAGCGTGAAAAGGTGCCTCCGTCTCCGCCCGTTATCCTAGTAACTGTTTCACTGCTGCAAATCGCACGAGACCCAGGGCCCCGTGAAGGCGTTGCTAGGGCTCCAGGCACCGGGGCGAGGAAGGAAACGGCGAAGCTTAAGCCCCACTTTCGGGGAGCCTGGTCTTACACACCCGTGTGCCCAGGACAAGGCAACTTTTAAAGTCATTCAACAAAACGAATACTAGGTGACGTGTGTTGCATTCCGTCTGTGCTTAGCATGTGTGTTTTGGCTGGACGCTCACCCGGGAACAAGAAAAATCAATGTCATTTAAAAAGGCCCTGGATGCACCGAAGGCCCAAAGAAAGTTATCCTCCCTGGAGACAAAGAGGTGAGGGGGGGGGGGCGGCCAGGGATGCATCAGGGCTGGGAGGGGCTCGTTGGAGGCAAGGCGGGGGTACAGAGAGAACAGGGGCCCCAGGAATAAGAAAAACCAACCAGTCCCGAAAGCCCAGGCGGGGCGGCGGCAGGAGCGGGCCACCTGGGAAGGAGGGATGGGGCCGCCCGCCCCCTCGGGTCCCTCCTTCCGCCGCGCGCCCCGCCCCCCGTAAAAAAAAAAAAAAACAAAAAAAAACCACCAGACCCGTAACCTCTACCCGGCCGCCTCCCATTGGCTCCGCGAGTGAGCGAAGCCTTCAGGGACCAATGAGCCGCGGCCACGGCTTGGCGAGCGCCTTCCGGCCGCCCCTCCGCGCCGCCCGGCGCCTGCCTCGCGGGCCGAGGGCGGGACGCGGGGCGGCGGGGGCGCGGCGCGGCGGAGCTGAGGCGGCGGCAGGACCTCGCGGCGGCCCGGACGCTCGGCATGGCTCGCCTGGTGCTCGGTGAGCGCGCCCTTCGTCGACCTGGGGAGCCGTTTGGAGGCCCCGAACCCCCGCGACGGTCCGCCGCCCGGGGAGGGGGCGGGCGCGTGGCCTGGGCCCGGCCCGTTCTGGGGTGGGGGGTCGCGGGCCTGGCCCACGCGGGGACGCGGAGGGGGAGGCTGTGGAGCCCGGGGGGTGAGAGGGCAGTCCGGGAGGGCGGTCAAGGGGGCCCGTGGCCGGAGCCCCCCGCCGGGCCCTCGGGCGGAGGGACTCCGGGGCGCCCTTGGCGGGGGCCGCAGCCCGCCCAGGGGTGCGCGTGCGCGTGCGCGCGAGCGGGGCGGGTGCAGGGAGTCGGTGAGGCTGCGCTCGCGCCCGGGGCGCCGGGGACCCCGGGACAGCGGCGAGCCCGGGTCCGAGCGCCGCGCTCCGGGCGGAGGCGGAGGCCGGGCGGCCGGGCGCTGATGGCCTGGCCGGGGCTGGGTTTGGGGCTGCGGCCTCCAGGGGACCTCGGCCCCGAGTGAGGACGGGGGGCCACGGGCTCCTCACGCCGCTTGTCCTCGCCCCTTGTGGGATGGAACTCCTGCTTCCGAGAAAGGCAAATACCAAACGCAGGCCTGGACGTCGCCTCCCGCCGGGCAGTGCCGCCCTAAAGCTGGTCTGAGGGTGCGAGAGCACTCTCCGTGGGGCCGCCCTCGTCAGAACTGAACGGAGCCCAGGCTCTCCTGGGCCATGGGGATGCCCGTTTTGAGGACCACGTGAGCGACGGCGAGGACCCCGGACCGACCCTGACCCCGACCCTGACCCTGACCCCCGACCCCGACCCTGACCCCGACCCCGACCCCCGGCCCCTCCCCCGCATGCGTAGCCGTGTCTGGGGGCGAGCCCTCCGCAGGGCCGCTCCGAGCGTTGGCGAGTCACCACGTCTGCAGAGAGCGAACGGGATACAGGAATATTTGCCGTTACCACTTGCAGAGCGAATAGACGGGGGAGTGAGGTGTGTTTCAAAGGTGCCCACACGCGGATTCCGAAGGGCTGAGGCTCATTCCCTTAACCAGTGAAGTCAGCCTGTTGGGAGCCCGCTCCGCCGGCTTTCTGGATGGCTGCTCCGGGTCCCTGTAGGGTTGCCGGCGGGGGTCGGGTGGAGATGGCACTGATGCGGATTTATAGCAGCCTCAGCTGCTGGGGAGGAACCGTCTGCTCCCAGAGACGCCAGCCGCGCAGGTGTGCGGGGTTCCCTTCAGGGGTCCCCGGTTCCTCCCATCGGTGCTCATTATCAGGGAGTGGAACGGGATGTGAGTTTTAGAGACAGAACGCTGTTGGTCAGCATTGACCTACTTTATCGGAAGCGGACCCAGGGTTTCTGGATTTCTGGAGTGTGGCTGTGGGGTAGTTACTGGCTATGTTTTTGCTGTTGGAATGCATACTTCCTTTACCCTGTCTTTCTGAGTATTATGTTTGATTTCCTTCTAACCCTTCCAGGTCAAACTGCCGTGTAATAAGGTTAGAGCTCAAGGCTCTGTCGTTAAGACATTTCCATTGGATAGCCATGTATTGGGGGAGGGGGACTCTTGTGAGAATGAGGCAAAAATTTAAAGACAGACGTCCAACGCTACTATCCTGTGTGATCTAAAATAATAAAAGCATAGTATGCAAATCAACCAAACAGTCAAACAACCATCTGGATGACCATGCTATGACACCCACTGGTGCCAGACCAGCCAAGGTGGGTGCGATGCAATTGGTCAGGGGCCAGCCGTTGTTCCATGATCGCCTTGCAGAGGGAGGCCCAGGCCACGGGCTGGCGGGGCAATCAATCGGGGAGCTCCACGATTGCCCCAAAAAGGGAGGCCCAAGCCACCGACCAGTGGGCTGCAGCGGGTGGACAGGGCCTCCCTCTTTGGGGTGCTCCATCACGGGACTCCCAGACTGTGAGAGGGCACAGGCCGGGCTGAGGGACACCCCCCCTCCACCCCCAGTGCACGAATTTTGTGCACCGGGCCTCTAGTCCTATATAATAAAAGGGTAATATGCAAATCGACCGAACTGCGGAACAGCCAGTCGCTGTGACGCGCACTGACCACCAGGGGGCAGACACTCAATGCAGGGGCTGCCCCCTGGTGGTCAGTGCACTCCCATAGGGGGAGTGCCGCTCAGCCAGAAGCCGGGCTCACTGTTGGCAAGTGGGCAGCAGTGGTAGCAGGAGAGCTCCCGCCTCCGCCACAGCGGTAAGGGTGTCTGACTGCTGTCAGCTCCCCCCAACCCCCCAGTGCACAAATCTCGTGCACCGGGCCTCTAGTAGGAAAGAAATAGCCTCAGTCCCTGTTACAGTGAGTGTCAGTCAGTGGGCGTGGCCACCTTTTATGGACAGAAAGCACATTCCCGAGGTAAAATTCCAGACCATCCCTTTGGTGACTTTAGCTTGAAGGGGATAGTACAGTCTTGACTGCTGTTCTGATTGAGAAAGGAAAGAACCTAATTCCCCTGCCACGATGGACCTGCTGACCCTCCTTGGGATTATGCTTCTGCAGTCTCCAGACCTTTGGTTAAAAATGTGGGTTACATAACCGTGTTATATTTCTAATTATATGGCCTTAGGTACGTGTCTCCATTTTTCTGGCCTAAAAGTGAACATGATGGCACATATCACATAGAGTTCTTAAATGAGTTACTATGTTTTAAATAGTTAGAACAATGCCTGGCACATAGTGCCATAGAAGTGTTATTCTTGGTGAAGATGTCAGTTCTGGGAGTAGTTGGACAGATAAATATATCAAAATGTTAGCCGTATCCCCAGTACCCTCTGAAAGATTTTCTCTTAACTAGTCTCATTCATTCGAGTGGAGAAAAGGTGACACGCATTTTCAGCATTGGCCTGTTAATAGTGAAAAATGGGAAACAATCAAAATCTGTCCATAGTGGATTGGCAACATGAGATAGCCATTAAAATTGGTTACTGTGGGGGTGGTAAGTAAACCATAATTATATAGACGATATCTGCAACTTATTTTGAGTGACAAAAGGTTACAGAAGGGAATATAAATAGATAGATTCCATTTATACAAGTACATAATAAAATTTTAGACTTCTGTTGCATAGAGATGTCAGTAAGAATATTCTAGGGGGGACTGTTGGTGGCTTTTCTTATGCTTTTCCATTTTTTTGAAAATTTCACAATGAACTCCATGTATTAAACAAGTATCAATGCACATTGACTTCAAAAAAAAAAAAAAAACAACACAAAAGATAAACTTCTTTAAATGCAGTAGCTCTCATAGAGGATTCTTCAGGACCAATCTTACGTTCAAGCTTATTTAGAATTGGGACTGTCTGCTTAGGTTCTTAATTCACTCGCTTCACTAAATATATCAAGCTCTATTTAACTTTTTCTGCAGCATTGAAAAAATATTGAGCAGCACCTGCCAATAGAAATTTAATGCAAACTTATGTAATTAAACATTTTCTAGTAGCCACATTAAAGCAAAAAAATGAGTGAAATTTGTTTTAATATATATTTATTTATCCCAATATATCTAAAATGCCATTTCAGCATGTAGTCAATATAAAAAATATTAGTGAGATATGTTTAATTTTTTCTTTCCTTACCAAGTTTTTGAAATGCGGTGTGCTTTTTACACTCATAACACATCTCAGTGTGGGGTAGCCGTGTCTGGCTAATGGCTCCCATATTGGACAGCACAGCCATCGAGGGAGCCACTTCGGTTGGCCTGTTCTTCATTCACACTCACCCTTTCCCACCCGGAAATGGAATAAAGGCTGTACAGTCCTCTTCAGGCTGAAGTCACCGATGGATGGTCCATCTCTCACAGGCTGTGTGCTCCCGCCCCTCCTCCTGACCGTGGGCATTTTATTTTGTTCCACGATTCCCTGTTCTTTATCTTGAGCCTTCCTCCCACCTCATACTAGTATTCCTTCCCTTCGTGCTCGTTCACTCCCATCTTTAAAAAGAAACCATCCTTCTACCCACATTTGTTTGTGTTCTCTGCTCTTTGTAATGAAGCTTGGTGACAGTTGTCTGTACTGTTTTCCCCAACTTGTCCCCTCCTCCTCTGATCTTCTGTGACTGCCTGCTGCTTATTCTCCTTCCCCCGCTGCCAGGGCCCCATGGGCTGTCAGTAGATCCAGCGCAGTGTTCCATCCCCTGCTTAAGCTCGCAGCGGCACTGGTTACTGTTGCCCATCCCACCTTTCCCTTGCTTGGCTATGTGACCTGCTCTCCTGTAACTGGGAGCGCTGCTCTGCCACCTCTGTGTATGGCCGTGGGTGGGCCCTTGACCTCACTCTGCCCTTTACGAGTAAGGATGATTCTGTCTGCAGTTAGTAATGCTGTGAGAAATCAAGTGCTCTGCTGTGTTTGTAAGTGATTTGGAAATTGAAAGTGCTATGTAAATATTAGGTGGAATATTTAGTAACTAGAGGCCTGGTGCACGAAATTCGTGCACGGAGGGGGGTTGTCCCTCAGCCCAGCCTGTACCCTCTCCAATATGGGATCCCTCTCACAATCCAGGACTGCTGGCTCCCAACTGCTTGCCTGCCTACCTTCCTGACTGCCCCTAACCGCTTCTGCCTGCCAGCCTGATCACCCCCTAACCACTCTGCTGCCAGCCTGTTTGCCCCCAACTTCCCTCCTCTGCCGGCCTGGTCACCCCTAACTACCCTCTCCTGCAGGGTTGATCACCTCCAACTGCCCTCCCTTGCAGGCTGGGTGCCTCCCAACTGCCCTCTCCTGCTGGCCATCTTGTAGTGGCCATCCTGTGTCCACATGGGGGCAGGATCTTCGACCACATGGGGGAAGGCATATTGTGTGTTGCAGTGATGATCAATCTGCATATTACTCTTTTCTTAGATAGGATAGAGGCCTGGTACAGGGGTGGGGGCCAGCTGGTTTGCCCTGAAGGGTGTCCCGGATCAGGTGGGGGTTCCCTTGGGGCGTGGGGCAGCCTGAGCGAGGGGCCTGTGGTGGTTTGCAGGTGGGCCATGCCCCCTGGCAACGCAAGAGGAGGCCCTGGTATCTGGAATTTATTTTCCTTCTACAATTGAAACTTTGTAGCCTGGAGCAGAGCCAAGCCTGGGGCTCCCTCCGAGGCCGGCAGCCATTTGTGTTGGGGTTATAACTGAAACTTTGTAGCCTTAAGCGGGTGAGCCCGGCCAGGGTGTGCGGAAAGCTTTGCTTCCCCTGTTGCCGGCGGCAACCCTGGCCTGCTCTCTCAAGCTCCATTCTGCTGCCATTTGTTTGAATTTGTTTACCTTCTGTAATTGAAACTTTGTAGCTTGAGTGGAGGCTTAGGCCTGGCCAGGGCAGGCGGAAAGCTTGGCTTCCTCTGTTACCTAGGAAACCTTACTCTCTGTGGCTGTAGCCATCTTGGTTTGGGTTAATTTGCATACTCGCTCTGATTGAATGGTGGGCGTGGCTTGTGGGTGTGTCGGAGGTATGGTCAATTTGCATATTTCTCTATTATTAGATAGGATAGAACAATTAATTCCAGAATAAATTTACCATGGAGTTATTTTAAAAAGTTCCATTTGAAAATGTGACTAAGATGGCACATATACACACACTACCTAAGAAGACGGGTCATTCTCAATTTTCATTCCTTCTATCAGCAGATTAAAAGAAATTATATGATAATTCTCATAGATGCTGAAAAGACAGTAATAGAAATTTCATTAATGACATAGTTTATCTGTTTCAACTCAAAAGCCAGCACATGCATATGGAAAAATATTCCTCTTAAAATCAAGAACAACCTCTTATTTAGCATTGTTCTGGAAGTGTAAAACGATGCAATTAGAAAACAAAGTTATATATGAATTTTAAAGGAGGAGGTGAAATTTTGATAGTATTACCAATTTAAAAGACTTGAGTTCTTAAAATATTTGTAAGTCAGTTCAGAACTTTTTTTTTTTTTTTTTTTAATACAGTTGTTATAAATTGCATTGAGGTCCTAGGGCCGTGGTCGGCAAACTGCAGCTCGTGAGCCACATGCGGCTCTTTGGCCCCTCGAGTGTGGCTCTTCCACAAAATACCACGGCCTGGGCGAGTCTGTGTTGAAGAAGTGGCGTTAGAAGAAGTTTAAGTTTAAAAAATTTGGCTCTCAAAAGGAATTTCAGTCGTTGTGCTGTTGATATTTGGCTCTGTGGACTAATGAGTTTGCCGACCACGGTCCTAGGGTAACTAACAAAAATACACTTGGTCCACCGTGTAGCTAAACTACACCGTTACAACACAATAGACGATTCGCTTTATACCACTAATTGCATGAAAAACCTTGTAAGCTCATCCAGCAATATCTCGAGGGCCTGGTGCTGTGCCATTTGATAGTGTAGTAGAAATAAAAGCACTAAAATGGTCACTGCCCTTGAGAGAGTCCCAGTCTAGTAGGGGAAACAAATATTTTTTCCTTCAATTAAAAGGGGGCTTTAGTAAAGATGGCATGCTAATATGGCAACCGAATAACACAGAACTAAATACTGGGTGGGTTACCAAGCTCACAGCTAGTGCAGCCCCCAGGTGTTTAGCGTCCTTGCCCATAAAATGGCGATAATAGTGCTACCTCATAGGGTGGTAGTAGAGCATGAAGGCACTAAGAATAACGTTTAAATCGTTTTCCAGTGCAACTCAGGAGATGAGAGTGTGGACTGCGCCAGTGGGAGAATTCTAGGGGCTCCGACAGCGGCAGGGAGGGCAGGGGCACGGGGTTAGGAGGGAGTGACCCAGCCGTCCTCCGGTGCGAAGGGTCTTGGTCAGTGGAAGGAGACTGGCCACCTGGTTTCCTTCCAGCACGAACCTGCTGCTGATGGGCTGCTTTTGGCTGTTCCTCAGGTGTGGTGAGCTACACCTTCTTCCTCACAGTGAGCGGGCTGTATTCTCCTAGTGACGATGTAATCGAATTAACGCCATCAAATTTCAACCAAGAAGTTATTCAGAGTAATAGTTTGTGGCTTGTAGAATTCTTTGCTCCATGGTAAGTATTATAAAATAGCTGTCTGTTACTTGTACTTTAGAAGGAAAAATGCTATATAAAACGCGATTTTGTTCGGCCGTTTAGTTTACCTACTTTACTGCTTGTTAGAAGAAGTAGACGTGGGAGACTCCACAAAGGGTTGTTTATTAAAGGCCATGGAGATTGAGCCAAGTGTGTGTGGGGGGCAGGGGGGCGGGCGGGAGGAGTTGAAGTAGCTAATGTTGCAAGAAAGAAGAAAAGGAAAAGAAACTTATAATTCAAGATGGTTTATCCTTACAATGAGGTAAGTAGGATGGGGCAGGCGGGAAACTAGAGAAGGAATTGGGCAAAGGAAAGGGAAGGGCCAGTGATGGACTCCATTCTGTTTCTTGAAGAGGGTTGCTTCCAGAAATATTTAAGTAGAAAACCTGGTTTAGTTGGACAGTTAGTCTTGTTTTACATTCATTGTTGGAAAAAGCCCTCGTGGGGTGAAGATGTAATTACTGTTGAAGTTAATGGTGAACAATGATAGAATACAGTATGTAGTTAAAACATTTAATGAAAACAAAAAAACCCAACAAATAGAAGCATAGAGACTGTCAGTGGAAGCGGTGCGGAATGCGCAGGAGGCTGTCACAGCTGGAGACGGCAGGCCACGCGTGCCCTGGGAGGAGACCCGACTCCAGCCAGTGCACCTGCGGGTGAGCTGCGTGGTGATCTGAGACCCAGAGTGGTCCTCTTGGGTGTGAACTGTTCCTTCAGTCTCACACAGGATGGTCAGGCAAATCCTCCCTGAGTGGGTGCGCTTCAGGTCTGCCTGATGGAAGGTTTTCCGCTATTGCTTTAATGTTTCCTTTAAACATTAAATGAAGACCATGAAGCTGAGTTTCAGGAACATAATACCAGTCCTCCTGAAATATCTCACTTAATGTTCAGTGTAGCAGATAAAGGCAGACCCCTCTACTTCAGAAGTGGATGCTGCCACGTTGCTGTACAGCTTGAGCCACACATTAAGGCTCACTTGACCAGGTACACGCTCAAGTTTAGTCTCCGGTATGGAGTCAGGAATGCTAGAGTTGGTTCAAACTGAGTAGACTTGAATTGAGCAGTAATTAGGGAACATTTTAAAATTATGAGATGAAACAGGATTTTAGTAAAGTCATAAGAAGGAGAGCTCCTTCAGGTTCCTGTTTTATTGATGCTTGTACTCTCTGTCAGCCATCACCCCGGGGCCTGTCACTCAGTAAACTGTTGGTGGGCGATTTTTGAATTGGGGATCAAAGACTTTAACTGTTGCCTTATTTGTGTTTTTATCCCCTAAAAGGTGTGGCCACTGCCAACGGTTAACACCAGAATGGAAGAAAGTAGCAACTGCATTAAAAGTAAGTTTTTGAGATGTCCACATTCACTTGTGTATGTTTCAATTCATGCTAATGAGTGAATGCATAATAGGAAACTAATTTGCATATTAAAGCTCAAAACCCTTGTTTTGATGCCAAAATGGTCTAGGAAGCAAAGGTATAAAGTCCATTTTAATTTTAATTTTTGTGTTGTCTGTGTCAATTCTTTTTTTGTGTCTGTGTCAATTCTGTTTCATGGGCAAGTTTGTGTTTCCCTCATCGTTCCTCTTGGAATGTTTTCGCCTTTCCCAGACGAAAGCCCTCATTGGTTCTGTGTGTAAAGCCCTTTGTTCTCTTGTTTTCTTGACATGAAGCAGATGATGGGTTCTTGCGGCATCTGCTCAGCTGCAAGTGGACTGTCCTCTCCTCTCTCTCCACAGGGGGTGGTGCGCGTGGGCGCAGTGGACGCCGATAAGCATCAGTCCCTTGGCGGTCAGTATGGGGTGCAGGGATTCCCCACCATCAAGATTTTTGGATCCAACAAAAACAGACCAGAAGATTATCAGGGTAAGGACTTTGCTACCTCCTTCCCCTGGTTGGAATTTTCATTTGAGCAGGTAGGGGGAGAAGAGGGGAAAACTAGGATTCTGTAACTTGCTAGCCTGCTGCCTCAGCCGTGCAGTGGCACAGCGATTCCCACCTCTTCTGAGTTGTTCTGAAGCTAAATGGGTGTCGTGCAGGTGAAGTGGTTTGTTATTCACTTAGCTTCGCCTTCGCTTAGCCCACACGGCCTTTGTGGTGGTAGCGCCATGATGTCCTGTGCTTCCCTTGTCTTTCTCTTTGTAACGAAAAAATACCGGCTACTTCGTACTTTACAGGCAGTTGATGTTGAATAAAGATTTTCCAGTGGTTTTTTGTTTATTTGTTTTTGTTAATCCTCTCCTGAGGATATTTTCCCCATTGATTGTTTTAGAGAGAGTGGAAGGGAGAGAGAGAAGCATCGAAGTGCGAGCGACACATTGATTGGTTGCCTCCTGCACACTCCCTGATGGGCCGGAGATTGAACCAAAGGTGGTGCACAAGCCAACACTCTAACCACTTAGCACACCGGCCAGGGCTACAAATGTTTTCTTGCTGTGAGCTCTCTGCCTCTAACTGTAGGAAAGGCTCTAGCATAGCCATGTGGCAGAAAGAAAGCTTGTAATTTGAGAGTCAGTTTAAACTGTTGCTGTTACTATGGAGTATTTCACCCATGAATCTTTGTCTTGTAAACATATAGTATTAAAGCTTTTAGACTCCCAAACTATTGAGAAGTAAATACAAACTCTCCTTGCTTTGTCGATAGGTAAATCGTGAGTATCTGCTCTTAGTCACTGAGGCAACTGAGGAGAGACTCTCAAAGCTGAATGTTATTTTAGTTACCCTGTGGGTTCTATGCAATGGTCCTATTTCATTTAAAATATCACAGGCAGATCATCACAGGGAAGATCATCAGAGTTGCCAGGTTGGGCCATGTGCGTGGTCCTAATAAAAAGTATCGGGCGTGATGTAGCTAAAGCTTAAGTTATGGCTCATTTGATGATGGCCTTGTGTCCCTGCAGGCGGCAGGACTGCGGATGCCATCGTGGATGCCGCGCTCGGTGCCCTGCGCCAGCTCGTCAAGGACCGCCTCGGGGGCAGGGGGTACAGTTCTGGAAGACAAGTAAGGCTCCGGGTGTCGGCTTTTCTGTGGGATGACTGTGAAGCCTGAGTGCACCCCTGGCGGAAGATAGGTTTCTTTTTTTACTGCAAATGGGTGAGCTTTCTCTTAAAATATAAAAGGAGGTTGGGTCTCCTGACGCAGCGGGAGTCAGCCCTCCAGCTTGCTCTTCGGCCATCTCAGAACCACCGTCATGGTAGCCAGTCAGTCCCAGCGTATCCTGCCCATAGAGCCAGCCCCAAAGAGGCCTCCTCGGCCCGGGGCTGGGGGAGGAGTGGGCGCAGAGGGAGAACACCAGGCCACTCTCACATGGCACAGAGGAGAGGGAGCCAGCTCCTCCAGATCGATGGCACAGGTGGAATTTGGTGCCCTCTTGGCCCAGATCGGGGGCAGTGAGCCCGGATGCTGGGAGATTCTACATACATGCACAGGGAAGAGAAGAAAGAGGTTCCTGCTCTGTGGCTGGGTGTGCCAGATGCCCTGGTGTGAGAGGTGACGTTTAACCATCAGAGCTTATGATCTTGTGAAGGGCATTGGGTTCTTCCTGATAAATGCAGATGAAGGGCCCTCTGCTCCTCTCAGTGCCCTGGCCCTTATTGCCAGCTTGGTCACTGCAGGAGCGGCTGTCCCCGAGCTCCGGGCTGTGGGCCAGGCAGCAGAAGCAAGGTAGCAACACTCCCGGTTCCTCGGGGTCGGCACTGAAGAAAAGCACTGAGAAAAGGGAGGGGGAATGTTCCTTTATTTTTCTTGAACGGCAGAGACTGTGAAAAGGGAGTGACTGGAGTGATGTGCGGCATCCTGGGGCACCCAGCAGTGAGCTTGAGTCTGAATCAGAATAGTGTTGTTAAGGTGATTCTTGGAGCCAGGCTGAAGTTTCTCTTAGAAAAACAGCTAGTGACTGGATTTAGATACCTGTTGTGTTTTACTGAATGCACTATAGGTAACTGTTTGAAACTAAGTATTGTTTACCCAGCAAAAATAATATTACACAGTGTCCCTCATTTGAGAAAGTCGTTTTTACTTGAAAGAAAAACGCAAAGCACTGTTAAAATGTAGGGGCATCTTGTTATCGGTGTGTTTAGAGGAGGGATCCTGTTCTTTCGGCCACTGTGTAGTTTAATGTTGGATGTCACAACGACAGGGTCGAAGTGAAAGTTCAAGTAAGAAAGACGTGATCGAGCTGACGGACGACAACTTTGACAAGAATGTTCTAGACAGTGAAGACATTTGGATGGTTGAGTTTTACGCCCCCTGGTGTGGACACTGCAAAAAGTAAGTGCTCTTAACCAAGTCCTTTTTTTAAGTCACAGAGTTTTCAATACAATTACTGGGCTCGCTTTGGGGTTTTCTGTTTTTGTTTTACTCTCTTCGTCCATTTCGCCCACCCCGCCCCCTGCCTGTAGCAACCACCAGTCTGTTCCCTGTGTCGAGGAACTGGGGGGTGTGTGTGTGTGTGTGTGTGTGTGTGTGTTTAGATTCCACATATAAGTGAGTGTGTAACTTCCTTTGAAAAGCTGAACCAGATCATAGATATAACCAATATCTCCCCCCAGAAAGCTCTGACTCTAAGCGAACGATAAATATTGGTGTTAGTACTAGGAGTTTCCTCTGGCAGATTTTCTAAGGTTAACAGAGAGCTAAGCAGTCAAATTGGGGGGAGTGACCAAGGACTGGGAAGCAAATGGAAGGCCGCATCATGTCTCTCATAAATCCACGCTGAACATGTGTTCCAAGTGTGACGTCCCTGGGCGGGCAGAAACGCGCAGCGCAGTTAAAGCATTGGCGCTGAGATGAGGATATGTGTTCACAGCCTCGAGCCAGAATGGGCCGCTGCAGCTACCGAGGTGAAAGAGCAAACGAAAGGGAAGGTAAAGCTCGCGGCTGTGGACGCCACGGCCAACCAGATGCTGACCGGCCGGTACGGGGTATGTTTATCAGGCTCTCTCTTCGTGAAATCACACCTTTTCACTGTGGCTTTACCCAGAACACCAGGCTTGCATGTGAGACAGGAAGGGCTGTTTAGTCTTCTGTAATGAGCAAATCCAGCCACTTTCCTGTTACAGCTAATAAGCAGTGAACCTGGAAGGCAGGGCGGTTGTTGGGGAGCTTTCCCTCCCAGTATTTCACTGTTTCTGTGGCGTCATGTGAGCCTTGAGCTTTCCTAAGCTTGTACAGGTTGTTCGGAGGGCTGTGGAGTTGGGCCATTTGTTCTAGAGCAGACACATTACGTGTGTATCCAGGGTTTGAATCAGCCTGTTAACCCCCTGCCTTACAGACCTGTGTGTCATCCTTGGACACCGCTGCAGGCCGGGACTGTTTTTGTTTCGTTAAATTACCCAGAAGGTGGTTTCAGGAACCATAAAGACTACCTGGCTTCTTACTAAATGCTCATTTGGTCTTTAATAGATTAGGGGATTTCCTACAATCAAGATATTCCAGAAAGGCGAGTCTCCTGTGGATTATGATGGGGGACGGACAAGATCCGACATCGTCTCCCGGGCGCTGGACCTGTTTTCTGATAACGCTCCGCCTCCTGAGCTGCTCGAGGTCAGCAGGCCAGTCACACAGGGAGGGACGCCTTCGTCTGACGGGAGGGGCAGTAGGCCTCCTTTCAAATGGAGCTCTTCTCCTTTAAAATCTCTTTAAAGTGTTTCTGTACTTTCAAATGGGCAAAACCTGTCGGATAAATTGCTGCTTTTCATAACGTTTGCACTAAGATAATTGCACTGTGAGAAAAGGTATACCTGAGCTTCTCAGCAATGGAATGGATCTTTCCTTTCTCATCCTGAGAACAACAGCTGGCATTATTGAGCACTGAACTATGTACTAGGCACTGTTCTGCTTTATGTAGATTTTCCTCATTTAATTCTCACGTGAACACTTAGCAGTAAATACTAATTTTAATCTCCATTTAACATATGAGGAAACTGAGGCACAGGGAGCTGCAAATTCCTATAAACATGTGATGCGCATAAATGTGGCATGATTAAGTGTCAGAGCCAGGCGGCGCCCCGCATTCAGACTGCAGAGACTGCGCGTTCTCAGCACCCCCACTTACCGCTGAGGACCCGGAACGGAGCCTCTGAAGCGTGATAGGCAGTGGCTCTCGAGCAGCAGGACGTCACTGAGAGACTCCTGCTCTGCTCTGTAACGGAAGGGATGGTGCTAAGTCTTTGTCTCCGTCCTTGTCTGCCGGTCCCAGATCATCAGTGAGGACGTCGCCAAGAAGACGTGTGAGGAGCACCAGCTCTGTGTGGTGGCTGTCCTGCCCCACATTCTTGACACGGGTACGACGAACAGACACTCGCTGCTCCGAGAACGTTTTCTAAAGTCATTGGTGCTGCTCACTCCTTTATGTTTGTCTTTACATTGTTTGTTTGTTTAAATCAGGAGCTGCAGGCAGAAATGCTTATTTGGAAGTTCTTCTGAAATTGGCAGACAAATACAAGAAGAAGATGTGGGGGTAAGTGATTGAACTGAGTCCCTGTCATTTGGGCAGGAGAGGCTGGTGCTTCCTGAAAGGTGTGGCTCCCTCTGGCTACTTAGGATGGGTTCCAATGTCTGTGTCATTTAGGAAGAAGAGAAGTAATACAGAATTCTTATTTATCAGGCAATTACTTGTCACATTTTCTCATATGAATGGTAGTTTAGATGGTGGTTGGGGTCCCAGGCTAGCAAGCAAAAGCGTAATTAGTAACATAGTTGACTTCTAGAATGGCCTCGAAGGCTAGATGAGGAGGAAGAGACAGAGCTGCTTCTGTAGCCTCCCCTGCAATGGCCAGACTTAGACACAGTTTTAAAACAAAGGAGCCTCTGTCTCCCTCCCTTTTATCTTTTGGCTTCTCCTCCTCTTCCTTGGTTGCCGTCCGTCCCCTGCTATCACTGTGTACCCCGTGCCCCCTGCTGTCACCCTCACTATGCTTTGTACTTCCTGTTAGTTCAGCTGGCATGTATTGTGTGCCCGACAGAGAAGGCCGCCTTCTGTAGTTTTTCATTTTCACCTTTGTAGAAGTTAAGTATAGAAATTTGGTTGAGCATTTTTTTTAATTAAAATATATTTTATTGATTTCTGAGAGGAAGAAAAAGGGGGAGAGAGATAGAAAGATCAATGATGAGAGAGAATCACTGATCAGCTGCCTCCTGCATGCCCCACACTGGGGACTGAGTCCCAACCCGGGCATGTGCCCTGACCAGGAATCAAACTGTGACCTCCTGGTTCATAGGTCGACGCTCAACCACTGAGCCATGCCGGCCAGGTTGGTTGAACATTGTTATACGTGGTGGGGCAAAATAGGTTTAGACTTGTGAGGACATGAAACAGTTTATTCTTGTATCATTTATTAATTATTATATATTATCCATGTGAACAGCTGTAAATCTACTTTTGCACCACTCTATGTATTGGATAATGATGCCATATCCATAACTTTTTAAAAAGTAGTTATTACATGTGTTATAACTGCCTAAATGATGCATACATAATTACCTAAATGATATTGGTAACAAAGACAGAACATTCACGAGGCTGCGTGGACAATGTTTTAGAGACGGAGGGTGGGGTTGGGAACTGTCTTATAGGTAGACCAGTCCATTTGGGGGACTTGTGGAGTTGGGGTTTAGGAAACTTGAGGGAGGAACTGGCGTTACTCAGGAGCACATATAGAATACATTATTTTTAAAACATACCTTTTGTTCTTATTTATTTCATCCATAAAATATTTGAAGTGTGATCTTTGTTCTTTAATCAAGATCTGCCAGTTAGGATCTAACTGAATCGAAAGGGGCCTTTGCCCTGAAACCAGTCTGCCTTCCTAGGTGGCTGTGGACGGAAGCTGGCGCGCAGTCTGAGCTGGAGAATGCGTTGGGGATCGGAGGGTTTGGCTACCCCGCCATGGCAGCCATTAACGCGCGCAAGATGAAGTTCGCTCTTCTGAAAGGGTCTTTCAGTGAGCAAGGCATTAACGAGTTTCTCAGGTAACTTTTTTTGCCCTTTTGAGTTGTTTTTGTTTTGTTTGTTTTTGCTGTGGGCTTTGATTCGAAGCTGGGTTGATGTAGAACAGGCAGTAAGTGGAATTATTTTGTACTTGACATTGGAGACTTAGAGGTTTATACATTTGAGCTTTTCCGTTTCCTTCCTGTGCGTTTTTCTTTTCCGTGGGAATATTCTGCAGGAGCAGCTGATGCTCATCCTTCCCTGTTCTCCGGTCCCCTCGGCATTCTGTGCAGTCGATATCGGGCTCTTCCTGATTTTCTTCCTGATTCTGGTTAAGGTCTGGTGGGCAGAAGCAGCCTGTCTCCCCTATTTCCACCCGAGCGTGCTCTGTACCTGACCTCAGATGATACGGTTTCCATTTCTGGGCATTGGTTTTAGAGTGTGTTTATTTCAGAATGGTGTATACTGTGAACAGTGCAGATAGCATTGTCAAGCGCCCACAGGAAACGTATCCTTTGGGGTTTTCCAGGCCCACCTTCCAGTGCCCTTCACCAGAGCACATTCGGGGGCTCCTTTACAGCAGCCGTTTCTCAGCCTGTGGTCTTCCCGGGGGGTGTTCTCTCTCGGTGCCTGCCCAAGGCAGGGCTCGTGTCTCCCTGAAGCCGAGCGGCGAGGGAAGTGCTCGCGCTGTCCGTGGGTCGGTCACCAGGAGGCCTGCGGAGTCGGGGCTCCTGTTCATGGCAGGGCCTCTGCTCGCTGTGGGACCGAGGAGAGGAATGGAACTGCCGTCTTTCACAGAGCCTTTCTGGGGCGTAAACTCTCAGCTTGGGTAGTTTTACAGAATTTGTATTTTAGCAAAATACACGTGCTCTGTTAAATTAGCCGCTCTGTCGGACGCCAAGCCATAGCGTTCCAGGCCTGGTGGGTGGTCCTGCTTGAAAAGGCAGCGCCGTTCCTGGCGTGTCCCAGGAGTACCGGGGGGATGTCTGCATGAGCATCCAGCAGACCATCCTCTACAGCTGTCCCTTCCAGGCACCCGCAGTCCCTCTAACGCCTGCGCTTGTTTGGCTTTTCCCCCAAGGGAGCTCTCTTTTGGGCGAGGATCTACAGCACCTGTAGGAGGTGGGGCTTTCCCCGCCATCAGCACCAGAGAGCCTTGGGACGGCAAGGATGGCGAGGTGAGTCCGGGACGGGACGGGAGGCTGTGTGCGCAGGACTCTTGGCGGGGACTCCGTCCTCTTGCCCTTCCCGATCCCTGCGCGTCTTTGCTCCTTGTGAACCAAATCCTTCCCGTCGGACCTAAGCCTTCGCCTGACACCACAGGTAGCACAGCCTCAGGGAGGCCCCCTCAGGAGCGCTCATCCCGTCCTCCCTGTGAACGAGGGCTCCGTGGCATTGGGTGCTCGTAACATAGACGCCCAAGATAGTGCCATAAGGGGGCTGCTTTCCGGACGTTGCCCCACAGTGAGCGTTCACCTTGAATTCATGCACCTGCCTTACAGAAATGTGAAACACGGCTTTGAAATGAGCGTTTATGTTCTGCCGCCCTCCTCGACCGGCCAAGCTGCAGAGTGCCAGTAAATCCGTGTTCCCCTGTGTTCTCAGCTTCTCACCCAGCTGCAGAGTAGACCTGGGTGACCAGGAGCTGGTGGTGTGGTCCGCACCAGCTCGGAGTCATTCCTCCTCCGTGAGCGGAGGCTGCGAGCTCCGGGGCCGCCCGGTCTGCGCCTGCGCCTGCCTGCGGGCCTGACGTGGTTCCTGTTTTGCAGCTTCCTGTGGAAGACGACATTGATCTCAGCGACGTGGAGCTGGACGACTTGGAGAAAGACGAGTTGTGAGGCTCCGCACCGCGTGCGGCTTCTTCTCTGGGGAGCAGATGTTGTCAGCAGTGGAGGAACGTCCTCTGCCGTCAGACCATCGACCGGGCCTTGTCACCAGGAAGCAGCACTTGATGGGTCATTGGAAACACTGCAACAAGGACCTTCTGCATCTCAAGAAAACAATGGAAAATTCTATGAATTGTAGCCAGTGGATTGGGTGGTGGTCTGTCAAGTACCATTTTGAAGAAAACCGCTGGGCTGTTGAAACACTTCCCTCTCTGACTGCCGCTGGGTGTTCTTGGAGGCTGTTTCTTATGTCAGTTTTTTAAGGTGATATTCTTCCATTTGAATATTAATGGCTTTTCCATGAAAGAATAAAATAATATTTTGGACAATGCCAACAAATGTATGAAATTAGTGTCCAGTCACACTTTCAGAGTCTGATGTTAGCCAGTGAGTGGATATGGCGGTGCCGGTCTGGCCCTGATGTCTTTCCTTTCTAAGAACGTGTGGGGATGACGCCACCTGGATGCCCACACAGCACACATTTCCCGGGGCCGCAGCCAGGCTCCCGGGCCTGGGAAGTGGAGAGCGGGCTCACGTGGAGGACGACAGGCAGGCCCGCAGTGAGGACTGCGGCTCAGGCCCCACCGCGCCCGGGCCACCAGCAGCGACGGCGGGGGACGCAGCTGGTTGTACAGTTGGCGCACGTTTTTCAGTGTTGCTACCAAGTCCTCACAGCGTCCCTAAGACAGGACGTAAGCAGCAGGTGGCCCTTTCTAAGCAATCCCCATCTATGCAAGACATTGGGAAAAGCGAGGTGTGGGTCATGTCAGGGTGTAAGGGAAGAGCCCATTGGAAGGACCGAGCACTTCTTTATTGTAACAAAAATAAATACAACTGTGAGCAACTTCTGCGAGCAATTTCTCTGAAAATCCAAGTCCTGTAGGAGACGAACTGTTCTGCGGAGGGACAGGAGCGTCCGTCACGCCGTCCGCAGGGCAGGAGGCTGAGCGGCGCCCACTCGGTGTGCTAGTCGAGAAGACTGAGGTCGATGCGGAAGTAGACGTAAGGATAGTAGTCTTGGTTGTTGAGTTGCAACCCAGGGATGTCCACAGCTGCCTGCAAAAAAGGCGTCCTGTTCTGAGTGCACCAACGAGTTTCCGGTTTTATCTTTACATTTTTGAGGAAGCTCTAGACACTGACCGTATGCTCTGCCCTGCACAGCCTCCCCTCATCCCCCCCCGCCCCCTTCCCCCCCACACACAGCCTTTACACTTCCCTACTTGTGAAATGTAGGTTTTCACAATAGTCTGGCAAGCACCACGTGGGGCGGTTGCACCTCGTGGAGAGGCTGCAGATGGGCGCCGTTTCCGGGTCGGATACCTACGTCCAACATGCTGGCAGCTGCCACTTCGTCCAGGTGTCTGAAGACGGAGTTCAGGACCTCACGCAAACGCTTGGTGGAGGACTTCTTGTGAGGCTGGAGGAGCACAGCCTGGAAATTCACGGGGAGCCCGTACCTTCCCGGACAGACAAGCGGTGAGAGTAGGTTACTCCGAGGCAAGTGTGGGGACAGGGAGCTGGACGGGAAGTAAGAGCGGGTTCTGATGGAGAGCCGCAGCCGGCACAGCTGGAGGAAGGAGAGCTCAGCCAGGGTTGGGAGGAAGTTTACTAGGTCCTTCTGGCTAGGAAAACCCCCACAACACGCCGCCCTGCTCTGACAGTGATGGTGTTGACTGGGGAGTGAGAGGTCAGCCCAGCCATGGTGGCCACTAGGTGGGGAGTGCGTGGGGTAACAGGCAATTCGCAGGGTCCCTGGGCCCTGGTGGCTAGGGGCTGGTGGGGTGCGTGGGGTGAATAGGCAATTTGGGACTGCTCTGACCCAAAGCACTGCACTGAAACCCAGCTGGTGTATCAAGCTTGTTCCTTCTGCTGAGTTTCTGTGGGCAGAAGGTTTTGAATGGACTTTGCACGCCTGGGTCCATACTTATCACCACGTGCCTTCTGTCCCCGCACCGGCTGCGAAAGTCTGCACGCAGGTAATACCCTTGGACTTGCCCGACGCGCAGCAATTCGTGTGGCCGAAAATCTGTTAATATTCCTTATTTTTTATTTCCCAGTGTCCGTAAATTGCCCCCTGGCTCCCACACTTGCCCAGTCCTTGCTTCTGGCTGCTGATGCCATGTACCCTGAAATACTGAATGTGTTTGAGCTGCAGAAAGTGGGCTGTTTGTCATTGCATCCTGTGTAACCAGGCATCAGGCCTCCCTCCCCCTGCACCCCATCGGATCGTTAGAGCCCCCCTCACTGCTGCAGGGTCCAGCCTTTCGCCTCCCCTTTACATCACCATCTTGCCCTGTTCCAAACAAAAACTTCAACTCCCTACAACTCTTGTTCCAAACTTCAGTGTCCAGAGTCCTGTCACCATGATCTGTGTCACTCAGTCATCCTTCACCATTAGCTTCTCACACCAGAGACATCAGCACCTGAAGCTTCCCTTCCCTGGCCCTCCAGCACCCTCTCCCGTCTCACTTCCTCAGGGGCTTCTCGGCCGCCACTCCTTAAATGCTGGGGGTCCCTGAGGTGGTCCCTCCCTAGGTGAACTCCATACATCAGTCATCCTGGATGATTACCTAACGTGTTCCTATTGAGACCACGCTCAGGGTCCAGGCCGATGCTCTAGCGCCCCGCCCCTCAGCAGTCCCACCACAGCCCCGCCTGAGGCCCCTTCCGGTCCATGCAGCTGACCCGGCTCACTGACCCTGAGGATGAACGAGCACGTCCTCACTTGGATGCTACTCTGTCCACTGTCGTTTAGCACCTACTCTGTGCACTGAGGCCCGAAGACAGAGGCAGAGGGGCTCAGCCCCGCCCCCCTGGGCTGCCAGGGTAGGAAAAGGTCACAACAGCATCTGGGGAAGACAGAGAGGCAAGCACCGATGGGGCAAAGGCCAGCGGAGGCTCCTGGCTGCTCTAATGCACGTGTTCATCTAGTTTCTCAGTTACGATCTCTCCATAGGCTGGGAAGTGAAAAGGCCTTTAAAGAGGATCAAGTAGGCCTGGCCGCTGTGGCTCAGTGGTTGAGCATCGACCTAGGAACCAGGAGGTCACGGTTCAAATTCCTGATCAGGGCACATGTCCGGGTTGTGGGCTCGATCCCCAGTGTGGGGTGTGCAGGAGGCAGCCAATCGATGATTCCCTCTCATCATTGATGTTTCTATTTCTCCCTCTCCCTCTCTGAAATCAATGAAAATATATTTTTAAAAAGGACCCGGTAGCTTTACACATACAGAGCAGAGGAAAAAAGCAAGTTGCAGAATCTTAGGTATAAATGATCCCAGTTGGGGACACGGAGACTTGGAACTATTCGCCCTGCGTATGGGTGGGTGTGGGACCGAGGAACGTTCCCCACGGCACAGGCTCTGAGCGTGACTTTTTACAGTGCTCACGCCGCACAACTGCATCGGGACACTGGTCACCGCGCAGGCAGGGCCGGTCGGGCTCATCGCCAGACGCCAGCCTCTGAGACGGGGAGGATGAGGAGCTAGGGTCAGCTCCGTCTGCGTTTGGACAAAACGGCCTTGGCAGCCACGTGGAGGATGAACTGGGGGCCAAACCAGGTAGGAGCCCATGGCAACAGCCAGGCAAGCTGAGGCAGGAGAGAGCAGAAGAGGAAGCAAAGGCAGGCTGGGCAGGCCTGTGAAAAGGTGGGTGGGTGGAGGCGCGGGGGCAGGACGTGAGGGTGAGGGAGCGGCCGAGTCCACGCTGAGCACTGGCTGGGCACTGGCAGAGAGGGCGCTGGAGGAAGGGGCTGGGAGGGCGGGAGCCACCTACGCAGAAACCTACACCGGGAGGAGGGTGGGACCCGGAGGCGCAGGAGCTTGGGCAGGAGTCGTGGCCAGCCCGAGGGGTGGTGGGAGGGGACGTGGGGCAACCTGCAGTGCAGGCGGGGAGGGCCCAGGGGCACTACAGGGGTCCGAGGGCTGGAGGGGCACCTCGGGATGTGTTCACGACGCAGCACATGTTCCAGCACCCAGAGAGCAGGCTTCAGAGATAGTCCCCGTTGGATTCCACTTCCAGGAACACAGAGGAATATGCACATCTGCACATTTAAACCGCCAAGAACTAACTGCATCTTGGCCCTTTTCTCTTGGTGTTCAAGCTTCAGGGGATTCTATTCGTTACTTGTGCTCATCTATCGTTTCTAAAATCTCCACGGTGAGCCAACCTATTTCGCTTTTGTTTAAAAAGAAAAGGTGTCCTAAGTGTTGGTGCTGGTGGTTTCTTCGGTTTGGATTTTCCTTTCCTGGGGCCTTGAGAGGTGAGCTCTAAGGTCAAGGTGTGAGAGGGGCTGGCATTCTGCAGGGTCCCTGGGCCCTGGCGCCTAGCGGCCGGGGGGTGGGGGGAGCCAGCGGGGAGGCCAGGAGGCACTGCCCGAGGCTGGCAGGAAAGAGACAGAGCAGCGGGCAGCAGGGCCTTGGGGCGGAGGGAGGGTTTACTGGACCCCGGAAGTCCTGGCCCTGGGGAGGCTGCAGGGGAGCCCTGTGGCCCGAGCTGCTGCTCCCGGCCACCCCACGCCGGACAGCCCGACGGGCACCTCCCCCGACCAACCTGAGCACGGACTCCACGAACACTCTCAGCGCTTTGACGTGCACCCAGGCGATAAAGGCTTCGCTGAAGTTCACCTTGAGCCAGCGCAGCAGGGGGCCCTGCAGAGACAGGGGAGCCGTGACCCTCGGCCCCTCCGCCGACCCGGCCAAGAGGGCCTGCCCGTCACCAGCTCTCCACCTCCAGGCAGGCTGGACAGAGCAAGCCCTGCGCTGAGAAGGAGCACCCGGGGGCAGCGGAAGCAGCGAGTCGGCCCACGAGGCCCGGGCGAGGCCCAGGACCACGCTCCCTGGAGGGCCTGGGGCCGGGAAGCTCAGCGGCCAGCCACCGGCACATGCGTGGGGCCACCTCAGACCGGGCCGCGGGCGCTGGGCAGCCCCTGACCTCAGGGCTTGCGGTGGGCAGCTCACGGCTTCCATCAGACTGTGCTGCCAGGGCCCACCTTCTCGGAAGGCTCTGCCCGGCCCCCGCCTCACGCCATGACCACAAGCCCCAGGGCGCGCGGGGTCACTAGCGCTGGTGTGGCCGGTCATCAGGGCGAGTTCAAGTCTCGCAGCAAAGGCTCTGAGCCACCAAGGTCAGGAGTGGGTCCAGCCAGGGCAGGACAGAGAGCTGCCCGCCCGCGCCTGCCCCCTGCAGGGCCTGCCCGTCACCAGCTCGTCACCTCCAGGCAGAGCAGAGGCACCTTGGCCATAAGCACCGTCCACTGTTGGGGGGCGGGGCGGCCCCAAAGGCCCTGCAGATTAGGAGGAAGGCCCCACTCTGGGCCCCCTGAAGGCCTCAAAGCCGCGTGAGAGGACAGAAAGGCAAGGATCGCTCCTGACACCCGTGCTGGGAGGACATGCGAGCGGGGACCCAGGGCTCCCGGGGGTTGCTTACCTCACCCTCGCCCTCACTCTCTCTCTCTCTGTCGCTGTGCCCCGCAGCGGGCCTATCGGGGTTACCTAGCGGGGTTACCTTAACCTTGTGGTCCGGGAAGGTGGATGATCCCTTTTTAAGAGCAACACAGGAAGTTTGCTAAAGGCACAGAAACGATTTATTAATCTTTCAGGAGTCACGCATCGGAAACAAACGATTCTCCTTGCCTGCAGGGAAGGCGGGCTCCGGGTGCCGCCCCCCAGGGCTGGAGATGTGGCCTGTCTGTGCCCCGCCCCGGCCGGGCGTGGGGAAGCCTTCGTTCGGTTCCACATTCCCGGGAAAGAGCCCGTCTCTGGCAGAGGCTGGGATTACACATCGCTCCCTCCGCCTGGCCCGGGTCAGGGCCTGCCCCCTTAAGCAAGGCCGGGCAGCTCCGGGCGCTGTCTGTTGGGCTCGGTCAGGGTGTGTCCACCCAGCCCAGCACGCACCCCCCTTGGCCGTCAGGGCGTCGGGCATGCAGTTAGCACACGCGCCCTTTATCGTCTTTCTCTCAGGCAGGTGGGCAGCTCGGGGGACTCCCACCTGTGATCTCAAGGGAACTGACAGCATCCGGGACCCCGCCCGTCCCTTCTGCTGACAAGTCGCCAGAAAGACACAGGGTGCCCGCCTCCCAACAGGCGAAGGGTAAGAGTCTGCAGGAGCGGGGCGGGCTGGCCCGCTGCCGCCCGCTCCCTGGCGCACAGCGAGAGCCTCGGAAGGGACCGAGTGTTTCCGAGTTCGTGCCTCCCTCCGAGCTCCATTTCCCCGAGGCCCTGGCAGGGCTCCCGGCCCGCGCCGGCAAAAGTCTACACCGTGAAAAAGCACCGCTGGGAACCCGAGACCCGGGCGCAGGTGTCGGCTCCGGTGTCAGTCACCTGGGTCCTTGGGGGGTCTGTGCCAGCGCACGGGTGGCTGCCAAGGGACCTGCCCACCTGTCCTCCGGGCGGGACCTGCCGCCCGGGCACCTGTGGGAGCTGCTGTTACCTGGCTCCCGTCCAGACACTGAAGAGACCTCAGGAGTGCTCCCAGGTGTCAGGGCTGAGGTTCAGACGCCACCCCTTTGGGTCTCAGCTCTGGTGGTGAACACCTTTCCTGCCTGAGTGCCTGGGTGCTTGGGTACGTGGGTGCCTGGGTGCGTGGGCCTGAGGCCTCGGGGCCCAGGGCTCCAGCTCAGCCCTGTCTCAGAGGATCTGCAAAGTGTGTGCATCCCTTCAGGGTACACGTCTATACACATACGTGTGCACGTGTGTTTATGCTTGTGGGGTATTTTTTATGCTCAGTTCCCATGGCCTCTCACAGGGCCTGGGCCAGTCCAGTGGGGCTGAGAACCCCATTTCGGGGGCCCCATGGCTGGTGCTCACTCCTGAGGGGCGGCCTGTCTGGAGTCCCTCTGAAAAGGCCATTGAGCCCGACCGGCGTGGCTCAGTGGTTGAGCGTCGCCCTGTGAACCAGGAGGTCAGGGTTCAATTCCCGGTCAAGGGCACGTGCCAAGGTTGCGGCTCGATCCCCAGTGTGGGGCGTGCAGGAGGCAGCCGATCAGTGATTCTCTCTCATCATGGATGCTTCTATCTCTCTCTCCCTCTCCCTCTCTGAAGTCAATAATAAAATAGTTTGGGGGGAAAAGGCCATTGACCCAGAGAGGTCAGGCCAGATGTGCGGGCGCCCGGCCCGCCGGCGGGAAGGCTCGGGGTAAACACTCGGCCACAGGAGAGGCCCTTGTGGGTTCGCACGCCCTTGCGCTCTGTTTACACACGGCCCTTCCTCCCAGGGGCCGGAGCGAGCACACTCCACTCATTCTTCCCCCCCATCGAGGTGGGCGCTCCCAGAGCCCTCCCGCCCGGACTGAGGCGGGGACCCAAAACACTCCACCCCGACGAGGCTTCACAGCCAAGGGCACCCCGTCTGGAATGCGCCCATTTTACAGAGCGGTGGAGGGAGCATCCCCGCTCAAACACGAAAGTCTGGTCTCCCTCTTGAGCTCGGCTGCCCTCAAAGTTTCCGAGTGGCCGTTGTCGGGAATCTCGGGGGGAGCACCCCCTCTTTGCTAAAAGCACAGCGAGGGTAAATATAGGTGCTGGGGACGGAGGCGGCACATCACACCTGGAACTCACACTGCCAAGGGCAGCCGCGTGACCTTGGCCTCACCTCCGGGGCGGGGCCCTGCCTGCCTGCAGCCGGCCTGCCTTGCTCGACCTCAGGGGCCCCAGGCAGGGTCCTCTCCCAGGGCCTTGCTCATCACCCTCTCAGCGCCCCGACTTCTCAGCGACGACGGAGCCAGTCCCTTCCCGGGAGGGCAGTGTCAGGGCTCGGGGACCTCGCTTGGAGCTGCCCAGGGCCACAGTTCACAGCTCAGGGGCTACCTCCACATTACCTGTGTGGTCACCTCCCCAAAACCCTGCTCTGGCTGCCCCAGGAAAGCACATGTTCCTTGGGCGGGGGGGCGGCCAGGGGCGTGGGGACGGCGGAGCTGAGAGGCGGGGACTGGCAGGGCCCTCTGTCCCCATCTTGCCCGAAAACTCGCGCCCGTACTCACATATTGTTGCTTCTTAGCCGTCAGCAGCCTGGCCATCTCTTCCCGTTCCCGAGTGATCTCTTTCTCGTCATAGTAAAATTCTCGGACCGTGAACCTGAACCCGGCACACAGAGGCCGTCACGGAGCCGCCCCCGGGGGCGCGGGGCCCAGCCAGCCCGCCCGCACTTACTTGTTCTCTTTGGCTCTGGCTTTGAAATCGTCAATCACTTTTCGAAACAGGGTCACGGTGAAGAGGCCGCCATCCTTGTCCTCACAGATCAGCCTGCGGGGAGACGCGTCCGCTCGCTGGGCTGGGCCGGGCCGGGCCCGCGGGACTGTCCTCGCCTTGGGAGGAGGCCGCTGCAGCCACGGCCGCTGTCCCCTCTGCCTGGTGGCCCTGCACCGGGTCTCCCCACGGCTCCCTCGCCCCTGGCTCTGTGATCCCGGCGCTCCCCTTCCTCTCCTGCCCGTTCACTCGCCCCCCAAGCCGAGCCTTGGGGCCTCCAGGCCCCTTAAACACAGGCCCAGGGAGGAAGGGACGGGAGCCTGGTTGTGCTGTGATCTGGGGTTGGGTCCCTTTCATCAAATGCCTGAGAGATGAGGCCACTCCTGGGCCTCGGCCCCCTGGTGGGCCCGGTGCCCCTGGCCCTGGCACGCGACTGGTACAGTGAACCGGGGGTAAGGGGGGGAGGGGCGTTTCAGTTGGTGGAACATCTCACAATGGCCACTTCACGGCCAATGTCACAGTGTTCTAATTAGACACACCTCCTGGCACACGTCCACGGAAAGCCACTGTGGCTGCTGTCCCCAGGGCGGGGGGTGGGGGGGCAGTGACCTAAGCATCACTGAGTCCTGCTGGCCAGATGCCCCCCAAGGTGCCTGGGCCCAGGCGGTTCTGTGGGCTGCTGGTGGCCCCGCCCCGTTCCTCAGAGCCACACCCTGGAGGCTGCCGCAGGCTGGAGGCCTTGCCAGAGCCACCCCTGCAGACCCCAGGGGCCCTGACGGGGCGGGGCCGGGGGCTCTGGTCTGGGAGGCCGAGGCCCTGCAGCGGGTGCCCCGGCCCTCGCCAAGCAGGCCAGTGCCCGTGCCCGACTGCCCCCCCTCTCCCCTCGGACATGATGCCCTGGCTTATTCCCCCAGCTCCCAGGGCCTCAGGCTGTGGGTCCTGTCCCCTGCACCCCTCATTGCTGTCTCCTGTGAGTCTGTGGTCCCGGGAGAGCCAGCCTCGGGGCAGGCGCCCACTGGCCTCCGGGCTGGGGTGGGCGAGGGCAGGGGAGGCAGGTGAAGGGCCTCGCTGTCAGACCTTTTCAACAAAGCACCAGCTGTTTCAGACGAGGAGCGGCACAGAGAAGGACATGTACCCGTGTCCCTGCCCCCGGCTAATGGCATCCCTGTTCACACAGGAGAAGTCCCGCCCCCCCGGCCCCCCAACTGGCCTCTCTGCCCTGAGGTCACCACTGGTGTTTCTCACCCCAAAGACCCCCATAATTCTCCTGGGCACCTGCGTGTGCCCCAGTCTCAGAGGCGTAGAGCGGCCATCATTAGACCCCAACTAACTGGCTTCGTGCTGCGTGTGCCCTGCTGCTCGCTCACCGTACAGACCCGCCTGAGCTGCTGCACCCACCGGCATTGCTGGCTCCCCGCTCAGGGGTGGCATTCTCGGTATGAATATACTAGAAGCCTGGTGCACGAAATTCGTGCACAGAGGGGGGTTGTCCCTCAGCCCAGCCTGTGCCCTCTCCAATCTGGGACTCCTGGAGGGATGTCCGACTGCCCGTTTAGGCCCGATCCTGGGGGATCAGGCCTAAATGGGCAGTCGGACATGCCTCTCACAATCCAGGACTGCTGGCTCCCCAGTGCTTGTCTGCCTGCCTTCCTGATTGCCCCTAACTGCTTCTGCCTGCCAGCCTGATCACCCCCTAACCACTCCGCCTGGTTGATGCTTAACTGCTCCCCTGCCAGCCTGTTTGCCCCCAACTTCCCTCCTCTGCCGGCCTGGTCACCCCTAACTGCCCTCTCCTGCAGGGTTGATCACCTCCAACTGCCCTCCCTTGCAAGCCTGGTCCCTCACAACTGCCCTCCCTTGCAGGCCGGGTGCCTCCCAACTGCCCTCTCCTGCTGGCCATCTTGTAGTGGCCATCTTGTGTCCACATGGGGGCAGGATCTTTGACCACATGGGGGCAGACATATTGTGTGTTGCAGTGATGATCAATCTGCATATTACTCTTTTATTAGATAGGATAGAGGCCTGGTGCACTGTTGGGGGCCAGCTGGTTTGCCCTGAAGGGTGTCCCGGATCAGGGTGGGGTTCCCTTGGGGCATGGGGCGGCCTGAGCGAGGGGCCTGTGGTGGTTTGCAGGCCGGCCACGCTCCCTGGCAACCCAAGCAGAGGCACTGGTATCTGGAATTTATTTTCCTTCTACAATTGAAACTTTGTAGCCTGGAGCGGAGCCAAGCCCGGGGCTCCCTCTGAGGCCGGCAGCCATTTCTGTTGGGGTTATAATTGAAACTTTGTAGCCTTAAGCGGGTGGGCCCAGCCAGGGTGTGCAGAAAGCTTTGCTTCCCCTGTTGCCGGTGGCAACCCTGGCTTGCTCTCTCAAGCTCCATTCTGCCGCCATTTGTTTGAATTTGTTTACCTTCTATAATTGAAACTTTGTGGCTTGAGTGGAGGCTTAGGCCTGGCCAGGGCAGGCGGAAAGCTTGGCTTCCTCTGTTACCTAGGAAACCTTACTCTCTGTGGCTGTAGCCATCTTAGCTGGGGTTAATTTGCATACTCACCCTGATTGGCTGGTGGGCATGGTTTATGTAGCGGAGTGATGGTTAATTTGCATATTACCATTTTATTAGAGAGGATTTTTTCACCCCTTCTCCTGTAAGTCACTCAGCGCCCACTGCCCACAGCAGCTCGGACCCACGCGCTAAGACTGTCCTCCGCCCCTCCCCCACTCTGTGGCCCCCACGGCCCGGCCCTGGCCTGGCCCTCCGGGGGGAAGAGGCCACACCCAGCTGACAAGGCAGAGTGGAGTGCAGTGAAGGAGGGCAGCCAGGGAGGGCTTCCCGGAGGAGGGGGCAGGGAAGCAAAGTCCCCAAAGATGGAGGGAGTCCGGCACATGGCTGGTGCATGGCCCCGAAGGAGCTGCAGGTGGAAAGGCTCTAGATGGGCACACGCGCTGGGTGGTTGGGTGCCCCAGGGCGGCCACACATGCTTCCCGGGGACCCCCGGGTGAAGCCAGCATCTCACTCACTTGGTTGACCGAGGGACCACCATGTCCGAGAGGGACTCGTAGGTCTTCTGCCATTGTACGTAGTTTTGTCTGCGAGAAGAACACAGTCGTTCAGTGATTTCCGCGGAAAAGGCTGCGGGGTGTCCCGAGTGTTTAGGAAGCTGCACACCCCTTTTCCCGAGGGACCGAGGTGAGCGGGACTGGGCCCTGCAGGGGCTCTGAGAGCCCCCTGCCCAGCCCGATCCTGGGCCGGCCTCCCCGTGAGGCCCTGAGCAGCGAGTTTCTGCCCGGGCTCTGTGGGGCCTGGGGCAAGAAGCTGACCACCGCTACCCCTGGCTTGCGGGAGTGAAGTGACCCTGTCTGACACCTGGCGCATAGTAGGTGCTCAAGGAATGGCTGCTGCGGCCACTGCGATTACCCGGCAAGCCTGGTCACCCTACGGCTTCCTTCAGGCCTGCTCCCCGGCCCACCTCCCCGCCCACTTACGTGGGGACGATGACCAGGAGGGTGACCAGATACTCGGAGTCCAGCACAAAGTCGTCTTTGCTCACGATGTCGCTCAGTGTCCGTGTGAAGAGGTTCGCCCTGAACCCCCGTGGGACAGAGGGGGTGTGGTCAGCAGAAAGGCCCGTGGAGGCAGCACGCACCGAGCACCCACGGCACACACACGGGCGGGGACACGAGGGGCAGGCAGCATGTGGGGGAGGCTAAGGGTGTGTGTGGGGGGGCTCAGGGCACCCCGCGTCTGGGAGGCCAGCACTGCGTGGCTGGCAGGGCCTGTCGCTGCGCTGCCCTGTGCGAGCCGCTGCTGCTGGGAGGAGCCAGTGGCGGCCGCTGAAGCTGCTCCGGTGTCCGCTCGGCGGCCAGCCCTCCCAGCTGCCCGGCGAGAGCTCCGTTTCCCTCTGCAGGCCCCGCAGGCCCGGCCGCCGGGGACACTCACCTGAAATAGCTCTCTGCCGCATGGAACCGGGTCGGCATTGAGGTCAGGGTATTTTTAGCACCCGGATCGAGGCCACTGCCCCGCAAACGGGCTGAGATACCGGTAACGACCGCCTGGCCGCGTGCACGCAGGCCGCAGTGTCAGCTAACGCGTTCACCAGCACGCAGTGCTTCCCGCGTCAATAGCTCTCAAGCGAAGACTGCTGGGGCGCCTCCGGGGGCTCTGAGAAGCCCACAGCGGGTGGCCGAGGGCACGGGCAGGAGGGGCGTCTGCTCCCGGCCCCCCTCCCAGCCAGCTCCCGATCAGAGGCCTCTCTGTCTGTCTGTCTGTCTGTCTGACTCACTCTCTCACAGACACAGTCCGTCACCCGGGATCTGCCCGCAGGCGGGCCCGTGCGCTGTGCGGACACGGCACTCACTGGGCCTTCTGGTTCAGGCTGTCCAGCGTGGCCTTGAGGGTGCTGTAGGCGGCCGTGCGGGCCTTCAGGTCCGTCTCGATCTGCGCCAGTTGCTGCTCGGAGAAGCAGAAGCGTTGGAAGAGTCGGCCAAACTTGGCAAACGTGCCACCCATCGCTCCTGGTGCCCTTGAGGAAACAGCACCCCACCCGCCGGGTCCCTGCTGGCCTCCTGGGGCCACCCCTGGCGCCCGGGCCGCCCCTCCTCCAGGGCCCCCAGAATCACTGCCCGATTGTCTGACTGTCCGCGGGGCTGGGGCCTCTGACGCAGGTGATGCCCATGGAGCCGCACCCAGGTCCCCGCCTTCTGGCCCCACCCCCTTCCCAGACACAGGCGGCAGCAGCCTGGCATGAGGAGACACTGCGCACGGGACGGGACGGGTCCCAGCGGCACCTCCTGCGCCCGCCCGCCCGCCCGCCCTCCCGCCCTGGGCTCTGCCACTCCGCGGAGACAACAGGCGGCCTGTTCCTGGGCGGCTGACACTCCCCGGCCACGCGGCCGTCGGGGCTGCCTGGGAGGCTCCCAGGGTGACGGAGGGGGCGGGGACCCCCCCGCGGGGCACACGGGTCAGCACGGCAGCCAGACGCCCAGGGTCCCAGGTGCTTCCTTTGCGGCAGAAGCCGGAGGCCGCCGCTGACCAACATGGCAGCACCCCGGGGCCGCGCCAGCTGGCGCCCCATTGTCACGGGCACCTCCGACGAGGGCAGGACCCCCAGGGCTGTCCCAGGCGTCAGGGCTAGTGGGAGGCGGGAGGGGGGGGGCGGGTGAGGACCCAGCCGGGGCCCAGATGCCGTGGAGGGGCCCGCTGTCCCCATCACAGAAGCACGAGCGTCCCGGCGGGAGACCCCCTCACCTTCGCCAAGGTGTCCACCAGGCTCGGCAGCGGCTGCTTCGCGGGGTACTTGGCCATGTCCCACTCAAAGTGGGTCACAAAGGACGTTAAGTCAACTGGAAGGACATAAACCCGCGTCAGTGCAAGAGCGAGCGGCTCCCCACCAGGGCCCCCGAGCTGTGTCCCCGGAGCGGTGCCATCGGGCCTGACGGGGAGGAGGAGCGCTGAGGGAGGGCGAGCAGTGGATCGCGGTCTGACCGAGCTCGCATCCGCGCCCTGAGACCTGTGTTTGCGGGGAGAAGCAGCTCTCCCTACGTCGCTCTTCCGTCCAGGGCCCTGCCCGTTACCCCCGGGGAAAGGAGACCCGCTGATCTTTTTAACAAAGTCGCCTTTTTATTAGCATCAGCGAGAAACCCACGTGTGACGAGCAGACGGCCGGGAAGACACCGGGGACTCGCATCTGCGCGGATGTGAGCTGGTGCCCAAGGGTTTGCTGGCTTCCACCGTGCACGCAGGTGGGAGGAACCCCAAAGCCAATGGCCCCTTCGAATGCGGGACCCAGGAAAGGCCTGCGTGGGCCCAGGGCACCCCAGGAGGCTCAAGAGAAGCAGGCTCCTTGCCCATCGAGGCCCACAGAGCTAAGCCTGGCGTGGAAGCCGCCAGGGGCCACGGACCAGCCAGCCCCGGGAGCAGGCAGGAGGACAGCCGCCCGACAGGAAGCGGACTGCAAAGCCAAGGTGCAGATGTGCACCTGGGACCCCGAGTCCACGCGCCCCCAATGCAGGCGGCACGCAGAGCTGCTGGGCGGCGGGGACGGGGGCACGGTTGCTCTCTGGGTCGTGTGGCTACAGTGACCAAGTGCGAGGGGGCCACTCAGGAATCCCGTCGTCCCTGGTCACCGTACCCCACCACCAGCCCGGGATCCCGCCTCCCCGGGGACATGCGGGGCAGGCACCACACGGAACACGCACACAGCAACAGCACGCCACCTACTCTTTAAACATTTCATCTTTTCCTTCAGACCTGCAACGGGAGAAGGGCCATCATTCCACCCCATTCACACACAAAGCCCCGGGCGTCTCCGTTGGCCGATGGGCACAAGCAGATTGGCACAAGCAGACAGGAAGCTTTCTGAGGTTGCCGGGAGGGGGACTACGCATGGAGGCGCGGGCTGGATCGCCGCCGCAGACACTGCACCACCGCGTTAGCGCTAACGTCCCCAGAGTCAGGGGCGCTCGAGTTTCAGGCCCACGACGACGAGAGAACCAGAGCATCTGGGGTCTAACGCTCTACTTCCTGGGCGCAACTTAAGATTTCGGGGTGAGGCGTTCCTCCGCCCCTAAAGGCATCCTCAGCCTCGTTCCGGGAAAGGGATAAAGGGTGGGGGGCTGTGGGCAGGATGGAACCTTCCATGCGGGAGAGGGTGAGGCTGATGGAGACGGTGGGTGGGGCCCAGCAGCCACTAGACCTCACCATACACATTTCCACTTCACATTTCATAGAGGAGTTCAGCCTCGGGGTAAAAACATGCCACAGGGGACTGTACACTGGCCAAGGGGCATATCTTTCAAACGTCGGGTTGTTGAGCTAACAGCGGGGCGTACAGGGCTGGTTGGGGGGCAACTGATGTCTCTGGGCCTCAGTATTCCATCTGTAAAATGGGGCAATCCCATCGGGAAGGATTTTTGTGGGGATTACATGGACCAGGTCATTGACTTCCGAATGGAGAACACGGTCTGTCACCGGGGCTGGTGGGGGATGGGGGAGAGGGGAAGGAGGCCGTATCGTTTCAGTCACTACCGCGCGGCCACACCAGGGCTACCAACGGGCCAGCGGGAGCCCAGGAAGCACGCGATGACAGCGCTGAGCCACCTACCTCCGTTGGCCAGGAGGTTCTCCTGGACCTTGCCCTTGGCGTCCTCCATGACCTCCACCACACTCTGGGCCATTCTCTTTATGAGGCTGTGGGGACAGAACAAAGCAGAACAAAGGCCGCTTAGAGCCAGACACGCGCCCGCGTCCTCTCCGCCTCCGGTGGCGGGAAAGGAGCCGGCGCCGCCCTGTGGGGTCTGGCAACAGGGAGGAGGCCGCGCATGCCATGGCCCTGAACCCGTATTTCCACCTCCGGGAAAGGAGAAGGAAACAGGACGAAAAGGAAGAGCGTTCAGCATCAGAAGATGCCCTGCTGGCCCTGCCGGGACAGCGGGAGGCCCCACAGTAAGGCTGTCAGCGGAAGGGACGGTGCTTGCAGCCAGGCCATCGCCCGGCAGCCCCTGCAGCCCAGGCTGGTGCAGCGTCTGCTGTGGCGGAGCGAGGCGTGTATTGTCACGCTGCGTGGAAAACAAACAAGAACCAAGTGTACACAGAACGTGTGGGTGCCACCATGCGAGCGGTTCTTCCTGCTCTGGCTCTTCAGTGCCGGCGGCATCACCTGTGTCACGAGGAACGGGAACTTCACGAGTCTCCGAAGGTCCCGGGGGCTCAGACAGCGTCGGGGCAGGAGGACTCCTGGCCAGGCCCTGCCTGCCGGCCAGCGAAAGGTCTGGGCCGCATCCACCTCATCCCTCTGAGCCTCCGTTCTCTTAGGTGCCAGCTGCGGAGGACACCCGTCGGGCGGGACTCGGATGCGGGTGAAGAGAACCAATCGGGCACCGAGCGTGTAGGAGCCGAGTGTCCGCTCTGGAGGCGGAGCCGTTCGAATCTTAGCTGGAAAACTCGCCAAACCAGGATCAAAGTCTGTAAGTTCTGACCGTCCAGCTCTTTGCCTCAGGCCCTCTCTCCTGGCTCCCAGGCTCCAGGCCATTGGGGGTGGGGGGAGGGCAAAGAGAGGGGACCAGGTCATTGACCTCCAAATGGAGGACTCGGGCTTCTGTGGCTGCAGGCACGGGGCGTGTTGGCCCCACAGAGCGTGGAGGCCAGGGCCGGGCAGGAGGGCCCTGGGCAGCCCGGATGGAGGGACAGAGGGCGGGAGAGCAGCCTTTTGTGTCCTATCTTGGCATGTTTCCAAAAAACATGCCAATCCCAGGCCCCGTCCATGGCACACGTGATTGAGGTTTCCTTTTGTTAATACCTACCGCTGGGTGGAGTCCACCAAGTGCCAAACATTCTATAACCATTACCTCACTAAACCCCCCCCCAAATCCTTGAAGATGGGGTTTCCCCGTTTTACAGATGGGAAGACTGAGGCCCAGAGATGTCAGCTGCCCCCCAACCATGCAGTCCATCGGTGGACCCGGGGGCTCCAGGCCCCCAGGCCATGCTGCTGTCTTTACAGTCACGATGGCCCATCCTGGGCTCAGACCTGCCCCCCAATGGTCCGCATCTTACTAACTGTAACTTGAGCAAGCTCCCCCCCCCCCTCCAGATCTCCACCACCAGGAGCACTGGGAATCGCAGTCCTCCGAAGCTCAGGTGCTGGGAAACCACGGCTGCGCGAACCCACACGGCCCTGGCTTCGCTGCGACCGTCGGCCAGTCACTGGGGTGTCCGCGTGAGAACGTGTTTCTCAGTGAGGCCGCGGCCTGGGTGGCCCTGCGTTTACTTTCTCACGTGGCAGCCCACTGGGAACGCCCTTGCAGGTGGAACAGCCTCCGCACGCAGCCCCGACGCTGCGCGGTGACTGGCCTCTGCTGGGGCGGGACCCTGCGCTGGGCGCACGCTGGCCGCTGGCGCAGGGGCGCCCGGAGGAGAAGTTGCCACGGAGTCACTACTGGAATCCGAGGCAGAAGCAGTCGCCATTTTAGCAAATGGCCCAGGCCACCCTCCAAACACACAGACCCCGCGGGTGCTCCGGCCCAGGGAGCACCGCTTCCCTGCCCCCTCCCACGGCGGCTCAGGAGTCTTTCCTCCCCGCCGGTCCCACGGCTGGGCTGCAGCTTGCAGGCTCGCTCGGTCTGACCTGCATCTCTCTGGTCATCGGCGAGGCCGGACACCTTTGGGTGGGTTTACTGGCTCCTCGCACAGCTGTGTTCTTCTGTGGAGAGTGTGTTCTATCCGTGGCCAGTTCCTCTACCGGTTTATTCATTAAAAAAAAAAATTATTGGGCCCATCCAGTGTGGCTCAGTGGTTGAACATCAACCTATGAACCAGGAGGTCAGCAGTTCAATTCCCCGATCCCCAGTGTGTGGGGCGTGCAGGAGGCAGAAATGCAGTGATGCTCTCTCATCATGGATGATTCTAGCTCTCTCTCCCCCCCTCCCTTCCTCTCTGAAATCAATAAGAATATTGTTTAAAAATCCCTCCCATGACTCTAGTCGTGCCTAGGGAGTGTGACCACGGTAACATCTGCCCGCCCAGCACCGTGGCCCTGGTCACCGCGGAAAGGCCTTCGGAGACCAAGGCGACGTGGGGACTTGCCGGGGGCCACAGGCTCCTGGGTCGCTGGCCAGGCCTAAGACAAGGCCTCGCTATTTCCTGTCTCGATTTTAGGGTAATAAATTGGACACAATATCAGTATTTTTTCCAGAAGGCCCCTCCTCATTTAAAACCCTTGCCTGTTCACCCTAAGAGAGTGTTGTGGGTTTTTTTGTTTTTTTTGGTGTGTGTGTGTGTGTGTGTGTGTGTGTGTGTGTGTGTGTGTGTGTTTAAGAGGAAAGCAGCAGGCTCGCGGGCCCACATTTCTCCACGCTGCAGAGGCGGCTGGGACATCCCCGGAGCCTCTCCAACCGCCAGGTTGGGGTTGGGGTTGGGGTTGGGGTGGGAGGTGACTGCTAGTGGGAGCAGGGCTTCTTTCTAGATGAAGTCCTAAAATTCCATGGTGGGGGAGGGTCGCATTACTTTGCAAATGTACTGCGGCCTAGTGAGTCGCACACATCAGAGGGGGAATAACTTCTCAAATGACAACGGCATGTCCTGGCTCTGAGGGTGGGGACCCAGCCTGGAGGAGGGGCAGGACTGGCCTGGCCCTGGTGCTGGAGGCCACCCCTCTGCCAAGGGCTCGGCTCCCCCTCCCTCACCTCCGGCTTTACAGTGAGCATGAGTGTCTGAGCGCAGCCCCGGGGCCCCTCCCAGGGTCTCCTTGCCCCAGGCTTCCTTCCCCAGCCTCCTGCTGCTCCCCCCCACCCCGCCTCCTCTCCCAAACTGGCCTCCCCCGTCCCTCCCTTCCTCCCTCCCTCCCTCCCTCCCACGGCAGCTGGAGGAGTCTCCAAAAACATACATCTTAGCATGCCATCGTACTGTTTAAACTCTACCCATGGTTTCCCAAGACGTTCAAATATTGATGTTCTAACTCCTCAGCACAGTGGGCAAGCGAGAGCCTGGCCGGCCCAGCTCCCTCTCTCCGCCCCTCACGCTCCCGCCGCCCTGGAGCCACCTGGACGAAACAGCCCGCGCCCCCTCCTCGCGGCCCACCCCACACAGACCCCCGTGCTGGCAACACCCCCACTCGAATCATGTTGCTGCTTCTTCACCAAAACCACCCGAGTGCCCATCGCACACCGGGCAGTGTTGGGGGAGCCTGGAGTGATGGCCTCATGTGCACACGGGTGGGACGGAAGCAGGTTGCAGTTGTGAGGACGCGGACGGAGCCTGTCCTTGTGTTCGTGTGGGTTCGTTACTGCGTTATTTTCCAGATGAACTGCAAACCTACTTTTGCCCGCTCTCTGTCAAAGCTCCTCGATCCCAGTGCACCCCTCACACGGGGCCACCTCCTGCGTGTTATTCATATTTGCAGGGTTTTTAGAAAAGCCTACACAACACCCACGGAGCATTTCTTACCTGTCAGGTTCACTAACACACACACATCGGACCCCACATTTCACTAGAAAGGTCATAGGGAAACGGGGACTCCCCGTCGCTGGTGGGAATGCGGGATGGTCAGCTAGAGAGGACGGGCACATCGACCAAAACTGACCCGACAATCTGGTCCCGAGCACTCACTCTGCAGACACACCTGCACACCTGCCCGTGCCAGGGGACGAGGCGGTGAGAGGCTACACGAGTGTGATTGGCGGCAGGACCTCCCATGCACGTCAGTAAGCCGGGCGGCCACCCCGGGGCTGCGACGCCCAGGACTTCCCCACGCAGCGTGCGTGGCCGCGGAAAGCTCACTACGGGCAGCTGGGAGAAATCTCCCGGGATGTGCAGGTGATGAAAAGGAGGCGTGATGCTCAGTAGCACACGGGGGTTACTACTTTGTGTCTAAAAAGGGAAATATAAAAATACTGGAGGCCCGGTGCATGAAAATTCATTCACAGGAGGGGGGGCGTCCCTCAGCCCGGCCTGCCCCTTCTCACAGTCCGGGAGCCCTCAGGGGCGGGAGTTGACCTGGCGATCAGGGGAAGGCGATGCCCCCATCACACCTCTGCTGCTGCTGCCACTGCCAGCAGCGCAAGCCTCAGCCAGCCCTGATTACCTGAGCCTCGGGAGGCTCTGGGCGGCTGGGGGGCTGAGGGGACTGGGCACCACCATCTTGTGGTTGTGGGCACCACTGTCTTTGAGGGCGGGGCAGTCAATTAGCATATTCCCTCCTTATTGGCTGTGGGTGCCACCATATTTGAGGGTAAGGCAGTCAATTAGCATATTCCCTCTTTATTAGATAGGATGTGCTGGGCCTGGCTGGTGTGGCTCAGTGGTTGAGCATCGACCTATGAACCAGGAGGTCAACTCCCGGTCAGGGCACAAGCCAGGGTGGTGGGCTCCATCCCCAGTAGGGGGCGTGCAGGAGGCAGCCGGTCTATCTTTCTCTCTCATTATTGATGTTTCTCTCTCTCCCTCTCCCTTCTTCTCTCTGAAATCAATAAAATAAAAAGGTTTAAGAGAATTTTCAAAAATAAATAAATACAAATAAAAAGAACACGGGCTGCCGTGTGGAGAGTAGATAAGAGAAAATCAGGAGATGAGTTAGGAGCTTGGTGCCAAAATACAGGAAGGAGAGGAAGCCGGTGTGGAGGGAGGTGGAGCGCACAGGACAGGTTTGGCGGGGACACCCCAGGGCTGGTCCCGCTGGAGTCCGTGGACAGTCAGAAAAAAGGCGCATCACTGTTTGCTTGAGCCCCGAGTGCGTGGGCCAGGAGCCTTCGCCGCGATGAGCAGACGGCGGACAAGGAGAGTGTCCCTGTGAGCTGGCTGTGGGGACGGTATTCACCCAGGACGTGACCCCATGCAGAGAAGACCATTTAAAGGCGCCACGTGCGCTGGTGCAAAGCCAGCCCGAGTGAGCGAGCGGGCCGGCTGAGGGCGGGCACGGAGCGCCGGGCCCCGGAGCCGGCCGAGGCCGAAGCCGGACACGCTGTGTGTGAACTCTAATCTCCGAGGAATCGTTCTGTGAATTTCACAACGTGGCCTCGGGCTGGGGCTGCATTCCTTCCTTCCCTGCAGGCCAGCCTGACTTCTGGTTTGGCGGCTGGGGGTCACGGGGGTGCGGGGTGGGGGTGGGGGTGGAGGGGGACCTACGGCAGCGCCTGGGGTGGGTGAAGGCGGGCGGGCTGGGAGGAGCTCCGTGCCCAGTGCCAGGGCCTGCGGCCAGGACAGGAGGCCAGCGGACCGGTGAAGCCTGCCGGGCGCCGCGTGTGGCCTGGCCCGCCTGCGACTGCCTCGGTGAGCTGCGTGCGCTCACCCGTGGCGCCACGTGTGGCTGCTCATCCGCGTGTAGGCGGCGGCCCAGGTGCCACGAGGAAACAGAGAAACGGAGAAACAGAGAGCACCTGGCAGCCGGCGCCCCGGGGTGAGCGAGGACCGGCAGCTACCGACGCAGGGACGCGGCCACGCCAGGCGTGCGGACCTCAAGACAGAAAACTAGTCTGGCCGGCGGGGCACAGGGGTTGAGCGTCAACTTATGAGCCAGGAGTTCAGGGTTCGATTTCTGGCCGGGGCACATGCCCAGGTTGCCCGCTCCATCCCCATGAGGGGCGTGCAGGAGGCAGCCTATCTATGATTCTCTCTCATCATTGATGTTTCTCCCTCTCCCTCTTCCTCTCCCTTCCTTCTCTGAAAGCAATTAAAAACAAAAAAGACAGAAAACAATAAAAACAGAGACCAGAGAACACCATTTGTCAACCCTGATGGAGGGATGGCTGTCGCAGAGCGTGACTCAGCCGGGAGTGACCGCAGAGCACACGTTTAAAAACGGGCGTGGCAGGCATGAACATCCTTGACCGTGTCACTCCAGCAGGTGTCAACTCGACACAACGGAGCCGGGAGAAGACATGAACACGGAGGAAAAGCACCGTGTTAGGTCAAAGCAAACCTCCGGTTCCCGAGGCAGAAAGGCGCTGACTTCCTTCTCCAGCAGCAAAGCAACAGGAGTAGAAGGAACCCAGAAACGGCGCCCAAGAAGCCTCAGCCAGCCAGAGGCAGGGTCGGAGGACCGCGTTCCTGGTAAGTGGGTGAATCTGGGTCCAGGGGGCACTCCCCTGTGGCCCCGCCCATCCGGCTCCTCCTTCCTCGTTTGGGCCAGGAAGGGGTTAGACCAGCTCCCTCAAGGCCTGGAAGCTTCCCAGGAACCTCTCTCCCACCAGCTCATTCCGCTGGTCCTTGGAGGCCCACGAGTTCTACACTCTGGGGATGTACTTGTGCGAGCGCCTGGCTTGGTGGGACCCCCAGTCCGGCTGGGGAGACGGCTATTAGTCAGACAAACCCCCAGGAGACAGTTGATGTCCGCTCTGGTGAGTGCTACGCCGGAGGGGCTCCGGGCGGATAAATCAGAAGAGCTGGGGGAGGGGACAGTCAGGGGAGCTGAGCGGGGTGAGCAGGTGATAATGGGGGTGAATGGGGCGTGGGGAAGGTTTGGATCAGTTTTTGGAGCGAGCAGGAGAACAGGGAGCACGCACAGTAGGACTGCCAAGCCGCTTCCAGGCATCTAGAAACCACATAGCACACAGAGGCATTCAACTGGTGTTTGTTTAACACACACAGGTGATCTCCATCTGATGTTCTTGCCACAACAGAGAAGCTTGGGTAATTTTTAAAAATTATATTTTGCGCCCACCTGGCATGGCTCAGGGTTCAATTCCCAGTCAAGGGCACAGGCCCGGGTTGCAGGCTCGATCCCCGGTGTGGGGCGTGCAGGAGGCAGCCGATCAGTGATTCTCTCTCCTCATTGATGTTTCTCTCTCTCTCTCCCTCTCCCTTCCTCTCTGAAACCAATAAAAATATATTTAAAAAATAAAATTATATTTTGCTTCTCTGTAGAACGGCCTTCGGAGAACGGACTCCCTGAGGTCTGCACTCCTACACAGGCATCACACCCTCGGATCAGCCGGCCCTGCCACCCTTCATGGACCCACGTGGTGAAGGGAAGTCCCCAGCTCGTCCCCCAGGAACCGCCGCCGTGCGGGTGACGGTGGCGAGGTGCCACAGGCGCCCACCAGGTATGTCCGAACGCCCGGGCGCCTGGGAACATAATATTTCAACCAGCGCAGCAATCCAGGCTGCGATGCCGTGAAGGGCTCAAACGTTGGAAAAACAAAAGCGGGGGGTAGCTTTTTAAAAGATAAAAAGGTTTGGTTTCTCAAAGGGTCGTGAGCTGCAGTGTAAGTACCGAGTCTGTGAACCAAGGCAGAATGGGGACATAAATCCAAAATACAGGGGAGGCCCCATCCAGTAAGCAAACCCGCCTTCCCGCGGCATGGAAAAACAGTGCCGTGCCCCGGGGTGAATAAATAATAAAAGGATATGGAAACAATACACCTTGAGAACGCCTCTCCGTGCTGCTGGCTGGAGCAGCGGGCGGGGTCAGGCTGCCGGGCCACTCAGCCAGCGAGCGTTTATTTACCCACAACACGGGGTCCTGTTCAGAGCACCGGGAGGGCGTTCCGGAAACCTGAAGCGGGTCTGGGACCTCGTTATTTTACCCCAACTCCAGTATTCACCCCTAAGGCCCTGCGCCCTGCTATCTGGACTAGGTAAACGCTAGGAATAAGAATGGTGGGGGTCTCGCCCGGCCAGTGTGGCTCAGTGGTTGAGCATCAACCTAGGAACCAGGAGGTCACGGTTCGATTCCTGGTCAGGGCACATGCCCGGGTTGTGGGCTCGATCCCCAGTGGGGGGTGTGCAGGAGGCAGCCGATCAATGATTTTCTCTCATCATGGATGTTTCTGTCTCTCTCCCTCTCCCTTCCTCTCTGAAATAAAAAAAAAAAAAAAAAAAGAAAGAATTATGGGGGTCTCAAACCGACCACACCCTTTTTCTTTTCCCCTATAGGTAGGCTTCCTGAGGTTATATACCCACAAGTAAAACAACACACGGTGATTTTCATCCTTACCACACCTAGCCTGTTTTTTTGAAAAAAACCAAACCAAAACAAAAAAAAAACACACACACACAAAAACCCAAAAATAAAAACAAAAAACCCCACCACTTGAATTCCTATGGATCCTATGTGTTTCACAATTGTAGCCTCAACTTGGCTTGTTCACACATTTCATGTCATTCCTTAAACAGATGCTGTCCCACCATCACAAGCAACTTGCACAACAAACCGGTACAGAACACAACACGAACACCTCCTAAAAACAACAACAACTACAACAACAACATAAAGGTGGAAGTAATAGTACTGCAGGATCGCAGACTTCCAGGGCGAGAGAGGGCTTTGGTGAATCAGAGAGAGGGTAACGGCTTGTGCTAGGGAAGAAAGTAGGTGGCTAGGACAGGCCTGGAAAGGCCTAGAAAGAGCAAATGCCGAGGAGCGGTCATTTCTGCAGCCAGGCCTGGGAGCGATGCACAGAGAAGCCAGCGCCTGCCTCGCTGCACAGCCTCCTGCCGTGGCTCGTGGGGGCCAGGGAGGCAGGGCAATGGCAGCCCGGGGCCGTGGGCTGGCTCCAGGGCAGCTGTCAGCGCACTGCCTGCCGTGCAGAGTGGCCCAGGAAAGGAGCTGGTACTTAGGGGTCAAACCACTTGTTCTTGGATGTTAATTGGTCACAGAGCACATCCTGGGATTTGATTTTACTCCCCTTCGTTTAAAAAAATATATATGTTTTTATTTATTTCAGAGAGGAATGGAGAGAGAGAGAGAGAGAGAGAGAGAGAGAGAAATATCAATAACGAGAGAGAATCATCCATCGGCTGCCTCCTGGGGATGGAGCCCGCAACCTGGGCATGTGCCCCCGACTGGAATGGAACCCAGGGACCCTTCAGTCCACAGGCCGACGCTCCATCCACTGAGCCAAACCAGCTAGGGCTCCCCTCCATTCTTGATTTAACACAATTTTACTCCCCTTCAACCTTCCCTGAAAGCAGAGATGGTCGCTATTGTCCCATTTTACAGATGAGAAAGCCAAAGGCTAGTTTTCTGTCTCAGTGACCAAGAGCTGCACAGTTGGGACGAGGCTGGCCGTGGTGTGGTTGGCCCAACATCCCACATGGAGCTCCAGGGCAGTGGCACGGGAGTCTCTGAAGGCTTGGGCAATGAGTACACGGATAGCAACTGCACAGAGAGCCAGGTCCCTGGCCCAGGGCGCCGGTGATGAAGGCTAGGAATCCTGAAATACGTCCACCAGGACGCCCCGTTACACATTTTCCACAACAAGGCATTGGAAAAGGCAGTAGCAGCCGCAACACCAGTCCACTGACAAGGACAAGTAGCACGTGCCCACGGGCCCCGAAAATCTGAACCCTCCAAGGAGGCGGCGAGATCAGGTAGTCAGACCTGGGTCCTTTCAGGAGGTGCCTACGACCGTTTCCTCATCTAGCCTCTCTGCATTTGTTGTTGTTGTTGTTGTTAATCCTCACCCACGGATATCTGTTCCATTGATTTTTAGACAGAGTGGGAGGGAGGGGGAGAGACAGAGAGAGAAACATCGATTGGTTGCCTCCTGCACACGCCCCACCGAGGGCGGGATATAACCCAGGGATCGAGCCTGCAACCTGGGCATGTGCCCTTAACTGGAATCGAACCCAGACCCTTCAGTCCGCAGGCCAATGCTCTATCCACTGAGCCAAACTGGCCAGGGCCCAAGGATATTTTCCCATTGCTCTTCAGAGGGAGTAGGAGGAAGGGAGGGAGGGAGGGGAGAGAGGGAGGAGAGAAGCATGGATGTGAGAGAGACAGCATTGACTGGCCCCCCGGGGGCAGGAAATGAACCGAAAACCCAGGCAGATGTCCCTGACCAGGAACCAACCCTGAGGTCTGTCGTTGCCCAGGCTGATGCTCCAACCAGTGAGCCACCCAGGCAGGGCCCATCTGAATTTTTTTTAAAAATCACTTGTTAAACAACAGATTTTCACCTTCACCAAAACAAGGGATCATTATTCTAAAACCACCTAGTACGTGATGGCAAATTCAATGGCATAATATGACAGTGCAATAGTTAATGGTGAGATCAAAAGAACGAGATAGGAAAAGCAAGTTACAAAATATGTATGAAGTGATGTCACCTTTATTAATAGGTGGATATGTGTGAGTACATGTATGCATCAATAATATTTATGTGGCCCAGCCGGGTGGTGTTGCTCACTGGTTGAACATTGACCTATGAACCAGGAGATCAAGGTTCAGTTCCCAGTCAAGGGCACATGCCTGGGTTTGGGGCTCAATCTCCAGTAGCGGATGTGCAGGAGGCAGCTGATCAATGATTCTCTCATCATTATGTTTCTCTTTCTGTCTCTCTCCCTCTCCCTCCCTCTCAGAAATCAAAAATATATTTAAAAAATAATATTTATGTGTAGGGAAAAAATGGATGTACATGCTGCAGATATAACAATTATGGGTGCTTTGCATTTTCTTTTTCATGCTTTTCTGGGATCTGTACATACTTTCCATGGTTTTGTACCAGCTGGTAAAAGTGTTCCTAGACGGCAAAGGATGCTCAGACTATAGCACCCTCATGCCCTTTGGGCGGGAGTGTTGACAGGAGCAGCTTCTCGGAGGGTCACCTGTACCATTTTCCAGCATTTCTCAACCATCTCACTTCCACGTGTGCACGAGAACAGTCCTCACAGATTGTCTGTGCAGAAAAGACTAGAACACTTGAATGCCCACCCATAGGGAAATGCCAATGAATCAAGGCCACATCTAGTCAAGGTGATCGCCAGGAGAAAGCACGCGCACTTAGGGACCGTCTCTAATCACACGATCAGGTGCCAACGCGAGGTGCAGGATGCGTGCCACCACTCGGGTAAAACCACCGTGGAGCATACATTCGTGTGTGCGTGTGCGTGTGCGTGTGCGTGTGCCGGCCGTTTCGGAAGGCTCGCCTAGGGAAGCATAACCACGCCGCCGCCTTCAAAGGGGAGCAAGGGCGACAGGACGAGGAAGCCGGCCAGAGGGAAGTGGTTCTCACCGGATAGCTTTCCCCTGGGCTGTTGAATTTTTTACCACGCGCATATGTTACTCCACACACAACCCCAACAACGCCCTGGCACAGCCTGGGGGGGCACGGCACCCCTTCTCTTCCTGCGGTGCCAGCACCTGAGCCACATCCTCTTTGTCCTCTTGGTGCTGAAGGTGGCCTCTTAACAAAAGCCGCCTCCCGCAAGCAAGTGAAACTGGGGGGCCCTGCATGCTGCTGTCCACCAGCGCCCTCAGGCCCCCCCCCCCCCCCCCGCCCCGCACCTCCCACACACACACTCTTCCCGTGACTTCTAGGACCCGGTTTAGGCGGGTGTGGGCTCAGCCAAAGCCAGAGCCCTGTGTCTTCTGACAACAGTGGCCGGCTCCTCGTTTGCAGTAAATAAGAAATCGTTTACCTTTCAGCAAAGGCATCGAGTTTCCCCAGCTCATCAGAGAGGCCGACGAGGGAGTCCAAGGTCCCCACCTGGAGAGGGAGAGAGCGATCAGGGGCCGGGGCTGCGGCGGAGGAGCCAGGGCGCCTTTCACCGCGGGGCCCGGAGTCTGTGCCCGCCGCCTGGCGTTAGCTGTCCTTGGTCAGTAGCCAAACTGGAACCTGGGAAGAGCTCTTAAGGGAAATCAGTGGATTTTTTAAAAGTGTTTTTACATTTCTTTTTGCCAGCGGGGTCCATGGCCACGTTTCTGCCACAGGAAGACGGGACTAGGAGGTGGCGGCTGCCCTCCTGTGAGAGAGGTGGCCTGCTGGTCACAGGTTAACCCCGAGTCTTGGAGCAGTCAGAGCAGAAAGCAAGTTGAGAAACGCTCCTTCCAGAAGCCCCTTCTCCCAGCGCGTCCGCCCACCCCTTCCTCTCTCCCCTTCGAGGGCATCACAGTGACGTGGCGGGCAGGGCAGCTTCTCCTCCCTCCCGTCACTCGTGGAAGTCTCTCCCTGCTCAGATCACTCTCCACAACCTGCCTCTAAGCGTGGAGACCCTCAGAGGCCGAAATTGTATTGCAGGTCTATTTGCAGAATCAGAAGGAAAAACTCTGTGGTCACGTTAGCAGCCGCCAATCAGACGTTAAAAAGTAGCTGGGAGCCCTGGCCGGTTGCTCAGTGGATAGAGTGTCGGCCTGCGGACGGAAGGGTCCCGGGTTTGATTCCCGTCAAGGGCATGTACTTCGGTTGCAGGATCTTCCCTGGCCTGGGTCCTGGCCAGGCGTGTGCAGGAGGCAACCAATGTGTTTCTCTGTCTTTCCCTCTCTCTTCCACTCTTCCTAAAATCAGTGGGGAAATATGCTCGGTGAGGATTAAAAAAAAATAACTGGGAAACTATGAAGCCTGGATATCTCTGGTACGAGAAGTGGCTTTTTTTTTTTTTTTATATATTTTCTTGATTTTTTACAGAGAGGAAGGGAGAGGGATAGAGAGTTAGAAACATCAATGAGAGAGAAACATCGATCAGCTGCCTCCTGCACACCTCCTACTGGAGATGTGCCCACAACCAAGGTACATGCCCTTGACCGGAATCGAACCTCGGGACCTTTCAGTCCGCAGGCCGATGCTCTATCCACTGAGCCAAACCAGTTAGGGCGAGAAGTGGCTTCTTTTCAAGAAACTTGATTTTAAGAAACTTTGGGCAGGGGTCCTGTATGTTTCCCTCTCTGTTCCCTCCAGCCTTGCACAGAGGGAATGCTGATGGGGGCTGAACGGACTCCCTGTCACAGCAGCCGTCACTGGACGAACAGTGGCAGGTTTGGAAAGTCGGCAAGATATGGGTTCAGATCCCGGAGCTGCCACGCACCCGCGCTCCGGCCCCCGCGCCCTTCCTCGGGCCCATCGAGTGTGGGACTTGCAAAGATTTGAGGTAATACGTTTCAAGTGCCTGACCCCCAGTATACCGCTCGGTAAACACTAGCAAAAGTAAAAGCAGAGCCCGGCCCGCGTGGCTCCGTGGTTGAGCGCTGACCTAGGAACCGGGAGGCCACGGTTCGATTCCCTATCAGGGCACAGGCCCGGGTTGCGGGCTCGATCCCCGTTGTGGGGCGTGCAGGAGGCAGCCGATCCAGATTCTCTCTCATCACAGATGTTTCTCTCTCCCTCTCCCTCCCCCTTCCTCTCTGAAATCAATTAAAAAAAAAAAAAAGTAGAAGCATCACCAACAACTATGGCAGCTGGCAGTGCAGCTCCGGTGGGAAGGGTGCCCGGAGGTTGGGACGGGTGTGCGTGGCAGAGTGCGGGGCAGCGCGTCCCTCCGGCACTCGCAACGCGGCTTCCCCCTGGAAGCCCACCGTCTCAGGGAGCAGCGCACACCGTCCCCTCTCTGTGAAGTGAGAGCTGTCCCTATGTTTGTCTGTCCCGTGCGTTTCAATCGCACGTTGTTCTCCAAAGCAAGAGCCCTTAAACCAGGGGTCCTCAAACTACGGCCCGCGGGCCACATGCGGCCCACCGAGGACATTTATCCGGCCCGCCGGGTGTTTTTGCCGCCGCTGCCTGTCCTGCTTAGCAGCCGACTCGTCCCGGGCCCGCAGTGTGTGTGTGTGGAATGTGCGCCGCACTCTCCGACTCCCCTCCTTCTCTCTGAGGGACAGTGAACTGGCCCCCTGTTTAAAAAGTTTGAGGACCCCTGCCTTAGACCAAGCATGTCACACTCAAAGGCTAACACGGGCCAAGCAAAGGAGGCACGCGGCCCGCAGGCTGGGAGTCTGACACGCTTGCCTGAGCCACTCCTGCTGTCAGATCTCTGTCTGTCCTCGGCCCAGCTGCCACCAACTCCCCTGCCTGCCTCTCCGACAGAGCCTGGAGGACCCTGGGTTTCCCGCCCTGTCACGGCTGACACTCCCCACGCCTGAACATGTCAGCTATGTTATCGGTCTTCCCAGATGTTGACGAGGAAACAGGAAGAATCTGAAAGCGATTCACAAGAAGCCAGGTGTGTAAGATGCTCCTCCCACGGCGTGAAGACACCGCTCCCACACCCTCTCCCCGTTCCTCCTGTCCTGTCGCTCCACGTCCCCCGGGACCACGACCCATTTGGGCGATGGCGTGAAGTCCCAGGCGGGCCCCGGGCTCCCCGTCCACCCTCACCCCCGGGCTGACCCTCAGGGTGGCCGCCGCTGCCCTGACTGTCTCCTTGGCTTCCAGCAGACACCCCTCCGCCCCACCCAGCCCCTCCCGCCTCCCCCCGGGACTGTACCTTGAAGTCGGGAATGGCGAACTTGGTGTTATACGACAGGTTGGACTTGGAGGTGACCGTGTTCATCCTCTCCAGCGCTTGTAAGTTTTCCTTGTCACCGGGGGCAGAAATTAACCAAAACTCGGACATGCTTCCAGTCTTCTCCGATCCAGTAACTGACCTGGGCCGGAGCCACAGCCACACACACAGAAACGGGACAAGTCAGCGGTCTCTCCTTCCTCACCACTCCCGTCCCTGCTTCCCATTCTCTGTGCCTTTGACCTTCAGCTCAGATCCCATAGGACACCCATCGGTACAAGCTGATCTGCAATGTTCTCCTCTCCGCCTGAAGCGCCCTCGGGTCTCCCCCAGGACTCCACAAGGGGCTCCTTTTCCAGGGGGTTCTGACTGGTTTTCAGGGACAGCATGCTTCCTTTCCTCCGCTCCCCCAGTCCAGTGACAGCCCCACCCGACGTCGTAAACGGGGGACAGTACACGGGGCTGGGGGACCTTCAGGAATGACATTTCCTCCCTGCCACCGTGCATCTTCCGGGATGCAGGATGGGGTGGAGGTGGAGGCAGAGGGGAGACAAGGCCACCTGGGCCAACCCCAGATCTTTGCTTACCAAACCTGAGATGGGCACGGGCTGTAAAAACAGGCTCAGGCCCCCGGGCGGCTCCTTGGTCAGAGCATCGCCCAGGCACACTCAGGTTGCAGGTCTGATGCCTCCTCAGGGCAGATGCCCCTTCAGGGCACATGCCAGAGTCCTCCGAGTTCCTCTCCCTTCCTCTCTCTCTCAAATCAATCAACACATGATTTTTAAAAAATGTTAAGTAGACTTCAGAAGGAAGTCTTTTGGTGAAACAAGAAAAAAAGGGGCTTCGAAAGGTGTGTTTCCCGAGACTGGAGCGGGGAGCCTGCTGGGCCGGCGGCGGCGGATTCTGGCCAGCGGCCTCCGGCGCCCAGTAGTCCTGCTCATGGGAACGCGCACACGCCCGCTCCGTCCTGCTCGCTCTGGCCTCCCCTCCCGCGCCCCCGCGCCTCTGGGAGGCTGGGGCGGCCGGATGTAGCTGAGACCCCTCGGGCAGCTTTTCTTTCTCCCCCACACGCATCTCCCCGCGCTCAAGGTCAGCTCGGTCCCTCCCGCCCGCGCACAGCGCGCGGTGCTCTCCGTCGAAGGCCTGGGGACGAGCCGGCCTGCGCACCGCCCCAGAGGCCACCTGCCCGGCGCGGGGCGGGCGCAGCGGCGGCGCCGGCTCGGTTCGCAGGGAGGAAGCTGTGACCAGGACGCCCCGGGGGGCACAGGGACATGGGCGGCGGGCGCGCCTGTCCCCCGCCGTCTCCGATCCCCGATCGCGCGTGTCCTTACCGGGAGCCGGCGAGCCGCGCGGGCGGGCGGGCGGGCGGGCCAGGCGGACGCGGACGCGGACGGGCGCGGGGCCGGAGCGCTCGGCCGGCTCCCGGGAGGCAGCGGCTGTGCGCGGCGCCCCGCCCCGAGCTTATATCCCCGCGGAGGCGGCCCCGCCCGCCCCGGGGATTTGCATGCCGGGTCGCCGCCTCCCACGGCCCCGGGGGGACGCGGGGGGAGACAGCGGAAAGGGGGCGCAAGCCCTCCCCGCGGGGGCCGGGACCTGGCGGGGCGCTGGGAGGGCGGACGGGGTCGCCAGACCCGCAAAGCCCCGCCGAGCTGACAGGACGTGAGACGACCGAGCGGAGCGGGAGAGACGGGGCCCCCGGGGCCGGGACACCTGCCCTCGCTGCCGCCGCGCCCCCAGCCCCCGGGACAGGGCTCGAGGGCCTCGGGGAAGACCGCCGAGAGGCCGGACTGACTCGGGGAGGGCGCCCGCCGGCGCCCGGGCTGGCACACACCTGGGCAGAGCGCGGATCCCCGGGGGCGTGGGCGAGCGCGGGCCCGTTCCCCGGGACACTCCCCCTCCCCCGCCCCGACGCCCCCCGGCCGGCGCGGGAGGGACTTGCTGCCCGGCCCGGGGGCGCAGGATGCGCGCGGGCTCCACAGCAAAACGAGAACTGGGGACCCCTTCTCCGCGGAGAGGAGAGCGGGGGCAGCGGAGCGCCTCTGGGGCGCTGTTTCCGGTGCTCGCTGGGAGGGCTTCTTCGGTTCGTCTGCTTTTTAATCTCAGGTGACTCCTTGCCTTCCGAATGGGCGCCCCCTTCCTAAACGACGGCTGCCCGCGCAGGCCTGCGGGCGCGTCCAGACCTCGGGAACGAGGCGAAGGCGGGACCCCGCCCGCTGGGAGGGAGGGCGGCTTTGGGTCTCAGCGTGCGCGGCGCTGCCATCCTGCTGTGGATTTGGGATTGGCCGTTCGGAGCTCCCGGCACCTGCGCCCCGCATCACCCTAATTGGGACACTCGTGCGCATTAGTCAGGCCTTGCGACACCTTCCCGAGGGAGGAAAACTGAAACCGGGATGGAGAAACCCGGCGTGCACAGCGCGGTTAGGTGGCAATTCCAGGGAAGGAGTGTCCTGGTGGACACGGACAATGGGTCTCCCATTTTGCAACTTACCCACAATGCCATTCTTCCAGCCAGGGGAGACAGGGCCCCGGAGCTGGAGCGGACTCCACGTCCCCACGTGCGTCCGGATGCGCGCCCGCAGGGGCGCGTGAACTGCCGGGCATCCACAGCCGGCTCCGGGCACAGCCGTGGGCGGAGCGCGGGCCTCTGACCCAGCCTGTCTCTGTCCAGCGGTTCCCACAAGCCTGCGAGGCTGGGCCAGGGCCCTGACGGGGAGCCCAGGGTTCCCATGGCCTCGATGTTTTCCTGCCTTCACGCTCAGGACCATGGGCCAGGCCTCTCGGAGACCGGGTGACACGCTTGGAAGTCCCCAGCTTGCTCAGGGGCACCATTCTTTCTGTAAATACGGTTTCTTCCTGACGAGCTGGTTTCATGAAATAAGAGTCAGATACAGCCTGATGCCTGGAGATTAAGAAAACAATAAGGACCCGGCGTGTCCCTTGTCTTCCTGATAGCTCTCTCTTCATAAATCTGCTAGTCTTTTCACATTTTAAACTTTCTTAAATATCGGGTTGCGTCATAGTTGGTGACACTACTGCTGTAAGGGTGACTTGACATTCCTCAAATGACTTGTTTGTTTTTTTCTGCTTAAAAAGGTAATCCTGTGCTTCTTATAGAGATTTTGGAGAACACCAAGAAGTAGGAAGAGGGAGGTAACACTATCACCTGCGCTTCCATGATCTGAAAATAACCACCACTAACATCCAAATTATCCGCATTACTTTTTAAAAGATTCTTTATTGTTTGAAGTACTACCATGAGCCTTCTTTTTCCCCATTGACCACTCCCCAGCCCCCTCACCCCCCAACACATGCCCTCACCCCCCTGTGTCCGTGTCCATGGGTTAGGCTCATATGCAAGCATACTAGTCCTTTGATTGATCTTTTACCCCCACCCCCTGCCTTCCCTCTGAGGTTTGACGGTCTGTTCAATGCTTCTCTGTCTCTGGATCTATTTTTGTTCATCAGTTTATGTTGTTCATTATATTCCATAAATGAGTGAGATCATGTGATAATTATCTTTCTCCGACTGGTTTATTTCTATCCTTACTACTTGTTAATGCATATTCATATAAACATTCTGGCACGAACGAGATTACAGAAACATTATACGTAAAGCCTGGCATCCTACTGTCAATCGCTTTTTTAAATTGATCAAATCTCTCATATCAGTGAATTTAACCCGGTGTCACCAGCAGTTTAGCAGAGCTCAGGACTTGAGTCAGAGACATTTGATTACAAAGGCAAATCAAGAGATCTTGTTAGACAACTTACATCTTGAAGGAGAGGGAGAGTTAAAAACCATACTAACTTGCCCAAGGGCATTTTGATTTGCAATTTTCCAAGGCAACCAGGCAGATCCTGGTCACTGGAGGTGACTTGTGTTATTCCCTCAAGTTTCCCTGTAAAGTGAGATCAGTCTTTAACGCAGAGAAATTGGCCACAGGCTGTGGGGCCTGGTCCCTTGGTCTATTAGGAGAATATCATCTATCGTTCCCAGCATCGAAGGAGAGCCATTCCCTCCAGCCTATCAGCCCGAAGCAGCATTTAACGACCCATTTTCAACCCCCCTCACCCCCCCACCCGTCCCCCCACTTCCAAATCCTCTAGAACTTGCAGCTACAGGCCTGCACATTTACGTGCCCTGACAGGAGAAAACTAGAATGAACCCTAGTGCCTTAGAAGGACTATGTCACTGATGCCCAAACCCCCCCAGGTGAGGAAAAGTGCTGCTGCTCCACGGCCCGCGAGGACCAGGGCAGGAGAAGGCTCTCTTCCGAAACAGAAAGGCGAGCAGGAAATGCCACCAGCCCTGGCTCATCTCTGCTTATTATGAATCAGGCTTTGGCCAGATAGGCCTGAAATGGCTCCGCCGTTGGCAATGGTTACGCTTCGAGCCGGCTGACATGTGAGCAGGATCGAACAGTCCTGTCAGGTTTGGGAACCAGAAGAACGAGGCTGGCCCAGCTGGTCGGCTCCTCCACGGCCTCTCCCAGATGGCTCCTTCTGGACCTGGCTAGCGATTGCTTCATGGACACGGCCCGGAGGATGCTCTGTCCACAGCAGCACAGACACATGGCCCCCCGCCATGGGCTCAGGTGAGTTCCAGGCTCCGCTGGGAAGAGCCAGGGAGGGGTTTCTGGAGGGACAGCTCCCCAGAGGAGAAACAGGTAAGTGGGATTGTCCCTTGCGAGGCTGTACGGTGTGGAAGAAACAGATTAGGCTTTGACGTGAGGCCATCGGTGATCTGCTTAACCTTGCCCATCCCCCGCCTTCCGCTTGTTCTGAGGCTGGTAGGGAATAGCATAGGAGGCCCTGGCTGGTGTGGCTCAGTGGATAGAGCGTCGGCCTGCAGACTGAAGGGTCTCAGGTTCGATCTCGGTCAAGGGCACATGCCCAGGTTGTGGGCTCGATCCCCATTAGGGGGATGTGCAGGAGGCAGCCGATCCATGATTCTCTCTCATCATTGATGTTTCTACCCCCCCCTCCCTCTCCCTTCCTCTCTGAAATCAATATAACAAACAAACAAACAAACAACAACAACATGTCTTTGATGTCATTCACCTGGTAGGAAGGAGAGTGGAGCAAGTGCTTCTGGGAAGTGTCTTTGGGGTACAGCAAAGAGCCCCCGCAGGGTCTTCAGTTCTGACTTTGGAGCTGAGAGGATCTGATCTCAAGCCCTATTTCTATCGTTCGGTAGCTGTGCCCTATCTCTCTGTTCTCCAGTCTCCTCACCTACGAAACAGGGACCTCCAGGGCTAGTGGGAGAGTCCTTGTGAAGATGGAATGAGGAAGGGATAGGAATGTGCAGGAACACCTGGTTGGGAGGTGCTGGTCTTCTTACTCTGATTTCAGGCTTCAGGAAGGCAAGGACCATGTCGGCTTCGTTCACTGTCAAGTTCTCAGTGCTGAGTAGATGCTCAGCGAATATTTTTGGGATCACCTAAAGCAGAGAGCGTAAGCGCGGGAGATTGCCTGGAGAATCAGGAGAAGCTGGGTGAGAATTGATTTACTTTTCTTAAACCTATTCTGTTTTAGAAGTTTTAAACAGGTTGAAAGGTCACAAAAATATAACATGTGTACATAAGTATTGGGTATGTGTGTAAAATATGAATGACATCCATAATCATTTATTTATGTCTATAAGACTAGAAAAAAGCCTAAAAATTGGAGACAACGTATATGCCCCGCAAAAGGGGATTGGACAAATTAATAATGGTACAATCATGCTGTCATTAAAAATGTCTTAGAGAAATATTAAATGGCATAAGAAATGATCATAACATTTTAAGTGCAAATCCAAAATTAAGATTCCAATTTTGGCCCTAGCCGGTTTGTCTCAGTGGATAGAGCGTCAGCCTGCGGACTGAAGGGTCCTGGGTTCGATTCCGGTCAGAGGCACATGCCCGGGTTGTGGGCTCCATCCCCAGTGAGGCGTGTGCAGGAGGCAGCCTATCAGTGATTCTCTCTCATCATTGATGTTTCTATCTCCCTTTCCATTCCTCTCTGAAATAAATAAAAATATACTTAAAAATTCCAATTTTGTAAAAAAATCATATATAATACATAATATAGATCTTAGAAGGACTATGTCATGATGTTAAGATAGGTTGTTGCTGAACACTAGTTAGCAGTTCACTTTTCACAGTAGTATGAGTTAGCAATCCTGGTGTATCCTCGGCCGAGCAAATGGATAATGGAAGCCGATTTATCACATGAGAGAAGGGAGTTACAAGCGCAGAGACAGAGAAAACTAGAGCCGAACCGCCTGGCTCAGGGGTTGAGTGTCGCTATGAACCAGGAGGTCATGGTTCGATTCCCAGTCAGGGCACATGCCTGGGTTGTGGGCTCAGTCCCCGGTGTGGGGCATGCAGGCGGCAGCTGATCCATGATTCTCTCTCATCATTGATGTTTCTATCTCTCCATTCCTCTCCCTTCCTCTCTGAAATCAATAAAAATATATTTCATCAGAAAAAAAGAGAGGGAGAAAACTAGAATGAACCCTGAGTTGCTGGATTGGAACTAGAGGTATTAGTAATGAACTAGATTTAAGATGGATGGATAAACGATAGATAGATAGATAGATAGATAGATAGATAGATAGATAGATGATAGGTAGATAATTTCCTCGCTCTGTTGATGGAGGGAGCCTGGAAGCAATGTGTTACCAGTAGCACGGAGACACCTCAGTAGCCCACACCTTGATTTCGTTTCTGTCTTTCCCCGTAAGGGGGTGCATCACCCCAGGAGGTGCTGCAATACGGGGTCGGTGTGTGGAATGGACGGAGCAAGCTCCCATTCCATCCCCTAATTTCAAAAATCCATTGAACATGTTGTCCTTGGGTAAAGGACGTACCAGATACTAAACTGATAAGAACCGATACTACACTTGATCTTAGCCCAAAGGCCAGAGGCGATGCTACCTTAACTTCCAAGCACCATTGTCCACTCAAAGGACCCAGGCTCCCCGGAGAACTGGGTGGTTTCAGGGCTGGACTAGGGGCCAGTAAGGGGACAGGGTGTCTTCAACTTACTCTCAAACTGTTCAAAATAATAACATGTCTTTGTAAATGTGTAACCTCACCATATATCTGCATATCTATATCTGTGAACACTCTTATAACTTTTCTGTAATTTTGGAATTACCTCTCAAAAAGAAAAACCTCCCTTTGCAGGCTGGCAAAATATCCAGTGGATGGTACAGTTGAATTGATGAGTTGTATAGTATGTGAATTAAGTCTCAATATAGCTGCTTAACAAAAAGAAAGCAGCCACAAGTACCATCTAGGTTACTAAAAAGCTAACCTAAAACAACGTCAGCTCAAGCATGAACTGCCCTTTCATTTTTTAATTTATTTTTTTATTGATTTCAGAGAGGAAGGGAGAGGGAGAGAGAGAAACATCAATGATGAGAGTCATTGATCAGCTGCCTCCTGTATGCCCCCTACTGGGGATCGAGCCTGCAACCTGGGCATGTGCCCTGACCTAGAATCGAACCCGGGACCTCTTGGTCCATGGGATGATGTTCAATCCAGTGAGCCACCACAGCTGGGCAAGCATGACCTGCCTTGGAAAACTTTTCTCGATCCTTGTTTGAATTCCCACATTTCCTGGCGTCTCGGCATTCCCCCACCGGTTTTCAGTGCACGAGGCTGTAGTCCTGGGTTATTCCTCTGTCCCCACTGCGGACGGCGCATCACTGAGAGGGCAGGGGCCACACCTCGCCCTCCTGTGAGCCACCACCCAGCACAGAGCCTGGCAGGTAGCTAGTCCATGTTTGTTTAATAAGGGAATGCCCAACTTGATAAATATTATGATATTGAATACATAGAGCAACCAGACATTTAATTATTTGATAAATACACATTGTTCGTTGCCATGAATAATACATCCTTGGCGCATACACAGCTGATAGACGTTGCTGGAACTCAGATTCTGAGAGCCACGCTGTGTTGGCTGACGTCAGAGGTCAGGTTCTCCGAATACTTGACCTCTATGTTGATCTCAGCACCATGCAGCCAGCATTTTGGGGGAGCCCCTGTGTGGATGGCTGGGGGGCCGGGCCTGGCCACCGCTCCTGGCTCTCAGCCCGAGGCCAGCTCTGCTGAGAGACCAGGGACTCTGCATCCTGCCTCTGGGTCATCCCGGGTGTGGGCTCAGCTGAGTCAGCCAGCTGGCCTGCCGGAGGCCTGTGCTCCGCCGCCGGCCAGTGGGAGGGAGTCTGCAGGCAGGGGCAGGCGAGCACAGGTGACAATGGTGGGGACATGGCCAGTCCTGTCCTCCTCCTCCTTTCACTCCACCAGGTGCCTGCTGCCAGCTCGGGGGATAATCCACACCCTTTGCCCGGCTCCGCGGGAGGACAGCGTGGGTGTTCTGCCCAGCCTTTCCTTCCAGGGTTTTGAAGGCTCCCTTTCAGAGCTGCGGCACCTGTGAGCAGCCGCCGCTGGATGCCGCCCTGCCCCTCCCCGTGGAGCGGCGTGGCAGGACACCGGACAGGTGGCCTAGGATGGAAGGGGCCAATGGCATCCTCAGCACAGCATTCGTTTTCCATCGGAAACCTGAGCGCCGGGCTCACAGGGAATTTGCATAAGCAAGTCTCAAGGAGCAGGGGATCTCCGCACATGAAGCCACCAGAGCGGCCTGAGTGTCCTGCCAGCTGCGTGATGGGGCCTGAGTGTCCTGCCAGCTGCGTGATGGGGCCCGTGAGTGTCCTGCCAGCTGCGTGATGGGGCCCGTGAGTGTCCTGCCAGCTGCGTGATGGGGCCCGTGAGTGTCCTGCCAGCTGCGTGATGGGGCCCGTGAGTGTCCTGCCAGCTGCGTGATGGGGCCCGTGAGTGTCCTGCCAGCTGCGTGATGGGGCCCGTGAGTGTCCTGCCAGCTGCGTGATGGGGCCCGTGAGTGTCCTGCAGCTGCGTGATGCCCGTGAGCCTGCTTGCGTGATGGGGGCCCGTGAGTGAACCAGGGCGTGATCTCCGAGTGTGCCCGCAGGTCCGCGGCCATGAGCAGCCTACGCAGCGCCATGCAGCTCCTGAGGGTGGAGGAACCAGGGGCCATCCGCCCCGCAGGTCCGGGGCCACCCTGCTCCTGAGTGTGGAGAGGCCATCCACCCTGCGCACTTCCAGGCCATCCTGCTCCCCACCCGCCGCTCACTCTTGTTCTTCCCAGAGTCCTCTGTGTCCTCGCCCTGATCCCAAACCCCCAGGGCTCCCTGGAGCCGTCTCCCGGGCCAAGCCTGGCCTCCGCCGAGGACCCCCACGGAAACAACAGGTGCCAGACCAGACACCCCTGTGTCCGTGGAGAAGCCCGGCCCCGAGGCTCCAGCCGTCCAGCTGCCCCGCTGCCCGCTGCCCCTCCTGGGCAGGATGGAGAAAGCAGAGGTGTGTCCTTGGTGGCAGGGCCTCGAAGATGACAAGACCTATCAAGAAAGGCCATGTCTGCCAGGCTCACCTCCAGTCAGGCTAACCGACGATCAGTACTTCATGAATGAATGAATGAATGAATGAACGAATGAGTGAATGAACGAATGAGTGAAAGGCATCATCTGGTCACAACCCTTCCTCAGTGCAGCCCCGGCGTCTGACCTGGGGAGTCTTCCTCTCCAGCTCCAGAGTGTGTCCCGTGACAACACCACCCACCTCTGAGCACCTGCATCTCCTCCGCGCCAGGGGCCGCCCCTGCCCCATCCTGCCAGCTGCCCACTCCTGCGGCCACACCCTCGCTTGTCATCACCTGAAACTGCTCCACCTGTGAAGGCTTAAATACCACGAGCCCACTCTCTTTCCACAGCCGCTGTCCTTCCCACTCATGCCCAACTCCCACTGCGCGCACACACGCACACATACATGCACACACACACACACATGCACACACACACAGGCACACGCACACAGGCACACACACACATGCACACAGGCACACACACGCACGCACACTGGCACACACACACAGGCACACGCACACAGGCACACACACATGCACACAGGCACACACACGCACACAGGCACACACACACACAGGCACACACGCCTCTGCTTTCTGTTGTTGCCTCCTCCTGATCTGGCCTCTTTTCCTGCCAGACCGGACCGTCTGACTTCCTGCTCAGCGGCACCTTTGGTTCCCTGGTGCCCTACTCTTTCCACACACACCCCCACCCCCCGCCTTGTTTCAGCAGAACCCTCACCTAGATCAGCTCCATGTCTTCACCTCCGTCCGTCCTGGCTCTGAGCTGTCCCAGCAAGGGCCCCGCACGACTTCTTCTCCGGAGGTCCGTTTGCCGTGCTCACTCGCCCGTTCACACGTTCCACACCTGGGCACCAAGCCAGGCCTGCTCACGGTGCTGGGAGTGAGTGGTCAGCAAGACAGGCCCGGCCCCGCTCTCGGGTCCTTCCTGCGGCTGGGGAGACAGTAAGCAGAGAAACAGCCGTCCAGGCGAAGCCGCGGTCCAGCATGCCTGCTCTGCTGGGGTCCCTTCCTTGGGCTTGCAGTCCTCATTCTGTAGATGACTCTGCCTCCTACGTAAGGAAGAGTGACACCCACCTGTCCCTTCTCGTTCCACCAGCTGTGATTCATCGCCCACACCCCGGTCCCCCCTGCCGCCTTTCTCTTCTTGCCTCAGAGGATGGACAGGCTCCCCTTCTCTGAGGTCAGCACCACCTCCTGTGCTCACCCCCAATCCTCCCATCTCCCCCCCTCACTCTGCTTTATCATCTCACTGTCAGTCTCCCCATCCCTCCCCTCAGCTTGCAAACAAGCTCAGTCGTCTTCTACCTTAAAATCCTGCCCCTTGGGCTCTGAGTCCCCCTGCCCACCGCCCCATCTCGCCCCTTCCCAAACGGGAGGCCTTCTGGCACCGTCTCGGAGTCCTGACTGCCCACACACCTGGGTTCTCCTGACAGTGGAGGACCTACTGTGTGCTCATTGTTGGGAGAACAACGTGGGACATGACAGGCAAGGCCACCTACCTCGGGAAGCTCACAGTCTGGGTGGAAAGCAGGTCATAGGCAATCGTGGGAGTTCAGATCGAGCCACCCCGAGATGTGCCTCTGCGGTCTGTGGATTATTTGAGCTAAAGGCAACCAAGGCCCTGAGCCTCCAGAGGAACTCCTGCTCCACTTCCTTTAATTTCCTAGAGGAATCTGAATTAGGGACCTTGCCCATAACAAGAGATGGTCAGGTAACCCTTTCGATCTATTTAAAGGTCAGAGCAAAGTGCCACTTACTGAACGCCTGCTCTTCCTATCGTCCTGCACTGTCCCTTTTCGTCCCCCGTTCCCCTCTCTTGGAGCCTCTCATGTGAGAGTCGTTGACTCTCTCATGTCTATGGGGTCCCATACGCACAAAAATTAAATTTCATTTTCTCTTGTCAGTCTTGTTGATCTGATTATTCAGCCGGCCAAATGGACCAGAGGATGAGAGGGGAAGCTTTACCCTTCCTAGCACAAGAAATCCTATAGAATAAAGAGCTAATATGCAAATGGTTGTCACACCCTCTCTCTCGCCGGGGCTGGGGGACCTGAGGCTGCACCAGGACACCTGAGGCTGCGACCCCTGCCCAGCGGGGCTTGACGGGGGACCTGAGGCTGTGCCCCCTGCCCAGTGGGGCTTGACGGGGGTGGGGCCGGCTGGGTCTGGGTCTCACGTGATTTCGAGGCACACGCGGGTGGGGCAGGGACTTGACTCTGGGTCCCGTGGCGAGCCCCAGACTCTGATAGGAGGGAGATTTTCATATACATTTTACTAATTTTCTTTCATCTCTGACACTTCTATTGTAGAGAAAGGGCAAATAGCAATATTAAAATATTTCCTCTAATTAATTCCCTTTTAATGTGCACAAATTTCATGCACCGGGCCACTAGTAGGTAAATAAAAGCGAGAAATTTACTTTTTCTCTTTTCACAGTTCTATGAAGAAAGGGGGTAAGGGGACTGAGTGCGACTGGAAAATCCACTTTAAATAGGATTGTCCCTGAAGACATGACAGGGTGAAAGGTTAGAATGACCCAGAGGCCTGAGGAGCGCAGGGACATGGGAACAGGAAGTGCAGTGCCCGGTGGCGGGAAACGACAGGCTTAGTCGGGGGAGGTGTGTGTAGGTGGGACTTCCCCTCCTCAGTTTGCAGAGATCTGCTGCATTTTAAAAATATATATTTTTATTGATCTCAGAGAGCAAGGGAGAGGGGAGAGAGAGAGAGAAACATCAATGATAAGAGAGAGTCATTGATCAGCTGCCTCCTGCACGATCCCTACTGGGAATCGAGCCCACAACCCGGGCATGTGCCCTGACTGGGAATCAACAGTGACTTCCTGGTTCTTAAGTCCATGCTCAACCCCTGAGCCAGCCACACCGGTCAGGCTGCTGCACGCATTTCACTGTGCACCGTGTTCCTGTCGGGTAACCGCAGTGCATTTGGATGGATGCTGTTGTGAACATGCTTGTCTAGGTCTTTGGTTGAACGCATGGCACATTGCTGTTGACTCTGTACCCAGGAATGAAATTGCTGGGCCTTCCAGTTCTGTCCATTCAGCTCCTGTGCTGATTAAAATGGTTTTCCCGAGGGATCGCACTCCTTCACACACCCGCCGGCCGTGTGTGGAAGCGCCTGCCGCTCCTCGTCCTCATGAATCCTGGGTATTGTTGGGACGTTAGCCATTCAGGTGTGTGTGTGTGATAACAGTACGTGGTGGTTTTACTTTGCGTTTCCCTGATGACTAATTATGTGGAGTACACTTCCATGTGTTTATTGGTCACTGACATACGAACACATTTTTATTGGATTGTTTTATTCATGATTGGGTGGCAAGAGTTTTTTCTATTTCCTGGCCACCAGTCCTTTGCCAGGTATGTTTTGTGAATATTGGCCCCCAGTCTGTATTTTGTTTCTTCATTTTCTTAACTGCTTTTTTTGATGATCAGAAGTTTCTAATTTTGATGAAGACTACTAATTGTTGCTTTTTTCTTTTTTACAATTATGGCTTTTTGTGGTATGTGGATTATTTGAGCTAAAGTCACAAGTCCCCATCCCCCAAGTCACAAGCTATTCTCCTGTTTCTTTTAAAAAGCGTTATGGTTTCAACTTCGATGTCTAGGTTTATGATCATGGTTTGGGTGTGAAAGAGGACTCGTGCGCCTTTTCCCCACGGGGGTATCCTGCTTGTCCCAGGACGTTGTTGAAAAGAACCTCCTTCCCTCATTGGGCTGCGTTGGTGCCTGTGGTGAACATCAGATGATGGCATTACTTGGGTCTATTTCTGGGCTTTTTAATCTCTTCCCTGATCTGTCTGTTGATTCTCACTCCAGAATGACGCTGTTCTGGTCACTGGAGCTTTATGTAGTATGTCTGGAAATCAGGTAGCAGTAAGCCTTCTAACTCCCCACCATCCCCGCAAGTGTTTTGAAAAAAAAAGAACAAACAACAAACATTTTGCGTTTTTACACATTCTAGAACCAGCTTGCCAATGTCTACCAAAAATTAAAAAGCCTGCTGGGATTTTGATGGGGGTCACATTGTATCTATAGATCAATGTGCTGAGAATGGACATCTTAACAATAAGTCTCATCCTGAATAATTTTGTTGTCAGCTCCATTCCTCCCCCAACCCACTGCTATCTACCACCCTGCCTGCCTCTGAGACTGGGAGGAGCCTTGCCCTCAGCCCCCACAGCAATCATGAAGGACTGCTGATGTTTCTCCCTAGCTGCTCCCGGACCCGGTCTCACTCTTTGTTACTGCCTGCACTATGCTAACGCAGGCCTCCCTCTCGACCCCCCTAGGTCAGTGGTCGGCAAACCGCGGCTCGCGAGCTACATGTGGCTCTTTGGCCCCTTGAGTGTGGCTCTTCCACAAAATACCACGGCCTGGGCGAGTCTATTTGGAAGAAGTGGCGTTAGAAGAAGTTGAAGTTTAAAAAATTTGGCTCTCAAAAGAAATTTCAATCGTTGTCCTGCTGGTATTTGGCTCTGTGGGCTAATGAGTGTGCCGACCACGGGTCTAGGTCATTGCAATCACTGCTTCCCCAGCCGGACCCGTAGCTCTAGCTGCACGCGAGCCTCGGAAAGAAGCTCGTGCCCCGGCGCTGCCACTCCGCCTGGCGCCAGGAGCTCCAGGGTAAAGTCCCCTCACCTGAATGCGAACTGCACACGGCCACGACCTGGCCCTTCCGACCTTCAGCTGCATTTCCTGCTAGTCCCTGTACGTCCTCTTCCTGAGAGCCTCGCCAGCCCCTCCTCGGCGTGCCCCTCATGGCCTGCACACGGGACTGGCCACCTAATGCACAGCCCCTCACTCAAAAATGATGAAGCCCGGCCGCTGTGGCTCCGGGGTTGAGTGTCAACCTATAAACCAGGAGGTCGGGGTTCGATTCCCGGTCAGGGCACAGGCCCGGGTGGGGACTCAGTCCCCGGTGTGGGGCGTGCAGGAGGCAGCCCACCTATGATTCTCTCGTCATTGCTGTTTCCATCTCTTTCTCTCTCCCTTCCTCTTTCTGAAATCAATAAAAATATATTTAAAAAACAACAACTTCCAGATGGTGACAGCGGGATGTTAACCCAAAGGTGAGACCTTTCTGACGTGGGGCCAGCGGGCTGTGTGTCCTCTGCGTGCCCCTCCCTCGTCGCTGTCTCTGTCCGTGGAGCGGGCAGCTCTAGAGCTTGCAGGGCCCAGCAAGTCATCCGTGAAGCGAGGTGCTTTCTTCCAGGGTCAACGGCTTTGTTTTTTGTTTGGACCTGATCGCCTAAATGCTCTTGGAAGGTAGAACATTCGCTAGTATTATAGCCGAGTGCCTCGGTTCTGAAAACAGTCAACCAATGGCCTGGGTGGGCCCCGCTGTGAGCCGGGCACGGCGAGCTCCAGGGCTGTGGCTGAAATGTCAGCCAGCAACTCCGTCACAAAGGGGGAGGCTGCGATACGCTTCCAAGAACAGCGGTCACCTTGCAGCCATCTGTGGTCTAACTAGCCTGTGCTCGCTCGCCGTCAGCAGCTGCTCTTGTTCACGGCGTTCCGTTCGTCAACCCGCCAACCCGTCTCCTTCCAACCCCCCTGGATGTGCACGTGCACTGTCCTGCGTGTCACGGACACAAGGTGCGAGTGTGGGACTGAAGGAGGACACGGGCAGGGGCGGCAGCCCACGGTCCACAGCTGGGTGGAGGGTGTTTCCTGCCCTCTGGTTCGGGGCCCAGGCCCTGGAGAGGGTCTTCATGGTCAAGTCTGGCAAACCTTTCGGTTTGTCTTTGCGCAGCGTCCCTGGCTGAGTTCTCCCCATCCAGAGCTCCCTGGCAGGCGGGACTGTGTCCCAGGCAGCCTTTTGTTCCTCATATGCATGAGGCCTGGCAATAGGCCCAGCTCATGTTTGGCTGATGTGAGGAGGCTGCTGGGGAGGAGGGGGAGCCACTGTGGGTCAGAGACGGCACCTCGGAGGGGGTGACATTTCCTCTGAGCCCTGGAAGGTACAGAGTAGCCGGCCATGGGAACGCAGAGCATTCCAGGCAGAAAGAACAGCACGTGCAGAGGCCCTGAGGCCAGAACAGCAAGAAAGCACCGTGGCTGCGCCCTGCACAGCGCTCTCAGGTCAGGGCCGAGGCAGGCTGCAGGCGGGCCGGGTCGCTCTTGTCCGGGCAGGAGGGAGTGTGGGCTGAAAGGTGTGCACACTGGGTACTTAAGCAGGGGAGTGATCCTATTCTGATGCAATAGTTTACGAGTCTCTGAGGGCTGAGGGGAGAGCTGGCTGCACCAGGGAGGAGGGGAAGCTGGGACCCTGAGGTGGTGGCTGCTGTGGTGGCTGCAGGAATGTCCAGGGTCCCAGGGCGGCAAACGGTGGAGTCTGGGTTCAGTGGGTCCTCCTGGGTGGATTTAGGCAGGGCCCAGCCTCCCTTACCCCTCTTTGGTTTCTGAGCTGGCTTCCTTGCTTTCCTGAGGATTCTGTGAGCCTCGCAACAGCCTCCCTGGGAATTTCTTTTCCTTTTAGGTTGGCCAGAGCCTGTGACTGTCGTTTGTAAGTAACAACCTGGCGGATGTGGGATAGAACCATAGAAGAGGGAAAGGGCAAAGAGGAGGAGGATGTGGGGGGTGAGGGAGGAGAGGGGGAGGGGGAGGCGGCTTCTGGAATGGCAACTAATAATGGAACATTTAAGGTTAAATAGAGTCTGTAGCGTAACTTTTCTTTTTCTGATTATAGATTTTTTTTTAATCTACTACTTTATTTTTTTAATATATTTTATTGATTTTTTACAGAGAGGAAGGGAGAGGGATAGAGAGTTAGAAACATCTATGAGAGAGAAACATCGATCAGCTGCCTCTTGCACACCCCCCACTGGGGATGTGCCTGCAACCAAGGTACATGCCCTTGACAGGAATTGAACCCGGGACCCTTCAGTCTGCAGGCTGACGCTCTATCCACTGAGCCAAACCAGTTAGGGCTAGATTTTTTTTATTGTTTCAAGTATTACATGTCTCCTTTCTCCCCGATTGACAGCCCCCCGGCCACTCCCACCCCCGAGGGCAAGCCCCCACTGCCCCAGTGTCTGTGCCCATTGGTTATGCTAATATGCATACATACAAGTCCTTTAGTTGATCTCTAACCTCCCTATTTTCTTCTTAAACGATACGCAATGTTTTGATTCCCAGGCGTAAATAATAAATAATACTTACACAGGATTAGCTATGTCAGGCACTGTGCTTCATAGGCGCCATATTTCATTGAATCCAAAAGTCCATTCATTAACTCCAAGTTGCACCATTACCCACATACCACTGGAGGGAAAAAATACTGTCAATTAAACACGCCTGTCACGCAAACCACATCCTTATTTCAGGGATGTTAAAAATAGATGTCTTGGACTCAGTGATCTATGGCCTATGTTCATTTATCTTCACAACAGCCCTTCGAGGTACAGGTGAGGAAAGGGAGGGAGGGAGCGACCAGGTTAACTCGCTCGATCCAGGTGCTGTCGGGGCCAGGATTTGTACCCAGGCGGTATGGCTCTGGAGCCTGTGCTCTTAACTCCAAGCATGGGCATCAAATAAGGCGTCCTATCAAGTTCATTACAGCCCAGGGACTGAGTGCTTGTGTTGGAGATGATACTAGAAACACCAGGAAAACTGCACTGTCCTCTCTCCGTGAAAAGCAATCCTGGACTGCAGCCCTCGGGGCAGTGACTGTGGGAAGAGTGGTTCTGGCACGGAATACCAAAACACCTCGTTCATCTCCCAAAAAGCACTGTGGTCCCTCGCTCTAAGGATGACATTATCCTAATTTTTTTGGTGAATCCTCACCTGAGGATATTTTTCCATTGGTTTTTAGAGAGAGTGGAAGGGAGGTGGAGAGACACAGAGTGAGAAACATCAGTGTGAGAGAGACACTGATTGGTTGCCTTCCGCATGCCCTGACCAGGCCTGGGAATCCAGCCTGCAACCGAGGTATGTGCCCTTGACCGGAATGAAACCCAGGACCCTTCAGTCCTTGGGCCGACGCTCTATACACTGAGCCAAACTGGCCAGGGCCAGCTATGACATTTCTTGTTGGAGAGACATGATGTGTACATGGACCTGTTTGAAAAAACAATCATCTGGCACAGAAATACAGTTTTCATGACCAAAGGCCAAAATGTATAAGAAAAGAATTGGGACTTCGGATGAGGAGTGGTCAATGAACGGATTCATTTTTACAAGAAATATTTACTGAAAGTGTGCCATACACCAGGCACTGGGTCGGTCCCAGGGAACCCACCGATGAGTGAACAGTCCTGTCACCGAGTCTAGATGGAGGGGGTGGCCAGAAAAGCACATTACAATCCACAAAGATGGCTGCCACAGATTTGTTTCAAAATCATTCAAAATAATCCAAGAATGAGGGAGTGGTGAGGGTGTAGCTGAAACACCAAGGATGGGTCATGTGTCAATCGTCAAGCTACGTGGTACATTTGTGAGCTGAAGACATTAAACTTTTAAATATGTTACAAAATTTTCCTATAGTAAGAATCAAGAGGGAGAAAACACAGCAGAGTGAAGAACGTGTCCAAAGGAGCCCACCCCGTCTAATAAAGAGCGAAGCTTCGTGGGCTCTTTAACAAGGACGTTTTCATTAGCCGTGGGAGGTTGTGGTGACGTTAAGGAAACCAGGGTGCCCGAGAGAACCAGGGTCCAAGCATAGATATTGGGTAGAGTATTACAGCCAAGTTCAGTATTACTATGCTTGTAGGATGTGCTCCTTATATTTCGATAATAAAAATCTAACAAAAAAGACATAATTGCCATAAGAGGTATTTATGCAGCACAGTGAAAGCACAGGAGGAGGAGCAAACAGGTGAGTTCTGATGAGCTGGAAGGATCTGGCTATAAGGAGAAGGGGAAGGTATTGCAGAGTCCAGATTAGCATAGGGTGAGGTTCAAAATAAGAATGTCGAAACTGAGGCTAGCGAGACAGAAAGCAAACCTAGGGGTCAGTGGGAAATAGGGTTGCATAAAGTAAAGTGAAATGGTCTGGGACCCTTAATTATTAAAGTCAGGAGCGGGATCTATTTATATATCTTACATCTAATACATAACATTAAGTGACAGGTACTATTTTACAAGTCAGTGGACATTTACAATACATCCTTGAAAATAACAGAAGGAATGTAATTGTGCATAAAGTTATCCGAGATTTCTTGAAAGTCACCCTGCATATTTTGGAAATAAGCATCTTCTATCTTCGTGACTTGCTTAAAGGACCTAGTCCAGGCGTCCTCAAACTACGGCCCGCGGGCCACATGCGGGTGTTTTTGCCGTTTTGATTTTTTACTTCAAAATAAGATATGTGCAGTGTGCATAGGAACTTGTTCCTAGTTTTTTTTAAACTATAGTCTGGCCCTCCAGCGGTCTGAGGGACGGCGAACTGGCCCCCTGTTTAAAAAGTTTGAGGACCCCTGACCTATTCTATTGCCACTCTGAAGCCCACCATCTTTCTCCAGGCGCCACACTGCCTCCCCACGGAGGATGTCCGTCCTGCGTATTGGTTACAACAAAAACAAGACGGCTAAGTCCAGAATTCCTTCCCTGCCATGAACTGGTACGGCCTGTGCTCAAAATGACCCACCTTGGTTACCCGTTAAGGGAAGCGAGTATCCTGTTCCAATTTCAAAAGGACCCTTTTGACTTTCCCCTCAAGTTTTCATCTAAGCCCAGATTCTCAAGTCCTAGGCAACAACCAAAGCGGTTCCCTACCAACTGAAGATCAACCAAGTGTGTGAACTTTCCTAAAACCAAGGGCGTGGAAGGGGCTGTGTCTGTCGTGATTGCCACACACCGTCTCGAAGGACATTACCTTTAAATCCACTCTTCCCTGATCTTCACCCCTTCTTTTACTACTTTGTTTTTAAATTTCCTTCCTTAGTGGACGAGGGTCAAACAAATCCAAACCAAATAATATATTTTTAAAAGTTACATTTTTCTTTCTTCCTTTCTCTCTTTCTTTTTTAGAGAGCGAGAAAGAGAGAGGGAGAGAGAGAAATAACCATAAGAGAGGATCATTGATCGGCGGCCTCCTGCACGCGCCGCCCCCCGACCCCGGGGATGGAGCCCGGAGCCCGGAGCCCGGAGCCCGGAGCCCGGAGCCCGGAGCCCGGGCCTGTGCCCTGACCCGGGGTCGACCGGTGACCTCCTGGTTCGTGGGCCGACGCTCAGCCCCTGAGCCACACTGGCCGGGCACAACATGACACTTTTAACACACGACTTGAAGGAGCATTTATTTGTAATGTAATGCTGCAGAAACACCGCAGGGAAAACACACTTCCACTCCGAATTCCCTCCACCGAGCCCGCCAGGCCTGGGGTCAGCCCACACCGCCCGCCTCCCCGCCCGGGACCGCGACCCTTCGGCCGGGGCGGCGGCCCCGAGGGCTTCCTACCGCTCAGGACGCTGCGGGGACGGGGAGCGGCTCCCGGCCCTCGCCGACCAGGGTCGCAGGCAGCCCCGCCGCCCCGCGGGAACCTCGCCGCTCCAGCAAGCAGCCGCCCCACTTCCCTCCAGGCCGCCGCTCTCCCTCTTCCGGGAACTGGCGCTTCCGGCGCCGGAAGTGCGTCATCATCCCGCGCCCGCGCCGCGGAAGCCCTGGGAGGCGAGGCTCGCGTGCGCCGACGGGGATCTCGTGCCGCGTCTCCACGCCGCCATGCAGGTCTCCAGCCTCAACGAGGTGAAGATCTACAGTCTCAGCTGCGGCAAGTCCCTTCCCGAGGTGAGTACCCCGGCGCCTCCTCGGGGCGCGGCCCCTCCGCCCGGCTCCGGGCCTGTCGTGGCTGGGCCCTCATCGGCCCCGACCCGGGGAGGTCCGGGGGCCGGAGACGGTGCCGGGGAGCTGTCGGCGCCCGTAGACGAGGACTGAGGGCGACCCGGCCAGTGGGCTTGGAGGGCACTTTTGTCAGGTTCTGTAGGACACAGGACGCGTCCCTTTGCGCTTCTGTGGCTGTTCGCAGCCGCTGTCACACGAGGAGGAGATGTGACGGGTTGGCTGGCAGACAGGCCTCCCTCATTTCAACGCCCGTTCAAATGTATTTTCTGTTGATTTTAGAGAGAAAGGGCGGAGAGAGAGAAGCATCAATGATGAGAGAGAGTCCTTGATGGACGGCCTCCTGCACGCCCCCCACAGGATGGAGCCCGCCTCCCGGGCCTGTGCCCCGACCTCCTGTTTGGTTCATAGGTTGATGCTCAACCCCTGAGCCACGCCGGCCGGGCCAGGGCAGGGCTTTTGAAACTTGCTGACCGTAATGGTTTCCTGGCATCTTAGGGCGTAGAGTGGGAAGGGGCCGGGAAACTCAGCGCTTCTCTCCTAACCTCATGGTGAAGTTGTGCGGCAGGTCTGGTGAGGCCACTTCCCCGGGCCGCCCAGTAGGCTCTGAAGTTTGGCTTTTCTTCCTTGTAAGCGATGGTCGAGTTTCTGTCCAAGCACCGCCAGTGAGAGGAAACGTTTTGCAGAAGCGCGTTCACATCTGCAGATGACTTGTTGGAGAGTGGCTTTAAAACATTCTGCCTTAGCCCAGCTGGTGTGGCTCCGTGGTTGAGCGTGGACTTGAGCGTGGACCTATGAACCAGGAGGTCACGGTTCCATTCCCGGTCAGGGCACAGGCCCCGGGTGGCGGGCCCGATCCCCAAAGTAGGAGCGTGCAGGAGGCAGCCCACCCATGATTCTCTCTCATCACTGATGTTTCTCTCTCTCTCTTCCTCCCTCCCTTCCTCTCTGAAATCAATAAAAAATCTGTATCAGCGGTCGCCAGCTGGTAGTCCGCAGACCACCGGTGGTCCGAAAGGTTGGCGACCGCTGATCTATATAACATGCTGCTTGCTGCTGGCCTGGGTCCTGCCCTGGGAAAGCAGAGTCAGTATAGCTCTTCTTCCGTGTGTCCCTCCCGAAAGACCTGGAGCCGGCGATTAGATTCTTCCTGCCTTCTCAGAATCCAGGTCACAGGCCTCCTTGTCTTCCCACCATTCTTTTTTTTTTTTTTTTTTTTAATATATTTTATTGATTTTTCACAGAGAGGAAGGGAGAGGGATAGAGAGCTAGAAACATCGATGAGAGAGACATCGACCAGCTGCCTCCTGCACACCCCCCACCGGGGGATGTGCCCGCAACCCATGTACATGCCCTTGACCGGAATCGAACCTGGGACCTTCCAGTCCGCAGACCGATGCTCTATCCACTGAGCCAAACCGGTTTCGGCTTCCCACCGTTCTTCACACGTGGCCGTTCTCATCTCGTTCACCCCCCACATTTGCTGAGAAGTGACTGTGAGCTTGGGGAGACACGGTGCACCTGCTGCTGCGGTTCCTGCTGGAGAAAGGGGCTGAGTGAGCAAACAAGGAGAAACTTTCCATGTGGTTGGTGCTTTGAGAGACGAGAAGAGGGCTGTGGAGGGCCAGGTGTTTGGGATATAGCCTTCAGGGAGGGCCTCTCTCCAAGAGGTGACATTTGAGCAGAAACGTGGATGATAAAAAGGGAGAGTTTCAGCGCCGAGAGAACGGAAGGTGTAAATCCCACAGTGGGCATGCGCTTGGCATGTTGGAGGGTCAGAAGAGGCACAGATGTGACTGTGGCATGCTCAGGAGGGGAGAGAATGGGGCAGATGATGGTGGAGAGGTTGGCCTCCTCGGCCAAGGGAAGAGGTTAGGGTTTTCTTCGTGCTGTTGGAAGTCGTTGTTGGGTTTTAAATGGGGCTGCTGTGTGCAAGTTCCCATGGCTGGGGAGGGCATGAGTGGGGATGGGTCAGGGCAGGGGCAGGGTCGGGGCAGGGGAGAAGTGTGCCTGCTGGTCCAGTGGATTGTCACGTGTGGATGTCCAGCTGAGAGATGTGGGTGGCTTGGGCTAGAATGGTAGCAAAGGAGACACTAGGACGTGGTGGGACGCGGGAGGTAGGCTCATGGGACTTGCTGATGGATTGACTGGTGGCGAGGAGGCGTCAGGTGAAGGAAAGGAAGAATCAGGAGAGAACTCTGGGGTTTTGGATCTGAACACGTGGCTACATGGTGGGGACGGGGAGCTAATGAGCAGAAGGTATCGAGTTTTATTTTTGCTAGTAAACAGCTGTGTGCATATTAGTATGTGATCTCTCTTGGTCTTCGTTTTAAGGTAATTCTAACTTAAATTGCTCAGTTTTCTTTACCTACTTCAAATGTAAGATAAAGCAGGGTCTTTTTTTTTTCTTTTTAGCAACAGTGAGGCCTGTTTAGTGGGAGAATATTCGAGCCCCAGCATTTCCAGAGCCCTTTCCTAGGTTTCTGATTGGATACTTGGCAGTGGTCACAGGCCGGTCTTTATAGAGAGGGGACGGCTGAGATTAGTGACAGTTTTCAGTTCTTTGGCGAACTTTTTTTATTTATTTAACTTTAGCCTTACTGTTCATGCCTCATGTGGGGTCTTAGTCTTGTTTGCCCTGCTGTAGTGCTGTCTGTACAGAAACTCCTGAAGGATATTTCCCATCATCACTGTGTTAGCGACTTCTGGCCCCTTAGGGTCCCAGGCTCTGTTGTCAAAGGAAATCTCTCCGCCTTTGCTTCAAGCTTGTTCGCTCAGGCTGTGTGAGACCAATTATTGTGTCAGCTGCCTCCTTGTTGAGCATGACTTCCTGTGAGGAGGAAAGCAATCCCGTTAGAGGGGAAGCCCTGGTAGTGTGCCTTTATTCTACTTGCATTAGGTGGATGTGAAGAATATACTGAGTGCCCAGAAATATACTGTGACATCACCATTTATTGAAACATTACTCCCTAAAATAAAATCAAAGACCAGCATAACCCTATAAATTAGTGCACTAAATACAGAGGAAAGCCTGACTCAAACTCAGGCCTTTCAAAATACTATATGTTTTCTTTTTTTACTATATTTTTAGTAGTAGCCCTGTGCACGAATCCGTGTGCCAGTAGCTCTCAGTGGGGCCTGGCCGCTCCGTGCCTGCTGCCCACAGGCTTTCCATGGCCCAGAAGCCCATTGCAGTCAGGTGCAGAACGCTTGCCTCGTCGCCACAGCGACGAAGCAAACATTCCGCCAGGCCGCTCACGCTGCCTGCTCCCAGCGGCCACCCCCCTGGGACTGGGGGGACTCCGGTGGGGCTGAGAGGACTGGGTGCTGCCATCTTGTGGCTACGTGCACCACCATCTTTGTGATGGAGTGACAGTTAATTTGCATATTACCCTTTTATTAGATAGGATTGATTTCAGAGAGGAAGGGGGAGGGAAAGAGACAGAAACATCAGTGATGAGAGAGAACCATTGATTGGTTGCCTCCTGCACGCCCCCCACTGGGGATCGAGCCCATAATCTGGGCATGTGCCCTTGACTAGAATTGAACCTGGGACCCTTCAGTCTGCAGGCCGATGCTCTGTCCACTGAGCCAAACAATCTAGGGCAGTATTATGTGTTTTCAAATGTAGTTACTGCCTCAGGTATTATACTTAGGGTTTTGAGTGGCGAGTCTGCCATATCAGAGAGTCCTAAACATGGCCATGTCATGTGTCTCACATGGGCTGTACATTGGGCTGTGCTTTTAGAAATGACATCCGTTACTTTTTCTCTTGCTTTTCTTTTGTTTCTCTAGGGCAGGGTTTGTCATTATTGACATTTTGGGCTGAACAGTTCTTTGCTGTGGGGGCTGTCCTGGGCATTGTAGGGTATTTAGCAGCAATTCTGACCTCTACTCACTGGATGCCAAGAGAACACCCCCAGTTGTGACAACCAGACGTGTCTTAGGAGTTGCCAAATGCATTTGGGGGGCAAGTTGCCCTTGGTTGAGAGCCGCTGCTTTAGGGTAATCGTGATCTATTAATGCTGCAAGATACTCAGGCATGTCATTATGCTGCTGCTAGGCCGGGGGGGCATTAATTACAGAACAGAATGTGGTAACCCAGTAAATATGACTTTCAAAGGTATCATTGCTTTCTTACCAAGTATCAGCTATTTAGTCAGTTATTTGTCTAGTTTTGTTCTTTGTAAACATACTTTCAAGAAACGTTCTCCTTTTAATGGCTTGCTTTATTTATTTATTTTTAATGATGATTATTATTTTATTGATTTTAGAGAGGAAGGGGAAAGGAGAGAGAGATAGAAACATCAATGATGAGAGAGAATCATTGATCGGCTGCCTCCTGCACACCCCCTACTGGGGATGGAGCCCACAACCCAGGCATCTGCCCTTGACTGGAATTGAACCCGGGACCTTTCAGTCCACAGGCCAACACTCTGTCCACTGAGCCAAATTGGCTAGGGCTTAATGGCTTGCTTTTTAAAATTACACTTAAATAGACGGAGTTCCATATATTAGTTATAACCCATAATATTTGAAGCTTACTGTTTTCTCTTAGATTGATTAGATGAATTAGTTCTCCCTTGTTTAAAATATGGGTACAGTTCTAAAAATGTATTGTCTAATATATGTAAATATGTACAAGAAAAAAATCCAGAGGATATGTTAACAGTAGGGTTAGGATTACAGAATATTTTTACTTTCTGTATTATGTATTCATGTAAGGTTTCACATTTTTTTAATGTGAGCATGTGTTATTTTTGCCAGCAGAAAAACAATTCAAGTAAATATGTTTTTAAATAAAGCCTCTTCCTTTTCTCTAGTGGCTTTCTGACAGGAAGAAGAGAGCGCTACAGAAGAAAGATGTGGGTGAGTATTGTTTTCCCTCTGCAGCTAGAGACTTCTGGTCCTTTAGGGTCCCCGGCTCTGTTGTCAAAGGAAATCTCAGTCTCCTCGCCTTTGCCTCAAGCTTATTCACTCAGGCTGTGTGAGACCAATTACTAGTATTCTATCAGCTGCCTCCTTGTTGAGCATGACTTCCTGTGAGGAGGAAATGAATCCCGGTGGTCCATGTTAGAAACCTTGCACTCATTTATTGCTACTGTATTCACCTTGCACTCACTTATTGCAGGAAAACACACTTCCTTCTTCTTAAGAAATCTCTTGTGTGGTTGATGTGTTCCTGGTGAGTGTGGGATTTGATTTTACCTAATTAAAAGCTAATCAATGCATGGTCATGATTTATGGGGGGCCCTTCCCTGTGGGCCTCTCATAGTGGACCCATGCCAGAGGAAGTTGCAGCCTCAAACCATTGCCCAGCCTCCTTACCCTTGGGCTGTGAGCACTGAAGGGGGCTGTACAGTATAAAAAAAAAAATAGATAAATAAAAGCTAATCGTTAGCCTTTTACTGTTTCATGGATTATAACAGATCAGCTGCTCATGTTCTCTCTTTGTAGATGTCCGGAGGAGAATTGAACTTATTCAGGATTTTGAAATGCCCACTGTTTGTACCACTATTAAGGTTTCAAAAGATGGACAATATATTTTAGCAACTGGTAAGCATCTTTTTGGTTATGATTTATGTACATTTTATATCAGGAAATACGATGGCATAGGTCACTTTTTAAATTTCCCTATCACTTTATTATAAAAAAATTTGAAATATAGAAAAAGTTGTCCAGTGAGCATCCATTTACGTACCCCCTAGATTCTTCAGTAGTTTGCTGTATTTGCTTCATTACATGTCTATCTGTCCACCCATCACCCATCCTGGTTTTTAGTGCATTTCAGAGCAGATATCAGTATACTCCACCCCTACATACTCAGCGTGTATATCATTAACTCCAGTTCACTATTTACTTATGGCTTTTTAACGTAAATTTACATACGTTGAAACACACAGATCTTAACTGTGATGTGTTTTGACAAATGCAACACCTGTGTAGCCAAAACTGCTCTGAAGGTGTAGAACATTCCTTTCACCCAGAAGCTGCCTTGACGTCCCTCACAGTCGGCCCTGCTCCCACCCCTGCATAGGCGCCCACTGCTCTGCCTTCTCTTTTTTACTGCAGACAAGATGAGTCTGTTTTAGAACTTTATATAAATGCGGTCATGCACCTAGGGCTTCATATTTGAGATTTATGTGTTGTTATATGTGTCCATATGTTGTCCTTTTTAAATTACCAAATGGTATTTCCTTGTAGGCATAGACCACATTTTGTTTATCCTTCTCCATCAGGTGGACCCCTGGCCCAGCCCTGTGTTTTGGCTGCCGTTCATAAAGCGCTATGTACTACTATGTTTTGAGGACATTGCTAGGTCCCAGGGTAGGTGTATGTTTAGTTTGATAGAAAGCTGCCAGGCTTTCCACCAAAGTGGTCAGATCATGTTACACTCACACTAGAAAGGTCACTTTTAACATCATTTTCTGTGTCATATACTTAATATTTTTATGTCACTAAGATTTTATATTAGCAGTATTCATCAGTATCAGAGCCATGACTGTGGGAACATTTAATGTATTATAATTTAAAACATTACCACCCAACCATTTTTGTTTGTGATTTTGGTACATATATTCTATGTATTGTCCACATACATTATTTTGCTGGCTTAACATTATTCACCTTTGTCCCTTTTTCAACCACTTTCTTATTTGACAGAACTTCTGTGCATCTACATGCCAATCTCTTTTGTTCTTTTTGAATCATTGTCTCAGTAGTAACACTGTCTACATTTCCTAGCCTCCAGTTTTATCTTTAGAATAGATACAGTTTTATATCCTATATAATAAAGAGCTAATATGGTAATTAGACCGGAAGGCAGAACAACCTTCCGATGACCTTCCTGAACGACCAGTGGGCGGGGCCACATGGGCTGGGCCACAGGGCTGCTATGGGCTGATCCCCTTGCACAAATTTCGTGCATCGGGCCTCTACTATGTAAATAATTACACATAATATACACCCTATGCATATTACATATGTAATCTATATTCTGTACATAGTCCTATGCTGCATAATGGCATTTTGGTCCATGATGGCTGTGTATACGACAATGGCCTCATTAGCTTACAGTGGAGCTAACCAATTTCTATCACCTCGTGATGTCCTAGCTATGTAACATCAGAGCACAATACATTGCTCACGAGTTAGTGGTGATGTTGGTGTAAACAAACCCACGGTGCTGTCAGTTGTGTAAAACTACAGCACATACAATTATAGTCGTGGACTGGACCACGTAGGTCTGTCTGAGTGCACCCTATACTATTAGCGCAATGATGAAATCGCCCAGTGATGCCTAGTTTTTCAGAATGTGTCCCCATCGGCACTTGACTGTATAGTATGTGTATATGTATATATTATACTGTTTGGTTTTTAAATCCTCACCTGAGGCCATGTTTCCATTGATTTGAGAGAGCGAGGAAGAGTGAGAGAAATATCAATCAGTTGCCTCCCTCATGGGGGTTGAACCCACAACCTGGATATGTGCCCTGACTGGGAATAGAACCTGCCATCTTTTGGTGTATAGGACGACTCTCCAACCAATGACCCACACCAGCCAGGGCTATATACTGTACTGCTTCAAAAAGCGATCTTGAGCTTTGATACATGCCAGTGAACATAGACCTACTGAATTCCTTTCTTTTAAACGTATCTTTATTTGTTTTAAAAAATCAGTCTTTTCTTATTGCAAACATGATAAACTTATATAAAATGCAAACTTTACAGAAGTGTAAAGATAAAATGTGAAAGGCTCTAAAATTGCACTGTGCTTATTCCTCTAACTTTTTTCTGTACAAAGTGCTAACGTCATCATTGTTGAGTTTTTAAAAAATGGGATCATATTGCAGACATCAGTCTCAGCGCCCACTCGTTCTCTCTGTTCTCTCTCTCTCACTTTGTACTACATTTAGGCAGCTTTCCATGTCTGTGTCGTCCTCTTTATGATCTGTGTGAAGATTTACCCTCGTTTATGTAACCATTTCCTATCAGCAGACATTTCATTGCTTTCCGTTCTTGGCCATTGTAAACAGTGCTGCAGGGAACTCTTCATGTCTTTGGTACGTTTGTGGGTGTGTTTCTATAGGACGAATTTGTATATGGTGAGATACAGGTTCAAGATGTGTAAACATCACATAGTTTACAGATATGGCCAGGTTGTCCTCCAGAGAAGTTGTAACCATTTATAGTAATCACCAATAGTGGATGAGAGAACTTTTCTTAACACCCTCACCTTAACACCGTATTAGCCATTCTGATGGACAAAAGCGATTTCATTGTTGTAATCTGCTTTGTTAGATTGTTTGTGAGGTGTGTTAATGATTTGTCTCTCATTTCCTGTAAGTTGCTTGCTTACATCCTTGCTCGTTTCCCCTGGGGATGTTGGGGAGGGTTGCGTCTGAGTTCTTTTCCTTTGCTGTGGTTACCGTGAATCCTCCTTACCTCTGAACCGAGTGTACTCAGCACATCTGCAGGGAACTGACAATGAGAAGTGTGTCCTTTAGGGTTTACATCTCATTAATTTCTCTGTAGGGACATATAAACCTCGGGTTCGATGCTATGACACCTATCAATTATCCTTGAAGTTTGAAAGGTGTTTAGATTCCGAAGGTAAGTAAAAGGTTAATTTTGAGTTCATGAAACTAGCTTCTTATGTTTGGCATCTTTTCTGCCGTTAAAACGGGCATGGTTGTGTATTAGTTTTCTCAGCTGTGTAACAAATGACCGTAAACACCCACTGAGGAGCTCACAGGCCTGTAGGCAAAGTCCAGCCGGCTCTGCTGCGTCCTGTGCTCCGGCTGCCTGCCTCAGGGGCCAGCCTGGTGGGACTCCTACCCAGAGGCTTGGGAAGGAATCCGCCTCCAGACTTCCAGGCTGGCGGGATGCAGTTTGTTGCAGTTGGAGGACTTGAGTCCTGTTTCCCACCGGCCGTCATCCCAGGGCCGTCATCCCAGGGCCGTCATCCTAGGGTCATGCTCGGCTTCCAGAGACTGCCGGCTGTCCTCCTCACCTGGTCCCTCCGCCTCCAGACCCCAGCAGCTCATTGGCTCCTCCCCTTCTGCCAGCGGGAGAAAACTGCTTTTAAAGGGCTCATGTGATTATAAATCTCCCCTTGGCCATATGTGACAGTCACAGGAGCGGTGTCTCATCGAATTCACAGGTTCCACTCACTCCAGAAAAGGGGCTGTCGATGGGAAGGTCGGTGGGTCATGCTTAGAATCCTCTCTAGCACAGAGGGCAGTGAAATGGGAATATCCAGGTGTGTGTATCAGAGAAAAGGATGGGATCTGTATCCTCCTAACTTGTTTCACCCAATACAGACTCCATGTGCTGCTAATAACAACTGTTTTCACTCTTTATTTTTGTTTACCCGATGCACTATGAATGAATACAAAGTTACTGTTATCCTTTTTTAAGCAACAATTTGTGAATGTTCTGTAATACCTACTTTATTTTGAACATCACAGAAAAATTGGGGCAAAATTTAGAAGTCATTATGTTTTGTGAATTTATATTTAATTGCCTTCAGTTCTGCAGAATATCTAATTGGTCAGTACTGAGAAATTATAAAGCTTTAAATTTTCCATTTGGGGTTTTGGGAGCAGCAAAACATGGCAACTTTGTTCTTGTTTTTTTTTTTTTTTTTTTTTGTTTTTTTGTTCTTGTTTTATGTAGGGGCAAAAACAAGAAAAACCCAGCATTTGTATATAATTTTTGTGTTGAATTAGAATCTTTGCATTAAGTTTGCCTTTTTATTAAAAACTTGAGAATTGATTGTTTTTCCCCCACTGTTTCTTATTTTCCAGTTGTCACCTTCGAAACATTGTCTGATGACTATTCAAAGGTACGCTTGATTGGTTTGTACTGGCTATCATCAATACATGAATGAGTGGAATTTAGTTTTATGTTAAGTATCTTTATGATATTCCCATTGCTAAATTAAAATGGCTGTGTAGTAAAAACCTTTCGTTTTCTATAAATGTTTTAATTTATCCTATGTGTAATATGTAGTATCTTTTAAAACTGTGATAGAGATAGCTTTTTCTAGTTTAATATCAAAATAAAGCTTCCATTTCACATACGAAACCTTATCTGTATTTTTAAGAATTGGTAGCAGTCATGGTTAATAACACCATTAAACATGGTGTTATTTGCCAGGTTGCTTTCATATTCGTATGTGTAAAGTAAAATAGCTATGCTGTATGTTTAATTTTATTAACCCTGCAAATAAAAGATCATGGCATATTCCAAAACAGGTCAAAAAACAGCCACTTATACACATTTTTTTTCTTTTCTGTCTTTGCCTTATTTAATTTCAATGAAAAATTTTAAATGATGTCAGATGTCACCTTGAAGGAAATTGAATTTCCTGAGCTGACATGGCTTTAGATAGTGTGTTCAGTCCTGGAAACTATGGAGTATAGTTTATCCTTTTGCCTGTGGTAGCCATTGGTCATGTGTTTGGGACATGTAATTTGATAATGTATTTGATCTAGATATTGATAAATTTGCTTTTAAATATCACCTGAAGATTTTAAAGATGCCTTTGTAATACATTAAAGTTGAGTTTTTACAAGTTTGTGTGATAATTGTGAGATTATTAAAATGGGAAATTACTCATTAAAGTTACTGAGCAGTGCTCTGTGTTATAAAGTGGTGGTGCCAGATAAGGGACGGCCATTTGTTTTTTTGTTTTTATTTTTTGTTTTTTTGGGGAGGGGCCGTTTGTTTTAGCCTTTCAGTTAGAAGGTTAGGTTTGCAGAAAAACTGTCTGAGATGCAGGAAGGCAGTAAGTACCCACTGGAGAGGTTTGATTCTTCATCACACTTTCAATCATGATGGAGCGTTGTGCATATATATTTGTGTGTTTACAGAGAGAAAGAGGGTGAAGGAGATCAGAGGTTTTCTCGCGTAGCTAGTTTTAGTGGTGATGAAATAAACACTTCACCTGGAAACCTAAGCAAACTAATTTTTTTGTTTCATTTCAGATTGTCTTCTTACATAATGATAGGTACATTGAATTCCACTCTCAGTCAGGCTTTTACTACAAAACCAGAATACCCAAGTTCGGGAGAGACTTCTCCTACCATTACCCATCCTGCGACTTATACTTCGTTGGCGCCAGGTACGGGCCTAACACCCTTTGTTTTCTCCTTTCCACCTCATTTCCCCAGCAATTGCTGTTCCCAACATTGAGGAGAATTAAAAGAAGAAAAAGCCATGATGCCTGCCTTTCAGTTGCTCACAGGGTGTAGCTCCAAAGTGGCCCATTTAGGAACTACATCCTTAACTCTCCCTAGCATGGTGCTGTAACGCTAGAGACATGGGTAACCTAATAGGGGCATATGAGTGGGGAAGTCCGTTTCTTAGCACCATTGCTTGGCATTTAAAAGCTTTTTATTCTTAAATATTACCTTCTTTATGGTTATAAAAATAATACATATCCATTATAGAAAATTGGAAAATATAAAAAAGAATAAAGAAAAAAAATAACTCATCCAGAGGAAACCCTTATTGATCTTTTATTGTATTTCCTTCAAGTCTTTTCTTATATACATACACACTAGAGGTCCATTGCACGAAATTCATGCAAGAGTAGGCCCTCCTTCCCCCAGCTGCCAGCACTGGCTTCCCTCTGGCACCCGGGACCCTGGCTTCCCTCGCAGCGCTAGCTTCGTCCAGAAGGTCATCCAGAAGGACGTCTGGTCTAATTAGTGCATTACGCTTTTATTATTATCGATATAGGTACATTTTGGATCTTGTATTCTCCATGTTATTGTAAATAATAGTCTACCTAATGACTTCATAATATTTCCTTGGCACATGGGTAGTTTAAATCACTTATATGCTTGAAAAAACTTACACACAAGGTGATTCTTTTTTAGGTTTAGAGTAAATACACTTTTGTATTTTACAAAAGGAAGCGATGCCTTATGAGATACACACACACACACACACACACACACACACACACACAAGAGTGGGCAAAAGTAGGTTTACAGATGTTTGTATGGAAAAGAATATAATAATAAATAATGCAAGAACAAATTTTCTTTTTTTCTGATTTTTAATGTTTTTATTTGAACAGGAGAATGAGCTTCTTTCCATTTCATTTTCCTATGGCAGTAACTATGCATAAGAAAAACAAAACTATAATAGTTCAGGGGAATTAAGAACACAAAAGAGTGAAAAAACTTTTTAAAAGAAACCTTGTAGATTAAGTTCATGGAGGTTTGATGAGTATATTGAGTAAAAAATAATTAGCTTCAATTCATTATTTGATTCCAAGTCATGGGTCCATACTTTTTGAATATAAGGAATTCAGAAAAATTGGGGCAGATGGTTAGATTGAAATTATTGCCACACGGTTATTTGTTTTTCATGTCTGTGTCTAGGGAGGACTGTGAGCTCCTTGGAGTTAGAACCGTATTCAGCTTTATTTCCTATTGTCTGGCATGGCAAGTTGTATAGTTTGACAGAGATGATTGGCTAGCATTACTCAGCTCATCACATTCAGACTGTATATTAACCGCTTTGCGTACATTGCCTTGAATTCCACAACAATATATTCTGTCCATATTTTGTGAAGAAACTGAGGTTTAGAGATCTTCATAATTTGCTCACAGTCACATGGCTAGTGAAATGTTGGACCTGGGATTTGAAACCATTTCTGTTGTTTGTCCTAACTCTATGTTAATTACAATGCTAAGTGTTTGTTGCTTGAATGAGTGAGAGAGTAGCTAACCAAGGACCCCTTTCTTCAACCTGGCCCCCATGACTCAGTCAAGAGTTAAAATGTGATAAATAGAACTGGACAATGGTAATGTTTTAGACCTAACCATGGTTTCACCAACCAGCATGACAAGAGAAACCTTCAGTGTGAATAAGAAGAGTTGGAGGGGGTTACCTGTGTCATCGATTAGCTCCAAATACGGGGAAGACAGCGGACTTAGGAAGTAGGGAGAGAAAAGGAATGCCATAAAAGAGAAACCTAAGCAAAAAGAATAGTAGGACTTTTTAAAGAGAAGGTAGCTTTTCATTCCTGGGAGTTTCTAAAGTGATGCTTTTAACCCCTCATCTTATTTAGATTCCCACTGGTATGCATGGAGCAGGCAAACAAAAAAGCAAATGGAAAGGTTTGAGCATGTCTCTGCACACTGAGACCCGCCCCTCCTCTCTGCCCCTGAATAACATGTGCTTTGGAAACAAATGGGTGGAAAGTTTTGCCCACTTTGGCTTCCTTCGCTTTTGTACGTGGGTGTAGGCTTTTTGTGCCCAACTCTACCATGGGGAGTTCAGGTTGCTTTAGCTTCTATGGAGTCTCAACAGGGAAGAATAAATTTTCATGAACTTACAACTGTAAACCTACTTTTGCCTATCCCTTTATATGTATATATTTCTAAAAATTATATTTATTTGAAGAAAAGTTTATAGTAGTTTGCCATATTTTTTGCTGTTTTTTAGTTTACCATATTTTTAACTTTGTGTATTATTTTGCAGCTCTGAAGTTTATAGGTTAAACTTAGAACAAGGACGGTACCTAAATCCTCTACAAACTGATGCTGCGTGAGTATTTTGTTTTAAGAAACCTGCAGTATTTATTTGGGCCAGGAGATGGAGCCAGATGCTCAAATTATTATCAAGCAGTACTCTGGGCAACTTAATTAAAAAGTAGCATTAAGTTTTTTCTTAAAAAATTCGCTAAAACATCTGGTGACTTCTTGAAATTTTTAATTTTTAGAAAATAGACTTGAAAGTTTTAAAACTCACTAAAAAATTCAGTTTATTATTTTTTGTAGTGTTCTTTAACTTTCCCTTCATGATTTTGTCTTGTGATACATTTTCTTGTGGAGAAGTTGTGAATTAACTTGGAATAACATTTAAAAATTATCATCTTTTGTGTTGTTGCTAGCAGAAAGTTAAGGTGGGTTTTTTTTTTCATTTTCCTTTTATACCTTACTGTCTAAACTTTTGTTTTATTTAAAGAGAAGTCCTTTTAGGAATGAATCTGAATCTGTCATCATCATAATAATAATGTTGAGTAATAACAACAACAATAATAGTAAAAGGGCTTTCTATGCCAGGCATTTTTCAGAATTTTATATATATCAACTCATTTTAAACTTATAACAAATTTTTATGGTAGGTGCTATTATTAGCTGCATTTTATAGATAGGGCAGCTGAGGCTCAGAGAGAGTAAGTAGTGTGAACAAGTCACATAGCTTGTGAGGGATGGAAGCTGGATTACTCCTCATCTATGTATATAAAGAGCTTGTTGGGTTTTCCTTATTGCTCTGAAAGGGTTTTTAAAGTTGGAAGAACATGTAGTGATAAAACCAAGTACATTCTCACTATTTCTTTTCACATTGACTTGAATTGCTCTTATTTTATGTAAAATATGATACTAACTTTATGATGCATTGTTGTATAATAAGTTATCTGCTCTTGCCCTAGCCGGTTTGGCTCCGTGGATAAGAGCGTTGGCCTGAGGACTGAGGGGTCCCGGGTTCGATTCCGGTCAAGGGCACATGCCAGGGTTGCAGGCTCGATCCCCAGTGGGGGGCGTGCAGGAGGCAGCCAATCAATGATTCTCTCTCCTTATTGATGTTTCGATTTCTACCTCTCCCTTCCTCTCTGAAATTAATAAAAATATATTTTTTTAAAAAGTTACCTGCTCTTTAGCTGCACAGTTTTCTATTTATAATAGCCGTTATTATTGAGTGTCTTATAACTCTAGACGCTGTGTTGAACATTTTTTAGTTTTTACATTTAATTATCACAACAATTAAATGAGGTAGGTGACATCTTCATTCTACAGACAAGGAAAATGAGGCCTAGAGCAGTAAACTCAGCTTAAACTAGTCAGATCTCAGGGTTGGCACAGCCACAGCCTGTGTTTTTGCCTGGAGAGAAAATATATTGAGAAAGTGGAATGCAAGTTTATTCTCATGGCCGTGGACTAGTATTTCAGGAAGAAGTTCTTTGCTGTCTCATCCCCTGGGAGATAGAGTGTCACCCGAGGGATCAGACACTTGTGGTCGCTGTGCTCCAGGCACTTACCCGTCATGCCTGGTGTTTTTCATAAGTAGATCAGTGAGCAGCACATGTCTTCTTTCTCCATTGCACTTGGTTGACTGTTGGTTGAAGTTTATTGCGTGTCCCTTCCCCTGGAGTGACACTAATATGTTCTCCCTATTGCTTTACTGTTTTAGGGAGAACAACGTTTGTGACATAAATCCAGTGCACGGCTTGTTTGCCACAGGAACAGTGGAGGTGAGCATAACTGACTTGATTGTTTAAAAGTATTTGTTTTATGTTTGATAATGAACGAAATTGTCTTTAAAGACCGAGTTGCTGGGTTCCTAGGAGCCGGGTGCTAATGAAGCCACAAGCCACTGGTTTGCTTTTTGTGTGGAAAGCTGCCACAGCTGCTGCCGACCGCCCCGCTCTGCAGCTGATGAGGCGCACTCTGACCCTGACCTTCTGGAGCTGGATGGGGAGTCACTGCTGGGTCCCAGCTTCTGGGGAGCAGTGTGGCCGCTGTTCTTGTTCTTACAGGAGGCGCTGTGTCATGGAGCCCGCTCTCTGCTGCTTGTTAGTTTCGTTAGTTACTTTCCCGGGGGCTGTTTCCTCGGGTGAAATGGAGATGGTAATCCTCACCTTGCCAGCTTCATAAAGGTGCTGGGGAGAACCAGGGAAGCATCCTTTACGCCAACATTATCGCTGTAAAGGCAGATGGGATTGTGGTTGGTACGTCCTGGACAGTAGCATCCAATAAATACACACCACGTGCCTTTTAAACAGCAGTGCCTCTGAATCGGTGTCCTTCACGCTGGTCAGGAGTTTTTCTAGATTCTCACTTCTAATGACAATTAATATTCTCGTAGAAAAATAAAGAGGAGATATGTCAGACATCTAGTACTTAAACGTGTCCTCTGTGCCTCGCAGCCTCCAGACTGCACACCGAGAGCTACCGAGTTAACAGTTTGCAGTATTATCCCTTTGGGTTTTCTGTGTATATGCAGGTGTGCATATGTGCTGGTATCATGTTTTTTTAAGTATTTTACAAAAAATAAATTTATCATGGTTCTCCACTTGTTTTCTTTTTTTTAACGTGACGGTATATAAATGTGCATTTTTATACATTGGTACTTATAATTACTTAAAATACAAAACTAATTTTGTAAACATATGGGCAGGGTTCCATTGTTTGTTTGTTAAATCAATCCCATGTGGATGAAATTCAGGTCTTTACTCAAGTTATTTTTATGTTAGGAGGTGAGGATTTGAAATGGGACACATGATGTTGATTTAATGGAAATATGTAAAACTATATTGAATGTGTTACGATACTGTTATGCCTAATCAGGCCAATGAAGCATTCTCTTGGTAATTACTTTTTCTGAGATTACCAAGGGGAAGTTTTTAAATAGTTTTTTTTTTTTTAATATATTTTATTGATTTTTTACAGAGAGGAAGGGAGAGGCATAGAGAGTTAGAAACATCGATGAGAGAAACATCGATCAGCTGCCTCTTGCACACCCCCTACTGGGGATGTGCCCGCAACCAAGATACATGCCCTTGACCGGAATCGAACCTGGGACCCTTGAGTTCGCAGGCCGATGCTCTAGCCACTGAGCCAAACCGGTTTCGGCTTAAATAGTTTTTGTAAAAAAAAAAATCATTTTTAAATAGAGTCCTAACAAAACAATATAGGCTAGATAACAGGAAAATGCTCTGAAAAAGGAGTTATGGCCCTAGCTGGTTTGGCTCAGTGGATAGAGTGTCTGCCTGCAGACTAAAGGGTCCCAGGTTCAATTCCACGCAAGGGCACATGCCTCGGTTGCTGGCTCAATCCCCCTGAGTAGGGGGCGTGCAGGAGACAGCCAATCAATGATTCTCATCATTGATGCTCTCTCTCTATCCCTCTCCTTTCTTCTCTGAAATCATTAACATTTTTTTTTAAAAAAAAGGAGTTATGTATTGAGGCTCCTCTTCCACCAGCCCAGCCCTGAGACCTGGTGAGGGGGAGCAGACCCCCAGCCCAAAGGCTGGGCTTCCTGAGATTCCGTGATTGTTGGGGCTTGGGATTTGATAAGCATAGAATATCACATTGCCAAATATATTCAAGGTCTTGCTTATAAGATGGTTAATACTGTAAATAAGTTCTTTGATCTTTGTGATGTTTATATTTTTTATCATTAAGGCTTTTTTTGGCATTCATCTAAAAATTTTCCAGTAGCAGCTGTTATTTGAAGTTGTGGTTTCCGTTTGTTTAGGGTCGAGTGGAGTGCTGGGACCCACGGGTTCGAAGCAGAGTTGGCCTGTTGGACTGTGCGTTAAGTAGTGTCACAGCAGATTCAGAGTAAGTAGACGTGAACTTGCAGTTTAAATACTCGTCCGCTTCTGATGTATCAATACTAAATTAAGGTCGGTTACTAAAGGATGAACCTCTTTAGACTTTTGTCTGAGGTTGTATTTTTTGTGATTATGTAAAAATCTTCTCCTGTGAAAGCTCACTGGGTGGGTAAGCCAGATGGAACTCCTCTCTGAAGTACTTTAGAAGGCAGGGGCTAGTGACAGACCCAGGAGTCCACCGCTGCCGTTAAGCAAAAATGTGCTTCGGAGGCTAAGGAGGCGAGTTTCAAACGGATGCTCATTGTAGTTCTGAGCTGAGGCTCGAGGTGGCGTAAGAGACATGAGGATGCTGGCCCTCCCTGCCTGGATGCAGGGCCTGGTGGCAGGGACACAGGCAGTGAGGCGTGAGAGGAGGACCATCGTTGCTTCTGACCTGTCGGCTAGCACCTTTCCACCACAGCGTGGCTTTGGTGCTGAAGCTCTTGGCTGCTGAGGGGAAGCATGTTCCAGGTTCATGGCCGTAGCCATTCCTCACTCCTTGATACTTTTACAGGTTCCAGGGCCCCCAGGAACTCCCTAGTCTTTTATTTTAGCTTGACATGGCCAACTTTGAAAAGGGGAATGGGTATATCCATGCCTGAATAGAGAATGTTTGCTCTTAAGCAAAAAGGGGATGCTTCTGTAACTACCTCATCCTGGCTTAATGAAGGTGAGAGATGTCAGACTGAGTCTTTTTAACTGGTTTTATATTTTCAGAAGTTTTCGTTGTTGTTTGTAGCTACTTTGAGAATATTACAATTTCTGAAGATAACCTACAGATTTCTGAAGATTGGTTATATTTATATGTAGACATTTTTACTTGGATTAGGAAAGCTTGGATACGATTGCCTTCTAAAAAGTAGGGAGAGAGTGATTCCCCTTAGAGTTGAAGGAAAGCTTGAGAATCAGTTTGTTTCCTGGAAGAGGCTTGGCCGTGTCCACATGGAACAGGAATGCTTTGCCTTTCAGGGTGAACAGCTTACCAACGATCTCTGCTCTAAAGTTTAACGGTGCCTTGACCATGGCAGTTGGAACATCCACAGGGCAGGTAAGTGTTTAAGCTGGAAACTTCTCACTTTAGTGTTCAGATACACGTATGTATCGTGGGAAACAGCCACATAACTTCTTCACTGGGAACAGAAAGTGAAACATTGCACGGGGGCAGAGGGGGGGGTGGGCAGAGAAGGTTTACGGTGTGAGTGCATGAAACAGTTTATTCTTTTATTATCATTTATTAGTTATTGTGTTCTTTCCATACGGACGACTGTATACCTACTGTGCCCCACCCTGTACATTGGCCAGAGTGGAAGGAGTACTCCAGATGCTGTATTCTGTGAGCACCTTGTGACACTTTGGTTCTGACCTCAGTGGGTGGTCTGAGAGGCTCTTGAGCGGAACTACAGGCGGCTCTGTTCTCTTGACTGTGGTTTAAAACTATTTTCCCAGAGTGTCCTGGGACAGAATTCTGTGGTCAAAACAGTTTGGAATCTGCCAGATTCCCACTCTTGGAGATTCATAGTGCATTTAAGTATATATTGAAGGCTCTGAGAATTCCTGTAGACAAGAAATGCATTGAATACACAATTCCAAAATGTGTTTGTCCCAGGCATCTGTCTTTCCCCTAGCACTATTTACCAGATCCCCTGCACGGGCGATTGGGGCACAGCTCAGCACGAGTGGAATGGCTGCAGAGGTTTCAATCCCTCTCCCCCTCCCTCCTTCCCTCCCTGGCAGAACCCATACATTTGTCAGTTTGCTCTCCCCTCAGAACAGGTCTGAGACCCTGCTTCCAGGACATGTACTGCCTCTGCCCTCGTGGTCTGGAGAGGTCCTGTCACCTGGGATGAAGATCGAGCTGCCCCAGTTTCTTGCCTCTATGGCAGGGCTCAGAAGAGACACTCCCCCACCCCCCAGCCATAGCCTTGCCACCACCATCTGTCCAGAATCTCCCAGGACTGTCTTCTTTATGTCTGTCATGCTTGTTTCTGTCACTCACTGTGACAGTGCCTGGTACATAGTAGGCCCTCAGTATATATATTTATTGAATTCCCAAATGACACACATTCTTTTAGGCTTCCTTTTTGTTCCTTTCTTAGTGTAGCTCAGTAGTTCTCAATCTTAGTGTGCTTACAAACTGCACTCAGTGTTGAACTCGTACAGCCATGCACTCTGAGGGTAACGTAAGAGATTTCTCAGAGCGTTTTTGCGGGCTGACTGGGGTCTTTGTACCCTGGGTGAGGATGTCCATTGTGCTCATAAAAAGGCAGTAGAACAAATGGCAGCCACCTTTGTAGCTTAAAAGTTGCTTTTTAAGATAAAACATTTAATTTGTTTAAACAGAAATAACTTATTTTTTCTTTTAGGTCTTATTATATGATCTTCGCTCGGATAAGCCACTGCTAGTTAAGGATCACCAGTATGGGCTACCTATCAAGTCGGTCCATTTCCAGAATTCTTTAGATTTGATTTTGTCTGCAGACTCTCGAATTATCAAAATGTGGAATAAGAACTCAGTATGTATGTTTTTGTTGAAATTTTTATTAAAATGATATTTTCTTAAGAATATTTGATGTGCTGTCCCCTAGCTTCAAGTATTAACCTTTTGCACTCGGATGTCGAGTGTGACTTGACACGGTTAGCATTAGAATAAAGGAATCGAGAAAAAACCAAGCGAGTGCAAAGGGTTAATTAATAAGTAAAAAAATCCTGTATCACTGGCTTTAATCTGCCTCTGCTTTTCATTTCAAAACCTAAGTATTTTGAGAGAAGTAAAAGGTTAGTTCATCAACTAAATAGGAAAACATTCATTCAGAGTTCTTTGCATTCGATTAATAACAAACTTAACATCTTTAGTCCAAAAGTGTCGCTCTTTTATTTTTTTCTTTTAACTCATTCTTGAGAGGAAGCGGGTGGAAGGACCAGCGAGCACCAGCCTTTCCCGCAGGGCTGCTTGTGCTCGGGGGAGAGGTGCCAGCACCCCCATCGCAGCTCGGCTCCTGGTCAGAATCCCTGGCTGCGCGGGCCATTGGTTTCGTGTGCTCTTTCTATATTTGTCCCCCAAGCATTGACCTTTCCTGAGCTTACGTCCTTGTTCCCCCTGGATCTGTGGTGGAGATCAGAGTTACCTTCGGGGGTTCTGCCCCCCCCCCCCCCCCCGCCCGCCCTAGGAGCTTCTTGGCTCCGGTGCCTCGGCTGACTAGGGGAGAGGAAGGATTCCAGCTTGTCTCGGTCTCGGCGGAAGCACCCGATGGCCACCGGAACCAACTGAGCTGCTTGCATTTGGCTTTGGGTGGGGAGGGTTTTCTTGGGAGGCTGCGTGGTGCTGTGGGCTGGTTTTCTCTGCTCTTTTTCTGGTAATCCAAACTCATGTACTTAATACCTGTTTTTAATACTACAAATGGAGACTTTTTTTTTTTGATTCATAAAATATTAGGGAAGTAGAAGTTACCCTTGATCTGGCTTCCCTGCTAGTTCAAGGTAACGAGTGATGTCAGTTTGGATGTACCCTCCCAGGCCCTGAACTGCGGCAGGTTTTCCCTGAGGTGGAATTCGTCTTCTTTGTCCCATACTGTTACAGTTCTCTTACCCCTTCCTTTTTTCTTCCCTCTTCCCTTCCTGCTTCAGTGGGAATTTGAGAAGAAAGGGAGGTAGCTGTGTGAATCTCATTGTCTTGAATTAGAACTTGGCTGCTGTTTTTCACTGAACACAAAATACCTGCCTTCCCCATACTTTACCGCCCCCCCCCCGCCCCCCCTTTGCCATGGAAGCCTCTGCTAATGAGTTAACATAGCAGGAGCTGGAGGGGTTGTTGCATTGGCTCTTGAAGTCATCGTGCTGTAGTTGCTACAGTGAGTTTTATTTTGGCATTGTTGTTATGACTAAGTGCACCCTCTTGACCAACACCCAGATGTCTTGGTTTTGCTTGACTGGCTTTCCTTGTTTATCTTTCTTATCACCTTTTTCCATACCCATCTTATCTTCTGTCTTTTTGTCTTACTTTCCTTCTCTTAATTTTTTTAAAAATATATTTTTATTGATTTCAGAGAAGCAGAGAGAGGGAGAGAAAGAAACATCAATGATGAGAGAGAATCATTGATCGGCTGCCTCCTGCATGCCCCCCACTGGGGATTGAGCCCCCAACCCGGGCATGTGCCCTTGACCGGAATCAAACCCGGGACCCTTCAATCTGTAGGTTGATGCTCTATCCATTGAGCCAAACAGGCTAGGGCCCTTCTCTAAATTTTTAAAAAAGCACATTTCCCCTCACATTTAAAATAAAAATGTCTTAGGCTTAACTATATCATAACCATCATGTATTTACAGGATTTCATTTTGCAAGTCATTTTGTGTTCGTTATCTCATTCAGTCTCCCCAGAGCCTGAGGTTTAGGTACGGGAGGTGGTGTCCTCAGTTCACCATGCTGACCATCTCACCTCCTCTGGTTTCCCTGAGTAACAAGTTTAACCAGGGTGTGTTTCCCATATTAAGAGACTTTGTTTTAAGTTGATGTACAACTTTATTTTAAACTTTCCCCTTTTCTTTTGTGTAGACAGTATCTCTAAAACTATTTATTTTCTTGGATAAGTCACCTCTTCCTCCTGGGCCTCAGTTTCTTTGTCTCTAAAATGAAAAGTATTTGATAAATTGATCAAATGAATTCTCTCAGGTATTTTTAAAACTTAAATTCTATGATTGTATTTCTTCACATACCAGTGTGTGCTTGAGTTACATCTCCAGTATATTCTTTATGGGAGATTGCCAAAAGCTGTCTTCCTTTAACTATGTTAACGATTCCTTTTTGCTTACTCTTTCAGGGAAAAATATTTACTTCCTTGGAGCCAGAACATGACATTAATGATGTCTGCCTCTATCCCAACTCAGGTATGCAGTGTGTAGCCTCGGCTCATTCAGTGAGACAAATCCAAGCTATGCTTTATTTGGTTTTAAACTCATTTTATTTCTTAAGACAGGGTTTGGCTTTGTCAGGACCGTTCTTGGCTATTGTATGTACTTGAAGAGTCAAGAGCAGGAAGTGGTGTGGGTGACTCAGAAAGTGGCCCTCTCAGTGACTCAGTCCTCGGCCAGCCTCGCTGTTAGTAGGAACTGGTGACAGAGTGTAGGCAGGTGGCAGGTGAGATGCTGTTTTAGCGAGCTCTTCAGCTCCTTGCTGTGATGAGTGATAGTGCGTGGGAATCCAGGTATGGGCTGGGAGAAGTCCAAGGTTGCCTGATAATACACAGGCTATGAAATATGGGTGTTGTCATGTTGTATGCAAATTACAAGGCAGATTTCAGGATTTAACAATACCTTCAGGGCAGATCTATGAAGACTTGGGGGGTCTGAGAGAAAGTGAGAATAGTTCCCATTCAAACAGTGTTGTGCTCTGAGGACAGATACACAGGTAATTTTGATAGACACAGGCGGAGCAGGAAAGTTTTTTCGTGTACAGACAGCACTCTGACCTGCTGGAAGGGGCTTCAGCCACAGCAGCTAAAGGAGGCCGTAGAGATTTTCGTTTGTGCTGAGTGTGGAGTGATGAGTGAGATTTGGTTGGCATTGGAGCGAGATGACCCAGGTGAGGGAACAGTACAAGAAGAGCAAGAGGCTAGGGGAGGGGAGGGGAGGCCATGCTAGGATAAGGCAGTGTAGGCTAGGCTACGACATGATACCATACAATATGACATGGGTGTGGTTGCCCTAGGACAGTGGTCGGCAAACTCATTAGTCAACAGAGCCAAACATCAACAGTACAACAATTGAAATTTCTTTTGAGAGCCAAATTTTTTAAACTTCAACTTCTTCTAACTCCACTTCTTCAAAATAGACTCGCCCAGGCCGTGGTATTTTGTGGAAGAGCCACACTCAAGGGGCCAAAGAGCCGCATGTGGCTCTCGAGCTGCGGTTTGCCGACCACTGCCCTAGGAGGAATGAAGTTGGAAGGCCGGTGGTGGTGGACAGAGAAACATCGATCGGCTGCCTCCTGCGCGGCCCCCACTGGGTATCGAGCCCACAATGCGGGCATGTGCCAGCGACTTCTTAGTGCCTGGGTCAGCACTCAGCCTCTGAGCCACTCCGGCTGGGCAAGGGGCTCGCTTTGTTGAGTGACCACCAGGCCTCTTCACGGCAGACGTACACTTTTCTGAAAGGCACACATTTTAACATTTTCTGAAAGGCAGACATTTTAAGGTGACGTTTTTGGACAGAGACCATGACTTACAGTCAAATAGCTGATAAGAGGTTAATCAAACACAAAACTAGCCAAATAGTTTATTTCATGCGACGGCAAGCGCAGCATGACAAGTCCCCCTGCTTCCCTGGGCTGGGCCCCGCGGGCTGCTTCACATGCTCCCCACCTCGCCCTTGCTTCAGCACGCCTCTCCCCCACGCTGCTCTGTTTTGTGCCTCATCATTATGAGCTGAATCATACGTTAGAAAGCTGAAACCTTTCTCTTTCTTTATCTTCTCTCTTACTCATTTTGGAGTAATTAAAGCCAAATCATGATGACTGTTGTGGAATGGTTTTCAGATACGGAGGCTGCTCAGAGTATTGAGAAATGGTCCCGCCCTCCTGCTCCTCCTGCGCTCCTGCGCTGTTGCTCATTCAGCCGGCTCTGTGGGTCAGGGCGCCCGAGAGGCGGTGCTGCCCTTGGACTTGGGTGCGCATCAGCTTCATCCGTGCTTGCTGAGCTCACGGCGGGCAGAGCCCCGCCCCAGCCCTGTGCTGTCAGAATCGCTGGTTCCAGAACCACAGGTGGAGAGAACAGATTTCCGCTCGGGAAGACCTGCTTCAGGCTTCACAGGTGTGCAGCTCACCTGCCTTACAGGGCGGGGGGGACCACTCTGCTGTGAAATGTGAAGTCGCCCCTTATTCCGTCAGTGTCCTCCCGTACAGAGTGAAGAGGGGTTCGGGTCATCTGTCATGTCCTTGGGGCCCTACCCAGGGACATCACGTGCTCCCTACTTAGACCAGAGTTGAGCACGTGGGATGTAAAGCACCTGGCACGGGTTCCTCCCTTCTCTCTCGCCCATCACCACCTGAATGTCTGCTGCACTACCTCCCCAGGCCGGTGCGGCCGTCTCCTCCTTTACAGTTGGTTTCAGGCCTGACCTCCCGGGTCGGAGGTCGGCTTGTCTCTGTCCTCATGTGGCCAAGTGAGATCCTGCTCCGTGTGGGAACATCGCCGCGTTGAATGCTTTGGTGTAATCAGAGCCTTTCTGGGGTTTGTCGGGAAGATGTGGCGGGGTTGCCAGTGAAGCCAGGCGGAGGGGATCGCTGCGGCAAGAGCCTTCCTTTGGTTGTGACATGGCTTTGCAGTCCCCAGAACGTCGCCTTTACTCACGTCCCAGGGTCCGGAGGCCCCGGCCTTGCTGCCATTGAGACGTGGGTAGCATCGCGACCTCAGGGAGCTTCCGTCTCCAGGGCCAGATAAGGCGCCCACATGAGTACAAGCTGTGAGAATGTCTCTAGGTTTTGTTTTGCTTTAAATTAGACACACATTCCTGCTCTTCCTGACCTCGCTGCATGCTTTGGATGTTTTCATGGTGGGTGTCTGTGGTTGGGGAGGGTGGGTCCCAGTTCAGGGCCAACTCCCACTTTGGAGTCGTGTCCCAGAGGGGCTTCTGCTGAGAGGCCTGCTTTCTGATTATAGTTGACCTTGGCTCTGTCAACGTCTCAGTCCTGTAACCGCATAAGATCACTTCCACAGCTTTTGCATTAACAAAAGAGCAGCAAAAATACTTTTTAAAACACAGAATCAAAGCATTGTCCTTACCATTTGGCATATTTAATTTTGATTATTGGCATGATAATCCAAACATCTTCGCTCTGTGGATTCCTCTACTGAATGGATTTTTAAAACAAGTATAATTTGGTTGATTTTTAAGTGTTTAAAAAACAGAGCTCTTGAGTTTGCACTTCAGCTCTAAGTTCCCTAGCTCGTGACAGGACCAGTTTTGAGCTTTGTTTTTTTCATCTGTGGAAGAGGGGTGATGGCAGTGCTCACCTCACAGGTGGGTTCCCTGAGATGCTGTGTGAAGGCGCTGAGTGATCCTCAGGGACTCCCGATGGCTGCTGATTCCCCTTTGTTAACTGCCTGGTGCTGGGAGGGGCTGCGAGTGGGGAGCAGCTTTGGGGACTGGGAGCAGTCTGGGGCCGATGTGGCGCAGAGCAGAGGGCGCAGCTGAGGCACGGGGCACGCTGGCTCCTTACCAAGAGGGAGGCTTCAGAGGCTGCTGCTGGGCTTACAGGGAAACCTGGATTGGATGCCAGGAAGCTGTCCCTGCTTTAATTTTGCTTTCTTAAAATGCTGGCCCAAGGAGAATAAACCATTAACTACTCTGTTGGTTAGTCTGTTAAAATTCCCCTGAGTGTGAATTATTTTTGTATAGTAGGAGCTGTTAGATTCTGGTTTGGTCTTTTCAGTGTAGCTACATGTAGCATTCCCCTTAAGTGGTTTTGTGTTCAGTTGGTGTGAACTTGAATGCAAACATTAGGAGCTGCTTTGCTGTGACACTTTGTGGGGGATGCTTTACCTTGGTCCTGTGATTCCTGATTGACAGAAAGAAACTTTCCTCTTAGCTTCCTCATTTTTATGGATAACAAAGAGCACATTGACACTCCATGCTCTCGGTGTGTCTGAAGCGTAAACTGCCCCCTTAGAAATGAAGGCACACTGTGTGGGCCTGCGTGCTCTGTGGGGAAGGCTCCTTCCCAGCCAGGACAGGTGCTCCCTGGCCCTGAGGAGCCCCATCGAGGAGGCCAGGGACAGCCCCACGTCCTGACTCCCAGGTGCCGTGTGCACCGTGCTCTGAGCACCTCCAACATTGCAAATTGGAAAACAAGTCGAAAAGGATACTATTCTTTTCCCACATGTTTACCTTTCTGCTGTGTTTATTTTTAGGAATGCTTCTTACCGCCAATGAAACCCCCAAGATGGGCATCTATTACATTCCGGTAAGTAGTACAAAAAGGACCTCGGATAAAAATAGGAGAGGGCAAGGTGCTTTATTTCTAAACTGGACATATTGAGGGACTTTGGGTCTGCATGCAGCTGTGTAAGTTACACACCGTGGTTCACTTTGCTTCCTGGAACCATTAAAACAATGCGTCACCTTTCTTTTATGGGAAGCTACTTCATATCGCATTGAAATAGGCAGATTTCTTCAGATTTACATTTGTTTTCAGGTATTTCATAATCTCACTTTCCGCTATTAGTGATCAAGGTCCAATTCTGAAATAAAGGTCTCGTACTCTTCTGGTCATCTCACTGTAGTTATTTTCTTTTAAAAATAAGTGATAGCCCTAGCTGGTTTGGCTCAGTGGATAGAGTGTCAGCCTGCAGACTGAAGGGTCCTGGGTTCAATTCTGGCCAAGGGCACATGCCTGGGTTGCTGGCTCGATCCCCAGTAGGGGGCATGCAGGAGGCAGCCGATCAATAATTCTCTCTCATCATTGATGTTTCTCTCTCTCACTCTTCCTTCCTCTCTGAAATCAATAAAGAAATATGTTTTTAAAAAATAAAATAAAATAAAAAATATGTAAAAGAAACTTGGTATTGACATGAGCAATGATGGCATGCAGTTGCAATCCTGTCTTTTTGTTTGTTTCTTAAAGCACTTTCCTCTTACCTGCCATGGAAGCATCCCCGCCTTTACCTTTTAGTTAACGTAGGAAAGGAGCGTGGGGAATACGATCCGAACAGAATGCCGCAGAGCACATGTTGGCATTGGATTATGGTCAGCAAACATCGCCCTTTTCTGAGATCTGGGAAGGGGAGAGTGAGGGCGCTGAAGATCAGAGCTAGATGGCAAGCTCTTTAGAACCACTGTCAGCCTCCAGTTATGAACATTCCCCACGTTTCTGATGGGCCTTTTAAAAAATACAACTTTTTATTTATTTCAGAGAGGAAGGGAGAGGGCGAGAGAGATAGAAACATCAATGATGAGAGAGAATCATTGATTGGCTGCCTCCTACTGGGGATGGAGCCGCAACCCCAGCAGGATCCAATTTGCATTGTGGGAGGAGACTGGCTGAGCCACAGGAGGATGGGTTAGATAGGCTCTCGTCCGTCCGTCCGTCCAGAAGCAGCGTTCTTTAGGAAGAGGAAGGTGCCTGTGTTACCTGGGCCAGGCCTCCGTTCGGGTTGTTGGAGCGAGCTCGTGGGGCTCTGGAGTGTGACAGGAGTCTGATGGCAGGCCATCATCTCAGAGGTTCCTTGTCCTTGAGCTGCCAGATGGCACGTGTCCGAGGTGTTCATTGAGGGGGACCTGCATCGATGACGAGAAGAGCCTCCCCTCCCCCGCATCACAGCCTTCTCCCGGGTCAACCCCCTGGAACATTCACTGCTCGTCCTGGGGGAGGTCTCTGCATCTTCCTCCGGGAGTGCTTGCTGTGCTTAGATCTCAGCGCCTGCCCGGAAGCCGGTGTCCTCAGTGCGGAGCCTTTCCCATGTCGGAGCTGGCAGTCAGCGTGGGAGGGGAAAGCACTCGAGGGGTGGAGGCTGCTGACCAGGTGAGGAGCCCCTTTGCGGGTGTGTGGGGGGACAGCCCTGAATACGTTTGTGGTGAGGCCATCTTACCGCTGGTGCCAAGTGGCAGCGGTGCAGGTAGCAGTGGGAGGATTGTCAAGGTTGGAAGGCAGGCCTGGTAACCCAGTGGGTGTGGGGAGTGAGGAAGAGGCAGGAGCCGCCGGTGGGTAACTCTGTGCGTGAGGAGGGCATTTCCTGAGTCCAGGCAGGGAAGGGAGTAGCAAGTTCTTTCCCCTTTGGTATCGCATTCTGCATTTTATAAATGACCTTTGAAAGGAACAAACACCTGGAGGTTTTTGTTTATGCAAACCATGTATGCATATTCCTATTCATTCCAAGTGTTACAAAGTATAAGAAAAGAAAAACCACTGTTTCTCCCTTGATATTATAAGCACTGTAATATTTGGATATACTGTCTTTCAGTTATGCTAATAATGTTATGTGTGCAAAGTCAGATTTTACATACGAATTTGTATTCGTAGAAGTATTCTAAGGCTTTAAAATGACTTAAAGCATTTTTAATTACCTCCATTACAGAATCAGAACTATAGGGGACCTATTATTCACTTCCGACTCTCCAGATCTATTTCTCAGGGTGGGTTTTATGTTCCACGTAGTGAGGACCCTAATTAGCCTGGGTGAGAGGGCAGATGCTAGCCAGGTGGTGAGAAACGGCTTTCTTGACAAGTATTAGCTTATCTTATAAGACCTTAATGTCACCTTTCTAATTCAGATTTAACAGAAAGCTGTGAAAAATATCCTGAGACGACTCCCAGGTGACTGTGCGTGTGGGGACAGTGCGAGCACAAGTTATTTGTGCTCAGCTAAGCCTGGTGCTGGGACTTGTCCTGAGTGTTCCTTCCTGACCCATATCCGTGCTGCCTCGAACTGAGTGAGGTTCAGTGCCACGGCCTTTGCCTGGAACCTGCTCTCTGTGATCCTCCTTCAAAGCAAGACGAGCCCAGGGGCCTGAACGCCTGCCATTTTTCATCATATTTCATCAGATTTACCGAGCCAATGCTTGGCACAGGGCTCACTTGAGGCCTCCAGGACCAGAGAATTTGAATACGTGGCTCATGCCATGCAGAGGAGGCTTGGGCTGCGATTTGTATTAGCATCTCATAAATCAGGCAGGAAACCTCTTTCCCCTTTGGGGCTGTGCGAAAAATGAAGACAACCTAATGTTCTTTCAGCTTGTTAATTTTTGCCTTTCTGTCTGATACCATCTTCATTGAATACTTAACTCATTATAGATTAAATGCAAGTCCTGATCACTCACTCTGCCACTTACAGATTCCCATAGCTAGCTAGTCTTTTATGACCCAACTAGAGGCCCGTTGCACGAAGATTCATGCAATAGGCCTTCCTTCCCCTGGCTGCGGCACCGGTTTTCCTCTGGTACCTGGGACCCAGGCCTTACGCTCTGGCCACAGCGGAGAAGCCAAGCCTCGAGCGCTCTTTGGCCCACTAGTGTATGTTGAGATGACCCTGAATATATCAGGCTTGGCTTCTCCGCTCTGGCCGCAGCAGAGAAGACAAGCCTCTTCAGTCTTCAGTCTTCAGTCTTCGGTTGGGCCGGAGCCTTCAGTCTTCACTCTGTGCCTGCATATGCAAATTAACCCACCATCTTTGTTGAGTTAATTTGCATACACACTCCTGATTGGCTGGTGGGTGTCACGGAGGTATGGTCAACTTGCATATTTCTCTTTTATTGGTGTCGATGGACTTTCTCTGGTCTTCCCTGTTTTCTCAGTAATTCACTTTGCCTCCTCAGAGACCAGGATCTGTTATTTGGTTCGTTTGCTCTTTAAATTTGAGGGCCTAATTTACCTGCAACTCCTGAGACGTAAGGCCAGAAATTGTTTTTCAGGTTTGGTTTTCCCCTGAAATGTAATTTAATCTTAGGTTGGTTCTTTGTACTTAGCACTGTTGGCCACTGTGTGGACTCCTGAGGGACTCGGGTCTCCTTCGGGACCCAAAGCCAGCCAGGGTTAGTGTCGGTCCAAGGCGAGCCCCATGTACCCCCAGCTCCTGAAGCACTCATTACCGGGTAGCTGATTGCTGGCATGCCCGATAACCTGTATGCCAGAAGATAATTTTATACAGTAGGATTAGGATCAGTTCCTTTGCTCTGACAATACATCTAATCAGCCAGATCTGAGAACCCTCGTGTGATGCAGCCGTGTTTGGGAGTGCTGGCAGATTTCTCAAACTAGTGCCTTGTCCCAGAGACTTCATGGTGATTCTGTTAAAGGCTAACAGAAAATACAAAAGGAGAACTTGAAAGTAAGGACACAACTTTTGTTGGATCATTTTAAAAATTTGTCCAAAAGTTGGCTGTGCATCTAGGACTAGACTGTTTTGAAAGCAGTACCTTTGTTTTCCTTCCTGTGTGACCCTGTGCTTCTCAGCTGGAGCTGCTGGGAGTGCTGGGGATGATCCTCCTGTGATTTGGGTTTCAGTAGGGACCAAGATTGGTCCAGTGGATACATTTCCGTTTAAAGCCAATTCTGCAGGCTCACTTACATTTACTAACTTGATATTTGGAGAATCCCCAGACACGAGCGCTCTTTGGCCCACTAGTGTATGCTGAGATGACCCTGAATATATCAGTGTCCATGTAGAACCCTAAAAGTGATTATCACATTTTTATCTAAAATGCTCGTTTAAGCAGAAAGCTGCTAGACATGGTGCCAGAGTAATTTTGTTAGAAATCCCCGTTTACAGAGCCCAAAGCAGCATATTCTCCTGGCATAGGGAGGTGGTACCAGGTGCAAAGAAGATTGCTCCCTGGGGGATTTGCCAGCATACAAAGGATGCACAAGACAGAACACAAACTGAACAAGTAGTTGCTGAAATGTCTGCACACCTGAGGGTTTTTCCTGTGTGCTGTAAAGAACGGGGGCAGCTTTCAAAACAGAACATTCGAGCAGGAAGGGAGATTCGAGGTCATCTAATCCAAACCCTTAATTTACAGCTGAGGAATCAATTATTTGTTCAAGGGCAAATGGCAGAACTGGATCTGAAGACATTTCTTCCTTCACATTGCATAGGGGAAAGAGCTTAGATTTCGGAATTAGTGTGACCCGAGCTTGAGGATCAGCTTTGACACTTACAAATTCTGTGACCTTGACCGAGTTACTTACTCTGTCTGAGCTTTAGTTTCTTGAACTTCAGAAGAGGCATGGTGGTGTAAGGAGTTGTGCGCAGTAGACGTACTTTTTTATCGTGTGTCACAGTGCCTGGTCCGTGATCGATGTCCGTCTGGTTATTGCTGCTACAGATTTTGCGACCACCAATCTCAAGGGGTCAGGGGCAGAGCACCTGGCATTATGTGGATGCAGGCCTTTATGTGGACTCCCGCATAAAGCTTTTAGAGAGAATGTGATTCTGAACAAAATAAAGATGCACGTAAAGCTTCTGGCAGATTCTGTGTGAGCAAGGAAAATCTCTCAGGAATGCAATATGGGCTTGCTGAATCTGTTGCAAACCATAAAATGCAGGATGAGGAAGAACTATTGCATGCCATTGGTTTTGCTGTTAATTATTGCAACAGAAAGCAGTGATGCAGTCTAGTTGATAAAATAATTTTTTAAAGTGAAGTTCATTTCCCCCATTATCTCATCACTCTATAGAAAATGGCAAGTAAGGAAAGTAGAAGGAAACTTAAACACCTTTCCGCCACCCAAAAGCTAACACACTGACACTTTGCTATATTTTTCCATCATTGTAGTCAGAAAGATCATTCATATCTTGCTTTTCCCCCAGTTAATTAATATTCCCCATGTTATTGTGAGTCTTGAAGATAATTAAAAAGTGGATTTTGTATATGAATATAAAAGTCATCTATAGTTATTTTTTTAAATGTTTAAATATTGAAAAGGAGATAAGAAAACTATAGTCTTACTAGTCAGAGACATTCTTACTACTATTTTTGTTACACTTACTTTGCATTTAGGACTATTGTAGTCACTTTTAAGTCCTTCAGGATGTTGGAGAGTGGGGGAAGACGGAGGGAGGGAGGAAGGGAGGAGTTTCAGTTAGGTAGCCACCCAGCTACCCATTCCACTTGGTGGGCACAGGTCCCAGACTGAACTTGAGGAAGAGCCTTTTCAGCGAAGAGAATTCAGCCCAGCTCCCTAGAGCATCATCACCTGTGACCAGTTGCCTTCTCCCCTTTGTCTCAGGAAGGGTTCGTTATGCGTCGCCTTGGGAAAACGGGGAAAGCAGTCATTTATTATTTTTTGTATTAGGTGGTTGAGATGAGCCATTTGAAAAAGGGTGCTTGAATCTGTTGTTTTCGTCAAAAGATGTTTGGCCCCTCACCTCGCATAGTGTCACCACACTGCGTGTGGTTTCGATCATTTAAGACATGGGGTTTGGGTAGGACCAGGCCACTCGCTGTGTCTGGCCCTGTCCCCACCTGTGGGAAGTGTGCTGCTTTAGGCTCGCTGAAGCACACCCTGAGGGTTTAGGTTACCTGCCTGACTTTAGAACCTGATCTTAGGTAAGAGGTTCAAACGTTGAGCTTGAACTTCAGAAACTGTCAGAGCAATGGCTAGAGTAGGGGAAGGAACAAGATATTAAAAATATAGTTAGTAAGTTCAGAATGGGCTGAGCAGCAAGCAGCATTTGAAAAAATGTGGAAGTTTTATTCAGCCAAGGGATAAATATTAAGCAGAATGTTGGCAGTGATCCACGTGGGGGTGGGGGTGGGGGTGGGGGCAGGGTGGTCCGCTGAGGGGCGACTTTTAGGCTCTTGGTGCTCACGGAGGAATGTTTTCAGGGTGAAGGTCCGAGAAAGCTCAGGAATCATGTTACCGGGCACCGTCTGAGAAGGCATGATTTTGGGATGTAGAAAAAGACTAAGATCATGAGAAAGATGCTGATGTGAGGTAAAGACAATATTGGGGCATTGGGCTGAAGAAAACTGTCGTTACTGAGAGTGCAGGGGGAAGGGCTGGCCTTTCAGAACTTCTAAAGGGAAGAAAAAGACAAATTTGAATGAAAAACACAATTCATTGAGTTCACCTTTGAGCTCAATGGTCCATATGTTTTAGATGTCTTGATTCACAAGAATGCAAATGGGACATATGCTTAATTTTGTTCTCCAAGAAAAACATCTTAAAGATCAAACCAAGCCTTTCAGAAAGATCTGGAAAGATAAGACATCTTATGAAAGGTAAAAGACCCAATTTTAAGGTGGGGGAGTGTAAGTCAAGTGGAAGAGTTCCATTCCAAACTCCAGGTTTCCATCACCCCTTTCTAGCGGTGCCGCAAAGCTGATGCCAGGGGGTGATGTGTACTTTCTAACGCAAGCTCAGCAAATCTGTCGTAGTTTAATTTTATCTTAGGCATGAACTGGCTTTATAAGGGTTGGTGCTCTAGTTGTAATTTTTCAGTTGCATATTCATAACTATCAAATGGGAAGTGGGGCCCGAAAGTCAGGTGGCAATAAAGTATTCTGTTCTCTACAAACAAGTTGTTTGTGTCTTTACAGAGGGGAAATGTGGGCTTCCTATTTTCATCTAAGCACCTTCAGGCAGTAGCAGAGCATCTGAGGCGTTTTTCTCAACAAAGGAAATCCTCTCCATTTCCCATTAAAGATTATTGGGTCACAAGAATAGCAGACACGGGGAAAGCATTAATGTGTGACACTCAGGAAGTAATTTTCTGAGCATCCTGTCACATTTTCAAAAGTTAATTTCGTTCTGCCTCGGCAAAAATACCTGTAATTTCCATATGAAAATATCTGATGCACATATGACATATATCTGTAATGCATCCGATGATGCTTGTTTTGCTTAAACAATTACACATCTGGCATGCCCATCTTCTTGAAAATAAACGGCAACTTCCTGTTCAGGTTCTAGCTGTTCCGTTGGAATCCATTATGACAAAGGTCTTGTCTCCCAGCTCTGGCCGGTCCCTTCACCTTGGTGCTTACACCTTGGTAAAGTCGGTCTCTCTACCATCTTGATTTGGAAGTGAATCTGCTGTTGGGTTCTCGCCTGTCACGTGGGTGGTGGTGACAGAACCCCGTGCTCACAACCAGGGTGTTTCTGAGTGTGCCCGGCAGCTGGAGTCACGTGGCAATTTCATTGATAACTGCCCTTACCTACTCTGGTTTGTTGTTGCTGTGTTTTGTCTTTTCCTTAAAAATAGAATGCGGAAAGAGAAAAGAAAGAAAAAAATAGAATGTGGGTTATACAAATAGGTAAGAAATTGGGCCACATTCTTTTAAAAGGCCCAACTTATGCAGAAAATAATAGAAAAATTCTAGGACTTGCATTATCTTTACCTTGATTCTGTTTTTCTCAAATCCCAACAAAGTTCGTTTGTCTTCTCATGCCCATGTGCTCGGCTGAGAGCTCCGTGAGGGGGACTTTGGTCTCACTCTTCGCCCAGGGCAGTGAGCTACTTCAGCGGCTCTCATACATGCTCATTGGGAGCATGAATAGTATTGATACTTCATTCTTTAAAACTTACGGAAAAACTTCAAATGTACATAAAAGTAGAGAGAAATATAATGAACCCCCTTCTACCCACCTCTTCCCTTCCGTATTATGTTATCAGCTTCCCTCCCCCCCCCCCCATGGTTTTTGGAGGGTTGGAGGTGGGATTGGCTTCTATTACTAGCATTTCAGATTGCTCTAGAAAGTTGTTGCAAACAGTCAAACAGGAATGAGTACTTGATTTTCACATTGGCACAGGTCTTTTTTAGTTACATATTTACGTTCTTGTTGAACAGAGCATTATTCCTGGTTGGGAAAACAATGTGCAAATGACGGAGGTGAGGCATAGTGAAAGAAAGATCCGCCTGTCTGTAGTTTTGGCTTATCTGTACATGGTTGTATCACACACCCATTCATTCAGTTGACTGTTTTTTAGAGCAGCAGTCACCAACCGGTGGTCCACGGACCCTGGTGGTCCATGAGGTCCGAAAGGTCGGCGACCACTGTTTTAGAGCACATTTAGGTTCAGTGCGAAACTGAGTGGCATATGTAGTTCCCACATATCCCTTAGACACACACTCACACCCTCCTTTACCGTCAGCACTCAGTGCCACATGGTGCATTTATTGTACTTGGTGAGCCTACATTGACACTTTATCACCCAGGGTCATTGGCGCTCACTCTTGGTGCTGTGCATTCTGTGGGCTTGGACAGATGTGTAGTGATCTAGGGCCACTGTTGTGTATCGTACAGAACAGTTGCTGCCCCAGAATCCTCTGTGCTCTGCCTGTTCATCTCTCCCTGCCTCCCCAAACCCCGGCGACCACTGATCTTTCCTGTCTCCAGTTTTGCCTTTTCTAGAATGTCATACATTTGGAATGATACAGCATGCAGCCTTCTCAGATTGGCTTCTTTCACTTAGTAACATATCTTTGTTTCCTTCATGTCTTTCTGTGGCTTGATAGCTCATTTCTTTTTATTGCTAAATACTGTTCCACTGGGTGTACCACGATGTGTGTATTCATTCACCAATTGAATAACTGCTTCAAGTTTGGGCACTGAAACATTCTGTGCAGGTTTTTTGGACATAATTTTCAACTCCTTTGGGTAAATAAACAGCAGGAGCACAATCGCCAGGTCATAGACGAGCGTTTAGCTTTGTGAGAATGCCTGTCTTCCGAAGTGCTGCTGTCACCAGCGGGGAGGGGAGTACTGCCGCTCACATCCTCGGCGGCGTTGGGTGCTGCGTGTTGGATTCCAGTGGTATGTGGTTGCATAGTGTTTGTTATGTAGATGTTTCAGGATTTATCTACCTAGTGTCCTCTTCATGCGTGTTTATCACCCATTTCTTTGAATTCTGTGAGCCAGCGCGCAATAGAACCTTCTGCAGTGGTGACAGCATGCTAGATCTGCTTCGTCAACATGGTAGCCGCTAGCCATGTGCGGCTCTTGAGCACTTGAAATGTGCCTACAGAACTGAATTTTCCATTTCATTTTATTTTATTTTAATTACATTTAAATAGCCACATGTGGCTAGTGTCTACAGTATTGGACTGCACATCTCTAAACTATGCCAGAGCCAAGGTAGGTCATCAGGCTGCTTGCTTGGACCACATTACTTTGGCCTTTTACAACTTACAGTTGGTATGTTTCTTTGATGTTTAACAGCCATGTGAAGTTTCTTTTGTAAAGCTCTTTTAAAGAAATATTGCTCAGTGTTGGAGTCCCTAAAGAAAGATCTATGATGTTCTTCTTGAGTTTAATTCCAAGAGAGTTTCTCTTTCAGACATAGCAGTGTACGTCCCTTTATCAAGTAAATATTTTTCTTCCTATTGTACATCTCTTTTTACCTTGGCTGCCAGGGAGCCCAAAGCAGGTGGTCTTTTACCTCTCATCACTCCCCCAGCGAACTACACAGCTTCCCATTCATTCTGAACATAAAGATTTCATTAAGTTTGTGGTTTTTCTTGTGAAGCTCTTCTCTTTTTTGAAGATTTTACATGACGTTTTTGGGATCCATCCTGAGACGTCTCTAAGAATAGATGAATGCTCTGTGCACACTACTTCCCTCCCACAGCCTTGCACGCACACATGTTATAGGTCTCAATAGGGTAACAATCGTCATGTATGAGAAGCCCTTTTACCAGTGGATATGTAGATGGAGAACTCTGAAACAGCTATTCTACTTAGGGTTGTAGAGAGTTACTTAAACAATTAATGGTTGGTCCCATTTTATTCACTGTGAGTCAAAGTTGGGTTCCTTACCCTCTTCTTTTGCTCTGCCAGCAATGCTCGACTTTCTTTGGAAACCTGTGGCCAATTTTATTTTGCTTGAATTTAAAATGTATCCTTTAGGATTTCCTAGTTCCACGCATGGTGCCCTGTAGATAAACAGTAGCTGCTGAGTGTCTTTGATCCTCCTAGAATAGCACTGCTGAGATGTGTAACCTGCAGGAAAAGTACACATGAATTTAAAAGCAATTTATTCTTCCTTGGTTTCTGCCAAGTTTCCACCTCTAGATATTTTTAAATACTGTATTAGGCTACCCTTAGTTTTCACATGGACTTCAGAATTAAGAATTGGAAGGCAAAAGGATATGCTGAAAAATTATTAGTAAATACCTTTCCCTACAAGGAAGTAGGTTAGAACCAGGAAACCACTGATGGGGTAACCAGGATAGCACGCTGAACCATCTGTGTAACTCTTGGCAGGAATAAAATGACAAAACAAGGTCTTGAGAGTGCTCATTACCAGGTGCGTGATCAAAAGATAAACACTTTCTCACACAAGAAAATTGGCCCAGCACCTTTAGCCCCCGGGTGGTTGTGTGTGCGCCTGTGTGCGGGCATAGCTGTCGAGGTTGAGCACTTTTAGTGTACCTGAGGCATTGGGAGAGGAAAGGGCTGCGAGTAGAGGAGGTTGCCATTGCTTGGAGTTATTGTCACTGTAAACTGTGGGTGTGAACTCAGGAAGCTGCAGGGGATTTCAAGTGTAATACGACCATAAACATCAAATGGGGATTGTAGCAGAGGTTCAAGGCCAGGCTCTTAGGAAAGAATGAATGGGAGACTTGGAAAGAAACGTGGTTTTCCTATCTATATATATAAAAGGCTAATATGCGAAGTGTCCCTCCAATCGTCTGACCGGTTGCTATGACGCACACTGACCACCAGGGGGCAGATGCTCAACGCAGGAGCTGCTGGGATGCGCACTGGCCATTTACAAAGAAACGGTACCATGGACCTGGCGCCGACAAAGCAACACTCGGCTTCCCCAAAGTGGGACAAAGGCCCCGCCACCACCCCTTAGTGACACCCCACCAAATCCCAGCCAATGCTGCCAAGACCCCATGGCGCAAAATGCAGCCCACAGCCCAGCCAGCCCAAAAGGTCGTGTGGGTGCCGGGTAATGACGTCACGTAGCAACACCTGGCTTCCTCTTCCTAGCGACTAGCCTCCTTGGAGTTTCTTCAGCCTAGAAACTTGACTTGCTTTATAGCCAGGTGCAAAAATTTTACACTTTAACCAAATGTCTGTGAAGTGTTTTCCCGTGCCTCATCTCATTTGATCCTCACAGAAGTCCTGGAGTAGGTAGATAGGAGACTCGGTAGAATCTTATTTTCTTTTTATTAGCTGGAAAACGGAGATTTAGAAAGCTTAGAAACTTGACCCGACTGAAAAGAAGTAAGAAATGGTGGACCTTGAAAATGACTTCAGGTTTTCTCACTGCACAGAATATAGTCAAACACTGCTGCAGTTAAATATTTTACCCTTTGTTCTCCCTGCGTGATCTACAATAATAATCTGCTTCGTGTTGATATTTACTACTGTGTTGCTGTAAAAAGAGAAGTTGGAGTGTTTCACTGGGCTGGAAAAAGTTTAGCTACATCAGAAAGGAGGTCTAATTAAGCAAGTTTATTCTATATCTATAAAAGGCTAAATTGACTCACACTTGTGCAATACATATAAAGCTCTCTCTGGTGCCAATTGCACTTGTGTGTTTCCATCTGTCATTGTCAATCGTGATCTTGGTTGACACTTCTATTATGGAGAAAGGGAGAATAGTGAAATTAAAATATTTCTTCTAATTAATTTCCTTTCAATGTGTACGAATCCATGCACCGGGCCTCTAGTTTAGTTAAGGTAAGAGCTGAGGGCCACACAGTTTGATAACTGCCATTTATTGTGCTGATTTCAGCCCCACAGCTCAAGTGACCTTTGCCCAGTCTCACTGGGTGGAGCAGCTTGCCTTCCCTCTGCAGCCATCCTCCGGTCTCCTAGGGGTGGTGGGACCTGGGCGCTCATCTGCGCCATCCGCTCCCCTCGGTTCAGGCCATCTTCCCAGGCACAGGAGTCTGGAAGTACCGGCTCTCAAAGACCCCGCCCTCCTTTCTCTTTACCTCTGAAACCCCGACACTTACCACTTAAATTCCTTAACCTCTGTATTTTCTCTTGTTCTTTTTGTCCTTGAAGGTTAATACTTTTTTTAATATCCATTTACTGTAATTTTAACTAGGCTTGGGAGAGAGGGGAGATAAAAGTATGTAGTTAGCATGCCATTATTAACTGAAAGTTCTCTGTGGTTGTTGCTACACTCAGCTTCATTTGTGTATTTAAGTGCTTGCTTCGGGTGCCCTGACTCCCCTGCCTGGGCACAGGCACGCCATCCTAGGCCTATTGGTACTCACAGAACCCTGCATAGATGAACTGTCAGATTGATCGACTGGCATAAGCAATCCTGATGATTTCATTTCTGTGCCTAAATTACTTTTCAGATACTAAATCAAAATTGAAATCATAGTAGATAATAATTTTTCTTCTTTTAAGATAAATGTTGAAATTAAATTGCCTCTTTGCTAATCTGATTTTTAGGAATGAGTGAACAAAGCACGACAAGTAGAGTACCTTTAAATGACTCATAATTACTCACAAAATGCACATAGACTTGGGCGTGCAATCAGGCGGCTCGTTATGTGGCAAATGCAATTACATGCCTCAGAGCGTGGCCACTCCCTCGGCTCCCCCAGCGCTCTCCCGTCTCGGGCCTGTGATCAGTTATTATTAAGCCCAGCTGTCAGAATCTGAAACTGCATGCCAGTGCTAGTGGTGCCTCTCAGGTAACAGGAGGGAAGTTGTGAGTTCACATATTGCAGAGTCGGTTCTCTTAGTTGGCAAAATCCTGCTGGAGGTTGCAGGCTATGCAATTAGAAAAATTATCATTAATCATAATAGTGGGCAATGATAGTCACAGTATAATATACCTTCATCCTCTCTGAGCGGCAATTCTGAAATCCAAAAAGCCCTGAAAACCCTTTTGTAACTCATTGCTGGCAAAGCCGAACCTGAGCTTCATGAACACTCAAACCTTCCATGTGCAAATGAGGCTTTTTCTAGCTTTATTTATCCCCAGTCACCAATACTGGTGTGTTTGATTATGGACCACTGACCTAGACCCACTGAGGACATTTTGTAATACACAGTATACATGCTGTCTTGCCTTTTAAAATGCAAAAAATTAATTTTACGTAGCATTAAATTCTAACTATGGCAGTTGTGTTTTACTGAGTATAAAATCATGACCTCTACGAGCTTTTCAAGGTAGCGTGTCTCCTCTCTTGATCTCCTGTCCTCAGAACCATTTAAAATTTTTCTTCTGTGGCACCAATCACAACATATTGTACTTGATTGTTTTCCAAACTTGTTTTACTTATATTTGACAGCTAGCACTGCTTTTAGTAAATGCTCACGTAACCTTTTGAATGAATGAAGAAAACTAAGAACCATCTAGTCCTTCCACACAAATATTGCTGTATGTGAAACAGCTCTTTTCCTGTTGAATTTCATTCCACTGCCTGCTTTCATAGATATACTGCGCCTGTTTCTGTTGTCTAAACTTAAAGGAAGATGCTTAAACCCTTCAGCCTTGCGAGCTATGCTCTCCGACACTATTACCATTCTCTTTCCGATTATCATTCAGATATAGGCCGCACTTCACACTGGTTGCTGTGATGCATGCTGAACAAAGTTTTAAAGAATATTTTAAAAACTCAGCTGCATGTGCTTGGATGTATTATATACTTCTACACGCCCTAATGTAATTATATATCAGGTAAAGCTCCCACACATAAGCTCATTTCCGTTCAAAGTTATTGTCTGTTGATACAGTTCTGGAGTAATTAAGAATTTTCTTAATTGCTGAAGTTTTTAAATTATTAGTTAAAAATACAAGATAATTTCAAATTTAATTGCTGTTCTATGTTATTAATTATTTTCTTTTATATTAGTAGTAGGAAAATAATGCCCTTGCTGGTTTGGCTCAGTGGATGGAGCGTAGGCCTGGGGACTGAGGGTCCCAGGTTCGGTTCTGGTCGGGGGCACAAGCCCGGGTTGTGGGCTCGGTCCCCAGTAGGGGACATGCAGGAGGCGGCCGATCGGTGATTCTCTCTCATCACTGATGTTTCTGGCTCTCTCTCCCTCTCCCCTCCTCTCAGAAATCAATAAAAATATATATTTTTTTAAAAAGTAGGAATATTATTTTGTCATAGCACTATAAGTAACTTAAACAATGGTGCCATTTACACTAAATTGGTATAGTTTGGGTCTTTGTCCCCAATAATAATACTACTTTATTTTGTGGTGGTTATTTCGTCCCCCTTGATCTGTTAAACTGTCCATCTGGTAACCCCGCCGCCGCCGCCCGTCTCTATTCTCCTTAGCACAGCTCCAGGTGTGGCACAGCAGTTTTTCGAAAGTGCAGTGCGAGAAGAGGGCGCCCTTCTCTGTCAGCTCCCTCAGAATATTAATACCCTCTTTCCTCCCCACCCTTAGTCATGTCTGTCCATTACCAGAATACATGAGAATTTGGAGTTTTAAAATTAAACATAATTAACATTTTAAAGGCAGATTGTAATAATCGAGGCAAATAATCTTGGGCACGTGGCATGTATTTTTATGTACTTTAACACTGGTTCTTCTGCCTCATGGGTAAGAGCAGGCAAATACTTGGCTCCATTTGAGTGGAGGCCTTCCCATAGCATGTTGATAAAGATTCTTTCCTATTTTGGAGGACCAAATATTTCCGTTTAGATTGGTTGACAAGATTGGCATTGAAGTTGCTAAGGGACCCATAATATCCCTTTATAGCAGTTTAATGACTCAATTCCCAGTTCTCTACTTTTACTGACTCGTGACTTTAGGAAATTTTTATAAATAAAAAAGTGAAAGGACATTAACAGATAATAGAAGTTTAAAATAGAATAGTCCTTTTTCTGAAACAGAGCTCTTAAGGTGCATAAAAATGTAGATAAACAAGTAATCCATTTTGACCGAAGTATCCTATATAATAAAAGACTAATATGCAAATTGACCAAACGGTGGAATGACTGGTCGCTATGACACACACTGACCACCAGGGAGCAGATGCTCAATGCAGGAGCTGCCCCCTGGTGGTCAGTGTGCTCCCACAGGGGGATCGCAGCTCAGCCAGAAGCCGGGCTCACGGCTGCAAGCACAGTAGTGGTGGTGGGAGCCTCTCCCACTTCCGTGGCAGCACTAAGGGTGTCTGACTGACGGCGTAGGCCCCGGGAGCAGGCCTAAGCCGTCAGTCTGACATCCCCTGTGGGCTCCTGGACTGTGAGAGGGTGCAGGCTGGGCTGAGGGACCCCCCCCCCAAGTACACAAATTTTGTGCACCAGGCCTCTAGTATAATATAGCAATATAATGACAATACTGGAAACCTAGAAACTTTTGAGGTAGTAATAATAGTATACCAGTGGTTCAAAGATGTTTTCTTAAAGTTGTAAAGCCTGAAATTAGGAAGTAAGTTAATATATTTTTAAGGATTAGTTGAAGGTTTAATATATTCATGAATGAAGACGGCAGGGGACTTTTACCCTTTAATTAATACTGTGGCCATTCTCGGTTCAGCAGAGCGGTGCACATGAGTACGCCCCCTCACTGGCTGTGCGGCCACTGCTGGGGCACCTTCATGGTAGACCTTGAGAAAAGCTCTTCTGTGGATAAACCTGAGGTTTGATGCCACTTAAAGCAGTAATCCCAGCTTTGTTATGGTTCTGATGTGTTTTTTCCCTCTGAAAAGGAACTAGGGAAACGTGGCTAATAAAATCAGTCCATTAAATTTCATTTTGTTTTTGATGGAAATATTTCCTCCTATAAAATGTAATGACCATGACTGATTGCAGAGGTTATTTACCATAAACCAGACTGTCCCTGAGAGGCAGTTAGAGCAGATCCATTGGAATCAAAAGGCGTTTGTGGAACATAATGGAAAAGGACCGTGAGAGTAAGTTCAGGTCTGGTCTGCTGTTTTGATATTTCAGCCCGTGTTTATGACTGATTTAAGGTTCGAAGGTGAAACTCCTTGATTGTGAGGTTTGTAGTAACCAGTGCCTGCGTGCACAGGAGGCAGAAGAGGTCTGACTTCACCAAAAAGGGTCCTCAGATCTAATAGTGTTACAGTGAGGTATTTGAATGTTTTTATCTGAATATGGACAACTAGACAATTTAAAAAATTGTCTTAGCACCTTATTCACATGAATTCATGAGTACATGTTTTCTGTATGAACAGATTTATTTAAGAAATATTTATTGACCACCTACTGCTTAGCAGGCAATGTTGTAGGTCCTGGAAATTCATCGTTTAAAGCAGATGAAGTTCCTCCTGTTCAAAGGGGCCGTGCTGTGGATCTCACATTCTGGAGGAGTGGTAATGGTGTACTTCCTTCCTGTCTGAGAGGAAAGACTGCTGTCTGAGGTCCGACACCAGGATGTGGGGAGCTTTGCATGGGAGACTCGTGGCTGGTGGAAGCAGGGACCCTGTGGTTGTTGGGGTCCTAAGCTCTCACGCTCAGGCAGGGCCCGTGGTTTCCCAGCTTGCTCAGGTGTTCATTCCGTCTTGAAGTCCTTTCAGATGTCCTCAGTGTCCCACTAGCCCTGTTTTCTGCAGCCCTCCCCATCCTCCCTGTGGACCCTGCAAGCTCAGTGCATTGCTTTGAACGACTAAGTGTGTCTGCTCGTGTGCAAGTGTGCGCACGTCTGTGCTGTGGCCAGACTCGACGCTGCTTCAGGAGGCCCCGGCAGTGGCGGGTTGCATGGTGCTCTCGTGCTTCCTGTGGGCGAGGATTTGGCATCGGTACTTGGTGGCTGCAACTACTGTCCTCAGGTTACTTTAAATCCTAGCAGTTTCTTTAAAAAGTGTTGTACATTGAATTATTTTTAAAAGATGCCTTGCATTTCTTGAAGGTTAGTTTTCTAGGATTAGAGTCAAGCCACTTGGTGTATATAATCTCTGTTTTTAAAAACTGTGCAGATTATGCTAACATGAAACTTCTCAATAGGACTCCTGTGCTCACTAAGAGTTGTTTTTCGTGTTCACAAGCCCATCGCCGTTAGCTATGGGTGGGGGGGAGTAAGGCGGGGCATCCTTTCTAATCAGGAAAGGTAATACGGCTGTATCTAATGTCTTTTTTTATTGCAGAGGGCATTAGGGGGCCCCTTTCTTTGTTATAACTCTCTTCCTCCCACCTTCCTTCTCCACACGGTTTAAGCTGGAATTAATCATTTCTGTTATGATTTCTGTGTAACTGATTACTGTCATAATTCGCAGGCAGGCAGGCAGGCAGTGGAAGTTCCATTGTGTCAGGCCGGTGTCCTCTCCTGAAAGCCCATTTCAGAGAGGATTTCAACAGCACAGCTCCCCACGGGGCCAGTGTCCTCTGGGGTCAGCCTGCCCCTGTGAGGGAGGCGTCTGCGTCAGAGCCCGAAAGTCAAAAGCCACCAGCAGTTTGTGGGTCACAACCTGAGCGCCACTCACTCATATGTATTAATTGGGTGTAGATTCTGTCCAGTCCTTTGTTCCTCAACCTTTCCCTGGGACTAACTCATGGGTCCTGGCATTGCAATTCAGGTTAATTCTGAAGAATTTTCTGTACAGAATTTTAATTTTTAATGAATTAAGTGAAGTGGACCATATAAGAGCAGGTATAATTATCAAGTAATTAGTTGAAACCCCTGAAAAAAAGGTAATTTTCATTTTCGACTTTTGTTTTTCATGAGTGGCAAACTTAAAAAATATGGTATACCCAAAGTACTCCTGTAGATTCCAGTATTGTTTTGAATGCGCGAGGTGATAAGTGAATGGATGACTTTTATTATAAGTGCCTGTTACTTATATTCCCATAGTTCTGATGTAAGAATACTCATTAGTATCTTTGTATCCCAACCTAAGTGAGATTTCCCCTTTACAAGCCTAGATGTTTCCTACTTTTAGTCTCTCCCATTAGGTACTTGTTGACTGTGCGTGTTACAGTTGTTTTCAGTACTTCTGATAGAACCCAGGGTTTGGGCGTTCTGTTTGAGGAAACCTGCTGTAAAAGCGCTGACTCTCGGTGACTGTGAGCAGGTCCATTTGCTGACAGTTCTGTCGCCGGCAGGTGTTGGGCCCCGCTCCCAGGTGGTGCTCCTTCCTGGACAACTTGACGGAAGAATTGGAAGAGAACCCAGAAAGCACGGTGTACGACGATTACAAGTTTGTCACCAGGAAAGACCTTGAGAATTTAGGTAAGAAAGAAATTAGGATAAACTGGTTATAAAATTACGTTATTTCTACTTGTTCCGGGGAGGGGAATTTTGAACATTTTAGAAGTGGTAGCGTCAACATTTATCTGATTTTCCAAATCTTCTCTTTCTGCCAAATCAGATATTAAACACAGTACATATTGTTAAATTTGTAGTCTGTGCTTAGAGAAAGGTTCAGATAAGTTCAACCTACTGAAGTTTTTTGCATCTTAAGTAAGGAATACTTTTTTTAGCATACTACCTGTATATAGAAAATACATCTGTCAAGAAAACAGTGATTGCCCTGGGCAATTGTGCTAAGTGGTTAGAGCATTGGCCTGCGGACTCAAGGGTCATGGGTTTGATTCCTGGTCAAAGGCATGAACCTGGGTTGCAGGTTGATCCCCGGCTCCAGTCAGGGCACAGGCCAGAGGCAACCAATCAATATGCCTCTCTCACATAGATGTTTCTCTCTCTCTCTGTCTCTCTCCCCCTGCACACCCCCTCCTCTTGCCATTCCACTCTCTCTACAAAAATCAATGGAAAAAATATCCTTGGGTAAGGAGAGAGAGACAGAGAGAGAGAGAGAAGCGATGATTCATTTTTTCAGGTACTATTTGAATATAATGAGGTTTTGAACAATCTTAGAGACTGCAAGTAAATGATTTCTGGCTCACTGTCAGGTCTGCTTTTAAAAAGACCTGATTCAAAATTTAGAACCCATAGATTGACTCCTCAATATGGAGACCTTAATAGGAACTTCAGGTTTAAAGACTACAAACGAAGAAATGCCTCTTAATAATATCAACACTTGAATGGGGCTTACATGTGCCAGGCGGTATTTCCTCATCAATCCTCACAGCTCTGTGCAGTGGATGCCATTACGGTTCCATTTTATAGGTGAGGAAACGGAGACACAGGTTAAAGGAAGCTGCCAAAGGCCTCCGTGGTAGTGAATGTGGGGGTTGGGAGTCGGACCGCGAGTCCATGCTCTTCACCTCAGCCACGCCAGCCTCTCGGAAGAACATGTTTAGTCCAGCGACTCTGGTTCGATGGGGGGAAAAGACTCCATGGCTGGTTCCTGAGGCTGGGAAGGCACAGAGGGTCTGCTCTCCACACGAGTAGGCAGCTTAGCTGACTTTGGAGCAAGTAGCTGTACAACTGCAGTTGAATGTGAAAAAAGAATCCTGCAGTAAATAGGTGAATAGAGTCTCTTAAACTTTATTTTTATCCCCTGTCTCATAGCACAGGTAATCTGGGCAGAATGTTTCCTACCCAGTCCCATCAGAAAGGCGCTTTACGTTTTGTACTTTGGTAAGGAACTTCTGTCCTGGCCATCCCTTCAGCTCCTCCCGGAGAGCGGAGCAAGCACGCTTCCAGCACAGTGTGAACATGCATGTTGCTGAAGGTGATCTACCCAGACACACAGCAGGGTTTCCCCAGCCAGCTTGTTAGCTCCACTCCTGCCTGTCAGATAGGAGCCTTATGTAAATAAACTCCAGATGGGAGAGATAGTCAAACGTTTAAACATTAGAAGCCCCGTGGCAAAAGGATAAAGGGAAAAAAGGAGACATTTCCTCCCAAATTTCCGGAGAGTCAAAATTAAAAGGAAAAAAAACTGATAGTTGGAGTTTAGATACATTTAAAAATTTGTATATGTAAAAATATATATTTTATATTGAAAGGCCAACTATAGATTACACAACCATTGCATCAAGTAGGAAAATGGATTTATCTCTTATTTTTTATTCCTTTGGTTGTTTTTTTTTTCTAATGCCTCATGCAAATTTACAAGAAAATAATTAACTAATAGCTCTTTAAATTGTAACATTTAAAAAGAAAAGAGTTGGCCCTGACCGGTTTGGCTCAGTGGATAGAGCGTCGGCCTGCAGACTGAAAGGTCCCCCAGGTTGGATTCCGGTCAAGGGCATGTACCTTGGTGCGAGCACATCCCCAGTGCGGGGTGTGCAGGAGGCAGCTGATCGATGTTTCTAACTCTAGCCCTCTCCCTTCCTCTCTGTAAAAAATCAATAAAATATATTTACAAAAAAAAAGAATTGTATTGAGCCTTTTTAAAAGAGACTCATGAATGAAATGGGATGAAATAGGCGCCTCCTGCAGAAGGGTCTTCCTCAGTGTCTCCGTGTGATTTTCACAGTGGCCTGATGTCAGACCCACCCCATTCTTCACTCGGACAATAAAAGTCTTTATCAGTTTAGTACTTTTGGCTGCTTTTTCAGTTTCTTTACTGTTTGTTTTAGGTGAGGAGGGTAGTTAAAAAGGTTTAGATATATTTTGTTAAAATGTAATTGTACTGTCCATTTTTAAAACTGTACAAGTAGATATGATATTCAACAAAAGTTATACTAGAAATATAGTTTAATATTAAATAAGCTATTGGTTATCATTTTTCAACGGATTTTACCATCATATATAAAACCTTTTCAATAATTTATATTAAAAGTAGAAGTAATGCCCTGGCTGGTTTGGCTCAGTGGATAGAGCGCCGGCCTGTGGACTCAAGGGTCCCAGGTTCGATTCCGGTCAAGGGCATGTACCTTGGTTGCGGGCACATCCCCAGTAGGGGGTGTGCAGGAGGCAGCTGATCGATGTTTCTCTCTCATCGATGTTTCTAACTCTACCTCTCCCTTCCTCTCTGTAAAAAATCAATAAAATGTATTTTAAAAGTAGAAGTAAGGCTTTCTATAAGTGCTGACTTTTCCCAGCTATGGCCTTTACCAGATCCTATAACATGGTATTTTCCAAAATGTGTCTGTGGAATACTATGTCTGCGGGAAGTGCTGGGCGGGGAGCACAGTGGCCAATGTCATGAAATTGGAGACAGACTGACATGGGCCCACATCCCACCTCTCCTGTGACTTGGCCAGCGGACTTCACCTCATATGCCTTGGTTTCATCATCTGTAAAGTGGCAATAATAATGGTACCTCTTTCGGCTACTTGGTGACTGAGGCGGACAGTGCCTGAGAAGTACGCAGCAGTGTCTAAACATCCTAAGTGAATGTCAGTCATTACTGTAAGAGCTTCCCTAAGGGCCTGCCCTCTTCTGATTGACTCCCCCAGGGCTCACGCATCTTATTGGATCCCCTTTTCTCCGGGCATACATGCATGGATTTTTCATGGACATAAGACTCTATCACAAGGTAAGTACAAAAGTGCAGTTATTTTAGGGACTAATGAGCAATCTATAGACATTTCTTCTCTACTGATTTGCATTTTCATAAAACATACTCATGATTTATAAGAGATCTGTCTGTTCTCTGACATAGTAGTTATGGTGAATATGAAATGTGTTGCTAAATACAATTCTTTAAATTTTTTTTACTTTGAAAAGGTGAAATTGATGGTAAATCCATTCGCTTATGAAGAATATAGGAAAGATAAGATCCGACAGAAGATAGAAGAAACACGGGCACAGAGAGTCCAATTAAAGGTAAATATTGTATTCACCGTTGAATTTGCCAGAGAAAAAGTACTTAATTTTCATGTTATTGTTCCAAAGAAGCCTGTCAGGCTCTTAATCCATTTCTGAGTTTTTCCATCTTTTGCTAATTTTTTTGGTATTATATTTTATTTATCACGAGGGTTTTGTCATTATGGACTCTGTGGCAATGGTATCGTGGGAAATCATGCCAGGGGACTGGTGTTGTCAACCCTAAGAAAGTCGGCGGTGTTTGACAGTGGCCGCTCGGATTCTGGAGTGCTGGGCCTTTGCTCATCTCCACTGCTTACTGACATCAGGCTGAGTCTCAGGCTGGCTGTTTGTGTCACAGGAAGTAGGCATTAGACCATGTCAGGGTCCAGAGAGCAGTCAGACCAGTCTAGTCATGTTCGCAGAGAGAACTGAATGTTAATAATGTTAACCAGGCATTAGAGAACTGAAAAGACAAGGACACGAGGATTGAGAAGCGAGGCCGGGCTGCAGGAAGAGTTCCCATGGAGCTCAGGCTCAGGGCTGGGCACAGACTTCTGAGGGCAGCTGCTGGGCTGAGGGCCTCCGGGAGGACGAGGATGCTCCTGGGACCCCCTGCCCCCTGTAACCACCTGGTGCTGCCAGGCTGAAAAGTGTCTTCCTGCGATGCCAACCCAGCAACAAGCAGACAGGGATGAACAAGCCGCCTCTCCTGCCTCCCAGGCCCCTAGCTGCCCCTCTCGATGAAGGCATCCCCCACACGTCCAGTCATTTCTAACGAACGCTGCTTAAAAATTACACACACTCCTTCAGTGCAAAATACTGCTTCTTCCCTTTTCCAGGGTGCTTGTTAAGTGTTTGTTAGAGAGTGAAGAGTGAGCGCTCAGTGGCAAGGAGAGGCTGGGATGGCGAGTGCTTTTGTTCAGCTTTGCTTAACCTTCAATGCTAAAATGTAGGTGTTTTAACACAGCATGTCTTTTCCTCCCTTAGAAATTGCCAAAAGTTAACAAAGAGCTGGCGCTGAAATTAATCGAGGAGGAGGAGGAGAAGCAAAGATCTACGTGGAAAAAGAAAGTTAAGGTAAGCTTTTCTAAGGCAGAGACAATATTGATAAATTGCTCCTACATTTTCTTGATAGTAACTTAGAGTTTTTTTATTTTTACTTTAAAAATACACTTGTTTTTTCCCCGACTTAGAAGATAGTATATAGTCAGTATGGGACATTTGTAAAATAGAAAAGAATATAAGGGAGTCACCCATATAACTCCCCCTGGAGGAAAGCAGCATTAATATTTTAGTGAATTTCTTTCCTGTCATTTCTCTTAAAATTATAAACTATACTAGCAAGACACTATTGTATATATAAAATATTTATCCTGGTTTCATAAAATAACACAAGTAGCTTCCCATTTTATCAAAATTTCTTTGTAAATATTTTTGAGAGCTTTATATTCTATGTTGTGGATGAATTATGATATTTTTAATATATATATTTTTTATTGATTTCAGAGAGGAAGGGAGAGGGAGAGATAGATAGAAACATCAGTGATGAGAGAGAGTCATTGATCGGCTGCTTCCTGGACACCAAACACTGGGGATCAAGCCCGCAACCTGGGCATATACCCTGACCAGCAATCAAACCATGACCTCCTGGTTCATAGGTCGACGCTCAACCACTGAGCCATGCCAGCTGGGCTATAATTAGTCTTTTTATTGTTAAATGTCGTTTTTTTACTCTAGCTAGATTTATTTATAATTGCAGAAGTAACCAATTTTTACTTAGAATTGGCATATTGGGAGTGTGCATGCTTAACCTTCAACTGTGCCTTACTCTGCTAATGGGAAAATAGACAAAGATCAGTCATAAAATTGGGTGCTTTCTGTAACCGATATAGTCGGGGGGGAGGGGTCTGACGTTGCAGCTGTATGAAGACTTCCTCCCCAGTGCTCTCTCCTCACCTGCTTAGCCCAGGCGGCAGGCACCCGAGCGTGGTTAGTGCTAGGAGTTGAGAAGGTCGCTTCCTTCTCAGGAGCCTGCAGGACCTGAATCTGAGTCAGTGGCCTGATCCTTGCAACTTTGGGCAGCTGCGTTGAGCGCTCAGGTTTTTGTTGGCCTGTTTATTCTTTCTCTGTTCTCTCTGTAGTTTTTAACAAGTGATAGGAAACAGGCAGAGTGATTGGCGGGAAAAATCATGACTGCCTGTGCTTTTAAAATTTTTTTGTCAAAATATGAATCGGATCATCCTGTAAGCAGCACCGGCTATGTACTGTTTCTCCTGCAAGTGTGAGGAAGAACTTAGAAACCCTCATCTTCATCAGACAGCTGCTTCTCTCCAGCTGCTGGACGCCCGAACTGTCTCTGTGGCTGCCACCTGGTTGAATTGCGCTAGAAAGCGCTATTTGTCAAATGCGCCCCTAGTTTGCTTTTCGGTGGCTGTGGACCCAAATCAGGCCCTGTTGTCATTGTTCAGTGTCTGTTCAGAAATGCTTAGAGTCTTCTAAAAACCCGAGGCTGCTATTAAAGTTCGTATGATTTGCTGTTTAATAATGTTATCTAATTAAAATGAAGACTTTAAAAACCATCCCGGAACTAAAGAAAGAATCCTTCATTATAATTGTAAAAAATACTTGAAAGAATTGTTAAATCCATCAGCAGTTCATTAGTCTTGCCTTTGAACTCGGCTCTTCAAACTCTCAAGAGCTGTAGCAGCTCTGATAATTCCCGATTTGAAAGCCGTGAGGTGCAGCTAGGTTCCGCTTTGGCACCAACCGAACCTGCAGGGAGTCAGACAGTGAAACATGTTCCCAGGTATTGCTCCCGCTAATAACATAAAGTCTAGCAAGATGTTTACCGTCAGTCGATGTTGGACCTGCAGTGGAAAGTGACCCACCACGTAGCGTCTTCTGGACCTTGTCCAAGCTCAGAGGTGTGCTGAGCTCCCAGCGCACGCAGGAGCTGGACAGGCCCGGCACCCAGGATCAGTTTGTTCTGTGCGGGTTTCATGGTGAGGAGTACCGTTTTCTGCCTCTGGGCCTTTTCTGCCAGCCTTTTGCTGTTGCCTTTAGATCTCTAGGAACGTACTTCTCTGGGATCCTGCAGCAGCTCAGTCAGTATTGCCGGCGCGACTTCTCCGGGCCCAGTGTACCCTGTGGCCTGGAGACCAGGCAGGAGGCGTCCTTCCAGCCTTGGGGGTTATCCTGTACCATAAGAGTTTATATTAAAGGAACAGTTCATCTCTAGGGGAAAGGTATAACCGTGCATAGACACTGGGTTGCATCAGATCAATTCCAACATCCAAAGTATTATTTAAAAATCTTTTTAGTACCAATTAAAAATTGTTGTTATAATAGTAGTACACACGTAGTTTAAAAACCTAATATTTCTCCAAGGTTTGTTAAGAATGTTGACTACCCCTCTGTCCTTTCCCCCTCTTCTTCCCCCTCCCCCCTTACCGTCCCTTCTCTCCTCCCCCCCCCCCCCCCATTTCCACTTCTCCTGAGATAAACCCTTTTTAGGTGATTATTTTGGTGTAAAACTCTGTGTCTCTTAATAGTGCTGCTTCTTGACTGTTAAATGCCAGGCATTGTCTTCCCTTACCTGCTTCCCACTAACATCCTCTGTAACTTGGGGTAAGTTGGTGTTCGGCATTTTTGTGGTTGTGACCATGCAGATGTTCTTCACATCCAGTGGGAGTACACTTCCTGATCGCACTTCCTGCACAGCCCTGGTCTTCCCTGGACTTGATAATGGACTTCTTGTTTGTTTTCTCTGTTGTCATCACTACTTAGCCCTCAATTCTTTGCCCGTTGTCTCAATTGCATCTCAAGAACTGTGAAGATCAGTAGTGAAGATCAGTAGTTAGATTAATTTTATTTTCCTGACCAGCCTCTTCTACATCTTCCTGCCCTGCTCCATCTGGCCTGGGCATCCGGGAATCCTGCTCCACAGCCGTCGTCCTGGGGATCCGCTCCCTGCTCCCCACGGTGGATGCAGAACTGTGGGGACCGCAGTGACCTGAGGGATGTGGCTTCCAGCCAGACGTGCGTCAGGCAGTCGGGAGGGTGAAGAGATGTCACACCTGCAGGTGCTGGACAACAACAAATGGCCCTCGTTGCTGCTTTTCCTCAGGAAGTTCCTTAGGATTTTCTCCTCAAAACAAGAGAGAGAGCAGGAAAGAGTGCAGGGAAGCCCGTGGCTGGCTCTGTGTCACGCGGCGGGGCTGGCTGCTTGGTGGCCCTTTCAGTCCTGAAACTTGGGTTCTTCCACTGGGAAGTTCTCCTGGGGAGAAACTGAAGTGGTTTCTCTCCGCTGTGGTCCGTGGTCGTGTGTTCGTACTCGAGTGAAGGATAAAGAGCGGAACGAAGCGTCCAGGCGGCGGCAGGCCCGCAGGCACTGAGTGGTGGCCTGGCCACGCTGTTTCATGGGGGACGCTCCAGAGACACTGTTTAGACACTTGATTTACGGCCTTTCTCTTGGTTGGTCAGATTCTCCTGTTGGAGAATGGCAGCCCAGCCCCCAGCCTTCTGAGAATGAGCACTGGAGTGCGGAGGGCTGCAGGGTGCAGGGTGGGTGGCATCCCCTCTGTGCCAGCCGCTTCCCCTGCCTCTGAAGTCTCGGCTGGAGAGCCCAGGTCCTAGGCCAGTGATGGGCAGCCTTTTGAGCTTGGTGTGTCACACTTCGCCAAAAAACTGAGCATAACTCGGGGAGTGTGTCACTTTGAGGAAAAAACTAACTCCAAGACTCGAGTCGCAAATGTTTCATCCTCAGGAGCAGCACATGTTTCATCCTCGGCATGCGGCCGCGTGTCATCAGAAATGGCTACGCGTGTCAGTGCTGACACGCGTGTCATAGGTTCGCCATCACTGTCCTAGGCCTTCCTCTCTTGCTTCCAGAATCTCCTTGCCCCCGTTCCCTTTGCTGGCCTCTGCACCCTGAAGGCTTGGTGAAGCCCCCTTCCCACGTTTTCAGCGGGTGGGGTTCTAGCAGAGATGATGCTTATGCTGAAACCACCGTCTTTTCTCAGAAGTCGGCATCGCCTAATTTCCCGGCTGTCATAGCATTGGAATAATTAATTTGTTTTAAATGTCAAACATTCCTCAGATGTGTTACTATGTTGGGAAAAACATTAATGAGCACCCTACTCAGATCTGCAGATCTACTTCTTTGAGGTCGGGCTTAGATATAAACAATACTTACAGATGTTTTCCAAAGGTGAATGGCAAGTGTTTGGTGTACTTACATAAGTATTTATAGGCGGATCACTAGCCAGACACTTGTAAACTCCTGTAGAACATCACTCCCGGCACCTTATCCTGTGAACACACACAATTAGACGCGGGAAAGTCTCTCGGAAAGTATTTTCCCAGCTGGGTCGGAAGAATTTTCATTTTATAATTGTTCCTCCAACTCCTGCCTGTTTTAGGCAAAGCAATCTATTTGTTTTAGAGAAGAGAAATCTTAAGAGTCTAGCACCGTGGTCCTTAAACATGTTTCTGTGTTCTAGAAGGGATAGGAATGGCCCTGTTTCCCAGGAGCTCAGCTGGAGCAGTGACTCGCACACAAGTGCCCCCCCTCCCCGCCCCCGGTTCATTCTTGACTGCTGCCCATGTGCTTCCTCTCCTGGTTTTGGAACGAAGTTGAAAGACTCACTAATTTTACTTTTCCTTCTTTTCTTTTTTTTTGTTTTTTTCTTTCCTTTTTTTTCCACTATTTTTAATTCAGGATAGTAGCTATACTTAAGCCAGGTTTCAAAAACATATATTTTCTTGAAAATGTTACTGAAGAAAATTCTTTCTAATGTATTAAGCATAAACTTAGTCAGAAAGGCTTGTTCCTAGCTCATATGTGTGATAGCCAAGTAAGGCATGCCATCTATGAATCAGTTCTGAAAACTAATTCTAAAAAAATGGCATAATAATTTGCTAAGTTTTGCCTCATGCAGCTTATTAATTTATAGTTGAGTGAAACGTTTTAAAGCCATCTTTCTGGTCAGACTTCATTCAGGTATTAACTATAAATGTTTATGTTCTTTTTACAGAGCCTTCCTAATATTCTCACCGATGATCGGTTTAAAGTTATGTTTGAGAACCCTGACTTCCAAGTAGATGAAGAGAGTGAAGAATTTAGGCTTCTAAATCCACTTGTTTCAAAAATCAGTGAAAAAAGGAAGAAGAAACTGAGACTCTTGGAGCAACAAGAACATCCTGAAAAAGTAATGTCCTGTTTCTTGTGTTGCCACTGCTTCTGTCGTGTGACGGTCTCTGTGCTCCGAAGGGGCTGAGCGGAGCTGAGATGTGAGTGTGTGACCTGCGGCTCAGGAGTGCACCTTGGCCGTTCCGGGCATTTTCCCGATGCGTGCGCTGTCACGTACTCCGAGGGGCTAATGCTATTTAAAAGGAAGAATGGGCCGGTGTTTGGTTGGGGAGAGGAGCTGCTGCTGACTATTTTTACTTTCAGGAAGAGGAGGAAGAGCCGGAAGGAAGGCCGAGCGATGCGGAAAGTTCTGAGAGCTCCGATGATGAGAAGGGCTGGGTCGACGAGGTCAGGAAGCAGCGCCGGCTGCTGCAGCAGGAGGAGAGGGCGAGGCGGCAGGAGCGGCTCAGGGAGGACCAGCAGACGGTCCTCAGGCCCCAGTTCTATGAGATCAAAGCAGGCGAAGAGTTCAGAAGCTTCAAAGACTCTGCCACCAAGCAGAAGCTGAGGAAGTGAGTGCACGCCCTCGCGCTGGCTGGCAGGGCCCTGCTTTTCCCGGGGCACGTGGCCCTAAGCATGGCACCCCAGTCTTTGGGTTACGGGAGGGGAGCATCACGGGCCTCGGGGAGCTCTGGTCTCATGAGGATTCTCTTTCACAACTTCCTGAGGGGCAGTGTGCATGCAGTGAGAGGCAGGGTAGCCTAGCTGTTGGTAAATGTATACTAGGACGTGTTTATGCTGCAAAACCACACTCCTGGTGCCCTTGTTTTTTCCCATCGGGCCCCCTAGATCACAGTCTTTTGTACAGTGGCCATTGAGGTAACATTTCTTGCCTCTTAACAACAAGTTATTGTGAAAAATTAGGATTTCAGTTATGCTTACCCCTGTAGGTTGCGTAAGTTGTGTCAAAGCCCCTATCGCATGGAATCGGACACCTCAGTCATCAATGTGGAGAAATCTCTGAGCGATTCCCAGTAGCCACTGTGTGCCCAGCACTGAGGAGCCAGGGAAGGTGTGTCAGCTAAAGTAAGGAGCAGATCTATTCCAACCTGCCCCATGATGTAAATGCTACAGAATAAAAGCAGCACACGCTTGTTGTAGAAAATAAAGACAAAAACATAGAGGTCCCCAGAAACCTTCAGTGAGATATCTCTGTTGTAGAACAAAGTGCAGGGAGAAACGGGGCACCTGAGACCAGCTCACTGTGCACTAGTTCCGGCTGTAAATGATGAAGCCTGAACCGGGGGAGGGGGGACAGACAAGCCCAGGTGCAGGCTCTGCACTGTCTAAGAACAAGGAAGGTGCGTGGCACACACCACATCATCTTGGGTTTACCAATTCCATGTCAAAGGAGGAAGGACAGATGCCGAAGTGTCTGGCAGTATAAATAGCACAGTGAAAAACAGGCTTAAGGCCAAAAGTATTAAGTCTTGGTGGGGCTTAGCACAAGTGACTCCATTTGGGGCCTGTTTTGTTTATTTACTTATTTTTAATTTGTGTTTATTGATTTTAGGGAGAGGGAGAGATAGAAACATCAATGATCAGAGAGAATCATGGGTCAGCTGCCTCCTGCACGCCCCACACTGAGGATCGAGCCCACAACCCGGGCCTGTGTCCTGACCAGGAATTGCACTTTGACCTCCTGGTTCATAGATCGACATCCAACCACTGAGCCACGCTGGCCAGGCTTGTTTGTTTGTTTTTAAAGAATTTCTTTAGAGTATATCACCTAGTGATGGAATTTCCTGGGTCAACAAAAGGGTCTGTGATGATAAGGCCAAATCACCCTCCCAAAAGTCTTAGAGCACTTTTCGCTCTTATGAAAGTGTTTCCCCCACTTGCAACAACGTGGATTCTAGGAATCTTTCACAGACTTACCCACGCTGATAACAGGAGGTAGGGGCTCTGACGCAACCTCTGCAAGCTGAGAGCATCAAAATAGAGTTTTCAGTGACTTTCACAGCACGTGCATATCTGTCATAGTTATACTGTACAGTATTTAAAACAAGTACTTAAATTTTAAAATACTTAAAATCCACCGTGTATCTGTGGATCCCATTTCTCCGTTCCCTGTGATGTAGACTAGAGAGGGTGATGCTTTTATTTGGAGTTAATTTCGCCTTTCTACATGCCAGACGATAGCACTGCCTTTGTGAATATCTTCCACTCCTCTAGTCCATTTTCACGCAAAGTGATTTAAAATCTCTCAGTTGAGCATTATTGTTAATCACAGTTTTAATTAAAGAAATATCAGGGCGTGTATGCTGTAAAGCCTCCAACAAGTAAGTGGTTCCGCTGTCCTGGGCCTCTGATCAATATCTCATTCGATTTTCCTTTGTAATTCGTGCCCACTTTTCTCCTTTAATACAGCCCTACTGATAATTTAGGTTCCTCCCTGTGCCTGCCCCATCCTGCCTTGAGTAATTCTTCTCACTTTCAACCTTCTGAAGCCCATCTCTGTCTTCTTGGCAATCCCCACACATTCAGGGGGGTGATTGTCTAACTTGTGACAGTGAGATTTCCCCCTGAAATCCTATCAGCTCCAGGGGAGCCCGCAGCCAGCAGACTGAAGCCTGGGTGGGAGGGCAGCAGCGCCAGGAGGGCGGGCAGGAGGCGCGCTGTTCTGTTCCAGTAGCCGCTTTCCGGGTCTGTCTGCTTCCCCCGTCGTCTCTGAGCTCACACAGAGGCAGCAGCCCCGTCTGTACGCTGACTCGCAGAGGCTTTCATGGAGCAGGCTCCTCGCTGGCCCTGTGTCTGATCTCCTGCCACGGCCCCCAGCGCCTGTCTCTCCCGCAGCAGACAGGACAAGTCCTTGCAGGCGCGCAGCGCAAGTACCTGGGGAGAGAGCAGAGTGTGTGTGCCTGCCGCGGAGGAATAGGTCATTCTTGAAGGAGGAGTAATTGCCCACCATTTACTTGAAAAGCCTTTTTCTTCCCAAATTAGTGTGTTCTGTGTGCCACCTTGTCTCCATGGCTCCATCGTTCCTCCCCATCCCTGTTAACGTTGAAGCTGGAGGGTTATGGCTCTGAGGGGACAGAGAGGAAATGAGCAGGTCGAGAAACCTGCTGAGGCTGACAGTTCACACGAGGCGAGTCAGCTTACACTTCTCTTTTGAATTATTGTTTTTTTTAAAAAGCCAAAGTCAGTTGTAATTTCATGCCGTTTGTCATGTGGAAGCTTGTCATCTAGAATCCTTACTGGACACATTTCCTGAACAAAGCTTGATAAATCAAGTCTGGTCTGACACACGCCTGGAAACCAGAAGTCCTCACCCTGGAACCTGGGTCTTAAACTTGAATCCTGCGTCGCCTGGGGCAGGTCGTGTAACATCTTACCTCCCTGTGCCGTCTGTAAGGGTTGAGCTCTAGAAGGACGGCTGGCGGAGAGCTGCGAGGATGGATTTGGAGCTCCAGATTACCGACAAAGAACATGAGTTTGGTCTAGGGACTCCAGTTTCTGAAACTGAAACAGCAGGAGACTCTCCAGCTAGAACAAGAAGTGAGAAATCAGCATAAACTCGTATCTACACTGAAATCACAGATGGAAGATCTCCAACAGACACATCACGGCTTGGAAGAATATGTTCGGGAACTCCTGGAGAGTGAGGAAGTGGCAAGCAGTCAGATAGACAATTTAACGAGCCACATGAGCATCTTTGTAAAGAATTGATTAAAATGGACCAACTAGAAAAAGAGAAAAGTTTTGTGGTGGATACCCTCAACAAGGAACTTGAAGGAGCAAAGTATTTGAAGGACATTTAACAGCAGCTTGAGGGATACAAGATGGCTGCAGCTTAACTGGAGACTGCGTGCACCTGCTCCCGCACAGCTCAGAGCAGTCAGCTTGAAGAGCTTGAAGTGTAGCTGACCTGAAATATCATATCCAAGGAGCACTGAAGAAGCCACAGGGAGACTGGTTGAATTCACTTCCAGCAAAATAACGTAATAGTATTGGAAGATACAATAAAAAGACTTAGATCTACAATTTTAGAGGCTGAAAAAGCACAAAATAAATCTCCCAGAGTGGATTCCTTCGTTAAGACTTTAGAAGCAGACAGAAATTACTACAGGAGTGAAGCTCAAAATCTGAGAAAGATGAGCAGAAGTAGATCTGAGAGTCCAAGACGCCCGTCTCCATCTTCCCGGGGTACAAACTGTGATGTAGCGCTTTTGAAGACAACAAGAGACGGTGAAGAGCTTAAATGCATGCTGGGAAAATAGCGTCATTTGGCAGAAATTCAGGGTAATATCAAGACTCTTACATCTGAGAGAGGCAAGACCTTCCTTCTTTATGAACAGGCACAGGAAGAAATTGCTCGACTTCAACAAGAAATTGTAAAAAGCTGTAAGCCTCCTAAATCAACACAGCACATGCCATCCTCCGGCGGGTGGAGCCTGGAAGAGAGAGAACCTTCACCAATCTGCGAAGAATGACCACAGAACGGGCTGGTCCGAGGGAAAGGCTAACGATTGCCCACAAGCCTGCGTTTCATGAGAAAGCTCACTGGGAACAAAGGATAGAGGATCTGGCATGTACAGTTCCTAATATAAAGAAAAATCACTTCTGCACTTTTGGCTATAAACTGTCAATGGCTTTCCCCTTTTCCTTTTTTCCTATGTTCAGAGAAATTATTTTTTAAATAAGGGTTATAATCCTAAAATATTGAAGGTGGTATATCTGGTGTAAATTGTCAATTCTTTGGTGTTTACTTACTTTTAAAAATGTGAGTAAAATCTTATGTTAAAAAGGATAAATACCTTTGTCTCGGGATGTTGAAAGGATTAGTTAGTCTGTAAAGAAGTTTAAAGATGAAAGTGCTTTAACAGTGCTTCTTACAGCATGCTTGCTTAGGAAAGAGGGCCGCTTTCTGCTCACCACTCTGTGTCTCACACTGGACCAAGAAGGCAGGTCAGAGCGTTGTAGTCGCCGTAAACTGGTCTCGCTCACCGGCTGACAGACACGGGCTCAGGCTGTCACGGAGCGCCCCGGTCTTGGGGCTTCGCAGGAGCGAGCTGCACTCGGTCATTCGTCAGAGCTCGGACTCCCTCAGGAAGAGGGCCTTCCACACAGCTCCCCCCTATTCCACCGAGGTCTCAGGATTGACTTTAAAGGGGACATGCAACTTCAAGTTGGTGCTGGGAGGGCTGGAAGGGAAGTGTATTTTTCTCTATTTTGAGGAGGGGACAGAATAGAAAACAAAACCATATTCTCTCCTTTTTTTCTTCCCTCTCTTCCAGTTTTGTCATGGGGATGAGAGGGTGTTGCTTTAGCCTTTTCTCCAGACGGATTAGTGCTGATGTTAAAAATTATTTAAGGTGTTTATCTGTAGGCTTAATTCCATTTTCCCCTGAAAACCAAGTTAACAAAAAGGGCCAGTGTTTTGATTTTTCCAGTAAAACGTTATGACTACATGCACTACTGGCTTCTGGGCCACGGGGACCTGAGAGTAGCTGTGTAGAGCGGAGAGTCCTGGCCCCCCGAGGCCATGGGGAAGACGTGAATGTTACGTAATGAGCACAAAATTCAAGTTTCCCATCTGGATTGTAAAGAGGTGGTGGGAGGGTTCAGTAGGCAGAGGAGAGAGAGAGTTGCAGGGCAGCAAACCATAGCAGAGACCCCGGAGAAGCCGGGAAGCACAGAGCTGAAAGCAGACGGAAGTGTGGGCCCGTAGGCCGGGCAGTCCTTCCGGTGGGAGGGGGAAAGGCGCCTGGAGAAGGGCAGGACCAGGGCCGGTCCGAGGGCTTGGATGGGCCTCGTTGCTTTTCTCCCCGTGGAAACGGGCGGTTCGTGGTCAGGCTGTTCCTCTGTGGCTGGTGAGCGGCCCCGGCTAACCCCGGGAGGGCGGCAGCGCTCTCCCGGCTGCTCTGCGGGGACGCGGAGGGCCCGGGTGTGTTCAGCCCTCTGTAGGAGGCCAGTGGGGCGCTGAAATACTCCCATCCTAACCCATGCAGAAGGGCCACTGACCGTCACACACAGGCTTCAGAAACAGGACTCAGTAAGAGAAATAGCAACCTTTGAATTTAAAATATTAAATGAGTAGGGTCTCTAACCGCCATCACTGTGTGTCTGTGAGCATGCGGAATGGCCTCCATTCTTCCCACTGTCGACTGAATGCCATTTTCCCTCATTGCCACGTGTGTAAAAGGGTTATCCTCAGGTGATCACTCCTAATTAAAATTTGTTTCGAATGGCAAATCAAAACAGTGCTAATTATTGTGCATTCTCTCAAATCTCTTACAGCAAAACCCTAGAAGATCGGCTGAAACTTGAAGCAAAAAATGGGACGTTGAATGTGTCCGACACCACAGTTGGCAGCAAGCAGCTGACATTCACGTTAAAGAGGGTGAGTCGTTTTCTGACGTCACTTCTTAACTCACTGGCACCTGGCGGCAGAGTGCCGTGGGAGCCCTCGCCTGCCTCCCCGCGCCTCCTGTGGAGGCTGTGCCCGTGGGCGTCCTCCCCGCGGCCAGGGCTGAGGGCACCCTGCGCGCCTTCGGCAGAGCCGGGCGATTCTCCAGGGTCCTAGTGACCCGAGGTTGGCACTGCTGGTTTCTGGGCCACGGGACCCGAGAGTAGCCGTGTAGAGCAGAGAGTCCTGGCCCCCCGAGGCCGCGGGGAAGACGTGAAGCTTCTGTGGCTTTAAGGACCAAGGAGGGCGAGGGAGCCGTTGGTGACAGCGCCGCGCAGCTGCCCAGGAGTCAGAGTTCAGAGGGGACTGGTTGCTGGGGTCCTGTTCTCATGGTTCCTGAGAGCCCGTCTTCAGGGTCACACATGAGGCCTGGCCCACGTCAGAGGGGGAACAGGTGCTTCCACGTCGGCTAACGAGTAAAACTAGATGTTGTATTTTTTCTCATTCAGTAGATTTCCCTTAATATATTTTGTTATCAAGTGGGAGAGAATGTCAAAGATTCTACCTCTGATTTTTGAAAATTGAGATGTCGTTCAGATACCTTAAAATTCACCCTTTTACAGTATACAGGTCAGGGTTTACACTGTGTGGTCATCACCATTACCTAATTCCAGCACATCCTCATCACCCCAGAAGGAAACTCATGTTGCCCCGTTTCCCCGGCCCTGGGCAACCACGGGTCTATTCCTGTCTGTGGATTTGTCTGCTCGGACATTTCCTATAAATGGAATCACACGGTGCTTCCTCTTGCGCCGGCGGCTCTCCCTCACCACGCCTTTGGGGGAACCCACGTGGCAGCTGGAGCGGAACGCCACTCCTTTTAGGGCTGAGGAACTCTTCATCGTGCGGAGGACACGTTTCGCTTGTCCATCTGTCTGTTGATGGACACGTGGGCTGTTTCCCCTGTCCTGGCTGTTAGGAATAATGCTGCCGTGGGACCTGGGGTAGAAGGCTTTGTGTGGACGTGTGTTTTCGTTGGTCTCGGGGGTGTACCTAGGGGTGGAATTGTGACTCATGATTTTCCGAGGAGCTGCCAGGCTGTTCTCCAAGGTGGCGGCCCGTTTGCATGCCCAGCAGCTGTGTGCAGAGGGTCCAGGTCTCCTCGCCCTCACTGCACGTGTGTTGTCGTCATGTCTGTTGTCGTGTTAATGTGCGTCTCCCTAAAGGCTGTCAGCGTAGAGCATCGTGTATGTCTGACTGGCCATCTGTGCATTTTCTTTGAAGAAATGAGTTCAAATCCTCTACCCGCTGACCTCTGGTCCTTCGTGGCTCTCAGGTGGCATCAGCCTTGCCATATGATAAGAACTTTTTTTTTAGTTAGCGTTCATCATCTCACATACATATAATAAAAAGCAAAAAAGGCAGACTTTTTCCTCATGACAGGAACTCCTAGGGTTTACTCTCAACCCCCACATATGCCCCGGGTCCCACAGCGATGAGTGGTCGGCGGTGACCGGGCATCGGCGCACCCGCCGCCCGGCACCGGCCTGTGTTGGAACCGGAGGTTGTACCTACCGACCACCTTCCTCCATCCCCTCCGCCTCCAGGGGATTCTTTTGTCCGGGGTGAGAGCGTTTCAGGCTGAGCAGCCCCCTTTTAGAGCAAACACAGGGCAGAGGCAAGCGGGCGCCCAGACGTCCGTTTCCAACTTGAGGAACTTGTGTCCCTGGCAGTGTTTTTCGGTGGCTGTCTGTGCAGTCCTGCCAGCTCAGAAAGCACCCCCGAGCCCCGGCCGTGCTGTAAGCTGCTCAGCGCTCACCGCAGCGGGGACTCGGGGCGGGAGCGCGGCCGTTGGGAGCGGAGGAGCCAGCTCGGCCGAGTGATGAGTGTTGGACGCCGCCTTTCAGCAGCCAGCGGGGCGGGCGGGCTGCCAGAGGCTCCGTGTTCAATGGGAGCAGGTCTCTGGCTGTCGAGGGCAGTTTCCGTGTTTGAAAGCAGCCAGAGTCTTTGGAACCAGCGCTGGTGAAGACGTGCTTCGTCGTGGCTGGGTCACACTGCGCTTTAGTGCACAGGAGTCTGGCCTTGTCTGAAGACGGTGGGCCGGCTTGTAAACGGAAGAGCAGTTGGTGGTCTCTGTGCGCGGTGCCGTCTCCTGGAGGTGGCTCTTCCCCAGGGACCGTCCCTTCGGGGCGTCCGGCAGCGCTGGGTGGGGTGCAGAGCCAGGCTCGGGGCTCTGTCAGGGCGCCTGTCCCGCCCAGGGGGTGGCGTTTCCTGTGTGACAGGGACAGTGGGCCTTGTCCTGCGGCTGCAGCCAGGGCCGCGTTTGTCAGGGCGGAGTCTGGCGCCAGACGGCGGGGCCCGGGCGGCTGGGCTGTGAGCCGGGGGTCGTGCTGTCGGCATTCCGGTGGTGACCAGGGGATATGGGCCTTTTCTTTCTCTTTCCCTCTCATTTGATTTTCTCCTTCAGTCTGAGCAGCAGAAGCAGCAGCAGGCGGCCGAGAAAATGCACCGGCAGGAGAGGAAAGCGCTGCGTCGCCCAGCCGGCCACCTCAAGTCCAGGCGCCCGAGGGCGGCCCTTTCCCTGAGGGGACGGACCACGCGGACTCAGCAGCTCCGTCCTCCGGCCGTCATCGGTGGAGCACGGGGTCCGCTCCCGCCTCCACGGTCAAGACTGGCAACTTGTCCAACCGCCTTCTGGGTCAGAGCGGTGTCCCCGGGCACAAAAGGTGTGCTCCCTCCCCCCGAAGATCGTCCTTTTCCCAGTTTCAATCACGTGGACCAGGTGGTTGGTGTTTCACCTTGTGAAACGGGGACCATGGCCTGGGGGGTCCTGTGCTGACAGTGCCGGCTGAGCCTGTCCCCGAGCTTCCTCTGACAGGCCCGCCTCTTACAGTGGACCACCCAGAAGCACGCGTGGCTCAGCTCCTGTGCAGCCTTTGTCACGCATGTGTGTGTGTGTGTGTGTGTGTGTGTGTGTGCATGCGTGTGTGTGTGTGCATGCGTGTGTGTGTGTGTGTGTGTAAGTATGCTGGTAGGTGTGCTGCTGGTCTATATATCACTTTGGGATTTTTTTAAGTATTTTTATACCAAGAGAATATAAAATAATGGTAATAACCTAAAACAAGAAATGGAAGCTACGGGGTATTCTTTTATACTCAGCTCAAGATTATATTCAGACTTTTTTATGTATCTCACCGGCATAGAGAGAAACGGCTGGAGAACACATTTATAAAAATAAATACTTGTGTATGAACGGCTTCTTTAAACAGACCCTTTCCGTGAGCTCATCTGAGCGTTGACGTTGGTTCCTGTTTCTCAGGTGTTGGTGTGACTCTGCACCCCTGGAGCGGCAGCGGGGTGGTAGGTGATGGAATCCGACTGGGAAGCTGTAGGCTGTTCACTAGCCTAACAGGCTGCGAAGCTGTAGCTGCCTGGCCCTGGACCCGGGGTCCCCATTTCCTCTGGTCTCTGCTCTCCTCTCGCCTCCTCCCGCTCAGTCCCGCTCTCTCAGATCCCCTCTCTCCGGTCCTGTCTCTGCTCTTCTGTGCAGACCAGCTGGCTCCACAGGCAGGGGCAGCGTGGCTCCCACGTCCACGTCTGTGGTCTGAAACGTAGATTTTTTTTCCACAAAGTGTATGTCGGTGTCTGTGCGGGGGGCGGGGGGGGGGGTGTCTGTGTGCGCGCGCAGAGACGGTCACCAAAAAGACCCTTATCCCCAGCTTGTGTCGGGGTGCCCGCGGCCTCCGCCCACTCAGTGCCTGGTGCTGGCTGCTTTCCTCCTTCAGCTTCTTTTCCCCTCCTGCCCCCCATGCACCACCTCTCCCAAAGAACGGGCTTCAGCGCCCGGCTTCCCTGGCTTCCTTCAGGCCGAGGCCCAGGCTTCCCGGGCCCAGTGGTCCAGGCCTTCCCTGGGCTCGGGCCCTTCCGCTCCTGTGCCTGCTCCCAGGCCCCCTCCCTTCCTGGGTCACCCCCGGAGGTGTGGGAGCGTGTGCCCTGGTGTGGGCCCAGCAGCGGAGCGCAGGCTGCAGAGGGCCTGCGTCTGCTCTGGAGCAAGGCCCTTCCAGGTCTGGGCCTCAGCACCGCCAGGTCCCGGGGGGCCCATCCATCTGGGCCCTGGGGCGCTGGCAGCCAGCAGCCTGGCCAGGGGGGAGGCCCTGTGGTCTACCCGCTCTGTGTACTTGGCCTATTTATTTACCTTGAGTCGCACTTCCTCCCATAACACGAGCCCAACACTGTGCTTTGGCGAGGGCTGAAATGAGGCTGCACTTGAGGGGAGCACCTGGCACAGACGGAGGCTCACGGGAACGGACACGGCGTCTCTCACCAGCCCCCCACCTCTGCACACCCCCTCTCCACTCACCAGTCCTTTAATGTGGAAGGGTGTCTAGAGCTTATGTTCGGGGGACTCCTGAAAGGGCAGGCGCAGGGCCTGCTGGGAATCTGGCGTTCGGGAGAAGCCCGGAGCCAGAGCTGCGGCTGCAGGATCCCCTCCGCCCGCTGCCCCCCTGCGGGGAGGGTGGGACGCCTCAGGCTCCTGTGAAGTAAAAGGTACAGGCTCTGTAGCCCCTCATTTCTTGTGTTTGCTATAGGTTGCTTACTCGCCCTAGGACACCCCGTTCTCCTGGGCCCCAGGCTGTGTCGGGAGGGGCCCTGGGGACAGCGGCACTGAGAAAAGGCTGGGAGGCGGGAAGGGACGGCAGCTGGGATGCCTGGGGGAGGAACATGCTGGTCAGAGAAGTCCCCAGAGGGCTAGTAAACCGCCTGACTCAGTGGCTCAGAGGTGGGGCCAGAACTTTCTATCATCACAGCCGCCACTGCTGACCTGGGCTCTGCTCTGAGGACCACTGAGCCAGAGCAGAGGCGTGGGCGGGGTTTTGCCTGGATGTTCAAGGAACAGCCTGTTGGCCATGTGGCTGACAGGGAGGATCAGCCTCTCCTGTGGTGGAGGCAGGAGCAGGTTGGTGCCAGCCGGTTCCCGCCGCAGCCCCACCACTCCGGGAGCATCAGGTTGAGTGTGGGCGCCAAGGCCCGTGGGTGTGGGTGTGGGCTCTGCAGGCTGAGCCCACGGGGAGTGGCAGGTCCCACCCTCTGGACCTCCGGCACTGCCTCTCTTCCCTCGGGAATCCCGGCAGCGTCCTGGCCTGGCAGCCTTGTCTGCCGACAGACGACAGCGGAGTCTGGAGCCCAGACGCACTGTGGGAAACAGGCTTTCAGGGTGAGGGTTTTCAGAACCAGAACGGGTCTCCTGAGTGGAGACGGAGGAAGGAAAAGGAGCAGGCCTGGCCTGGCCCAGACTTGCTCGAGGCTGAGCTGCTGCCAGTGGCCAGGCCATTTAACCCATCTGTGCCTCGGTGTCTCCATCTGTAAAATGGGTTTAATAACCTCTGTTCCCTAAAGACTTCAGAGGGTGGTTATAGAGCCTAATGAGTGAGGTGCATTGAACTCCTCAGAAGAAAGGTGTAACGAAGTATAAAAGCACTATTGTAATTAGTTCTCGGGTTGCATCTTGTTTTAATAGGGTTACCATGACAACAGGTTTATTTGAAAAACATGTAAAAGGGCGTGGCTATAAATCTCAACGATCAGTAAATGTTTTTTGCTGCTTTCTGTTGTAATTAAGAACCTTTACCAATAGTCGTGCACCTTCAGCCATTGGTTCCGGTGACATGTGCGCAGTGTGCCTCTGCACCAGGACCGCGGCACCGGTTCTCGCAGCAGCGAGCGGCCCTTGACACACGACTCTGAATTAATGGACCGCAGTGCCTGGCTCTCCACAGCTCCGAGCGGTGGTTTCTCTGCGTAAAATGGAGATAGAGTCACAGAACTGTCGTTCCCCATCCACAGTTTCACTTAGCGCGGGTTCAGTTACCTGTGGTCCACCCGGTCCAAAAATACGAAATGGAAAATTCCAGAAATAAACAATGTATCAGTTTTACATTGTGCGCGTTCTGAGTATTGGGATGAAATGTGCTGTCCCGCTCCGTCCCACCAGGACGTGGTCACCCCTTTGACCAGAGTCTCCACGGCTGTCACGGTATCCCTCCCAGTGCTCGTGTTCAGGGCCCCCTTATGTTACTTAGCGAGGGCCCAAAGCGCCAGGGCGGTGGTGCCGGCAATTCGGACATGCCAGGGAGGAGCCCTGACGTGCTCCGTTGAGGGAGGTTTATCTGCAGGAAAAACACAGCATGTGTAGTGATTGGTGCTATCCGCGGTTTCAGGCACCCACGGGGGCCGGGGGGGAGGCCTTGGAGAAGGGCATTTGGTATGGACGCTGGTTACATCAGTCCGGGTTCTCCAGAGCACAGAACCAACAGGAGAGAGATTTCCTATAAGGGATCGGCCCGCGCGCTTATGGAGGCCGACAGGTCCCGGGATGAGAAGGCCGCAGGCTCCAGACCACGCAGAGCCCGAGGCCGCGTTCGCAGCCTTCCTGCTCCCGCGCCGCCTTTGGAACGCGGGTTCTCCTTTCTTCGCAGAGAGCTGCACCGCAGGCACCCCACGCGATTCGATGAGGAAACTGCCAGCTCACCCTTCGCCTGGGGAGTCCTCGGGGCCCCACCACCCACGGGTTCAGCTCGTGTTACTTTCTAACTCTCAGCTGTTGGGTTGCCATCATCCTCTGTGCCCTTGACCCTCAAATGAACTACTCCCAGCCCTGCAGGTCCCAGGAGACCGGTGTGTCGGCCACAAAGCCCGTCCCAACCAACGCAGAGAGCGGGGGAGGGTGGGACAGAGTGCCCCATGGGTCTGCCCTGTGGCCTGGCTTCTGGGACAGGTGACAGGCGGCATGCACAAGGTGGGGGGCCGGCCTGATTCTCGTGGGGCCGAGAGTGCCTTAAAAAACTGAGTGTCTGGTTACTGAGAGCGGGAGTGGCCTACACCTTGGTGAACTTGATCAAATATGTGCTAGAGTTCCATCTGTGTGGGTAACCATAGCAGCATCCTGGTCTGGGGGGCCACACTCCCCACCCGAGAGCCCCAGGTGTCATTGGCTCAGGTAAACCTGAAACCTGGAGCTGTCACGTTCTTCTTCACCCCTTATTTATTTATTTATTTATTTATTTTTTACTGATTTCAGAGGGAGAGACAGAAACATCAATGATGAGCCAAATCCGGTTTGGCTCAGTGGATAGAGCGTCAGCCTGCGGACTGAAAGGTCCCAGGTTAGATTCCGGTTGGGCACATCCCCAGGAGGCAGCTGATCGATGTTTCTCTCTCATCAATGTTTCTAACTCTCTATCCTTCTCCCTTCCTCTCTGTAAAAAATCAATAAAATAGCCCTAACCGGTTTGGCTCAGTGGATAGAGCGTCGGCCTGAGGACTGAAGGGTCCCAGGTTCGATTCCGGTCAAGGGCATGTACCTTGGTTGCGGGCACATCCCCAGTAGGGGGTGTGCAGGAGGCAGCTGATCGATGTTCCTCTCTCATCGATGTTTCTAACTCTCTATCCCTCTCCCTTCCTCTCTGTAAAAAAATCAACAAAATATATTTAAAAAAAAATCAATAAAATACATTTAAGAAAAAAAAAAGAGAAACATCAATGATGAGAGAGAATCATGGGTCGGCTGCCTCCTGCACGCCCCACACTGGGGATTGAGCCCAAACCCAGGCCTGTGCCCTGACCAGGAATCGAACCCTGACCTGGTTCATAGGTCAACACACAACCACTGAGCCATGTCTGCCAGGCTCTTTACTCGTTTTTAACTGTTGGAGGGCACGTCTAGAAAGCAGATTCTGGGAGCCCCACCGCTCCCTGGTCCCGCTGTCCTCCCTGCCCCGGCCGTCCTCCCTGACCCAGGCTGCCCTCCACTAGCCAGTGATCCTGCTAAGACGTTTGAGCACTGGGAGCCCAGAGAGGTGACCAGGCCCCGAGAAGCCTTCTCCGGTTCCTTCCCCTCGACGTGTCTGTGAAGGTCCCTGTGAGCACGACTGTGTGGAAAGGTCCTGAAATAGGAAACAGGGTCCCAGCTGAGTGTCTGGCTACTGAGTCTTTAAAAAACATGAAGAGCGTTTCCTTCGCGGCTGCCACGTGTGCAGGTCCTGCCCGGATCTGCACATCCTGATGACTCAGTTGGATTTCCCTCCGTCCCCCCGTCTTGCATGATTGTGCGCGTGAAGCTGGGGTGGCACCGTGAGCGCCCGAGCCAGCCTCGCTCCATCACGGCACCACCTGCCCGGAGCCGATGCTGGCCCCCTGAGCAGGCTTTGCCCTGCTAACCCGGCCGCTGCGGAGTGGAGACCACCATGCGGTAGATAGGTAACAGTGGCTGACCCTTCATGGAGGCCAGGGGGTTCTCTTTCATTTTAATTTTTTTAAATAGATATTTTTATTGATTTCAGAGAGGAAGGGAGAAGAGAAACATCAATAATGAGAGAGAATCATTGATCACTGTCTTCTGCACGCCCCCTAATGGGGATCAAGCCTGCAACCCGGGCATGAGCCCTGACCAAGAATCGAACCATGACCTCCTGGTTCATAGGTCAATACTCAACCACTGAGCCTCGCCAGCTGGGCAGGTTACTCTATTTGAACCACCCTTAAGTGCGCAGTTCAATGTGTAAGTACATCACATTGTTGCTCAAGTGTGGTGGGCACCCAACGCTGGCCATGCCCACGAGGAGAGCCACTGGTGGAAGGAACGTGGGCCCCCACGCTCAGACACCCCCTTCCAGACCACTGTGTGAGAAATAAGGCTGTGCCTCAGGCCCCTGGCATTTCCGGCTGCTTGGTGCTGCCGCTTTGCCCACAGGGCCACCCCAGGCCGGGTCTGTTGTGCTGCACCGTGCTCCCCTGGACGCGAGAGGAAGAGCCGTGGACGGGGTGTGGCTGGTCCCCAGGTTCTCCTGAGCCGCAGGCGTCCCTGCGTGCGGCCGCAGGTGGACGCTGAGAACGGGCCCCGCGGAGCCCAGCTCGCCCTCCACGTTCACCGAGGGCCACGAGTGGGTGTATGTGCTCCTGTCTGCCCACATCTGAGCAAACTAGTTCTCAAGGCCAGGCCTGGTCTTGCTCGACTGGGCACCCTGGGGGCCCTGCTCCAGGCCGGGCAGCAGGAGGGCACCGGGGCCTTCGGGCACATCTGCTCACGGGCTCGAACCACAGGAGGTGGCGCTTTCCTTGTCTGAGGCCGTGTTGGCAGGACCGGGCTGAGCCAGCTCTGAGCTGCCAGGTTCCAGGACCCTGCAAACTGCCCCTTGGTTGCCGGGGCGTCACCTTGCAGAGGCCCTGGGAGGGCCCGGAGTGTACCCGGCTCAGCTGTGGGAGCGCACCCCTGGCATGATGCACTTTGGGTGCATCCCGGCCGCATGGGTTACCATCGGAGTGACTTCCCTGCCATTTTCCCTGCTGGGCTGCGCACCACACGGGAACCTGGGTTTCAGGAACACGGGACAGAGTCTCGGGGTGCTGCGCCTCCCACAGCCCGGCCCTCAGTGCCGAGAGCTGGGCCAGGCCAGCGGCCCAGTCTGCGGGCCTCCGTTGGGCAGCCCTGGCCGTCAGCACAGCGGGCCAGTCGGTGAGAGACCCGCGGCCTCAGCGGGGAGGCCTCCAGGCTCGGCGGTCTGTGATGGGGAGATCCTGATCGGTTGAGGCTTGCTTGATAGGCTGGAAAAGAGGGTCCTGTGTGAGAGGGAGTCTGAGCCCCCAAAGGTGGGCCTGAGCAGGCCGTGTGCACGGTGCAAGGGCGGTCAGCGCCGCGGGGTCTCGCAGGGCCGTGGGCAGCGCTCTGGGCTCTGGTTTGTGGCGAGTGGAGTGTGTGTTGGTGGGGGACAGCCCCCAGGCCCCCCGCATAGCGACATCTGACGTCAGGATGCGTGCAAGGCCTCTCGCCTCGGCCTCATCCTGAGGGTGAGGGTGAGGGTGTGAGGGCAGCGAGGCCGAGCCGCATTATTGCTTCCTGGGGTGCGGGCGGCTTCCTGCCCTCGGTGAGCGGCCCCAGCGGCGGCCCCTCCCTGGAAAGGCTGCAGACGGAGTATCCGGCACAGCTGGCTGGGGTTTCCTCCTCATTGTTTGAAGAGCTCTCCGGAGTAAATATGGAAAAAGCCAGCGGGCGCGACAGGCCGCCTGACCCCGGGGTGTGCCAGGCCTGGGGGACCTGGCCTGCCCTGCCCCGGCCCCCCTCCTCCCGGCAGTGATACTGGGGGTGCCCCACCAACAGGCCTCACAGGAGAAGGGTAGCGTCATTTCAGGGGCAGGGGGATCTCCACTGCCCACAGCCATGTGGGGGCCTAGAGCCGAGCTTTCCCCGGGGTGACCGGCGGGGAGGGCTCTATTGCTAGAGGTGTTAGAACCAGCCCCCTCGCCGCCCGCCCTCACCCGCTCTCTTCCCTGGGGCGCCCTGCCCCCCGCCCCCAGGCACACCCCCTGCCCTCAGCTCAGCTCAGCACAGCGGGCGCTGCACATGGGGAGCCTCATGCGTCCCGTGTCCCGCGTCTGCGTTGCTGCCTTTACTCGTCCCCGCGTGAAGTCGGAGCAGGTTCACGTTCCACTAAAGGAACGCCTGTCAGAGAGGCGACCGCTGTCAACCAGGAGGGTCCCCCCAGGAGAGCTGCCCCCACCCGGGGTGGAAAGTATGGGAACAAGTGTCCCGAAGGCCTTGTAGCCACAACTGGGGGGTCTCTGTAACTAACGGGGACACGCAGGCCGGTGTCGTGGGGCCTGTCACCGCCCGGCGACTCCCTGGCGCACTGCCCTGCGCCCACCAGCGTGCCTGCCGCTCAGCGAGCTGAGGTCCCAGGACTCCCGCCTTCCCGTGGCAACCCCGTGCCAGCGTGCCCTCTGCCAGGGGACACCTCCCACCCTCCCGGAGCCCGTGTGGCCTCTTCCTGCACAAGCTGATGTGACCCAGTGACACGTGCCACTTCTGGGAGTCCGTGTTCCTCACGGAGCGGAGCGGGCGTCCTGCCAGGTCCTGCCTCCTCCCCGCGGCTGGAAGTCCCGCACCCGGCCCGCGCCCAGCAGCCAGCCTGGGCCCGAGGACAGGGCCGCCCCCGGACGAGGTAGGTGCTGAGAGACCATGCCAGCCGGTGGCTCGTGTGGCCAAGTGGCAGAGGCACCCCGGGCTTGGCATTTTCCTGAGGGGGAGCGTGGTGTGGCCTCTAATCCCCGTCGCGGCCAGCACCCCGTGGTGTTGGATTTGACTCGCTCCGACCCTTTCGGATCCTGCTGCCCACCCGGGCGGCACCTCGGTCTCCACATGACCTGCCCTCCGGCCTCTGACAGCTGCCGCGGGCTCTCGCCTCCCTCCCCGGGATGCCAGCTCACTGGTGACCCGGTTACGCCGAGACGGGCCTGGCCTGTGCCACTTCTCAGAGCCAGTCTCTCCAGATGGGAGGCCTCAGGCCGAGGCCACATGCGGGTCAGAGCCCAGGAGAGGAGAGGCCCCCGGAAGGAAGGGCTGGGGTCAGCCACCCGCGGGCGGGGTGCCTACGGCGGGTCCCCCGGCAGAGCTGTGACCGCACCTGGCCTGCAGCACTGCGGCCTGGACCTGCCAGCACCGCCCTCGCCCGGGAGCGGGGACAGTGTCAGGGCCACGAGGCTGGCTTTCTGTGGGTGGAAAGCAGTGGCTCTGACAGCAGCCTTTGCTTCCGACCGGGCTCTTCCCCAGGGCCTGCTGGGCGGACTGTGGGGAGAGGAACTCGCACGTTTTCTTCTCTGCCTCTCTCTGTTGTGTCTAGTTTCTCAAAGCCTACTTGCCTAATTCTGTCATTCAAAAGGAAACATTTGAAATAGATTCTTAGAACGGAAACCATTAACGATTAAAGATAAAAACTCACTCGACCAGCGTGGCCCCGTGGTTGAATGTCGACCCATGAACCAGGAGGTCACGGTTCGATTCCCAGTGAAGGCACAGGCCCGGGTTGCAAGCTCCATCCCCAGTGTGGGGTGTGCAGGAGGCAGCTGATCCATGATTCCCTCTCAGCATTGATGTTTCTCTCTCTCCCCCTCTCTGCCTCTCTGAAATAAAAAATTAAAAAAAGATACATGTATCTTGTGCTCAATTGCACCAGAAAAAGCAATCGTATTCTTACTAGTAGAACTGTTTTCTGAATGGACAGTGTGTGTGTGTGTGTGTGTGTGTGTGTGTGTGTGTGTGTGTGTGTGAAGTGCCTGCTGGGAAAATCTATTTTGTTTGCTTTCCGCTCCTGGGTCCCTAAGTTCTCTGCCACCAGGTCCCTGTGGGTCCCTGTGGGTCCCTGTGGGTCCCTGTGGGTCAGCAGGGTCCCTTCGCTCCCGTCTCATTGCCAAGGAGTGGGCGGGGCCTGCTTAGTTGGGACGTCTTGTTTTTATGAAGCCAGGGACTTCCGGCCCATTGCCCTCAGCCGTGAAAGCAACGCGTTCTCTGGGCCACAATCTTCGTAACCTGATCCCGGGCTCTGTCTCCTTTTTCAGAGAATGCCACGCCATACGCAGCCCCAGTGGCTTCCCGGGCTTTTCAATCACGCATTGTTCTAAAGAGGCCGTTTCCAGCCGGGAAAATGCCTTCTCCGTGTCCGCCCTGCAGTGACTCGTGAATAAAAGGAGTCCTTTGTGCCCGTCGCTATTGAGACATGATCTTCTCCAGGTCGGTAACAATGTCCCCAGTGTGGTGCCGTGGCCCAGCGTTACCCAACTGCATAGCAGCGTTCCCCGGAGCGATTTGTTGTCATGATGGGTCACATTTCACTGCTGTTTTCTAATACTGTGTGGTGGCTAAGGGGTATGTCCTGGTGTAGCACCATCTTCTTCACTGAGTGGCCAGATTATTATGACCACCCCGTCAGTACTTGGTTGGGCCACCTTTTGCCTTCAATACTGCGGCGATTCTTCTTGGCATTGACTCCACGAGATGTTGAAAGGTGATGTGAGGAATCTGACACCATGCCTGATGAAGAGCACTGTCCAGTTCTGTGAGATTGGATGGTTGTGGAACCAGCTGCCCGATTGATGGCTCTTTTAACTTCGTCCCCCAAATGCTCAATTGGATTGAGATCTGGTGATTGTGGGGACCGCCTAAGCAAGGTAAAGTCTCCCTCATGTTCCTGAAACCACTCCTGCACAATACGAGCGCCGTGGCATGGTGCATTGTCTTGTTGAAAGAAGCCATCTCCATTGGGATACGCCATCAACATGATAGGATGAACTTGATCAGCAACAATACTTAGGTATGTTGTGCCATCCAGACGTTCCACACGAATTAAAGGGCCCAAATCATGCCAGGAAAACATGCCCCAAACCATAACACTGCCCCCACCAGCTTGAAGGGTTGTACTCATGCATGTGGGGTGCATGCTTTCATGCTGTTTTCATGAAATTCTCACTCTGCCATCTGCATGATGCAACTGGAAACGTGATTCATCGGACCACAGGACATCTTTCCAATGCTCGACTGTCCAATCCTTGTGTTCCTGTGCGAACTGGAGACGTTTTATCTCGGTAACTACAGACAGCAAAGGTGTTCGAACAGGCCTTTGGCTTCCATATCCCATACGATGCAGCGTACGGCTAATTTGCCTACAAACGTCAGGTGGCCATAATTTGCCTATTCCAAACTAGTTCATCTTAGCCTCGTGAACTTTTTCTATTAAAAGGCCTAGCTGGTTTGGCTCAGTGGATAGAGCGTCAGCTGCGGACTGAAGGGTCAGTGTATTCCGGTTATGCCTGGGTTGCGGGCTTGATCATTACGTGCAGGAGGCTCGATCAATGGTTTTTCTCTCATCATTGTGTTTCTATCTCTTTTTCCCTCTCCTTTAAAAAAAAAAAAAAAAAAAAAAAAAAAAAAAAAAAAAAAAATAAACCCCGGCCCTGGCCGGTTTGGCTCAGTGGATAGGGCGTCGGCCTGCAGACCAAAGGGTCCGGGGTTCGATTCTGGTCAAGGCTATGTACCTCCGTTCCATTACAGCCTCCTCCCCGGCCCTCCGCCTGGTCAGGGCGCATGCAGAAGGCACACAATTGATGTGTTTCTCTCACATCGATGTTTCTCTCTGTCTTCCCCTCTCTCTTCCACTCTCTAAAAATCAATGGGAAAATATTCTTGGGTGAGGATTAAAAAGTTTTAAAAAAAAAAAAAAAAAGATAAGCCCGCCCTGGCCTGTGTTGTTCACTGGTTAGCATAAGCTGTCAGGTGGGGCTGCCTGCTCCCCCCCCCCCCCCCCACACACACACACGAAAGCAAGATGCTTTAGTCAGGGCATCCCAAGGGTTTGGAGGCTGGTCCAGGGGTGGACAGGGGCCGTGGGTGCAGAAACACTGGGAATGCGTGGCGTTCGGGGCCTGGAGGGGTGCTGAGCGAGGTTTCTGAGCGCTGGTGGGACGGCGGAGGGTGTGCAGTGGGCAGGGGGCTTCAGACGCAGAGTCTGTTATTCTGCCCCCTTATGCCTTGTGCTTTGGGGTCCAGTTCCACTGGGTGTGCACAGGAGCCAGTTTCGTTAACCCCCTCGTTCTTGTGGGGCCGCCTTGACTGAGTAGCAAGCCCCCCAATATCCGTGGAACCGTTCTGAGCTGCCTGTCTGTCCTGTCGGCTTGCTGGTCTGCTCCTGGCGGCACCGCGTTCATATCCGTGACTTTGTGCTCACAGGGCCTGTTGTGGACTCTGGCTGGCTGTGGGCTGGTCCTGAGCCGGCTCTGCCCCTGGAGAGGAGGTCTGGGAGGAACCCTGAGCCCTGTCCTCACGACCCCCCCACTCCTCTGAGGCCCGAGCCCTCTGCATGACCAGATCCTGGGGGTGGGGGGGTCATTGGCACCCACTCAGCCCTGAGAGGTGAGGAAATGACGCCGCTCTCATTCGGAAGACCACTCCCCAGGTTCAGGCGCCCGCATGGCCTCGCTGCGGTAACAGCGCTTCCCAGGTTAAGAAAGAAACGTTTTCCAGACACACGATCAGAGATCAAAGCTGCGGCTCCAGGGACAGGCTGGATGGTTTGGTCTGTCGGGAGCTGGGCTAGATGGGAGGGAGGCTGGAGGGGAGGGGAGCCAGCATCTTTAACCACGAGCAGCAGCCAGACAGGAGGCCCCTCTCTATCTCAGCCCCGGGCATTGCAATGCCAAATATGAAATGCCAGCCCAGCCGCTGACGGCAGGGTGGAGGGCACACTCGCTCGGAGTGGCTGTGGCTGCTCAGCCTGCAGCGCGCCCTGGAGCATGCTGTTCCCACGGGACGGACGCCCGTGAGGGATGGCGATGGAGAAGGCAAGGTGCAGGGGTTGGGTAGCTGCTGGCGGCCCTCGGCCCTCGGCCAGCCGGGGTAGTGGCTGTGTGCTCAGGAGACCGGCATGTCCTCGCTCCCTCTGGGGCTCGCCCGGCGGCCTCTCAGTGCCCTGGCAGATGACTCACAGCCTTCCAAGTTCCGGATGCCCGGACTGATGCCCAGGTGTCCGATCCAGGACGCTGGTCTGTCTGCCATGTGCCTCCAGCGTGTCTGGTGGTGGTTGCACTTTGACCTGCCCCCTCATTCAGTCACTCATCCCCCCACCCCCACCCCCCGCCACTGACCCTGGGTCCACCCTCGGGGCTGCTGGAGCCTCCCAGTTTCCCTGCGGTAACAAGCTCAGCCCGGGGGACCTGCAGGCAGCAACTGGGGGGTCGGGGTGGGGGATGGGGGGGCCTGTAGGCAGCAGCTGGAACAAAGGGAGGCCTGTTGTCATGAAGCTTTGTGGGCCCCCAGGAGCCCCAGACCGTGACCTCTGGATCTGTAGCTTCCTGCCAGGCCCTTCTCTTTCCTGAGCCTCCGTCTGCCTTCCTTCTGAGTCCCAGGCCCACTTTCCTGGCGGCTTTACATCGCTCCGAGCAGGATATCTGTCCCCGGACCCCCAGGCGCTCAGGGCCTCGTAGCCCATCAGAGCTCAGGGCCCCGGAGCGGCCACGCTGGGGATGGAGGCGAGAGGAGGCCTCCAGCTCCAGCCCCGGCTTCAGTGCCAATTTCGTCTACAGCAAGCATGTCAAACTCGCAGCCCACGGGCCACACGCCTCGTTTATTTGGCCCGTGTTAGCCTTTGAGTCTGACATGCTTGGTCCACAGGCTCCGGGAGGATAGCCAAGGAGATGAGGTTCCTGGGCGAAGCATGAGGGTCGGGAGACGCAGGTGGCTCAGCAGGGCGGGGGCCCACGTGTCTGCCAGACCAGGAGGTGACGGAGGCCCAGGCCAGCGGTGAAGGGCACAGCACCCACACCCTGTTGCGGGCAAAGCAGTGCTCTCCTGGGCGAGGGCCTCTTCTCCATCGAGGACCGGCTCCCAGGCTTAGCGTCCGCCCGGCAGCGGCTCATCACTGAGGGAGGTGGCAGGCAGGCACCAGGGCAGAGAAGGCTCATCACTGAGGGAGGTGGCAGGCAGGCACCAGGGCAGAGAAGGCCCGGAGCACAGGAGCATGGAGGTGCAGCTGCTCACACCCAGTGCCTGTCACTGGCCGCCCCGTCCCCCCCCCCCCCCACCCCCAGGGCAACCCCTGTGCCCATCACGGTCCTCTCCGAGGGCCACTGTCGCCAGTGCCATTGACGGGGTGACCCATAACTACATTTGCATCTGGCATCTCTGGGGCTGGCAGGCGCGCGCCCTCTGAGAGCATGGGGGGAGGGGGGCACGTGCATGCGCCCTCTCCGGCTCCTGCGTGGCCGACAGCCCCTGCCCTGTTGCCCCACGGGGACCTCCTCTTCCTGGGAGTTGGAATGGGGCCTCCCTACTCCAGAGCCCTCGTCCTTACTACCCGCACCGGTGAGGGCACCCTCGGAGGTGCTGGGGTCAGGACTCCAACATGCCTGGTTTTGGGGAGTTGTTGGGGGGGCGGGCAGATTCAGCTCACGGCACCAGCGGACTGAGTGGGGAGCCTGGGCCCGGGCGGGGTAAGGCTGGGTTTTCATGACCCGCGGTGCCGTGCCGGCACCTGCCGCGTGGGTCCCGCAGCACTGCGGCCCAGGAGGCCCAGGAGGCCCGGTGGGCACCCCCCCCACACCGCGCAGCACCTGGCCAGGCTGCTCCCTCCGCCCCGGACCTGGGTGAGCTGGCCAGGGCCTGGAGCGAACCTCCCGTGTGGACTAGCGGAAGGAGCAGAGTTCCTGCCACAAAAGCCGGTGATCCGGGCTCCGGCTGTGGTCAGAGGAAACAAACAAACATGCCAACAACCGCTTCTGGGGAGGACGATGAAGGGGGCGGGGGGCGGGGCCCAGGTCTGAGGGAGCTGGCCGGCTGATTACAGACAGTTCCTCTGGCAGGAACGTCAGTAAATTACAGGGAGAGCTGAGAGGGTGGCTCCTGGCCGCGCAGGCTGAGGAGGGGTGAGCCTGCGGCCGCACAATGCAGCCACTGTGTGCGGAGGAGGCCAGCGCCTGGCGCGGCCCGGATTCCGGATTCCGGCTGGAAGGATGGGCAGGGAAGAAGGAACTGGAGCCCCGGGGGTGTGGGGGGTCAGGGAATTTGTAGATGCGGAAAGAGCCAGAACCTACTGTTACCAACATAGATGGGAGGGGGTGGGGGGGAGGGCCTGAGAGGCAGAGGAGACAGGGAGCGGGAAGGAGTGGGGGAGAGAGAGACAGGGTGGGGAGAGGGCAGGCAGAGGGCCGCACAGGCAGTGGGGGTGTGGGGAGAGCCCTGCCCCCGCCTCACCAGCCGCACATTACTCACAAACCTGGGAGGATGTGAGTCTCTCCCCCAACTGGAGATCAAAGAGGCTGAGAGCCTGGCCATGTGGCTCAGGGGGGAGCGTCGGCCTAGGAACCAGGAGGTCGCGGTTCGATTCTGGTCCAGGGCACAGGCCGGGTGGCGGGCTCCATCCCCTGTGGGGGGCGCGCAGGAGGCAGCCCATCAGTGACTCTCTCCCATCATTGATGTTTCTGTCTCTATTTCTCTCCCTTCCTCTTTGACATCAATAAAAGAAATATATATATATTTTAAAGAGGGTTAGGAACTTCTAGAACAGGACGCTGTCAGCGGCCCTTACTCCCCAATGCTCTTTTCAGCGACCCCACCCCGCTGACACCCTTGGGTTTATTTCTCTGAGGGGGGTTTGCCCGCACCTCCCTCTTTCTGAAGCCTTCATCGGAGGTTTTGGTGCTGGGCCCGGGCCTGCCCGCATCACGGGGGCTGCGGGTGCCCACCCAGCGGTGCCCCTTCCGCACTCGCCTTGAGAATGGGCCAGGGCCGCTCCCTGAGCCCCCGGGGGCTCGCCGCCCCAGCAGGCGCTTTTCCTAATTGTCACCCTGGCCCTGCCTCACTGCCCTGTCTCCTGTGATCTGTCCCACCTCCCCTCCCTCCAGCCAGACCCTCCACCCAGCCCTCTCCAGCGACCACCCCTCTCCAGCACCCACCCCTCTCCAGTGACCCACCCCTCTCCAGTGACCCACCCCTCTCCAGTGACCCACCCCTCTCCAGCAACCCAGCCCTCTCCAGCGACCCAGCCCTCTCCAGTGAGGCCCTGCCTCCCGCCTCCCTCCCAGGCCCAGGGAAGCGTGGGAGCAGGGAGGGAGAGCGTGGGAGCAGGCGAGGAAAGCGTGGGAGCAGGGAGGGAAGCGTGGGAGCAGGGAGGGAAGCGTGGGAGCAGGGAGGGAGAGCGTGGGAGCAGGGAGGGAGAGCGTGGGAGCAGGCAAGGGAAGCGTGGGAGCAGGGAGGGAGAGCGTGGGAGCAGGGAGGGAGAGCGTGGGAGCAGGGAGGGAAGCGTGGGAGCAGGGAGGGAGAGCGTGGGAGCGGGGGAGGGAGAGCGTGGGAGCGGGGGAGCGAGAGCGTGGGAGCGTGGGAGCGTGGGGGAGAGCGTGGGAGCGGGGGGGGAGGGAAGCGTGGGAGGGAGAGCGTGGGATCAGGGAGCGAGAGCGTGGGAGCAGGCGAGGAAAGCGTGGGAGCAGGGAGGGAGAGCGTGGAAGCGGGGAGGGAGAGCGTGGGAGCAGGGGAGGGAGAGCGTGGGAGCGGGGAGGGAAGCGTGGGAGCAGGGAGGGAGAGCGTGGGAGCAGGCGAGGAAAGCGTGGGAGCAGGGAGGGAGAGCGTGGGAGCGGGGAGGGAGAGCGTGGGAGCGGGGAGGGAAGCGTGGGAGCAGGGAGGGAGAGCGTGGGAGCAGGGAGGGGAGGGAGAGCGAGGGAGAGCGTGGGAGCAGGCGAGGAAAGCGTGGGAGCAGTGAGGGAAGCGTGGGAGCAGGGAGGGAAGCGTGGGAGCAGTGAGGGAAGCGTGGGAGCAGGGAGGGAAGCGTGGGAGCAGGGAGGGAAGCGTGGGTGGGAGGGAAGCGTGGGGAGGGGGGAGCGAGAGCGTGGGAGCAGGCGAGGAAAGCGTGGGAGCAGGGAGGGAGAGCGTGGGAGTAGGGAGGGAAGCGTGGGAGAGGGGGAGCGAGAGCGTGGGAGCAGGCGAGGAAAGCGTGGGAGCAGGGAGGGAGAGCGTGGAAGCGGGGAGGGAGAGCGTGGGAGCAGGGGAGGGAGAGCGTGGGAGCAGGGAGGGAGAGCATGGGAGCGGGGGAGGGAAGCATGGGAGGGAAGCGTGGGAGCGGGGGAGCGAGAGCGTGGGAGGAAGAGCGTGGGATCAGGGAGCGAGAGCGTGGGAGCAGGCGAGGAAAGCGTGGGAGCAGGGAGGGGGAGCGTGGGAGCGGGGAGGGAAGCGTGGGAGCGGGGAGGGAAGTGTGGGAGCGGGGAGGGAAGTGTGGGAGCGGGGGAGGGAAGCGTGGGAGCGGGGGGGGAGCGTGGGAGCGTGGGGAGGCGGGGAGGGAAGCGTGGGAAGGGGAGGGAAGCGTGGGAGCGGGAAGCGTGGGGCAGCAGGGAAGCGTGGGAGTAGGGAGGGAAGCGTGGGAGCGGGGGAGGGAGAGCGTGGGAGCGGGGGAGCGAGAGCGTGGGAGCAGGCGAGGAAAGCGTGGGAGGGAAGCGTGGGAGCGGGGGAGGGAAGCGTGGGAGGGAGAGCGTGGGATCAGGGAGCGAGAGCGTGGGAGCAGGCGAGGAAAGCGTGGGAGCGGGGAGGGAGAGCGTGGGAGCGGGGGAGGGAGAGCGTGGGAGCGGGGGAGCGAGAGCGTGGGAGCGTGGGAGGGAGAGCGTGGGAGCGGGGGAGGGAAGCGTGGGAGGGAGAGCGTGGGATCAGGGAGCGAGAGCGTGGGAGCAGGCGAGGAAAGCGTGGGAGCAGGGAGGGAGAGCGGGGAGGGAGAGCGTGGGAGCAGGGGAGGGAGAGCGTGGGAGCGGGGGGAGGGAAGCGTGGGAGCAGGGAGGGAGAGCGTGGGAGCAGGCGAGGGGAAAGCGTGTGGGAGCAGTGAGGGAAGCGTGGGAGCAGGGAGGGAAGCGTGGGAGCAGGGAGGGAAGCGTGGGAGTAGGGAGGGAAGCGTGGGAGAGGGGGAGCGAGAGCGTGGGAGCAGGCGAGGAAAGCGTGGGAGCAGGGAGGGGGAGAGCGTGGAAGCGGGGAGGGAGAGCGTGGGAGCAGGGGAGGGAGAGCGTGGGAGCAGGGAGGGAGAGCATGGGAGCGGGGGAGGGAAGCATGGGAGGGAGCGTGGGGAGCGTGGGAGCGGGGAGGGAAGCGTGGGAGCGGGGAGGGAAGCGTGGGAGCGGGGAGGGAGAGTGTGGGAGCGGGGAGGGAAGCGTGGGAGCGGGGAGAGAAGCGTGGGGGAGAGGGAGGGGAGGGAGAGTGTGGGAGTGGGGAGGGAAGCGTGGGAGCGGGGAGGGAGAGTGTGGGAGCAGGGAGGGAAGCGTGGGAGCAGGGAGGGAAGCGTGGGAGCAGGGAGGGAGAGCGTGGGAGCAGGGAGGGGGAGCGTGGGAGCAGGGAGGGAGAGTGTGGGAGCAGGGAGGGGAGCGTGGGAGCAGGGAGGGAGAGTGTGGGAGCGGGGAGGGAAGCGTGGGAGCGGGGAGGGAGAGTGTGGGAGCGGGGAGGGAAGCGTGCTCGTGCTCTGAGTGGGGAGGGTCAGCAGGAAGTGGACCAGGCAAGGGGCAAAGACGTGGTTCCTCTGATTAAAGGGACGGAGTAGCCGCCGAGCAAACGGGCCCAGTGGGTCCGTCCCTAAAACTGGGGACTCGGAATCCAGGGGGCCAGCCGGAGTCTGCACCGCCTCCCCGCTCCACACCCCCACACCCCCCTCCCCGCTTCCATAGCATAAGTGGGGAGACCGGAGGTGGGACCAGAACACAGTCCCTGCTCTCAGCTAGCTGGGCTCTCACGCGTCCACATCCCGCACCCCCGCACCCAGGTTGGGGCTGGCCCCGGCCACCTGTGTCCTTCCTGCAGGCGTGCCCAGGGCTCCAGGGCAAGGGAGGAATGAGACACACACACACACCCCCCCCCCCCCCGAACCCCTGAACATCTAGCTGGAGGTTTCAATGGCACAGGGAGCAGCCCCGAGGTCGGCTCTGAGAGCCTGGGCCCCCTGCGCGGCCTCCCCTGAGCCGGACCCGGAGCGGGAGCCGCTGTGTTCAGGTTCCAGCTGCACAGGCGCCGGCGGGCCCCAGGGATCGTCCCAAACCTGAAAGTCAGCCCAGGCCACACCATGCGGGCCGCCCCCCTGCCCGCTGCCCACTGGGCCGCCGCACGCCACCCCCTGAGCACGTGTGTGCATCTGTCACTGAATTGCTTTTGTGCCGATGAGAGGAAGCGGAGCCCCGGGGAGCCTGGGAGGGGGCAGGGGCTCCCCGCACGCCTCCCCAGGCCGCTGACCCCGTGGCCTCTGGGCTACTTGCCTCCAGGCCGTGTCTGGGGCGGATGCCACTTTCAAAAGTTGCTGTACCTGGGACCGCGCTGCCGGCTCTTTCCCAGGCTGGCTTTGAAAACGGAGTGGGTTTTCCCACACCCGGAGACACGATGGAAAAGCACGATGATCACTCGCTTTTGTTGCGCCTGCATCTTTAGAGCTTCGGAGACGGTGGTGCAGGCCCGGGGACGTGCTCGCTGCCAGGCGCGCTCCTGATAAAGGGCTTTTGTCCCTGCGTCCCAGCCCCCCCTCTGGGCCGCCGGGCCTCAGGGTCTGCCCGGGCCAAGCAGGTCAGAGGTACAGACGCTGCTGGGGTTCATGTGCGCTGTGCCCGTCCACCCCCAGGGCAACCTGTCGCGGGGGCTGTGGGGCGGACAGCCTGTCTCCACGGGCTCCTCCTGTTCTTCCTTAACACAAGGACCCCAGTTTTATCTGGACACGTGGCTGCGGAAGCAAGACCGCATTCCTCAGGAGTCCTGGCTGCCCAGCGGGGCTGGTGACAAATGCCGTCCCAAGGTCTGTAAGCCACAGTGTTTGTGTGGGACTTCCAGGAAGTGCCCTTTAACGAGAGGCAGAGCCCGACCGGCTGGCTCGGGTTGAGCGCCGACCTATGAACCAGGAGGTCACTGTTCGATTCCCGCTCAGGGCACAGGCCCGGGTTGCAGGCTCGATCCCCAGTGGGGGGCGTGCAGGACGCAGCCGACCAGTGATTCTCTCTCATCACGGATGTTTCTACCCCTCTCTCCCTCTCTCTCCCTCTCTCTCCCTCTCTCTCTCTCTCTGAAATCATACAAATATATGTATGTATTTTTCTTTTTTTAAAAAGGAGAGGCAGAGAGCCACACTGCTCTCTCCTCCCCCCTGCTAGCTGGGAATCAGACCGGTGGCTGGAGCTCGGCAGCCACATGGGGCCATGAGGTGAGAGCTCTCTGCCGAGGGGGGCAGAACCACCAGAGCGAAGTGGCCCGGTCCCTGCCCGTTGTGAAATCACCCCACCAGCCTGGACTGCTTCCTTGTAGAATTTTGTGTGAGATAAATAAATTTTAGGGACTGGTATTAACATTTATTAAGTGCCTACCATTTGCCAGGGATGTTATGTACCTTCTTTAATTCAATTTTATATGATTTAACTTAACTTAATTTCCCCAACAACCCTGAAGTTGAGTATTATTGTCCCCATTCTACAGACGAAGAAACTGAGGCTCCGAGAGGCTGGGGAACTCGGTAGGTCACGCAGTGGATGAGAGAGTTCAACTCCCCAGTGTCCGACCTTCCCGCTGTCCTGCTGCTTCCCAGACCCTTCAGGGTCCGCTTGATTTTGCTTCTTATAAGGACCCCCACCTGAGAAAGTCACGCCGCCAAAGTCGCCTCACATTTGAGAAACCCAGAAACCCAGCCGTTTCCCAGGGGTTTGAAAAAAAACTTAAATGTTTTAATATCAGTGAATTATTTTCTTTCTCTGCGCAAGGAAAAGAAAGCCAATCGTCAGCGCTAATAAATCCAACTCAATTACCCTTATTACAGTGATTACTGTTCCTGCCGCTCTAATTGCCTCTCTTGGCCTTTTCATTACGAACCCGTACCTTCAAAGCTTAAAAACTCAGCCCCATTTTCACTTGGAGCTGAAATCTGGCTTTCACGGCCCGAGCGGGAGCCCCGGCGCCGGAGGTTCTGCTCCGAAGGCAGCCGGCCCAGTGCCCGAGCCGCCCCCTGCGCCCGGGACGGTGCCGGCCCGTCCGTCTGGACGACCGGTCGCTCCGCACAGTGGCCTCCGCATGGACCTTCGTCTTGCTGGGACAGGCCCTGCCTGGCCTAAGCTGGGGTCCAGCGGGGTTCTGGCAGCTCGTCTCGCTGAGAAACAGCCCCCGGGACCCACCCCAGGTCGTGAGAGGAGGCCAGGAGGAGGACTCAGAAGACCTGGGCATGCCTCCTCGCTGTCCCGGGGTCTTGGCCTTTGAGTGCCTCGGTTTCCCCATTTCTAAGAGGATCATAGTTGCCAGGAGACTCAGATGAGATCCGACGTGGGAAGCACTTAGGGAGAAGCGCTGGGGACACGCGACTCCGGGGCGCGGTTTCCCTCTCCCACGCCTGGGACGTTGGCACGGGTGGGTGTCCGGGCTCACAGGGCACACGCTCCGTGAGTCCTGCCAGCGTGTGCCAGGCGCCTCAGGCTCACGAATCACGGGCAGCAGAGGGGCTCCTGCAGGCACTGCCCTGGGTGCGAGCCCCGCCCCCGCCACTTCTCCAGGGGGCTCTGGGCGAGTCGCCGGCCCTCTGAGCCGGCTGTCACTCGTGTAAAATGCAGGTGATCATTGTGGGGGTGCAGGTGGGCACAGGCGGCCCTGAGCACAGCAGGCCGCTGTTGGTACGAGAGGGTCCACTTGCAGGATTCAGAGAAACAGGGAGCGAGGGGCGGGCTGGCGGCAGCCTCAGCCCCCTGACTGCCGGGTGGGCGGTGGGTGGGGAGGATGCGCCCGCAGGGGGACGAGAGGAAAGCGGGGCTGCCACTGCCTGGTCCTTTGTTACAGCAGCACCAGGAGCCGATCCCAAGGCCCAGCTCCCTCTCCGGCCACGGCAGCTGCGGGGCGGGGCCTGACTGCCAGTGAGACCATGTTCGGGGTCTTGCCCGTTGCCGCCCGGACCCCACGGCCAAGGAGCTGGGACAGGCCGGGAGCTGAGCACAGTCCCCGGGTGGGCCGGGCCTGGTGTGCGAAGGTACTTGCGCATGGCAGGATGGGCCGCTGCGAGGGGTCAGGCCCTGCCAACCTGGCACCCGGGGCCCCTCCCCCTGACTCACCTGGCAGCCGGCCCCCCGCCACTCACCTGGCAGCTGGGCCCCCCCCTGCTGTTCCCCAGGCCAGGTCAGACCCTCTGTGGAGTCACCCAGGACGCCCCCTTCTCTCCCTCCCTCTCCCCCTGCCCCCAAGGCCGGCCCTGGTGCCTGGAAGCCCCTGCCTGGTTGGTTTGCAGCCTCTGCCTGGCCTTCCTTCCCGTGGCAGCTGCCTGCCCCCCACACTCCTCACCCCCATTCCGCTCATCCCTTGGCCCTGCAGAGACTGAGCTCTGACTCAGTGACCCCTTCGCTCGCTCAATCGCTCACCCTTTCATTCACTGGTTCTTCACGCAACAGTGATCGATGGAATGCCCATGGGGCCAGGCAGCGTCTGATGCTGGGGCTGCATCTGGGAACCAAACAGCACGTTCCCTGCCTCAGCAAGTGCCATGCCTAGGGGCCAGGCCTAGAGAGAGTGCTGAGGAGGAGAGAGGGCAGAACAGGGCGGCAGGGGTGGGGGGTCTGCCATGTCTCTCGGGGACTCTGGAGGGGGGGAGTAGCAGGGGACAGCATTAACACATAGGGGTTCGGGCTGAGCAGAGGAGTGTGGGGGTGGGGAGATGAGCCAAGTAGGTAACTGGCGAGGGTGCCCCTGGCAGAGAGAACAGCTGGGCAAAGGCCAAAGGCTGCTCACACACAGTTGGCCCCAACACGTACCTGCTTTGAATGCGTGACGCGCCCCCAGATGGTCCGGGAGAGGTGCCCAGGGCTCTGGGCACTGGTCAGCGACTAGCTGGGGCCTGCTGTGTGGAGGGAGCTCCATGCCCTGGGCCCACAGAGGTCACTGAGCCGGCTCAGGCCCCAGCTGTGCCCACACCCCTCGCCTGATGCTCCCCTCACCACCCCCAGCACCAGGAACAAGTGCTTCCAAGGCCAGTGAGGGTTTCTGGTATCTGTCTGTGGACGGGCTTACACATCGCTCTTTATTTGGGAGGTAAATATGTACATTCCAGAAGACAGGAATCCCAGAGGGAAGGGGTGCGTGGAGAGAGAGTAACCCAGGAATTGCTCTGCATGTATGCACAGCCCATGGACACAGGCCGTAGGGGGTGAGGGCTGGGGCAGGGCGGGTGAGGAGGGCGAGGTGAGGGGAAGACATCTGTGATACTCTCAATAAAGATTAGAAGCACACGCACACGCACATGCACACATTTCAGAGATTTCCGGAAGTTACAGGAAGGTGCATGATATTAAATCCCTCGTAGTCTCACAGTTCAGGAGTCGTCTGGCCAGCATCCTGTGGCCTTCCTTTCCGTGCCGCCCAGTATTGTCCTGGGGGTGTTTTGGTGTCGTGTTGCCTGTATAACGTGCCCCTCGTTTGTTTAGCTTCTCAGTGCAGCATGAGCATGTCCCCATGTTTCTGCTGCTCTCCCAGTGGGGGTTTGATGTTCCCTCCTCCCTTCACTCAGTGTAGTGAAGGGAGGTGTAAGTGTAGAGCCCGCCGTGTGGGTGGATCACTGAGAACAGAGCAGTAACCGAGGCCATGTAGTCCCGCCCTCGTGTGGGTTCCCAGCCAATGGAAAGCTGGGTAGCACATGCCCCTTTGAAGGGTGACAGAGGTTTGGAGGTGCAGGACGTGCTCTGGGGGCGCCCACCTGGTGAGGAGAGCCTGTGAGGTGCTGATGCTGAAGCTGAGATCTGCAGACGGGGCGGTGGGGGGAGGGCATGGGGAGCGTGGGGGTTGCAGCTGGGAGGTGACGTTTCAGGCAGAGTGGCGTGTGCAAAGGCCCTGCGTGTGGGAAGCACACAGCACTAAGAGAAAGGAAGAGAAAATCCGATGGCCACACAGAGAAAGCCTGCCCCCGCCCCCGCCCCCGCCCCTGCCCCGCCCCCAGAAATCTCTGCAGGAAGCAATTTCTGCTCCTCCACTCCCTTCCCCAACTCTCCCACCCAGGGAAGCCCCACCTGTCACTCACCAGCCCCCTGGACTGAAGACCTGGGGTGTCACCTGTGCTGGGAACGTGGAGACGGGCGTGGTTGTGCGTTCGCCCAGGGCTCCCAGATGTAGGTCTCCCGGGATGGGCCCGGCTGTGAACCCTGGAAAAGGCAGGCCTGGTACTTGATCCACCCAGAAGGAAGGACAGCGCCCACGCCTATCTGACTTGTCTTCAAAGCGGGGGGCGCCCTCCTGGGCCCGTGCCCCACCTGGTGCTGGTGCTCAGAGCGCGTGGGTGTGACTTGCCGAAGGGATCGCCAATAGGGAGGCAGCTCCTCTGGGCCCAGGCGCACGGTCTGCGCCTCTTCCTGGCACGCGCGCCCTGATGGGTGTCATCTCCCGGAGGCCCGGGCTGGAGATGGGCACTGTGTCTGCCCGGCAACAGCTGGACCCCCCGCGCCGTCTGCATCCCAGTGGGAGCTTTCTCTTTTTCTTTCTTTTTAAAAAAATATACACTGAGTGGCCAGATTATGATGATCTCTGAACGCATAGTAATCTGGCCACTCAGTATATGTGTGTGTGTGTATGTATATATATATATATATATATATATATATATATATATATATATATATATATATATATATATATATATTAGAGGCCCTGGTGCATGAATTTGTGCATGAGTGGGGTCCGGCCAGCCTGGCCAGGGGGAGGGGACATGGGCGGTTGGCTGGCTTGCCTGCTGGTCGAACTCCTGCTCTAGGGGACAATTTGCACATTAGCCTTTTATTATATAGGATATACACTGAGTGGCCAGATTATTATGCGTTCAGAAATCATAATAATCTGGCCGCTCAGTGTATATTTATTGATTTCAGAGAGGAAGGAAGAGGGGGAGAGAGATTCTCTGTTAACATCCTATCTAATAATAGACAAATATGCAAATTGACCATACCTCCGACACACCCACAAGCCAGCCCACAAGCCACGCCCACCATCCAATCAGAGCGAGTATGCAAATTAACCCAAACCAAGATGGCTACAGCCACAGAGAGCAAGGTTTCCTAGGTAACAGAGGAAGCCAAGCTTTCCGCCTGCCCTGGCCAGGCCTAAGCCTCCACTCAAGCTACAAAGTTTCAATTATAGAAGGTAAACAAATTCAAACAAATGGCGGCAGAATGGAGCTTGAGAGAGCAGGCCAGGGTTGCCGCCGGCAACAGGGGAAGCAAAGCTTTCCTCACACCCTGGCCGGGCCCACCTGCTTAAGGCAACAAAGTTTCAGTTATAACCCCAACACAAATGGCTGCCGGCCTCGGAGGGAGCCCCGGGCTTGGCTCTGCTCCAGGCTACAAAGTTTCAATTGTAGAAGGAAAATAAATTCCAGATACCAGGGCCTCCTCTTGCGTTGCCAGGGGGCGTGGCCCACCTGCAAACCACCACAGGCCCCTCGCTCAGGCCGCCCCACACCCCAAGGGAACCCCCACCTGATCCGGGACGCCCTTCAGGGCAAACCAGCTGGCCCCCACCCCTGTACCAGACCTCTATCCTATCTAAGAAAAGAGTAATATGCAGATTGATCATCACTGCAACACAAAATATAACTGCCCCCATGTGGTCAAAGATCCTGCCCCCATGTGGACACAAGATGGCCACCACAAGATGGCCAGCAGGAGAGGGCAGTTGGGAGGCACCCAGCCTGCAAGGGAGGGCAGTTGGAGGTGATCAACCCTGCAGGAGAGGGTAGTTAGGGGTAACCAGGCCAGCAGAGGAGGGAAGTTGGGGGCAAACGGACTGGCAGCAGAGTGGTTAGGGGGTGATCAGGCTGGCAGGCAGAAGCGGTTAGGGGCAATCAGGAAGGCAGGCAGGCAAGCAGTTGGGAGCCAGCAGTCCTGGATTGTGAGAGGGATCCCAGATTGGAGAGGGTACAGGCTGGGCTGAGGGACAACCCCCCTCCGTGCACGAATTTCGTGCACCGGGCCTCTAGTCAATGATAACAGAGAATCACTGATTGGCTGCTTCCTGCACAGCCCCTACTGGGGATGGAGCCTGCAGCCCAGGCATGTGCCCTTGACTGGAATCGAACCCAGGATCCTTCTGTCTGCAGGCCGACGCTCTTTCCACTGAGCCAAACCGGCCAAGGCCAGGTGGGAGTTTTTTCCAGGGCAGTCGTCAACAACAGACATTTGTGGATTTAAAAAACCCAAACGGTTATGAGGGAAACTCATCTCGCTCGGAAGCCTCTCCTGGGGGCTCCCGACAGGCAGGCTCTAGGCTCCGCGTCGATTCATGCTGCTCTGCTGGGAGGTGAGTGGGGACGCGATGGGCAGCAGCTGTGACAGGACCTGACCCTCCCCCACCCAGCCAGGCCCCCCTCCGTCCTCTCCAGTCCCCACGGCATCCAGGAGGACCGTGCTCGGATGAGGGAGCATCGTATTGGCTCTAAGTCATCCTGACTCTGTCGTTCTGTTTGCTCGACACTTGGCTTCTCGAGGCTCCCCCGTCTCGGCTGGTCGGCGGCCTGTCGGGCAGTGAGGTGCGGGGGGCGTGCGCGGGGAGGCTTCGCCGCTCTGATAACAGACGGGTGTGACTGGCGCCGTCTCTTTCCTGGTTTCCTGCCATAAACATGGATGCGACGTCTAGCATTATGGTGGCCATCCCAGATGATGAGATGGCAGCACGAGGAAATGCCAGCTCGCAAGAGGAGTGATCTAGAAAGGGCCTGCACCCCCCCAACACCCCCGCAAAGGCCTGAGCGGAAAGCCCAGTACCACCGCCGTCTCCCCCAGACATGTTACACAGAGGAGCAAGCCCTGCTCGCCAGGCCTCTGCTCCCTGTGGTTGGAAGCATTCCCAATGATTTCTCTTGTGTGTCTAAACCCTAAGTTCCCTGCGGGAGGCCGTGTAGCTGTCACAGCCTCAGGCTGTTTAATCTGAGCACGCACCATGTCTGATGTGGCAGAAAAACGCCATGTGTCATGTCAGCGAACCTTGTCTTCTAGAATTTTCTAAGACTTCCTGTACTCCGAGTACATTCGTCACTAAGCTTGGAAGAAGTGAACCTGTGAGCGTTCAAAGCCCAGGACCTGTCGGGGGATGAGCAGGGCAGGTGCAAGGACAATCCCTGTCTCCGAAAAGCCCGTTCCTCTCTCCTGGCCTAGGTCTGCCGAGGGCCACGATCATTGTTTGCCAATCGCTCCTCCTTCGGCCTGTTACTTACAGCACAGGAGAGAGGGAGGGAATGCTGGCAACCCCCTCCTGCAAGGCTATCTTCACTTAGCGTTAAGAAGCCTGGCACAAACCCACTGCCCTTCCCAGCCCACTCCCTCACCGAGCCCCCATGTCTCCTGTAGTGCCACGCCGTTGGGGTTCGCTCGCCAAGCTGCGGGGAGCTCTTGCCTAGCGAAACGACTCACGGAGAAGAGTCCAATGTGGTTCGTCCTTGGACTTCCAAAGCTCAGGTTCGATGTAGCCCAACATCTCCTTTTAGGGTGGAGAAACCAGGGCCAGAGAAGGGAAGGCCCCCAGGAGGAGGCTGTGCTCCTGATGGCAAGACCAGCCCGCCTCCCAGTCCAGGGCGCAGCTCCCCGTTAGCACCCCCTTCTTAGAGAACGAGGAAGCAGCTGGTTTCAGGCCCAGGGATTTCAACAACTGTGGGTTATGGCATGTGCCAGGGCGTGTGAAAAAGAAGACTCCCCAGAGCCTCCCAGGGGTGACACAGAAACACAGAGATAGACACCCCAACAAAGCAGAACAGCCTCTGTGACGTCACCGAGACAGCAGGTGGTGAATCACTCGCTGAGCCTGGAGAAGTCAGGTGGTCGCTAGGAAACGTGAAAGGATCGCCGCGGTGAGTCAGCGGCCCACCCTGCGTGGAGTCTCCCCGGCGCTGCACCTCCCGGCTGATTCAGAGCCTGGGCTTTGTCTCCCTCCTTCCACATCCATGTTTCATATTTCACAACGGAGCTTCGCCAGGGAGGCCAGTGGCTCCGGAAGGCTGGGCCAGAGCCTCTCGCTCCTTCTCTGGGCTGTTCCGATGGGTGCGCTCGGCATGCACGCCCAAGGGAAACAACAGCTTCAAAGGCAGTCCTAACATTACTGAGGGCCTACTGTGTTCCCCAAAGGTACCCGGATGCCTGAGGTTTGTTTTGCTGACTAATCCTCATAGCAACTCTATGAGCGAGGCATTGTCCCACTTTGCAGACGGCATACTGAGGCTCAGGAGGATTACACACGTGCCCGGAGTCTCGTAGTCAGTAGGAAATGACAGAGGCAGGGTTCATTCCAGGCAAACCCATCCTGAGGCCGACCCTCTCCTACCAGGTTCAGAAGGCCTCTTCTGGAGGAGTATAAACAAAACTCTACTTCCGACGTGATAAACATACCTTCCAGAACGTCTTACAGTCAATCCAAATAATAAACCCTCTGGCTTAAGAGGAATTTACATTTTGCCTTAAATATCCCAAAATCCATCCATGTCAACTTTCAAATTTTAATCTTGCCTGATACGAGGAAAGAGTGTAGTACAAGCCTTGAAGAGTGGCCACACTCCTACCTTTTGCTGTTGAACCATTTTTCTTGATCTTGCTTTCTGGTTCCATGTATTGCAGAATGTTCAATGGATGTGTAATACTCCTCCGAGATGAAGGGAAATTTCTTCCTCATTGTTTGCCTGAAATCTTGGCTTGTGTTCATCTTATTAAACAAAAGATATGCCCCCCCCCCCCCCCCCCCCGCAAATGCCCCCACATTCCGCTACTACAGCTCCTTTAAAGATCTCCGTTGCCCGTGGCTCCCAAGTGCGGGCCATCCTGAGTGGCTTACATGCAGCCGTGCCTGCCCACGGGTTGGCAGAGCCCCGGCCCTCCTGGCGTTGGCCCCGACCTTCCTCTAGCCTCCTTGCCTGCTCCCAGACCTGAGAGAAAGGCAGGACCCGGGCAGTGGCCGTGATGGGGGAGAGGAGAGAGCTGAGGCCAGGGCCCTCCTGGCTCCTAGTGGCTGCGCAGGAGTGTGTTTCTCGTTCCTGTAGACCAGAGGAGCTGGGGTGGGTGAGGGACACCCAGCACAGCTCTTGGAAGACTCCTTTGTTCAGTGGAGAGAAGGCTTAAACGTCTCTGTTACTCCTTTGGTTGACCAAACGAGGTTTTATGTATATATATATATTTTTTTTTTTCTTTTTTTAACATATTTTTATTGATTTCAGAGAGGGAGAGGGAGAGAGATAGAGAGAGAGAGGAGCATTGATGATGAAAGAGAACCATTGATGGGCTGCCTCCTGCACGCCCCGCACTGGGGATGGAGCCCACAACCCGGGCCTGTGCCCTGACCGGGAATCGAACCGTGACCTCCTGGTTCCTAGGTTGATGCTCAACCACCGAACCGCACTGGCTGGGCTGGTTGACCGTGTTTTCACTTAACAATCCCTGGCCATGTGGAAAGTTCTGGAAGGCAACCTTTTGTTCCATACTGATGTGGCGCGCTTTGGGGGAGGGCTCCCGGCCATCCGCTGTGCTGGCCCGGACCACGTAGTGGAAACTCACCCAGAATAATATTTTTCAAAGTCGCTGTGCCCTTAGTGGGCGGGGCGGGGAGAGAGCCTCTTCCTCAGGAAGTGCCAGGGGAGCCCCATAAAAACGCAGTGTGACGGCCGCCGAGCAGGTCACTTATCTCTATGCACTAGCTCCACTGTGTGACCCACACCCCAGCCACGTGCATTTTTAAGGTTTAAGTTAGTCTACGCCCTGGCTGTTTAGCTCAGTGGATAGGGCATTGGCCTGTGAACTAAAGGGTCCCGGGTTCAATTCCAGTCAAGGGCACATGCCCAGGTTGCGGCTCGATCCCCAGTAGGGGGTGTGCAGGAGGCAGCCAATCAATGATTCTCTCGCATCATTGATGTTTCTATCTCTCTCCCTCTCCCTTCCTCTCTGAAATCAATAGAAAGATAAAAATTAAGTAATGAATGAACCAATCTACTGAGCACACACATATCCAATTGCCTGTGGGACTCAGGGCCTCAGGGAAGGGCCGGGCCCTTGGCCTGCAGTGGGAGGGACGCCGCGCTGACCCGGTTTCCCGCCTCGGCGGCCCCGCGTGGCCTTGAGGGACTGTTGTCGCGCCGCGCCTCACGCAGTCCCGTGCTCCCTGGGCCCTGTTGTGAGGAGGCCTCGGCTGGCCTGGGGGGTGCTGGGGAGGAGGAGGGGGTCTCTGTGCCCACTGGGCTGTGGTCACCAGCTCTCCCCACCACGGCCAATGCCCTCCCTCCTGGTGGGTCTTGGCTCCCCCGTCGGAGCTCTGGTGAAGTCCAGCCTCCCCCCCCTCAGGCCGTGCACGTAGAGAAACCAGCGCCAGCTGGCCCGGAGACCTCGCTGGGAACGCAGAGCCTTCGGGGGAAACAGGAGAGCAGCCTCCGGGTCTGGGGATGAGCAAAGATTGCTTAAACACAACACAGAACGTGCTCACCATCGGGGAAAACGAATACGCTGGCCTTTGTTACAATGAAGAACCACCATTCATCACAGGGCACCGCGAAGGCGCGATGGCTATGCAGAGAAGTGACTGTATTCAGAATATGTGTGTGTGTGTGTGTGTATTTTACCTATATGTTTGTTTGTGTATATATATATGTATATGTATATGTATATGTGTGTGTGTGTGTATTTTACCTATATGTTTGTTTGTGTGTGTATATATATATATATATGTATATGTATATATGTGTGTGTGTGTATTTTACCTATATGTTTGTTTGTGTATATATGTATGTATGTTTTTATTGACGTTTAGAGAGAGGGGAAGGCTGAGGGATAGAGAGAGAAACATCATGGATCAGCTGGGCATGTGCCCTGGCCGGGAATCGAACCGTGACCTCTTGGTTCCTGGGCAGCCGCTCAACCACCGAGCCACGCCGGCCGGGCCACATCTTTTCATTTCTCTTAGGTAGTTCCCACAGGGGACTTCCTGGGTTTGTACAGTAAAGTGATGTTAAACGTTTTAAGAAATCAACAAGCTGGTTTTTCTTTGAGGTGGCTGTGCCATTTCACAAGTTTTTAAACATGGTTGTCATTCTAATCCGGGGACAGTGGCCTCTCACTGAAGCCGTTTTAACGTGCATTCCCCGCCCCTCCCTTTTGTAAGCAGCGATGCCGTGAGAATTCTGCTCGGTGGCTGTGTTTTCCGCGATGTCCTCGTCGGTCTGGGTGCCGGGGCTTCTGGCCGCGCAGAAGGGGTGTGAGGATAAGGTGACCAGATCGTCCTGCTTTTGGCGGGACAAAACCGATTTTTAACAATTTTTCACCTTATGTAAGGGTCCCTCCGCCTTCCTTTCGGGGAGCGCTGGCGACGGCGTGAGGCGCAGGCTCCTCTTCTCTAATGTTTGGTGGACGTGCCGGGAAGCCGCCTGGGCCTGCACTGCTCCTGAGGGGCGTTTTAAAATTACCAATTCCGTTTCTTTACGAGTCTCTCAAGATGATTTCTTTCCTCTTGAGTCGGTTTTTGTCATTTGGTGTTTCTAGAAATTTTTCTTTTCCATTTGGCCTTTCCAGCTTCGTCCTTCCGTTCATCCATGTATGCAGCAAATAGCAGCGCCCACTGTGTGCCAGGCGCTTTCCGAAGCCGTGGGGCGCAGCCGCGGTGGAAACAGGTCCGCCTCAGGGGGCTGCTGTGCCGCCAGCCCCAGCGCCTGCCTCCCTCCCGCACCTGCTGGGCCCCGCGGCTCCCGTGCGGTTCTCCCCGTCACCACCGCCTGGCCTGGCATGAAGCCCGCCCGCCGGACGAGGCTTTTAGAGCCGTCTCTTTAAGAGAAGCCCCCGAACTCCGGCGGGGCAGGCCCTGTCCTTGGCTGACCCTCGGTCACCAGTCAGGTTCATCAGATTTCAGGGCATTCGGCGTGGCCAACTCCCACAACGCCGGGGTCTCCTGACCCAGGGCTGCTTTGATCCGTCCCCTCCCCTGTCCCCTCCTTAGCATCTGAGGGTGCCCAGCACGAGGGGGGCAGTGGGGAGGTCACAGTGGGCCGCCAGAGGGGGTGCTCCTCAGGGCCAGCTCCTTCCCGGTCCCACAGCGACGGAGAATCGAGGGACCAACCGGAAAAGGCCACCCTCAGGAAACCCACGCTGGCCACGGAGGGAGGTCAGCACGGGCCAGGCCAGCCCGGACTCCGGCCACCCACGTCTGTCTGAGCTAGAGACTCATGCGACCACAGGTGAGGTCAGCGCTGGGTGAACCTGCGTGTCCCCGGGGCCAACGCGCCCATGCTACAGAGCAGCAAACTGAGGCAAATCGGCCGAGTGTGGGCCCCGGGTTTCGAGCGAGGGAACCCTTTCTGCTCAGCTGTCATCAGAGGCCGAGGCTTTGTGATCTCCCTCCGGTCCCCGGTCCCCCAGGTGCCTTCCTAGGCTGGCGCCCCCCTGGGCACGTTCCTCTAGGCGTGGTGGTGAGCCTGGACCCGCTGAAGGTGCAGGGCTGGGGGCCTCCCTGGTCTCCCACCGCCTCAGCTCTGCCGGCATGAAACGTGCCTGTAACCCGCTGAGCGCTCTGGGCTCCCGGGAGGAAAACACACTCACCCTGGGGGGGACTTTGGACTGAGGGCCTCTCACTTCCCAGCAAGTGTTTGTTTTGAATATATTTTTATTGATTTCAGGGAGGAAGGGAGAGGGAGGGAGAGAGAGAAACATCAACGATGCCAGAGAATCATGATCGGCTGCCTCCTGCACGCCCCACACTGGGGATCAAGCCCACAACCTGGGCCTGTGCCCTGACGGGGAATCGAACCGGGACCTCCTGGTTCATAGGTCGACGCTCAACCCCTGAGCCACGCCGGCCGGGCACGTCTCAGGAATTTTTATCTCCTGGTCACAAAGGGGAGGAGGACCAAAGCCAGGAGGACTTGCCTTGGGGTCCGATGGCTTCAGGGTGTCCGGCGTGTGGCCGAGACAGAAGCAGACCCAGGACACGGACTGCGGCCAACGCGTCCACCTGCTTCTGTACCTGATTTGCGTTGCTTAGCGACAACAGTCCTGGGAGGGGCCATTACTCTCCCATTTGGCAGACAAGGAAACTGAGGGGAGCACCTGTCCTGCCTGGGTCACCCTGTCCAGGTCCCTCTGGCCAGTGAGCAGGGGTGAGGCATGCCGCACTGAAGCAGCGTGGGCCCTTTCACTTTACAGGCAGGGAAACTGAGGCTCGGAGGGAGGACTGAGTTGCCCACAGAGGGTCACACCGCTGGCCCAAAGGCCCCGCCCAGCCTGTGAGCCCGAGCCCAGCGGTTTTTCCCAGCCTGGCCCGCTCTTCCCAGACCCCCTGGCTGACACCCATGACGGAGGCCACCCCGGGTCAACCCCTCGGTGTGGGAACCCGACCTCTGTCAGAGCCGGCGCGGTGCAGGCGGCCCGCGGGAGGGACCTTCCCAGGCGCTGGCACGGAACTCGGCCATTCGGTACTTTCGGCTTTTGGCAAATCCTGAAATCTCCCCTTTTAATTGCTTAATTCTCTGTGTTCGTTCATTTTACCCAGGCTAGCCTGGGGCTCTGCGGCCTGGCATATCAGAGAGCTTTGTGCTTTTTAATAATAATACTTCGCGTTTACAAAGTGCGTTTCATCTCCAAAGTGCTCTGCGGGTTCCCTAATTAATCGGAACGCCAACTGCTGCCCGGGCAGGTTTGACCAAGTCCTCAGGCTCCTAATTGTGAGGGTGTGATTCCTTCTGCTGCCCGACCCCCGACTCCCTCCCTGGGCCCCCATTTCTGTCAAGGTGAGACTCTGGACCCCTGGTCCTGGCTCGGCCCCTGGGGAGCTGGGGACACGGAGGTGTCACCTCCGGGATCCGTGCAGGTGGACCCGGTGCCGGGTGGACACGTGGGGCCGAGAAGCAGAGACTGGGGCACAAGGACACGGGGACTGGGCGCCTGGAGGGGCTGTGAGGGGCGGAGAGGGGAGCCCCAGGCGGGTGAGGCAGAAAGGCGCCCTGGGCAGAGGGAACAGCCTGTGCGAAGAGGTGGCGTGAGAAGCAGGAGCTCGGGCTTGAAAGCGGGAGGCACGGAGGCACGGAGGCCGGGCCCGGCTGAGCAGGGCCTGCGCTCGGCACAGACCACGGGCACGGGGGTTCTGCTTCTTGGAGATCATTCGCCAGCAGCGACGGGCTGAGTGAGGGCAGGAGGGGAATGGAGAGGCCTGAGCCGGGCAGACGGAGAGCACAGGGATCTCAGGGGCGATTGACCGGACTCGGCCCACAGTGACCTGGGAGTGAGGGGCACGGGAGGCACGGGAGGGACAGCCCGCATCCCCGTCGCTGCGGGAAGGGCCCGGGAGGGTGGTGCCTTCCTGCCGACTTCCCCCGGAGAAGCCGCGTGAGACGGAGCAGCCCTGAGCAGTGAATGACCCTGTGGGTCTGGGGCTTCAGGGTCAGGAGAGGTCAGGAGAGCAGGCCAGGGCAGGGCTCGACGTGGCAGTCGCTGGATGCAGGTGCCACTGGCCTGTGAGTGTCCTGGCTCCCTGGGGACATCAATGAGGGGCGGGGAGGGGGCTGGCGTAGTAAGCAGCTGAGATGAGGTAGGCAGGATGGGGCCAGGTCAGGACCAGGTCAGAGCAAGGTCGTGGCAAGGTCAGCTGGATAGGACGGTGCCATGGAAGCCGCAGGAGGAGGATCCAGGACGGCGCTGGCGCGGCAAGGCCAGGACGAGGCCTGCAGGGGCTGCTGCGTTGGCCTCGAGGGTTCTGGGGAGCCCGTGTCGGGAGGACAGGCGGCTGGCGGGGGCCGGCTGGCGTGGAGGAGGAATGTGGCGGGAAGGCGTGTGCGGGCCGTGGCCGATGGAGGACAGAGTGAGGGGCTTTCAGAAACGGGGAGAGACTCATGCAGGAGAAGAGGGAAGAGCCTGGCGGAGGGTCTGTCTCCCACCTGATGGGGCGCTGAGGGCGCACTCCGGGGGCGCTGCCGGGAGTAGGCGAGTTTGAGTCTGTGGACGTAGGTTTTCTGGGAGGAGGAGGAGGAGGCGAGGGCTTCCATGTGGCTGAAGGACCTGGCCCACCGGGCATCAGAGGCCGTGGCCCAGGCCGGGCATGCCCACCTCCTTCCGCAGGGCTGGGAGGAGCCGGGCTGCGGGATGGTTCCACCACCTGGAGGCGTGTCCATACCTCAGGGGCCCGCTGTGCCCATCGAGGGCCCCGGTGTAATTCCCACCTCCTCCTGGGGAGCCTAAGGGTCCAGCGGGGGCTCCCTGACCACCCCCCCCCCCCAGGCTCCCACAGGGACGGGGCTCAGCTGTTTGCTCAGGCTCCCTTCCTATTGGACCCGCCAGGGGCTCAGGGAAGAGGGCTCCCCCCACCCCCCATCCGTCCTGTGAGCTGGGGCAGCATCAGGGCTCCGGAGGCTCGCCCTCATCCCCGGCTCCCCACCCAGCCTCCCAGAGGGCAGAGGCAAGGCCTAAAGCTCCGAGTCTGTGGGCCGCCGGGTGCAGGGTGTCACCTCCCAGGGCCCCCCGGCTCCCTGCACCCATGGCTGGATGCACCCCGGCCTGAAGCTGGTGGGGGTGGGACAGAGAGAAAGGTGCCCGGGAGCAGGGGCAGCGGCAGGGCCGGGCCCTCGTCTGTCTGTCTGTCTGTCGCAGAGACAAGGCCCGCTGTCTCCTGGGGCTGGGCCGCTGCCAGGTCTGCGGCGACTGGAGCCGTTGCTGCCCCGAGGGAGGGGAGGCACGTGGTTCCTGTCTCCACTCGGGGTTCTGACTAAGGGGGTGTCAGCGCCCCGGCCCCGCAGCGCCCCGGGGCCTGGGAAGGAGAGGAAAGTGCACGGAGCAGCGAGGCGGTCCCAGGCCGGCCTGTCATGTAATTACCGTCCGCTGCGCCTGTGCCCGGCACGCCCTCAGCCCTTCCCGGATTGTCCCGCTGACGGCTCGCCGCAGCCCGAGGAGAGAGGTGCCACTGGGCTTGTCCTCACCCCACAGGGGGGAAACTGAGGCAGGCTGCAGTGCAGCAATGCCCGAGGTCACGGCTCCAGAGCCGGAGCCAGTGCCCAGGGCCGTCCACGGGAGGGGCTGGACACCGCGGCTCAGGACACCAGGGGCAGGGGTGTCTCCTGACCCGTCGGGGGCTTCCTCGTGGCAAAGGGAGCACTTGAGGCCGGAAGCGAGTGCTCGATCTTTTCCTTTTTTTTTTTTTTTTCCCTCCAAACAGTGTCAGACGCTCCTTTGTTTTCCACAAGCACGCTGCCTTTAGCCAGACAGGGAAGCCCCGTCCGAAGATCCCGTACTTCCACGGGCCTAACAAGTGACTTCCCTCCGTGACCGTGGATGCCTCGTTGCACTGAAGGGACCCGTGGTCCCCAGCTCCCACCAGGAGGGTCCCACGCGGGGTCCTGCCTCGGGTTCGAGTCGATAGCAATGGGCAGAGCCCTGGTTTAAAGGCATACCGCTGTCTCATCGCGCTGCCTGTCTTTTTAACCACAAACGCTTACTCCGTGGAAATCTTATCTGGGATCCCCAAGACATAAAGCAGATAAGAAAGGGCTGCTGCCAGCCCAGCCGGCGTGGCTCAGGGGCTGAGCATCGACCTGTGAACCAGGAGGTCAGGGTTCGATTCCTGGTCAGGGCACGTGCTTGGCTTGCGGGCTCCATCCCCAGTGTGGGGCGTGCAGGAGGCAGCCGATCAGTGATTCTCTCTCATCACTGATGCTTCTCTCTCTCTCCCTCTCCCCTCCTCTCTGACATCAATGAAAATAAATTTTGAAGAAGAAAACCCTCTGCGAAGGCTCTTCTTCACGCACGGACGCCCTGCTTCAGGGTCCGCCTTGTACCTCTTCCCCGTTCACACGTCCTAGCGTCCGTCTGGGCCAAGGCTAAGGAGCAGGCGGCTGCCCCCCGTGGCTGCCTGGGGCCGGGGGTCTGGCCGTCTTGGCGTGGGAGCGGCCACACCCCCTCTCGCCCGCAGTGGACGCGTTACCGCCGTGGGCACGGGAACGTCCGTCAGCCGCCCTGCCACCGGAGCTGCCGCAGCTGTTACATCACAGCCAGCACCCCGCCGCCTGCCACTCACCTGAGCGCGTTGGACGACGCCCTGGCCCGGCCAGACCCGTGAGACATCATGACTGTCACTCCCCCAGCTCCCCACGCGGCCGGCGGGCCCCGTCTTGCCTCAGCAGCTGGGCTCCTGTGCGTCCCGAGCTCATTACGGGGAGTGTGTGGCGTGAGCAGCCTCGCTGTCTCCGGGGTGAGGCGGCTCCGAGGGCTGGCTCAGGGCTCCCGGGTCTGGGGCTCCCTCCCAGGGGCCTCTGGACCAGCCACCAGCGGCCCCGGCAAGGCCTCCGATGGCCGTGGCTGAAGTCATGCAGAGGGGCTGTGCTGGGGCGGGTGTGAGTGTGGGTGCTGTGACTGCGAGCACAGCCCAGCTTCCCTGAGGCGCGGCGGCAGCTGTGACACGGGGAGAAGGATGGGTCTACGTGGTGGAGTGCAGGTCCCAGGAGATAAGGCTTATGAGGCCCTAAGCCCAGGGCTCGGCTCCGAGGGGCCTTCCTCACGCAGCGCCTGCCCGCACGCCCGCCAGCACGGCTCCCGGAGCCTGGAGAGTCTCTCCCGTCACTGTCACTCACACCGCCAAATGCAAATGCTCTTCTCGGAGAGACGCGGTGTGGAGGAGAGAGAAAACAGCGTGATCTTTGCATCATATTTTTAAAAATCAAGTTGGCCTGGCCGGCATAGCTCAGTGATTGAGCATTGACCTCTGAACCAGGAGGTCACAGTTCCATTCCTGGTCGGGGCACAGGCCTGGGTTGTGGGCTCCATCCCCAGTGGGGGGCGTGCAAGGAGGCAGCCAGCCCATGATTCTTTCTCATCATTGATGTTTCTCTCTCTCTCCCTCTCCCTTCCTCTCTGAAATCAATAAAAATATGGATGTATTTTAAATCAGGTTGGGGCAACGGGTGCTGAGGAGGGTGAGCCGGAAAAGGCCGACGCTGATAAGTATGAAAGCGAGGTGGTGGGCGTGTGGGGTATGGGTGCTCTTCCGTGTGCTTTGTATGTTTGAAATGTTCACAAGAGAACAGTGGAATGGAAGCCATGGTCAGGCCACCCCGGGAGTTGATTCAGGGCGCTCACACGGACTGAAACGGGGTGCACTAACACCAGCCTTTCCCGAGGGCTGACTGTGGCAGGCGGGGGTCCCGGTGGGGAGGGCAGGACGCCCCGCCTCGGTGCTTCTGGGTTCAGAGCAGAGACACAGGCCGCCGGGCCGTGACCGCGAACGAGGAGCCCTGCAAAGGAGGGACGTGTGCTCCAGGCGGCAGCTCGCGCAGGGACAGCCTTCCAGCGTGGGAACAGCCTGAGCACGTGCCGGCGCACAGCGGCCCAGCCATCCTGGACCAGGCTGCTGTGAGGCCGCGGCAGGTGACACCTCAGGGCAGCCTGCGGGGGGCTGGGCACCGCCGGGGCGAGAGGAGGTGAGAGAAGGGCGCGCAGCTTTAGAGCCTTCACGTCTCGGCTGTGGGAGATTTGGGAGCCGGCGAGGCGATGAGGCCTGAACGGGGGCTGCTGGGGTTCGGGCAGTAACAGCAGGACTAGCATCTGACTTGGAGGTGGGGCCAGGCCGCTGGGGGTGCCTCCGGCCCCCCGCTCCTAGCTGCGGGGACTTGCAGAATCTGAATACTGGGGAGGAACATGCCACCTTTTGGCTAAAAGTGAAGCTGCCGTTGGAACCTTCCAGAAAGTGATGCCTGCAGTTCAGCCGTGACGCACGCGGAGGTTGGCGACTTGAGCGAGGAAGTGACAGTGGGGAGCAGGTCGGCCACTCAGGACCTCGATGGAGGGAGAAGGGCAGGGTCAGAGGGCAGGAAGGAGAGAGGGTGTCATGGAAACCAGCGGACTTGGCAATGCGGCCGACCCTGGAGACCTCCGCCAGAGGGGGGCAGGGGCAGGGCCGCGGCCGAAGTGCCGGGGGTACAAGCCGCCCCGCCGGAGCCGGCCCTGGCTCCCGATGGGAAAGTGGTGAGTCCTGGGAGCAGGGAGGGGAGCTGGGCAGGTGCTGCGTGTCTAGGCCGCGGGGGAGGGCGGGGAGAAGGGGGTGAAGACACACCCGGCCTCCGCAGAGGGCCCCACCCCTCTTGTCCTGCCTGGGGGTGCACCAGCGCCAGCCTGGGCCCACTCCACCCTGCTGAGCTCTTCCCGCACTGACACCCCTGGAGCTGAGACGGCGCAGAAAGGCCACGTCTGAAGACGGGGTTCTGCTCCCAGCTCCCCAGCCTTGGTCTCCCCATCAGTGAAATGGGCACAGACAGGCTAGTTGTTGCTGAGCTCGGGCCAGGTCGCACGTGGGAGCGCTTGGCAGGTGGTGAACCGCGTACGTGGGCACGGGAGGGTGTGGACAGCACTGCCCGACCCACGGTGTCTGCCTGCTTCCTCCCTCGGGGCCTCAGAGCCTCCGGGCCGTCTGGAGAGTCCCACTGCGGCGCCTGAGGGGTGTGCAAAGCTGCGATGGTCTTCTGCTGCTTTGGTTAATCCTCACCCGAGGGAATTTTTCCATTGATTTCTAGAGAGAGTGGGAGCGAGAGGGAGAAACAGAGAGAAACATGGATGTGAGAGAGACACATCGATTGGTTGCCTCCCATACATGCCCCAACCGGGGCCAGGGATCGAGCCTGCAACCAAGGCCCATGCCCTTGACCGGAATCAAAACTCGAACCCGGGACCCTTCAGTCCACGGGCCGATGCTCTAACCCAGTGGTCGGCAAACTGTGGCTCGCGAGCCACCTGCGGCTCTTTGGCCCCTTAAGTGTGGCTCTTCCACAAAACACCACGGCCTGGGCCAGTCTATTTTGAAGAAGTGGCGTTAGAAGAAGTTTAAGTTTAAAAAATTTGGCTCTCAAAAGAAATGTCAATCGTTGTACTGTTGATATTTGGCTCTGCTGACTGATGAGTTTGCCGACCACTGCTCTAACCACTGAGCAACCATCCAGGCTGCAATGGTCTTCCTTTCACTGTAGCTCGCCTCCAACGCCAGGGAGCCCGTGGGCCACGCGGTGTCTCCTCCTGCCCTCACCCGCTGTGCCCGGTGCTTTCTGGGTGAGTCAGTAGGACAGTTGGCACATCCTCTTAGGCAGCCATCCTCTCTCCCGGGGCTTCCCCCCTTGCCAGGATGTGAGCTGCAGAGAGCCTGCCCTCCGGGGCCTGTCCCCCGCCACTGCCAGGCTGCGCCAACACCGGCGGTGCTGTGGGTGCGCCCGGGGGCGGGGACGCGCCGGGCAGGAAGGCCCCAGGCGGCCGCCTCGGGGGTTCTCACCCAGAGCCCGGGTTCTCCGAGGGCCCTCTCATCTTTTCTTGTTGTTGTTCAGGTGTCGAGTGTCGGCCCAGGGGAAAGACAGACGGACATGGTCTCCTAACCGACGAGGTCCCGTGGCTTCCCGGCTAGATGCCTGCTTCCATCTGGGTAAAGGCCTCAGTGCCTGGCAGGCAGCGCACGACTTAGGGCCTAGGAGGTAGCTCGCGACCAGCCGGGCGCTGACCCACCTGCCCCCAGGTATTTATTTATACACAAGCCCACAGCGGCAGCGTCTCCCTCTCCCACTTCATTGTTTTGTTAGCTGAGATAGAACTCACATACCATCAAATTGCCCTTTGCATGTGTACAATCCAGTGGTTTTAGTATATTCACAAGACTGTAACCATCACTAGCCACCCAATTCCAGAATCTTTTTGTCACCCCACCCCTATTAGCAGTCACTCTCCCTTCCCCCATCCCCAGCTGGCCACCATGAATCTACTTCCTGTCTCGATGGGTTTGCTGACTCCAGACTTGTTATATAAATGGAGTCATAGCATGTGGCCTTTTGCGCCTGGCTTGCTCACGGAGCATCATGTTCTCAAGGTTCATCCATGTTGTAGCAACATCGGCCCTTCACCCCCTTCTCATTGCCGAATCGCGTTCCCTTGCGTGGCGAGGCCACATTTGTCTGTCCATTCGTCAGTGGTGGACATTTGGGTTGTAGCCACTTCGGGGCTGTTCTGAAGGACACTGCTATGAACACTCGTGAACGAGTTCTTATGTGAACACTAGAGGCCGGTGCACAGAAATTCATGCACTGGAGGAGGGGGCGGTCCCTCAGCCCAGCCCAGCCTGCTCTCTCTCACAGTCCGGGAGCCTTCAGGGGTGGGGGGCGACCCGGCGATCAGGGGAAGGTGACACCCCCATCACACCTCTGCTGCTGCCACTGCTGGCAGCGCAAGCCTTGGCCAGCCCTGGTTACCTGAGCCTCGGGCGGCCCTGGGCAGCTAGGGGGCTGAGGGTGGGTCTGGCTGTACCGTGCACCTGCTGCCTCCCCACTCACCCCCAGCGGGGCTGAAAAGACTGGGGGACTCTGGTGGGGCTGAGGGGTCTGGGTGCCGCCATCTTGTGGCTATGGGCGCCACAATCTTTGTGACGGTGTGACAGTCAATTTGCATATTCCCTCTTTATTAGATAGGATATGTTTTCAATTCTCTTGGACACATGCCAGGGAGGGGATTGCTGGGTCATATGGTAACTCTGTTTATGTTTTGAGGGCACTAACCAACTGTTTTCCAAAGCTAACACAACATTTTACATTCCCAACAGCAATGCACGAGGGTCCCCATTTCACCACATTCTCTACCTCTTATTGATTATGGGCTTCTGAGTGGGTGCGAAGTGGTAGCTCACTGAGGTTTTGGATTGCATTTGCATAATGGGCAATGGTGTTGGACTTCTTTTCATGAGCCTACTAGCCATCGGTATACCTTCTTGGGAGAATGTCTATTCAAGGCCTTACCCAGCATGTCAAACTCTCAGCTGGCGGGCCACAAGTTTGACGTGCTTGCCTCAGCCAATTTGGATCATTTGTCCCTTTATTGTTGAGTTGTAAGAGCTCTTTATATATTCTGGATACTAGAGGCCCGGTGCACGAAATTCATGCACGGGTAGGGTCCCTAGGCCTGGCTGGTGATCAGGGCCGATCTGCAGGGTGACCGTTAGGGTGATCAGGGGGACCCCGCTGGCACCTGCCTTGGCCAGCCTGGTGCCGCCTGCTTACTGGCCCTGTCCCCCCAACCCTGCCGCCGCCACCACTGGTTGCCTCCCTCTATGGGGCTATTGGTGGGGTGATGGGGGGACCCCCACTGGCACCCGCCTTGACTGGCCTGGGGCAGCCCCTGCGTTGAGTGTCTGTCCCCTGGTGGTCAGTACGCCTCATAGCTACCAGTTGTTCCGCCGTTTGGTCTATTTGCATATTAGCCTTTTATTATATAGGATGTGTGTGTGTGTGTGTGTGTGTGTGTGTGTGTGTGTGTGTGTGTGTAATTAAATATTTGATAGTAGTAATGAAATACTCAATTTAAGGCCTGGAAAATGAAGTTGGAGAACTCTCCCAGAACTAAAGCCAACGGGGAAGAAAGACAAGAGAACTAAAGGTCTAGCTGAGGAGGCCCATTAAAAAACAAAACAGGACATTCCAAGACCATCTCCGGAACCAGAGGGCTGCGTGCCCAGCATGAGGCCCAGTTCCCGCACCGCGATGGACACAGACCAGTGGCGCGGCGTTCCGGGAAGGTGGCCGGTTTCAACGCGTTTGCCTCTGCGATGGGGGAGCAGAGAGCCGCCGGGGGGTCCCGGCGGGAAGGCTGTGCAGATGGATGGCCCGAAGGAAGGAGCGGCCTTGCCTCCCAGCCGCTCCGCACCCCTGACCACGCTCCGCCTTCCCTCCGCCGGGCTGAGGTTCCCGGAACCGATGTCACAGCAGGAAACACTGGTCTGAGGGCTCTAACCCCTGAGAGGCTCCCTGAGGGCCAGGCCCAGCCCAGCGCACAGCTCTCTAGGGGCCCAGCCCCTGCTCCCTGGGGAGCTGCAGACGGAGAACGGCGTTCAGGAACAGGGAGCTCACGGCCTGGAGCAGAAAGGGAGCTTTGGTGGCGCCACAGGGTGAATTCGTGGTGGGGGAGGGGTGCTTTAGATGCATCTTGGCTGAGACAACAGGTGTTAGCATCACCCCCCCACACACACACACACACACACACACGCACACACACGCACACACACCCGTTGGCCTTTGAAACCACCTGGTGCAGAGCAGTGACGTGTGTTCTGAGGCAGGTTGAGCGATGCACACACATTTGCTCTGGGGTTGGTGTGAGGATGACCTGGGCTGCCTGTGTCTGCATCGTGAGCGCAGGGGCAGGACTCGGGGGTGATGGCTGAGTCACACGGGCGAATGGGAGAGGCCTTCAGCCCGGGCGGCCAAGAGCAGCGGGTTATGCAACACAAGCCTGGTGAGCTGGCCTTGAGATGAGTACACTCTCAGCAATTATTATTGTTGTTATCATCATCACCGGTAACTTCCTCAGAGGACCCGATCAAACAAGGGTCGTTGGCAATCGGGCCCTTCAGAGGAAGGCCCAGCCTGCTCTGCGGAGGCAACCGGACAGTCCCTCGGTTTGCACGGCACTGGGTGGCTTATACTCTGAGTGGCCAGATGATGATGATCTCTGAACGCATAATAGTCTGGCCCCTCAGTGTAAGCAGCCCCACCTGCATGGTCTTTTAGATTTTGATCCACACAAGCAATTGTATAAAGAAAACCGGCATGATTTCCCCCCTTTTATGACCAAGGAGTTGTAGTGTGGCTCAGAGAGGCCGAGAGACGTGCCCACAGTCACACAGCAGGAAAAGGACAGAGCCACGGTGGAGCGGACCTCCGGCTTCCCCGCCCTACGCTGGGCTGCAGGGGCCTCTTGCCAGGTGGCACCGTCCTGGGCTGCAGGGCAGCAGGGACTTTAGATAAAATAAAACACTGTGGTATGGGTCGCTCTATGGAAAATACTCTTACCCAACAAAGAAAACTCAGAAGCTACTTTAAAAAAATAAAGAGAGATACATTTGTCAATATTAAACTATTTAAAATTATTTATAGCCAAAGATACCTTAAACAACGTGTCAATTATATGTATTTACAATCCAGAGAAAGAGAATCGCTTCGTATCTGTTATAAACAAAGAGTTCTTACAGATTAATGAAAGACAATCACCCAATAAAAAACGGACCTGGGATATAGGAAAGCAATCCACAGAAGAGCAAATTCAAGTGGCGGACACAATTTTTCTTACGATTCTCGAACACTCCAGTGGGATGGAAATGCAATTTATAAAGACAGTGGGATCATTCTGCACAATTATAAAACTAGCAAACTTTAAAAAGAGCAATAGCAGCCCAGCCAGTGTGGCTCAGAGGTAGAGCGTCGACCTATGAACCAGGAGGTCACAGTTTGATTTCTGGTCAGGGCACATGCCTGGTTGTGGGCTCAATCCCCAGTGTGGGGCGTGCAGGAGGCAGCCGATCAATGATTCTCCCTCATCATTGATTTTCTCTCTCTCTCTCCCTCTCCCTTCCTCTCTGAAATCAGTAATTTTTTTTTTTTTTTTTAAAGAGCAATAGCAACGTTGCTCTTGGAGATACGGGACACGAGTACTCGATGAGTAGGTACAGTTCATGGCAACATCTATTCCAATAAACCATACCCTCCAGTCCACAATAATTCTGTGCCTGGGAAGCTAACCCACAGAAACAAAGCCATCAGCGCCTCAGGCTTTATCTTCAGGCATTACAGCGACCGCCCTGGGAAGCGGCGGGAGCGTGAATACCTATGGGCAGGGGAAGGCTGATGAAGCACGGGAACTCTCACCCTCCAGGAGTGTGGAATCATGAGGACGAGTCCGTGAGTGCCGTGACGATGGCTTCTCTGGGAGAACGGGTGAAACACCTGGATGGAGTCCAACCTCGTTTTTTTAAACAATGCTATGAAAACCCTCGATGCTTGTAGTCTAGCCATGAGCAAGGAGACTGTCAGGTTGTCAGCATGGATGTCCTGGGGAGCTGCTGTACTTGGAACTGAAAGGGACAAAGTCCAGCCTGCGTGGCTCGGTGGTTGAGCATCGAACCAGGAGGTCACAGTTCGATTCCAGGTCAGGCCACATGCTGGGGTTGTGGGCTCAAACCCCAGTAGGGGGCGTGCAGGAGGCAGCCAATCCATGACTCTCTCTCATCATTGATGTTTCTCTCTCTCTCTCTCCCTCTCCCTTCCTCTCTGAAATCCATAAAGATATATATTAAAAGAAGAAGAAGAACGGGGCATGAAGGGCTGGAAGAAAAAGGAAAGGGAGGAAATTGCCCCCAAAGAAAAATAAACCCAGTGCGGCCAGGGGTGGCATGTTCTGGGCCCTTTTCCTTGGCCCAGACCCAGGGGGAGTCCAGTGACATCTGCCATTCCTGGCAGGAGGGGACACGCCGCGGGCTTTTTAAAACTCTGTTACTTAGCAAGTGGGAACGATCGCTGAGGCCCGGCTGAGCATGCTCAGTGCTTCTCAGGAGGAGTCGGAAAACTGCTCCGGTAGCTTCTCCAGCCGGACGGGTAGCTTCTCCAGCCGGACGGGACGTCGGTGGTGGTCTCACCGGCCGCTCCCTCACCAGGTGCTGAAATGCGGTATCTCGTTGCCTCCCCGCCTGGAGCCATCCCTCGGACAGCCCCCTCCCCGCCAGGCCTGCTGGCCCCCCCTCCCACTGGTCCGTGAGCCCCTCGAGGGCCCAGATGGCAGTCCCTTCCTTTGTGGGAGCCCCAGAACCTCTGGGGGGCTCCGTGCAGCCAGGCCGCTCAGGGAACGGACCGAGATGGAAGCAAAGGGCGCCGTTTTGTTGGCCCAGAAGCGGATTCCTATCCTCTCTCCTTCGGGGAAGCCGGGGCCTTGGGGGGCTGATCTCTGAGTGCTCCTCGGGTCCCTAAACAGCCGTGAAAACGGAAGCATTTTCAACCCGACTCTGAACCGCCGGTGCCATTCCGAACACGGCGACGCTGCTCCGTTTTGGTCTAGAAATTAATGTCAGAGGAAGACGAATGGCAAGAACATCGCGCCCTTTGAAAATCATAAATTCTCTGATCAAAGAAGAATGTTTGGTAAACTTGCCTGGAGTTAAACTAATTGGTTGGTCAAGACGTTTGAAGTTCAGAGGAGAGAGGGCTCTCTGGGGAGAAGCCATTTGAATAATTGGCATCACGTGGCTGCGTTCCGACCCTCCTGGGGAGATGAAAGAGGCCCCCACCCCACCTGATCCCCTCCGCCTCTGGACACCTGGAGAGGCGGGTGGAACTGCGAACTCTTCCCCGGAACAAAGAGAAACCAGGGTGGAGGGGCGCCTGGTCCAGGCTGGGCCGCGGGGGGCTGTGCCCGGCAGCGCTGGCCTCGGGGGCCCGGTCATTCTTGGGGGGCTGCCCTGAGCGCGGTGAGCTGGGTGCAGCATCCCCGGCCTCTCCCCACGGGAGGCCCGGAGCTCACGCCCGCCCTGTGTGGCAACAGAAATATCTCAGAGGTTGCGGGACGCCCCGGGAGGCCAGGCACCCCACTGAGAGCCGCCGGGCCGGCCCCTGCGCCTGCTCCGCGGCTCTCAGCACAGACGGGCCCTGAGCTTCAGTCCCGAAGGCGCTGGCAGCTCCCCTGGGCCCGTGCGGAGCCAGACGGAGGCTGGGACGGCGAGTCCTGCCCACGTGTCTGTGGGTTGCACCTGAGTCCCCGTCCCCTCTTCCCGTGACCTGGGCGAGGCCTTTCTCTCCGAGCCTCGGTCTCCACCGGCGGGCGCGGGGAACGCCTCCCTGGTATGGAGGGGACCCCGCGAGCCCCCGCGGGCGTGGCCAGCACACGCAGGGCTTGCTGAGCAGTGGCTGCGCGCACGGTCCCACGTTTCCTTTTACACGCGCTGCACACGCGCCGCTGCTCGCTCTCGGCACAGCTCGGCGCTCTCTCCACGGCAGGAGGGACGTGCCTCACTCCTCACAGCCCCTTGCATCCTGACAGGGGACACTGAGGCCCGAGGCCCGTCCGTCCACTGTGCCCGGCACATGCGGCGGTGGGGGGAAGGGGGTCTGCGGGGCCACGGGTCAGGCCGGGCTTCTCGCCACCGTCACAGACAGGCCGCTGCCGCGGGGGTCACGGCTGTCACGGCTGTGCCGCGCCCTCCCTGGCCCAGACAGAGGGTCGGAGCCCCGCAGGGACCTGATCCAGACCCTGGGCCGTGGGCTAGAAACCGTTAGGCAAGCCCTAAGCCTGCTGGCCCCACAGACAGCAGCCCCAGGCTGGGAGGAGCGTGCACCGTCCGGGCCGGGGCCCCCACCTTCAGGGGCAGGAGGCAGGGGATCCCCCCGGAAGGGCTGCGGGCTGGGGGCGCGGAAAGTGGGGAGACGTGGGAGGGGAGCCCAGGGAACCAGGCTCCGCCATCCATGCTGTGTGGCCTCAGGCACGCTGCCTGACAGCACTGGCCTCAGCCCTCCTCTGCCGAACGGGCCCCCCCTGCCGGTGTGGGTGCGGGGTGGGGTGAGGCTGGGCTCTGTCACCTGTGGGCACTGACGGGGCGTCTCGCGCTTCCGACGGCCAGGTGTCCTTGAAGGGTGCGGCTCAGACCTCACCAGGCGGCTCCGGCAGGGTGGCGGCCCCGGAGGGTCTCCTCTCTGTGGGCCACGAGGACAGATTCATCTTCCTCTCCTTTCCCATCAGCAGGAAGTGCAGCGGGAAACGCTTTCCTGAAGGTAACATGCAAGTCCTAACGCTTTGCCTCAGAGGTTCCTGTGGGGATCGGTGACATCTGATGGGACAAGCGCGCTCAGCGAGGAGCTGGCAGAGCCGGTGGCACAGGGACCTCCCTGCGGGCACCTCGCCAAGCGCAGGGCACTGCCTGGGGGGAGGGGTCCCCATTTTCCAGAGAGGAAACGCCACTGCTCCTGAAGTCACAGAGAGTGAGCAGCAAAGCTGAGATTGGACAAAAGTGACTAGAAATTGTTGGCTCTTCACTGTCCAGAGGAAGCGGCTGGGTGGGCTGGACCCCATGTCTACTTCCAGGACCCTTCATGTGCCCCCTCCTCCTCCAGCAAACAGCTCCCCCCACTCCCTCCAGCAGACCCCTCCCCAGACACAGGCTATAATTTCCAAGTCTACATGTATTTTTTATTTATTTTAGAGAAAGAAGAAGAGGAGAGAGAGAAACATCGATTTGTTGTTCCACTTATTTTTGCATTCATTGGTTGATTTGTGTCTTTTTTTAATTGACTTCAGAGAGGAAGGGAGAGGGATAGAGAGACAGAAACATCAGTGATGAGAGAGAATCATTGATCAGCTGCCTCCTGCACGCCCCCCACTGAGGATCTAGCCCACAATCCAGGCATGTGCCCTGACAGACGGGGAATCGAACCATGACCTCCTGGTTCATAAGTCAACGTTCAACCACTGAGCCACACTGGCCGGGCAGCTCTGGCGTATCAGGACAATGCTCCAGCCGAATGAGTTCTCTGGCCAGGGCCTACATGTATGTTTTAAATCTGCCCAGTAAGTGGGGAGATTGCAAGACTCTTCTGCCTCCCTTGCATCCTCCGTGCATCTAACATAGAAAGGGGAAGTAAACATGACCTTTTTCAGTGCTGGCTGCTTTACCTGCATGGACGAGGCGGCCCCAGGTCATAGCATTCACCCCACATCTCACAGCTCACGGGGGCCCCACGCCGCCTCTGCTTCCCCAGCAGAGAACCACCCTGAGGCCGGCTCGTTCTGCCCACCCCGTCGCAGGACTCCCCAGCCTGGGACACGCGCACAGGCGGGCTTCCAGGAGATGAGAGTGACCGGCCGCACAGATCTCCGCACGCAGGCCTTGTCTAGAAGCTCTGTCTCTCGACTAACCGTCTGCTCACTTTTTAAACGAAGGCAACTGACTGGCCAGCACCACTTGGGGCAGGTGGAGACGGTCTTTCCTTTTTTTCCTATGAAGAAAGAGGCCTAGAGCCCGGCCGGCCTGGCTCCGTGGCTGAGCGTCAATCTACGAACCAGGAGGTCAGGGTTCAATCCCTGGTCAGGGCACATGCCTGAGCGGCGGGCTTGATCCCCAGTGTGGGGTGTGCAGGAGGCTGATCCATAATTCTCTCTCATCATTGATGTTTCTCTCTCCCTCTCCCTTCCTCTCTGGAATCAATAAAAAAAAAAAAAAAAAAAAAAAAAAAAAATTTTCTTTTCTTTTTTAAAGAAAGAAAGAAGCCTGGGGGTGTGAGCTAGGCGGTTTTGGAGAGGGGGGGGGGAGATGGGTGTTTGAACTGAAACTACAATGCAGGATGGCAACACCTCATTTTTCCTTTATTTTTAATTATTTTTTTTAATCCTCACCCGAGGATATTTTTCCATTTGTTTTTGAGAGAGAGAGTGGAAAGGAAGGAAGGAAGGAGGGAAAGAGAGAGAGGGAGAGAGAAACATCAATGTGAGAGAGATACATCAATTGGTTGCCTCCTGTACACCCAGACCAGGGCTGGGGATCAAGCCTGCAACCGAGTTACATGCCCTTCACCGGGAATCGAACCCTCAACCCTTTGGTGGGCAGGCCGGCGTTCTAACTACAGACCCACACTGGCCAGGGCAAAACATGTTATAATTTTTAAAAATTATATGAATTAACCTCTGGACTTTCTGGTTAAGCTTTCTGTGACTATATCTGCCCTTGTTTCTGCTTGCACAGAAATTAAATTTTGCCTTTTCCTGCAAAACGATCTTTTATAGCCTCCCGGGTCATGATAATAATGCTGCTACTTCTGCAGCGCCTTTTATCCGGGCTCAAAGCACTTCATAAACTTTAATTAATTCTTGCAACAAGCCCCGTGAGGTAGGTAAGTATTATTATCCCCATTTTACAGATAAGGAGAGCGAGACATGGAGAAGTTAAGCAATTTGCCGAAGGCCCCAAAGCAGTTAGTAGCTGAGTCTGAACAAGACCACAGAACACAGAACGCCCGTCTCAGCCCTCCCAGGGCCCCAGGGCGTGATTGATGGGGAGGCCTCGATCCACGGCAGCGCCCGTGTTAAGTACATGTTGTACCGCTCCCAGGCATTATGAGGAATTATTCGGGCTGACTCACATGTTTCTCCCGCGGGTACTGGCCTCTGTTCAGGGGAGCGGAGCCAAGCCTGCAGACCCACTTCTCAGCTCTGAACGCTCCTGCTCCGACATGGTCTTGGCCAGCGGAGTCCCATCCCCCTCATATTTGGACACAACCAAGCAGCTGCTGTGTGCCAGGCCTGTGCCCGTGCCTCTAAATGAATTCTCATGGCAACCCCATTGTTACCCCCATTTTACAGATGAGGACAACTGAGTCCGTGAGTGGCACACATGACTCACACAGCGGCACCAGGATTCCAACCAAGCTCTGACTCGAAGGTGAGTGATCTTGTCACCCGGCCAGCTGACACCGGTGCCCAGGCCCGTCACAGAGAGGGTTATGGCCCCACATGGCATTTCCAAGGGCGACCGTAGGCGAGTAAAGAGCTTTCGTCGTGTCCCTGAGGCAGGGCAAGCTGGCGGCTCCTGCTCTCGGGAGCGTGATTGACAGGGAGCGCCCGAGGCAGGGCTGGTCATCTGCGAGGGGCCAGACAGGGCCATGTCCCTGCAGAGGCCCTTTCCGGAGGTGCGGGCAGCAGGCTCTCAGGTCTGCCCAGCCGACCCCTCCCCCCTCTCCCAATGGCCTCTCACCCACACGGCAAAACTCCTCCCCTCGGGCCCCAGACTTGGGGGTGGCTAAGGGGGCTTCGCTGTACTCCCTCTGCGGTGACTGCGGAAGCCGGTCAAGCCTGGATTTGAATCCGGGTTCTGCGTTACGGTTGACCTTGGGCAAGCCCCGACCTCTTGGCGAGCCTGGCTTCTTATCAGCAGGAGGAGCTGTTGCCGAGAGGGCCCGGCCGATAGCGAGCCCCCAGCCAGTGTCAGCCTCGCCCTCCTCCCCACGGAGACACGGAGGCCCGAGAGGCTGTGATTTGTCCAAGGTCACACCACTGTTCCAAGGGGGGCGGATCTGACCCCAAGCTTGTCCGCCTCCCAGCCCGAGCCCTTCTCAGAGTAGAAAGGCGCTCCCCTCCGAGGTCACGGCAACCAGCAAACCTGTTCCCGCTGCCCTTCTCCGGGAGGCGGCGGTGATGCTGGCGTGTGCCCCGCTGAGGGCCCAGCTCTGCTCACGCACCGGAGGCCAGCGCTCTGCCCGCATTGCCACCCGCCTCCCTGAGCAGATCTTTTCCTCCCTTTGCTCTCTTTTTTCTTTTTCTTTTTAATGTTTTTATGAATTAGAGAGAGGAAAAGAGAGAGGAGCATCAATGATGAGAGAGAATCATGGATCGCTGCCTCCTGCACGCCCCACACTGGGGATCGAGCCCACACCCCGGGCACGTGCCCCAACCTTCTGGTTCTCCTCCTTCTTTTTAAATCGATTTGTATTGATTTCAGAGAGGAAGGGAGAGGGAGAGAGATAGAAACATCAATGAGCCCTAGCCAGATTGGCTCCGGGGAAAGAGCGTCGGCCTGCAGGCTGAAGGGTCCCGGGTTCAATTCCAGTCAAGGGCATGTACTTCTGTTGCAGGCTCCTTCCTCCCTAGCCGGGGCCCTGGTCGGGGCATGTGCAGGAGGCAACCAATGGATGTGTTTCTCTCACATCCATGTTTCTCTCTGTCTTTCCCTCTCTCCTCCACTCTCCCTAAAAATCAATGGAAAAATGTCCTCAGGTGAGGATAAAAAAAAAAAAAAAGAAAGAAACATCAATGATGAGGGAGAGTCATGGATCGGCTGCCTCCTGCATGCTCCCCACTGGGGATGGAGCCCGCAACCCAGGCCTGTGCCCTGACCGGAATCGAACCGTGACCTCCGGGTTCCTAGGTGGACACTCAACCCCTGAGCCACGCCGGCGGTGCGTGCGGCTGCTCCCGCGGGTGCAGGTCCGGGCCCTGCAGACCTCGGCCGAGGCCGTGCACACGTGCAATGAGCCCCCGGGAGCCGCCTCGCCCGGGGTCCGCGGCCACAAGGCCGCTCTGTGCGCTGCGTCAGTGACGTCACCGGGAGGTGTCCGCGTGTGACTCCGCGGAGGTGGGACGGGCACGCACCTCCTCTGGCTGCAGCCCGGGCCCGGCCCCCTCCCGGAGCCTCCCTGCCGTCGGTGTGCGGGGGAAGAGCTAATGGGTAGGTGGAGTCCATTTAGCGTAATGAGGGGGTTGGTTTTACGAGCAGGAAGAATTGCTTTTGTCCAGCAGCATGAAAAAGTGGTTTTCAAGTTAAAATTATGTCCCGGGTGGCGCTCAGACTGGTAATTTATGGCGCTTTCTGCCGAGGCCGGAGCCGAGGGGTCAGCCAGCCTCCGGCCCGGCCCCACCTGCTCTGAGGCCGAGGTCACGGACTGCCCGGGACGTCCCGAAGGGAACCGGGGACGTGGCCCTGGCGAGCTCAGGGGCCTCCAAAATGCACGTGCCGCTGGGTATGTTGTGTGTGCACCCGACCCCAGCGTTTCCGGCTGGGACTGAGCGCTGCGGGGTCCGGTGCGGTGACCACCAGCCCGCGTGGCGGCTTGAGCTTCCACGAGAGTGAACATTGAATGCAGGGACAGATGCGGTTTCTCCATCACTCCCGCCACATTTCAAGGACTCGGGAGCCACACAGTAGTGCCATCCTGGGCAGCAAAAATAGAGTCACTGCTGCTCTGGGTCAGTGGTTAGAGCATCAGCCCACACAGCAAAGGGTTGAGGGTTCGATTCTCAGTCAAGGGCACATACCTGTGTTGCAGGTTCAATCCCTGGCCTGCTCAGGGTCAGGGCATGTGCAGGAGGCAACCAATCAATGTATCTCTCTCACATCAATGTTTCTCCCTCTCTCTCTCTCTCTCTCTCTCTGTCTGTCTCTCTCTCTCTCCTTTTCCCTTCCTCCCTTCCACTCTCTCTAAAAATCAATGAGATCCCGAGATGAGGATTAACAACCCATGGACCCAGACAATATAGTGGTGAAGGCCTGGGGCGGGGGGCAGGGGCGGGCCAGAAGGGGTCAGTGGGGAGGAAAAGGGGACACATGTAATACCTTCAACAAGAAAGATTTTTAAAAATATATTCCTGTATTTCCCTTCTCCCCAAAAACCTCATCCATTTTCAAGAAGGACGGCTGAGTACGTGGATGTGATTTTATACAGACGGGAGCCGTGTGTTCCTGTGCGGTCCCCATTCACCCGTCATGGTAACAACATGTTAGAAGCAGTATCTGACGACGTCGGCGGAGGCCTCCATGGCCACCCTTAAATACCGCTCAGGTTGTTTCCATGATAATGTTTCCGTATATTTGCTCGCATCTCATCTGTTACCTTTAAAAAGGGGCTGGGGGGGTGGGGAGGTGAGTCTCCCACAAGTTTATGAGATCGTTCTGAATTCAATCACTTTTTTAATTGATTTTAGAGAGGAAGGGAGAGGGAGAGATAGAAACATCAATGATGAGAGAGAACCACCGAATGGCTGCCTCCTGCACGCCCCCCACTGGGGATTGAGCCCGCAACCCAGGCATGCGCCCTTGACCGGAATTGAACCCGGGACCCTTCTGTCCGCAAGCCAACACTCCAACCACTGAGCCAAACCAGCCAGGGCTGAATTCAATCTTTATGGCTTGTTTTGTGAATTTACAAAACAAGGGACTCCATGAAGCTGAAAAATAAAATAAAACAGCATCTAAGGCTGAGGTGTTCCAGAGATGCAGAGGCAGATACGAGCACTGACAAGGTTTCTGTTTGTTTTTGTAATCCTCACCTGAGGGTATACATATATTTTTATTGATTTTGAGAGAGAGAGAGAGGGAGGGAGGGAGAGAACATAAAAAGAACAAAGCAGCGAACTATTGCCTCCTGCACAAGCCACAGCAGGGGAATTGAAGCCAGAACTTGGGCAGGTGCCTGACTGGGAACTGAACCTGCAACCGCTTGGTGGACAGGACGACGCTCCAACCAACGGAGCCACCCAGCTGGGGCGAGAGGAGTGACACACTGTGAGCCCCTTTAGAGCTGCCATCCTAGTCGATAAGCCTATGCAGCCCTCTGTCCAACAACCCGACCAAGTAACGGCTGGATGCCCAGGCTGCCAGCGGCGGACAGGCACAGGCGCTCCCTGCGCCCCCCCCCCCCCCCCCCCCCCCCCCCCCCCCCCCCCCCCCCCCCCCCCCCCCCCCCCCCCCCCCCCCCCCCCCCCCCCCCCCCCCCCCCCCCCCCGTGCTGCAGGCTCAGAAGGGCGGGGCGCAGAGTGGGCAGTGGGGCCTGTACGGCCTGTGGGTGATTTAGAAAACCCGGATACAACCCACGGCACGCGGCTCTGCTGGCTCTCTCACTGTGCCCATCAGCTCTCAGCAATTGTCTCTGATAACCTGCTCCCCTGCCAAGTCCCTTTGTCCCCACAGCTGCTGAGGTGTGCATACGTGAGCGTTAACATCCATGCATAGCATGCGTGAGTGTTAACATCCATGCGTAACATCCGTGGGAGCCCACGCCCGGCGGCTTGCCCTCGCATGAACGTCGGATCCCGCACCTCACTTCACCCGGAGGACTCCCAGCTCCGCCGTGGCCCCCGGTTCCCACGGGCCGGGGGACGTGAGTTCTTTGTGGGATTTCTCCTGGTTTTCAGCCCTTCCACGGGCTGGCCCTGAACGGCACACCGCCAGCTCCCTGGCCAACAGGTTGGGCCCTGGCAGGAGCCTGGAGGCTGGGAGGCGCTGTCCCGCATGTGCGGTGCCAGCCCCCACTCCCCCCCCCCCCCCGCCCCGGTCAGCGCCTCTCTGCGGTGGTGCCCACTGGACAGCCCGGTGACCACAGCTCTGGGCCCTCGCTCCCTCTCAGGCCCCTCCCTGTGAGTGGCAGCCGCTTCCTGAGCAGTGACATGTTGTCATCCTGTCACCGGCTCCCATGTTCAACTCCCCCCCACCCCATCTGCCTGCTCAGGCCTGAGTGACACAGGCAGGACAGGCCAGCGGCAATGTGTCGTGCTGTCCGCGTGGCTGCCCGCCTCTTGAGGTCTCGGGGCTGTTGTCAGCAGGATGTGGTTGGACTGATGGCAATGCAGGTTGGATTGGCGAGCGGATTGTCTGCACAACAGAGGAGTGACCCGCGGGCTGGGTGCTGCCCCAGGGGGACCCTCGGCCCTCTCCCCTCTGAGCTGGACGTATGGAGGGCCCACGGCTTGTGCTGGCCCTGGTGCCTGGCCCCTCCCCCTCCCCCTCCCCCTCGCCCTGCACAAGCCTTTCGCAGCCCAGGCTCCTCCAGGAGCCGTTTCCCATCGCAGAGCGGGGCTCATGGGGCCACGGTGGCCCCTGCGCAGTCAGTCCTGGTGACAGAACACACCGAGCCCAGGACTGGGCTCAGCGCCCTCTGGACCGTGAGCTCATCTCCTTCTCCTTGGCAGCCCGAGGGCCCTGCAGCCCAGGTGCTCACAGGCTGTTTGAGGGAGACCAGGAGCACCCCCTCCGGAGTGCAGCCTCAGGCCCAGCTGCCCCGGGCCCAGGCCCCTGTGGCTCCGCCCAGCGTGACCTCCCTGCAGGCCCCTCGGACTGGGCAGGAATGCGGAGCTCACGCCGCCGGGCCGGGCCGGGGGCACACCTCCCGGAGCCTGGTTGTGCAAGGCCCGTCGCGTGCTGTTTCCTAGCGCTCGCAGATCTGGGGCTTCCCGAAGGTGGGGCCCGCCAGGGTGGGGCTCCAGCAGAAATGGGGAGCAGCAAACCCAGCAGAGGTGCTGCGACATGCCGGTCAGAGGCGGCCACCCGGAGCCTAGGAGAAAATAAAACAAGCCATGTTTCCTGTACGCGTCGGCGGGAGGGTGGGGCCTCACTGGTTCCCTGCGGGTCCCCCAGCGCCCAGCGCCCAGCTGCAGCCAGCAGGGTCTTCACACCCAGCCTGGCACTGGCACGCGGGCGACACTCAATATAAACGTGTTGAATGAATCAATGACCAAAGGAAGAACATTTAGAATTTATTTCATGGAGAGAGAGAGAAAAACATCAGTGATGAGAGAGAATCATGGATCGGCTGCCTCCTGCACGCCCCACACTGGGGATCGAGCCCACAATCCGGGCCTGTGCCCTGAGCGGGAATCGAACCATGACGTCCTGGTTCCCAGGTGGACGCTCCAGCACTGAGCCGCGCCGCCGGGCTGTCCCTTTACTCTAGGTGGCACACGGGAGGATCAGTCACGTGGCAGCCAAAGAACACGGGGTTCTCGGGACTGGTCTCAGCTGAACAATACTGACCGTGCCGGGCCCGGGGCCAAACTGGGCGTGCGAACATCAGTGAATTGCGGTCTCCACTTCACAGGGAGACGGAGGGGAGAGGAGGGGCGCGGCCCAAGGTGTCCGCTGGGTAACCCCTGCTGTGATGGCAGTGGGCAGGGTGGGCACGACAAAGTGGCTTAGGAGGGCTGGCATGGCCGCAGGCGGGGCTGGGGTGGTGAGCAGGCAGACCGGGGAGCCCCGGAGCCCAGGCTAAGGCGTTTGGACTTTACCCTGTAGTCCAAGGACCACAGGGAAGGTTTAACATGAGTGACGGAGTCAGATCGGAACCTTCTTTCCTGCCGGTGGCCCCCGCGTGAGGAGGGTGGCCTGTCTCAACGCTGGCCCCACACACACTGGCACTGGTTTCAGTCCGGTGAGAAGGCAGCTGGGGCAAAGGCCCCGCCGAAACCCTCGGCCCGTCCAGTGACCTGCTTCTCAGCCTCGGGACAGAGGTCGCCTCTGCTCTGCCGTGTGCTGTGTGGCCAGCGACCCGCCACAGGGAGGCCCAGGCCCAGCACCTTCCTGGAGCCACACGGGGTGGGCGGGGCAGTGGTGCAGGGGCGCTTTATAAAACACGTGCCGGGACTTCTATGACCTGGGCGATGGGGGTTCCAGCAGCCCTTTCGGGGCGCTCCACGTCCCTGACGACGCGTCTCTGATGACGCCCGTGCTGCTCAGAGCGGAGGGCCTCCCCGGAAGCTCTGCGCCCACGGCTCCTGGTCTGCATGTCGGCAAACATGGCCCAGGGGCCGCCACAGGGTGGACTGGATTCTTTGGAAACGCCTACAGCAATCCGGGCAAGGCTGGAGCTGGGAGAGCGATGGAGCTTTGAAACAGTCTTTTTTGGTCGAACATCCACACGTGACCAGTGTCCCATGCCTGTTGCCCGTAGTAACCAGGTGTCCCGAGTTCCGGGAGGAGAGGTCCTGACCACCCAAGTCCCCAGGTGGCTGGGTGTCATGAGCCACTCCCCATAGTCAACAGGATTTTTGTTAATCCTCACCCGAGACTATTTTTCCATTGATTTTAGAGAGAGTGGAAGAGAGAGGGAAAGACAGAGAGAAACATCGATGTGAGAGAAACATCGATTGGTTGCCTCCTGCATGACCCTGACCAGGGCCCGGGCAGGGAGGAGCCTGCAACCGAGGTATGTGCCCTTGACCGGAATCTAACCCGGGACCCCGCAGGCCAACGCTCTATTCACTGAGCCAAATCGGCCAGGGCATCCATAGTTAACTTTTTAAAATATCTTTATGTTGAAAGTATTACATATGTCCCTTTCCCCCCACATTGACCCTTTCTAGCCTGCCCAGGCCTTCACCACACTGTTGCCTGTGTACATGGGTTATGCATATATGCATATCAGTTCTTTGGTTAATCTCTACCCACCCACCCACTCCCGCCCAACTCTTGCTGTGCTTCTGGGAAGAAATTTTGTTTTGTTTTGTTCATCCTCACCAAGGGTATTTTTCCCTTGATTTTTAGAGAGAGCGGAAGGGAGGGGAAGAAACCGAGAGAGAAACATGGATGTGAGGGAGACACATGGATTGGTTGCCTGTGCCCAACCGAGGCCAGGGAACGAGCCTGTACTGAAGTAGGAGCCTTTGATGGGAATCGAACCCAGGACCCTTCAGCCTGCGGGCCCACACTCTATCCACTGAGCCAAACTGGCTAGGGCTTGGGAAGAAATTTGGTGCAGAATATGACCACAGACAGAACAAAAACCCATTTTCCAGAAAGTTCTCAATGTTGAATATTCCAGTATCCAGACTACATGGACACATAAATGCTTGCTATTTTCTTTCCAGCAAATATGACTCCTTAAATTTGTAATCACCATATACCTTAATAAGCCCTTTCGTGTAAATAAAGAAAAAACACCTTCTTCAGTAGACTTGTGGCCTCATTTTTGGTTCAAAAAATGTGGTCAGAGCTCTCTTTGTGAAGAAGTCAGAGATTCTTAGATCAGCCTGCCAGAGCCTCCGTTTTCAACCAGTCCAATCAGGTGTGAGAGCATCTCACAGAAAGATCCCGAGACCCAGACGGGGGAAGGGAGCCCGGGCTTCCTGGTGAGCTGGTGCTGAGAGTAGCTGACAAAATTGCAGTTGGTCCCAGAACTTAGGTGGGGCGACTAAGGATGTAGGTCCCATTGGCAAGGTTCACGTGCTTTTTGATGGTTTTGCTCACTTCCTTTACTCCTGCAGCAAACATAACATGTCATCTCCAGCCCTGGCCAGTGTCTCCCAGTGGTTAGAGCGTCGGCCTGTGCATTGAAGGGTCTCAAGTTTGATCCCTGGCCTGATGGGGACATGTGTGGGAGACAACCAATTGATGTGTCTCTCTCACACGGAAGTTTCTCTCTCTCACCCTCCATCTCTGCAGCTGTCTCTAAATATCAATGGGAAACATATCCTCGGGTGAGGATTAACAAAACAAAACAAAACAAAAAGCTTATCTCCATGTCAGGGCAACCTCTGGGTGTTAGGAGGCCTCGCAGTTTACAGGGACCCGCTGCGTCCTCTGGAGGAAAAAGCAGTCGGGGAGGACAGATGTGCAGAAAGGCGTGGGCCGGTGCAGCTGAGTGAGGCCAGGCTTAGTCACGGCGGCTTTCCATCCTCAAATCCAGGTTAGTAACCCCACTTCATGACTCAGCCCAAGGCCAAGGCCTCTGAGAGTCGGCCCGCCGGCGGCAGGGCCAGCCTTTGGGGAGCAGCACTGCCTCCTTCCCTTGCCTCTGTTTCCCCATCTGAGTCAGATGCACCATCTGGGCACAGCCTGGCCTCCGCGGAGCCAAGTGCAGCCTGTGGCCAGGAGTTTGCATGTTTGAGGTTAGGGGCAGACAGACCACCTGGGTCCTGAATCAAGAACTGAACAATGGGGTGAATAGGAGGTGGGGTGGAGGGACATATGTAATCCTCTCAACAATAAAGACTTTTTTTTAAAAAAAAACTTTCACGGCCCGGTGTGGCTCAGTGCTTAAGCATCAACCTATGAACCAGGAGGTCACGGTTCGATTCCCGGTCAGGGCACAGGCCTGGGTTGCGGGCTCGATCCCCACTGTGGGGCGTGCAGGAGGCAGCCGATCGATGATTCTCTCCCATCACTGATGCTGCTATCCCTCTCCCCTCCCTTCCTCTCTTAAATCAATAAAAATATTTTTTTAAAAGTTCCTTCAGCCCCTCCCTGGGGCCAGCAGTGGGGGCCGTGCACACCCAGAGAGGGGCTGTCCTCCAGTGGGGTTACCCGCTCCAGGGCTGCACCACTCGGGGAGCTCTATCCAAACTCCAGGGGCGGTTGTCGTGAGTTCGTTTCATTTGCCCGCAGCAAATAAGGAGACGGGCACTCACGTCCTCAACTCTGCCTCCCTAAAGGGGGGCTTGGCCACCGCTTACACAGGGTGTCCCCCAAAAAGGTATGCACCCTCTAACAGCTGATGGCTGAACTTGGAAAAGGAAACGTATTTTAAGAAACACGGCCTTTACAGTTAATCAGAGCGTGTCTATACGTTTCCGGGAGGGACACCCTGCACATGCCATTTGGTCTACTGCCGGTTGATGTCTTCTTTGCAGTTGGCTACCCTTAACCCGGCTGGGTTCCTGTCAAGCTGACCCAGGTTACGGCTCCTGTGCAGACCCGGGCTCCGTCTTAACCTTCAGCAAGGCCGCCCGGACCCGGGACTCCGGTGCTGACCCTGGCGGGAGGGCTCGGCTCTCAGACCAGGCATGTCCTCCCCGGCCTCTGCCCTGTGCACTCACCGCTGGGTGCACTCACCGCTGGGCCTCGGGGTGCCGGCCCTCTAGGCGGCTGTCCACGCGGCCCGGCCCCTCTGGTGGCCACGGCGGCGGCCGGGTCCTTGCCGGGCCCTTCCACGGGGCTGGAGGCGGCGGGGTCCACGTGGGCCGCTCGCGTCCATTTCCTTTGCCCAGGGGCCGCGGGCTTTTAACGCCAAGCGGAAGGGCAGCTTTGCGGGGCGCGGGGCGGGCAGTCGGCGGCGGCGGCTCCCGGCCCAAGGCTGGAGGTCCAGCGAGCGGCGGGCACGCAGCGCCCCGCACGGGCGGAGGCAGCGCCCGCGGGGGTCCCTGCGGTCCTCTGCGCGTGCGCGGACCTGCCTCAGGCTCGCGGGGCCGGAGGGCGCGAGGCCGCCGGCGGGGGCGCGCGCGTGCGCAGACCTGGCGGATGGCGCGAGGCCGCCGGCGGGGGCGGGGCCTGCCGCGGCGTGCGCGTGCGCGGACGTGCCTCCGGGCCCGGAGCGGTGCGAGGCCGGGGGCGGGCCGGGCGGCCCTGGGCGGCGCTGAGGTTTGGCCGCCCGCGCCCCCCGCCCCGCGCCCCTCCCGCAGGCCCCGGTTGGCCGCCGCCGCGCTCCGCCCCCTCCCTGGGAGGACGCCCGGACGGAACCGATCGCGGCTGGTTTGAGCTGGTGCGTCTCCATGACGACACGCGCGGCGCTATAAGTAGCGGAGCAGCGGCGCGTCGGGCTTTGTCAGCGCCCTCCGCCTCCGCCGCCGCCGCCCCTCTGCCAGCGCTCCGCTCCGGCGCCACTCGGGCCGCGGTCTCCGCGGGAGGGAGCGAGGCGGCGGGCGGCCGGCGGGCGGCTGACGGGGGCGGCCGGCGGTCCTGCGCGCTCGGCGGCGGCGGCGGCTCCATGGGGTCGGCGTGAGGCGGCCGGCGCTCCGAGGTGAGGGGGCGCCGGGGGGCGGGCGGGGCGGCCACGTGTCCCTGCGCGCCGGGCCGGGCCGGAGGCCGGAGGCCGGGCCAGACCCGCGCCGGACCTGCGAGGACACGTGGCCGCAGAGCCGGCCCCTGGCCCTGTGGACCGGGGCCCGCGGGGCCGGTTCCCGTGACGCGCGCCGGCCCGGCCCGGGCGGCCCGCCTCGCCTCTGGGCGCCCCGGCCGTGGGGTTCCGAGCCGGAAGCTGTCGGGAGGCCCGTTGGTCCCTTGAACCGCTGTTTTCCGTCTTCACACCCGCGTGGCCGCCGGCGGCAGGTGCAGGTGCGAGCGCCCGGGCCGCCGCGCGCTGGACCTGGGCTTTAGGCTGTGTTCTGCGCGGCGGCCCGGCCCGGCCCGGCCCGGGGAGGCCCATTTGAGGATCTGAGGGACTTGGTGACTCCGGAGAGGCGGGGCGTTGGGGGCCCAGCCCGGGCGCAGGTTGGACGGAGGAGCCCACCCCGAGGCTTCCAGAAAAGGCCGATTGCGTCCGAGAAGCCGAAGGAACGGGTGCAAGTGGGGGAGCAAAACCGCTTAGAAATGTGGGAGAACAAAGAATGTGGGGTGCATCCACACCCGCGATCGGGATCGGGCGGCGGTTCGCCGACGGGTGTGATGGTCTCAGTTCCTGTCGGAATCGGCCCCCCTCTCTCCGGGCAGGAGGGTGCGGGGGGCAGGAGGGTGCGGGGGGCAGGAGGGTGCGGGGGGCAGGAGGGTGCCGGGGGGCAGGAGGGTGCCGGGGGGCAGGAGGGTGCCGGGCAGGGGGAGGCAGGAGGGTGCCGGGCGGGGGGAGGCAGGAGGGTGCCGGGCAGGGGGGGGGGGCAGGAGGGTGCCGGGGGGCAGGGTGCCGGGGGCAGGAGGGTGCCAGGGGGCAGGAGGGTGCCGGGGGGCAGGAGGGTGCCGGGGGGCAGGAGGGTGCCGGGGGCAGGAGGGTGCCGGGGGGCAGGAGGGTGCCGGGCAGGGGGAGGCAGGAGGGTGCCGGGGGCAGGAGGGTGCCGGGGGGGCAGGAGGGTGCCGGGGGGCAGGAGGGTGCCGGGGGGCAGGGGGTGCCAGGCAGGGGGAGGCAGGAGGGTGCCGGGCGGGGGGAGGCAGGAGGGTGCCGGGGGCAGGAGGGTGCCGGGGGGCAGGAGGGTGCCAGGCAGGGGGAGGCAGGAGGGTGCCGGGCGGGGGGAGGCAGGAGGGTGCCGGGGGGAGGCAGGAGGGTGCCAGGCGGGGGGGGGCAGGAGGGTGCCGGGGGCAGGAGGGTGCCGGGCGGGGGGAGGCAGGAGGGTGCCGGGGGGGCAGGAGGGTGCCGGGCGGGGGGAGGCAGGAGGGTGCCGGCTGGTGTCGGGGATCCCTCCGTGTAGGGACTGGGCCGCCCTGGCCAGACTGCTCTGTCGCCAGGCACTCGGCTTCCAGAGGCGCAGGACAGCAGCGATGCATCAGAGAGAAAGGGCCGGGCTTAGGCCTGGCGTTGCCTTGAGACCCTGGTGAACCCACGCCTCACCGCTTCCGCCTGCTGCTTAGACTCGAGCGGCGGGAGGCCTTTGCTGGCCTCAGTGGGAGCGGTGAGTTGCAGGTGGACAGTGCCCGACAGTCACATTCGGTGGAGAGCTGGGACCAGCCCTGCCGGGCACGGGTTCCGGTGGGTGGCAGGCCCGTCCCCCTGGGTCTCATATGCCCGGTGCCAGAGCAAGCTGCCGCCTCGAACCGTTGCCCGGCTCTGCCCGGGGGCTGCGGGCACTGAAGCAGGCTGCACAGGGGGAAGCAGGCTTTACCCCGCAGGAAGTGAGGCGGTTTAAATAAGTGACATGAAGACAAGCCGTTCACCACGGTCAGAGTTGATGAAGTCCAAGGACAGTGGCTCTGATGTCACCAGCTTTTTGCTTACCCATAAGTCATTTATGCTGCTTACTTAAGCAAATATTGCAGATATCAGAGTGCCTGTGGGGATTCCCGGAATTGCTAATTTAGTAGGCAACACTAGCCTAAGAATGCTGATTTTTCTGATCAGAGCCAGCCACTGTACTATGTTGATTTGAAGATGCAGTTTTTAAAAATACATGCCCACCCTGCAAATAAAATTAGCTCATAAAGTTCCCAGGAGACTTGAGCGCACTCTAAGTTGAGCCCTAGATGTTTCCATGACATAATTCTGTGTAATTTGAAGTGTTGATTGAGACGTACAGTCCTCTGGATGGGGTTTCCGTACTGCTTCAAAAATAATCTGAGGTGTTGAGTCTGGTGTCCTCTGTGTTGTGGAGGTTTGTGGGTTCATAACTTATTCCCAGGAGTAATGGGGTTCCCAAACCCAGAGAGGGAGCTGTGAGGTGTCTGAGCAGCCCTGCTTCCTGGGTGGGCACCGTCAGGGCCTGGTGTGTCCACTTGATGTGTCCTAAGGGGGCAGCACGTCTGTGTTCCCAGGCATTCCCGCTGCTGCTCGGAGAGGACCGTCGCCCGCGGACGGAGTTCCTGGAGAGCGCGGCTGAACAGCTGGCGGTGATTTCCCCAGTCCCGTCTCTCCGTTCTCCTCGTAAGTCTTCTTGGCCGTTGGTCTTGTTCAGAATGACTAAGTACTTAGTGTAATTTAATGAGCGAATGTCTCCACCCTCTTGCAGTGTGTAGCGTTTGGGAACATCCAGAAACCATGAACATGAACAGCGTTAGTAATGAAGGGTTTGACTGCCACTTCCTGGATGAGGGCTTTACCGCCAAGGACATCCTGGACCAGAAGATCAACGAAGGTTCCTCTTCAGTGAGTGCACGGAGTCCGTGCTGGCAGCGGCGCGCGGGGCGGCCCGGGCCTCCGTGGGGTCGGGAAGTGTGATGGCACTTGGTGTCTTGTTGGGGAATTGAGAGTTTAATTGGCCGAGGATCGTCATGTCGGTGAATGAACTGAGGGTGATGGGAGCGATGGAGGCCACGGGGCACACATTGTTTACGGCTAATGCGCTCTGCGTGCCCGCTCCTCTGTAGGACGATAAGGATGCCTTCTATGTCGCGGACCTGGGAGACATTCTAAAGAAACACCTGCGGTGGCTAAAAGCTCTTCCGAGGGTCACCCCCTTCTATGCAGTCAAATGCAATGACAGCAGGACCATCGTGAAGACCCTGGCTGCCATCGGGACGGGCTTTGACTGTGCCAGCAAGGTGAGCGAGACGCAGCTGCGTGGTTTCCTGGGCAGTTGATGGGGGTCGGGCGTGATGGGACAACTCCCGTATTTGTTTCTTGCACTATTGGCTGCATCTGTACAGTGCAACATCTCTTCCTTCTCAGACTGAGATACAGTTGGTGCAGAGTCTCGGGGTGCCTCCAGAGAGGATCATCTATGCAAACCCTTGTAAACAAGTGTCTCAGATTAAATACGCCGCCAGTAACGGAGTCCAGATGATGACTTTCGATAGCGAAGTCGAGCTGATGAAGGTTGCCAGGGCACATCCAAAGGCAAAGTGAGTTCCTCCATGAGAGGGCGGGGTGGGGGTGGGATCTGCGTGTTGTCGAACACGCTCCGATGTCCAGGTGCTGGGTTTGTACTCCCGTGAGTTCTCTGTGCTGGGTCAGAGGCAGCGTGGGAAATGGCTTACAGCCTCTTGGTTAAGAAAGCCGTGTTAGATCACACCAGAGGACCAGAGCCGAGGACACTGTGTGGGCCAGAGCTGAAGGGTCTGTGTGCTTAGCATGTGCCTGGGCGGCCTGTAAAGTCGGTGCTCCTCTTGCTTCTAGGCTGGTTTTGCGGATTGCCACCGATGACTCCAAAGCAGTGTGTCGTCTCAGTGTTAAATTTGGTGCCACACTCAAGACCAGCAGGCTTCTTTTGGAACGGGCCAAGGAGCTAAACATCGATGTCATCGGTGTGAGGTGAGAGCGGTGGGGCGCGGTTTAGAGGCTAAGACAGTGGTCGGCAAACTGCGGCTCTTTGGCCCCTTGAGTTTTTAGCAAAGGCCAGCTTAGGAGGACCCTAATTAATAACAATGTACCTACCTATATAGTTTAAGTTTAAAAAATTTGGCTCTCCAAAGAAATTTCAATCGTTGTACTGTTGATATTTGACTCTGTTGACGAATGACTTTGCCGACCACTGGGCTGAGATAACGATAGACAATGCACGTTTTACAGTTTGTTCCCCACTGTGAACAGTTACCTTCAGAGATGATAAAGAGCGTCTTCTCCTTTTCTCACCCCAGCTTTCACGTGGGCAGTGGCTGTACTGACCCTGAGACCTTTGTGCAGGCCATCTCCGATGCCCGCTGTGTCTTCGACATGGGGGTGAGTATATGGAAGCCCTCAGTGTGCGGTGCGCAAGGCCGCAGATCTAGTCTCAATTCTAGAATCGGCCTTTGTAGGAGTCCTCACTGTAGAGGCGTCAGTCTCCTCCGTTCTTCATGGCCTGTTATACATTTCGCTGTTTGACCTGGTTTTCTTGCCTCTAGGCTGAGGTTGGTTTCAACATGTACCTGCTGGATATCGGTGGTGGCTTTCCTGGATCTGAGGATGCAAAGCTTAAATTTGAGGAGGTAATCATGGCAAAACTGACATGTGGTAACTGCTTTAGCAAGTCCCCTAGTGGAGTACTTTACAACCTACGTGTTAGCTGATAACCAGAGGAACTATACAAACAGGAAAAGAAATGTCCTGAGCGACTTTTGTGCTATTTAAAATTGTACTTAATATTCTTTGATTTTCTAAAACATGAATCAGTTTCTAAAATGTCTTGGGAAACAATTAAGAGATGTTGCTGTGGTGATGAGAGAACACACTGACTTTAGTACAGCAAGTGCTCACTTATGTCATTAATAGGTTCTGTGACTTTAAATGAGATGACTTGTAACAAAACAATTGCTTTATCCTGGGCTAATTGATATACCTGAGGGCTCAGTTCCTATGGCTGCTCATCAGTGTTCCAGCAAAATGACAACATTTGAACAAGGCAACATAATTGGGGGCCCTGCTGTTCATCTTTATACCAAATGTGCTTTGCTAGAACTCGTATTTCCTCTCGTTAAAACATTAAGTGTTTAGTCACTTAGGAAGTTAAGCCCCGTTAAATGGTGTTGAAGTTTATAAAATATCCACATAGTTATTTGTTCAAATTCTGTGAGGTTGACAGAATAGAGTTTTATCCTGTTGGCATGTATTTGCTAGATAAAAATATTTGGGGGCACTCTGATCCCTCAGAAAGTAGTAATACATTTGTTTATCGTTTGATAAAATAGTCCCTATAACATCTTAGAGGATAGGAGGGTATCAGGAGGGGAATCCAAGTGAAACCATGGGGTGCGCAGGCTGGTTTTGAGGGGCAGTGTTTATTTTTTGCTGTTGCCTGGTGATAATCTCTGCTGAGGCTGTGCAGACGTTTTATATCACATCACAGCACTGCTCTCCACCGCCTGGTTCCCCTGATGGCTGACTGCTCTTGTCTGTCTGTCTGTCTCACTCCATAGATCACCAGTGTAATCAACCCAGCCCTGGACAAGTATTTTCCATCAGACTCGGGAGTGACACTCATAGCTGAGCCGGGCAGATACTATGTTGCATCAGCTTTCACGCTTGCAGTTAATATCATTGCCAAAAAACTGGTCTTAAAGGAACAAACGGGCTCTGATGGTAGGTGTAAAGCGGAACTCGTTGCACACGTGAGTGAAAGCTGGTACAAAAGGTGGTCACTGAGACTGATCTGCTTTCCAGATGAAGACGAGTCGAGCGAGAAGACCTTCATGTATTACGTGAACGATGGAGTGTATGGGTCCTTCAACTGCATCCTCTACGATCACGCACACGTGAAGCCCCTTCTGCAGAAGGTACCCTCCGCTCAGCACACTGTGTGTGCAGTCCGCGCGCTGTGTGCGCGAGGGAAGATGGTTGGTCGTGGTGAGTGTAACTAGGTCCGTTTTTGTCCCGTGCAGAGGCCCAAACCAGATGAGAAGTACTACTCCTCCAGCATCTGGGGACCGACCTGTGACGGCCTCGACCGCATCGTGGAGCGCTGCGGCCTGCCCGAGATGCACGTGGGGGACTGGATGCTCTTTGAGAACATGGGTGCTTACACCGTGGCTGCTGCTTCTACTTTCAATGGGTTCCAGAGGCCGACGATCTACTACGTGATGTCAGGGCCGACATGGTTAGTGCCAGTGCGTGTGTGTGGGCCTGATAAGAGACCTTGGGGCGCTCCCTCCAGGAGCCCCGCACCTGTCTCTCCCCGCTCTTCCCCTACAGGCGTGTAGCCCCTAAACGCTAAGGGCTCCCACAGGACTTAGAGCCAGGGCGGCAGGGGGCAGCTCGTCCTGGGCTAACCCTGAGCCTGTCTCCAAGGCCCTCTCCTCTCCTCTCTCTGCCTTCTCAGCCCCACCTGGTCCCTCTCCTGTTGCTGCTTCTGTTCTAAGCCCTTCTTGTCCTAAGCCCTTCCTGGTTTTGGTGTCCCCTGCTTTAGCAAATGTACTTTTTAGGGGGAAAAAAGGGAACAGATATCTTCTTCGATTTATGCTCTTATCTTACTCTAATTGAAAGGAATGATGTTGCTTGATTAAATAGAACATTTTTAAGTTTATTTTCTCCCTATTAAGGGAGATGCTCTAGAAAATTTGGAGAATACAAATGGATGGGAAAATCTCTCCAATAACTGTGATTTGTATTTTCAGATTTTCCCTGATCCATAACCATTTTAGAAAAGTCTGGTTAAGATATTTCTGTGTGGCGGGAATACTTTAATGAGTGCATGTGACCTGTGGTTTCCTTATTACCCCAAGATGGTTCTGGAGAAACGCTAGCTTTAGAAATACTGAGGTGCTTCCTCATGGCAGTAACAAGGAAGGAAGCAGGCTCATGAGTGAGTAAGTGGGAGCTGCTCCGTGTGGGTGACCTGGGTTCCTCAGTGTGCTCCTCCTCTCTCTCAGGCAACTGATGCAGCAAGTCCAGAACCACGACTTCCCGCCCGAGGTGGAGGAGGACGCCGGCGCCCTGCCTGTGTCCTGCGCCTGGGAGAGCGGGATGGAGCTCCTCCCAGCAGCCTGCGCGTCGGCCCGAGTTAACGTGTAGACGCCATTCCTGTAGCTGTTACGCGAGTGTAGCTTGACTTAAGGATTGGGGGGACCACTTAACTTAATGATTGCTAGTTTGAAATGTCTTTGTAAGTGGGGGTGACGCAGATGGAACAAGGTGGAAGGCCTAGGCGACGGGGTCACACTTATGTGTTCCTATGGAAACTATTTGAATATTTGTTTTATATGGATTTTTACTCAATTCTCAAACGTGCTACTGCAGAGCGCCCCTCAGCTGCCAGGCAAGCATTTGTAGCTTGTGTGTTGGCAGAACCAGCCGAGGCTGAGTGCTGTGACCTGTTTTACCAATAAAGTACCTTGGAAATTGGGCACTGGGAGGTCTTCAGTGTGTCCGTTCACACGCCCGCCTTGCTGTGTTTCTACACGTGGGAATCCATGTTTTCATTTCCCCAGAGGACTTGAGAGTCGGTGAAACTCCGTGGACATGCTTTTCTGTTGGGCATCTCTGTCCATGAGTCCTGCGTGAAGTTTGCTGAGGGTTCTGGAAGCGGGGAGGTCCAGCCCCAGGCAGCTGGAGGGAACAGGATGGATGAGCAAGACCACGTCTGCCCTAGTGGCTCAGCCCGCCCGAAGGTCCACCGGTGCCGGGACTGCAATGCCCAAAGCCCCTGGTGACTGACAGGCCTGCTCCCGTCCCAGCCAGTGCCCAGGGTAGGTGCACGAGGCCTTGGAGCCCTGCCCACAGACCAGGGCATTCCCCTCCCACCTGGCAGCTCTCCCCAGGCAGGCGCTGTGGTTACAAGTCAGGAATGGAGTGCAGCCTTTGGCAGTCCGCTTAATAAATCCAGCAGCACTACTCTGTGTTGTAGATCTTTGCCTTTTTCTCTGACCACTACATCCCCAAAAGTAGCAGGCCCATGCACAGGCAGCTGCACCCAGCATGCACAGCCATGCACAGCACTCAGCACCCACAGCCATGCACAGGCGGCTGCACCCAGCACCCACGGCCATGCACAGGCAACTGCACCCAGCACCCACGGCCATGCACAGGCGGCTGCACCCAGCACCCACGGCCATGCACAGGCGGCTGCACCCAGCACCCACGGCCATGCACAGGCGGCTGCACCCAGCACCCACGGCCATGCACAGGCAACTGCACCCAGCACCCACGGCCATGCACAGGCGGCTGCACCCAGCACCCACGTCCATGCACAGGCGGCTGCACCCAGCACCCACGGCCATGCACAGGCAACTGCACCCAGCACCCACCCCACGGCCATGCACAGGCGGCCACCCAGCACCCACGGCCATGCACAGGCAACTGCACCCAGCACCCACGGCCATGCACAGGCGGCTGCACCCAGCACCCACGGCCATGCACAGGCGGCTGCACCCAGCACCCATGGCTATGCAGAAACAGCAGCTTCACCTCCCCACTGGCCATGTTCCTTGCCTCCACCCTTCCCCACGGGTTTGGCTGGGGGCTGGGTTCAGTGAGGCTGCTGGGTGGGCCCTTGTCCACTGTGACTGGTGTCCCTGTAAGAAAAGGAAGCAGCACCTGTTTGCTCTCCGCCCCTGTGGGCCCAGCGCTCCTACTAACTTACAAAGTCGGTTTCTTCTGTGGGTGTGGGTCCCTCACTTGGGGCTCAGATTTTTAAAAAGAAGAAAAGAACACCATTTGCAGGTGGCTTACCAAAACCCCAGGCGTGTGGTGTGCCGACCCTGCACCTGCCGGGGCAGGGCCCTGCACCGGGAGGCGGACTCCCTCCGCTGGGCTGTGGAGCAGCGGGTCTTCTCCAGGGCACCGCAAGCAGGACCTGTGGCCGGCTCAGTTTGCTCAGCCATTCACACCTGTGGCGCTCTCCCTGCCTTCTTACCGCCCTCCCCATTCTCAGGTGCACGTGGCGCGCAGGTGAGGGCATCTGTGTGAGAGGGAGACACGTATTGCTGCCCAAACTTACCATAAATATAGGTGGCGTGTAATGTGAAAGTAAAACCGTGTAACCCGTTTTAATGCAGACACCTGTGAACACGGCCCAGCTTCCGCGGAACCAGGCTGAAGCAGCTGCTAACATCGGAGCCGATGTCTGGATTTCTACAAGAGCATTTTTATAGAAAAAAGAGTTTAAACTCTAGTTTTAACTTGTAAGTTAAGAGGAGCCAAAGGTGAAATGCCGAGTGTGCGATGTGGCTCAGATCGGCGGAGGCCCACTCTGGTTAGTGAACGCTCTGTTAGCCGCTTGCAGGACCTCGGATTTCCCGACAACGATTTTTAATGTCTGCTATTTTGTTGTTAATCCTCACCCAAGGTTATTTTCGCCATTGAATTTTAGAGAGAATGGAAGGGAGGGAGGGAGACAGAGAAACACTGATGTGAAAGAGAGACATCGATTGGTTGCCTCCAGCATGTGCCCCGTGGTGCGGGGAGGTAGGGTTGGAGCCTGCAACCCTTGACCAGAATCAAACCCTTCAATCCAGAAACCCAAGCTCCGACTACTGGGCCAACCGGCTAGGGCTGACGACTGTCCGTTTAAATGTTGGCTCCTGCCACGTAAAATATGCCTGCGTCTTCCCACGTAATGATGGTGCTCCGAGAGTGGCCGGAGCCTGGGGTGGGAGGGGGCATTGCCAGAGTGGAGGGTGACACTGCCAGGCCCCGCAATCAGAACCCCCTGGGTGCCAGCCTGGACCAGCCACTTCCCCAGCCTCTGGCACAGCCCAGGCCACCGCCTGAGCAGGAAGCAGATGCCGTGAGTGACGGAGCTTCAACCTGAAATGACGGAAATCCTGGAGCTGAGAGGTGCTCTCTGCCGGGCAACGGGACCAGAGCTCAGCGGAGACGAAACTGGGACCCAGTAAAGACAGGTCCCTTAGGCCCTGGGGGCTGTGGCGGTGGGAATGGACACTCCACATGAGATGGGCTTTAGGGAGTCATTGTAACGGGAGCCGAAACTTGCTGAGCTCGGCTGGCGGCGCTGAGCAGAGACTTTCCGCAGGGATCGCCCACCCCGTGGCAGCCCTGCAGGCGCCTGACTCACGGTTCACGGAGCAGGGAGACCCCGCGGGCTGGCAGGCGGGACTCACGCAAGTGAAGCCACCTGGAAGCTGGCCAATGGGGAGCTGGCTTCAGAGCCCAGAACCCTGCTGTGGGCCGATGGCCTAACCCCTCAGCCCTATGGCCCCTAAACCCATCACTTTTCTTTTAAATCCTCACCCGAGGATATTTTTCCATTGATTTTTAGAGAGAGGGAAAGACAGAGAGAAACATCAATGTGAGAGAAACACATCGGTTGGTTGCCTCCTGCATGCGCCCCAACCAGGGCCTGGGCCAGGGAGGAGCCTGCAACCGAGGTACGTGCCCTTAACCTTGACCGGAATCGAACCCGGGACCCTTTGGTCTGAAGTCCAATGCTCTATCCACTGAGCCAAACTGTCCAGGGCCAGATCCATCGCTCTTTTTTTCCTTTCTTTTTAAAATATATTTTTATTGATTTCAGAGAGGAAGGGAGAGGGAGAGAGAGATAGAAACATCAACGATGAGAGAGAATCACTGATAGCTGCCTCCTGCACGCTCCCTACTGGGGATCGAGCCTACAACCTGGGCATGTGCCCTTGACTGGAATGGAACCTGGTACCCTTCAGTCTGCAGGCCGACACTCTATCCACTGAGCCAAACTGGCTAGGACTAAATCCATTGCTTCTAAAAATATATACATTTTTATTGATGTCAGAGAGGAAGAGAGAGGGAGACAGAAACATCAACGATGAAAGAGAATCACTGATCGGCTGCCTCCTGCACGCCCTGCACTGGGGGGGTCAAACCTGCAACCCAGCATGTGCCCTGACTGGGAATCGAACCATGACCTCCTGGTTCATAGGTCGATGCTCAACCACTGAGCCCCGCCAGCCGGGCTCTCAGCCTCTTGTTTCACAGATGGGATGCAGGCCAACGAGGCCAAGTGATTCGAAGAAAGCGAGCCGATCAGGAGGGCCTGGGAGGAAGTAGGTCCCCTGCTGCCCTGGCCTCTTGCTGAAGAAACACCGAGGCTGGACTGAGCCCCTTTCTCCGTCCCACCGGGCGGGGGCGGGGCTCCAGTCCTCGCCGTCCCCCAGCCTCATCCCAGCCCAGGGCTCGGCCGTGGGTGGCCAGGGCACCCGTGGCTCCAGCCCTGCGGGGTTGGCACCGTGAGCTGCAGTCACGCGTGGGCTCGGGCTGCACTGACCCCGCTGAGTCTGGCCTGGCAGTGACCAGGCCCCCCACGGCCCCACCCTGAGCTGGAGGCTGGCGCGCATGCACCTGGCGGGTCATTAGCGGGAGTCAGGGACGCTCTGGGCTCCGGGCAGGGAGCACACCTGGGAATCCTGTCCTGGGCGATGGGAGGATTTTTCCATCCTGACTCCAGAACGGGGAGGGTCAGGTCGTGACGGGACAGTCCGTGCCTCTGGCCACAGGGGTCACCGAGGTGGAGCCTGAGTCCAGGTGACCTTCCTCAGGCTGTGGTCTCAGGGCCTCTGAGCGGCCGAAGCTGGACTGAGGTCAGTCATTGGCAGGACCCTCATGTGCCCTTGCCCTGGGGGTGCCTGGGAGCTGCCCCTCCACCGTCTGACCGGCCCCAGGCTGTGCAGGCTCCGCCCCATGGCTGACACGTGGGGCTGGAGACACAGCAAGTCAGCACGTGAAATACCGCGTGAGACACGTGCACGCTGGAGATCATCTGTTGTTTCTCTGAAATTCAGTTTAATCGGCGCCTATTGCCAGGCCTCTGAGTGCAGGGTACCGGGCGCCCAGCCTCAGGTTCCGGGGCTCGGTCACTCACCAAACACCCGGCTGTGGGAGGCCTTAGGGATGCAGACATCCCAGCCCGGGAGGCCCTCCCGGCCACCGCCACCAGGGGGCAGCAGCACCCAGCGCCCGAGGCTCCTCTGCAGGTGGGAGCCCTGACCCAGTTCCCAGGTCACCCAGCTCCCAGGTCACCCAGTCACTCAGCACACGCTGGCGGAACCGATGGGGACAGGGCTGTGGGAACGGGTGTGGCCTGGCTCAGAGGGAGGTCCAGGGCTGGAGGAAGGGGCTCCAGCAGCCTTGTCCCCAAACCAGGCTGCTCCCCCGAAACTCTTCCTGAGCCCGACAGGGGAAGCCCCCCCCAGCCCCGCCCTGGCCTCCTGCCTGGCCCAGGGAACAGCTCCTGGGGCCCCGCAGCCTGTGCCTGCTGCCCCCTGCCTGTGGGGAGTGGGTGACGCCCCCACTCACCTCCTGAAGGGCCCCAGGGCCCCGCAGCCCTGGGCTCTCTCACAGCCGCCCGCCCTGGCCGTGCGCAGGTGGGTGCCGTGGGAAGCAGAGGGTGCTGTCCTCGCCCATCCCCCCACCCCTCACCCCCCATCCCCCACCCACGGAGCCAGCCCTGAGGCCAGGGTCCAGGCCCACCCCCCATGACCAGCGTCACCTGTTTCCCATCTGCACTCTCCATCCGAGCACTTCCCACCTTGGGCTGCCCCACAGGGTGCCTGGTCCCAGCCCTGGCTCTGACCCCACATCCAGAGGAGCAGGGGCCACCCCAAAGCCTTCTAGCCCTCTGCCCGCTGACATGCAAGGCCCAGGTCAGTGCCCCGGCTCCCCGAGTCCTGTCTGGCTAGTGGGACAGGGAGGGCCTGTGACGGAGCCACGCTGGGACGTGCGTGCCAGGTCAGTGTGGGGGCGCGTCCAGGCAGGGCCGGTGGGTGGGCCACACTGACTCATTCGTCCGTTCACTCCCTCACCGTGAGCAGCTGGCTCTGCCGGCCTGGCCCTGGAACAGCGCATGGGGGTGTAGGGGTGTCGAGGGAGGGGTGTCACGGGAGGACGGGGGGCAGCTCCCGGAGGAAGGGACACTGCTCAGAGTCTTGGGAATGACCTGGTGTGGAAGGGGGGTGGGAGGGAGAAGGGGCTCTGGGTGATGGTGATGGAGAGAGACTTGACTTGGGGTGGTGAACACACAACACCATATACAGGCTGTGCCTCTGGCCACAGGGGTCACCGAGGGGTCACAGACCGTCTACTGTATGATGTGTTACAGAGTCACACACCTGAAACCCGTATAATTCCATTAACCAATGTCACCCCAATACATTCAGTGATAAAACAGTAATTTAACAAACAAAAGGAATGGCCTGGCATGTGGTGAGATGAAGGTCGAGGCCACAGTAAGCCCCGTGGGGGCCAGGGGCAGGGCGGGGCCCAGGCAGGGGCAAACCCGGGCTGCTGATGGCTGGGGGCAGAGGCGTGGGTTCCCCCGCCCCCCGCACCGGGAACGAGCTGTGAGGGCTGCCACTCAACTCGGCCTCACACTCGTCCCCAGGAGCCGCCCACCTGCCCCCGCAGACCAGGCCACGTGCTCCGGACCCTCCACGCCAATCCTCTGCACAGAATGTGCGTCTGCAACACCCCATACAGGACACACACACTTCACACTGGGCCATCCCACAGCCGCGTCCGACTCAGCCACACACCACACCTCCCGTCCCCCCCAACCACAGACCTGCACACGCCCAGGGACGGGGCGCTGGCGGGGCGCAGAGGGCCTGGCTGGTTTAGTTCTGATTCTGCCATCGAGTGAGCCGGGGGAGGGCCGGCTGGCGTCGGTGATGTCTGTGGGGCAGGCCCTTCCCTCCCGGTTCTGTCACCTCGAAGCCCTTGTGGAGTGTGAGGTGCGGGAGCAGGTCCGCCCCGCATGGGCGGCCAGAGCCGCGGCCACGCGTGTGCCAGAGACAATGGCCTCCTCCTCGGGGTGCGCCCAGGGCCACCTTGCTGATTACACCACAGGGCGGAGGGCGGGGGGCGGTGTCCCCGCAAACCTGCCGAGGACAGTCCTCTCTATTCCCACCGGTGCTTCCTGGCGCCAGGCAGGCGCGGAAGGACAGGCGGTGCCGATCAGCAGACACAGCGACAACGAGGGGCCCCGAGGGGCGCGTTCACAGACAGTGGCATGACCCGGGCCCACCCTTCCCGTGGGCGCGAGGGCGCGGGCTGGGGCTCCCAGGGGCCAACACAGGACTCGGAGGGTGCTGTTTATTTGATCATTTTAATACAGAAACGCCGGGCCGGCCACGGACACCCTCACACAGACCCTGCGTTCTTGGGAGGCCTCCCCGCAGCGGACGCGCATGCATGTCCTCGGACACGGGCAGGCTGGGCATGAACACCACAAGAGAACCGGCGCGGGAGGACCACAGGCCACGAGGGAGCCACGCTTCAGAGGCAGTCGAGGCATTAAATACGGGACCTACACGTGACACTTCACATCAAACACGGGTAATTTACACACGACGGGAGGACCGCAGCACGGACTGCGCGTGGCTTTGGTGGAGAAGACGAGCTGGGTGCTGCCATGCACGGGAGGCCGCCCTCCTCGCCGCTCCTGTCCCCCTCCGTCACCTGCAGCCACGACACCGCCGCAGGCGCCACCTCAGAGCCCGCCGAGCCCGCGGGGTCCCGGCTCCCTGGGAGGCGGGAGGTGGGGGAGGCCGGGCGGAGGGGGCGCGGCTGCAGGGGGACAGGTGAGTGCAGGGTCGCCTGGCCCGGCCGGGGTAGCAGGGATGATGGAGGAGGCATCCGCTTCTGCGAGCAAAGCGTAACCGGTGAAGCCTGCGCCCCCGCCGTCGGGCGCTCCTGCCGCCGGGCGCCGGCTCAGAACTGGCTGGCGCTGCTGGGGTCGCACTGCAGCAGCCGCACGATGGACGGGTCGCTCTTGGCACCTTTGATGAACTCCTCCAGGGACAGCTTGCCTAGGGGGCGTGGGGGGCGGGAGTCAGCGGTGAGCAGGCTTTCCCTCCCGAGCACGGGGACCCCTCCCGCCACCCCCTGGGCCAGCTGAGCCCTCACGAGGCCGGCCGGACGCCGTCCAGGTGCCGCTTGCTTCATGGGCTTTTCGGGAAAACCCTTTGCTTTCCCAGCTCCCCGATGAGGGCACACCCAGTGTGATGACACGCGTGGCCAGTGGGCGATGTCAGTCCTTTAACAGTCACCCCACGCTTTACCTGAGGAATTCGTGGCCTCTGCCTCTAACCCTAACCCACTCAGAGCTGGGGGGGCCTGAAGCAGCCCAGCCCAGGGTGACTGCCCATGGGGGGGGGGGGCGGCCCAGGGTGACTGCCCATGGGGGGGGGGGCGGGCCCAGGGTGACTGCCCACGGGGGGGGGGGGGGTGGCCCAGGGTGACTGCCCACGGGGGGGTGAGGGGGACGGGCCCAGGGTGACTGCCCACGGGGGGGGGGGGTGGTGGCCCAGGGTGACTGCCCACGGGGGGGGCGGGCGGCCCAGGGTGACTGCCTTTGGGGGGCGGCAGGGCCAGCTGGGAGACCCGTCTGCTCTGGCCCACCTGCCCCTGGGGTGGTGGGGCCTGGTGCCACGGGCGCCCTCCCCAGCGGCCTGTCCCCGCACAGACGTGGGCAGGACGGGGTTTGAAGCAGACACTGGAGCCTGTGCCGAGCTCTGCTGCCGCCGGGGGCGGGGGGGGGGGGGCGGTTAGGGGGAATCGAGGAAGGAGAGGGAGGTTCATGGGGAGGGCGGGCAATAGGAGCTTGGCCGGTGCCCAGCGTGTGCCCAACGCTGAGGAGTGGTCAGCCGCCAACCTCCCCGCCTCAGGGACTTCAGTGCATAATGGGACCAGGGGGACGGGGGGTGGGGGACAGCCATCTCCAAGGGCTGCTGGCGGGACGGATGGGGAGGAGGCGCTGGAGGGGTCGGCCCAGGCCCGGTCCGGGGCCCATCTCAGCTAGGGAGCTTCTGCCGGGAGGCGGGGAGCCGGCGGTGGTGACAGGTACCGCGGTGGCAGGGACCCGCCTGTCCAGCAGAGAGGGCCCCTCCTGGGCCCCCAGCAGGGGCAGGCCTGGCCGGCCCCACAGGGACGAACAGCAGCCAGGCCCAGGGCGGGCTGCAAAGGAGGGCACAGCGCCCTCCCAGGAGCGTGCCCAGGCCCCCCGCTAACGCCCCCCCTCTGGGCTCCTGGCCTGTTGCCCCCCTTGGCGGGTGGGGCTTTCGGGGCCACGCCCACTCCTCAGGCTGAGGGGTCCTGAAGGCGCCCCCTCCACCAGGGCGGGTGGGGGCCATCAGCACGCGGGCCACACCCACAAGGCTGCTTGTGCCCCCAGTTTAGAAGCTCGGAGACCGGGGCTCAGGGGTGCAGCCACAGGTGCGAGGACGGGGGCGCAGCCCCCCCACCCTGCCCTGCCCCGGGCTCCCCCGCAGCCCAGCGGAGGGCGGGTGCCGGGGACACGCTGCGGGGGGGCCGGCGCCTACCGTCGTTGTTGGTGTCCATCTGCCTGAAGATCTTGTCCGTCCGCTTCTCCGGAGTGGACTCGTCCTCGGGCATCTTCATCACCGAGGACACCATCTTGTAAATGGCCTGCGGGGGGCACATGGAGGCGTGAGCTCAGGTTCCGGAGCGTTCCTGGGCGGCGGTGCAGGAGTGAGCTTCCGTCCAGCCCACACACAGCACGGAGAGGTGGGCGCTCGCCGGCCTCCAGGACCCCCCCCCGCTGGAGGGATGGCCCGGCCGCTCCCGGCACCCGGGTGGGTGTCACAGGTGGGCTGTCGGCGAAGGAAGCCGGACGCAATGATGGGGGCTCAAGAGCAGGCACGACGACCCCACTTAGTGGTCAGAGGAGGGGGCCGCCCGGGGAGGTGCCCAGAAGGTGCGTGAGGGAGCCTTCTGGGGGTGGGGCGCCTGTAGCTCCCGAGGCGCGGGCCCAGGCCTGTGCGGGTGCAGCCCCTCCCGCTGCGCACACGGCTGTGAGCTCGCACTGTGAGGCTGGGCCTCGGAGCAGAACGAAGACTCCGCCCCGACCCGGAGAGCCGGAGAGCCGGAGAGCCGGAGAGCCGGAGAGCCGCAGGCCCAGCCCCACGGGCAGCCGGGCGGGGGCACCGGGCACCGCAGGGTGCAGACCCTCCTCAGGCCCTGCCCTCCAGGGCTCAGCCCCGGTCCGCCGGGCGAGTGTGTGTGTGTGTGAGAGTGTGTGTGTGTGTGTGTGTGTGTGTGTGTGTGTGTGTGAGTGTGTGTGTGTGTGTGTGTGTGTGTGTGTGTGTGTGTGTGTGTGTGTGTGTGTGAGTGTGTGTGTGTGTGTGTGTGTGTGTGTGTGTGTGTGTGTGTGTGTGTGTGTGTGTGTGTGAGTGTGTGTGTGAGTGTGTGTGTGTGTGTGTGTGTGTGTGTGTGTGTGTGTGTGTGTGTGTGTGAGTGTGTGTGTGTGTGTGTGTGTGTGTGTGTGTGTGTGTGTGTGTGTGTGTGTGTGTGTGTGTGTGTGTGTGTGTGTGTGTGTGTGAGTGTGTGTGTGTGTGTGTGTGTGTGTGTGTGTGTGTGTGTGTGTGTGTGTGTGTGTGTGTGTGTGTGTGTGTGTGTGTGTGTGTGTGTGTGTGTGTGTGTGTGTGTGTGTGTGTGTGTGTGTGTGTGTGTGTGTGTGTGTGTGTGTGTGTGTGTGTGTGTGTGTGTGTGTGTGTGTGTGTGTGTGAGTGTGTGTGTGTGTGTGTGTGTGTGTGTGTGTGTGTGTGTGTGTGTGTGTGTGTGTGTGTGTGTGTGTGTGTGTGTGTGAGTGTGTGTGTGTGTGTGTGTGTGTGTGTGTGTGTGTGTGTGTGAGTGTGTGTGTGTGTGAAGTGTGTGTGTGTGTGTGTGTGTGTGGGGACGGGCACGCGTGTGGGCTGTGTGTGTTTCCCCGAGCCTGCGCTGTGTGTTCTGTGTGGAAACCACCTACAGGGGATCTGGGTGGCCACACCTTTGCTCACGGAGCCGAGGGCCCTTGTGGGTGGCGAGCACCTCTTCCAGGACGTCTAGATCCGAATCCGCCGGCCGGGAGTGGGAGAGGGGGGGGGGGGGGGGGGCAGCCGCGGCCCTCTGTGGCTGCACATCCCTAGGCACCGGGAAGGCGAGCACACTCGGCTTCCCTCCGAACAGCCTCGCCCAGAGCCCTCGACAGCGCGAAGGCAGAGCCGTCTCTCATGGGCGCCGCTGGGGTTCCGTCCACCGCACACTGCACGTTGCTGGGGGCCCCTCAAACCGGGACTCACAACTGTCAAGGGTCCCCTGAGTCACTCCACTCTCAGCTGCTGATTCTCAGGAAACCTCCTCCGAGCCGCAGCTGAGTGCCGTGCAGGGAGGGACCCTCTCGTAGGGCGGGGGACCAGCTGATGGCAGCACGTGACTCAGCGTCACTGGGGCAGGACCCGCCGCCCTTAGAGTGACAGCTGCTCACTTTCAGGAGAGCACGCCAGAGGGGCAGGCACCACCTGGACAAAAATGTCTGCACGCTGGGGGGAGGGGGACCCAGAGCCCTGCCTGACGGTGGGCCTGGCCCTGAGGACCCTCAGCCTCTCCCCGGCCCCTCCCACCCGCACCACCTGCACCACCTCCCCCCGCCCCGGGAAGGCGACCATCTCCCCCCCCCCCCCTCCTGCCCATCCCCCCAGCCCCCCCCACCTGCACCTCTCCCCCCCGCCCTCCCACCTGACCATCTCCCCCCCCTCCCCTCCTGCACCACCTCCCTCCCCCGCCACCTGCACCATTCCCCCCCCCACCGCACATCTCCCCTGCCCCTCCCACCCCCCTCCTGGGGGCACCCTCAAACCGGGCCCCTCCCACCTGTCCATCTCCCCCCCCCTCCCTCCTGCTGACCTCCCTCCCCCTCCCACCTGCACCATCTCCCCCCCCAGCTGCACCATCTCCCCTGCCCCTCCCACCTGCACCACCTCCCCCCCCCCCTCCCTCCTGCACCATCTCCCCCGGCCCAGGGACCTGCACCATCTCCCCCCCGCCCCTCCCACCTGCACCATCTCCCCCCCCTCCCTCCTGCACCACCTCCCTCCCCCTCCACCTGCACCATCTCCCCCCCCACCTGCACCATCTCCCCTGCCCCTCCCTCCTGCACCATCTCCCCTGCCCCTCCCACCTGCACCAGCTGCCTCCCCTTCCCCCTCCCACCACTGCACCATCTCCCCCCCTCCCACCTGCACCACCTCCCTCCCCCTCCCACCTGCACCATCTCCCCCCGCCCCTCCCCACCTGCTGGGATCTCAGATCTCAGCATCTCCCCCCGCCCCTCCCACCTGCACCATCTCCCCCCCCACCTGCACCACCTGACCACCTCCCTCCCCCTCCCACCTGCACCACCTCCCCCAGCCCCTCCCACCTGCACCACCTCCCTCCCCCCCCCTCCCTCCTGCACCATCTCCCCCCGCCCCTCCCACCTGCACCATCTCCCCCCGCCCCTCCCACCTGCACCACCTCCCCCCGCCCCTCCCACCTGCACCATCTCCCCCCCTCCCACCTGCACCATCTCCCCGCCCCTCCCACCTGCACCATCTCCCCCCCCGCCCCTCCCACCTGCACGATCTCAGCATCTCCCCGCCCCTCCCACCTGCACCATCTTCCCCCCCCCCCACCTGCACCATCTCCCCGCCCCTCCCACCTGCACCACCTCCCCCAGCCCCTCCCACCTGCACCATCTTCCCCCCCCCACCTGCACCACCCCCGCCCCTCCCACCTGCACCACCTCCCCCAGCCCCTCCCACCTGCACCATCTTCCCCCCCCCCCTGCACCCTCCCCGCCCCTCCCACCTGCACCACCTCCCCCGGCCCCTCCCACCTGCACCATCTTCCCCCCCCCACCTGCACCATCTCCCCCCCCTCCCACCTGCACCATCTCCCCGCCCCTCCCACCTGCACCCCCCCCGCCCCTCCCACCTGCACCATCTTCCCCCCCCACAACCTGCACCATCTCCCCGCCCCTCCCACCTGCACCACCTCCCCCAGCCCCTCCCACCTGCACCATCTCCCCGCCCCTCCCACCTGCACGATCTCCAGCATCTCGCTGCGGCTGATGTAGCCGTTGCCGTCCAGGTCGTACATGCTGAAGGCCCACTTGAGCTTCTGCTCCAGCTTGCCCCGGGAGGTGACGCTCAGCGCGATGATGAACTCCCGGAAGTCGATGGTGCCGTCGCCGTTGGTGTCGAAGGTGCGGAAGACGTGCTCAGCGAACTTGGAGGCGTCGCCGTAGGGGAAGAAGTTGGCGTAGATCTTCTTGAACTCCTCCACGGTCAGGTGGCCGGTGGGGCAGTCCTTGAGGAAGCCCTTGTACCACTCCTGCAGCTCGTGGTCCGTGAACTCCGTGTTCTCCCGCAGGTCCTGCAGCACCTCGGGCCGCAGCTTGCTGTTCTGCTTGCCCATGGCGGCCGGCGGCTACACCTGCGGGACAGGGCTCTGCTGGGGACTCCGTCAGGGCCGACTCCCACCCCTGCAGCCACCCAGCGGGCCAGGACTCCCCTGTGGGTCCTGCACCCAGGGCTGGAGGGGTCCCTAAAGGGCCATCACGGTGCCCGGCTGCCCTGGCTCCTCCAGGCCCCTGGGAGGGAGAGGGCAGTCTACGAGGCACTGTTCCTTTTCTTCCTGGCACACGCCAGACCACACTGCCCAGGGCCTGTGCAGCCCAGAGGACATGGACTACGTTCTGGCGATGGAGGGGGATGGAGTGGTCCCTTCACTTCCGGGTCTGGCTCTTAGCCACTCTTCCGTGGGGCACAGGCCCGGAGTTTCCTCACGCGGCTCAACCAGGCTTCCTCACCTGACCACGCCCCTTTCTCCGTCTCCTGATGACCACCGTTTGGGGTGCACAGGGAGAGCCATCCTCTGCTCACAGCAGCACCTGTTCTTCCCTGGACCCCCCTGAGCTGATGGAAGGGAGCCGCCGGAGCCCTGGATGACTGTGGGGGGCAGAGCTCACGCGCCCCAAGTCACATGGCCCTGCAGCGCCTGGAAATGCACCTGGGCTGTGTTAAGCAGGGAGATTTGGGTGTTTGTGCCAGCAGTTAAGCAGCCTCTCAATGGGCAGTTGGGTGACTACACCCCCTTCTCCGAGGGGGGGCCTCTGGGGACTCTGGGCAGGGGAGCGACAGGCCCAGACGAAGTGGGTGCAGAGCCAACCTGGGAGTTACGGGGAGGCCTGCTCACCGACAGAGCCCCAGCCTGCTCCTCGGCCCGCCAGCCTCAGCCCACATCACTGGATCTTTCTCTGGAGAAGCTGACCCACCCTTGCACCCCCTCCCATGACAAGACCTTTAACTACACTACATTTGGGGTCCTCCACAAAGCTGGCCACCCTATCAGCTGCTGCTGTTTTTGTTATAAAAATGACAAGGTATAGTTACAGAGCATGAATATAATCCAGTGTGGATCACCTTTGGAAATCTCAAATAAACTCTGAACAAATCCTATATAATAAAAGGCTAATATGCAAATTGACCCAACGGCAGAAGCACGTCGCTATGACACACATTGACCACCAGGAGGCAGATGCTCAACACAGGAGCTCTCCCCTGGCAGTCAGTGCACTCCCACAGGGAGAGTGCCACTCAGCCAGAAGCCGGGCTGACAGTGGAGAGCGCAGCGGCCCGCCTCCGCGGCAGCGCTAAGGATGTCTGACTGCAGGGAGCAGGCCTAAGCCATCAGCTGGACATCCTCTGAGGGCTCCCGGACTGCAAGACCACCCCCCTCCCAGACTGCATGAATGTCGTGCACCAGGCCTCTACTATTTTATTAAGGACATATTTCAAAACCACCACCATCCTAGAGTTTCGGGGGGGGGGGGGGGGGGGGGGGGGGCGGGTGGAACAGAGGCATGGGGCATGAGTCCTGTTTCAAAGCACTTATCAGGCCCGAGCACACAGCAAGTCACACACTGGTCCATTCCAGCAGCAAATTAACTAACAGCAGCATACTAACCGCAGCCACCATTCGCCAGGCGCTCACGCTGGGCCCGGTGGGCGAGGGCAGACCCTTTTACGAACGGTGATATCGACGCCCAGGGGGTGCTAGGCTCATGCCGCTGGGATGTGAACACTGGCCCGTCTGAGCGTGACCACAGAGCTCGGCCCTGGGCCCTGGGAGGTGGGCTGGGCAGGCCTGGCACGTCGGCCATACAGAGAACAGCTGGGAGACAATGAGTGATGTGTTCAGGAAACAAAAAGGATAAACTTTGTTTTGGAGAAAAACGATCAAGAAATCACGGATGACGTGGAGACCCTGCTGCTCTGACGCGGGCGCCCCCCCCCCCGCCTGTGTGATGTCTTGACCACGCCCATTTAAAGCCATTTTTAAAGTCGGTAACATTAATTCTACTATTAGGAAGTTCAAGCCTGCTGGTGTTCTCAGAGGCTGAGCATTGACCTATGAACCAGGAGGCCACGGTTCGATGCCCGGTCAGGGTACACGCCCAGGTTGCAGGCTCGATCCCCAGTAGGGGACATGCAGGAAGCAGCCAATCAATGATTCTCTCTCATCATTGATGTTTCTATCTCTCTCTCTCCCTCTCCCTTCCTCTCTGAAATCAATTATATATATATATTTATTTTAAGCCACCTGGATGATGAGGACTTTAAAAGGCCTCTGGAGGTTTGACCCCCCCCCAGGCCACCTGTAGGGGGCAGGGTACATGGCAGATCCCAGGCGCTGGGGAGGCGGGGGGAGGAGGGAGCCATGCTTGGCCAGGCTGGGGGGAGGCAATGCCATCTCATCTTGGTGGGCTGTGAAGGGTGAGGGTCCCTGGGCAGAGGGAAGGCGCCACGGCGCTCCCAGCCGGCGTCCACCTTGCTCCCTTGCCATCACACGTGCTCCCAGGACAGGTCCCCTCGCTGGCCTTCCCACTGTGCCGTGCATGGCGCCGTGACGGAGCCCATGAGTGCCCGGCACAGCCCAGGCACCCCGGCATCGCTGGGCCGGCGCGGGTGCTGGCCAGCGGCTCGGCTGGGACAGGTCCTAAGAACCACCCTTCGGGTCTCTCCCGAGGCTCAGCCGAAGCAGGCGGCCTCGCGGGGACGGTGGGACACGGCATGCCGGCATGCCCGGTGACCCTGCTACCAATGAAGCCAGAAAGCCAACCGTATCGACAGACTGGCTGGCAGGACAGACAGCAGACACCAAGCCAGCTTTTCTGCAAAGACAGCGCCATCACCCGGTACCCCACAGAAACGGCGCCCTGGGCACAGGCTCCTGGGGAAGAGGAGGGGGGACTGCACGCGCCCCTCTTCCTCCAGGGGAGCAGCCGGGCCTGGAGCGCAGCTGCTGGGAGGAAGGGCCGAGCCCAGTGCCGGAGCGGCGGCCTGGGGAGGCGAGGCGGACACCAGAGGGCGCAGCGGGGACAGGCTCCCAGGGCCTCAGCTGGAGGCCGCACCTCCGCTCCCTGACCCGCCCCGGCCACGCCCGCTCCACCTAGCGGCTGCCTCAGTTTCTCCATCTATGAGCTAGATCTGTCCAGCACAGTAACCGCCGCTCCCGTGCGGCCCGTCTGAATTCGCGCATGTGCCCTAAGAGTAAGATGCACCCTGGGCGCTGGCGGCTTTATGAGGAAGACGATGGAAAACATCCCATGAGCACTTCTATCCTGAGTACATGTGAACGAGACCTGGCAGCATCTGAGCACAGTGGGTTCAATGACGCGTGTTGGTAACATTAATCTCACCTGTTCCTTCCTCCGTGTTTAAATGTGTCTACGGGGCAAGGCAGCCTCACGCGTGTAGGTGGCACTGCGTTTCTGGTGGCCGCTCGGCCCTGGGCGACCCTGGGACACGCTGTGTATGGACCTGGGGCCACCAAACGGAACCTTCTAGTTCTCAGGTCGCCAGCATGCGGCTGGCAGGCCCAGGGCAGCCCTGACGCAGCTTTGAGTCCTTGTTGACTTCCCTCCTTAGTGCCCTTGAGTGGGAGATAACGGTGTTTGCATTTCACAATCGTGTGGTCCCACCCGTTCCTATTTTCAGCAGCTTCAAGAACTCTGCCAGAGGCCAGCTGCCGTGGGGACCCAGCTCTGATCCTGGCTATGGCGTGGGGCGTGGAGCGTGAGTGAGGTGTGAGGCATGAGGCTGTGGGGCAGGGGCTGCAGGAAGGCCCGTCCCCTGCCCCCTCCTCTGAGGGTGAACTGGCAAAGCCGAGCAATGGGGAGGGAAGAGCTCAGAGGCCTCTGGCGCCCACAGTGCATGGTGTGCCTAGATCCAGGTCCCCTGTGACCCGGAGCCACTGCCGAGGCCTCCCTGAGAGCCTGTCGCATCATCACCGTCTCCCCGGCGGGATGGGCTCCAGGCCAGTGACCTGGGTGGAGAAATCCAACGGAAAACCCTTCTGACTTCTGTGCGCATCCCCAGCAGCTTAAAATCCCCGTGGCTCCCAACGTTCAGAAAATAAATAAAAGGAGGGAGGGAGGGAGCAGGGGGGAGGGGGAGGGAGGGAGAGAAGGATGGAGGGAAGGGAGGGAGGGGGAGGGAGGGAGGATGCAGGTCAAGCGAGGCACAGAATCCCTCCCTTCTCAGCCACCCTCCCTCCCCGCTCCCCGCAGGCTGAAGTGCCCTCTCGGAGGCTGGGGAAGGAAGAGGTGGAGAAAAGGAAAGACAAACCCCTGAGAACGTTCTTTCGTTGCAGGAAGGGCTAATGCCGCAGGAAGAGGCCCGTGGGCCACTCCCCCACCCCTCTGCCTCTGAAGACACCAGCTCATGCGCGCGGCTCCTGGCCTCAGTCCCCAGCAAATGCTTCCTCACCCACCAAAGCCCAACTCCAAAGTCACCTCCTCAGGGAGGCACCTCCCCCCCCCCCCCCCCCCCCCCCCCCCCCCCCCCCCCCCCCCCCCCCCCCCCGCACCGGCTCTTCACTTGGCATCCCAGTCGCATCTTCTCAGCCCATTTCTATCAAAGCCTCCGCTGTGTGATACCACTTACCGCCTCCCCTGCGAGACTGAGCTCCTGGAGGAGAGTAACACCTCATCCACCAGGAGGAGAACCTGCTGAGCCTGTTCTAGCCCCCGGCCCTCACCCGGGTTTCTTCCCCCTGCGGGCCTGCAAGGCAGCCGCCTCCACTTCAGGCCCCCAGAGCCATCCTGGGGAGGCCGCCCCCCGAGGAGCCACCTCGAACACATCCGGCCCTCGTGCCGGCCCTCGGCCCCCGTCAGAGCGGCTCCCCCGGCACCATGTCGATGGATCTGTTGGCTGCCTGCCTCCTGTGTTGGCTGTGCCCCCGCAGTGCCTGGAGCAGGGCCTGGCACTCAGTGCTCAGCAAGCACACGTGACAGAGCGGCTGTGTGTGCCCAGGGCGGGCACAGCCGAACTGAGGAGCAGGTGACAGCGATCTCGGCCCCCCAGGCCTGGGGACTCGGGAAGCCATGCCAGGGCCAGGGATTCGGGTGGCAAAGTGCTCTCTCGGTCGGGTTCGAGGCTCCGGGGCGGACATGGGGAATCAGACTTGGTTCTGGAAGCTCCATCTACCAGCGCAGTGTCAGCCTGGGGGCGGGGGTCCATTCACCAAACGGGGGCTTGTCCTCCCTTCCCCAGCCACAGGGTCCCGGCTGGGGGCTCCCTGCCCAGCAGAGCTCACTTGCGTGGGGCGGCCTCGGACTCATCCAGACCCACGGCACCCATTGGAGGGTCTGGGCGGAGCCTCCCAGCAGGAAGGCAGGCAGGTCAGTGGGACGGACCTACACAAGCCTCTGGGGGAGGAACGGACTGAGAGGAAGAGGAACAGACGGGGAGGAAGAGGAAATGCCCCAGAGGAGGTTCCTCCCCTGCCGAGTCCTCAGACGCCATAGGAAAAGGGCTCCAGGCAGGACCAGAAGCAAGACACGTGACTGGTCTTAGAGCCGTGGTCCCATTCAGTCCATTCACATGTGGCTCCACGCTCCCACAGACCCGCTGGGGGCCCGGGGAGGAGCAGGGCACGGGAGGGTGGGAGCCCAGGTGGTCCTGCCCGGAGCCTGGCTTCCTCGGCCGCCCCGGCCTCACTCGGGGCCTTGCTGTGCAGGCGGATTTGGAGCTGGGAGGGTGGGTTGGGGGGGGGTGGTCATGACCTCCAAAGCCAGATGGAGTGGAGGGAGGTCTCTTGTTCCCTGTGCCCCATTTCTGAGGCCCGCTCTGTGCTGGGCATGGGTACTTGGATGAACAAGACAGAGGCCCTTCCCGGATACCCACACTCCCCCGCCCAACCCGGAGACAAGGGGCCATATGCCCAGGGGGCTGGAGTGGGCCGGCCTGTCCCCGTGTGAAGGTTAGAGGCCGCCCAGGTGAGGTCTGAGCTGGCCTTCTGGGCTCCAGGTGGGCGGGCAAGGGGAGAGGCATGGAGGGAGCCGGGCCAGGCCACAGGCCGGATGTCAGCGTCCAGCGTGATCGTAACGTGTGCCCAGGACGCAGAGCAGCTGACACAGGAGAAATGGCAAAGAAACGGGAGGGGCTGACGGTGGGGCTCAGTGTCCCCCAGCCTGCCCAGCGAATGCCCCAGCCCACGACAATTCAGAACGAGCCGACCAGCCAGGACAGGGGCCGCCTGACATGTTAAAGCCTCCAAAACATCTCCTCCCTCAGCGTCTCCTTCTGAGGGACCTGGGCAACCACAAGCTAATTGAGCTTTAAATATATATATTTTTAAATTGATGTCAGAGAGGAAGGGAGAGGGAGAGAGAGAGAAACATCAGTGATGAGAGAGACTCAGATAGGCTGCCTCCTGCACACCCCACACTGGGGATTGAGCCTGCAACCCGGGCCTGTGTCCTGACCGGGAATCGAACTGTGGCCTCCTGGTTCATAGGGTGACACCCAACCCTGAGCCCCGCCAGCCGGGCTGATGGAGCATTTGAAAGAAGTCTAAGCAGTCCCGCAGGCTGGTCACTGCACCTGAAGGCAGGGGCTACTCCGCCATCGCCGGCCCCCTCGCCAGCCCCTGCATGGCTATGCCCCCAGGTGGCCAGCCCGGCTCCGGGTGCTCATCGCGATGGAGATGTTGGGTGCCAGCCCCCGCCACGTTGGGGTCCCTTCCCCCTAAGTGTGCACGGGCTTCGGAACGACAGAGTCTGGGTCCCGGCTGCCGCTCCGGCCCGGATGGGAGCCACAGCCCTTCCCGGGACCGCGTCTTCCCCATAGGAGGGAGACGGGCTACAGTGCCCAGCACCCCTGGAGGGGACTCAGTGGGTGCAGCGGTCGGGGGCACCCACAGGGCCCTGGAGACAGGCAGTTCCCAGGCTCAGCGCTCCACCCAGACGAAGCCCCTCTGCTCTCTACCACGGGGCCAGGCGCAGCTCCAGGGCAGCAGGCGCCCAGTTAGCGGCCCAGCCCAGGGCACATCCCAGCCCCGCGCACACCCCAGCCTTCCAGTCTTGGCTGTCTCTCTTTCTCTCTCTCTTTTTTTTAAATAAATTTTATTGATTTTTTACAGAGAGGAAGGGAGAGGGATAGAGAGTTAGAAACATCGATGAGAGAGAAACATCAATCAGCTGCCTCCTGCATGCCCCCCACTGGGGATGTGCCCGCAACCAAGGTACATGCCCTTGACCGGAATCGAACCCGGGACCCTTCAGTCCGCAGGCCGACGCTCTATCCACTGAGCCACACCGGTCAGGGCTCTCTCTTTTAATTGGTTTCAGAGAGGGAGGAAGAGGGAGAGAGATAGAAACATCAATGATGAGAGAGAATCATTGATTGGCTGCCTCCTGCATGCCCCCCACTGGGGACCCAGCCCGCAACCCGGGCATGTGCCCTTGACTGGAATCGAACCCGGGACCCTTCAGTCTGCAGGCCAACGCTCTATCCACCGAGACACACCAGCTAGGGCTCGGCTGTCTCTTAATGTCTCTGGGCCTCAGTGTCCTTCAGGGTAAAATGGGAAGAAAGGTCCCTACCTGTTGATTTTACAGCGTAGCCGTGAGGAGAGAGAAACGAAGGCCTGAAAGGACTTGGACAAATTTAAAGCACCGGACACAGACAGTGGGATGATCCCAGCGTTTGTGATAAAATAAGCCGGGGCTGCTTAACGGGCTTCACCACAGTGTCAGACAGAGGCCCAGACGCCTGCGGGTGGGGAGAGGGAGGTCAGTGAAATTCCTGCTCTTCACAGAGGACATGAGGGGGAGGATGGAAGAAACCCGGGCGGTGGGGGCGGGCTGCAGCCGAGGCTCTGGGTGCTGCCCTGGTTGTTGGCCCAGGGACACCCTGAACCGCCAGCCCCAGGGGTGGCCTCTCTGGGCGGGCCTTCCCACCACATCCCAGGTGCTGCGACCAGGACTTCACTCGCGGAATTCTCTCTTCTTGGAGAAAACAGCACGAGCCACATTTACCACTCACTCAATCATTCCACAGCCACTTCACATACTCACTCATTCATTCCACAGCCACTTCACACACTCACTCATTCATCCCACAGCCACTGCACACACTCATTCATCCCACAGCCATTGCACACACTCATTCATTCCACAGCCACTTCACACACTCATTCATTCCGCAGCCACTTCACACACTCACTCATTCATTCCACAGCCACTTCACTCACACACTCATTCATTCCACAGCCACTTCACACACTCACTCATTCATCCCACAGCCACTGCACACACTCATTCATTCCACAGCCACTTTACACACTAAATCACTCCACAGCCACTTCACACACTCATTCATTCCACAGCCACTTTACACACTCACTCATTCATTCCATAGCCACTTCATACACTCACTCATTTATTCCACAGCCACTTCACACACTCATTCATTCCGCAGCCACTTCACACACTCATTCATTCCACAGCCACTTCACACACTCATTCATTCCACAGCCACTTTACACACTCACTCATTCATTCCAGTCACTTCACACACTCATTCATTCCACAGCCACTTCACACACTCATTCATTCATTCCGCAGCCACTTCACACACTCACTCATTCATCCTGCAGCCACTTCACACACTCATTCATTCATTCCACAGCCACTTTACACACTAAATCATTCCACAGTCACTTCACACACTCATTCATCCCGCAGCCACTTCACACACTCACTCATTCATCCCGCAGCCACTTCACACACTCATTCATTCTGCAGCCACTTCACACACTCACTCATTCATCCCACAGCCACTTCCACACTCACTCATTCATTCCACAGCCACTTTACACACTAAATCATTCCACAGCCACTTCACACACTCATTCATTCCACAGCCACTTTACACACTCATTCATTCCACAGCCACTTCACACTCACTCATTCATTCCACAGTCACTTCACACACTCATTCATTCCACAGCCACTTCACACATTCATTCATTCCGCAGCCACTTCACACACTCACTCATTCATCCCACAGCCACTTCCACACTCACTCATTCATTCCACAGCCACTTCACACACTCATTCATTCCGCAGCCACTGCACACACTCATTCATTCATCCCGCAGCCACTTTACACACTCATTCATTCCAGTCACTTCACACTCTCATTCATTCCACAGCCACTTCACACACGCATTCATCCCACAGCCACTCACACACTCATTCATTCCACAGCCACTTCACTCACTCATTCATTCCACAGCCACTTCACACACTCATTCATTCCGCAGCCACTTCACACACTCACTCATTCATTCCACAGCCACTTCACACACTCACTCATTCATCCCACAGCCACTCACACACTCATTCATTCCACAGCCACTTCACACTCATTCATTCCACAGCCACTTCACACACTCATTCATTCCACAGCCACTTCCACACTCACTCATTCATTCCACAGCCACTTTACACACTAATTCATTCCACAGCCACTTCACACACTCACTCATTCATTCCACAGCCACTTCACACTCATTCATTCCACAGCCACTTCACACTCATTCATTCCACAGCCACTTCACACACTCACTCATTCATTCCACAGCCACTTCCACACTCACTCATTCATTCCATAGCCACTTCATACACTCACTCATTCATTCCACAGCCACTTCACACACTAAATCATTCCACAGCCACTTCACACACTCATTCATTCCACAGCCACTTCACACACTCATTCATTCCGCAGCCACTTCACACACTCACTCATTCATCCCACAGCCACTTCCACACTCACTCATTCATTCCACAGTCACTTCACACACTCACTCATTCATCCCACAGCCACTTCCACACTCACTCATTCATTCCATAGCCACTTCATACACTCACTCATTCATTCCACAGCCACTTCACACACTAAATCATTCCACAGCCACTTCACACACTCATTCATTCCACAGCCACTTCACACACTCATTCATTCCGCAGCCACTTCACACACTCACTCATTCATCCCACAGCCACTTCCACACTCACTCATTCATTCCACAGTCACTTCACACACTCACTCATTCATCCCACAGCCACTTCACACACTTATTCATTCCACAGCCACTTCACACACTCACTCACTCATTCATTCCACAGCCACTTCACACACTCACCCATTCATTCCACAGCCACTTCACACACTCACCCATTCCACAGTCACTGTACACACTCACTGAGCTCGCACAGGGATTTTATGCACGAGGACCATGAGGTGTAAAAGGGACCGCTGTGGGCCTGACGTGAAGAAGGTGTGCAGGCGCCGGAGCCGCCAGGGACAACGTCGCGTGGACAAGGGCACTCCCAGGGGAGCCGCCGTGTGCCAGGAGGTGTGAGGTGGAGAAGCAGCGTGGCCGGGCAGGGCTAGCTTAGGGGGCCCTGGCTGGAGGGGGGCAGAGCCAGCCTCCCGACTTATCATGGGGATGCAGGGAGCTCAGGACAGCGTCTTGGCCTCAATGATTCTCAGGCCGGAGTTTCTGGGGACCACTCCCAGCTGACGGCTGTCCCAGCCACACAGCTCTAGGCCTGTCACCTCCCAGGCAGCCTCCTGAGCAGCGACAGGACTGGCAGTAACTGCGGAGACCATGACTGGCCCGTAGGAACAGATGGGCAGATGAACACATACATGTATTAGCGAGGGGCAGGGAGAGGGAAGATGCCATCAAACCCAGGGATTCGGTCCAATCCCTTGAAGGGCAGTTCCAATTTATCAAGTCTTAGTCCAAAAAACACCCGAAAAAGTGCCTGTGAGTCTGGCCAGTGTGGCTCAGTGGTTGAGTGTTGACCTATGAGCCAGGGGTCACAGTTTGATTCCCGGTCAGGACACATGTCCAGGTTGCGGGCTCCATCCCCAGCGTGGGACCTGCAGGAGGCAGCCGATCAGTGCGTCTCATCATTGATGTTTCTCTCTCTCTTCCTTCCTCTCTCTGAAATCAATAAAGACATTTACTGTTTTTAAAGTGCCTGTGAATTCTTTTTTAGGGAAAGGGGAGGGCTGAAGGATGGCGCAGTGAGGCAGGGGGAGGAGTGGGCGTCTGGAGAGCAGGAAAGAACTGGCTGTTACTCGCACATCGGCCATTTCCCCTTCTGAACGGAGCCGAGCCTGGGTGATCTCGGCCCGTCACTTTCCTCGTCTGCGCAATACGACTTTGGACAGCGAGGCCCGAGGCGCCCTCACCCCACACATGGTCTGAGGGTCCTTGCGTGGATCCCCAGGGCGGCTTCCGCGCGGCTGGGAAGTTCGCCCGCTCGGCTGCGCTCGATCCCTCCCCCACCTCGGTTGGCAGATCACCCGCTGAGCGTGTTTCCCAGTGGACGGTGGAAAGCGGAGCGCTGCCAGGTTCCTGCCTCAGCGATGATTACAGCTTCAATTCATGGGCCCCGAATGAACCACTGAGGTTTGGCCACATTCTAAGATATCTTGGATGGAAACTGTCTGTAAGAAACGTCATCTATAATAATAAAAGGGTAACATGCTAATTAGACTGGACGTCATTCTGGGCATCATTCCGGACGTCCTTCCTGACGAAGCCGGGGCCGGAGGGAAGCCCGGGTCCCCGGTGCCAGAGGGAAGCCGGTGCCGGCAGCCGGGGGAAGGAAGGCCTACTCTTGCACAAATTTTGTGCATTGGGCCTCTAGTTATGAATGTTAGACTTAAGAGGTGTTTTAAAGACACCCATGGCCCCCTGGGTCCTGTGTCCGCTGACAATGGGCTCCGTCCGCCGGGCAAGGTCCTCTCCCCGGAGGGAGGCTGCCCCAAATGCCTGTCTGGTATCGCTTATGGCTCAGCGCACAAACCCAAACACATTCCCTGTTGTGTTTTTACACTCGGAAGGAAAACTTCCAGTGAATCACCTCATGCGTTTGATTCATGTGTAATGTCTTCGGGAAGAAATAAAAACAGTAAGTCATTCCCAGCAAAAAGGCATCAGCCAGGCTGAAAGGTCAGGCACTCGAACGGCCACAGGCCAGCCGCCCCCGGAGGCCTCGGCAGCCACAATCCTCAGCTGCCATCAAAGGGGCGCTTTTATCAGGAGCGAAGACGGCTCATAACAGCCGCCTTTGCCACTTCTAGGAATCACAGCACCAGGGCCCTCGACGCTGCAGGGACAGTGGGGCCCCTGCACAGACTCACCCATTCATGAGCACCCACTAAGCGCACCCACAGTGCGCGCGCTGGGACACACACAGGCATGAGAGGCCCTCAAAGCGATTGCCGTCTAGTTGGGAGGCCAGGCCTAGACTTCCTGTTCTTGGCGCCCAGGGGGCTCCTGCTCAGCGCCAGGCACCATGCTGGGGGCAAGCCGACGGACTCGGGCGTTCAGGCTGGGGCCCAGGTACCCCCGTCACCCTTTTCCCCCAGGACCCGGCGCTGAGTTCCAGGGCCCGGCTAGGAATAATCCCACACCAAGGCCGCCTGCAACCCGGGAAGGACACGGGAAGGACACAGGAAGGACACGGGAAGGACACGGGAACTGACAACAGGAAGGAAGTCGGGAGGAGGAGGAGGGTCCGGCTGCTGTGGGGGCGGGCTCCTTCCAGACAAACCCCAGGCCCAGCAGCGTCACGTGGGGCTGGGCCCGCGGAGCCCCGTTTGCTGAGCCCGCCTTCCTCGCCAGGCCCAGGTCTCCGCGTTCCATCGAGGCTTCCTGGCCCCGATGGTCCCTACCTTCGCAGCGTTTCCTGGAGACCCCCCCACCCCCCCGCGGTCCGAGCACAGCCCACAGAGCGAACGTGTATCTGTGGAGCGTGCTCCCGGTCCTAACTTCTGAGCTAAACATCTGCACGGGGGTTGGACAAGCCCAAGAATATTTGAGGGGCCCACAGGACAGAACGTGTGGGATCTGGGCCTCCCCGAAACCTGGGCCCTGCGCCTGGGGCCAGGCTGGCGGCCTTGGGAAGTGAGAAGGGTCGGCGTGGGCTGGACCTGAGGGGCCCTGACCCAGGCGTCAGCAAGCAGCTCGACCGTGGGGACACCGCTTGATCGCTCATCCATCCATTCATTCATTCATTCACTCATTCACTGTGCAGCCTCCCTCTGTCCCCGCCCCTGAGCACTGAGCCAAGACCGGCTGGCAGTGACAGGGGAGAATGCCAAGCCAAGTCACGCATGCCCACTGTGTGCGCACGTGTGTGCACCGGCCGTCTGCCCACAAGGCCCGCCACGCAGGACCTGCCCCTGGGGCTGAGGGTTGCCTGCACGCCCACAGGAAGTGATTCTGCAAAGTCAGCCTGAGTCATCCTAAAAGCACCCGGCCCCAGCCGGCCGGCCTCCCGGAGTGACTTACCCGAGGCAGCGGAGGTGGAGACAGAGCAGGGCTCGGAGCCGCGGGGCTGGTTCCGTCCTCAGGGGCCACTAGACCATGCCCTGGAAGGGAGCGCCAACAGGTCACTCGGGGTGGACCCGCCCAGAGCCCATGCCGCTCCCTCCCGTGGCTCCGGTGGCCGGTGGGGGACCACGGCTTTCACAGGACCCACGCGAAGTACAGAAAGCCTGGCTCCTGGCCCGTCCAGCCGTCTAAGGCGCCTCCTGGCCCAGGAGGGAGGGACGCCACCCCAGCGCTGACGGGAGAAGTCCCCCGTGAGGCGGGGCCACCCCCGGGGCGGGGCTGGAGCCAGAGCTGGGTGTGGCCGGTGGCCTCTGTGGCCGCCCAGGCTCAATGGCTGCAGCAGCACTGAGTGCTGGGCGCCTGCAGCCACACCTCACCGTCTGACCCTCGGCATCAAGGTCAGGGCCCTGGCACAGGGCGGGGCGCAGGAGCATCCCCCCGGCTGCGGCCCCACATGCAGCGAACGCCCAGAAGGCATCACCACCAACCGGCTCAGTGACCGGCTCAGTGACCGGCTCAGTGACGGGAGAGCACCTGTCACCACGTGGACACCTTCCACCCCCGACCATCCCGCCTCCCTAGACGCACATCACTCTGGCCCGGATGGGCCTCTGCTCCGGGCGGCCCTGTGGCCACGCCCTCTGGTCTCTGGCTCAGTTTCCCGTCTGCGACAAAGCAGGGGGCGCCCTGCATCCCCTCGGAGGAAGCCGGCAGGAGGGACACCGGGATGCCAGGCCTCCTCGCCGCCGCCGGAGGGAGGCGGGGCCGCCATTCCCGAGGCCCTGAAGCCCTGGCTCCCAGGCTGCTTGGGACAGGCCATTAATTCGAATTGCAAATCCCCCCTGGCTCTGCCACTAAGCCACAGGGGCTCCCGCCACCAGCCTCCCGGTGACAGATAAAGATGACAGTCATTGCATCAAGCAGCAGAAGTCATTACGCAGAAATAATCATGCCGAGTTATAGCTGGCTGCTCCTGATTTCTGTCTAGCGATCGTCACACAAATGGTCCAGGAGAGCAAGCTGGGAGGAGGCCCCGTGATGCACACTGACCTGCCAGGCCCCTGGGGGCTCTCTGTGAGGGAGACAAAGCCCTGGGAGGGCCACACCCCCAAAGTCACCCCCAGAGGCCCTGCCCTGGACCCACCTTGGAGGCCCACTTCATACATCATTTTCTCCCCGGGGGTCCTTCCTTCACCTGCTCCCACCCCCAAGCCTTTGTTCATGTCAGGCCTAAGGCACCTTCCTCTCTCAGGTTTGGGGTCTAAGGCACCTTCCTCTCTTAGGTTTGGGGTCTCTGTACTTCCATCCGAGCACAGAGCAGGGCCCTGGGGAGAGCAGGGAGGGGAGCATAGGGAGCTGTGTGGCCGACTGCCCGGGTCCAAATCCTGGCTCAATTATTTCCTAGCTGTGTGACCCAGCTCATTATTTCACTTCCTAGCACACAAAATGGAGATGTTAATCCTGCCTAGTTCATCACGTTCTTGTAAAGATTAAATGAGCTCATGCACAAAAAAGTGCTTGGCACCTCCAACTCAATAAATGCCAGCAACGACAACACAGAGGCAGGCCTCCAGAGCGGCCGCGGGGGTCTGAGCCCACCCGAGACACAGCCGCCGACACTGGCACGAGAAGCAACAGGCAACCCACGATAAAGAAACACAGCTGATGCCCGGCCGGCGGGGCTCAGGGGCTGAGCATCGACCTGTGAACCAGGAGGTCATGGTTCGATTCCTGGTCAGGCACACGCCCGGGTTGTGGGCTCCATCCCCAGTAGGGCGCGTGCAGGAGGCAGCTGATCCGTGATTCTCTCTCATCATGGATGTTTCTCTCTCTCCCTCTTCCTTCCTCTCTGACATCAATAAAATATCTATTTAAAAATATATATTTTTTGAAAAAATAACAACAACCTAAGACTGTAAAAACTCTTAGAAGGAAACGGACAAATCTTCATGGCCTCGGATTTGATAACAAAGCCCAAACAACCAAAGAGAAGATAAACTGGACTTTGTTAAAATTTAAAACTTATGCTTCAAAGAACACAGTCAAGAATATGAAAACACAAACACAAAATGGGTGAAAAATGTATCTAATACGGGGCTTGTATCCAGAATATACTGTATAAAGAACTCTTTATATATATGTATATATGTATATTTAATTGATTTCAGAGAGGAAAGGAGAGGGAGAGAGATAGAAGCATCAATGATGAGAGAGGATCATTGATTGGCTGCCTCCTGCACGCCCCCTACTGGGGATCGAGCCCGCAACCCGGGCATGTGCCCTGACCGGAATCAAACCGGGGACCCTTCAGTCCGCAGGCCGACGCTCTATCCACTGAGCCACACCAGCCAGGGTAAGAACTCTTATGACTCGATGGAAAGACAACCCGATTAAAAAATGGCCGAAGGACTTAAATAGATGTTTTTCTAAAGAAGATCCACGATGGAGCCAATGAGCACATGAAAAGACGCTCAGCACCACTCGTTATTCGAGAAATGCCAGTCAAAACCACAACGGGACCCCGCTGGGCACCCACTGGGATTCCTACAGCCAAAAAGCCAGGCCCGTGCACATGCTGGCGAGGATGCGGGAGGCAGGGCCTGCACGCACGGCTGCTGGGGGTGCACACACTGCAGCCACCTCAGAAAACAGCCTGGAGCTCCATCACCAAACAGGCATCACCACACAGCCCAGAACTCCACCCCGAGGTGCACCCCAAGAGGAATGAAGCCACGTGTCCACGCCAAAGCCTGTTCGCAGCGCTCACAGCAGCACAGTCACCAAAGGTGGGCACAGACCCGGCGTCCACCAGCAGACGAGTGGATGAGCAAAACGTGGTCCATGCGCACAGTGGACTACGGCCACTCAGCCGCACACAGGAACCAAGTGCTGGCCAAGCTGCCACGTGGCCGAGCCTGGGAAACACCGAGGGAAGAAGCCACACCCAGCAGGACAAGGATGGGCCCGGCCGGTGTAGCTCCGTGGCTGAGTGTCGACCTATGAACCAGGAGGTCTGAAGTCAATTAAAAAAAACGTATTTCTTTAAAAAGGACCAAAACGGTATGATTCCATTACCTAAAACATCCAGAACGGGAAATCTAGGGAGACAGGAAGTAGATTCGTGGTTTCCCGGGGCTGGGAGGGTGGGGGTGAGGGACGGGAGGTGGCAGCTCCAGGGTAGGGCTTTCCTTGGGGGTGACGGACATCATCCAGACTTGACGAGCGAGGGGGGCACACGTGTGTGACGGACTGACCACCGCGGCCTCGCTGACTGCGTGGATGGTATGGAATGTGAATTCCACCTCAACGAGGTTGTTTTTAAGAAGGAATCCTCACCGATGCTCTTGAATGTCTCTATCCCAGAGGCCAGAAGGACAAAGAGCGGGGGTCATAGGTGCCGGGAGGCAGACCGCAGGGTTTCCCAGGGCTGCCGCCAGGGGCCATCCAGGCATCAGCTCTCATCGCCCCAGGCAACCAGGAGAACCAGCAGCCTCCAGTCCAGGGGCAGCACGGCCCGGTGTGCGCCGATGTCAGGGCGGGCTCTCGGGATCTCCGCATCCCGGGGGTGAGGGGCCGTCCTCGGTGTCGCTCCGCATCCCGGGGGTGAGGGGCCGTCCCTCAGTGTCACTCCGCGTCCCGGGGATGAGGGGCCATCCTCGGTGTCGCTCTCGGTCGGGTCCCTAAGGAGCTCCCTGGACCTTCAGCTCATTCCTGGGCCAGTCCAGGCGGCCGCCCCGGGCCCTGCGGTCGCCACCTAACCTGGGTTCGCGGGCTCTTTCTGGGGTCAGGTCCTCCCGAGGCGCCGGCCTGGGGGACCTGCGCCCGCTGCCCGCGCTGCCAGCCCTGGGAGGCACCGGGAACGCGTCTCCTTCCACGGCGGGGAGCTCCTGGTGCCAGGCACAGGCTTCTGCACCGACTGGCACAGGAACCCCAACACCCTCCTGCCGCTCACACAGGGCGCACGCCTGCTCCGGAGCTGACCGATCGCTTTAGTGTTCCTGCAGCCCAGCTGACTCAGGAAGCCGGCGCCCGGGGAGTGGATGGGGCGGGTCCGGAGTCAGAGCCGCCCGGTTTGGGGATCAGGGCGTCTCGAGGGGCTGCGGCCAAGGATGGCTGGTCCCACCGCGGTCCCCATGGAGACGGCGGCGGCAGGACGCTCTCACGTGGACGTCTGCACCAGGGCCGCTCTTCGCAGCGGCCTTCGCTCCCACTGCCCAGCTCCGGGACCGAGGGAGGGGCTCGTGTCCTGCGTGCGCTGGGCCTGGGGTCCGGGCTGGGAACAGCCAGAGCACCGCTTGGACGCCAAGAAGGGCGGTGAGAGCGCCCGGCTGCAGCGTCACGAAGGGGGCGTGCTGGGCCGTGGCCAGCCCTCGGGGCCCCCGGGCACTGGGCGCCGGCCACCACACGCCCGACGCCCGCGCAGTGCAGGCCTGTCGCTCCCGCGTCCACTCCCAGGACCAGCGTATTCGCGCTCCTGTCGCCAAACCAAGGGACCTGCCATCTCCATCGGCCTGCACAGCTGCTGGGCCTGTCGGCTAAAGGTGACCCCCGACGACCCAGAATTCAACTCCTTGATTTGCGCCCAACAGACGTATGGGCCCCTGTCCACCAACGCCGTGTGCAAGGACGCTCATGGCCGCACGCTGGGGACAGCCCCACGGGAACTGTCGCGATGTCCGTCCGCAGTGTGCGTCCAGCGGGCGGCCTCCACACCCGAGGCTGCCTCGGTGCGACCCATCCACAAGAGGAAGGAACCAGGGGAGCGGACATGTGGCGAGGAGGGCGAGGAGGCGGCCACCGGGTGGGGCGGCGACTAGGAAGGGCTGTGGGGCCTCGGGCGCTGGTTAGAGGTTTGCTCATCTTGTGAGAATTTAACAAGCTGAGCACGTGTAACGTGTGCACTTCAACGCACTCATGTTCAACATCAACAAGAAATTAGGACAGGGAGGCATCCACCCTGGTCCCTGCCCACCGGCCGCCGGCTGAGGATGGTGGAACGGAACCCGTGTGCTATGGGAGGCCCAGGCCTGTGGAGGGAGCGGGGACCAGAGTGGACACCGGACTCCGGGGGACCTGCTGGAAACAGGCGTCTGAGGCGGGAGATGTGTGTCAGGAGCCTGGGAGGTGGTGAAGGTGGGCGTCCGGGGTCTGGGGGTGAAGGTGGGCATCCAGGGCCGGGAGGGAGGGTGAAGGTGGTCGTCCGGGGCCTGGGAGGGGGTGAAGGTGGGCATCTGGGGCCGGGGGGGGGGGGTGAAGGTGGGCGTCCGGGGTCTGGGGGTGAAGGTGGGCATCCGGGGCCGGGAGGGAGGGGTGAAGGTGGTCGTCCGGGGCCTGGGAGGGGGTGAAGGTGGGCGTCCGGGGTCTGGGGGTGAAGGTGGGCGTCCGGGGGGCCAGGGGGGATAAAGTGGGCATCCAGGGCCGGGGGGGGTGGGGTGAGGTGGGAGGCTGAGGGGGTGAAGGTGGGTGTCCAGGGCCTGGGGGTGAAGGTGGGGGGCTGGGGCAGGGGCAGGGGGGGTGAAGTCTCTCCTGCCTGAACCTCTTTCTCAGGAGCCACAGCGCGGAGCCCAGCTCCTATCGGGGATGAAGGAAAGTCGTCTGAAAACAGATAAATTATTCATTCCCCACAAATGAGCAGCAGCCGCTTCCCGCTTCCCGCACCGGCTGCCGCACCACCAACACCCAAAGGCTCGGTGAATCCTATTAGCCACACGCTCGGGGGGCGGGGGGGGCAGACAGGGTCCGCCGTCGCCTCCCACAGACAGCGCTGACCGTGACCTGCCCCCCGCTCCCGTCCCGCATCGCGGGAACCAGCACAGCGTCAGATGGACAAGCACAGCCGCCCGGCAGCGGCGGGGAGACGGCTCGAGCAGAGCACGCGTACCCCGAAAGGCTCGCTCCCCAGGAGCCGCCATTCACTCGCAGCCTCCCTAGTGCTCCCTCCAGGGTCGAATCCCTTCCAGGTCAGGGCGCAAGCCTGGCGCCCGGGACACTGCGTGCCTGGCGGTGCCCGGAGCTGAGGTCACCGGAGGAAGGGCTCAGGCCTAGGGTCACCTCGACCAATCCCAGCTCGGCTGGCTCCACAGCGGGCGCCCAGGTCAGCGTCTGGGCCTCTCCAATGGGTTTGTCTGCTTTTTAACGTATTTTTATTGATTTCAGAGAAGAGGGGGGCCGGAGAGGAAGAGATAGAAACATCAGTGATGAGAGAGACTCCTGGATCGGCTGCCTCCTGCACGCCCCCCACTGGGGATGGAGCCCACAACCCGGGCCTGTGCCCTGACCGGGAATGGAACCGTGACCTCCTGGTTCAGAGGTCAAGCCCCGCCGGCCGGGCACACGCTTCGCCTCTGAGTGAAACACGGATGCGCGCCTCCCTGCACTCCTGGGGGGCAGCCTGGTTCAGGGCACCCTCTCCCGCCCTCAGCACGGCTGCTGGGCGGGCAGCTCCGAGGCAGGAAAGGGTTCCTATGCCAGCACCCCGTGCCCCACAAAGCTGACAAGAAACGGCCCCTCCCTGCAGCCCTGCCAGACGTGAGAGCCGCCAGGTGGCGGCCCAGAGTCGACCCGGCACGCAGGCCAGCGCTGCCAGGAGCAGCCGGAGGGAGGCGCCCGCGTGGAGGCCGCCGCGGCGACGTTTCCATTTTATTTTTCTGCCCCGTATCTCGCCAGGTCCTGATGGGAGTTGCGTAACTCTGCTGATTAAGATGCTGCCTTGAAAAAAAAAAAAAAAAGATGCTGCCTTGGCAGCCCTGTCCCCGGGGCCTGGCACCGCCCCACTGACCTGAGGACAGGGCGGTGGCTCAGGGGAGACCCAGGTCACCCTGAAGGAAGGAAGGAGGGGGGGCCTGAGGGCAGGGGCAGGCCAGCCAACCGGGCCGGCCCCCCACCCTCCTGGGACACCAGTCATGAGACGGCGGGGGGGCGGGGGAGGCTCTAGGCCTGTCCACGGGGTCTCCTCGAGGCCCAGGGGACTCAGACCTCGAGGAGAAAAGCACAGACAGTCCACTCGGCAGGAGCCCAGGCGGGGGGCGGGGGCCTAGGAGTCTCCAAGGGCCCCTGGTCTGAAGGTCCAACCGGATAAGCTCCTGGGGGACCAAATGGGGAGGGGTCGCACGTGTGGGTGGGCCTGCCACTGAGTGAGGCCTCACAAACCCGTGATGCTGCTGCCAGGCCAGGGCTCCCAGCGCCCCCAGGGCCGGCCAGAGGCTGAGGGCCAGGCGGGGAGAAAGTCCACATCTCAGAGCTGGGGGCGGGTGGGGGTCTGAGTGACAGGGGCCTCAGGTCCCCAGCAGGGCCCCCAGCCTGGAGCCTGGGACACGGGTGGGAAGACTGAGGAACCCTCTTCCCCCTCTGTATCCCAGAATAAAGGCACCCTTTGTCCTTGGCTTGGAAGTCAGAATCGGAAACCCACCGAAGCCAGGGTGCGGGTCTGACGCACCCACACCGGCTCCGCTCGGACCCAATCTCCGGCTTCTGGAAGCAGTCCTGTCCCTCGTCACTTTAAATTTTCACTTTTCTATTAACAGGCCCGATGATGATGAGGGCAGCCGAAGGCCTCCCGCCTCGGGCCTTGTTCAGGCAGAAGCAGCGCGGGGAGTGCGGGAGCTGCCGGAGGCCCGCCCGGCCGGCCCCTCCAACCTGGCTCAGTTTCCCCGACTCTCGTTCCAGTCGGGGGACCTTCCCTACCTGCCTACCGCGCCACCACAGGCCACTCTCCTGCCCAGAGTCCCCTCGGCGCTCAGGCCTGGCAGCGGCTGTCGCTCTGAGCTGCGATGTCACACCGTCCGAGACCTGCTGGCCTGGATGGAGGACAGGCCCCCCTGAGGGAGAGGGCGACACTCCCTTTCCGGTCCCTGCGCACTGACCTGTCCGCTCCGGGGGCACTGAAGGCACAGGGTGGGAAGAGGCCCCCCACACCTCAGGGGTAACGGCCAGGGCCCGGCCGTGTTGGTGTCCCTGCTGCCCCGCAGCCTCCTGATGGCAGGGTGGCCTTGAAGAGCCGACGGAAAGCCGGGCCCGGGGCAAGGGCAGCTCCCGGCCGGGGGAAGGGGGCGCGGTCTCTGCCCGGTCCCCTCCCGCGGACCCCTCCCCACAGCCAGGCTCCAGGGGGCTGCGGGCACGGGCGGGGGGGGGGGGGGGGGCGGTTAGCTCCGGGTTCCGGGAGCTCCGGCCTCCGAGCCCAGGAGGCACCGCACTCAGAGGACACGGAGCCACAGGGAGCAGGTGGCGGGTTTGCTGAGAAGCCCTCTGCAGAGGCGTGGCACCGGGTCAGGCCAGGCGGGTATGGCCAGCTCCACCTGCGGGCCCAGTGCCAGGGGCCGGCGGGTAGACAAGACACGTTCCCTTCCAAGCCTGCAGCCGCCCAGACTCAAACCTCAACCCTGCAGACACCCCACTGCCGGCCCGCCGCCCCGGCCCGCCAACCGCCCCACGGCATCTCACAGGCCCCAGCGCCTGGGTCCCCACAGCCTGGGCAGCCCCCGAATAGGTCCAATTCAGTGACGGCCTCAGGTGGGCTCCACCTGCAGGCGAGGAGACGGAGGCCGCGGCGGGACCTGGAGCCCGTCCTCCCCCGACGGGGCTGCTGCCTGCGGGCGAGCCCTGACCCCAGGACTGGGCACCCCTCGGCAGAGGAACGTACCCCGGGGTCTTCACCACCAGGGAGGCTCCTGCTGCTCCTTTTGGGGGCGCTGAGTCACACCCCTGGCAGGCTCCTGTGTCCGCGACAGGCTAGAGCCGGTGGTCACCCCCCGTCTGCAGCCTGAGCTCAGCGTCCAGACGTCACAGGCCAGCTGTCCGAGGGCCACCCCTCCCTGCTTCTGGGTGCCTCCTCCTGCCAGCGCCACCAACTGCTCCTCCGAGAGACAGCCCAGCGCTGCCCGCGGACCACAGATGGGACCAATTCACAAAACAGGCCAGAACCGAGCCAGGCCGCACCCCTAACCCCAGTCCCCAGGCCCCCTCCCCGCTTCCATACATGCACTGTGGGCTCACGTGGGCACACCCATGCTGCCCGCCCTCCACCACACCACACCCTGCTCTAGAACTGCAGGGCCCAGGCTGGGAGGACCCGGCTGGGAGGACCGGCTGGGAGGACCCGGGTTGGAGGACCCGGCTGGGAGGACCCGCTGGGAGGACTTGGCTGGGAGGACCCGGGTTGGAGGACCCGCTGGGAGGACCCGCTGGGAGGACCGACTGGGAGGACCGGCTGGGAGGACCCGGGTTGGAGGACCCGCTGGGAGGACCCGGGTTGGAGGACCCGCTGGGAGGACCTGGCTGGGAGGACCCGCTGGGAGGATCGGCTGGGAGGACCCGGGTTGGAGGACCCGACTGGGAGGACCCGGCTGGGAGGACCCGGGTTGGAGGACCGGCTGGGAGGACCCGGCTGGGAGGACCCGGGTTGGAGGACCCGCTGGGAGGACCCGGCTGGGAGGACCCAGCTGGGAGGACCCGGCTGGGAGGACCCGCTGGGAGGACCCACTGGAGGCCTGGAGTGGGAGCAGTCACTGCCGAGGGAAGGAGCTCCAGGAAGGAGAGCAGGACGGGCCCTTGTTTATTGGGCTGCCTCCCCGGCCCCACACCTTGGGGTCCCACTTGGGCAAAATGCAGGACACAGCTGGAGGCCGCCACCCGGGCCCTGGCCCACGTTGCTTGCAGATAAGTGGAGGCGCACGGGAGATAAGGGCTATATATAGCAGGGAGCCTGGCCTCCCACAATGTCACGCAGTTTCACGCAGCGAAAAGGTTTCAAGGACACACTGGGGTGGCCGAATGAGGCCAGAGCCGCTTCCTTTTTCAAAACCCTAAGCTGAACGCCTTCACGTGTAACGAGTCCTGGCCTGGTTGAACCCGGCTTCTTTAGCTCCCTTTCGGCTTTTCCTGGGCATCCAAAGGCCACGTGCTCGTCGCTATCTGACTAAATGGGGCGTCGGTGACAGGGCCCCACAGAGCTGGCTGGCTCCCCGCCACCTCCTCCAGGGAGGCCTCAGGCCGCTCCCGGGCTCCCATGACACCAGCTGTCACCCCGGCCCTAGCAGAGCCTCCACGAGAGCCCCTCCCTCTGCCCTGGAGCCTAGGGGTGGGGTGGGTCCCCCAGTTCTTGGACTCGCTCCTGGCGCCAGGAGGGGGCTTACAAGGCTTGTCAGACGGAACTGAACTATGAGGCAAGCGGGAGGCCATGGGCACTTGTATCTCCTTAAACACCACAAACAAAAGCAGGTTTTGTCAACGCACTGCCTGCCTCGTGTGCCGGTTGGATTCCCATTCCTCCGCGTCTTCAGACAGAAGTGTGGCTGCCCTCACACAGTCTGGCCCGGCGTCGGGTGGGGCACAAAACCGAAGGCCCTGTGCAGGCCTAGACCTGCTGCAGCTACACCCCCACACGCGATCGCCCCAGAGCAGAGGCTAGCTGGCCTCCTCCTCCAGCTGGCCTCCTCCTCCAGCTGACCTCCTCCTCCAGCTGGCCTCGTGGGGTGGGTGAGGGCAGGGCCAGGCGGGCAGGGGGGTGGGTGAGGGCAGGGGGCTGAGCACCCTCTTTCTGCATGAAATCCCCTCCCCGAAGGTCCTCCTCCTGGGGTAGCGGGTGGCAGGCGCCGGACTTACACCTGCCTCATCTCGGTGCCGGGGGAGCACAGCTCCCACTTCCTGCAGCAGCAGACAGCTCTGCGCCCGCCCCCCCGCTCCAGGGCCGCCTCCAGGCAGAGGCACAGGATACACAGGGCAAGCAGCCCCCTCACCCGGCCCAGCTCGGCCCCAGGGACTGGGGAGCAGGAAGGCAGGGCCCCGCAGGGCTGAGAGGCATCCTGAGGCCCTGAGCGTCTCCTGAGACTGTGGCCCCCAAACCCGGAGAGACTGTCCCCTGGGGAGAGGAAAGAGCAGCCGGCTCAGGGCTGCGGAGGCCCCGAAGCGTGAGCCCCAGGGAAACAACCCTGGTGGGAAGGCTGGGGCGCGGAGTCGGCGGCAGCCGCCACGGCAGCGCGTCCTCCAGTAAGAGGCTGGCGGGTGGGCGGCCTCCATCCTCCTCGGGCCTCGCCGTCCAGGGAAGAGCCGGTGGCGCCAGCTCAGGGACGAGCTTTGGGGAGGATCCAACCCTTAGACTCTAGTCGGCCGCCCCCCCCCCCCCCACGCGGGACAGATGCCGGCCCAGAAATGAGGCCAGTTGTGGCAATGACTTCCAGCAGATATAATCGAATCACCCATTTCTGAATTCCGCGAGCACTGAGCGCTGTAATGCGATTCCTGAAATGTCATTTGGAGCCACTGGTGCGGGTGGCGAGACGCTCGGTAAACACATCATCATTCAAACCGTCACCCTCTGACCCCGAGCCCGGTGCCCGGCGCGGGCCCGAGGCCGCCACGCAGGCGAGGACTCCACGGCCGGGCCGGCCGAGGACGCGGTCCCGCGGAGGCAGCGAGGAGTGAACACTGACCAGACCCGGGAGGTGCCGGCGGGGAAGGGGAGGGCCGCCGAGCTCGAGGAAGAGCGCTCACGGCGCCTGGGGGGTCAGAGGCTCCCAGGAGCCCACAGGCGTCTCAACGCGCCTCTGACCGCTTGGCTAAACGCCAGGCCTGCGCTGAGCCCTGGGCACGGAGGAGAGAGCTTTAGTCTAGCTCAGTGGTCGGTTTGCCGCTCTGTTGACTAATGAGTTTGCCGACCACTGACCTAGACTCCCGATTCCAATAATTACAGGCTGTTGTTGTTCCTTGTGATTAAGCCCCTATCCCAGTGGTCGGCAAACTCAGTGGTCAACAGAGCGACAAACCGACAGCCTGTAATTATTGGAATCGGGAATCTAGGTCGGCAAACTCATCGGTCAACAGAGTGGCATGTGGCTCGCGAGCCGGAGTTTGCCGACCACTGGTCTAGTGAATGCGCACCTGTGGGCACATGCACATACACACGACACACACGTGCACACGACGTACCCTGTCACAAATGCATGTATGTACACACACACACGTGTACCAATAAACACAAGGGCATCCATATACACACATGCACGTGTGCACCCACACACGCACATGTGCATGTACACATGTGCACACACAGAGTCCCAGCTGCGCAGCAGGGACAGGGGCGGCGGGGGGGGGGGGGGGGGGGGGGGAGGTGGCAGAGGACAGCCGGGCCCCAGCGCAGCAGCCTGGCTGCCTCTCCAGCGTCGGAAAGGGGATCCCACGGTGCAGATAAGCGCCGACGGGTGTGCCCCCGGCCAGGCTGCCAGCGGGCAGGGCGTCACCGGAGAACACGGCGAAGGCCTTGCCTCCCACCCCGCGGCTCACCTTTCCTTCCTGCAGGTGCGCGGGCTCGCTCAGTGCGGGGACGGAGGGCCCAGAGCGACCCTCTCCTGGCCTCCCCGCCGGGCCGCACTCCCCAGGGTCTCCCCGCAGAAGTGAACCCCGAGAACCCGGTCTGCCCCTCTGGGGAGCAGGACCCGGGGCACTCGAAGCCCTGCCTGCTGTCACCCTCCCCTCCCCCAGGTGCTGGCCCCCCCTGATGGCCCAAGAGCCCGCCCAGCCACCTGCCACGGCTCCTCCCCTGCCTGGTCCTCCCAGGCCGCCGCGGGCACGGTGCCAGCCTGCTCTTCTCCCCGGGCGGCACCCAGCCAGTGCTCAACCCAAGTCAGTGGCAGCAGAGGCCCTGACCTGCCCCCACCAGCAGGGTGACCTGGAGCCCATGACGTCGCCTCTCTGAGCCTCGGTTTCCTTGTCACAAGAGAGGCGACACCCCGTTCCTGGGGTTCTCTGAGGATCAAATGAGCTAACGCAGTGGTCGGCAAACCGCGGCTCGCAAGCCACATGCGGCTCTTTGGCCCCTTGAGTGTGGCTCTTCCACAAAATACCACGGCCTGGGCGAGTCTATTTTGAAGAAGTGGCGTTAGTTTACGTTTAAAAAATGTGGCTCTCCAAAGAAATTTCAATCGTTGTCCTGTTGATATTTGGCTCTGTGGACTAATGAGTTTGCCGACCACTGCCGACTAACGCGTCTATAAATCATCAATTCGCCCCCTGCCGCTGGGGTCCCAGGACTCGGGGAGGAGCTGGTCTGTCGGGGTCGCCCACAGGCAAGAGGGACAGACTCGGGGTCCCAGGGGAAGGGAGGTGCGGGCTGTGATCCGTGTGGGTTTGGAGGGCGAGGCCACCACCAGCCTCGGGCCAGGGCAGGGTATGGTTTGGGCCCGTGGCTTCCTTCCCTCTGCTCTGCCCTCGGCGGGAGCGGGGAGTCCGCCTGGGGAGGGGCCAGAGGGAGGTGCCCCGCGGCTGCGGCTCAGGGGCTCCCCAGGGGCCTGGCAGGAGAGAGCGCCCCATGCGGCTCCTTGCCCTCGCTGCTGCGTGAAGGCGGGACAGGCGGACGCGGGGGCGCACAGGCGCTCGCAGCCAGGCCGGGCCGCTGTCTGCAGGGCCTACGAGGGAAAGCGGGCGCGGGCAGCCCAGCTGCGAGGCAGCCCCGCCGACGCCTGCAGAAAGCCCGGGGCACCCCATCACCCGCCCGGGGGGCTGCCTGGAGCCCCCCGCCGCCAGCCCGCACCTCTGCCCCGTGGCCACCACCACAGTGTCCGGGTGACGGGACACAGGTGGCTCTTTGGCCGGCTGCCCTGCCCTGCTCCTCTCTCCTGGCAACATGGCACGGCACGTCCCCGTTCACAAAGGGACCATCACGGCCACCAAGGCCTCCCCTCCCAGCCAGAAACTAAACCAAACACGTCCTTCTCCCAGCAAGTCCTGCGGCCGGCCGGGAGCGAGGCCCTTTCGCCAGGGCTGCCCACAGCGAGCACCGACGGGAGGCGAGAAAAGGCCGTGGGCAGGGCCGCCACCAAGGTCACCGCCAGCCCCTCCCAGGCAGGGCCCGGGGTCCTGGGCGGGGAGGGCGGCCAGGGCTTCCCCTTTCTGCCCACAGCACACCCTCCGGCCTCAGCACCGGCCGCTGTGTTGTCCCAGGAAGCCAGGCCCTCGTGTGCTCACTGCCACCGGGGAGGGCTGTGGGGGGAGAAACACCATTTCTCGGTTTTCTTCTCGACACACAGGTGGGGAAACAGCAAAAGTAAATGGCAAACGCCTCTCGGGGGAGGGCAGGTGGTGATGCTTCCCGACAGCCTGGCTCCGGGGCCGGGTCCCTGGGGGGGGAGCTAATAAAGATGCCAGAGGCACTCGGCTCCTCCAGCCCAAGCCCGGGAGGAAACCAGCAGAGTCTGCCGGCTGCGCCCACACGGGCTCCCTCCCTCGTCCACCGGGTCGGCATCGCCCCACAGAAGGGCTCAGTCACACAGCTCACACCGTGAGGAAGAGGAAGGAAGGAGCCCGGCCGGCGTGGCTCAGGGGCTGAGTGTCAACCTAGGAACCAGGAGGTCAGGGTTCGATTCCCAGTCAGGGAACAGGCCGGGGTTGCGGGCTCAGTCCCAGTGGGGGGCGTGGAGGAGGCAGCCGATCCTTGATTCTCTCTCCTCATGGATGTTTCTCTTTCTCCCTCTCCCTTCCTCTCCGACATCAATAAAAACGTATTTTAAAAAAAATAAGAGAAGGAAACAGGACAAGATCATAAGAAAAAAATGCCCGGAGGAGAGGGAACCAGATGTAAGACATAGGTACAGGCCCTGGCGGGGCCCCGGGTGTGAATCCGTCACGTGCCTGTCACTTCTCTCTGCTGTCCCCTCCCCAGCTGCCAGCCTCCCGTGTCCCCAGCACACCCGTCCATCCCCCCCGCCACCTCTCAGCAGGAGCAGGGGGTGCAGGCCAAGAGCAGCCCTGTGTTAGACAGCTTTAGGGATGAGGGCCCTCACGAGGGCTGTGGGCAGGGGCAGTGACGGTGGGAGCCCCGCGTGTGGTCAGGCGGGAGGCCGAGAACCCCAGGACGCAGGGCAGAGCTGCACCCAGAGGAGGCGGGCGGCCGAGGCCCTGGGCGGCGCGGGGAGAGGGCGAGGGGTGTCCAGTCCATCCCCCCTCCCTTCGTGCCACCAACGCCAGCGTGCTCTTCTCTGCCGGCGGGCGCGCCCGGGTGCGGTGGCACACGGCACAGACCTGCCACTCGTGCTCGGGACCGGCCACTCGGCCTCTGTGCGGCTGCAGGACCACGAGGACGGGGTGTGCGGCCGCGTCCCTCCGTCCCCACCACCCCAGGCCACACCCAGCGTCAGTTCTGCCTCAGCCCGTGCTTGGAGACCTAGCTCAGAGCCACCCCGGGTCCCACCTGGACTGGCGGCTGTGTGGCCTTGGGCGAGGCCCCTAACCTCGCCGGGTGTCAGAGTCCGTGTAGAAGGCAGTCACACGTGTCTCCCGGGGTGGCTGCTAGGATCACACCCGTCTCCGGGGGTGACTGCTAGGATACACCCGTCTCCCGGGGTGGCTGCTAGGATCAGGAGAGCAACTGGGCGAAGGCACAAACACGCACCCAGAGGGGCAGGCACACGGGCGAGCAGTTATCAGTCCGACCTGTCGCCAGGCGCACACGTGGGAGCAGGACGTGTGTTCTCCCCCACCACACGGCCACAGGACTCGCTGCAGGGTACACGCCAGCAAGGGCGGGAGGCGGGAGCGGGAACGGCCCTCCCCGGGGTCTCACACACCGCAGGGCCCAGAGCCGCCTTCCCCAGGCCAGGGCCCGACGCCAAGCCTGGGGTTCCCGGGAGAGAAGGGCCAGGGATGCGAGCGACTCCACGCTCCGGCCTCGCTCCCCCGTGCTCCCCCTCCTCTGGGTCCGTCTGTCTCCCTGTCTGTGTCTCTGTCCCCACCTTGCCTTTGCCCATCTCCCTCTGCACATCTCTCTCGGTGTCTCTCTCTCCCTCTCACCCCCGGCCCCGCCGCCCCTCCCACACTCACACACACACACACTGGGAGAGCAGGGCAGGGCCTCGGGCGCGGAGTCAGGCTTCCTACCGACAGGCTGCTGCTCCTGCCAAAGGCCCACCAGGCAGGGCCATCCCGCACCAAGCAGCTCCTGCAGTGAGTTACCCATTCGCGCCTAATGTTGCGGGAAGAGACCGCGCCCGACAGGCGGGAATCCCAGGCCTCCGCCAGGGGCTCCATCTCCGAATGAGACGGCTTAGCCGCACTCCGCGGGCCCCGGGCGGAGCGGAGGGAAGCCTGCAAAAGGCCATTCTCCGGTGTGGAAACGCGTCTGACTGCGTGAGTCTAACCTCCCACGGCCCCGGCACAGCCAGCTGCGCAGTCTCCCGAGCCCTGGGCAGTGGGCCGGTCACTCGTGAAGTCAGAGGGGCTGACGTCCCCCCATTCCCAGGGTGTCGCCCACAGACCAACTTAGTCGCCGCCAGTCCCCGGTTAGGGCGGTCTCTCATTTCTTTAAAAATATTTTGTTTTCAGAGTGTGAGCATTGCACTTCTTTTGTCAAACCTGTTCCTGAGCACTCTGTTCTTTCTGATGCTATCGTAAATGGAATTATTTTCTCAGTTTAACTTTCAGATCGCTCACTGCAAGTGTATAAAGACGCCCTTAGCTTTTCTCTACTGGTCTCAGAGTCTACAACTCTGCCAAACGCGTTCACAAGCTCTTTTGTTGTTTTTCAGTGAATTCTTGAGGATTTCCTAGACAACATCATCTCATCTGCTAATAGTTTACTTCTGCTGTTCCAGGCTAGACTCTTCTGTTCCTTTTTCCTGCCTAACTGCTATGGCTAGCACCTCCAGCACAATGCGGGACAGAGGGGTCACTGTCGACTTATTTCCTGATGTGAGGACGTTGTCAGTCTTCCCCCGTTCGGTATGATGCTGGCTGCTGTGTGTTTCGGTGTGAAAACTTCAGTCTGGAGTCAGTAACATGACGAGACTCCTCCACGTCGTTCCGAGAGGGAAGTTACACAAAAGGTTCTGCGTAGAAAAACGAGCACAGCTTGTCCTGGTCCGTGGGACTCCGTGGTTAGAGCATCACCCTGTGCACCCAAGGGTCACGGGTTCCATTCCAGGTCAGGGCACATGCCCTGTCCGCAGGGGTGATCCCCAGTCGGGGCATGTGTGTGAGGCAAAGGATCGATGCTGGTCGGGCAAGGAATTGTTTTATGAAGCAAGAGTTGAATGTCTGGGGAAGATTACTGTTACATTAGACAGGGGCAAAATAACTGCACAATATTAGGGATGTGTGAACATCTGCATATACTGGGCACTCAGTTCCACTCAATAAAAACAGAAACTTAAGAATCACAAAAAAATGCACGAACGGGTAATACAAAGAAGATAGAGAATGTGGACATCACCCCACGGACCCGTAACCCAAAAAGGCCTTGGCCCCACCAGGAGCCCGGGAGTGAACGCATGTTTCATGTTAAAATGAAATGTTCTGTACAAACATGGAACGCTCACGGTACGTCCTCATCGTTACCACGATCCCCTCTTTAATCACCGTTTTCACTAAGCAGCTCGCTGCGTGCAGAGGGCACCAGATGGGGCTTTTTCTGGGGGCTCCTGGGGAGGGGTGACCGATGTCGTCTTTCCCATCTCCTTTACCGTTTTGGTATTTCAAGATGTCTGACGGGTGTGTGCTGCTTTCATAGGAGAGAATGTCTGATAAACTTTCTTTTTCAAGACTCAGATTCCACCCCTTCCTTGCACTGGCAGCGCTGTCCCTGGAGCCAGTCAAGTACCTGGGGCGGCGAGGGCGAGCCAGGAGGAAAGGGAACACGGAGCAGCAGACGACAGACTAATGAGGACGTCATGCCTCCAGCGACTGCCGCTTCCACTGAGGTTAATAAACGCTGAAATCGATTCCTTAATTTGGTGGAAATGAAGCCGCTTCTCGGAGCTCTCGGTGCGGCCGTGAGGCCGGCTCACTGCTGGGGGCGAGGCCAGGCTGCCGGCCCGACCACACAGCCCGCACAGCCCCCACAGCCCGCACAGCCCCACAGCCCGCACAGCCCCCACAGCCCGCACAGCCCCACAACCCGCACAGCCCCACAGCCCGCACAGCCCCCACAGCCCGCACAGCCCCACAGCCCGCACAGCCCCCACAGCCCGCACAACCTCCCACCACAGAGATCCAGATTTCCGGGGGGAAGGCCAGCGTTCGGAGCATTTTTAAAGAGACACCAGGTTTCTGCTCAGATAGATGCAAACTAAGAGGGTTAAGAGGTCCGTCTCGCCGGCCGGCATGGCTCAGTGGTTGAGCATCGACCTGTGAACCAGGAGGTTGTGGTTCGATTCCCGGTCAGGGCACAGGCCCAGGTTTCGGGCTTGATCCCCAGTGTGGGGCGTGCGGGAGGCGGTCGATCAATGATTGTCTCTCATCATTGATGTTTCTCTCTCTCCTTCTTCCTTCCGCTCTGAGATATACATATATCACTGCAGCTGAACTCCTCCTAAGCCAGGGCCCTGTCTGAATCGGGGAGGACACAGGAGACGGGGATGGGGAGCTAAACGCAAGGGGAGGTGGCCCGTGCGTGGTGCCAGGCACCCCAGGTCCCCGGGGCACGGAGGAGGCCCCCGGGAATGCCCATCCGCCCCAGACAGGGATGAGCCGCACAGCCCCAGGGGAAGGCGATGACCAAGATGTGCTCAGACCTCACTGTGGGGCACCCAGGCCAGAAGGCCCAGTGTGCAGGCACTCACGTGAAGGAAGAGAAGGCTATTTGGGGCTGACACCCCCAACCAGACCTGGAGCCCCAGGGGAGCCAGAGGGGTGGTAGGCGTGGCCACCGGACGCCTGCTTTCCCCTGCCCGCCTCATTCCTAGCAGGATGGCTGTGGCCCCAGCCATGCCCAGCTGGGGGAGCCTTCCTGGGAGGCCCTGTCCCCGCCCCGTGCGGTCCTGACCCGGCGGAGCCTGGCACCGGGACGGGCTCCGAGGGCGGGAGGACACAGCCGTGCACTGGGGAGCAGGCTGGCCCCGGACCAGGGCAGGGCGCTGGGCTGTGGAAGCGGATGCCCGGGCGCAGCGCTCCCCTTATCTCGGACACGCTGTTCCTCCGAGGACGGAAGCAGCCTGCCCGGCTCCACGGGCAGATAAAACCCCTCAGAAATAGGCTGGGGGGGCGGGGGAGAGCGAGAGGAACACGTGTGGGAAATGGAATGTGGGAGTGTCCGCAGCGTGGTCCCGACCCAACAGATGGGGGAGGGGAGGGGAGGGGAGCGGGTGGGGACGGGGGAGGGAGAGCGGGAGGGGCGGGGAGCCGGGGGCTACATGAGAAGCCAAGGGAGTGGGCGGGGGGCACAGCGTTGAAGACAGAGGCCGCGGAGTCCTGCTTGATGGAAGGACGGCACCCATCGGCCCAGAGGAGCCTGGGGTGGAGTCCGGGTCTGGTGAGTTGCCCAGGCGTCCCCGTGGGGACACTCCTGACGGGTCACTCACACGCACCTGCTCCCGACACGGCACCCCAAGGGTATCTGGAGGTTCTGGAGGTTTGTGCTGTTTAACTGTCTCTGGGAGACCGAACTGCCTCCTGGTCCAAAAGGAAACCACGGTGGCGGGGGTGGATGGGGAGGGGACAAGCCAGCTGTGGGGTGAGGGAGCCCGCCTCCCGGACGGACGGACTCCAAAGGCTGTCGGGCTGATGACAAGCTCCATGTCTCCTTCCACCTCCTGGCAAGCCCAGCACGAGGATTCATGCATCCGCCATATCCCAGAGCTCCGGCCTGCCTCTGCCCGCCTGCCCCCCACCCCCACCCCGTCTGCAGCACTGCTCAGAGAGACCCTGGGCGGCCAGCCTCGCCCCCACATCCCCTGCACCCCCAGCACCCCACCTCCTCTGGGAGAAAGGCAGATGGAACGGAGCTGGTGCCCTGCCAGGAAGCTGTGGCCCTGCTCTGACCCCGGGAGGTCTCAGGCCCCAGGCACCGCACACACATGCGCACAAATGCACACACATGTGCACACACGCCCCCTTTGGAGCACACACTCAGACTTGCCCGCGGACTCACACTTGCTCACACAGGCCATCTGTGTGCTCAGTCTTTCCAAACGCGGCCACGCGTTCTCCGTGGTCGCCCCTCGCAGGGGAGGGAGGGTTCCGGATCAGTCATTTGTTTTCTCGTCTTTATATTTTCTTTTTTAAAAATATATTTTATTGATTTTTTTACAGAGAGGAAGAGAGAGGGATAGAGAGTTAGAAACATCGATCAGCTGCCTCCTGCACACCCCCTACTGGGGATGTGCCCGCAACCAAGGTACATGCCCTTGACCGGAATCGAACCTGGGACCTTTGAGTCTGCAGGCCGACGCTCTATCCACTGAGCCAAACCGGTTTTGGCTCGTCTTTATATTTTCTAAATGTTCTACAGGGAACATGCATGTCCCAGAAACAGCCCAGGCACACAAGTTCTACAAGTCCAAGGCAGGCAGTCAGTAGCATCGGAGAGGGACACAATCGCACATGATCCACACATTAACAGCCCTGGGCACGGGGCCTCCACGTCACAACGGAACAAGCCCAGGATGAGAGATGACACAGCTGCCCAAGGTCACAGCTACATGCCCCCAACCCAGACACAGCATCTTCACTCCTGGGAAAAGACTCCTCCGGCGTTTCCCAGAGGTGGGGGGGAGGGGAGGGAGAGAGGGAGAGGGCTGGGGGAGCCGTGTACACGTGGCGTGGGAGAAGCCCGTCGTTCTCATTTGATTATAAAATATTTCTGAGCTAGCAGATGGTACAATAGCGGCTGCAGATGCCCCGATAGCTTACTGTCTTGGCTCAGGGCTCCATTTCAAGGACCTGGTGAGTGACATCCAAGAAGCCGCTCTGAGTCCCATAGAGACGACAACCGTACAATTTAAGCAACGCCATGCAAGGCATCCGCTCAACAGATGCGCCTTCATCCGCGCCTCCGAGACGAGAGCGGGCCTCCGGCGGATCCCGGGGCCCGGGGCCCGGGCAGGACCTGGCTCTGTTACATAATTCATCCTGGGCTCAGAGGCCCAGCCCTCCCTCAGACCCAGCCGGCGAGGCTGTGGGGGGAGCGAACATCAAAGCCGGCTCCCGGCTCCCGGCCCTCCCAGATCAAAGCCGCGGGGCGGACGGTTCACGCACTCAGTCTTCCTTCCGCATGGCTGGCTCTGCCTGCTCGGGTTTTGTTTACTTTTTAATGAGGGACCCTTCGCGCCTGGTCCTCAACAGCTCAGTCGCCTCGTTAAAAGGCAGCAACAGGCCCTAGCCGGTGTGGCTCAGTGGCCAGAGCATCAGCCTGCGACGGAAGGGTCCCAGGTTCAATCCTGGTCAGGGCACAGGCCCGGGTTGTGGGCTTGATCCCCAGTGGGGGGCGTGCAGGAGGCAGCCTATCCATGATTCAGCCTATCTCATCACTGATGTTTCTCTCTCCCTCTCTCCCTCTCCCTTCCTCTCTGAGATCAGTTAAAAAAAAAAAAGAAAAGGCAGCCACAGGCCAGGGCTCCATGCAGGGCACCACACCGTCCTCTGGCTCTGCGGGGTCAGCGCTCCAAGACCGACCTGGTGCCCGACGTGCACCGTGACCCGCGGGACTCCCCGGAGGCGCCGGCGGGCGGGCGGGGGCGTTCCCCTGGAGTCGCCTGCTTAGGAAGAGTGCGGCCGCGGCCAGGTGTCCAGCCCACACCGGTGACGCGGAGATGCCCACGTCTCTCCTCTGGTCGCTCCTCTGTCCTCTTACCTCTGACCCAACGAGAAAGGACCTTCGTGCCCTCCGTGACCAATCCGTGTCCCCCGGCAAGGACGTGTCTGTCCCAGCCAGGCCACGCTGAGCTGGCAGGGCCCACGCTCCCTCCGAGGTCTGCAGCCAGAGGCGGCTGCAGCTGGCAAGCCCATGCCCCAGAGGCCCCCACCAAAGCCACTCCTCGCCCTGAAAATGCTGCAGACGTCCAGAAACCCCCAACATCGGAGCCAAAGACGGGACAACCCAGAGAACAATAGGAAGAGCTTACACGGAAGTCTGCAGGCAAAGGCTACGGCGGCTCACCTGCTTACTCACCAAACAGCTGGGGGAGATACGGTGCCATCAGCCCTTCACACACTAGTGCGAATTAGCGCCCAGCTGCACACATCTTGCCCCACAAGAGACCCACAGCTGCCAGGACGGGCCTTCTTGGCGGAGGGGCAGGGTGAGAAGGAACAAAGTAAGAAGTGTGATGTGTTCAGGGGTGGGACAGGCCTCCGTGGGGTGCTGGAGTGGCATCTTAGGGAACAGCAGTCTTTGGCAGGAAGGGCACACTGGGAAAGGGGGTATAAAGAGGAACAAAAAGGGGCAAATGTTTCCTTTGTCCTAAACTCTGCTACCCTCAACCCCCCCCCAACCCCCCCTCCCCCGGTCAGGGAGAAGGAATCCGGTCCTCCTCCCGGACCCTCGTGGGGCCCTGATCGGGGGACCACGTTTCTGCCTCGTGGCTCAGCCACACCCTGGGATGGGGGTGTGGGTGGGGAGAGACGCAGAGGGCCACTTCCACGCCACAGCCTTGGACTCAGGCCACGGGGCCGCGGGGCGGACAGACTGAGAGGCTCGGCAGAGGCAGGGCCAGGGCCACCCGGCCAGCCTGGGGCGGGGCCCGGGGAGGCGGCCGGGAACACTGTGTGCCTCTCCGTGCCTGGTGACAACACAAGACTCAGAGCCACAGAAAGACTTCAACACGGCCGGCTCTTCACAGCCAGAGGCCTTAGCACATGCTGTTCCTTATGCCGGGAACGCGCTCGCCCCAATTCCTTCCCGTGCCAAAGTCCTTCACGCCCAGGCAAGCGCACGTGCCGGGCTGGGGTCTCAGTCCCTCCTGGATGCTTGTCCCGTGGGCTCTCTTGTGTTTTTAAAATACGTTTTTTACTTATTTCAGAGAGGAAGGGAGAGGGAGAGATAGAAACAGCCAATGATGAGAGAGAACCGTGGATCGGCTGCTTCCTGCACGCCCCACAGTGGGGATGGAGCCCTCAACCTGGGAATCGTACCGTGACCTCCTGGTTCATGGGTCAGTGCTCAACCACTGAGCCACACTGGCCGGGTGGCTCTATTATTTATGTCTGCCCTCCCCACCAGGCTGTGGGCCAGCGACTGTAGCTCACAGGATCCTGGACCCATAGCTGTCTGGCCTGGCACACACGTGGCAGGGCCGTGGCATTCCAGGGGCGCCTTCCAGAGAAGGCAGTGAGCCCCCGGAACCGGACAGCGCAGGCCCCCGCCCCCACGCTCACGGCACGGCGAGTTACTGGTTCCTCACCAGCAACGAAAATTCTGTCCAGATCTTTCCAACTCCAATCGAAACGAAAGACAGCGCAACTTTGAAACAAAGGACCCCCAAAACATTAAACTTCTGGGTCTTTTCCAAATGTTAGGATCTTCCCAGGGTAATCGCTGGGGTTGCCTTTAAGACAGCGACCTCCTTCAGGAGGCAGGGCCCGGGCCAGCCTGTGCTCTACCTGCCTCTCCCACGCCTCACTCGGCGCTCAGCACAGGGCCACCTGCTCCCAGGGAGGTGCCCGCAGGCTTCCGGCACCTTCCATGCACCCCCACCCAGCGGCCACAGCAGAGAAGGCGGCAGCGCCCCGGAGTTAATCTGGCACCGGCTGCGGTATCAGCCTACGCCCCGGGGAGTGAAATCGGCTTTAAGGAACCCACCCAGCACCAGGCTACAGCTGACACCTGCCTCGGGGCGAAGATGCTCAGCTTAGCGCCGTCACATGAACTTTATTTGCAATGTCTCTCACACCCAATGCAGCGTCAGAATTCATACAGGTGGGGGGGGGGGACTGGGGCCCAGAGCAGTCTGAGGGTTACCTTCATGAAATCCTCAGGATTATAAGGCTCTTTCCCACCCAGAGGCCGTGCACAGGACAGCGCCCCGGGGGGTGGGGGCGGGGGGCGGGGGCGGGCTCCGGGCAGCGGGCTGGCTGCAGAGAAGGCCCCGCACACTGGGCCCAGCTGGAACCCTTTGAGGTCAGACCAAGTCCCCAAGCCTCCTGGCACCTAAGTGACAGCATCCAAGTCAAGCTTTGGGAGGGACAGGCTTGAGGCTGGAGCCCAGCCCTGCCACGGACGGGCTGCGTGGTCCCCAAGTCAGCCCCTCTGGGCCTGCATCTCCGTGGGACAAAGGGGTGCCGTGCCGCGCCGCCCCCCCAAAGGCCTGCCCAGGCCCACTTACAGGCCACCTCCTGCACTGCTGCCCGTGACGGTCTGTTATCTGACACTGAAGGGCGTTCACAGAACACTGCTCGGCAGTCCCCGCAGAACGTTTTCCTTATCACGCCGGCGGCGCAGGCCTAGCCGCAGGCCCGGGGCGGACAGCCAGGCCTCCTGCCCGTGGCCTCCTGCCCGTGGCCTCCTGCCCGTGGCCGCAGCACCTGCAGAACAGACCACACGGAGGTCTGCCAAGGAAGTATGAACACCTCCCGATTCAGGTGAGGAAACTGGGCTCAGAGAGGGTAAACCACTTCTCCAAAGCCACACAGCCGGTTAGGGGGCGACATTTCACAGTGGGGGGTCGGGGGTCGGGAGCAGTGCAGGTGCACCGCCTTCCCCCCCCCCCCCGCCAACCTATCATTCCCAACTTTCTCAAAGGCCGCGGCAGGAGAAGCAGTGAGTCACATGCCCACAGATGTCACCAGGTCAACATAATCAAGGCAAAGAGCTTCGTCCCAGCACCAGCAAGCCTGATTACCCAAGAATCCCTGCACCGGGGGGGGGGGGGGGGGGACAGGAGGGAAATGTCTTCTCTCTCTAATCCCCAGCCCTAATCCCCCCACACACCTGTCAAGCCACACCTCTTAGGACAGAGAAAGAGGGGAGCAGCCCTAACTGGTTTGGCTCAGTGGCTAGAGCGTTGGCCTGCGGACTGAAGGGTCCCGGGTTCGATTCTGGTCAAGGGCATGTACCTTGGTTGTGGGCACATCCCCAGTAGGGGGCGTGCAGGAGGCAGCTGATCGATGTTTCTCTCTTCGATGTTTCTAACTCTCTATCCCTCTCCCTTTCTCTCTGTAAAAAAAATCAATAAAATATATTTTTTTTAAAAAAAGAGGGGAGCAATCCAGCCATGGTGGGGTGCGAGGAGACCCAGGCCCTCAACGGTTCTGGTTCCTGTTTCACCGCCGCTGCTGAGCCCCCTGCCCCCCCCCCCACCACATCCATAAGAGCGTAGCGAGCTGAACCCGGCACGCCCCGTACCTTGATTCCCCACCTGAAAACACGGATAACAGCCCCTGTCTCATGGTGCTGTTCATCTCTAAACTTTCTTGCAAAAAAAATTCCAATATGGACAAACAGAGACGAGTATGATGAATGACGGTGCCGTCCCCAGCTTCAGGCGCCCACACCTCGTCCCTCTGGGCTGCGCTCACGGCCCCCACCCGTGTCTCCCTGGAAACACGCCGTCGGTGGCGGCCTGGAGGGTAGAGATGGCACGGGCGGTGCACCTGGCACCAGCAGCTGGCACGCGGGGAGCACTCGGCGAACAACGGCCTCTTCCCGCGGTCACCGAGCACAGGAGCCAACGCGACCGCTTCAGCCACGCGGAGCCGGGCGCGGAGCAGGCGGCCGAACATCACAGCCACCGCTCCGTGGGCCCCTGCCCCTGCCCAGCGACGTGCACCCCAACCCTACAAAGTGGGAATTATACCCACTCGACAGACGGGAAACCGAACCTCAAAAAGAGGAAGCAACCTGTTTTCTAAAATTCACAAACATCCAGGCCTGACTCCAACGTCCCCACTCCGCGCCCTTATGTTGCCCCCCAATAACTGGGCAGAATACTGTCCACTATTATTTGTTCTTTCTTCTTGTTTTTATTTATTTATTTTTTTTAAATACATTTTATTGATATTTTACAGAGAGGAAGGGAGAAAGATAGAGAGTTAGAAACATCGATCAGCTGCCTCCTGCACGCCCCCCACTGGGGATGTGCCCGCAACCAAGGTACAAGCCCTTGACCGGAATCGAACCTGGGACCCTTCAGTCTGCAGGCTGACGCTCTATCCACTGAGCCAAACCGGTTTCGGCTCTTCTTGTTTTTAAAGTGTACAAGTCCGTGGTTTCTCGTACCCGTATATTCACAACGTTGTACAGCCATCGCCACTGTCTAAGCCAGAGCATTCCATCACCCCAAAAGAAGCCCCCCGCCCCTTAGCAGGAACTCCCGTCCCTCCTCACCGCCATCCCGGGCACCGAGAATCCACTTCCTGTCTCGGCGGGTGTGCTCGCTCGTCGGGCCGTCCTGTACCCAGGCCTCTGTCCCCGAGCATCACGTTTCCAAGGCTCCCCACGCCGGAGCCGAGCCAGCACTTCAGTCCCTCTCGTGGGTGAGGGACCGTCCACCGTGGGGACGGACCGCGTCCCGTCTGTCCCTTTGTCAGGGACGGACACGAGGACCCCATGCTTTGCCCACATGCATCCTGCAAACATCTGGGAACACGCTTCTGCACGCACCTGCTCTCTGTTCTCTCGGGCCTATGCCTGGCAATGGAACCGCTGAGCCGGGTTGAAACTCTTTGCTTCGTTGTTCAAGGAACGGCCAAGTTGGCTTCCCAGGTGGCTGCACCCTCTGCATCTTCACTCGAGGCTCTGATTCCCCACCTCTTGGCCAGCACTTGCTATTGTCCACCTTGTTTATCCCCCCCGCCCCGGCCCACGGGAGTGCCCGTGTAGGAGGTACGTCCCTAGCTCACTCCGTCCTTCTGTGAATCTCATGGGCTCCTCACAGCATCCACATAAAGTGTGTGTGGGGGGGGAGGTTTACATTTCGCAGGTGAGTGACCTGTGGGCTCGGAGGGACGAATAACCCGCCAGCAAGGCACCTCAGTCCCAAAGAAATCAGGAGCACACGGGACAGTCCTGGCTCAGCCTCTCCTCCGCTTTGGCCGACCCGACGCTGGAAGTCCTACGAGGGACGGAGGAAGGAACCCTGACCATCAACCTGCCCCGCGGAGAGGGTTACCCAGAGTTCAGCACATAAACCGATGTCACTCCAACCCGACGGGGTCTGAAATGCGCCCCTCTGCTAGACAGCCGTCCGTGCTGCCCTGCGACGAACAGGATTAACAACACTCCCTCCCCTCTCCTGAAATAGTAAATCCCTCCTCAGCCCCAGGATGGCCAGCGGCACCGTGACACAGACGAAGCGCTGCCGCCGCCGCTGCCGCCACCGCCGCCGCTGGGGCTGGCCTGTCCCCTAAGCATGGGCCGGGCCCCTCAGAGGGCGACCTGGCCAGCACTGGGCGCGACTGGACACGCAGCACGAGGGACAGTCCAGTCCCGGCTCCCAAAGGCCAGAGGACGGAGCCGGGGCCTCTCCTCATACCAGCTGTGCAGCCCTGAGTGCATGTCTCAGCCTCTCTGAGCCCCAGGCATCGCGGCTGTACATCAGCCAAGAGCCGCCTGCACCACCAGCTCACACGGCGGGGTGAGGAGTGAGCAGGACACAAACCATCTGAAAACCACCAGGCTTGGCACGTTGCTGTGGTCTTGGGGGTTGGGCGGTGCAGTGGGGTATTTCCAGGTGACAGTCTTTCTGTCCTTTAAAAATGGTACAACCCTATATCATAAAGAGCTGATATGCTAATTAGACCGGACAGCAGAACGACCTTCCAGAATGACGGGGCCGCCAGGCAGCCGGGCTGCGAGGGCCGAGCCCCTTGCGTGAATTTCGTGCGCCGGGCCTCTCGTTTCATAATAAACAGCAAAAGCTTTACAAATGTGCCTATTCCTAGCCTATGGGCGATTCTGAGAATTTATCCTGAGGCAAAATCACACAGGTCAGGAGGGGGCGGGAGACCATGAGAATGTTCATCGCAGTGTGTGCTAAACTGTGTGGCTCAAAATAGCCACTGTCCCTGGGAGGTGGGGGTGGAGGAGCTCAGAGACGCTGCTCACCGCACCCACGGCAGGCCTGGCCGCAGGTTTGCCTTAGCCGATAAAATGGTAACATTCAAGGGGGACTGACAGTGGTGATGTCAACCCCCATTTCTGAGCAGAAGCGTAAAGAGCCACCATGTTGTGCCAACATCAGTTTTCTTTCTGCCACGAGTCCAGCAAGGTCACCAGGGCTGCGTCAGCCTGGATCCCAGAGGGATCAGCAGGGCCACAGCCAACAGTCTGTGGTCACATAACTTGAGTGAGAAAGAAACCTACGATGTTGCAAACCATGAAGATGCGAGGGGGCGGGGGGGGGTCATTTGTTACTGGAGCATAACCTCGCTGACTGATACACAACCATGTTCCTAATAATGCAAACCTGCAAAGAGCCTACACAGTTAGCTAAATAGAAGTACATGTGTTTGTTATAACATATATACACATATGTATGTACCGCTACAATAGAATGCCAAAAAAATGATGTATATGTTGGCATAGCTAAGCATTCTCAATATGCTGTTAACTTTAAAAAGCAGAATGTAAAATAATATTGCTGATAAAGGATTAGTCTCCAAGATGTTAAAAGACTATAAATCAATAAGAAAAAAAATAATCTACACCCCCCTCCACACCACCAAAAATAAATAGGCAAAGGGAATAAACTTGCAATTCACCGCGGAGGAAACCAGAAAAGACAACAGACGCTGGCAAGGTGTTCCCCTGGCTAGAACGCAGGAAAGTACAAATCGAAACAACCACGAGATACTATTACACACTCATCAGATAAAGGTGCGAGGATGGTAACGTCTGGCCCTTGCCGGTTTGAATCAGTGGGTAGAGTGTCAGCCTGCAGACTGAAGGGTCCTAGGGTCAATTCTGGTCAAGGGCACGCATGTCCGTTGCAGGCTGGATCTCCGGCCCTGGTCGGGCGTGTCTCTCACATGGATGTGTCTCTCACATGGATGTCTCTCTCACATTGATGTGTCTCTCTCACATTGATGTTTCTCTCGGTGTGTCTCTCCCCCTCCCTTCCACTCTTTCTAAAAATCAATGGGAAAATATCCTCGGGTGAGGATCAACAAAAGGAAAATAAATGGTATCGTCTGACGGTATAAGTGGGGAAAAGGAACTGGTTTGTCCTTGTAGCAGGGAGGATAAACCTGGAGATCAACTTAGTGTCCAACAGTGACCGTGAGCATGAGCGTGAGGTAGAAGCCAGCAATGCCACTGCTGGGCAGTCTTATGTGTAGGGACTCTCCAGTGCACTTGTGTTGGATAGCTAGTTGTGTACACTTAGCCGGTAAAACAGCAGATCCTTTGGGTCACGGATCTAGTTGCAGCTGAGCGAGTGCCTCTGGTTCAGGGCTTCTCCTGAGGTCCTGTTTGGGCTGCTGTCCAGGGCTGCGGTCTCATCTGATAGCTTGGCTGGGATGGGTGTGTGCAGATCTGTTCCAAAGCTCACTCACACATTGTCGGCAGCCTCCCCACAGGGCTGCCTCACCGCACCTCAGCGGCTTCCTCCAGGACAAGTGACCCAAGAGGCAGCGAGCAAGAACGCCCAAGGTGGAAGGCACAGTCTTCTCATAACCTAATAGCCAAGGGATGGCCCATCCTTCTGCTGTGTTCTATTGGTTGGAATCAAGTCAACATGTCCAGCCCACACCCTAGGGGCGGGGATGACACAAGGGTAGAAAAACCAGGAGGCAGGAATCCTGGGCACCATCCCCCAGGCTGCCTTCCACACAGAACCCAATGTCATGACAGCATTGTGTAGTGCTGAGAACAAGGAAACTCCCTAAGTGCATGTAACTCAGGAAATGGGGACATGGGCCTTCCTGACATAATGAAACTCTATTGAGAAGTCCACACAGTGAGAGATGAAGACAGCCATGTCTACCTGCCAACACGATAAAGCTCAACTCCATGCTGAACACGTTGTCAAAGGCCAACGATAGGAATAGCAAGCGTCACTGTAATTAATGAGCTCAGCTAACACAGAAAAACGAACCTTCTGTTTCAGGCTATGCCCATGCTGGTAGGAACACAACAGGCCCAGGGAGAACCCCCACTCCCTGGGAGGAGAGCTCCCGGGAAGGTGAGAGCAGAGGGAAGGAGAGGTGGCCTGGGTCTGTCATGTTCACACGTCTTTATAGAACAATCGATCAAAATCAAATGAACATATGGTCTTATTTTACCAAATAGACATATTTGTATTCCAGGTATCTATACAGCCCGGACACGGAGGCCCATCTCCTATTCCTCTGCAGACTGAAGATGTTCTGGGTGTTACCTAGGTGTCCGTACCTCATGGACACCTGTGCGTAGACAGAGTGAGTCTCAGGGGTGCACAAGAGAAGGCTGGCAAGAGAAATGCGGGGGGCAGGGTGGGGAGGGGGCATTTTCCTTCTTCTTTGCTCCTCTGTGTTTTCTAATCTTACCAAAGTGATGCAGAATTTTTGTGTAAGCACAAATAAAGAACTTCTTCAAAAATCAAGTCAAGCTCAAAAGCAAACTGGGCATGGCTGACCACCGGGGAAGGTTTGGGGTGCAGGGAGAAGCACCTGCCTCCTTAAGAAGACGAGAAACTGGGCCCGGGAGGCCCACCTGCCCCTGTGTACTAGATGAAGGTGCACCTGCGTCAGACCCCGGGAGCTGACGGAAGGAGGCTATTGAAGCTGGCTCCCTTGACCTCCAGCGCAGGCATGTCCCCCCACGCCCGCCGCCCCCACCCCCGGCCCAGGGTTCACAGCGAGCAGGGTGGGAAACAGAAACCCACCCAGCACCCGGAGCACAGGCGCAAGCATCTACAGTTCATTGTGACCACGGATCCAAGCTCTTCTCCACGGCCCCAGTGTCTACTGGGAACATGCACTGCTTCTACCACAGGAGAACAAATGCACTTTAAAAACAGAAGTGCCTCACCCGGCTGGCGTGGCTCAGTGGTTGAGCGTCGACCTAGGAACCAGGAGGTCAAGGTTCGATTCCCGGTCAGGGCACATGACTGGGCTGTGGGCTCGATCCCCAGTGTGGGGCCTGCAGGAGGCAGCTGATCCATGATTCTCTCTCATCATTGATGTTTCTGTCTCTCCCTCTCCCTTCCTCTCTGAAATAGAAATTTAAAAAAAATTTTTTAAAAGAGAAGCACCTTTGTCCACACCCACTGTGCCCAAGCCCAGCATGACCCAGCTCATCAGGGTCCACGCCCCTTGCATCCAGTCACCATTCAGCCCTCCCACGGAGCCCTCCTCTCCACCAGACCTTGACCTCGGCCTCCATCCTAGCTCCAGCCTGCCCAGCCTGGTCAGCTTAGCAAGAACCCCCGCCCTGGATGTCTGGTCCCCGAGTCCCGGGTCCCATCCTCATCCCCCACCTGTGACGCAGGCGTCCTTGGCCTCCTTAGCAACAGTCCTGTCAGGCAGGGTCGGCTCAACCCCCAACCCCTGATGGCTCCTCGGTGATTTTCCACCCACTGAAGCCCTCATTCTGCTCCTTGGCTGTGAACCCCCATTTGGCTTGCCATACTCTCTCCCCATTGAACAAGTGCCAGGATAACAAGAGGGCACAGGGGCCACCACCCACCGCAGCAGGAGCTGCCCGAGGAAGGGGAGGGAGGGTGGGATAAAAGGGGCCTCGGGGTGGTGTGTGGACAGGGGCTGGAAGGAGGAGGGCGGCTGCAGAGAAGACAGACACCTGCAGGCCGAGGGGACTTGAACACACACTTAAACGAAGGTCGGGGAACTCAATGGACTTCAGGCTCCAGGAACGCAACCTTAACCAGAAGGGGAAGGTGGATGCTCAGGAGATGAGAAGCAAAGAGAAGCAGAAGGGTCAGCTGGAGGGTGCTGGGGGAGCAGGGAGGTGGCCGGGCTCCGGTCCAGCGCTGCCTCCAACTGTGGCCTGGGCCAGGTCACTGCCCGGGAACCGCCCTGCCATCCTCCTCAGCAGCAGGAAGGGCGGGGAGGAGACAGGAAGCAGGCTCTGGCGGTGACAAAGCCAGGGAAACCCACAGCGCCGCAAAGCTCCCGCACCGCGGGCCAGATCAGCACGCAGAACAACACCAAGCTCACCAGGCTCTGCCGGACCCAAGACCCTGTCTCAGATGCCCGTCCAGCTCACGGCAGCCACACTCTCTCAGGGCTGGTCCGCGGGGTGACAGGGCGTCCTCTCACCCACAGGCACCGTGGCTGACAGACGAGCGAACCCCGTGGAGCCTCAGTCTCCAGCACCTGCCATCTCCCATCAGCTCACGTCAGTCATCTTGCTCCCCCAAAGCTGTGGTTGTCCCCCTAAAGCTAGTCCCTGGGCTTACATCCAGCAGGCTCCAGGGAGGGACAGCTGAGCCCATGGCCCAGCCTGTGGCCGGGAGCAAGCCCAAGGCTGGCAGCTCCGTCTTCGAAGTGACCAGTGACCAGCAGGGGACCACTGTGGACAGCCAATCCAGGACCGATGCCCGTCCCCTAGTCACACCAGGGAGCTCCGCCTGCCAGGCCCCCCGAGCAGCCTTCCCTCAGCAATGCTCACAGTCCCTTCTGGGCAGCCAGGGCAGATCCTGGGGATAGCGTGACAGGCCGCCTGACCTCAGTGCCGCTAGGGCATGCATCTGGAGTGAGGAGGGGCTGGGTCCGCAGGCCAGAGAAGGGAAGTGCTGGCAGGGACCGACTGGCAGAGGCTGTTGGTCTCACACTTCCTGATAAGGATTTCAAAATGAAACCTCCCCCAGGCCCGCCATACAATGCAGGCGCGGGGATGCACTCAGCTCTCCCCAGTTACTGCTGGGCCTATCCCTTCCCCAGGCTTCTCCCTTCCCCAGGGCCTCTCCCTTCCCCAGGGCCTCTCCTTCCCCAGGGCCTCTCCTTCCCCAGGGCCTCTCCTTCCCCAGGGCCTCTCCCTTCCCCAGCGGCTCCCGTGCAGAGCAGGCAACAAGGGTGGCTCACCGCAGCCCTGGACCCGCCCGGAGAGGAGTGGACACTGGGTGACAGCACAGCCAGAAGTCCAAGGGCGTGAAGTACAGGTGTCACGGCCCCTCCCGTCCTGACAGCAGGCGACGCGAGATCCACACCCAGCCCTGCGAGGCACAGGCCACGCTCAGCCGGGGCCACCTGACGTGGCCCAGCCGTCAGTGGCAGTTTGCTTATTCCCGAGTCCACGGAAGCAGAGATGCCCGCCGGAGGGATGGGGGTGGGGAGCAGCCGGAGAGCACAGAGCCCCCCACCGAGGAGGAGACAGAACCCATGCGAACTCCGTGAACTCACGCACGTCGGGCGGCAGTGATGGGCCCACGGCCTTGGGCCCTGAGTACGGACCGGCCTGAGAGCACCCGAAAAGGCAGGCGCCCCTGCTTGGCCACCGGCCGTGATGCAGCCGTGACAAAGTCCTGGAGTTAGTTTCCTCTCCGGGAAAGTCACGTCTGCGTCCCTTCGGCCACCAAGTCTGTGTCCGGCTTCGGGAATGGGGTGGGGCCGCAGAGGACACGGAGGAGGGCCAGCCTGCGTGGGGGATGGGCAGCGGGGGCGGCGCCTGCCTTTTTTAAGGCTCAGGCGACGGCACTGCGTCCACCCAGGTTGCCCAGGACACACCCCCCACGTCAAGGTCTGAATCTTCTGTCACAAAGCCCTTCACCACGCAAGGGCACTTCGTCACAGGACCCCGGGGTTCGGCCATGGACCCCTCCTGGGGGCCAGTCAGCTGCCACGCAGTCACGGGCGGAGATGCACCCACAGCCGGAGCGGGGCTTTCGCACTCCCAGTGCACACGGGGCCTTCGGAGGCTCCCCCCGCGTCCCGGGTGCAGAGAGTGAGCGGGCGGGGGAGCAGCCGGATCTTGGGCAACACATGTTCCTGCCAAGCTGTGCCAGGCTGGACCAGGCACCCCGAGTCCCACACAGGCTGTCCCTCGGGGCTGCGGACCCCGGCAGGTCGGTTGGCCACCCTCCGCGGCACAGCACGTGGCCTGGGCCAGGACGGCACGGACAGCGCGGGGACAGACGCGGCCTCCGCCGGAGTCTCTCTGCTCCCTGAGCCTCGCGGCCATCACCAATGAAGCCGCTGAGACACCAGTCGGGCAACGAAGAGCTACGGGTCTGGTGTTAACCATCCATCACCCACGTGCGACATAAATATAGCAAGTCATTAGCGGCCACGCCATCTGCAGAGAGGCTGCCCGAGGGTGCGGGCTGCTCGGAGCGGCGCCGTTCTCAGCAGCACGGGGCAGGGCGCGCGGCCAAAACCCGTCCCGCGGCAGGTGAGCGTGCTCACACCCACGGGTGGGCTGGTCGGCTGGTTCCCACACAGCCTCAAAATAAAGACAAGTCAGAAAACACACCCGCGAGCCCCAGCATTAGCAGAAGAGCGAATGTGAATGCAGAACCATAAAACGCAGAACTCGTCGGATCCCCGTGGCAGCCTCACCGGGGCGGCAGAACTTCCCCGTGGGGAAGACGAGGGGCTGAGAAGATGAACAGCCTGCGTGGGCTCACAGGCCACGAAGCCGAGAGCCAGGGTCCGACCGACCACCAGCCACCACGTGGGGCGGGAGCGGCCACGGGGACAGTCTCCCAGGCCTCGCCAGCATCGCCCACAGCAGCCACCTGGGGGAGCAGCCTTGTGCATGTGGGGGTAACAGAACTAGCACCCACACAAGGACCGGTGAGGTTCTGTCTAACGCAGATGGTGGCAGAGCACTCTCCAGCCCCGAGGCACGGCTGCACCGCAAAGAAGGAGGGCGGGACTCCAGGTCACGCAGGCCACGGCCAGGAGGCTGCCACGGCCGGAGGGGGCGCGGGGCCACGGGGAGGATGTGCCCGGCTCGTGCCCTGGGCATGCTCGTCTCCTTGGAGGATCCTGCTAAGACATGGGGTCCCCTGTTAAAGTAGGGGTCGGCCCCATGTGCCCCGGCCACTGGGCAAGGAGTGCTCACAATAGCCTGGCACAGAAGGGCCCCGAGGAGCTGGTGCCGGGGCTGAGCGAGGAGGCCGCTAAGACGCAGGGCTGGCGGCCGGAGAAACGCCCCACGGCGGGTGGCCACGCCAGCTGGGCACAGGGTGGGTGCGGGGCGCGCTGCCAGGCTGGGAGCCTGCACAGTCTGTCCGCAGCCCCGGCCAACTGCTAAGTGCGGGGCAGGGGAGGGCAGCGTTCTAGAAAAGCCCAAATCTGTGTCAAGTGACAGTGCCCCAGTTGTCCCCATGGGAGAAGCCACACGTCTCCGTATGTAGGCAAGCTGCTGCCGGGGGGGACACGAACCCCTCACGCAGGCCCAGTGCGTCGGCCAGCCTCCCCGTCCCATCCTCTCCTCTGGCCACCCTGACCCACCCTGACCCACCCTGACCCACCCTGTCCCGCGGCCCGCCTCCCCTCACCGCACAGGAGAGGACGCCCAGGCTCGGGACACGGAGGCGGGAGGTGGGGGCAGCACACCTAAAGCTCGGCCCAAGTGCCCAGCCAGCCCCACCGGACCTGGACCCCCGCCCCCAAAGAGGGCAGTCACCGTTCTCAGAGCAGCACCCACACAGGGGTCCCCCCACCTGCTCAGGAGCCCGAGGGTGACGAGGAGGAGGCTGTGGGGCGGCCTCCTTCTACACACCCTGAGACCAACCTCCCCCTGCCAGCGCCCGGCTGGGCCGACCCGCCAGCGCCCGCCCCTGCCCCTGAGCCCGGGTCCTGGGAGTGAGGGAGACCCCCCTCTGCTTTGAGAAGCGACCCCAAGAAAGAGTGGCTGCGCTAACAGCCTTGACAGCCCGAGCGGGACTGGCGGGAACTGTCCTCTGTGAGAGCTGCTCCCCTCTGCTCAGAGCCGTTTGGGGAGCCCCTGGCAGGGAACGGGACCACCACGGGCCTGGCCACTGCAGAGGGCAGATGGCGGCCCTCGGCGACATCCGTCTCCGTCTCCGACGGCAGGGCTCTGCGCTCCCCGGGGCCTCCCATCCAGGCGGACGCTAGGCCACCTCTGCCAAGGGTTAAAGGTCAGGGCAACGACCTCTCCTGCACAGAGTTTTAAAGCCCCCCATCTGCTTCATCATGCCCAACCCCCACCACCCCACACACCCCAGAGTGGAAAAAGGCAGTGGGATCTCGGGTGCAGCCCCACAGAGGCACTAATTAGCCCCAATTTAGCAGGACCAGGGGCAGGGGCAGGGGGGGCAGGGGCAGGGGCAGTGCAGGTGGCCCTACGTAGCCAGCCCTGGACCTCCTCCCAGCTAGGAGAGCAGATGCACTGCAGCCCCAGCTCAGGGCACCCCAAAACCCCTGTTAGTTAGGGAGTTCCTCGGCACAGACATCCCAGGACCGCATGGTGCCTCCTGGCTCCGGGCCTGGCGCAGAACTGAGGCCTGGGCAGCCAGGCGCTGGCCCGGGGGGGTCTCTGGCCCGGCTCTGAGCAGCCCTCTGAGGAAGTGGCACAGGAAAGCCAGCTCAGCCCAGCTCAGGAGCCTGCACCCGCCCCGGGTGCCACCTCAGAGCCTGAGACCTCGGGCAGGTCCCATCGGACCCGTGTCCGCATCTGTAAGACAAGTGTGGAAAACTCGGAGGGAATGTGGCCTGGCAGCTCGCGGGTCAGCAGTGTCATCGGAGGGGAGCGGGCGGCCTCCCCTGGCTGCCGCTGGGGCGGGGAGAGAATTTTCTGAGACTCGCACGAGAGGATGAGGCACGGGAGGAAGATTTATTTCCGTGGAGTTACACCCCTGGGTTTCCAAGGTCCCAGGTCCCTCAGTCCAGTCACAGACGACGCGGAGATGGGGCTTCGGTGGAGCTAAATCAGAGCCGGTGTCCAGAGCTTCTGTGGTGGAGCCGGTCCAGGCCAGGCCACGAGCCCACTCTGTACGGCCCACAAGGCCGTGGGCTTAGGGGCCAAAGCAAGAGAGCACGCCCCGAGCCACAAGCCCCAGAGTCCCAAGAGGAACCAAGAGAGTGAATTCCCTGCTTAGGGGATTATGTATCCCCAAGTTTCCCCGTGCACGCAGTGGCCACACCCATTCTGGCCAAGGACCTCTGTCCCCAGGTGTGACTGGCAACAAGCACTTTCCCTGGTCCCCCCAACTTTACTGGGTGCTCTCCCACCTGCCCTTTGTTGGGTCCCTGGGGAGAGGGACACGGCAGCTTCCTGGTGAAGGGCCCACATGGCATGTCTCCAATGCCTCCCTCCCCCATGCTCCTTCCTGTCATAAATAACTAGCGAATCACACGGTATCATTAGCGCTCAGCGGTCACCCTAACGACCCCCCTACACACACACACACACACCCCAAAGAAAAGATGCGAGACTGGGCTGGTTATTCACCGGCTGTGAGCCAAGACGATAAAGAACTCCATTTTCACCAAAGGTCGGTGACAGGGAAGGCAGGACCATGCCGGCCACAAACCCACAGGCCGATCAGCGATCTCTGGGATGTGCTAGCAGTCTGTGACACTCTTGGGAAACCGAGGCAGGGAGGCAGTGGCTCTTCGGAACCCACACCAGACGGCAGAGAGTCCCAGCCCAGCCAGACAGGGCAGCTGGAGCCGAGCCTGAGCCCAGGAGGAATTTCTGAATCACAGACCACTCGCTGGATAGTACTGTCGCCAAGGCAACCAGCGTCTTCACAACTTTGGCATTTCCACAACCCTGAATCGATCCAGTTCTCCACATTAACATTACAATGAAATGGCATTTGCATTCCGATTTATTTTAATTGGCTTTTACATAACAACAGAGCGAGCGCGTTCTTCAGAGGGGGGGGTACCCTTCGCAGCGAGATGAAAGCTAATAATTTAAAGTTCTCCCGTTTGGGAGAATTCTTCGCTGACTTCCGGGAAGCACGTCTCGCGAATTCTCTTTTTTCTGAGAAGACAGCAGGCCCTTCCGCATGTCAAGGGTCACTGTTTGGACTCTGCTCGGGCCTCACGTCTTAAAATTAATGAGGCGGGTGCTTCGGGTGCGTGAGGACAAGGTGAGCGAAGCAGGACACGCGTTTTGGTTCGGCATCGGTTTTCTCGGGACACGACCCCATGCCCAGAAGAGACGCTGGCAAAGAGTGAGCACTCTGCCCACCTGCTGAGCGACCACGCGTGGGCTACGGAACACATTGAGCCGAAACCAGTTTGGCTCAGTGGATAGAGCATCGGCTTGGGGACTGAAGGGTCCCAGGTTCGATTCTGGTCAAGGGCATGTACCTTGGTTGCGGGCACCTCCCCAGTGGGGGGTGTGCAGGAGGCAGCTGATCGGTGTTTCTAACTCTCTATCCCTCTCCCTTCCTCTCTGTGAAAAATCAATAAAAAATATATTTAATTTAAAAAAAAAAAAGAACACATTGGGCTGACGCTCCCATCAGGGCTCCCGCGTGGACAGCACCTCGGATAGTGCCCGTTCGTTACCTGAGTGCTTCCTATTTTCCTTACAAGTGAGGAGTGGTTCCTGCCTAGAGAGGGGGGCACACTTCTGCGCTGGAAAGGATCAGGGGTGCCAGTGGGAGGGGAGGAGTCTCGCCTGGCAACCAGCCCCTGTCACTGCGTCAGGCACACCCCCCACCTCCAATTCCACTGAACATCCACCCGCTGCAGGGGCCAGTTCCAGTCCTGAGGCAAAGCCCCACACGGACAGAGGGACCAACAGGAACGTGGCTAGTCTCTGTCTACTGGGAAGAAAGACGTGTTTTTCAATGCTATCCCCTCCCCGCCAGAGCTGCTGTGCCACGGACGGCCGCTCAAGTGCACGGGGCACGGGCAGGGAACAGGGATCCGCTGGCGGCTTCTAGAAGACTATGTGGGTGCTCGCCAGGTGTGGGAGAGTGGGGAGCGAGGGTTCAGTGAAATCCCAGAAGGAACAACATGTGCAAAGGCCCAGAGGATCCAAAGGGTGACGAGGAACTGCCAATCAGCGGAGTTCAGCCGTCGGGGTGGGGGTTGGGGAGTGGGACGAGCAGTAAGCCGTCGCGTGGAGGGCTCTTAGGCCATGCTTAGCTGTGGACTCTGTGCTGGCAGCGAGCGCCTGAGCGCCTTGGGCAGTGTGAGCGAGTACATCTGAGAAGGCTCATGCTGGGTCCAAGTGGGGAATGGGGCTGGGAGACAGGGGGGCCGGAGACCCCTGGAAACTGACAGTACTGTAGGCAGGTGACTGAGTGCTGCACCGGCTGGGATGGGTCTGGGGATCTTATCTTTGGTTTGTTTTGTTTTGATTTCAGAGAGGAAGGGAGAGGGAGAGAGAAGCACCAATGATGAGAGAGAATCATGGATCGGCTGCCTCCTGCACGCCCCACACTGGGGATGGAGCCCACAACCCAGGCATGTGCCCTGACCGGGGATCGAACCGTGACCTCCTGGTTCATAGGTAGACGCTCAACCCGAGCCACGCCGGCCGGGCTGGGGATCTTAATGACTAACTCAGAGACCAGTCAGATGGGACGGAGAGCTGAGCAGGGGCCAGAATGTCAGCCAGGCCTGGGTCTGTCACCGGGACTTGGGAACACGTAGGCTATTCGGTTTGGATATCCCCTCCACGTGAGACCGAAGGCAGCGGCTCAGACAAGGCAGGGTTTCCTCTGTGCCTGGGGCTCGGGCAGTGGCTCAAGGACGCCATCGGAACCCAAGTCTCCTGCTCCGCCGTCCTCCCCACGTGGACCTCAGCCGCGTGGTCACGGCTGGCAGCCCGACTTCCAGAGATGACATCTGCTTTCCAGGCAGGGCCGACGAATGGCCGAAGCCCTCTGCCGGGGACTCGGGCATTGACTCAGGGCGGGAGCTGGGACAGGAGAGCCGGCAGCGCCTTGAACGAATCACTGGGTTCTCCGGGCCGGAGGGCGAAGCTGTCAGTTGTCCGCCTCTGAGTAGAGGGGCCCCGACTTGCTGTTCCCCATGCCCGCTGTCCGCCTGCCCAGCGTCCACACGGCTGACTCCCCGTTTCTTTCCAGCCTTTCTTTGCTCTAATGCCCCGTCTCATGAGGCGTTCTCTGACCAACCCTGTCTATGATTCATCCTCACCCACCCCCTATCGGACACTCCCAGCCTTCACTAATTTCTTTTTCCCACAGTCTTATCACCTCCTAAGTGTGCCTACACTGTCCCTGCATTACCGACCTATTGAGTGCACTGTCTGCTGGTCCCAGCTAGAAACAGGCTCTGCGATGGCAGGATTCTGCCTAGGTCATTCTTTATATATGTATGTATATGTGTGTGTGTATATATATATATATACATAAATATATATATATATATATGTACACATAAATATATATATATATACACATAAATATATATATATATGTACACATATATATATATATACACACATATATATATACATATATCTTATTTATTCCAGAGAGGAAGGGAGAGGGGAGAGGGAGAGAGAGAAACATCAATGATGAGAGAGAACCATGGATCGGCTGCCTCCTGCACGCGCCACACTGGGGATCAAGCCCGCGACCCTGGCATGTGCCCTGACCTGGAATCCAACTGTGACCTTCTGGTTCATAGGTCGATGCGCAACCACTGAGCCACGCCAGCCGGGCTGCCTGGATCATTCTTAGCACAGAGCCTGGCACACAGGAGGCGCTATGTGAGGGAGGGAGGGCAGCTTTGCCTACCTGGGGATTCTCCTCCCAGCCCCAGTCTCTGCTTAAACAGCGACTCTTCAACACAGTCACCACCCTTGGGAGGCTCCAGCTGGGAGGAGAGAGGAGACCCCGTGGGGAAGGTGATGGGCCATGGAGCCTGGGCAGCAGGGTACCAGGAAAAGCAGGGGGGGCTGAGCAGGCCCGGGGGCTTCTTGGTGGAGGCAATCCCTGAGCAAGGCTGGGAGCCGGAGGGCGATGTGGGAGGGTGCAAGGAGCCAGAGAATCTGAGGCAGGAGGGTTAGCACATGACCTCTCCTCCAATAACGGCGCTGAGAATGACGATGCATTCTTTCCCACACCACCCACTACGGGGAGCGCTCTGCAGGCGCAGGTCAACAAGTCCCTGAGAGTAGGACACCCACGTCCCCACCCACCCCCTGCTAAAGGGGACCACCCCTTGGCTGTAACCCCAGGGCAGGTTTAGGGGGGCTGCTTGCTAAGCACAGGCTCTGACTGGAGCCACGCGGACTGGATCTGACAAGTGTTTTCCATCGGAGCAGTAAGTCCCAGCCCAGCACACAGCAGCCGTCCCTCCCCTGCCTGGCAGGCAGGAAGGCGGGGCAGGTCTGAGGATGGGCGCTGTGGGGGGGACGGCTGAGCAACAGGAATGTTAACCCGTTTCCTTTTGGGGTTAACGGAGGATGCTGGCGAAGGAGATGGTGCGGGGATAAGGCATCGCAGAGTGTACAGGAGTCTCCCGGCTGCTCCACAGCGCCCTGCCGGAGGCTCTGTCACTCCCACTGCACAGACGAGGAGGCACAGGGCGGTGCCAGGCGGGTCCAGGACGAAGGTGGCGAAGGTGACGTGACGGTGGGGTCTTGGGGAGGGGAGCAGGACGGGGGTGGGTCACAGAGGTGTCTTTTCCTTTAGAACGAAGTCTGATCACTGCCCGCAGACAGTGCGCAGTCAGCCCCGCACCAAGAAGAGAGATCTCGCCCTGGCCGGTGTGGCTCAGTGGACAGAGCGTTGGCCTGCAGACTGCAGGGTCCCGGGTTCGATTCCCGGTCAGGGCACAGGCCCAGGTTGCATAGAGGAGGCAGCCAATCCATGATTCTCTCTCATCACCGATGTTTCTCTCTCTCTCCCTTCCTCCCTGAAATCAATAAAAATACATTAAAAGAAATAAGAACAGACCAACGAAACAGTCAGTGTAGCACCCTCCAACAAGGCCCGGCCTTCACCCCACGGGAAACGAGGGGTCCTCAGCCAAGAGTGGCCGGGGGTGACCTGGGAGCAGATCAGCCACGGCCCTTCCTGGGGTTCTGCCGTCTGCTTGGGTCAACCACCACAGTACAAGCTGTCCTAGGCAGGGCCCCCAACAATCTCGTTCCCCGCGTGTCCCCTGAGCAGGCGTGGCATAGGCCACGCAACTGTGACCTGCATGGCTGGCCATCACACACTGGCGGGAGCATGTGGCTTCGTTAGGCGAGTTTGTTCCAGTCGCGTTCTGGGTGGGCGTGCCCTCGGTGCGTTTGCGTGTTCTGGCGATGGGTGGCGGGGCGGGGGGCGGGGGGGGAGACACCGTTCATAATCGAGCCAACAGAGCAGAGGGCAAAATGATGTCAGAAACCACTCCGGCCGAAACCGGTTTGGCTCAGTGGATAGAGCGTCGGCCTGCGGACTCAAGGGTCCCAGGTTCGATTCCGGTCAAGGGCATGTACCTTGGTTGCGGGCACGTCCCCAGTAGGGGGTGTGCAGGAGGCAGCTGGTCGATGTTTCTCTCTCATCAATGTTTCTAGCTCTCTATCCCTCTCCCTTCCTCTCTGTAAAAAATCAATAAAATACATTAAAAAAAAAAAAAAAAGAAACCACTCCGTAAGCCAGCGAGCACAGATGACCCTGTTTAGAAAAGTGGAAGTGGCGCCCAGAACTTCAGAGACCACGTAAGGGGCGGCTGCTCCTCCGGCAGGGCCCCGGCAGGCCTGGCACCGGCACCGGCACCGCAGGGACGCGCCCGGGCGCCATGGCAACCTACCTGTTTGCAGCAGTGGCGCCGCCCTCCTGCTTCTCCGGGGACCCTGCGAACACCCGAGGACCGGCTTTCTGAAACACGGTTTGTGAACCCGGAGCCACGTCAGCTTTCTGAAACATGGTTTCCTGATGATGAGGCTCCTGGAGGGACTTACGGGATGGATGTGTGCGGGACTGCGGACAGTTACGCTTCTTTCTTTCTTTTACTAATTTATTCATCTTTGTGAATCCTCACGGGAGGATGTTTTCTCCCACTGCTTTTCAGAGGGAGGGAGGAGGAAGGGGAGCGAGAGAAACATCGACGTGAGAGAGGCACATCCACTGGTGGCCTCCCCCAGGCGCCCGCCGGGGGACGGGGAGCAAACCCCAACTGGGAGTCGTACCCGAGACCCTTCTGTGCGCCAGCGGACGCTCTGAAGACCGTAACGACGGACAGCAGGCCGTAACGACGTGGTTTTTTAAAAAAATTCTCATCCAAGCAACTATAAGCAATCACTGGGCCAGCAGCAAAGGCAACCTCGGGCTTTTCAGTTTATAGCGGTATTATTGGCCTGGAGAGACAGCCCGGTCCCCAGGCAGCTTTCTCCTTCCCTTCCCCTGAAGTTCATCTTCCATATGAGCCAATTTCTCTGACGGACGGCCTCGTGCTCATGACTTTCTGCCGCCGACTCCCTAGCCTGGACTCAGGCAGGTTAACCCTCTGAAAAACGACGGGGGTGACAGCCTCAGGCGCCTCGGGAGGGGGGCCGCCGAGTCCGGAATGGCTCCCCAGAGAGCTCAGAGGGCCCTGCTTCTCAGCCAGGAAACAAAGACCGTCCGCCCCGTGGCGTCAGCCCAAGGTCAGCCCAAAGGTCAACTCCATGCCAGCCCAACATCAACTCAAGGTCAGAAGCAGCAGCAGCAGAGGGATTCGAGAAGGATCACTCCCAGGGGTCCCTCCAACTCACAGGAGCTGAGGACCAGCCATCTCGCCCTCAGGGGGTCGGGGAGGAAGGGCAGGGACAGGGAACAGAAAATGTTACTTTCCAAAAGGGAGCTGAAGGGCCGGCCAGCAGCTCCGTTGTTTGGAGCGTCATCCCGATGCACCAAGGCTGCAGGTTTGATCCCCGGTCAGGACACATATAAAAGTCAATCAGCCCTAACCGGTTTGGCTCAGTGGATAGAGCGTTGGCCTGTGGACTGAAGGGTCCCAGGTTCGATTCTGGTCAAGGGCATGTACCTTGGTTATGGGCACATCCCCGGTGGGAGGTGTGCAGGAGGCAGCTGATGGATGTTTCTCTCTCATCGATATTTCTAACTCTCTATTCCTCTCCCTTCCTCTCTGTAAAAAATCAATAAAATATATTTTTTAAAAAAAGAGTCAATCAATGAGTGCATACCGAAGGAGAGCAACAAATGGATGTTTCCCTCCCCCTTCCTCCTTCTCTCTCCCCCCCTCCCTCCCTCAGATCAATCAATAAGTAAAAGGGAGCTGGAAAGCACCATCCTGGTGGACAAACAACAGGGAGAGGATTCCCAGACAAGGGCCATGGCATGGACACTGGTGCTGTGAACAGAGGAAAGCGGGGGCAGCTGGTCCAAGGACGCCCCAGTCCCCTCATGGGCATCCCCAAGGCTGACCCCGCGTGAACCAGGGAGGCTCCCTCCAGGCTAAGAAACCAGGAACATGCCCAAGTTCAAGCACAGGAAGAAGGAGGAACACAGTCCAGCCCGCATACTAACCCTCCCTCCGCCACAGTGAAATGGGGAGTCTCTTGGAAGACATGGAGCATTTTCCTTTATGTCCCTGTTCGTGGAGTTGCTCGGTATTGAACTCGGATGAGATTAACAAATTGCAATGGGGCACAAAGAAATGCTAATGATGCATTATGATAAATCTCCATTCCTTCCACCACCACAAGTATGGACTGTGCGGGTTCCAGCCAGTCTGACTGTAAAGAGACTTGGCTAAGCAAATAGAGAGAGTAAACGAGGTTATCAGAGGAATGCGCGCTCGGATTCCTTTTAAAAGCCTTCATTTTCCTAAGTGCCAATGGGATCCACGCCCATCGGTGAGCATTTAGAACTGAGAGAAACACGGAAAAGCAGGACAGAGAAACCACTCGCGGTCCCACCAGACTCAGCCGCTGCCGGCCTTTCTGTCTACTTCCTTCCCATCCATCTCCTCCCCAACGGAAATGAAATGAAACTGTATTTGCTTCCCAGCTCCCTGTTTTGGAGAAATGTTTAAATTACTTATTTTCAACTCCTTTAGCAAGTTCCGACTAGCCTGCTCTGACACGTGGCCTCATGTCAAGGAATCCTTAGTATGTTATTAAAGAGACCAACGGGAGACGAGATCTGGTCCGGAGTGGGCATGAAGACGTACACGTCTGTCCGAAAACAATACAGAGACGTGTCTTCTAAAGACTCCCTCGTTCCGACTTTCCTCTAGTTCACACGGAGTCAAAACAAGAAGTTCAGTCCCCCGGTGTCTGAGGTCGGCAGCGCTCAGACCTCCCAGGAAGAACAGGATTGCATCAGGAAGATCAGAATTGCATCATCGGGCGAGGAGGGCCACGCCTCCGGGCTGGTGTTTCTGGCCAGTGTCCCCTTCAAGGCGCTGCAAGCAGCTCCGGCAGAAAGTCCGGCTCCCCGGCCTACGACGTGAGCTCCCCCACGGCCTCCTGGGCCCCCTCAGCGCATGCCCCACCGACAGCACGCACCTCCTTGGTACCACGAGCCCACCGCCTTGGTCTCGGGTGCCTTAGCACCCAGCACTGTTCCCGGCCCAGGGAAAGATAAGAAGGCGCTGCGAGGACGGGTGGGCGGGTGAAACACCTGGAGCTCACCCCCATGACTTCAGGACCCTCTGGCCCAACCCCTCCGGTCTAATCTGAGCCCACAGATTTGTTCCCCAGTATCATCCATTTCTTCTGAACCATGATGCCTGCTCTTAAGACGGCAGGTGCTAAGGCACCTGTGCTTTCTGGGAGGTTCGTTTTCCTGCCGTCAGCGTGGCCGTGACAATGCTCTCTGTGCTGTAGGGGGATGCACCCTCCAACTCAGGCGCACATTTAACCATCTGTCCCGCATTGGGGGGCTGACAGAATGGGGAGGCGATCTAGCCCCGAGCTCCATCTGACAAATGAGGAAACTGAGATATGGAGATAAAGACACCCGGGTCACGTGAAAGCCAGACATGAATAGCGGTCACACCACCAACCCTCGAGCCTGCATGGCTTTCCGACCGCTGTCCCGCAGTTTAATGTGTAAAACACCCGCCAATCAGCATGAGCACAGAGCAGCCCTACTGCGCTGACTCCCAGCACACGGGGTCTGCAAAGCAAGCCCCTTCTGCTCAGGGGCCAGGCCCAAGCAGACAAGCTAAGTCCTCCTCCCTCTGTCTTTCGATTCTGCTCAGGCCCCCACCAGACTGATGGGGGGCACCGCACTGGTCACAGTGACCCCGATTCAGTCTACTGCTCCAAATGCTCATTTCTCCCTGAGAGGCCCTCACAGATGAACCAGAAATAATGTTCACCAGCTCTCTGGGCATCCCTTAGCCCAGTCAGTGACATAAAACTAACCACCACAGCTGGGATTCTCCAAGAATCTTCCAGATCATTCTCATGGGGCCCCTTTTCAGAGTAACATTCTATCATCTACCCATTCGGGTTCCCTGACCCTACTGGTCATCCCCTCGTTACGCCCCTAACAGTAGTGCCCTGCACCATCCCACCCTGGCAACCAAGAGCTAATTCAGCATAAACGGGCTCTGTGATGCCGCGCCCAGAGGTTGGAAAGGAACGCTGAGACTCGGTGATGATGAGGGTAGTGGTGCTGATGGTGATGATGGCGACAGAGGTGATGGTAATGGTGACAGTAGTTGGTGATGGTGATGATAATAGTGACAATGGTGATGATGATGATGGTAGTGGTGCTGATGGTGATGGTAATGGTGACAGTAGTTGGTGATATAATAGTGACAATGGGGATGATGATGATGGTAGTGGTGGTGATGGTGCTAATGGTGATGGTGATGATGGCGATAGAGGTGATGGTAATGGTGACAGTAGTTGGTGATATAATAGTGACAATGGGGATGATGATGGTAGTGGTGGTGATGGTGCTAATGGTGATGGTGATGATGGCGATAGAGGTGATGGTAATGGTGACAGTAGTTGGTGATATAATGGTGCTAATGGTGATGGTGATGATGGTGACAGAGATTATGGTAATGGTAATGGTGACAGTAGTTGGTGATGGTGATGGTGGTGATGATGGTGATGATTGTGATAACTGTCATGTAATGATGGTGGTGATGATTATGGTTGTGATGGGGATGATGGGGATGGTGATGGTGCTGACAGGAATGGTGATGGTGATGGTGAGAATAAGGATGAAGGTGAGGATGTGGTTGTACTGGGAAGCCAGCAGCTGGCCCACAACAAGACACAGGGGAAGGAGCTATGGGCCAGGGAGACCGCTGCTCGGCTTGGGGTCCCTGCAGAGAGAACTGGAATTCTTGGCCTGTGCTCCGTCTCCCCTCGCCACTCCCGCCAACCCGGTGAAAACAATCCCCCAAAGCAGAAGCGTTCTCCTCACAGCCAGCTCTGGGGACAACCCGCCCGGCCTTCCTGCTCGTAGGTCAGGCGAGAGCACCAAGACCCTCTGCCACGAACCCTCTGCCACGAGCAGCAGCAACCCTTCACCCGTCTCCAGAGGACGGAGGAGCACTCCCCAGAGAATGAGCCTGGTCACGTGCCCACGGCCCAGCCTTCGCCTCCGTCTGAGGCCTTCTTCTTCTTTTTCTTTTTCGTCCTCACGGGAGGGTGTTTTCTCCACTGACTTTTAGAGAGTGGAAGGGAGAGGAAGAGGCGGAGAGAAACACCGATGTGAGAGAGACACATCAATTGGTTGCCTCCCACATGCCCCCAACCAGGGCCGGGAGCCTGCAACCGAGGTACGTGCCCGTGACCAGAATTGAACCCAGGACCCTTCAGTCCGCAGGCCGACGCTCTATCCACTCAGCCACACCGGCCAGGGCCGGGCCTTCTTTACTTCCTGGAAAGAAGAAAAAGTCCAAGCGGCCGCCATGTGTCTCCTGCCCCTGGTGGCTGAACCAGACTGTCCAGGCTGCGTCGGGCATGAGACTGGCACCACCTGACTGAGGGTTTGTAAGAAAGCCTGGTTCCTGGCACCGCCATCCCCCCCGCTGCTCCGGCGAGGGGAGAGGGAGTCACCATCCCACCCCCTCGGTCCTGCGTGGGGCAGGCTTTTCCAGACATCCCACGCTCACTCTGCCGGAGTGCCTCTCCAGCCACACACGGAAACACAGAGCACGGCACGATGTTGAAAAGGACGTTTGTAAAACCCTAGTGATGGATTCGGAGAGGTTCTCACTTCCCTCCAGGAACGGAGCAAGGATGCGAGTGACAGGGAAGGGCGGGGAGCTGTGGTCGATTCCATTTTCTGGAAACATCTGTTAAATGCACAGGAAGGAAGCAGAATCCTGAGCATTTTGCTGCCCCAGGAAGTGGGGGGGGGGGGGAGGAGGAGAACACTGTGATCTATAGGCCGCTGCACAGAACCGGAATTCGGCCAGCGCCCCCGGGAGTCCCCGCAGCCACATGCACCCAAACTCAACAAACACTTTCCAAGCACTCCAGGTGGGAGGGGAGGGGGTCCCGCCTCCTTAAGTCTGACCTCTCTGTGCCTGCCCCCCGCCGCCCACGTTCATGGTCGCCGTGGCTTCTTCAGGGACCCCGAGAGAGGCTGCTCAGAAGACATGAGCTGGGACAACCCCAAACGGCAGCTCCCCAAACTCCAAATCATGACCCTCTCCCCCCCCACCACCCGCTGGCACCCTTCCAGGAGCCGGGCACACCCACTCAGACCACACGCCTTGCGCCGCCGCCTGGGTCACAATATGCCTGAAACCCCGAGTGTGAAAAGAAATGCTGGAGTAGCAGAGGACGCGCTGAAAGTGGGCACGCTCCGTGGGAGGTAGATTGTATCTCAATAAAGCTGCTGGTTAAACACACACGTTCTCTAAGGATGATGGGGAGGGTAACAGATGACTCTGGGAGGGAGGGAAGGCATGCCGCCCGAGCCCCTGTCCCCGCTCCCTCCACACACCTCTCACCCTGGGTGTCAGCTCTGCCCATGCTCCTCCTGGAGTCCCCGGGGGGTGGGGGGGCGCTCCCACTCCCACACCCCAGCACCTGCCATGCTCACGGGCTGTCTGATGCTCTCTCACCCCCAGTCCAAGACCCACCCCAGCTCAGGAGGGAGGAGGCCTGTCTCTCTCACCCCCAGTCCAAGACCCACCCCAGCTCAGGAGGGAGGAGGCCTGTGCCCAGCCCTCCAGGCCCAGGGAGGAGCAGCACAGAGCTGGTGCTCAGAGGAGCAGAGTGAACTGGGGGTGGCGGGCAGAGAGGGAGATGACAAACACTGACCTGGCTGCAGCGAAGGTTGAGCAGGCTTTGCTCCCAGGAGGGAAGGCGTGGGGAGGGGAGGGGGTGAGGATGGGGAGGGGGCGGCGCCACCGAGGGCTGACCCGATAGATGAGGGGGAAGAGCACAATCACTGAGATCTCTAGCTGGGAGGAGCTGAGAGCCAGCCGCCTAACAGGCAGGAGATGGTCTGGGTGATGGGGGCGGTGTGGCTCTGTCGGTGCGTCCGGAGGACGGGTGACTGCGTTGGGTCTGAGCGTTGGGTCAGCTCAGGCTTGCTCACCTGACTCAGCACAGCCCCCAGCTCAGGGGCACCCCCCTTGCGAAGGGGCGCACAGAGCAAGGGAAGGGTCTGGCGGGCAGCAGGGTGCAGAGGCAATCAGGGGAGACTTCCGGAGGGGAGCCGGGACCCCCCAAAGCCTTCTTCCTGTCTGCGGGAACATGGCAGCTCTATCCAGGGAGTAGGCACTTAACAGTCCTGAGTGTTTCTTAGCCAGGGGCCGGAGACTCATCCCTCCCCCTCACCTCCTGGCCAGGAGGCCGGAGGGGCTGTGCTGGCAGGGACCCCCCTCGGGCTCCCGCCACTCTGGCTGCACCTCTGGGTGCAAAAGAAACAAACACAGGGAAGGCGCAGCCCTGGGCAAGCAAGTGGGGGGGGTGAAAAGAGCCCCCAGTGGCACCTCCGCGGCCTGCTGTGGGGAGGCGGCTGCAGGCGGCAGGCCTCAGGAACGCAGGGGAACGAAGCTGGGCCTCAGAAACACAGTTAGGCCTGAAAGGACACGGCAGGGCGGGCCTCTGGGGGAGGACTCCCTGAGTTTTCGGGCGACCAGAGCAGAATTCCTTAGACTGGCACCTTGCTCATCACGGCCCAAGAAGCATACCACAGCACCTGCCAAACGGCATTGACGACCTGGACTTAGCCTCAGACATCCCACGCTCACTCTGCCGGAGTGCCTCTCCAGCCACACACGGAAACACAGAACACGGATTCTGCCACTGGATTCCCACTGGTTGGGATTTAACAGAAACCATTTCCCCGCGGGCAGGTGGCACCGAGCGACGGCTAAGGCCGCTCCGCGATCTCCGTATACAATTACCCCCTGTCATCCCCTGATCAGAAACCCAACCCCGAGGGCCACATGAGATGCCCAGCTGTGCCGCCTGACGCGCGGGCGTGAGACGCGAAGGAAACCCAACAAGAGGGTGGCGGATGGTGGGTCCCCAAGCGGAGCGCCAGGACAGCACCCTCCTTCCCCACGCACCGTGGCATCAGGTGCCACAAACCAGCAAAAGGCACATCATCCCCCATCGAGTCTGGGCTGGCAACCCATAAAGTCGTGGCATTATCCCACAGCAAACAAGCATGATTGAGGGCTGTCTGGAATGCTAAGTTCTAATGCCAACCTGATCCCAGGCTAGATAACATTTCCGCGGCCAGGCGGCTGGCTCTCTGGTGCCAAGTGCGCTCTGGGTATGAGGGTGAGTGCCCTGGATTAGCACCGGTTCAGTCAGTTGGTGCTGGGAACTCGGCAGGTTACCGCCAATGAGTGGCAGCATAAGGTCTTAGGGTACGTTTGGGGGAAGGACCACAGGGGGAAGGAGGACACAGACACTCCACACGGTCTTTTAGGTGAAGGGCACCCCTCGGGACGGTGCACGCGGGGCCCTGAAGGCCGTGGGTGCGGCCCTGGGAGACACCACTGCCGCTTCACCTGGACGGGCTCCATCCCAGCAGCTCCAGGCAGAAGTGCAGCCGGTGTGCGCACCGGGGCCGGTCCCTCTTGGAGTTCTCACTCTGCACAGCCCGAGGGCCAGGAGGGGCGTTGGGTGAATTCCGAAGGGTTAGGATCGGTCCCAGCTTTTATTTCTCTCCGTCTCTCCAGGAGGGGTTGCTGGGAATGAATGGATGGGTTGGGTAGTTTGGGCAGACCTCTGTTCTTCTGGGGTTTTGACTAATTCTTGTTTCTCAAGTCAGAGGAGATTCCAGGCCCCTGGTTCCCAATGCCACGTCTCCCGCATGATTCGGGCACACGGGCGTCTGTTTCCCACCCTACAGACAGCGTCCCAGAGGAACGCAAGGGGAGCAGGCCAGCCTAGCGCCGGCTCCAGGGCAGCGAGAGGCAGAGCCCCCGGGCCTTCTCTCGGGCACATTATTCAATTAAACCTCAAGAGCTCAGTGATTACGGGCACTTTCAAAAGCGAAACAGGAATAGAGCTCAGGCCAAAGCACTGGTCTGCTTGAGACAAGGGGCTGGTTTTAGCGGGGGAATAACCCTGCTTCTGGTCTGTCGTCCGAGAGAGCCGGGCAGATTTTTTTTATATATTATTACTGAATCTGGCTATGGGGAAGAGAGTAGGGTTCAGATCGAACGCCCCTTCTCTGCTGGGATACAAAACCACGTCACCAAACAGGCGGCAGCCTGCGTGGGCCCCTGGCCTCAAGCAGGAGGAGGAGTCCGCTGACTCTGTGCCCCCCACATGCCATCACTCTGAGATCTCAGAGCTTCCGTCCCCCGTGGAAGACAAACCAGAGGAACCGACCAGGAGTTTTCTGTGCTGGGTCGTGAAAGCCTGCAGAGGGCTCCAGCTGCGCCCCCACCCCCCAACACCCGCGGGAGGCCGTGGCCACCATTCCAACACCCCTGCCCCTTCCACGCCAGCTCCATTTCGAGAGCCTCATGCACCGTGAGGCCGGCTGCTCCCCTGGTGAGAGGCTATTTTGGTGTTCAGCCTGGGCAGGGTCCTGAGAGGAAGGAACCGCAGGAGAGGGAGGGAAGCCATCGCTGGCCCTGGCAGAAGGCAGCTGCCAGATGGCCCTGCTGGGTCGGAGCAGGCGCTGTGGTGCTGTGGGCAGGACTCTGAGGGTGCGTCGAGGGCAGCGCAGTGTGCACGCTCACTGCAGTTCCGTGGTGCAGGCAGCAGGCTGCAAGACTAAATCTTCCTTAAATTCAGGTGTGGGGCCAGGGTGCAGGATCCCACAGGTACCCTCAGCCTCCCGCTCCAGGCAGATGGAAGGGAGTAGGGTGGGAGGGGTGGGGTGGGGCAGGAGGGTGTCCACCCTGGCAAACACCCTCCTCTAGGGGGAACAGGCCCAGCCCGGATGCCCAGATGCCCGGGGCCATCGATCTGGACCTGCCCCTGCGGGCAGCGCCCCTTTCATGCCTGGCTGTCAGATTCCGGAGCCGCACGCCCCAGGACCAGGCACTTGTTGAACAAAAGGGCTCCTCGCAGCCGCTGCCTCGGCTGAGGAAGTGCCCCACTCTGCCGGGCCTTCGTGCCTGGAAGAGGGCCAGCGTCCCCGCGCTGCTCGCTCCTGCAGGCGCCCGGAGGTGTGAGGAGGAGGAGGAGGAGGAGGGGGAGAGGGGGGAGGGGGGGGAGAAGGGGGGGAGGGGGGGGGAGGAGGAGGAGGAGGAGGGGGGGAGAGGGGGAGGAGGGAGGAGGGGGAGGAGGAGGAGGGGAGGAGGGGGGGGGGGGAGGAGGAGGAGGGGGTAGGGGCAGGAGGAGGAGGACGGAGAAGAGGGGAAGGAGGGGGGAGGAGGGGGAGGAGGGGGGGGGGAGGGGGGGAGGGGGAGGGGGAGGAGGAGGAGGAGGAGGAGGAGGAGGAGGAGGAGGAGGGGGAGGGGGAGGAGGAGGGGGGGGGGGGGGGAGGGAGGAGGAGGAGGAGGGGGGGGGGGTAGGGAGGAGGAGGAGGAGGAGGGGGGGGGGGAGGAGGAGGGGGAGGAGGGAGGGAGGGGGGAGGGGGAGGGGGAGGGGGGGGGAGGGGGAGGGGGAGGGGGGGAGGGGGGGGGAGGAGGGGGGGAGGAGGGGGGGGGGGAGGGGGAGGGGGGGGGAGGAGGGGGGGGGGGGGGGAGGGGGGGAGGGGGGGGGGGGGGGGGGGGGGGGAGGGAGGGGGGGGGGGGGGGGGAGGGGGGAGGGAGGGGAGGAGGAGGGAGGAGGGGGGGGGGGGAGGAGGGGGAGGGGGAGAGGGAGGGGGGGGGGGGGGGGGGGGGGGGGGAGGAGGAGGAGGGGGAGGGGGAGGGGGGGGGAGGAGGAGGGGGGGGGAGGGGGGGGGGGGGGGGGGGGGGGGGGGGGGGGAGGGGGAGGAGGGAGAGGGGGAGGAGGAGGGAGAGGAGGGGGAGGAGGAAAAGGAGGGGGAGGCGGGGGAGAGGAGGGGGTGGCGCCCCCAAACTTTCTCGAATCTCCGTGCTTCGCGGTTAAGTTAGGGCCGGAGAGAGGCGGGGGCAGGGTAAGCGCCCACCCGAGACAAAGGAAAAAAGACTCAAAAAGGAACTCGGGTCCAATTCACGTGGCACCTACTACGCGCCAGGCCGGGCCAGGAGCGATCTGGAGTGCGCTCTCCGGGCCGGGACCGGCCCCGAGGCCCCGGGGGCGAGCTGTCCCGGTTCCACAGAAGCGACTCGGCCCGGGAGGCGGCGGGGCCGCGGCTCCGGATCGGGAGCAGCTCGGCCCGCCCGCCGCCGCCCGCCCGGGAAGGAGGAAGCGGACGGCCGCCGCGCCCCTGCCCCGGTCCCGACGCACCGGCGACCCACGTGGGCCGCGGACCCGCGGGGTTAGGAGGGCTGCCCCCAGGCCCGTGCCCGCCCCGGCCCCGCTGTCCCCCGGCGGCCGCGGGGCTCCGCGCTGCGCGGCCAGGCGGGGGGCACCGGGCTCGGAGCGCGGGGCCGGACCGCCCACGCCCACCCGCCACTCCAGCCGCGCGCACAGCTCTCACACTCGACACCCGCCCCGCACCTGTCCCCACCAGCAACTGTCCCCGGCACACAATCCCACCAACGCCCCCCAAAATGTGCGCACTCGGTCCGCACGAGGAAACGCCATTCCGGGCACACCGCCGTCCTCGGTCACCGCTCCAGCGCCCAGAGACACAGGAACCGCCAACACACACGCGCACACGCACACACCGCTCACACACGCACCGCTCACACACGCACCGCTCACACACGCACCGCTCACACACGCACACGCACCGCTCACACACTCACACGCTTACACACGCACACGCACCGCTCACACACGCACCGCTCACACACGCCGAGCTCACACACGCCCGCCGCTCCCCTACCTGCTCCAGGGCAGGACGCGTCCCCGGCTTCCCGAGCCCAAGTTGGCGCCGCCGCGCGGGGGCAGGCGCCGGCCGCCGCCCGGGACGAGCGCGCCGAGGCCGGGAGGGGTGGCTAGGAGCGCGGGCCTCCTCGCGCCCGCAGCCGCCGCACCGGCCCGCAGCTCATCGCCGTCCGGAAAGTCAAAAGGAAGCCGGCAGCGAGGGAGGCAGCGAGCCGCAGGCACCCGCCCGTCCGCCGCCCGCAGACGCCGCGGCCCGCCTGCCAGCCCCGGGGAGGAAGGGACGCGAGGGCGGGGCCCGGAGGGGCGGCGAGGGGCGGGGCGCGCGGCCGGGGGCGGGGCCCGGAGGGGCGGCGAGGGGCGGGGCGCGCGGCCGGGGGCGGGGCGCGCTTCCTGCGGACCCGCCCCGCCTCGACCACGCCCCCAGCCCCGCCCACCGACTGCGCTCCGGCCACGCCCCCGCCACGGCCTCGCCCCCGCTGGCCGCTGGGCGCCGGACCCCTGCCCGGCCCACGCTGGCCCCCAGCTCCGCTGGAGCGCACCCTCGGCGGAGCGGCGCCCCGACCCAGGCCCAGCCCCGCGTGGATGGCGGGGCGGGGGGGGCGGGCGGGGGAGCCGAGCACGGAGCACGGGCCCCAGCCCCCTGGCCCCTGGCCCCTGGCCCGCGGTGTGGGAGAGGCCGGGAGGCGGCGCGCGGGAGGAGCCGGCGCCCGCGCGTTCCCGCCTCCCGAGTCCCTGCAGGAAGTGCGGCCCGCGTGGCCCAGAGGGGAGCGGCCGAGCCGTCCCAGGCCGTCGCCACGCACCTCTGACCCCGCCTGCCCCCTCCCGCCGCCGCCCGTCCCGGGAGCAGACGCCACCGACCGTCCCGCGCCCCCTCCCGGCAGGGAGCCGCGTGCGGAGGAGGGGTCTGCACTGCGCTGCGGGGCCTCGGCTCACTCCAGGCCGGTTGCGCAGGCCCCTGAGGCTCCCCGGCCTCGGCTCCCCTCCTACGACGTGGGGAGGAAGAGAGGAGGAGGAGGAGGGGGAGGGGGAGGAGGGGGAAGAGAGAAGAGAGGAGGAGGGGGAGGAGGAGGGGGGGGAGGGGGGGAGGAGAGGAGGGGGGGGAGGGGGGAGGGGGGGGGGGGAGGAGGGGGGGAGGGGGAGGGGGAGGGGGGGGGGGGGAGGGGGGGGAGGGGGAGGAGGAGGGGAGGAGGGGGGAAGGGGGAGGAGGGGGAGGAGGAGGAGGAGGAGGGGGGGGGGGGGGAGGAGGAGGGGGGGGGAGGGGGGAGGAGGGGGGGGGGGGGAGGAGGGGGGGGGGGAGGAGGGGGGGGGGGGGGAGGAGGAGGGGGGAGGGGGAGGAGGAAGAGAGGGGGAGGGGGAGGAGGAGGGGGGGAGGAGGAGGAGGGGGGAAGAAGGAGAGGAGGAAGACGGGGAGGAGGGGGAGGAGGGGGGAAGGAGAAGGAGAGGGGAAGGAGGAGGAGGAGGAGGGGGAGGAGGAGGAGGGGAAGAAGGAGAGGAGGAAGACGGGGAGGAGGGGGAGGAGGAGGAGGAGGGGGGAAGGAGAAGGAGAGGGGAAGGAGGAGGGGGGGGAGGAGGAGGAGGAGGAGGGGAAGAAGGAGAGGAGGAAGACGGGGAGGAGGGGGAGGAGGAGGGGGAGGAGGAGGAGGGGAAGAAGGAGAGGAGGAAGACGGGGAGGAGGGGGAGGAGGAGAAGGAGGAGGATACTGGGAGGAGGGGGAAGAGGGGGGCAGGGGGAGGAGGAGCGGGCTTCCTCGCGCCCTTCCCTCCCTGGCGGCTGTGGTCTAGAGGAAGGGGCTTGGCTGGCAGCTCAGCCCCGGGCACAGGTGGCCTCGGGTCCCAGGGAGAGGCGACCGTGATCCCCAGACTCCCTCCTCCGCTGCCCGCGCACCTGCGGGAGGGCAGTCCCAGGGACTTCTCGCCCAGCAGCTCCGGAATGGAAAGTCGGGGCCTGCCAGGAGCGAATGGATCCGCACTCCACACTCCCACCACCGCCCACCCAGCCGCCCCAGCGAGGTAACCACAGAAACAGCCAGAAACGCCGAGCTGGGCCCTGGCCTTCGGCAGACAAACTGGCTTCCTGGTGCCTCCAGGGGGAAACTCACAATCCTCCACAAAAACAGGGTGCGGGACTCCCCCTCCGGGAGGCTGCCCCCCGAAACGGTGGGGGGCGGCTCCCAGGGCGGGTGGATGGGCCTCGGCAGGCACCGAGGCCCGAGCCCAGAACCCTGTCTCTTCGGGCAGAGGGCAAACCAAACGCACCGCGGTGATGCCGTGATGGCGTTTGGAGCCAGCTCTGGTACGGTTCCCCGCAGAGACCCGGGGCCAAGGTCATGGAGGGGGCTTCCTGTAGCATACCCAGGCAGAGGGCGGGGTTCCAGGTGAGGGGCCCTGGGTCAGATGCCCAGACCACGCCCACCAGCCAGGTGGCTGCAGACCCCCGGTTGTCAGGGGGGTCGTTTAGGTTCTGCTGTGATCACGTGTCTGACCCCACTGCAGTGCAGCTTGGCGGGTGTGGGGAAGACACCCCCCAGCTAGAGGTCCACTCCCCTCCTTCAGGGCTCCGGAACCTCCACTGGCCCCGGGATCTCCAGCCAGCGGCAAGAGGAGAGCTCAGGCCAGGGCTCAGGGGTCAGGAGGAGCCAGCCCTGGAGGGGGCACACATCACCTCTGCCCATATCCACAGACCAGAGTTAGTCACGGGGTCGCTGGATGCAAGGGGTCTGGGAATTGCCAGACGAAAGCAGTCGCTTTGATGAGCACAGAAATGGGACCCCTCCTTCCACGCTCAGTCGCAGGGCAACAGCTGCCCACACAGAGCTTGATGATTGTGGTCACCTGCCAGCCCTGACCACCTGCAAACTCACTCCTGGGAAGAGGGTCAGGAAAGCCTCGCCGAGCAGGTGGCCGTCTTGCTGGGCCTGAAAAGCAAGGAGGAGGGGAAGGCCTGGTAGACGCAGGCGAGAGGCAGGGTGGACGGTGCGGAAGCTCAGGGGAGAGAGCGCCAACGCTGACGGAGCCTGCTCCTGGACCCCGCGTCTCCCACGGACCACCTCCGCGCCTGGCCCGCGGGATGTTCTCTCCCCTGGCCTGGCTTCCGCTCTCTCCCCAGCAATCTGGAACCTCCCTGTCCCTCGAGGCTCAGTTGAGCTCTCAACGAGCCCTCTTAGCCTCCCAGCTCACCTGTGCTCCTCCCTTCTCTGAATTTCTGAAGAAGGCATGTGTGTCCCGTATCGCTTCCTTTCATGTCTACGGCACCTTCAGGACCAGGACGGCAAACCCTTACGAAGCTTCATGGCAGGGGGGGGGAGGGGGGGCGTATAGTAGTTGCTCAATAAACGCTTTGGCATTTAACAAACTAGGGCCCATAAGAAAGCAAAGTCAGGGTAAGGTATTCATTTCCGGGGGCTGTTGTCACAGGGCACCACAGGCGGAGCGGCTCCGACGACAGGCCTTTTTTGTCTTAGAGTCCTGGAGGCTGGAAGTCCAAGATCCAGGTGTCGGCAGGGCTGGTTCCTTCTGAGGGCTGCAAGGGAAAGGCTGGGCCCGGCCTTCCCCCCAGCTTCTGTAACCGGGGGTGCTGCTTGGCTCGTACACGGCTGTCTCCATCCCGCATCTTCACGTGGCCTTCCCTCCGTGTGTGTCTCTTAGTTCTAGTTCCCCCTTCTTATAAGGACACCAGTTCCAGCCCTATCCTGTATAATAAAAGCCTACACGCACATAATAACACCCTCACGCACACCCTCGGCTTCGATCAGGCTGGCAGGGGAGCAGTTAGGCATCAATCAGGCCAGCAGGAGAGCGGTTAGGGGGCAATCAGGCAGGCAGGCAGAAGCAGTTAGGGGCAATTAGGCAGGCAGGCAGGGAAACGGTTAGGAGCCAGCAGTCCTGGAATGATTGTGAGAGAGATGTCCGACTGCCGGTTTAGGCCCTGCAGGATTGGGCCTAAACCGGCAGTCGGACATCCCCTGAGGGGTCCCAAATTGGAGAGGTTGCAGGCTGGGCTGAGGGACACCCACCTCCCATGCACAAATTTCATGCACTAGGCCTCTAGTTTCCAAATAAGATCACCTTCACAGGTACCAGAGGTTAGGCCCTCACCATCTTGATGGGGAAACAATTCGACACATAATGAGTGCCATACCATGTAAACAATTTGTCTCCCACACGATGGCTGTAGAAACCGAAAGGTGGGAACAGCTGATTGTTCTTAATCATAATAGTACCTGCCTTCGTTTTTTGAGGCACTTTGACCTGTGCCACTTCCTCTGTGCTTGAAAGCATCCCCACGCGTTACAGAGGAGGACACCTACGCATGGAGAAGTGAGATGTCCCCGTCCCATATCAGGAACAGTGACCGCAGGTCTACAAGCCAGACGCAGGGTCGCTGGGCTGGGCCCACGCAGCTCGGGAAAAAGCAGTATTTAAAAAAAAACTCCGTGTCGCCCTCTGATGAACTTGAGGGTGCACCCTACCAGGGAGGTCTTTCCAATGGGCATGTGTCTCCCGCACAAACCCCCGCTCCCAGATGTTTGAGGAAGTGGGGGCCAGCGTGCTTCCAGGTCTGCTTTTGACTCTGCCACTGTTTCATTTGTCGTTACAGAGCGGACAAGGGTGGCTTCTGGGAACAGAGTAGGCGATTCCCCTTACCTCTGGCTGCCCGCCCTTCCCCTGACCCCAGGGGCTCAAAGCAGAGGACCAGCCACAGAATGCGCTGGAAGGAACCACTGGATCCCGCCTGGAGTCGGTACCTGAGTCAGAATTGGGGAAATCGGCCCTGACCGGTGTTGCTCAGTGGATAGAGCGTCGGCCTGAGGACTGAAGGGTCCCCGGTTCGATTCCGGTCTAGGGCATGTACCTTGGTTGGGGCACATCCCCGGTGGGGGGTGTGCAAGAGGCAGCTGATCGATGTTTCTAACTCTCTATCCCTCTCCCTTCCTCACTGTAAAAAATCAATAAATATATATTTTTTTAAAAACGAATTGGGGAAATCGGATCACTAGGCCATCTTGTTTATACCTGAGGACCACCCGTGTTCACGGCCCAGGTGTCACCCAGGAAGTGTGACTCAGAGGCTCACTCTGATGGGTCCCCTTTCTCCTTCATCCCTGGGAGCTCCAGGGCATCAAGAAAAACTAGTGTCCCTTCTCATAGAGCCGTGGTCGGCAAACCGCGGCTCGCGAGCCACATGCGGCTCTTTGGCCCCATGAGTGTGGCTCTTCCACAAAATACCATGGCCTGGGCGAGTCTATTTTGAAGAAGTGGCGTTAGAAGAAGTTTACATTTAAAAAATTTGGCTCTCAAAAGAAATTTCAATCGTTGTACTGTTGATATCTGGCTCTGTTGACTAATGAGTTTGCTGACCACGGTCCTAGAGCAACTGCCGTGAGCGGAATTGTACCCGCCACAGATTCATTCATTGGAGCCCTCACCCCCAGGGGGCCTGTTGGGACTTTTAGGAGGAGATCAACAGTAAATGACTTCACAAGGGTGGGGCCCTAATCCCATAGGATTGGTGGCCTTACAAGAAAGGAAGAGAGAATGCGATCTCTCCCTCTCTCCACAAAGGCCAGCTGGGCAGAGAGTCCTCCCCAGATTCCGGAGCAGCTGGCACCAGCCTCCGGGGCCTTGAGGAATCAGTGTCTTGTTTCAGGCTCCTCCAGCCTGAGGCGCCCTGTGGTGGCAGCGGAGCTAAGACACGTGCCTGTGCATCCTCATCTCCTACTGCCCCCACCTGCCCCACTGCCCCTCTCTAATCTCAAGGCTGAGGTCCCTGAGATCCTGCGCCTTTTAGGACCCTGTTTTGTTCCTTGAGACCCTGCCCTCCTGTCCCTGCTCCCTGACCGCAGTCTCTGGCTCTGGGGAGCAGGGTGAGAGTGTGGCAGGGGTTACAGGGCGCCTGGGTTGCTGGTGAGGGTTTGGGGTCTGGACTTGTCCCTTGCCTCCAGAGGAAGGTGAGCAGGGTTCTAGGTCAGGCCACCCGGAGGCAGGGCGCAGGGCCTGCAGCCAGTTGCATCAGGACCCTGGGGCGGCCCCTTAAACGTGTCTGGGCCTCTTGAATCACCTCCTGGGATGGCTGAGAGGCTTAACTTGGGAACGCCAGGCATGCTCACATTCAAGCCTCGAGCATTCTCTGCAGCAGCCTCGATCAAGCCTGATCCGGGCTTCTGGTTTCCTAATGTGTAAAATCTGGAATTTAATGTCTCCCTTGGACGAAAGGAGGCGGCCCTGTGGCCTGAGAGATGCTCACTGAGAGATAAGCACAGTCCCTTCCTCTTCATCGACTGATGAGGACAAACGTTTAAAGGAAACCACCCCAGTGACTGTCAGGTGACGTGGGCTCCGGCACTTCGTAGCTGTGTCACCTGAACAAGACACCTAACCGCTCTGTGTCCTCGGGAATGCTCTGCGCTCAGAGGGGTCGAGCAGCTCCAAGGAGCCAGGAAAGGGAGTGGCTGTGTGCCACTGAAGTGCACGCCCGGGACTGCGGGTGGAAGGAGTCTCTGCACGAGGTGGCTGGGCCCGGCGGGACTGGGCCCAGGGCAGATGTGTGGTGCCGGTTGGCACAGCTGGATGGACGAGGGCCTGTGTCCATGCCCTGGGTGACCCATGCATAACGTGGTTGCCCAGTGCAAGAGGGGGCACCTCGCCAGCAGCCTGCCAGCCCCCCCGCTTCGGGAGCCCCCCAGCCCGGGGCCCTGCACACCAGGCCCAGCGCCTTTTCCATGGCGCTGAACCAGGAGGGGGGCAGCCCAGTCTCCGGCTGCACATCACTTCTGCTGCCTCCCGAACCCAAAGCCGAACCCAAGCAGCCGCTGGGACCGCTCTTTCAAACCAGTTCAAACCGGAAAAGGCCTCTTGCCCCTCCAGCTCCACGCCAGCCGGTTCCTCTCCTGGGACACAGAGCCCCAGGCGCCAGAGAAACCCTGCACGTACCTGAGCAGGATAGCAGGGGAGGTCTGCCCGACACAGGCCCCGACTCGTGGGCCAAGTCCCCCACCGCCCTGGCGTCTCTCTCCATCAGCAGCCGGCACCTGCCAGACGCCAGCAGAGAGGACACCAACCCCGTGTGGGGGCTCGTGTGTGAGAGCAGAAGGACATAGGGAAGGCTTGTGGACGAGACGTTCTATTCACCAGGGACGCAGGAAACATTAAACCTTCCCCACCATCAACCCGGACACCGCGGCTGAGCTGCTCCGCATTCGTGTTTCCTCTGAGCCTTCGACATGCAGTATGCGCCTGTGCTCCCCGCACGTCTCCGTGCGGCCTCGCTGCCGGGTGGTGCGTGACAGCCACACGCGGCCGGCGCTGTGTCTGGGTGGGCACATGTGGGCCCGTGGGTCCGACTGCAGTGTGAACCCCAGTCCCGCAGCCTCTGCCAAGGGCTCGCCCAGCACCTGATCACAGTGCAGCCTGCCGAGAACTCAGGCCCCAACCCCAAAGCCGGCCTCCCCCCTCCCTCGCCTCCCCCTGCTGGCGGGCCCTTCCCAGATTTCTCCACTAAGGAGCACCTTTTGCCCGTGAGCACTCACGTCCAAGTTCAAAGGTCGCCTCCCCAAAGCACAGCTCTGGCAGCCCGCACCAGCCCCCAGGTCCTCCGCCCTGAGCTTCCACTCCCTGCGTCCCTCCCTCACAGCACCAAGGCCCAGCTCCGCAATGACCTGCCCGCATCCCACCCTCATCCCTGCTCCAGCCCAGCAAACACGCAGTGAGTGAGGCTTCCCTGAGGGGGCCTGGTGCAGGGACAGGATCTATGGGGCTGCGGGAGTCCCGGGGGCAGAGGCCGTGGTGCCTGCGCCGCCTTCCTGCGGCACTGCCCTGCTCCGTGGCGCTGCCCTGCTCCGTGGCGCTGGTCTTTGCTCAGCCCCCTCCACCCCTGGAGCTGAGGGCAGTAGCTGCTCTCCTTCCCGCCGTGTCCGTGACGTCCTTTTAGGGCTCAGACGACAGATGTCTGAGCGGCATGAGACAGGAAACAAGCACACAGCCCCGTCTGACAGGGAAGCTAGGGTTCCCCTCTTCGTTTTCTTCGCTGCACAAGGACGCAACCATCCTGGTGGGAGGCACCTCCTAGGAGCAAGTGCAGCCTTCAGCCTAGGCCCGTGGTCAGCAAACCGCAGCTCGCAAGCCACATGTGGCTCTTTGGCCCCTTGAGTGTGGCTCTTCCACAAAATACCACGGCCTGGGCGAGTCTGTTTTGAAGAAGTGGCGTTAGAAGAAGTTTACGTTTAAAAAATTTGGCTCTCCAAAGAAATGTCAATCGTTGTACTGTTGGTATTTGGCTCTGTTGACTAATGAGTATGCCGACCACTGGCCTAGGCCCCCAGGACAGGCGAGCATGAGGGGGCGCCCACGCCCAGCTCCCCAGGCCGGGCTGATCCCGCCAGAGAGGTGCATATTAGACGGGGTGAGGTTGGGGAGCTGCTGGGAGGGAGGGGCTGCGAGTGGACTGTGAGAAGGACCGCTCAGGGGGGCCAAACTGGGGATCCGGCAGCCGGCCATGGAGCCAACCGCGCTGAACAAACCCCTCCCGCAGGCCCGAAGGCCCGATGCCTCCCTGAGACGCCCCAGATGCTGGCAGCCAAAGGGGCCTGCTGGGCGGGTGGGGCCGGGGCGGGGACGCGCCTCTGGGCAGGGCAGTGCTTGCTGATACCCCATAGTAGCTGGGTAAGTGGGGGAGGGGGGTGGAGAGGGGGACGTGGTGGCCCTCAGAGAGCAGCCCCCCGGCGGTGACACCCCGCCTTTCCCCGCCTTTCCCTGCCTCTCCTTGCTCTCACGCCAGACCCAGCTCTGGGCCCCAGTGGCTTGGTCTCACTTTGGGGTGTTGGTTGAGAACCCACAGAGAGGAGAGAGAGGCCACCAGCCCTCACTGTGCCTGGACGGCCTCCCCCGCCCTGCTCCTCGTCCCCAGGAGGCTGCTGGGTCCCGCTCGCATTCTCTGGGCTGGGAGGCTCACCCTGTGGCTATGGGGCCAGGCTCCCAGGCAGGGCGGTGCAGGAAGCAGGCGACTCACTCATCACTCACGTATCGGGCACAGACCTGCTGTGTTCGCCTGCGCAGCCTGGGCCCCAGAAGAAGTCCCCCTGTGCTCCATGCCCTCTGTACCCCAAATACACTGGTTCCCCCGCCTCAAGTGGTTCTGCAGCGGGGTGCCCCGCGTTCAGCTCAGTGCTGGCCTGACAGCCCGGGGAGGGCGCTGTCCCCCGGCGCGGGCGCGGGCTCACCAGACCCCCTCATGCCATTGCGATCAGCGCCAGGTGTGCGCGGTCATCGGGTTACGACCTGCCTCCTGCGCAGGCGTGACCAGCCGGGAAGGACGTGGGCACCCCGCCGGCGCTCGGTGTGGCTGAATGCACGAAAGCCTTCTCCAATCGGAGGAAAGGGGGGTCAGAGAGGGGACGAGATCGGCCGGGCCCCAGGACCCCGGGGCTGCGGGACCCGCTGCCGCATCTGCTCGCTCACGAGGCAGGTGCCACCGTCGGGGGAGGACTCAGCTCCTCTTCAAAGAGGCTCGAGGGTCCTCACGGTGCCAGTCTCCTCCAGGGCGGCCCCCCGAGAACCAGGCAGAGCTGCCTGCCTTTCTCACTTCTCCTCGGGGGCCACGTGGTACCACTTCCCCATCCCCCCTCGGCCTCACAGACCAGCCCTGCCGGGTTCCGGGTGGGAGAGGAGTGACTGCGGCCCCCAAGCACCGTGAGACTGGCTGTCACCACAAGCTTATCTCACCAGCAATGGTTTCTTATATTTTTTAAAAATGTATTTGTATTGATTTCAGAGAGGAAGGGAGAGGGAGAGAGAGATAGAAACATCCATGAGGAGAGAGAATCATGGATCCGCTGCCTCCTGCACGCCTCCTCCTGGGATCAATCCTGTAACCCGGGCCTGTGCCCTGACCGGGAATCGAACCATGACCTCCCGGTTCATAGGGTGACGCTCAACCACTGAGCCACGCCGGCCGGGCCGCATCAGTATTTTTAAAGCGGCTGCCTTCTGAGTCTCCTTCAAAGCATTCCGTTTAGTGCTCGCAGGAAAACTCTCCCTTTGAATCCGCACTTGATCGTTTTACGCGTGTTTCATTTCACACCGTCATAAGAACAGGCACAAGGAACATGAACGGATCGGGGATCATCACTGACCGCCAGGTGACCGGGCACCGCCACACGCACCAGCCCGAGGACACGGCGCCCCAGGGCGGCGCGGGGCCGGGTCAGGGGCTGCGGGCACCGGGGAAGCCGACCCTCCCGTCACCAGGCGCCCCTGGAGCCCCCGAGAGGGTTGAAGGTCTACGTGCCCAGGCCACGCGTCATTTCTCCCGTGAACCTCGGGGCTCCGGCAGGCTGGGCGCTCGGACTCGGGAGAGCTCAGCTCACTCCAACAAGCGCTCCTGCCCTGGGGAGGCGGGCAGCCCGGGGTGCAGAGGAACTCCCCTCCGGGAGCCAACCCGCGGGGGCTGCACAGCAAAGCGCCTCCGACCGAGGGCTTTAAACACCAGGCGTTTGTCCTCTCCCATTTCCGGAGCCCAGAGGCCCGGGATCAGGGTGTCGGCGGGGTGATGTGTCCTGACACCCTGTCTGTGGAGAGCGGCCACAGTGTTTGGACAGGTTCAAGCCTCGGACTCATGAGAGGGCACAGTCCTCTCATGGCAAAGTCACGTGCAAGTCCCAGCGTGGAGGGCAGAGCCTCCCCGCACAATGATAGCCAACAGCTGGAGTTGTGAGCTTGAACCTATGGTCCGAACACGTGGCCCCACTGAGTGATGTGGGCTTGATAGAGTTCAGGTGCATGTAGTTGGGTAGGATCTCAACCCACGAGAACGTTGTAAATTTTGCCCCGTGGCATCTGCTATAGAATAAAGACACGGCTTATAGTCCATGGCGCTGTCGCTAGCTCTCCATCAGAGAGGACAGCGTCCCACCCAGACCCAGCTTTCATTCTCTGTCTTTCCTCCATCCTTCACCGCCCCCACTAGGATTCACCCTTGGCCGTGCTGGTGCGGCACACCTGTCTCCCAATCTCCTCTTTTTTTAAAATATGTTTTTATTGATTTCAGAGGGGAAGGGAGGAGAGAGATCGAAACATCAGTGATGAGAGAGAATCATTGATTGGCTGCCTCCTGCACGCCCCCTACTGGGGATGGAGCCAACAACCCAGGTATGTGCCCTTGACCGGAACTGAACCTGGGAGACCCTTCAGTCCGAAGGCTGTGGACGCTCTATCCACTGAGCCACACTGCCGAGGGCACAATCCCCTACTCTTAAAGGACACCAGTCCTGCCGGGTCAGGGCCGGTTCCTATGGCTCATTTCACCCTCCTCACCTCTGCGGGGCCATCTCCACGTCCCGTCGCAATCCGAGGGCCGGGGAGGTTCTCACTGTCTGGGTTTGGAGGGCACAGCACTCAACCCGAGCAGGAGGGACGGGCGCCTCTCCAAACCAGAGCCCCGGGGGCGGGTGCTGGCGGGCGAACAGGAGTGCTCCTGGCAGACAGGGCGGTGGGAGCTGAGCTGTGTGAGCAGCAGGAGGGGCAGCGAGGACCATGGCCATTCAGTGTGCGGGACTCGGGGTCCGCCAGGAGTCCTCCTCCTTTTAGAATGGGCCCCCCGGATCCCCTCCCCCCAGCCTGGCCCTCCGCCCCCCACAGCCCCCGCGCCCACCTCTCGGAACGGAGGGCTCGGCAGGTCGGGCCCTCAGAACGCAGCGCATCGCCAAGGCACACCCCCACGCTGGCCCTGCCGAGGGGGCGGGGCGACGGTGTGCAATGTGGCCTTGAGCGTGGAAAGTTCACTCAGCTGGAAAGAGTAAAAGGAAGTTGGAAAAAGAACTTAACCCAGCCCCAACCACAGGAGCGATAAGGGTGGGCGAGGTCACTGGGCCTTCTGGAAAATGTGAATCGGCCTGTCGGAGGAAAGAGAAAGCAGGGAGGTGTGTGCGAAGGGGCAGGGGGGAGGTGTGTGCGAAGGCGGGATGGGGGGGTCTAGCCCTGGGTGACCGTGTCCGTCCCCCTTAAAAGAACCTTCCCCAGGAGGACAGCTGTGCCCTCCCAGCAGCTTTGCTGAGGGGGCCTGACCCCAATTCCTGGGAAGAAAAAGGCAGGTGACAAATCGATCCTCCTCTGATCTAAGCCTCAAACCGGAAGCACTCACAGGAAGCAGAGGGTGGGCACACACACACACACACTTCCCACAGCCAGAGACAGCAGCCTTGCAAGCCCCGGACAGGGGTGCGTGGGCAGGGCTGGCCTGAGGAAGGCATTGGCACCAGAGGGGGCTGGCTGGCATGACCCGTCTGCCAGGTGGAGCCCGGCAGCCCTAATGGGCTTGGTCCCTGGGCACGTTCCTCCTGGAGAAGCACCTAGAAGCCTGGGCGATGCCCCCCATGGGAGGCCCCCTAAGCCTGGAGCAGAGTCTGACCCTCTGTCTCATCGCAGACAGACTGAGGCCTGGGGAGAGGATGCGCCCCAGGTCCCTCGGCCAACGGCCCCAGCTCCCTCCACACGGTCTGCAGGCCTGTCCTCGCCCTGTGCCGTGTGCCCAGGCCTGGGGTCCAAGGGCCCTGGGTGCACAGGGCACCTGCAGCAGGTGCTGACAGGAGGGGGTCCTCCTTGCTGCCAGGCTTCTGAGAACTGGGGACGCAGGGAGACCAACGTGAACGGTACAGAGTCGTTAGTGGCACAGAGCCTACAGCTCCCAAGCCGCTCCCTCTGCCCCACACTTGGCCTCGCCCTGGACCCTGTGGGGTCTGCCGTGGAACCAGCGCCCCCGGGCGGTGGAGAGGACCGGGTCCAGAGAAACGACGCGATTTGCCCAGCGCTCCGAGGGCCTGGCGTGGCAGAGCCCTCAAAGCCTTGTGCCCAGCTCCAAGTTCAAAGCTGCCCTCGGCGTCCGCACGTCGCACCTCCCGGCTTTTAGGCCGCGGCCAGGGCTGGGTCTCGGCCAGCGTTCTCAGGCCCTTCGGTCTCAGAACCCCTTTCCAGGCTTAAATTTTTCAAGGACCCCCCGAGGCTCTGTGTATGAGGTGTATTTATCAATAGTCACTGTACTAGAAATTAAAGCTTTAAAACTTCAGCAATATTGTTATTAATCACTTAAAAATAGTAAGTCCAGCCCTAACCGGTCTGGCTCAGTGGATAGAGCGTCGGCCTGCGGACTGAAGGGTCCCAGGTTCGATTCCGGTCAAGGGCATGTACCTTGGTTGCGGGCACATCCCCAGTGGGGGGTGTGCAGGAGGCAGTTGATTGATGTTTCTCTCTCATCGATGTTTCTAACTCTCTATCCCTCTCCCTTCCTCTTTGTAAAAAATCAATAAAATATATTTTTAAAAAATACTAAGTCCAGCACACATTGCCATAACAGCATTTTAAATGGGGGAGGGGGTGCGGGGGAAGCCCTATATTTTCTAAAAACAGAAAATATGTAGTGAGAAGTTGGCATTCTTTTACATTTTCACAAATATCGTTAACGTCTGGCTTGGTAGAAGATTCTGCATTTGATAATAAAGAATCGGGTACTAGTGATGGGTTATGACTGTTGTGTGCTTCTGCGTTGAATCTGCCACAGCAGTGCACACGCCTGGGACACGCCGCCGCGTTCCTGAGAGGACGAGAATCACACAGCGAGCGGCGTCCGAGGCCCGTCCTCGCGTGTTTCCCAGTCGCACCCGGTGGCTCTCCCGCTCCCTGCGTTTTTGCGGTTAATTATAGGCGCTCTTTCCGTGGGTGGCTCCGTGCACTCGGGGACACTGGGTTACCTGATCACTGTCGGAGACTCTGCTCTCAGCACAAGGGCCTGCACACATTAGCTGAACCGAGAACGGAGCTGAGGCGGGGGGGGGGGTGGGGGGTGGGGGGGAGGGGGGGACCCCCCCGAGGAAGCCAGCCTGCAGGGGCAGGAGGAGCAGTCCAGCCCGCCCGCTCACCACCTGGGCAGCCCCGCCCCAGCCCTCCTGTGGCCACCTGGAGGGACAAAGAGGGTCTTTTCCATTCTGAGAGCCCGCCCGCCGCCAGCAGGACCTGGCACCCAGCTGCCGGTCGGTTGGTCGGAGGGAGGAGAAAGGAGGCTTTGACGGTGAGGAAACCTTAGTTCCCAGCCCCCGGCCAGAGCAGCTGGAGGGCAGCGCGGGAGAGGGGCGCGCAGGGCAGCTGGCCGGCGGCAGCACCAGGGCGACACTCGACACAGAGGGAGCTGTTGGCAGCTCGTCGAGGCCTCTGAAGGTCAGCTGTGCGGTGCCAGCGAGCAGGCGCCTCTCCGCAAGAGTGCTGTCTCAGGTCCTCCGCGTAAAGCCAGCCTGGGAGAGTGTGGCCCCGGGAAGCGTGGTGACGCCCTCCGCCCGGCGACGCCCTCTGCCCGGTGACGCCCTCCGCCCGGCGACGCCCTCCGGTCTCGCTGACCTAGCCTCTCCGGCCCGGGGCGCAGCTCCCGGCCTCTCCCAGCGCCTGGGAGTTTCTCATGCGCGTCACCTCTGGGACCCCAGCCCGGTGCCCATCACGGCACTGGCACCGTGCGGGTTTGTGGAGTTGGCTCCTTTAAATGCCTCAGGAAACGCGTCCTGAGGGGAGCAGCAAGGTGACCGCGCCGCCACGTGCAGGTTCATATGAACTGAGAACCGGGCCCGGCGGCCTCGGCGGGGTTTTCTTCCGATGGAGCCCACCGAGTGCTTCCGATGGAGTTCTTGTCGCTGAGGCGGCTGGGATGTTCGGGGATTCTCGGCATCTGGACGGGGCTGGGCAGCCACTGTGCCCTCTGAGTCCAGAGCACGTGGGAAGCAGGAGAGAGAGAGGCTGACACAAAGAGCAGCTGAGACATGCCGAGCAGGAGGAGGAGCAGGAGCAGGAGGAAGAGCAGGAGCAGGAGGAGGAGCAGGAGCAGGAGGAAGAGCAGGAGCAGGAGGAGGAGCAGGAGGAGGAGCAGGAGCAGGAGGAGGAGCAGGAGGAGGAGTAGGAGGAGGAGCAGGAGGAGCAGGAGGAGGAGCAGGAGCAGGAGGAAGAGCAGGAGCAGGAGGAAGAGCAGGAGCAGGAGGAGGAGCAGGAGCAGGAGGAGGAGCAGGAGGAGGAGGAGGAGCAGGAGCAGGAGCAGGAGCAGGAGCAGGAGCAGGAGGAGCAGGAGCAGGAGGAGGAGGAGGAGCTGTTAGCGGCGCTCCCTAACCCGCAGGCTGTGACTCACCCACTGCTGTGGGCAGCAGCCCTGCCAATTAGGGGAGGGAAGCCCTCCGGAGGCTGCAGTCGGCTTGGCTGCAACAGGGGGGCCTTCTAGCCCAGCAGGTCCTCTGACCCGCTCCAGCGGCCCCGCTAGCTCAGAACCAAACCCCCCGCCATGGCCCGCACTCTGCACACCCGCCCCAGCTCGCTCAGAGCCAAACCCCCCGCCACGGCCCGCACTCTGCACACCCGCCCCAGCTCGCTCAAAGCCAAACCCCCCGCCACGGCCCGCACTCTGCACACCCGCCCCAGCTCACTCAGAGCCAAACCCCCCGCCACGGCCCGCACTCTGCACACCCGCCCCGGCTCGCTCAGAGACAACCCCCCGCCACGGCCCACACTCTCGCTCTGGGCAGCCTCTCTGCTCCTCGACGGCCTCCTCGGGGCCTTGGCCCGCGCTGCCCCTCCTGCCCGCAGTGCCCCCGCAGGGGTGCTCACCTGCCCGTCTGCTCAGAGGAGATGCCCCGTCTGCCCTGCAGCGCCAGCGCCACCGCCCCTGCCCCCACACCCTGCTTTATTTTCCCCTTCACCCTTGTGCTAGCTGACATATTATATTTGTTATTTGTCTATCGATTTCTCTTTTTTTATATTTTTATTGATTTTTAGAGAGAGAGAGGACGAGAGAGGGAGAGAGATGGAAACATCAATGATGAGAGGGAATCATTGCTCAGCTGCCTCCTGCACGCCCCCCACTGGGATCTGCCCAGACCAGGAATCGAACCCGTGACCCCCTGGTTCCTGGGTTGACGCTCAACCACCGAGCCACACCGGCAGGGCTATCAATTTACTTCTTGCCCCTCCCTCAATGCACTGATCAATACTAACCGTGAAAGCAACGACCCGGGTTGACTAGGCACCTGCTGTGTGCCAGGCTCGGTGACAGACTTGGTAGCCATGAGGGACTGAGGAGACAGCCCCATCCCCACCCAGCGCCCATTCGCTGGGGGACAGAGAGGGGTGGGTGGCCCCCATATTTCCCCCGCTCCGGCACCGAGACACGTGGCCTCGGACACGTCACGGCCCCCCGGACAGTATTCCTGTCTGTTGGAGGAGGCACAGGGGGCAGCAGGGGCTCCGTGGGCCCTTCTCCCGGCCCAGCCTCGGCCACGAGAATGGCCGTCACAGGAGAGCGTAGCCCTCGTTTCGTTGCTCCCATTAACCTCACCGTATTTTTAGCATCCTCAGTGCCCTCAATTGTTCTCTCATCTCCATCCTCATTTCATCGAGCCCTGGGACCGGGGACCTAATTTCAGTGAAGGTCAGTGCAGCGCTTTGGGGCCGCCCCCCTTCTCGACACAGGTGCTTCGTGCGGGCAGCTCCCGCCCCTGCTCGGTGTCGGCCGGGCTCAGGGCGGGGCCAGGCGGGGCCGATGCCTGGTGAGGACGTGCTCAGCCACCCCCGGGGTGTCCGGGCGGGTGCACACTGGCCTGGGTGCGCTTGGAGAGACCCCAAGCTGCAAGAGGCCTGGCTGACCGGCCACTGCTCCAGCCTCCTCGCCCACCTCGGGGGAAGCCAGGCCCAGAGAGGGCCTTGCATAAGCAGGCCAGGACTCAGCTGAAATCCGCCCCGCGACCCGAGAGCCAAGGTCAAGAAGAACGGAAGTGGGGTCACGCCCTGTGAGCGCACCCCAGCATCCACAGCAAACCAAACACCCCCATGTAGTCATTGGGAAACACGGCACCCACCTTCCCGCTGCAGGCTGCGGCTGGCTCAGGGGCCGGCGTGGCCCTGGGCGGGGGCCCGTGGCCATGACTCCATCAGCACAACCTTCGCTGGGAAGGCCGCGTGTCACTTGGAGAATTTTCTAGAAACACGAGGTGGAAGTCACCCGTGCCCTTGGCCGACCTGGTTCCCAAGATCCTTGTGTCCAAAGGAGAGGCCACCTGAGTGGATGCAAAACACATGGTGGGTGTTAGGGGGGTGCCCATGCGGGAGCCTTGAGGGCACTGGTTTCATCACGTGGCTGTTGGGCTTGAATGTGGACTCGCTCACCTGCAATCCAGCCCCTCCAGGCCCCTCAGTGAGCCCCACGTGGGGGGTGGGGGGGCACGTGGACTAAGAACTCACAGTCCCAAACCTCCCGACTCCCGGGCCCCTGGCTGTCCTCGCCCTCCCCCAGCCCATTCCGGGACCTTCCGTGCCCACCGCAGCCTCCTGGCCTGCAGACCCGGGTCCCTGCCTTCTCGCTCCCGCCGTGCGGCCAGCGGCCCGTGCACAGCCCTGAGTGGCCGTGTGTGCAAACCGCGGTTGATCCTCAAGGCCGGGGCCCTGCAAGCCATCAGGCTGGGCTTTGTCCCTTTTTCTTTTCGAATATATTTTTACTGATGTCAGAGAGGAAGGGAGAGGGAGAGAGAGAAACATCAGTGATGAGAGAGAATCACGGATCGGCTGCCTCCTGCACGCCCCACACTGGGAATGGAGTCCGCAACCCAGGCCTGTGCCCTGACCGGGAATCGAACTGAGGCCTCCTGGTTCCTAGGTCGATGCTCAGCCCCTGAGCCACGCCGGCCGGGCCGGGCTGGGCTTTTACTTATTGGAGACATTGAAGAGGCAGGAGGCAGCCATTCCCGGAAGCTCTCCAGGCTCAGGGGTCTTGGGGGCAGGACCCTCCTGGGCATGGCCTGGAAGAGAGCGCTGGGCCCCAGCGGACGAGGGCAGGGGAAGGGCCAGCTCCCCAGGAAGGGCCGGCACCCAGCAGCCCCTCCGTGTGCCGCCGGACTCTGCTCAGACACTGCCTCATCCGCCCCTCGTCTGACCCGGAACGCTTCTCTGCAGCTCCCTCCACATCTGCTCCTGTCACGTGGACACAGCAGGGGGGTCTCCGGGATAGCCCAGCGGAAGATGGGCTCCGAGGAGGCACGGCCAGGAGCTCCAGCTTGTCCCAGGGCAGCTCCTCAGCGGGCAGGGGGCCCCACGCCTCTCTCCAGGCTCCCGGCACCCCCTCTTCTCAGCCCTGCTCCTCCCCGGGAGGTGCTGACCCAGCTCCCATGCGCCCGATGAGTCCCTTCTTCCTGCAAAACCTCTGCTCAGCCCTCTACTCTCTGACCCAGATGTTTTCATGTGCATGTATGCACATGGGTGAATTGTGTGCACATGAGTGAGTCTGTGTGCACGTGTGTAGATGTATGTGCATGTGTGTAGGTGTATGCATATGCATGTGTGTGGATGAGTGTGTGTGCATGGGTGAATATGTGTGTTGGTGGGTGTGCATGGGTGAATGTGCGTGTGCATGTGTGTAGATGTGTTGCATGGGTGTGAGTGTATGTAGTTATGGGTGCATGTATATATACATGGGCGAACGCATGTGTATGTGTGTAGATGTGTGTACATGGTTGAGTGTGTGTTGGTGGGTGTGCGTGGGTGCATGTGTGTAGATGTGTGTGCATGGCTGAGTGTGTGTTGGTGGGTATGCATGGGTGCATGTGTGTAGGTGTGTATACATGGTTGAGTGTGTGTTGGTGGGTGTGCATGTGTGCATGTGTGTAGATGTGTGTGCATGTTTGAGTGTGTGTTGGTGGGTGTGCGTGGGTGCATGTGTGTAGGTGTGTGTGCTATGATGTGTGATAGCAATAGCTGCCCTCCCAGCACCCTGCCGGGCGCCCTGGCTGCACACACAGGCTGTGGATGTCCCGGGAGGTGATGTGCCAGCTTTGACACAAGGACACTCAGGCTCAGGGAAGTCCAGGACCTGCCGCAGGTCCCAGGCCTCGTCCCCGTCGCCCCCTGGAGACTTCCTGCCGCGGGACACGGCCAAGGGGGTCTGGTGAGTGTGTTGGGCAGGTGGGCACTGTGGTCACCACGCCTGGCGCTGCCCAGTCCCTGCAGCTGCCTGCTGGGCTGTGAACCCCCATCTGCATGTGAGTCCGGGGGCACGGGGGGCTACTCCTCCGGGACGGTCTCTCTTCTCCTGTAACCACTTCCCCCAGGAAAGCGGGACGCCTCAGGCACCTGCTGCCATTCCCCTCCCCCTCCCCCTCCCCCACCCCACCTCACCCCCGCTTCCTGCAGGCCCTCCACAGCTCTGTGTGTCCAGGCACAAGGTGCCCACCCCCCATGGTGCCTCCACATCCCCCCGCCAGCACCTGAGCCTGCCCACCTCTGCTTCTGCCCTCTGCGCCGGGGCCCCTCGCTCCCCCCGCCCCCTCGGGGCAGGGCCCACAGCAGGTGAAGGGAACAGGGGCTCTGAAGGCTTCCCAGAGGCAGCCAGTCCCCGTGGTCCCCCTTCTCGGGGAGCCCCTGGCAACGCCATCACCCGGCCCCTTCAGAAGGGTCAGTGTGAACCCTGCCCCAAGGGAACCTCCCAGGGACACCCACCATGCGGGGAGGACTCGGTGGGAAATTCTGCCCGTGACTGCGCTTCCCTGCGTGACCTCCCCTCCAGCACCGGCCGCTCCCCCCCGCCCCCCCCCTCCCGCTCAGCTCCCCTCGCTCCAAGCCTGTGGAGCCTGTGAGAGCTCTGGGCCTTGCCTTCGCTCTTTCTCCTTCCATTTGAGAGAGAATCAGGAGGGTGTGGAAATGCAGCCTGAACACCTTGCGGGGGGGGGGAGGGTCTTGGAGGAAGCACACCCCCGACCCAGTGAGCCGGCCTCGAAGGGGCCCTGCCCCGGGGTCGCCCGGGGGCCACAGAGTTGGGCTGTGGAGGAGGGGCTTTAGGAGACTTGATGGGAACTGACCACCACGTACAGCTCATTTGGGGACCAAAATGTCTCATCGGGCGGCTCTGCTGTCCAGCAAATTACCCCCCCGGCCCCTGCCTCTGTAGAAAGACCTGGGGGGGGGGGGGGCACTGTCACTGAGCCACTCCTTCCCGCCTCCCCTCCAGGCCTGGCCCTTCCCCTGCACTGCGGGAGGTGGGCGGGGCTGGCACAGTGCCCGCAGAAGCCCGACACTCAGGCCTCTCCGGGACCCGGGACGGACCGACAAGAGAGCCTTAGGAGGGAACCGGGACGGACGACGACGGAGGGAGTCTGAGGAAAACCAGCACAACAGCTCAGCCACGGAGAGAGGTGCCAGGGGGCCGGGGCGGCCACAGACGAGGCGCGGTACCATCCCTGACTCAGCCGCGGATGCTCATGAGAAATGGGGGGCCCATCCGAGGTGGTGCAGCTTCTGGGTGCCCCTGCCACCAATTCTGGGAGACCCTGTGGAGTCCCCACCCACCTGGGCCTCAGTCCTCCCTGAGCCGAGAGAGGGAGTGGAACGGAGACCTCTACCCTCTGAGATGCCACAGCGTCTCGGAGTCTGTGCTCCTGCAGGGGCCGGAGGCGGCTCTCGGCCAGGCCCTCGGGACACGCTCGCCTCCTGCAGCCTCAGGCGCGGCCAGCGGCAGCAGCGAATGGGGGGAGGGTGGCCGCGCCTTGTCACCCTGCCCGCCATCCAGGGGGACAGCACTTTGCTGCTCAGAAGCCGCTCGAGGGAACTGTCTTCCTTCTACTGACCGTCCCCCCGTCTGTCCCTCTGTCCCTGCGGCCGTGGGAGCGGAGCCCCGGGGCCCAGGAGACCATCGCCACGCTGGGGAGGCCTGCCCAAGGTCAGTGTCGAGGGGTCGAGAGTCAAGTCAGACGGCTGGTTTCCTCCATCGCAAGGTTCCGCGGGCCCCTCCACAGGCCCTGAGACAAGGCCAGCCCTGGAGGAGCCGGCCCGGGGCGGGCAGGGCTGGCTCCCCGCACACAGAGGAGGAGCCAGCAGGACAACGCCAAGGTCAGTGCGCGGCGCAGTGGGCGGAGGGGGCTCAGCCCGGCTCTGCCCAGCTCGGCCCGACTCTGCCCAGCACCAGATGGGTGGCCGTGGGGAAGGAGACACTCTTGCCTGAGAAGTGGGAGGACAGCCAACGCTGCCCCGTCAGGGTCAGGGGGACGGGCAGCCTGGCCCGGATGTAGACGGCGTGTCCCTGGGGGTGGGGGTGGGGGTGAGGGTGTACACAGTGCTCAGGAGGGCGGCGAGCTGCCCCCACAATTCCCTCTGGCCGGCTCTTCCTCAAGCAGGTGCCGGGGCAGGAGTGGGGTGGTCACGGGGCTGCTGAGGACAGTGGGGACAGCTGAGGAGGTGGGATGGTGCGTCACCCCCAGGCAGCTGCCGCCCGAGCATCCCAGCTCCCTGGCTGAGGCCCCCCGGGGGCAGGGACGGCCTGGGGAAGACCCAGGACCGCGGGCTGGGCGTTTCCACGGATCAGTGCTCAGCGCCAACAGGGACAGGACCCTCCAGTCCACCCCGTCAACATGGCCACGGCCACGGCCACAGGAGAGAGAGCTGAATGGACAGACCTGCTCCTCCCTCAGGCATGGTCCCCAGCGCCGGGCCCAAGCCCCCGGGGGGCCCCGCCTCTCCCTCTGCTGGCAGAACCGAATCATCTCCAATCAAACGGTTCCGCCGCACGGGCCCCGGCTGCATCATCTGCAGAGAGAATTGTCTATGTATTTGGGGAGTAAAACTGGAAAGCACTTGATTTGATCAATGGCCCCCACCAGAGGCATTTCAGACGTGTATGCAGCAGCCCAGCACCAAGCACGGCAAAGAAAGCAAAACACGGGCCCCACGCTGCCTATGCATCACCGCTCTGCCTTCCAGGACGCTCCTGGGGATCCGTCCCGGAGCCACGCGTGACTCGCCGCACCTCGCGGCCCTTCCTGAGCTCAGGACCACGTGCGCACATGGGCCCCATCGCACGACTGCGGGACCCCCTCCCACGACAGACAGCGTCCCAGGCACCATAACACCCCAGCAGGCTCCCGTCCCCTCCCGCCAGTGCGTCCCGGATCTGGAACACCCGTCTGGTGGCCATGGGTGCGATGGGACCGTGAGTTAGTGGGCATGGCTGGAAAGGGGGAGGGAGGGGTGTTTGCTGATGTCTAGCTGGCCGGATTGGGGCGCTGGGCATCTGCTTTTGGGTGAAGATGGGTCCCCAGCGGTGAGGGAGGGGGCAGGGCAGGACCAGGGGGGCCATCTGTGGAGGGGCCCACCGGTGGACCCCGGGGGTCGCAGGGTCAGAGCTGTAGGGGGCCTGGGAGGATGGAGAGGTGAGGGAAGGGCAGCGGAGAGGGGTGGGCAGGGCTGTGAAGGCCAGACTGAGCAGAATCCACCTGAGGCAAAGGGCAGGCCGGCTCCTCCCTCATCACCCCCATTCTGTGTGATGGGCTCTGGTCCCCCTAAAGCCGAACCCCTTCAAGTCAGCGGGGCTGCAGCAGAAGCCACCGGGCACTCGTTTCGGACCATGGGACTCAGAACCCGAGCTGGGGCTTTAGGGAGCGAAAGCGCGTCTCGTCCTGGGACGCGGACGTCCAAGACACAGATGGCCCACCTGGTCCAGGACCTGGGCTAACTGTGCCCTCAGCTCCCGCGTGGGAAACGCCTGCGGTCAGATGTAACTCAGGGGGTGGCCGAGGGCAGGAGGACGGGCTTTACTTGGTAACTTCAAGCGCTTCCCGGAGTCACAGGTCCCTGCGCGTCCTCCTGCCACGGGATTGGGAGGACAGGGACGCGGCTATGGGGGACTTCCCCCGCTTTCCTCTCGGAGACAGTGGGCGCTGGGGAGCCCCTTGGACGGGCCTGCTGGTGGCCCCGAGCAGGGGCGCTCCGTGATGCCTCGTGTTCCCCGAGAAGCCACGTGGCACCCTCACCTCCCGGGACAGCCCCTCCCGTCCTGCTGGCGCCTGGCATGGGACCTCCTGCTGCGAATGAGGAAACTCGGTCCTGCAGCCAGAACTCGGCCGCCTAGCGCTGCCGCTGCGGGGCCTGGCTCCACGCGCTCCCCGGACCCCGGAATCAGGAGCATTCCCGCACGGCCCTGGCCCCACGCGCTCCCCGGACCCCGGAATCAGGAGCATTCCCGCACGGCCCTGGCCCCACGCGCTCCCCGGACCCCGGAATCAGGAGCATTCCTGCACAGGCCCTGGCCCCCACGCGCTCCCCGGACCCCGGAATCAGGAGCATTCCTGCCCAGGCCCTGGCCCCACATGCTCCCCGGACCCCGGAATCAGGAGCATTCCTGCCCAGGGCCTGGCCCCACGCACTCCCCGGACCCCGGAATCAGGAGCATTCCTGCCCAGGCCCTGGCCCCACATGCTCCCCGGACCCCGGAATCAGGAGCATTCCTGCCCGGGCCCTGGCCCCACGCACTCCCTGGACCCCGGAATCAGGAGCATTCCCGCACGGGCCTGGCCCCACATGCTCCCCGGACCCCGGAATCGGCGAGCACTCCTGCACGGCCCTGGCCTGGCTCTTGTCCCACTGACGCTCTCCCCGGGGGAGAGTCCTGGAGCGCACGACAGGGAAGGCCCGAGCCCCCAGAGCTGAGTCCCCCGCTCCAGGGCCCAGTGGGGTGAGAACGTGGTCTCCGCAGACGCCACCGCCCAGGGCCGCCCGCCTGCCAGCCGTTCCCAGGAAAGCGGCGGGGTCCGGCCTTCCCGACCGCGCACAGGAAGCAGCGGGACGCGGCACGGAGTTTGTTTCCTGAGAGCGTGGTGAGCGACGTCTGCAGCCCCGCTGGCGAGGGAGCCTGAGGACGCTGCTTCCCGTGACCTCGGCGACCCGGCTCCGCCTGGCTGGCTGGTGCCCCCCCGCGCCCCCGCCCCAGCACAGCTTCGGCCTTGACCCTCCTGCAGTCGGACCCCTCCCACCCCATCTCTGCTCGGCCAAGCGGCTGCTGAGCTCTGCTTCCTCATGGCGGGGCCCCCGCTGGCCAGGGCGGGGTCCAGCTCCGGAGTGGAGCTTCCATTCCGACTCTCCCTTTCCTGCTCGGGTTCTGGCTGAAGGCCCAGCTTCTCCTGGGCCCCCGGGGAGTCGGGGGGTCGACACCCCCTGCACACACTCAGCCTCCTTGCCCCGCCCCCTTCCCCACACAGCTCGCTCACCTGCCATGTCCTCCTTCAGTCTCTGTCCCCCACAACGCGGGCTCCTACAGGGCAGGGAGACGGCCTGGGACTCTGTGGGAACCCCAAGACACGCCCGGAGGCCTCTGCAGAGCTCCGGCCAACGACACCCCATCAGCACCCCAAGGCTCGCAGGCCCGCAGGCCCCTTGGCCTCGTAGGTCTCGAGTCCACCCCCCACTGTGGGTCTCCCCACACACACCGTGACCTTGAAGCTCCCGCTGCCCTTTGCCCTCGCAGCTCCCAGGGCTGAGTAGGGTCATGGGTGTCGCACGCCACTGTTTGCAAAGCACCACCCCCGCGCCCCTCCTTGGGCCTCCAGCGAGGACCGTGGGATAAACCTGCTGCATAGCCCCGTGGTCGGCAAACCGCGGCTCGCGAGCCACGTGCGGCTCTTTGGCCCCTTGAGTGTGGCTCTTCCACAAAATACCACGGCCTGGGCGAGCCTATGTTGAAGAAGTGGCGTTAGAAGAAGTTTAAGTTTAAAAAATTCGGCTCTCTAAAGAAATGTCAATCGTTGTCCTGTTGGTATCTGGCTCTGTGGGCTGATGGGTTTGCCGACCACGGGCCTAGACCAAACCTCTGGGCTCCGGAGGCCCCGGCTCCGCCCGGTTCCCGAGTCCTGCGCCCGCACAGCGCTGGGGCCTCACCACCCGAGGCAGCCCTCGGGGCACCGGCGTGTCCCCATTGGCGGAAAGTGCTTCCTCAGGTGAGCCCAGCCCGCCTCCCTGTGCCCGCCCGCCTCCCCGGCCCACGGCGCCCCCCCCCCCCCCCCCCCCCCCCCCCCCCGGCGGCTCCGCAGCCACCGGAGACCTCGAGCGACCCCCTCTCGGCCTAACACGTTCCCGCCCCACCCGCTGGTTCCCTGTGACCGGCTGACCCTCTGGCCAGCCCGAGGGGCAGGAAGGGGGGTGTTTCGGGTCCAGGTTTTGGGAGGGGCCCAGAGTCTCCGGTGAAACTGCCTCGCGGCGTTCGTGGCAGAGCGTCACGCCTTGAAGTCAAATGTATAACGCTCCACACTTAACATCCACCCTCCCTGCGAGGCTGGGGAGGAAGGAAGCGGGGATGAGAGTCGGCCCTGATAGGAGTGCAGCTCTCTCTGGGGACAAACTAGGAGAACGATGGCCTGTTGGTGGCTGGGCCTCAGTTTCCCCAGCAAGGCCTCCCGCCCGGTCAGGTCATTTCCAAGAGGAAGACGGAGCCGGCCCCACTCAGGCCTTCGAGGCTCTGCCCGGGAGAGGGGCGGAAGCATCCCCTAATGGTGGGCTCCTGGTTGCCCCCCATCCTCCAGCCCCCCAACTCCCCACTGAGCCCCCCATCCTCTCTTCCTGGTCATACTTCCCCTTGTGCCGGGAGTCACAGCCTGGGGCATCTTGGGGAGCCCAAGACAGGGGCCCCGGAGCCCACAGCTCAGAGGCTGCGATGTGGACTCCAGGCCCAGCCGGGCTTCCCCACTTCTGGGGTCCTAGGCCCCTCCCGCCTTTCTGGATGCATCTGATGACAAGAAAAAAGTCCATGTGACTCCAGCCTAAGCAGTCTGCAGGGGCAACGCTGGAGGGGCATTCCGGGCTCCCCTGAATGCCGTCCACACCCCAGGGCAGAGGCCAGGCGGGGGCAGGGCCCGCCCCAGGTCACTAGACGGGTTAGCAAACAACCGTGTTTGTGTTTCCCAGAAAGGCTGGGCGCCCCCCCCCCCCCCCCCCAGGCAGTTCCCCGGCCTCTGCACTGACCAGGAGATAAAGCGCCAGCTGGTCCCGGGTAAACACCGCCTGACTCCAGGGAGGTCTGCGCACCAGCAGCCTGCCTTGGTGGGGGAGGGGCCTCGGCCTGCTCCCCACGCAGACCCCAGCCCTGCCCTGGGCCGCGGCCCCTCCCCCAGGCTCCTCTGAAACGGAGGGTCCAGTCTTGGTTCTCCACCTTGGCTGGGCATTAAAACCCCTGGACTTACCAGCACAGGCCCAGCCGGCGGGCGTGGCTCAGGGGTTGAGCTTCGTGGACCCAGGCACCAAGGGGTCACGGTTCGATTCCCAGTCAGGGCACCCGCCCGGGTTGCGGGCTCGATCCCCAGGAGGGGGCGTGCAGGAGGCAGCGACCCACGTTCCGCTCTCATCATGGATGGTCCATCTCTCCCTCTCCCTGCCTCTCACTCTCTAAAATCAATAAAAACATGTTTTGTTTAAAGTACGGCCCCAGGCCCAGGGACTGACGTGAAGGACCCCGGTGACTCCAGTGCGAGCCAGGCTGACCCCCACGGAGCCGAGTTTGGAAGCCTCGTGTTACAGGAGCCCCGTCGCTGCCCCGGAGCCACAGGTCCAGTGGGTAGCGTGTCTCCCTGTCCGTGGGGCGAACACGCCCTCTGAACGGCCGCATGTGAACAACCAGCCCAGAATGCCCAGGCCCACGCGGGCTCCCGTCACGCAGGGCGCTCCGTGGGGATGGCCCCTGTTGGGGGAAGCTCACCCAAAAGGAGTCATAGCACAGCTCCCGGGGGGGACGGAGTGACCGCTCTCCGGGTGGTGGGAGTGCTGCCGACGCAGCGAGCTCGGTCATGCTAACGACAGAACCAGCGCAGAGGGGAGGCCACGCAGGACACGCATGGCCATCCGGGCAGCTTCCCCAGGAGCGGCCACGTCACGCTCCCCAGGGAGCCACCCGTCCCAGGGAACCTGCAGATCCCGGGGGAAGCAGCCCAACAAAAGGGGGAGCTGGGCGCGTGGGCCGTGAAGTCGGGGTGACGCAGGGCGGGGGGCGTGCCTGTCAGTCCAGCCTGGGAGAAAGGTCATTGGCTAGGGGCTCCCATCCTTGTTGGTACGTCATTCACCATCACCGGCCTGCCAGGCCGGCGGCCCCCAGGGCAGTGACCGGAGCTGCGATGGCGCGGGGGACTGGCCAAGCCTTCTTCCCCGCGGCAGGCGTCCCCAGGCGCGTGGTGGGCACGAGGCCGCCCTCGTTAAATGTTTCTCCCCTCAATTAGAGTCTTCCTGTTCAACGGAACATGTGATTAAAAGGCCTGCAGATAAATGAGCGCCACACACTAATGACGATGTTTAAGAGAGGGACACGTGATTTAGGACGGGCTTAAAGAAGCGGAAACACCGGGTGTCGCTGCAGCCAGACGCGGGCTGCTCAGACAGAAGCCCACCTCCACCTGGTTTAAGCAGAAAAGGGGACGTATCGGCTCGAGATGCGAAGACGCCCAGGAGGGCCGTGGGACTGGACACGGCCGGCGGGGACTCCGACGAGGCCCTGGCTCTTCCGTCAGCTGCGCTGCAGGCCGCGGCTCTCACCCTCCTTGGTGGCAAAGGGGTCCCCCTGCATGTCCCGGCTCCCATCACCTCAACAGGCCGGGAGAGAGGCGTGCCTGGCCCCTGCGCCCAGCAAGGGGCAGCTTTCCAGGGGGCTCCTGCCCAGCCTGACCCGGGGGTGGGGGTCCAGTTGGCCAGGCCTGGAACCCCTCGGGGCGGGGGGAGCGTCTGACAGAAGGTAAGGACTGTGAGCAGGTGAGGGTGGGTCCCCATAGAGAGGAGGGCTCCAGGGAGTCATGCCAGGAGACCCCTTTCCTCTCCTTCGCTGCTCGCCAACCTCGCTCCGAGGCGAGGACACAGGCTCGGGCACGCTCAGTCCGACTCCGGGAACGGAAGGGCCTCCAGGTCCCCGGGTCTGTGCCAACGAGGCCATCGGCTCCGCTGACCCCGGCCCTGGAGGACAGCGCGGGGGGCCCAGCGGACAGCCCCCCGTCAGCCCGTGCCCGTTCGCACACCTCACCCGGCCTGTCCGGCCGCCACGGCTCCACACAGCCCCCTGTGATCCAGCTTCGGCTGAAACGCGCTTGACTGCCTCTCAGGAGTCGCTCACTTTCACTCCCTTATAACAAATGCGAGGCCAACCACCTCTGGGGTGCTGGGCCCCCCATTTCCCTGGCTCCGAGGATGACTCAGCCTCTGAATCTGTCCTGGGGGCAGGGGGTCGCCAGGGCAGATGGGACCAGCCAGCCTGACTCTCTCCATCCACACTCCTGGCCCTTCCATTCGCGGCCTACTGCCCCTGCCCCACGCGTCTCCACCCCTCTCCTCTGCCAGAGCCGGTGCGGGACGGTGCTGTCAGTCACTCTGTGGGGACAGAAGGCTTGCAGTCGAACACTGTGTGCGGTGAGCTCTGTCCCGGGGCCAGTCCCACCGAGTGGAGTGTGGGCTGCGCTGTGACCAGCTGGGTGGTGCGTCCTGACCCTCTGGGAGCCCTGCCTGGTCACAGGGACGAACCTGAGCCCAGGGTGGCCAGGACGAGGAAACGAGTTGCCGATCGGGAACGTGTGGGTGAGCGTAAGGGGCTGTGTGTGCCCGGGAAGGAATCGTGGGCATCATCACCATCGCCATCGTCCTGATTAACAGCCTCGTCCCGAGGGAGGCCACAGGTGACCGCGGCCTCTGTCCTGGCAGGTGCCTGCAGGAGAACCAGGGGCCTGAGCGTGACCCCGGGACCGGAGGCCCACGGCCCCCCGCTGCTCCCGAGACCAAGAAGAGCAGCGCAGAGGCGCGAGGCGCAAGCAGAACAGTCATTATTGGGAGGACGGACGCCGCTGTCCCTCACGGCCACACCCAGAACGACTCGACTACTGAGGGGCCTGATGGGAGAGGCAGGCTCCCCGCGCCCTCCGTCCCCAGCAGCACTGCCTCCGGGTCTGAGGGCCCCCAGAGGGCCGTGTCCTGGGTCCCACGGGGAGCAGGTGCCTGAGCAGCTGAGGTGAGCGCCTGAGGGCCTGTGGGACCCGCTTACTGTCTGTCTCCGGGTGGACCAGCCCCCTCCGCACCCAGCAGGGCGCCTGCCTCAGGGGGGGCCGTCTGTCCCTGCTGAGCTCACTCTGCCTGCCGCCGGCCCCCACCTCCCGCCTGGACAGTGTTCCTTCCCCGCGTTGCCAGAGCGGCCTGGCATTCTCCCAGGGGCGGGGGGGGGGGCGGTGAGGGGAGCGCACCCCACAATGTGCTCTTCACATGGCCAGACTGTTTCCCAACAGCAGCACCCCCATCGCACGTCCCACGCTGCTGACCCGCAAGCCCAGCCGTCACCAAGCCCGGCCGCCCCGCCCCCAGGACAGCGCGGGCTGGATAGAGAGTCAGCACGGGGCCGGGCCTGTCCCTCTTCTCCAGCGCCGCCTGGCACCCCACCGCGGGTGGGGGGCTGTGCCCAACACCCACCAGGAGAGGGCCGGCTCCTTCCGGGGAGCACAGGTTCCCTCGGAGGGAAACACAGCCGTCACGTGGCGCCGAGTCCATCCAGGGCCAGAGGCGAGGCCCGGCGAGCATTCGCTGAGCTTCCTCCTCGCCCAGTCGGGGTCCAGCCGAGGCCCCCAGAGGCTCCGCGACGGCGGGGCCCTGCCTCCCGCACACGCCCGCCGAAGCCAGGCCCGGCCACCAGACCGAGGCCGCAAAAGCACAGAAAGTCTAGGACCCCTGGTGGCCGCTCGGCGGCGGGGCAGACGCTGGGAGACCGGCAGGGCGCTGCGTGAAGGTCACCACGTCCCCGGGGAGTGGCACCGGCCAGATGGGCGGCTGCAGCGGGCTCTCCCCGGCACGCCCGGCTCCCTCGGCGTCCCCGGCTCGAGCAGAGCAGGCTGACTGGCCCCCCGTCCCAGCTGCACGGACACCCCCTGGAGGGCCACTCTATTTGCCTGCGAATCAGGTCACCATTCCGCCACTTGTGGGCTGAGCGGGGGCCGGCCTGCACCCAGGCCTGGGGGAGTCCAGAGCTCCCCTTCCATCTGCACGTCTACCCCTCGCGGGATCCTGGTGGGCAGTCCCCCCACAGGAGTCCAGCTTCAAAGAGGGGTGAGTGGGAGCGGGGGGAGGGCCCCCCACCGGAGGCAGGGGCGTGGAAAAAAATGCCATGATTCACCCGTCACCCCCAACGCGGCTCTCATCAATAATGGAGCAAGTCCGGACGCGGGGACTCAGGGAGTCAAATATAGCAGCCACTTAGCATCGGCGACAAAGTGAGATGAAAGGTTTCTCTGCTTTGAATGAAGACGCAGACAGAATGGAGCTGAGAGAGAGAGAGAGAGAGAGAGGGAGAGAGAGACAAAGAGACAAAGAGAGAGAGAGAGACGAGGAGAGAGAGAGAGAGACAAAGAGACAAAGAGAGAGAGAGAGAGAGAGAGAGAGAGAGAGAGAGAGAGAGAGACGGAGAAAGACGGAGAAAGAGACGGGGTGGGGGAGAGAGAGAGAGACGGAGAGAGCGAGCGAGCCAGGGCCACACCTCGAGGCGCACTGACTGAAGACCTGCGTCTCCCCAGCCCCGCGAGGCGACCCCCCCGGGCTGCTGTGACACAGGACGCAGATGCTGGGAAGAGGGAGCCGAGAGCGGGCGCGTTCCAGACCGGCCACGGCACCGTCTTTCCCTGCAGGGATGTAAATAATTAAAATGCCTTCTCTGGAGAGCGTTCTGGAGAAAGTGAACGGATTGACCCAAAAGCGCCCAAACACAAAGCTCCCCGCGCCCCGGAGCCTCTGCCGCGTGGGGCCTCCCTGTCCCAACGTGGCTCTAAGCACAGTGAGCACAAATGAAGTGCCCCCCAAGTTCTCTGAGCAAAACCCCGCCCAGCAGCCAGGTGCCTGGGGGCCTGTGAGCACCGCCTCCCCCGCCTCCCCCGTCGCCCTGGCCGCCCCCACGCTGTCGCTGTCGTAACTGCCGCAGCGTGCGACCCAGTCTTGGGATCGGGTGGCGAAGTTCTCCCGTTTTGTTTTCCCTCCTTAAGGTCGGCTGCTTTTTCTCGGCCCGTTGCATTTCCATATAAATTTTAGAATCGACTTGTTTTTAGACACACACACGCGTGCACATGCGCACACATACATGCACACCCGCATACACACACACACCCTCCCTACCACCGCTTCCTAGCTCGGCTCACGCGGCATGGTGAACGCCTGTCCGTCACCAGCTGCTGTGGACAAGGGGAGCCACCCGGATCCGGGCTGGAGGTGCGTGGGGGGGCAGGGGTGCTATGCAGAGGGAGGGGAGCCGTCAGCACACTGAGGTGGGGTGCCAAGGTGGCCTGCTGCTGCACCCAGGGCCACTGCCGCCCCCGAGCTGCCACCCGGAGCACAGTGCTTATATCCTGGCCACTGTGAGGGTGAACTGTGTCTCCACAGAATTAGCATGCTAACATCCTTGCTCGGCCGGCGTGGCTCAGGGGTTGAGCATCGACCTATGAACCAGGAGGTCACGGTTCAATTCCCAGTCAAGACACCTGCCTGGGTTGTGGGCTTGATCCCCAGGAGGGGGCGTGCAGGAGGCAGCTGATCAGTGATTCTCTCTCATCACTGATGTTTCTTTTTAAATCCTCACCCGAGGATATTTTTCCATTGATTTTAGAGAGAGTGGAGGAGAAAGGGAAAGAGAGAGAAACATAGATGTGAGAGAAACACATCGATTGGTTGCCTCCTGCACACCCCTGAACCAGGGCCCAGGCAGGGGAGGAGCCTGCAACCAAAGTACATGCCCTTGACCGGAATTGAACCCGGGACCTTTCAGTCTGCTGACACTCTATCCATTGAGCCAAACCAGCTAGGGCAGTGGTCGGCAAACTCCTTAGTCAACAGAGCCAAATATCAACAGTACAACGACTGAAATTTCTTTTGAGAGCCCAATTTTTTAAACTTGAACTTCTTCTAATGCCACTTCTTCAAAATAGACTCGCCCAGGCCGTGGTATTTTGTGGAAGAGCCACACTCAAGGGGCCAAAGAGCCGCATGTGGCTCGCGAGCCGCAGTTTGCCGACCAGGGGGCTAGGGCATCATTGATGTTTCTCTCTCTCTCCTTCTCCCTCTCCCTTCCTTTCTGAAACCAATTTTTTTAAATGATAATGAATTTACCTCCTGACTCTAGGGCCATGCACGGCAGAAGCTCATCTGACTGGTTCAGCTCCACGTCCTCAGAGCCATCGTGGGGCCTGGCACAGAGAACAGGTGCTTGATACACATTTGTTGAATGAAGAAATACGGTGACTTCCCCGAACATGAAACAGAGCCGGTCCGCCCGGGCATGGGCTGAGGATAAAGCCAGCTCTGAGCAGGCTGGGCCTGCGGGTGGCTGCCCGGAGCTCCCCAGCCTGACATCGCCTGAGACGGCGACGCGGAGGGAAGAGCCGCTGGCCGGGGGTGAGCTGAGTGCGAAGGGCTGCGGGGCATCCTACGGGCCGTTAGCTAGAAGGCTCTGCAGCTCGGGGGAGATTGTCACACGCAAACGCACGAAAAGTCTTGTTCACCAAAATGAAATATGAAAGCAGCTCACGAAACCAAGCGTGAATCCATAACCCTTCACGCATCTTAAGTTTTAACAGAGACGCGTACGGCATGCCGGCTCTCCGCGGCGGAGTCCCTCTCCCGAGAGGTCCCACGAGGTCCTGGTGAGAAGAATCAGCAGATCCCGGTGTGCCCGCTCACCCTGCCAGACGACCCCGCGGCGCCGCGTCCGCACCTGCCCGCGCACACTTCCTCCAGGACTGCCTCGGAGGGGTCCACTCCGCCTCCTGGCTCTCGCCGAGGCCCTGGGAACGTCGAGTAATCCTCAGGCTGGGAGAGCCCCCCACTGACCCTGATGGAACCATTAGCAGAGCTGACTGGCTCCCTTTTCCACACAACCCCCCCGCACCCCCGCACCCCCGCACCGGGGCTGGGGGCCTCAGCTCTGCACAATCGTGTCCAGAACTGGGAGGGAGAGGGAGAACAAAGGGGCTTTCCTCATAGGATTCTGTTGGGATCAAGCAGGAAAATCCTTTCTTTTCTTTCTTTTTTAATAGGTATAATTTTTTAAAAGTTTTTATTGATTTAAGAGAAGAATGGAGAGAGTGAGAGAGAGAGAAACATCCATGATGAGAGAGAATCGTGGATTGACTGCCTCCTGCACGCACCCCCACTGGGGACTGAGCCCACAGCCGGGCACGTGCCCTTGACTGGAATCGAACCCAGGGCCCTTCAGTCCACTGCACCCAACTGGCTAGGGCAGGAGAAGCCGTTCCCAGCCCCTCCCTCAGAGGTGTCCTCCAATGTCTCATTGGCCAGACCAGTGGTCGGCAAACTGCTGCTTTTGCGGCTCTGTTGACTAAGGAGTTTGCCGACCACTGTCATATATCTCCCGCTTTTCCTCTCAGGGATGACTCACCAGGCGAAAGGAGGCGTTTTGGAGTAAATGATGATGGAACTGAATTATTCAAACTCCTCCAGATCTGAAACGACGGTAATGTGTTTATGTTTTGCATTAAGCGCTGAAATGGGCTGAGGGCTCGCCGGATTGATCTTGATCTGCGAGCTGCCTCTCGGTTTCACACTCCAGCCAGGACCAGCCGGGAGAGGAACATCGGGGGACACCAACACCAGCACCGGCCCACGCTGGCTCAGCTCAGCGGGGGGAGGGTCGGCCTGCGGATGGCAGGGGCCCGGGTCTGATTCCGGTCAAGGGCGTGTGCCTCGGTTGCAGGCCTGGCCCTGGTCGGGATGCATTCAGGAGGCAACCCATCGATGTGTGTCCCTCTGTCCCTCCCCCTCCCTTCCACTCCCAGAAAGATCAGGAAAAATACCCTCTGGTGCGGATGAACGAGAAACAGGAACGGAAACACACTAGCGCACCCCCGCCAACTCCCCACGCCGGCCTTCCTGCTCTCCGAGACCGTGGGCTTCGCTGCCGCAATCTCGCGTCTGCTCTGCTCGAACCCAGCCCTGTCCGCGGAGCGGGAGGGGCTGCTTTGGGACCGTCCTGGCTTTGCTGAGTCCGAACCTCGGCGTGTTGTGGCGGCGGAGAACGGCCCCGTGAGGGCATGTGACGTGTGGAACCCGGACCCGGGCTGCGAAGCAGAAGGCATCAGGGGCCCGTGGTGTCGTGACTCCCAAGTGCCCACATGGTGCCCTGGCACATAGAAGGCCCTCACTCAGTGCCGCCGGCCGGGAGGATGGCCTCAGTGCTGTGTCCTGGGCAGGAACAGGCCCCTGCAGAGGTGCCCAGCTGGCCCTGGGAAGAGCCCGGAAGGAGAGGAGGGGTGGACGGAGGGGGCGGAGGGACGGAGGCCTAGACGTCCAGCCCTGTGGGGAGCTGGTACCCTGCCCAGGCCCACGGGAGAGAGCAGCCCCTGTCCGGACGGAAGCTCCGAGGCAGGAGGAGCACGAACATCCCAGCCCCTCCCTCCGCCTGCCCCTGCACCTCCGGCTAGGGCATCCCACCTGCCAGGCCCAGGGGGCGTTGGGACAGGTAGGTCCTGGGCAAGTCCACAGAGACCGGCCCGGGACCCAGACAGAGTAGAGGAGAGCGGGACAGGGACCGGGGAGCTGGCCCAACGCCCCGAGGGAGCCGGCCACCTGAGGCCTCTGGCTGGTCAGCGACACTCAGGGACTCTGTGGAGCCCCCGGAGTCTAGGGCTGTCAGAGCAGAGAGGGGCCTGGGGCAGGACCATGTGAGGGACAGCAGAGCAGAGGGCGGGGGTCAGAGGCCGGGGGTCCTTCCGCCTCACCCCAGAGGAGGACACAGCCTATCGGGGAGGGGCCGTTGAGTTGGAGGCTGAGTCATGGAGCAGGCCCGGAGCCGTGAACTTGGGATTCAAGGTCCGAATGCACCAGCTCTGGGCACTGCTGCTCCCACAGGACTGGCCTCAGGCAGGCACCGTCACCCCCTCCAGCTTCCCTCTGGGCAGTGGCAATGGGCTGGATCCCCATATCATCCCAGAGGCTTAGCACAGCCCCACTGAACGGGTCTGCTACTGGGTTCACGGGCAGGAGGTGTGCATGTGCCGTGTGCAGACTGCAGGCAGCTATGCGTGTGCCGTGTGCAGGCTGCAGGCAGCTGTGCATGTGCCGTGTGCAGGCTGTGGGCAGCTGCACGTGTGCTGTGTGCAGACTGCAGGCAGCTGTGCGTGTGCCATGTGCAGGCTGCAGGCAGCTGTGCGTGTGCCATGTGCAGGCTGCAGGCAGCTGTGCGTGTGCCATGTGCAGGCTGCAGGCAGCTGTGCGTGTGCCGTGTGCAGGCTGCAGGCAGCAGCCCTGACCAGGGCCGCAGGGCAATGCCCTCTGCGCCGGTTTCCCTGGGGAACGGCCTCCCACCGCGGCTGGAATCCGAGCTGCAGCCCCGCTCCCCCTCCCATTTGGGTGAGTGGGAGCTGCCAGGACCCTGCTCCCTCCGCACCTCAGCTCGGGCTGCCACACACAGTGGCCCGCGTTTCCGGTGAGAGCTGTCTTCCTCGCTTGCAGGTGGCAGCCCCTCGCTGCGCCCTCTTCTCACATGCCCATCCCCATTTTATTTATTTTAATTGATTTCAGAGAGGAAGGGAGAGGGAGAGGGAGATAGAAGCATCAATGATGAGAGAAAATAATGGGTCGGCTGCCTCCTGCACGCCCCACACTGGGGATGGAGCCTGCAACCCAGGCATGTGCCCTGACCAGGAATCGAACCCTGACCTCCTGGTTCATAGGTCAACGCTCAACCACTGAGCCACGCCGGCCGGGCCCCATCCCCATTTTAGACAGAATCCCAGCTCCGAGCGTTGAACTGACTTGGCTGGGATCCCACAGACATGCATGAGGCCAAAGCCCCCGTCTTTCCCGCGTCTGGGGACCATCACCGTGTCCTGGGACCCATGGCGACAGCCCCAGGCCGCAGAGCACCGGCATCTCCCAGACACAGCGGCCCATGCAGACACCAGACGCGGATCCCCGCGCAGAGGCCTCCTGCTGCCTCCCCAGAACTGGGATGGGGGCCTCTCTCACCGTCTCCTCCCAGCCCCCCCAGGACCACGGAGCTCCGGCTGGCAGGAAGGAGGGGGTGTCTGGCTGGGGCTGCGGGCCGAGAAGCTGCCGGCCTGCCGAGAAGCTGCAGTCCCCCAGACAAAGCCAGGAGTGCAGGTTTCCATGACAACCTGGCTGCCGTTGCCGTAATTATAATTAACTTCAGAGCTGACCCTTCTCGGGGACCCTTCTGGTGGGAGGGAGGAGGCAACGCTCGGCAGGTGGGAACCGAGGGGGGTTGACTGTCTGAGCCTCTGAGTCCCTCCGGGTCCGGGGCCCTCGGGGAATGGGACTGGAGAGGGACAGGCCAGCAAGGCCGGGGGACACCCCTGGGCAGGATAAGACCCCCGAGGCCGGCTGCACGGGGACGTGGTCAGGGACCTGCCACCAGCACTGCACTTCCTCCTCCGGGCTCCCCGCTGGAGGCTGGGCCCCAGAGCACCCGGGTCCCCGCCCGGCCCGGCCCGCCTCGGTGGCTCGGAGCCCAGCATCTCTGTGACCTGAGGACAGAGAAGGAGGAGGACTGCTGTCCCTGGTCCCTGTGGAGGGTGGGGCTGGCCCAGGAGAGGAGGGGGCAGTGGGCAAGCCCAGCCTATCCCGGCCCCATCGGCCCCTTCCTGCCCCGCACGGGGCCCCAGAAATCACAGCGACGGTGGGTGTTTGCTGAGCACGGACTCCGCCCCAGGCCACAGGCTACGCCCCCCAGGGGTACCCGATCCCAGGAAACTCTCCGCTATCCTCAGACCCATCTGGCAGATGAGCAACTGAGGCACAGAGGGGGTGGGGTGGGTCCAGGCAGCCTGCTCTCAGTGCCGGCTCCCCGGGGCCCTGGTGTCGCTATGGAGGGCTGACATGTTGGGGTTTGTCCAGAAAACAAAAGGGTCCTGATTTCAAAACAGTGTGGACACCGATGTTGGGGTTCAGTATTCCTACGTTACCAAGAAGGAAGCGGGTTCTGGGCGGGGACACGGCCGCCCAGGACCACACAGCTCTGAGTCGGTACATCGAAAGCCAAGCCTGCACTGGCTGGGGGGCTCCGTTGGTTGGAGCGTCTTCCCATCCACCCAAAGGCTGTGGGTTCGATTCCCGGTCAGGGCGCATGCCCAGGTTTCAGGTTCAATCCCTGGTCAGGGTGCATGCAGGAGGCAGCCAGGCAATGTTTCTCTCACATCCATGTTTCTCTCTCTCTCAAATCAATAACCTCAGATGAGAATTAAAAAAAATAAAAGGCCATTTCAGTCAACACAGTCATTGATTCAGTGGGGGACCCCACCCCCCGCCCCTTCGCCAACAGTCAAGGTTAGCAGCGGCTAATTCTCCTGCCTTTCCTCCAAAACACTTGTTAAAATGCTGGTACAGCCCTGGCTGGTCTGGCTCGGTGGATGGAGCATCGACCTGTGAACTGAAGGGTCCCAGGTCCAATCCCTGTCAGGGCACATGCCTGGGTTACAGGCTCCATCCCCAGTGGGGGACGAGCAGGAGGCAGCTGATCAATGGTTCACTCTCACATTGATGTTTCTCTCTCTCTCCTTCTCCCTTCCTCTCTCTCTAAAAATTAATAAAAAATCTTTAAAAAAGAAAAAATGAAGACCCCCCCCTGGAGGGATCCTGGTGGTGTGGGAACGGCCCGGTGTCTTGACTTTGGTGGTGGAGCCACAAACCCACACAGGTGACACAGAGCATGAACACACACACGCACACACGCACGCACACGCACACACGAGCACAGAGGGGCCAGGCCTCTGGATGAGGTGGGTGGGTTGGATCTATATACTGACACCACATTGTACTAGCGTTTTGCAAGATGTTTCCATTGGGGGACACTGGATCACTCTGGCTTATTTCTCACAACTGCATCAAAATCTGTGATAATCTCAGAATAGAAGACTTAACTTAAGAAACAGGGATGAGGAATGCTGAGCGAAAAGGGCAGGCCACACACAGAGTGTGGCTCAGCGGCTGAGCATCAACTCAGGAACCAAGACGTCATGGTCAGGGCACATGCCTGGGTCGCAGGCTCGATCCCCAGTAGGGAGCGTGCGGGAGGCAGCCGGTCAATGATGCTTCTCTCTCAACTCATCCTTGTTCCTATCACTCTATCCCTCTTCACCCTCTCTCTAAAAATCAATAGAAATACTTTAAAATTTGTAATGTGTATTATGATCGTACTATATCAAGACCTCAACATTGACACCCATCTACTAAAGCTAAACAGTGGCCCACCCACAACCCCACAATCACACTCCAACATATCCGCCAGGGAAGTGGGTGCGTGTGACCGGGGACAGGGTCCGCAGCCAGCAGGCGGGGACAACCCAGACGGCGCCAACAGCAGAACTGGCTGACGGTTCCACGCAGCCCGTCGAATCCTTAGCGTGGCGACTACAACACACAACCTCACGCCCTGCACAACGTCCGTGACCCTCCCTGATAAAACACCCACCACGGGCAGCCCTCAGGGTGCCGCCATGCACCCGCGCTGCCCAGGCGCCCTCGGACGCCTGGAGGGCATCGCAGAGGAGAAACAGCACAGAGTGTAAGCCACTGGACTCAGGACTCGTCACTGGACGTAGCAGAGCTGAATCTGAACCCAGGCCGCCGGGGTCCGTGGTGAGCGCCACGTGGAGGGGGCGAAAGCAGAATGGGGGTGGGGGACGAGAGGGGTGAGCAGCGGGGAGGAGGCCCAGTTGGGGTTCACTGCCATCGGCCCTGCTTCACCAAGGTGGCCCAGACCCAAGGCTGGCTGAGCTTCTGCCGTCACCGTGTTGATCCCTAGGAATCGCTGATCGAGGGCCCCACATTTACTTCACAAACAGCGTCTCCGGTCCTGAACGCCGTCCTGAAGCAAAGACCCCACACTTCTCCCCTCCCCGGGATTGCGGTCCAGAGGCCGGGCCGGGCCAGAGGGAAGAGGGGAGGGACGCCCGGGCCCCCGGGAGGCTGGGGCGAGGGCACGGGCTGTCCCTTACAGCCGCAGAGGCATCGCTCAGGGCCTTTGCAATGTCATGACTGGGAACATCCACCGGCCCCAGGGGCACTCTGCCTGCAGCCCTGAGCTGAAGACAAAGGGCGTTCGCTGTGCGCCCCGAGCGATTGCCGGTGGAGCGGGCTTCCCATAAATCACTGACAGGCGGGAAGGAGAGCGCAGCTGGACAAGGAAGTGGGAAAGCAGCCCCCCCCCCCCCCCCGCCGCCCGCCCAGGGCCATGTGGGTGCCACCGCAGGGCCCTCTGCCTCCCAACAGACCCTCCCCCGGGTGCTGCGAGGGGTTTACCTACTTATTTGTTATTGACTCCAGAGAGGAAGGGAGAGGGAGAGGGAGAGAAACGTCAATGGTCAATGATGAGCAAGCAGGGTGCAGCCGGGGGGGGGGGGGGAGGGGACGGGACCGAGGGGCGGGGGGGGTGTCTCGATGCCAGAGAATCATGGATCGGCTGCCTCCTGCACACCTCACACTGGAGATCGAGCCCAAAACCCAGGCACGTGCCCTGACTGGGAATCGAACCGTGACCTCCTGGCTCCTAGGTCGACGCTCAACCCCTGAGCCCCGCCGGCGGGCTCAGCTCCCACATTTAGAGCCGAGAAACTGTAACTTGTCCAGGTCCCGTGGCGAGTGAGCGGGTGGAGCAGGACCCAACCCACACCCTGTGAGCCCACCCCGGCCCGCTCCACATACGTGTGCTGGATGCACACGATTCCCCACAGGAGCCGCCCGCCTTGCCTTTGGCCGTGGCATCACCGCCCCACACCTCCCCGCCCCATGCCCCCCACCGGGTTTATTCCCGAGCTTTAGCCGCTGGTGAAGGGAACTTCCCCGAGTCCCCAGGTCCCAACCGGGTGGAGGGAAACCCCTGCTTTCACCGGGACCCCCCAAAGCGAGGTCGTCTGCCTAATCCGTTTGCCACGGAGACCCTGCGCCAGACGGCACCTGACACGTGCTGGTCCTCCTGTTCTCAGCGAGGTCAGTCACTCCGGGCCGTGGGCCTGGGAGGCGCCCGCCTGCTCCCGACTCTGCCCAGCTGCCCGCCTGCTCCCCGGGTGCGCGAGCAGGATGTCACCCAGGGACCGGCCCGGCCCGCGCCCAGGCAGCTCCTCGGTGGCTCCTGATGGCGCCTTCGCTCAGGCCCTTCCAGCTTTCACGGGTCACGGGTCACGGTTAGAGCCGTGGCGGTGCGGGAGCCGGAGGCCTCGCCCAGCCCTTTACTTCGCGGGAGGCCCCTTTAAGAGCAACCGCAGGAGTGCCAAGAGGCGGCCAGGGGGGCCGGGCCGGACTGGGAGCCAGACCCGGGCCTGACACCTGTCGAGAGGCGGGCACTCACCACCCAGAGCACCGAGCCAGCACCTCTGCCAGCCGGCCCCTCCCTCCCCTCCCCTCCCCTCCCCTCCCCTCGGACATCCTCCCCTCCCCTCGGACATCCTCCTCTCCCCTCCCCTCCCCTCCCCTCGGACATCCTCCCGGTTGTCCCATCACTCCTGGGGCTCTAGGACTGAAGTTACCTGTGAGGAGGCTGGGTCAGGCCGAAAGCAAATGGGGTGCAGCGGGGACCTCGATGCCAGGCACTGCCCTGCTGCAGACTTGCTGCCCGGAGTCCGTGCTCGCTGCCCGGTGTCTGTGCTCTCTGCCCGGGGTCTATGCTCGCTGCCTGGGGTCTGTGCTCTCTGCCCGGGGTCTGTGCTCGTTGCCTGGGATCTGTGCTCTCTGCCTGGGGTCTGTGCTCTCTGCCCGGGGTCTATGCTCTCTGCCCGGGGTCTGTGCTCTCTGCCCGGGGTCTGTGCTCTCTGCCCGGGGTCTATGCTCTCTGCCCGGGGTCTGTGCTCGCTGCCTGGAGTCTATACTCTCTGCCTGGGGTCTATGCTCTCTGCCCGGGGTCTGTGCTCTCTGCCCGGGGTCTGTGCTCTCTGCCCGGGGTCTGTGCTCTCTGCCAGGGGTCTGTACTCACTGCCCGGGGTCTGTGCTCGCTGCCTGGGGTCTATGTGGGCCCCACAGCCTGTGACGAGAGGCCCCGTGCCTGTGTCTGCTCAGGGCAGAGGGGGCTCTGACTGGCCTCTTTCTGCTGACGAGGCCTGAGGGACTGGTTTAAAACTGCCTCCTCCTGGCCCTGCTCCCCAGCCGGCTCAGCCCCGTGCTGTGCAGGCTGTGCCGGGAGGGCTCTCCCTGCGGCTGGAGGCCATGGCCAGGGAGCAGGCTGGCGAGGAGCGGGAGGGGAGAGAGGCCACGCCTTAAATGACCCCTCACAGCTGGGCCTGTGTCTGCCCCATTACAGGGCCAAACCGACTGCAGCGACTAAGGGAAGTGAGCTCATCAGCTAGCCAGACTTCTCCTTGGCATCACGCCCCCCTTCCCCCCACCTCTCTCTCCCTCCCTCTCTCCCTCCCTCCCTCTCCTCCCCCCCCCCTCTCTCTCTCTCTCTCTCTCTCTCTCTCTCTCTCTCTCTCTCTCTCTCTCTCTCTCTCTCTCTCGGCTGGGGGCTGCCTGGTTCCGTCACCCCTGAGATCAGAGGTCCTTCGGGCCCTGGCAGGGGCCCCTCCCCAGAGTGAGGGCTTTGTTTCCGCGGTGAGCCAGCCAGCTCCTGGTCCATGACATATTTATGTCCTACGTCTCCAGCCACCTGCTCAGGCTCACACACACATTCCAGTTCCGACCACAGAGGAAATGAGACCGTTGACTGGGAGGCTGCACACGGATCCTTCTGGAAGGTGGGAAGACTGGGGGGAGCCACAGGTGCAGGAGTCGGGGTCTCCTGAGAGCCGGGGTCCTGCAGAGAAAGGCAGCCCCCTCCCCCAGAAAGTCCACCTGAGCCTGGCCTCGGAGCAGAATCGGGGTGCAGCTCCTCTCGTCTGCCCGAGGAGGAGAGAGCTGGCAGGCAGCCTGCAGGCCAGCTGGCTCTGGGCTTGCTCCCCTGGGAACCAGAATCCGGAAGAGGGCCAGCAGGTGGGGCCCATCCAACCTCCAAACCTGGGTGGCAGCCACGGCCGGTCGGGTACCACTACGAAAGCCATGGGACCCCTCCTTCCGTTCAAAGCCTCCAGACTTCTTCCTGTCCTGGGGCCACCTCCTCCCATAGCCTCAGCCTCAGCCTGAGGCCCCGCTTCCACCCCCAGGAATCCAGGTGGGACACTCGGCTCCCCTTCAGCTCGGAGAACTTGAACTTCACCTTCATTCCCACGGAGCCCCGGGTGGGATGTCGGGGGACTCTGAGAGGAGTGTGCCCGGGGCCAGCCAGTGGGGGGTAGAGCAGAGCGGGTCCCAGTCCCAGTGCCCTCTACTGGGAGCGCCTGGCCTCCAGCCTCCTCCTCCCCCCCAGCCCACCCATCCCCCCAGCCCACACTGGCCTTTCCATCTTTTACTGTCCCTGCAGGCCAGCCCAGAGGGCAGCAACCTTCACTGCTATCTGAAAGGGGATGAGGGAGGCAGGGGAGAGTGGTTTGGGGACCCAGGACCCGCTCAGACCCCCACAGCTAATATGAAAAGTACTTTAAAAACAGCCCGGCCGGCGTGGCTCCGTGGTTGAGCGTCGGCTTATGAACCAGGAGGTCACGGTTCAAGTCCCAGTCAGGGCACATGCCTGGGTTGCGGGCTCAATCCCAGTGTGGGGTGGACATACCCATTCCTCCGGGGTCACTCATTCTCTCCCACGCCCCTCACGGGTGAGGGTCTGGGCAAACGGGCACCCTCCCCGCTAACCAAGTCCACATGGTGGAGGCCTGGGACACGGGGTTGGGGCCGGGGGAGGGTGGGGGTGGAGGCCTGGGACACGGGGTTGGGGCCGGGGGAGGGTGGGGGTGGAGGCCTGGGACACGGGGTTGGGGCCGGGGGAGGGTGGGGGTGGAGGCCTGGGACACGGGGTTGGGGCCGGGGGAGGGTGGGGGTGGAGGCCTGGGACACGGGGTTGGGGCCGGGGGAGGGTGGGGGTGGAGGCCTGGGACACGGGGTTGGGGCCGGGGGAGGGTGGGGCGGGGTGCACAGCGCATCCCTCAGGGCCTCTGGGGGGCGGGCGGGGCAGTGAGCAGGCTGGGGCTCAACCACCGTCAGCAGGGCGAGCCTCAGCCCCCAGCGCCCCCTAGCGGTACGCCACGGGCCTCATTTTCTCCAGCTGTAAAATGGGATCATAATCACCTTCCTCAGGTAGTTGGAGGATTGAAGGAGATCCTGGATGCCAAACACCTGCCCACTTGCTGCGCGCTGTGCAGACAGCAGCTGCGTGGCCTGACCCCCGCCCCCGCCCCCGCCTCCAGATGAGGCCCGTTTAGCCACGGCCTGGCGTCAGGGAGCACATGGACCTGTGAGGGGCCGGGGCTGCCCGGGGGCAGGTGATGGGGAGGCAGGGGTGGGAGCAGCTGGGCCGGGAGAAGGAGGAGAGCGGGGCCACGGAGAAGGGCCGACCCCACGGAGGGTCTCTGACCAGGCCCAGCTGCCAGCTGGGCTCCTGCAGCGAAACCTTCCCCCCCACCCCGCCACCCCCACCCCCACCCCCACCCCCACCCCCACACACAAGCCGCCCGGTCTGCAGGTCTCGCCGCCCCGCCCGGCTCCGCGAGGGGGTGACCAGGAGCGGCTTCCACCCATTAGAGGGAGTGTAAAGCACCTGCTCAGCTGTCGGGAAAGGCCTGCCGTCCTCAGGGCTTCGGACCATGTTCCCGGCAGGTGGCCGCGGGCGGGGCGGCGGGCGGCGGGGCGGGAGACACTCCGGGAGCAGGGCTCCATCTGCTCACCCCCCCCCCCCCCCGCTCCTGGGCCGCACCCCGTGCTGCTGGGGAGAGGGATCTGCACACACCGCCCCCCAAAACGAGGAGGAGGAACCCCAGCGCGGGCCGTGCAGGGCACACGGGGAGCGGTCAGCACTCGCACCTTCCCAGGTCCTTCCGGGGAGACGCGCCCTGAGAGCCTCCCCACCCTCCCCACCTGGTCACCGGGAGGGCCCCGCGCCCCCGTGCCCACGCCTGTGCCGTCAGAGCTCGTGAGATCCGTGACTCCCTGTCGGCGCTGCGGTATGTGTCTCCCGTGTCCAACGCGAGGCCTGTGGTCAGCACAGCCGGTCCCGGGTGGGCGGCCCCCCGCACCCCGTTTCCTACACGGAGCACAGCCTGGGAGGTCAGCCACCGCCTGCTCCCCGGGCCCACACTTGGTGTCAGCCCACTCCTGGCCCGAAGTGTCCCCGCACGGGACTTCCGACGACCCCACAGCATCCCCACAGCATCCCCACAGCGCCCCTCACAGCGCCCTCCACAGCACCCCTCACAGCGCCCCTCACAGCGCCCCCACAGCGCCCCACAGCGCCCCCCACAGCATCCCCACAGCATCCCCACAGCGCCCCTCACAGCGCCCTCCCACAGCACCCCCCACAGCGCCCCCCACAGCATCCCCACAGCGCCCCACAGCGCCCCACAGCAGCCACACGCCCCTCACAGCGCGCCCCACAGCAGCCCCCCACAGCGCCCCCACAGCGCGCCCACAGCAGCGCCCCACAGCGCCCCCACAGCCCCCCACACAGCGCCCCCCCCCACAGCAGCACCCTCACAGCGCCCCCACAGCGCCCCCCCCCCACAGCCCCCCACAGCCCCCCCCCCACAGCGCCCCTCACAGCGCCCACAGCGCCCCCCACAGCAGCCCCCCACACAGCCCCCCACAGCACCCCCACAGCGCCCCTCACAGCCCCCCCCCACCACAGCACCCCTCACAGCGCCCCTCACAGCGCCCCGCCCCCCCACAGCGCCCCCACAGCGCCCCCACAGCGCCCCCCACACAGCGCGCCCCCCCACAGCGCCCCCACCCCCACAGCCCCCCTCACAGCGCCCCCCCCCCCACAGCGCCCCCACAGCGCCCCCCCAGCAGCCCCCCCACCTCACAGCGCCCCCCACACAGCAGCGCCCCCCACCCCCCACAGCAGCGCCCCCCCACAGCGCCCCCCACAGCGCCCCCCACAGCCCCCACAGCGCGCCCCCCACAGCGCCCCCACAGCGCCCCCCACAGCAGCCCCCCACAGCGCCCCCACAGCAGCGCGCCCCCACAGCCCCCACAGCCCCCCACACAGCGCATCCCCCAGCGCCCCCCACAGCGCCCCCCACAGCGCCCCTCACAGCGCCCCCACAGCAGCGCCCCCCACAGCGCCCAGCCCCCCACAGCGCCCCCACAGCCCCCCACGCGCCCCCACAGCGCCCCCACAGCGCCCTCCACAGCGCCCCCCACAGCGCACCCCACAGCGCCCCCCACAGCGCCCCCCACAGCGTGCCCCCACCACCCCCACAGCACCCCCCAGCGCCCCCCACAGCCCCAGCGCCCCCACACCCCACAGCGCCCCCCAGCGCCCCCCACAGCGCCCCCCACAGCGCCCTCCACAGTGCCCCCCACAGCTGGAGGTTAAGACAACTGCGCCGCCCGCTGGGTGGGCGAGATGCCAAGCCTTCCACTCGAGGAGAAGCCAGAGGATAAGGAAGTAAAACTAGCCGGGCCAGTGTGGCTCAGTGGTTGAGTGTCGACCTATGAACCAGGAGGTCACGGTTTGATTCCTGGCCCGGGTTGCAGCTCCTCTCTCTCCACCTTTCCTCTCTGACGTCAATAGAACATTATTATAGATAAAACAAAAACAGAGGCAGCAGGGCGTTGTGACCGACCCCAGCCGTGGGGTCCGGGGCCCAAGTCTGCACCCGGCCCCCCACCCCCCAGGCGTGTGTGATAATCTCGTGGATCCCAGTTCCCGGATTTCTCAGTGGAGATCACAGTCACACCATTCCATAGGTGCGTCGTGGGGATTAAACTCATCAGTGCACTCAGAACAGGGATTGGCGCTTAGTAGGTGCTCAGTAAGGCTGACATCGTCATCGCTGCCCCCTGACGGCTCGGGGCCGTGCTATGAAGCACCTGTGAGACAGTGGGGGCTGCGATCGCTCTGCTCCCACGCGGCCAGCCGGGGGAAGCGGCTCCGGGTCCACGGGCTCATGGCCGGGGAGCCTGTTTGGACCGGGAGGTGCTGTGAATGCCACCCGGAAAGAAGACGCAGAGCCTCCAGCCTCCTCCACAGGAGGGACTTGGGGACAGAGGGGGGCGTGGCCAGAGAGCTGGGCTCAGGGAAACCCGGGCCCGGCTGACCCCTGGCGTGGACACTGCTCCGCCAGCCTCAGCTCTTCCAGCCACGCCCAGGGCACAGGCTGCAGGCAGGAGAGGAAGCTTTCTCGTTTTACTTTTTAAAAAATACACTTTTATTGATTTCTGAGAGGAAGGGAGAGAGACAGACAGAAACATCAATGATAAGAATCATTAATTGACTGCCTCTGCACGCCCCACACTGGGGATCGAGCCCACAACCCGGGCACGAGCCCTGACTGGGAATCGAACCGTGACCTCCTGGTTCATAGGTCGATGCTCAACCCCTGAGCCACGTGGGGCCTGCCTCTCTTTAAAAGAAAAAAATATTGGAATATACACCCTGGTCTCCAATCAAAAAAAGGTAGAAAAAGCACATCCTGTATTTAGAAACATTTTCATACAAATAGACACACACACACACACACACACACACACACACACACATGCTTAGGTTACGGGACAATGAGCTTCTGTGGCCCCTGGACTCCCGACGCTGCAGCAACGACAAGGAGCATGTGTCACCCCTGGGTGTCAGACCCCTGGGCACTGGTGGGAAATGTGAACGGAGCCGCTTTACAACGGAGCCTGAGCCGCCACCAGAGGAACTGCCTGGGCGCGGCCTCCCCAGGCCTCCGGAGCGTAGACACGGGGCCTGGGGCAGCACTCGCTCTGGAGGTCACAGGAAGCCGGTGATGATGGCCGCTGGACAGGTGACACGGACCAAGAACTAAAAACAGTCTCTAGCATCAGCGTCCCGGGTCGCTCGTCTGCCCCCACAGAGGGGCCGTCCTTCTCCGGAGGCGGCGGCCCTCCCGCCTCAGGCACACGCTGGCCTTGTCTCCCATCAGAACACCCGGGGCTCCTGCCGGAATTGGTGCTTCCTGGACAGCCATTCGGTGGGTCTCGGGTAAATGCTGCCGCCTCTCGCCCGGCCCTTTGGGAGGGTACCAGCCCCGCAAGGCATTAGCAGGCAAGCAACTCAGAGGCTCAGGTGCGTCCCCTCCCGTCCCCTTCCGTGGCCCCAGAGCTGAGGAGAGGAGGCTGAGACGTGAATGTCCACCCCAGGACGTGCGACCGGAGACGGCACTGGATCAGAATGAGCGGTTTCCTCTGGGCCAGGCCAAGCTGGGGAGCAGGAGGGCGGGGGTGGGAGGTGGCCCGAGGGCCATGGCTGCACTTGGCTGAGGACCTCCCCGCTCAGGCCCTGCCGGTGCCATCCGCTCTGGGCCCAGGCTCCCACCGTGGTTTCTGTGACGAGCGGCTCCATCTGCCCATGGTGCACAGCGCTCCCTCTGGCAAACTCAGGGACACGGAGGCCCAGGGCCGAGTGACTTGCCCAAGGTCACACTTCCCAAGGTCACACTTCCCAAGGTCACACAGCCATCCCAGCGCCAGGGGTGAGCATGCCCAGCTCTCCCTCCGTGCACCCGGCTCGGCTGGACCAGCCCCGCCCAGAGGCAGGCCGGGCAGGCGCCCCTCTTTCTTCCGACTTCTCCCAGCTCTGCCCTTCGGCTCCCCCGGGAACGGGCTGACATTCGTCGTGATTAGCTCGCTTCCCCCCCTCCCCGCAGCCGCGAGCTCACTGTCCTGATTTTCTTCCAAGAACGGGCTCTCTGAATAGCCTCGCGGCACAATTAGGCGCTCCGCCTGGCTCTCACACTCCGGCTCTGAAAAGAAATCAAATCAGGAAGCGGCCTCTTGGAAGTTCCCGGAGAGCGGCTTTGTGTGGGGAACAAAGCGCACACATGATCACCTGCTTAGCTGATGAGCTCTGGACCGAGCCCTGCTGGCAGGAGAGTCCCCCCACCCCCGCAATCAGCCCCACCCACAACCAACCCCATCTCTCAGCCGGGGGGCGGCTATTCTTGGGGCACGCTGTGGGTGGCGATGTCCTCCCCGTTCAGGCCTGGCCATGTGCAGCCGCGAACGTTATCCCAGCCTAGAAGCCAGGGGTGAAGCGCTGGCGGGGTGCACCCCCCCCAGGGCAGCAAGTCCAGGGAGTTCATGGGAAGACGTGGGGCCCAGGGTCGTGCAGCAAGTTCAGGCCGAGTTTCCTGCGGGTGCTCCTGCTTCGTGCTGACCACACGGCTCGATTTAAGATGCACGGCCATCGTGGCCGGAAAAGACTCGGGCTTCCAGCCAACTACAGAACATGGGCCCTGGCCGGTGGCTCGGTTGAACTACAGAACATGGGCCCTGGCTGTGTGGCTCAGTTGAACTACAGAACATGGGCCCTGGCTGTGTGGCTCGGTTGAACTACAGAACATGGGCCCTGGCTGTGTGGCTCGGTTGAACTACAGAACATGGGCCCTGGCCAGTGGCTCGGTTGAACTACAGAACATGGGCCCTGGCCGGTGGCTCGGTTGAACTACACAGAACATGGGCCCTGGCCGGTGGCTCGGTTGAACCACAGAACATGGGCCCTGGCTGTGTGGCTCATTTGAACTACAGAACATGGGCCCTGGCTGTGTGGCTCGGTTGAACTACAGAACATGGGCCCTGGCCGGTGGCTCGGTTGAACCACAGAACATGGGCCTTGGCTGTGTGGCTCGGTTGAACTACAGAACATGGGCCCTGGCCGGTGGCTCGGTTGAACTACAGAACATGGGCCCTGGCCGGTGGCTCAGTTGAACTACAGAACATGGGCCCTGGCCGGTGGCTCGGTTGAACTACACAGAACATGGGCCCTGGCTGTGTGGCTCGGTTGAACTACAGAACATGGGCCCTGGCCGGGTGGCTCGGTTGGTTGGGCGTCATCCTGTGCACCGAAAGGGTGCCGGTCTAATTCCCAGTCGGGGCACATGCCAGGGTTGCAGGCTTGATCCCCAATGGGGGCGTGAAGGATCAGCGGATTGAAGTATCAGTGTTTCTCTCTCCCTCACTTCCATTCTCTCTAAAAGTCAATGAGGAAAAAATAACCTCGGTTGAGATTAACAACAAAAAATAGTAGGGCTGCATCTGGTCCCCATTCAAAACTGGCATCCACCTCTTAGCCCGAGCGTACGGCATAAATGACTAATTCGTGGGAGAAGCCGAGAGACTATTCCACCCGAACTGCAGCCCCCGGCCCCGGGGCCACCGCGCTTTCTGGCCCCCATCTAATTGCTGGTCGCTGTCCTCTCCGCAGGTGAAGGGGGGCGGCTCCCGGGCTGCCTGGCGGTGGGCGCTCCAGGGGGAGGAGGCCGCTCAGCTTCTCGGAGCACAGACTGTCCCTCTGCCGGGAGCGGCCGTGCTCAGGGCAGCCCCTCGGCCCAGCTCCAGGGCCATGCGCTGGGCAGGTGATCATGGGAACGGGAATTGGCATAGTCTGTCCACAGGCCCTCTTACTCCAGACACAGAAATGAAATGCGTGGGCAGAGGCCACCACAACTGGGTTGCACTCTCGCCCTCAGGTAAGGCAGGTGAGGGGGAGGACGCGGGGCCAGGGCTGAATCTGAAGGATCTGTTTCATGGCTGCCCAGGTCACAGGCAGGGAGAGCGAGAGGGAGAGGGAGAGGGGCTCAGGCTCAGAGAGGCAGGTGCGCTGGGGCTGGGAAGCCATGGCTGAGGCCCCTCCACTCTCCCAAGTCCTCCCCTGGCAGCAGCGTGGAGCAGTGGAGATGGTGCCAGCCTGGCAGGCTGATAGAGGAGGACAGGTTCGAATCCCGGCCCGGCCACTCACACACTAACAACCTCAAACCACAGAGATGGCAAAGATTTTTAAAATATATTTTTACCTTTTAAATATATTGTTACTGATTTCAGAGAGGAAGAGAGAGAAAGCGAACATCCATGATGAGAGAGAATCATTGATGGGCTGCCTCCTGCACGTCCCCCACTGACGATCGAGCCTGCAACTCGGGCATGTGCCCTGACTGGGAATCGAACTGTGACCTCCTGGTTCAGAGGTCAACACTCAACCACGGAGCCACGCCGACGGGGCAAGATGGGCAAAGATGTAACCTCCCTTTTCTGTGCCAGGACGAGGGGTACATGGATCACCCTCTTGTTCTCTCAACAGCCCACTGCAATCTGCTGCTGCCATTTTGCAGATGGAAAACTGAGCCCAGAAGAGTTAAATGACCTGGATCCTCTGAGTCTTGAATTTTTTTTTTTCATCCATAAAGTCAATGCGACATCCCCATTTCAAAGGACTGTGGCAAGGATTAAATAGGGGAACATTATGAGATACCAGCACAGCAACTGATAGCAGGCGACATGCAAGAATGTTCTCTTCAGAAATCCACTCACGTGTCACTCTTTCCATTCATTCATTCATTTGTTCATTCATGCATTCATTCCTGCACTCCTTTATTTAAAAATCCTATATAATAAAAGAGAAACATGCAAATTGTCCGCACGGGCAGGAGTTTGACCTACCGGGAGTTAGACGTGTGCTGACCACCAGGGGGCAGCGGGGAACATGGCGGGCATCCGCGATGCAGCGCTGACAGCGGGCAGCAATGGAGATGCTGCCGGCCCCAATGGGCCCCGACAAGAGCGGGACCGTGGTGGGATGGTGGAGCAGGTGAGTGGGCGGCGCCAAGCCAGGGTGGGTGCGAGCAAAGGCCCCTATTGCCCTGCCAGTTGCCCCACAGACAGCGCTCACTCAGCGGTGGTGTTGGGGGGGAGGGAGGTGATGGGGATGGCGAGCGGGTGGCACCAGGCCAAGGGGGGTGCCAGCGGCAGCCCCAATCACCCCACAGGTCGCCGCACAGATGGCCCTGATCTCTGGCCAGGCCTAGGGACCCTACCCATGCACGAATTTCGTGCACCCGGCCTCTAGTCTATATATATAAAAGGATTAGTGACCAACCATACGTCCATCCGACTGTCCGATCAACCGAACAGCCAGTATACATGATGCGCACTGGCAATTTAAAAATAAACATTGCCAAAACCGGTTTGGCTCAGTGGATAGAGCGTCGGTCTGCGGACTGAAAGGTCCCGGGTTCGATTCCGGTCAAGGGCATGTACCTTGGTTGCGGGCACATCCCCAGTAGGGGGTGTGCAGGAGGCAACTGGTCGATGTTTCTCTCTCATCGATGTTTCTAGCTCTCTATCCCTCTCCCTTCCTCACTGTGGAAAATCAATAAAATATATTAAAAATAAATAAATAAATAAATAAATAAAAATAAACATTGACTCGCACATGTGTGATGCATATAAAGCTCTCGCTGGCATGCATCGCACATGACGCCAGAATGCATCTGAAGACCAACTATTGGCACAACACATCTCTGAAGCTGAAAGAAAGTGGCGAATTTCCTTTCAATGTGCACGAATCTGTGCACCAGGCCACTGGTGTAAAATAAAAGGCCAGCGTGGTACCTGAGATTCCCACAGCAGGCACTCGAACAGGCCGGTCCCCTGAACACATGTCCCTTATCCTGTCCCTGCAGGGCGGGGTGGGCAGAGGAAGGAGGGAGAGGAGCCCTCAGCCCCTCTGCCTGGGCTACGGGAGCAGGATGACCACTCCCCACAGGGCCCAGAATGGACAGCCCCACGTGGACGAGTCAGTCCCACAGCATGAGGCCGAGGCCGAGTCAGAGCCGGTGAAGCAGAACCGGGCAGAGCTCCCGCGACTCCGTGTACGTATGGTACCTGACCGGGGAGCCCGTCTCAGGGGACAGAGGGGAGACGCTGGAGGGGCTTCCTGTGCCATGAGGTCCTCTCTCCTGACCTGGGAGCTGACACCCAGAGGCATTCGCTTTGTGGAAAGCTACAGGGAGGGGCTCTTATGATGTGTATTTTCCCGCGTTATGGTTTCTTTTTTTTTCAGGGCATTTTTTAAATATATTTAATTGATATTTTACAGAGAGGAAGGGAGAGGGAGAGAGAGCTAAAAACATTGACGAGAGAGAAACATCGATCAGCTGCCTCCTGCACACCTCCTACTGGGGATGTGCCCGCAACCAAGGTACATGCCCTTGACCGGAATCGGACCTGGGACCCTTGAGTCTGCAGGCCGACACTCTATCCACTGAGCCAAATGGGTTAGGGCGCATTACGATTTCTTTTAAGTGCATTCAGCACCCCAGGGAGCGGTGGATGGTGAGCCACCCGAGTGTGGCGGTCGGGAGGTCAGGGCTGGAGTGTCGGGTCATCCGTGGGAGACTCGGGACGGGGAAGAGGAGGAGAGGGCTGAGCCCTGGGACCCACTGGGGGTCGGGAAGGGAAGAGGGCCCAGCGGAGGGGCCAGAGAGAGAAGACCGGTGATGCTGGTGGGAACCCGAGGCCACGGAAGCTTCAGGAGCGCCAGCTGCCGGGAGTCGGGGAAGACGGGGACAGAGGAGTCACCTGTGGACCTGGCACCACGAAGGCCATTTGATTAGAGCATTTCAGGGGCGAGGAGGGGACAAACGCCAGGCTGCAGCGGCTGCAGAGAAAAGAGCAGTGAAGCAGCGCACGACCCAATGAACTCTACTCATCTCCCCGACTCCGCTCAATGCCGCCGCCTCCAGGCAGCCTTCCGTGGGGCCCTTTCCTTCCGGCCACGTAAGGCTGTCCCCTGTGTGAGTCAGGCGGTCCCCAGGGGCAGGTCGCCTGCCTCCAGGCACACGCTGGTGCTGCCCGTTCAGATGGCAGAGGAAGCGCTGGGACGTTCCCAGAATTCTCTTCTCCCAAGCCATGAGTCATGCCTCCCCGACAATGGTTGTTTCTGTATTGCTGGGAGATGGTTAGTGCGATGAAGAGACCTAACATTGCATTAATTTGGTTGTGAATGATTTGCATTGTCACGGTCGTTAACTCGGTGATTGCGACGTTGTTTTAATTTAATCCGGCTCCTTGTGCATTCTGTCAAAACTCCCACAAACAGTGCACCCGGAATCGAGTTTCAGAACAGACTAAATGCCAGGTTCATAGAAGTGGGGGCGCCCGGCCTGCAGCCGCCGCCCTCCGGAGGGAGAGCGCAGCCGGCAGGTGTGGATGGACACGGAGCCCTGCCACCCTGGGGGTTCCCTGCCACCCCTGGGGGTTCCCTGCCACACCTGGGGGTTCCCTGCCACCCCTGGGAGTTCCCTGCCACACCTGGGGGTTCCCTGCCACCCTGGGACTTCCCTGCCACCCTGAGACTTCCCTGCCACACCCGGGGTTACCTGCCACCCCTGGGGGTTCCCTGCCACACCTGGGGGTTCCCTGCCACACCCGGGGGTTCCCTGCCACCCTGAGGGTTCCGTCAGGAGACAGAGCCAGGACCCCAGGTCACACTTCCACCATCTCTCCTGCTCCCAGGACGCCCGGCTCTCGGCTCCGCGGGCTCGGTCCCAAAGACGGAATGTCTATTTCCATTCCACGCGACATTTAATGCAATGACTTCCAGTCCCCACGCGGCGTCTGAGTTGTGAAGCCGCAGCCTCTGGATCCCCCGCACGACCCACAGGCCCCTCGCGTGGCTGCAGGAGCCGTGCCCTCCTCGCGTCCCCAGCGACAGCAGCTCTGCCGGCTCCTGCCCCGCCTCCCGCTCTCCAGGCCAGCTGTCCGAAAGCACCAGGGGCCCGGGAGGTCGATGGCGAGGGCTGCAAACAGCATTTGTAGAAAAAGAAGTGAAACAGGGCGGACTGGACAGCCTCGGATGCCCTGCCCACGGAGCGCGGCCGCTGCGCCAGGGCCCTGGCTGTGAGCATGAACCCGAGGTCTCTGCGCGTGACCGGAGGCGGCCCTGGCCCGGCAGCTCCGCTGGTTGGAGCATCGTACATGCACCCAAAGGTCTCAGGTTCAGTCTCGGTCAGGGCACGCACCCAGGTTCGCCTCCTGGCAGGGAGTGTACAGGAGGCAACCCATGGATGTTTCTCTCTCACATTGATGTTTCTCTCTCCCCCCCCTCCCTTCCTCTCTCTCTAAAGTCAATAAAAATAAATTTAAAAAATTAAACAAGCCCAGCCAGTGTGGCTCAGTGGTCAAGCATCGACCTATGAACCAGGAGGTCACAGTTCGATTCCCGGGGTCAGGGCACAGGCCTGGGTTTCGAGCTTCGGGCTCGGTTCCCGGGGATGGCCGTGCGGGAGGCGGCCGATCCGTGACTCTCTCATCACTGATGTTTCTCTCTCTCCCTCTCCCTTCCTCTTTCTGAAATTAAAAAAAAAAAACCAACAACCATATTTCTTTTAAAAATAAAATGAACGAAACACTGAAAGAATGCCGCTCTCCCCCCACCACCCTCGCAAGCTTTCTGAAAGGTGCGTCGGATGGCGTCCCCGTCAGCTGGGACTCGGCGCGGGTTAGGGACAGAGTTCAGGTCCCTCATTGTGGCACGGAAAGTCCCTCAAGGCCTGGCCCCCGTGCACCCTGGTCCCACCCTCCCCCCGGAGAGCAGGGGGTCCGCTCTCAGCTGACCGAGAGCTCGGCTGAGCAGCCAGAGCGTGAGGTCCCTGGGCCACCTCCTGGGGACCCTGTGACCTCCTGGGCGAAGAAGGGTCCCTGGGTTGTACCAAAGGAAGGTGGAACGTTCTGGAAGCTTCTGCTCAGAGGAAGCCGAGCCCTCCAGTTTCTCAACCACCTGGCCACTCGGAACAGGAATTCCACCTACACCCCGAGCGGCTCGCCAGGTCACCACCAGGCCAGTCACACCGTCACTCACGTGGCAGCTCCAAGCTGGCGGCGAGGAGGCAGCAGCTGCAGCCGAGCCCCGGCCCCGGCCCCGGCCCCGGAGATCGCTGACCCACGGCAGAGCCAAATGATCCTGGCCAACAGCCTCATAAAACCCCGTCACTGCGCCCCCCCCCCCCCCCCCCCACACACACCCCGTGAGCATCTGGACAACTCAGGCTCCAGAACACGGAAGAAGCAACAAACGGCTCTCAAGTCCATGTGAACCCTCCCGCCCTCGCCGAGCCGGGAAGGGAGCAAGCTGGCCCAGAGCTGGGGACGTTGTGGAAGGAGGAGCCGGAGTGCCTGGGGGTCCCGCCCTCCGTCCAGGCTCCAGGCCCCGAAGGCCTGACCCCCAGGTCACGGACAGCCTCCGGAAGGCCCGGCGGGTGAGCGGCGGCGGCAGGATGGACGGAACGTCAACCATTCAGTTAGTGTCTGCGGCCACTCCCAGGTTAGCCAGGCTGGGACCGGGGAAGAGGGGAGAGGGAGAAAGCGGGGTGCAGAGGTGAGCCCCACGTTCCAGCCACCCCTCAGGGGCCATGATCCCCACAATCACTCTCTTGCTTAACCCAGCAGCGTGACCCTCCTGCAACAGCAGCTTCCCGGAGGCAGTCCCTCACTTGTTCATTCACTCAGTCACTCATTCACTCACTCATTCATTCATTCACTCATTCACTCATTTACTCATTCACTCGCTCACTCATTCATTTATTCACTCGCTCACTCATTCACTCGCTCACTCATTCATTTATTCACTCGCTCATTTATTCACTCATTCACTCATTTACTCGCTCACTCATTCATTCATTCACTCATCCCATAAACATTTACTGAGAGAATCCAGAGTGCCATGCCCAGGCCAGATGCCGGCTGAAGGTACGACAGGGACAGCACGCCCTTCCCTGACCTCAGGGGACTCACAGCCTGGAGGGAGGGGGCGGTCAGAAGGTGATGGGCAGGTGTGATTCTGAATGATAATCCCCAGGAGGAGGTACAGCGGAGGCCGTGGGTGCAGGGGCACCTCTAACCAGTGTAGCCAGGTCTTGGGAGGTGCCTGGGAAGGTGAGCTGGGGCTGAGACGGAAGGAGCAGGAGTGGGACAGGGGGGACCCAGGTGCGGAGCCCACCTGTGATCTGCACTGGGAGGGGCTGCCCTGAGTGCCCTCAAGGGTGGATCCACAGGACGGGCTGCCGCTGAGGAAAAGGGAGGGACGGAGGCTCCCCCTGCTGGCCGCACGTGCAATAGCAGGCCCCCGCCCCCACCGCCTGGATTTCGGACCCGGTACCCAGAGCTGGGGATGCGTTCGCCCAGCAAGGAAACAGCAGACAGGGAGCCTCTCGGGGTGCGGACTGGGCGGTGTTGGTGGGACACTCAGGTGGACACGCCGCGTGGTATGTCGGGTCCGGAACTGAACGCCTGCCCGGGGGAGCGAGTTGCCCTCCACAGACAGGCGAGGGGCCTGGAGGAGGAAGGTGCTGGAGCAGAGAGAGAGAGGGGGGGGCTGGGGCGCAGGAGCAGGGGGGCCACCAGAGCGGTAGGTGGAAAGCCAGGTAGGGTGCGGGGTCAGGGAGCCAAGCTGACAAGGGGAAAACGGGGGCAGGGCCCTGGCCACAGGGGGCAGCCCACGGGCGGAAAGGTTCAGGGTGACGGCGCCGGGTGCCCCAGCTCCACCCCAATAGCAGGTCCTCCCTGACCGGCTGTGTGACCTCAGGCCAGCACTCAGCCTCTCTGCGCCCCCGGCCCCTCTCCTGTGAGAAGGGGAGGAGGACAGAGCCTGGGGACTGAGGAGCCAGCAAAGTCCCCGCCTGGGGACAGAGCCAGGGGGAAGGACAGCAAGCGGCTGGCCGGGCAGGCGGAGCAGGAGCGGGCGGGCTCACGGGCGGATGTCCCAGCCCAGGACGGGCAAAGAAAGACACGGTCGGGGTGTGGGGACCTCCGAGGCCCAGCCTGCACCCGCACCCCGCCTGGCATCCGGGCAGGGGTGGCTGACAGGTAACGACACCTGACCCCACCCGCCCTTCCCCTCCGTCCCCTCCCCAGCCCTCTCCCCAAATTAAACCCCTCAGGACTCTCAGACCCAGACCCAGGCGGGCGGTGGAGGAGGGGCGGTGACTCCCAGGTCCCTCGTGCCCACGGCTGCAGGAGCCCACTGAGGTGTGGGGCACAGGAGGGGGCTGAGACCTGTACCATCAGCACCCCCCCCCCCCCCGCGCTGGCTCAGTGGGGCCCGGGCGGAAGCCGAGAACCGGCGTTTCCAGCGAATACCCCAGTGACGACGATGCCCCTGTCCCAGGCCCGCCCGGAAGACCCACTGCCCTTTGGGGGGTCCATCAGCCCGTGCCCAGCCCCCAGCCCCTCCCTGGCCCTTTCCGGCCCCTGGGGGGGTCAGTGGGCCTCTGTTAACCGGCGGTCCGTCCCCACTTTTCCCTCCTCGGACAGCCCTTCCCTGACCACCGCCTGCAAGAGCCCAGGCCCCCACCCCCTTCACCTTCCTCCCCCCTGCCCCCACCGCCCCACCATCCCACTCCCGTCACCTTCCTCCCCCCTCCCCCCACCGCCCCACCATCCCACCCCCTTCACCTTCCTCCCCCCTTCACCTTCCTCCCCCCGCCCCCCCACCGCCCCACCATCCCACCCCCTTCACCTTCCTCCCCCCCCCCTTCACCTTCCTCCTCCCCCCGCCCCCCCCACGCCCCACGATCCCACCCCCTTCACCTTCCTCCCCCCGCTTCACCTTCCTCCCCCCATCACCCAACCCCACACCCGGCTCCTGGGGACCACCACCTGACTTACTGCGCGGCCAGTCCGCTGTCTCCCGCCTCGCAGCCCCCTCGGCCTGGGCGCAGCTGCCTTTACTACTTGTCTCCCAGCACCTGGCCGAGCGGGTGCAGGGCAGGCTTCTGAGAACTGAGAACAAGGCCTCCCGCCCCGGCCTCCACTCCCCAATCTCTCCCCTACCGCCCCCTCCCTCCCTCCACCCCACCCCCCTCTCTCACGGGTGCTGCTGCCTCCCCCCACTTTCCCTCCCAGGGTTATGCCTCTGCTCCGGACTCCCTCCCTCCCTGGAGCTAATCCCCCTCTTCCCCTGACCTTGGAGCCTGCGAACCTGAACTGAATGCTCTCTTTTTTTTTTTTTTTTTTTTTTTTTTTTTTTTTTTTTTTTTTTTTTTTTTATATATATTTTTTTTTTATTTTTTAATTTCTTTATTGATTAAGGTGTCACATATTTGTCCTCATCCCCCCATTCCCATCCCACACCCCTTCCCACGGATGCCCCAACCCCCTGTTGAACTTAACCATTGGTTAGGCTCATATGCATGCACACAAGTCCTTTGGTTGATCTCTCCCCCCTCCCCCCACCCTCCCCTATCTTCCCTCTGAGGCCCGATAGTCCGATCGATGCCTCCCTGTTTCTGGTTCTGTTCTTGTTCATCAGTCTATGTTGTTCATCATTTCCCCTAGATGAGCAAGATCATGTGTCACTAGAGATATACTTATAAGAACTGAATGTGAGACGAGCAATAATAGTTATGCTGACAGGCAAATGAATCAGTCTGTAGTGAGTTTCTTTCTGGACCAACAGTTCTTTTGAGACCCCATATCAATGTCCACCAGTTCCTTATGTGTACATGTCAGTACTGACCCCTCAGCTCTGGATGGTGGACAAATGGTGGTAATGCATGACCGACACCCTCTGTTTTGGTCTTGGCCGGACCCAGGGGCATGGCTTCACCCGGACTCAGGGGCACGTGGCCTCACCCGGGCCCAGGGGGCGCATGGCCTCACCTGGACCCGGGTGCGTGTGGCCTCACCCAGACCCAGGACCCAGCCTCATCCGGATCCAGGGGCACACGGCCTCACCCGGACCCGGGATGATCCAGCTTCACCCGGACCCAGGGGCGCGTGGCCTCACCCAGACCCAGGGGGCGCGTGGCCTCTCCTGGACCCAGGTGTGCGCGGCCTCACCCGGACCCAGGACCAGCCTCGCCTGGATCCAGGGGCACACGGCCTCACCCGGACCCGGGATGATCCAGCTTCACCCGGACCCAGGGGCACGTGGCCTCACCCAGACCCAGGGGGCGTGTGGCCTCACCTAGACCCAGGTGTGCGCGGACTCACCCGGACCCGGGACCCACCTCGCCTGGATCCAGGGGCACACGGCCTCACCCGGACCCGGGATGCTCCAGCTTCACCCGGACCCAGGGGCGCATGGCCTCACCCAGACCCAGTGGCGCGTGGCTTCACCCAGACCCAGGGGAGCGTGGCCTCTCCCAGACCCAGGGGCGTGTGGCCTCACCCGGACCCAGGGGCGCGTGGCCTCTCCCAGACCCAGGGGCGCGTGGCCTCGCCCGGACCCAGGGGCGCGTGGCCTCACCCAGACCCAGGGCCGTGTGTCCTCACCCGGACCCAGGGGAGCGTGGCCTCTCCCAGACCCAGGGGCGCGTGGCCTCGCCCGGACCCAGGGGCGTGTGGCCTCACCCGGACCCAGGGGCGCGTGGCCTCACCCAGACCCAGGGCCGTGTGTCCTCTCCCGGACCCAGGGGCGCGTGGCCTCACCCGGATCCAGGGGCGCACGGCCTCACACTGACCCAGGGGTGTGAGGCTTCACCTAGGCCCAGGGGTGTGTGACCACACCCGAGCCCAGGGGTACGCAGCCTCTCCCGGACCCAGGGGCGTATGGCCTCACCCGGACCTGGGATCCAGCTTCACCTGGACCCAGGTGCGCGAGGCCTCACCCGGACCCGGGACCCAGCCTCTCTCCCGGATCCAGGGGCACACAGCCTCACCCGGGCCCGGGATCCAGCTTCACCCAGACCCAGGGGCGCGTGGCCTCACCCAGACCCGGGATCCAGCTTCACCCGGACCCAGGGGCGCATGGATCACCCAGACCCAGGGGCGCACGGCCTCACCCAGACCCGGGATCCAGCTTCACCCGGACCCAGGGGCGCATGGATCACCCGGACCCAGGGGGCGCACGGCCTCACCCAGACCCGGGATCCAGCTTCACCCGGACCCAGGGGCGCATGGCCTCACCCGGACCCGGGATCCAGCTTCACCCGGACCCAGGGGCATGAGGCCTCACCCGGACCCGGACCCAGCCTCTCCCAGATCCAGGGGCACACAGCCTCACCCAGGCCCGGGATACAGCTTTACCCGGACCCAGGAGTGCGTGGCCTCACCCGGACCCAGGGGCGCATGGCCTTACCCGGACCCGGGATCCAGCTTTCACCCAGACCCAGGAGCGCGTGGCCTCACCCGGACCCAGGGGCGTGTGTCCTCTCCCCGGACCCAGGGGCGCGTGGCCTCACCCGGACCCAGGGGTGTGTGTGGCCTCTCCCAGACCCTTGGTCGCGTGGCCTCACCCAGATCCAGGGGCGCACGGCCTCACCCGGACCCAGGTGTGTGAGGCCTCACCTAGACCCAGGGGTGTGTGACCACACCCGAGCCCAGGGGTATGCAGCCTCGCCCGGACCCGGGACCCTACCTCTCCCGGACCCAGGGGCGTATGGCCTCACCCGGACCTGGAATCCAGCTTCACCCGGACCCAGGGGCGCGTGGGCCTCACCCGGACCCAGGGGCGCACGGCCTCACCCAGACCCGGAATCCAGCTTTCCCGGACCCAGGGGCGCATGGCCTCACCCAGACCCAGGGGCGCACGGCCTCACCTGGACCCAGGGGCGCACGGCCTCACCCAGACCCGGAATCTAGCTTCACACCCGGACCCAGGGGCGCATGGCCTCACCCAGACCCAGGGGCGCACAGCCTCACCCAGACCCAGGATCCAGCTTCACCCGGACCCAGGGGCGCACGGCCTCACCCGGACCCGGGATCCAGCTTCACCCGGACCCAGGGGCGCGTGGCCTCACCCGGACCCAGGGGTGCGTGGCCTCTCCCAGACCTATGGTCGTGTGGCCTCACCCGGATCCAGGGGCGCACGGCCTCACCCTGACCCAGGGGGTGTGAGGCCTCACCTAGACCCAGGGGTGTGTGACCACACCCGAGCCCAGGGGTACGCAGCCTTGCCCGGACCCGGGACCCAGCCTCTCCCAGACCCAGGGGCGTATGGCCTCACCCGCACCTGGGATCCAGCTTCACCCGGACCCAGGGGTGCGTGGCCTCACCCGGACCCAGGGGCATGTGGCCTCACCTGGACCCAGGGGCGTGTGACCTCACCCGGACCCAGGTGCGCGAGGCCTCACCCGGACCCGGGACCCAGCCTTTCCCGGATCCAGGGGCACATGGCCTCACCCGGGCCCGGGATCCAGCTTCACCCAGACCCAGGGGGCGCGTGGCCTCACCCGGACCCAGGGTGCGCGGCCTCACCCGGACCCGGGACCCCAGGGGTTTCGTCTTCTTGATCCCAATTCCTGTTGGTCAATTCCCTCTCAGCAATTCCTTCGGCCATTTTCTCAGAGCTCCAGGGCGGCTTCCGCAGAACTCGTTGGGCAGCGGGCTCGGCGAAGCTCTGGTGTGCCCGGTGCGCGGTGGCGGGCTGGTCCGGAGTCGCTGCGTCGGCCCTTGGGTCTGCAGCGGTGGCCAGTCGCCGAGTGTGCGCACCTGGCCGCTTCCGGGGCGTTGAGATTCTTGAAGGACTCGGAGGTCAGCAAGCGCGGAGTCTCCCACCCCATGTCTCTCAGGGGCTTGTCTGTCCGTGCTCGGCAGCGAGTGGGGCCATCCCCTCAGCCGGAGACCACCGGGGGAACTGCGCCGAGCACGGTCCAGGCTGCCATTGTGTCGCCTGAGCTGTAGTTCTTAAAGTGTGATCTTTGGGTCACCAGCATCAGCATCATCCCGCGTACCCCTCTCTTTTATTCTAGTTGTAGAGCGTCTGCTCAGCCAGCCCTCCGGTGGTTCTGGATGGTGTCAGCTCTGCTCTCCCGTCGTAGTCTCAAAATTGTTGTGGTAGGCAACAATCAGGCTTCCGCCCTATGCCTCCATCTTGGTCCTCCTTTGTATAGTTAAGTCTTGATTGTTGTTGGTGTCACTGGGAGGAATTGTCCTCCTGGCCAATTGGCCGTGAGGACCCTCTGTGTCTATAAAGGAAGAGTTGCTGTGCATGAGACACGTTTATGGGCCGGATCTTGTTGCAGCAAGGCTTTGGCGCTCACTGAGTCTGCCTCTTGAATGTGTCCCTTATGCGCGTGGTTGAAATCTGGTGTCATCTCACACCGACCACTAGATGCCCTCGTTTCTGGGTCTCCAATGGGGTGTAGGTCAGCTACCGCCTGAGGCCACTCAGCAGGAATTACAGCAAAAACTGCAGTTTCCTCCTCCTGTCTAAGCGGCCCTGGAGCAGTCCAACTAGAACTGCAGTTCCTCTGGTCAAGCTGCCACAGGGCAGGCCACCCACATGCAAAAGCTGCTGCTTGGAGCCCAGGTGGGCCTGCAAAACGTGCGGGGCGGGTCTGCAAAACGTGCGGGGCGGGTCCCAGGGCGGGGCGGGTCCCAGGGCGGGGCGGGTCTCAGGGCGCCACCAGACCATGGCGTGGCAAACTGCAATGGCTGCAAGTCTGCTTTTTCTGCTCTCCACGTTTCTAAGCCCCCTCGTTCCGCACTCCAGCGCAGCAAACACTGATTGCTGGGCGCACCTCCGCAAGGAAGTTACTCCCACTCTCCGACATGAAGGCCGAGAGTTCAGCCTGTCCCCGCAGGCGTCTGGGTCTCCCGCGCGTCCCCAGAAGCTGGATTTCAGGGTGATGGGGAGCTAATCTCCCCTAGGGTTGGAAAAAAAGCCGCACGTCCCTTCCCCCGCCACCAGTCCGACCCACGCGCCTCCGCACCTTATCCCTTCCGAGTTCGCTCTGTCCTCTTCCCTCTTAGCTGTAAGTCCACCCTTCAGCCAGCTCTCCTGTGGTTCTGGGTGGCAGACGCTCTGTCCTCCAGTTGTATTTTTGAAATTGCTGTGCGCGGCGCAGTTCATTGTTTAACTTTGCCGCCTTCTTGGTTCTCCTCTCTCAAAATGGCTAAAGGACCTGAAATCCTAAAAATCCTCCAAGTTGGTGTCGGCGGCCTCCGGGGCCCCGAGGATCTCACTGGGCAGCTCGGCCAGGTCGGTGACGCGGATGGGCCCGTCCTGCAGAAAGATGGTCTCTTCCTTCACCGAGAGCCACTGCGCCGAGTCCGCGGCCGCCGCCGCCGCCATAGCAGCTGCCATGGCCGCCGCCATAGCAGCTGCCGCGGCCGCCCACGAGCTCATGGCCCCGGCTGAGGTGCTGACTGAGAGGAGCAGCCGCCCGGCCTGGGGAGACGCGAGCAGGAGTCGCCGCGCTCACCAGTCCATCTTTTAGTTGTATTTCCGAAACTGCCATGCGAGGCAACAGATCAGCCGTTCAACTCTGCCGCCATCTTCCAGAGCCGTGGATTTTAAAGTGAGATCTTTGGCTCACCGGCATCAGCGTCATCCCGCATCCCCCTCTCTTTTACTCTAGTTGTAGAGCATCTGCTCAGCCAGCCCTCCGGTAGTTCTGGATGGTGTCCATTCTGTTCTCTAGTTGTAGTTCCAAAATTGTTGTGGTAGGCAACCATCAGGCGTCCGCCCTATCGAATGCTCTCTTTTTGGTTAATCCTCACCTGAGGATGTTTTCCCATTGATGTTTAGGGAGTGGAAGGAGGGGAAGAGACAGAGAGAGAAACATCTACGTGAGAGACACGTCGATTGGTCCTCCCTCACCCGCCCCGACAAGGGCCAGGGATCAAGCCTGCAACCGAGGTACGTGCCCTAGACCAGCGGTCGCCAGCGGGTGGTCCGTGGGCCGCTGGTGGTCCGTGAGGTCGGAAAGGTTGGCGACCGCTGCCCTGGACCAGAATCGAGCCCCTCAGTCCGTAAGCTGATGCTCTACCCTCTGAGCCAGCGAGGGCCTGTGTGCTCTCAACTTGCAGACCAGGCCTGAGCCCCAGGCTCCCTCATCAGCCGGGCCCAGTGTTTGTCTATCCACCAGCCGAGGCCTCTGCTGCCAGGGACCAGGGACCAGGGACCAGGGACCAGGGACGTGAAGACGGGTCCTTCCCACCAGGGGATACGGTCCCCCTGGGAGGCCACGTTAACACAAGGGACATGGTCCTAGCTCAGCCCAAGACGCGTGTCGCTGGGCGAGGTGAGGAGATGCTCAGTAATGCTCTCCAGCCACATCCTCCATGCGGATAGGACAGCTGGGAAGAGCAGGCCGCACAGACAATAGGAACACGAAGTCGACTTTTGAGTACCCTCCTATATAAAAGGCTAATATGCAAATCGACCAAACAGCACAATGACCGGTCGCTATGACGCACACTGACCACCAGGGGGCAAGTGCTCAACGCAGGAGGAGTGCCGCTCAGCCAGAAGCCAGGCTCACGGCTGGCGAGCGCAGCACTAAGGACATCCGACTGCCAGCTTAGGGCTCTCGGACTGGGAGAGGGCGCAGGCCGGGCTGAGGGTTCCCCCCACACACACCCCTCCCCCCGCCTGAGGGCACGGATTTTATGCACCAGGCCTCTAGTTTATTATATTGTCTTTAATATTAGTTCATTAATTAACATTGTGTGAGCTTATATGTGATTTCATTTTTAATTATGGCTGTATTTAACAGCCAGCTCAGTGAGATGGGTTAAGTTGGATCCCCCCCAAATCCACATGCTGAAGTCCCAATTCCTCGGAATGCGGCTGTTTTTGGAGCAGGAGTGGTTAACGAGGTGATAACCGTTAAATGAGATCATATGGGTGGGCCCTGATACAGTCTTAACTGGTGTCCTGATAAGAGGAGATCAGGACAGACACCCCGGCAGGGACAGCCCCGGGAGGACAGGGTGCAACCGAGGAGAGGCCACCGGAGGGACAGCCCAGCCGACACCTTCCTGGACTCGGGCCCCGGGTGTGGGAGAGAGAATCGCCCGGCTGTGGTGGTTTGTCAGGGCCGCCCAGAGGCTAATCCACTCCCCAAACTCCTGGCACAAATCCTCTGCTCTCCAGCGGGCCTGCTGGCTCCAGCCGCCCTGGCCGACCACCTACTGCCTCCCGTCTCCCTGACCTGACCGTGACCCCTTCAAGAGCAAGGCCAAGCCTCAACTTGAAGTCATCAAACGCTTTTGTTGGAAAGGGCCAGATAGAAAATACTGTAGCCTGGCTGGTGTGGCTCAGGGGTTGAGCGTCGGTCAACCTATCAGCCAGGAGGTCCTGGTTGGATTCCCGGTCAGGGCACAGGCCCGGGTTGCGGGCTCGATCCCCAGTGTGGGGCGTGCAGGAGGCAGCCGACCCATGATTCTCTCTCATCATGGATGTCTCTCTCTCTCTCCCTTCCTCTCTGAAATCAATAAAAATATATATTTTAAAAAATAAAATACTGCAGCTCCAGGTAGAAATCTGGTCCCAGTTGCGCCATTTGATTCTGCCACTGCAGCGCCAGGACAGGTGGCGTGGCGAGTGCCGATGGAACTATTGCGGGTGCCATGGAAAAAACACCAACAGGCCCGAAACGGAGTCGCCCGTGCTAAGCCTCCCTGGGCCTCCCCCTGCCCCTGAGCCTCCCCCTGCCCCTGGGCCTCCCCCCTGCCCCTGGGCCTCCCCCCTGCCCCTGAGCCTCCCCCCTGTCCCTGGGCCTCCCCCTGCCCCTGAGCCTCCCCCCTTCCCCTGGGCCCCACCCCTGCCCCTGGGCCTCCCCCCTGCCCCTGGGCCCCACCCCTGCCCCTGAGCCTCCCCCCTGCCCCTGAGCTCCCCGCTGCCCCTGGGCCCCACCCCTGCCCCCGGGCCTCCCCCTGCCCCCGAGCCTCCCCCCTGCCCCTGAGCCTCCCCCTGCCCCTGAGCCTCCCCCCTGCCCCTGAGCCTCCCCCTGCCCCTGGGCCCCTGGGCCCCCCCTGCCCCTGGGCCTCCCCCTGCCCCTGGGCCCCACCCCTGCCCCTGAAGCCCCCCTTGCCCCTGGGCCCCACCCCTGCCCCTGGGCCTCCCCCCTGCCCCTGAGCCTCCCCCAGGAGTGGGATTAGACCGGCCTGGAGCTTCCTGGGGGAGCTGGGGCGGCGGCTGCCTGCTAAGACACCCCCCCCCACCCCCCCCTGCCGCCCTGGGGAAGGTGGCTGTGCCCCAACAGCCCCCTCCAGCGTCCTTGCCCGCGCCGCTCCCCCCCCCCCCCCCCCCCGCACAGAAGCCCTTCCTCTCCCGCAGCTCCTGGGGGCTCCTTCCCCTGCCCAGAAGGGTGCCGCCGCCTCATGAATCATCCAATCAAGCCCATTAGATCCGCAAATGGACTCAGTGGAATTGTTTAAACGGCTGAAATGAGGACTTTATGTAATTTCCATGTGTCACAAAATATAATTAGTCTCCTGCTCTGTTCTAAACATCCTCAGCGCGGAGCCTGCACAAACACAGGCTGTGGCCAGGCCTGACCCAGGACCAGCTTCCTGACCAGCTTCCCCCCCTCCGCCAGCCCTTCCCCCCCATCCCCCCACCCCGCTCAGAGGGAGGGCTGGGTAAGGTTGGACCCGGGCATGCTTAGATCCAGAAAACCAAGTCCCCAGGGCCCCTTTCTTGTAGACCCGCTCTCCGCTTGCCACACGCGTGGCCTCACTCTCCAGACAGGTCTGCCTCCTGGCAGCCCAAGCCCCAGACCCGGCTCCCCGAACTCCAGGGCAGGGGAGAACACAGCCCCTCCCACCTCCCGGACCCCAACGCCAGTCCTCGGCGGGCAGGGCCAGGTCCTCGGCGGGCAGGGCGCTGGAGGGGGCTGCTGGGGCACAGCCACCTTCCCCAGGAGTGGAGTCTGCGTGGAGTCTGGGGCCCAGCGCTGTGCCGGGGGACGGTGATGGTGGGAACAGGGTGGACGGTGCCCTCCGGACCTGACGCCGGCTCCTCGCTCCTCCCCCGTCTCTGCAGAGCCCTTTAGGGTCACAGGAGCCTCTCCAACCCCCAGAACCGATCACCTCCCAGGGCTGCTCTCCGGTTGATTTTTACCCCCTTCGCTCACATTACATTACCTTCCATCCTATTCCCTGAAGTTCCTGGGACCCCAGGGCCCGTGTTCCTAGTCATGTTTTATGTGTGACTGTGAGCTCCACGCGTGGGGTCACATGTGGCCAGACTGTGCCAGGGGTTCCTAGTCCAGAAAGACGAGCACCCTTGTCCTCTCCCCGGCCAGTGGGATTGTTTCTTAGCCCCCATTCCACTGCGGGGGGCAGGAGGGACTGCGCCCAGACTTTATGCAGGTTCGGGGCCCAACTCCTCCCCTCTTGCAGGCTGACCCCTCTCCGAATCCAGGGGGGTGCTGGGTCATCCTTGGGTTTTCCTCAGGGACTGCTGCTCGCTCAGCCTCCAGGGGCACCACCTGTTCCCATCTTTTCTCGGGAAGCCATCACTCATTTAACGCACCGCTGGTGGGCGTCTGAACGGAGTGGCCATGCAGTCCGCCATCCGGCAGGAGCCGCTCTGGCCAAGCCCAGGTGGCCGTGAGTGAACCTATGAGCACAGCAGGCTCAGCCCTCTCATCGCAGCCTTCTCATGTGAAGGACACCTCCCCCCCATCCCCCCACCCCCCACCCCGGAATGACGAGGACACACCGCGGATCAGCGTCCTGACACCCGGAATGCGCCAGCAGGGGAGCCCTCTGCAGCGTGGGTGGGGCCCTGTCAGAGTCTCCGGTGTGAACAGGCCCCGCCACGCACCCAGCTGCCCCAGCCGCAGCCGCTCACTGACCAGGGCTGGGCATCTTGCTGCAGGTTAAGCCATCTGCAGGGTCTCGGGACTGGCACAGGCAGGGCTGCCGATCCTCCCCGCCACGCAGAGGCAGCTCCCGCCTGGGTGTTCGCACTGAGTTCCAGCCAGAGCCGGGCCTGGTCACCCAACCGGAAGCCGCGTTCATAGGCAGTGAAACATGCCTCTTAACGGCAGGAACAGCGCCTCCAGGTAACGGAGTAGAGCTGCCTTCCCCCGAGTGGGGCCCGCGCCTGGTTGTCTAAAAAGCCACAGGCATTCCAGGGCAGGCCAGGGGCCCAGAACCGTGGCTGCAAGTCCAGGAGGATCCACACCAGCCACCGCGAGTGTCTGAAACTAACTGGGATGAACTTGTGACCATTGCCTGCTCCCTGGCAATGAGTGACTGGTTTCTCCCCAGGATGGAGCCAGCAGGTCTGGGGAGAACGAGCCTGCACCTCTCCAATGCCTGAGGCAATTCAGACTGGGCTGCCACCAGCTGATGCAGCCCTCTAAGGTGTGGTCTAGAGCGCACACGGGAGCCGGCACAGGCGGATGGCAAGAGGGGACGTGACCGTGGACCCCTGGGAGGCTGTCCTGCTGGCTGAGGGCCCTGGAGCATGGCTGGCCTGACATCCCGATGGTCGTCACTGACCTGGCATCACACAAGGACATCTCTCTGCCAGGTTCCTCCCCTGACAGGGAACAGGCCAGTCCCTAGCCCCACCTCCAGGAAACAAGGTCACCCCCATGCCTCTAACACTCCCATCAGCTTAGAGCAGCTTGTTTTAACTCATTCCACATGCGTGTGGTTACGTATTTTTAAGAGAATTCCAAATGCTTCAGAGTAAAATTGGTTTCCCTTTAAACCAATTATTAGTGGGACCCTCAGACCCCGAGGTCTGCCATGGCCCCTCTCGTGCGGACAGTCACGGCCAAGCGTTTATTTTTGTGTAACACACATGAGGAGACAGAATCTGATGAACTTCAGTAAACAATAACTTAAAAGGGGCACACGTTACATAAGTTTATTAAGTGGATTTACACAATAAGTGGTGAAAACGAACAATGGTACAGGCCCGTGGCCAACTGACCCCCCCACGTTAACAACTGGGCCAAAGGACTGATGGACGCCTGCTGGTTGGTACTTGCTTCTCAAACAAACCATCTTTGGAAAAACCAGTTTGGGAAAGCCGACTTCAGCCCTGGTTTTACCACTTCATTGGAGCACCGTCTTAGTCAATCAGCGTCCAAGGGCAATTTGAAAGTCAATTTAGGCCTATCCTAGCCCCCAGCTGTAAGCCCTCAAGGGTCACCCATATTCACTGAAGTTGAGGAAATGCAGCTGGAGGTTTGAGAAGTGAAGCTCGCCAACCACCACACCCCCAGCCAGGTGCCCGGCAGTCAGCACCGACCACCCTGCAGGGCCCAGTGATTGAAGACAGAAGTCCCCTCCCCTCTATCTCTACCCCCACGAAACAGCCTGGGCTCAGAATACAAAACGCAACCCAGCTCCTCCGCGGCAGCAGCTGGCTCAGGCTCAGGTAGGCACCGGACTGAACTTAAAGTTGATGAAAAGGAACCTCCCTTCATTAAAGAGAGTAAAACAGAGAAACCTGCTCAGATGACAGTTCACTCCTCAGGGTCACCTGGTGATGAGTGGCTCCCGCAGGGCTCAACAGAAGGCTTTGCATTTGGTGTGCCAGCTCCTCAAGCCAGGCTAGAGGGCCTGGATGCAGGCAGGACAAGCTTTGCTTATGGGTGGGTAAAGTGCCAATATTATGTACAAATAAGTAAACTTTACAATCTGCCTGGAAGCAGCGAGGCTGACAGCTTCCCGTGGCCGCGTGGTTGGAACTGAATGCTTAACCTGCGGACCAGACTGCCAGTGTCCCCGCGGAGCTGCTAGGAGCCACCATGAGGTCCCGGCCGCCTGCCTGCTGGTCAGACATGGACAGGAGCTTCCAGAGGCTCCGAGGAGCTTTGCCGAGTTCCCCTCTAGCTGAGACCATGAACATGTGGGCTCATGCTGGGGCAGCTACAGTTTCAAAGATGTCACTAATGAATGTTAATGCTGCAGCTAGTTGATAAGACTTAAGTCAACTAATTTTTTTTTGTTTTTTTGAAAAGGGGAAAAAAATACATATCAACAAGTGGAAAGCGGACCCTCAGAAGTCAGCGTCCAGGGTGAAGGAGTTCTCCGTCGGGCTGGACATCACGCCCATCCTCTGGTACTCGCCCACCCGCTTCTCGAAGAAGTTGGTCTTCCCTTCCAGGGAGATGTTCTCCATGAAGTCAAACGGGTTTTCCACTCGGAAAACCTGAAAGGGCACAGGACGTAAATACGGAGCGCGCAGGAACCCGAGGGCTGAACACTCTCACCAGCTGCAGGGGCTAAGGTCAGGGCACCTGCCCAGGTTGTGGGCTCAATCCCCAGTGTGGGGCGTGCAGGAGGCAGCCAACCAATGGTTCTCTATCATTGATGTTTCTCTCTCTCTCTCCCTTCCTCTCTGACATCAATAAAAAATATACACTGAGTGACCAGATTATTATGATCTCTGAATGCATAATAATCTGGCCACTCAGTGTATATATATTAGAGGCCCAGTGCATGAATTCGGGCATGGGTGGGGTCCGGCCAGCCTGGCCTGGGGGAGGGGACATGGGCAGTTGGTGGGCCTGCCTGCTGGTTGAACTCCTGGTTGAGGGGACAATTTGCATATTAGCCTTGTATTATATAGGATATACACTGAGTGGCCAGATTATTATGCATTCAGAGATAATAATCTGGCCACTCAGTGTATATTAAAAAGACACACACACACACACACACACACTGTACCTTGCTGAAACCCAGCTCCAGCAGGAGCCTGTCGGCCACGAACTCGATGTAGCGCTTCATCAGGGCGCAGTTCATCCCGATGAGCTTCACTGGCAAGGCCTCGGTGAGGAACTCCTAGGGCCAGAGCACAGCTGCTCGGTGAGCCGGAGGCCCGGAGACGACCGGGCCGGCAGGGACCCACCCTGCCGCCCCCCACGCCGCCCGCGCCCCCGCCCACCTGCTCGATCCGAACGGCGTTGGTGATAATCTCGTTCACCCTCTGCTCCGAAGGCTTGTGCAGCAGGTGCTTGAACATCAGGCAGGCGAAGTCACAGTGCAAGCCCTAGGGGAAAAGGTCGGAGGTCACTATGGAACCAGAAGACGTCCATCGCTAACATGCAATATCCCCAACGGCTCATGCTCATCCTCTCTGCACACTCCTCCCCCACCCTGCTCGGCCGCCTGCAGCACTGAGCGGCTGAAAGGAAAGAGTTCAACAGCCGCTGCCCGCTCCCCCCTCCAACAGGCTCAGCCCCTCCCGAGGCTCCCAGTGCTGCCGCCTAGGCACCGACAGCAGGCCCGGTCCTCGGCTGTGTGTGAACTTCCGCTCAGCACCCTTCTTTCTAGAACCCGCACCCAATCGCGTGTGGTCACGTGGAGGCTGCTCCCGACAGGAAAGGCAGAACTCTGACTCGAACGTGCAGGACACGCAAAGCAATTTCAAGTGAGTCACCTCTGCACGTGTCAGTGCCGATTTCCAAGGTGCTGACTGGCCTAAACTGGAACCGCTGGCACCTCCGCTCCCCTCTGCAGCTAATCCCGGCACTTAGAGACACGCTGGACCAGAATGGGTTCTGGTTCCACCAAGATGCTCCCCAACTCTGCATTCCAGCAGCAGAGAACACCAGGAAATGACATTCCTTTAGAAACCGTCCTCCACAGGGAAGTGCCTGTGTGTGTGTGTGCGCTGATATACCGAGAGTACGACGGAAGTCATCTCAGGGTATTAGTTAACGTATTTCATCCCCTGACAGGTGTGTATGTGGCTGAATTTCACACGTGACGTGTGGCTGTAAGGACACCCGGTATCTAGGGTCCCTTCGGTGCCCACGCCTGAGAACGGGTGTCGGGGTGCAGATGAGCTGCTGCTTGAACTAGACTCACCTCATCTCTGCTAATGAGCTCGTTGGAGAACGTGAGGCCAGGCATCAGGCCTCGCTTCTTGAGCCAGAAGATGGACGCGAAGGACCCGGAGAAGAAGATTCCCTCCACGGCGGCGAACGCCACGACGCGCTCTCCTGTTGAGTGTGAACACCACCGGGTCCCTGTGAGCGAGCGCTCATGTGGGCAGGAAGGGCCGCAGGCGAGGGGCGAGGGGCGAGGGCCGCGGCCCCTTACCGTAGGTGGCCTCCTTGTCCCCGATCCAGCGCAGGGCCCAGTCCGCCTTCTTCTTGACGCAGGGCATCGTCTCAATGGCGTTGAAGAGGAACTCCCTGGAGGCACAAGGAGGTCAGCAGCCCCGCCGAGGCCTGGCCACACGCGAGGTCAGAGCACCAGGACCCCAGGCCACACTTACAGATTGGCTTTCCCCTTCACTGTGCTTTTTAAAATCTCACATTAAAGAGGCTTGGTTTGTGCTAATATAAATGTAGGGTTTTTAAAAATATATATATTTTTATTGACTTTTTCACAGAAAAAGAGAGGTATAGAGAGTTAGAAACATCGATCAGCTGCCTCCTGCACACCCCCTACTGGGGTAGGGGATGTGCCCGCAACCCAGGTATATGCCCTTGGCTGGAATCGAACCTGGGACCCTTCAGTCCGCAGGCCGACGCTTCATCCACAGAGCCAAACCGGTTAAGGCTAAACATAGGTATTGATTACTTTATATTGACCCCCAAGATCTACTAACACTAAAGCTTAGTCCATTGACCCAAGAGCACTTACTGGCTCAATTCCTACTTGGAACGTGAGCCCTCCTGTCCAGGGGTCCAGGCCACACACACCACCCACCGCCCACCAGTCACGCAGGCACATTGGTCACGTAGCCGTCCGTTTTCAGAAAGAGACCACACTCACGGGACATTCATTACAGCATACTGTCACAACACTTCTGCTCACTATTAGTTACTGTTGTCACCCTCTCCCTGTGCCTAATTTACAGGTTGCATTTTATCACAGGCATGCAACATAGGGGAAAAACATAGTGGAAAAATCATAGTGTCGTTTCTTGGAACGTGTTCCTGTGGATGGGGGCTAGGGGTTGAGGGGGGACTGCTGTACCATGTCATTCCTCACTTGTACTTCTAGGTGTTATTTCCTGTATGTGACTAGAGGCCCCGTGCAGATTTGTGAATGGGTTCCCTCGGCCTGGCCAGCGATTGGGGTCTATCGGGCTGTCTCCTCCAGTCCCAATGGGGGCCAGCCAGCCAGGGAGAGAGGGACCGCAGGAGGGCTCCAGGGCGTGTCCAGGCCCTCTGGTCCAGTCCCCATCAGCCGGACCCCAGCAGCAACCTAACCTACTGATTGGAGCGTCTGCCCCCTGATGGCCAGTGTGCACCGTAGCAACTGGTCGGTTGGACACTTAGCATATTATACTTTTACTAGAGGCCCGGTGCACGAAAATGTGTGCACTGAGGGGGGGTGGGGCGTCCCTCAGCCCGACCTGCGCCCTCTTGCAGTCCAGGAGGCCCCTCGGGGGATGTCCGAGGAGCTCCCCATGGGGAGCGGGCCTAAGCCATCAGTCGGACATCCTTAGTGCTGCCGAGGAGGCACGAGAGGCTCCAGCCACCACTGCTGCGCTCGCAGCCATGAGCCCGGCTTCTGGCTGAGCGGAGCTCTCCCTGTGGGAGCGCACTGACCACCAGGGAGCAGCTCCTGCATTGAGTGTCTGCCCCCTGGTGGTCAGTGCGCATCATAGCGCATCATTCAGCCATTAGGGTCAATGTGCCTATTACCCTTTTATTATATAGGATTACATAGGATTACTAGCTCTTGTTAATCCTCACCCAAGGATATTTTTTTCCCATTGATTTTTAGAGGGAGTGGAAGAGAGGGGGAGAGACACACTGAAGTGAGAGACACCTCCCCCCTCATGGGATCGAACCGGCAACCAAGGTACGTGCCCTTGGCCAGAATCGAACCCTCGACCCTTCAGTACGACACCGGCTAGTGGGCAGATTACTAGTTCTTTAGAAGACAAGCTGCATTCCACGCTGTATCCCCCGCCCTCTCCGCCCTGCCCCCGCCTCACACTGTAGCTAAGATTTAGGTTTTACTTCATCACTTGGAGCCTAGAGGACTGTCCTCCCACCCTGAGGTGGGGCAGCCTCCCAGCTGTGCTTGAGTGACTGGCTGATCCGGTGGATTCAGGCTTTCCCCTCAAAGGAGGGGTGGTCCAGGAACTTCCTGAACTCAGTCACATGAGTCACTTTCTGCCCCTACGTGAACGGAGGCATAACTCGGCGTGTAAGCCCTCAGCACGCTGGCACAAGCCCCGCACCCACCTCTCCTGCGGGTCCTTGATGTAGGTGTCGATGAGCAGGCTGTACATCTCCGAGTGGATGTTCTCCATGGCGATCTGGAAGCCGTAGAAGCAGCGGGCCTCCGTGATCTGAACTTCCTGGCTAAACCGCTCCACCTGGTGGCGAACACAGGAAACAGCTGGGAGAACCACCCGCCAGTTTGGTCAGTCAGCGGGCGCCGGCTGCACCAGCTGCCTCTCCGGCGCCGTGTCTGGGTCTGCTTCTCTGTGGAGCTCCTCCGTGTCCTGTGACAAGGCTGGGCACGCCGGGCCGCCTGCTCGGTTTACAGGCCGGGAGACAGAGGGCCCCCGTTTGTCCCTGAACACCTGGCGAGAACCTGTTACCGCCTGGCATGGTCTGAGCTTCTCCCGCCAGGGGGATACTCCCCGAGGAAGGAGTAGCTGCGGAGTGGGTGATGGGTCAGGAGACGCCACGTAAATCTGGCCTCCAGACATCTAGACATGCGGAATGGTGACACCGAGGAGACGAGGGGGAGGGGATGTCTTCTCCCTGGTGTTGGAGGGGGTGCCAGCCGCCGGCGGCCGGTGGGGGGGGCCACTCACCAGGTTCTCATTGACGATGCCGTCGCTCGCGGCGAAGAAGGCCAGCACGTGGGAGATGAAGTACCGCTCCTCGGCCTTCAGGGCCTCCCAGTGCTGCAGGTCCTTGGAGAGGTCCACCTGGCGCCGGGGTCACGGGGGTCAGGCACAGGGCTCCCAGCCCCCGGAATTCCCCACCTTCCTGCCCCCCTCGGGTCCTACACCCCTGGGGGGGTGTCCGCCCAGAGCTGGGGGCGCCCCGGGCCCGCTACCTCCTCAGCCGTCCAGAAGGAGGCCTCGGCCTTCTTGTACATCTGCCAGATGTCGTGGTACTCGATGGGGAAGACCACGAAGCGGCGGGGGTTCTCCCGCAGCAGCGGCTCCTCCTGCGCGCCGGGGGCGGGGACCTGGGCTTTCTGTCGGGGGGAGGAACGATGGCCCAGGGCCCGGCGGACCCCATGAAACCGCCCCCCCCCCCAGGCCGGTCCAAAGTCGGCAATTTCGGTCGGGGTGCGCGGTCCGCACAGGGAGCCCCCGCGAGGCCGGCGGGAGCGGGAGGGGGACTCGGCGGATGGGGCGAAGGCTCACTTGGCGGGAAAGGCGGGGGCGGGGCGGGGACAATGAGGACGGCCTCGGGCGCCCCCTACCGCCCGCCGCCCCCAGTCCCCGCCCGGCCCCGCTCACCGGCTCGGCCGGCTCCTGGAGGATCCTCCGCGCGGTCCTGCTGGCCAGCACGCGGGCGCCGCTGAGGCTCGGGGGCTGCGGGAGACGCGCGGTGAGGACCGGGACCAGGACCAGGACCAGGACCAGCCCCGGCCCCGGCCCCCGGCCCCCCCGGCCCCCGGCCCCGCCCGCTCACCGTGTTCTCCTTGTCCGCCAGGCTGAGCCCCTTCAGGGGCGAGAGCTTCAGCTGCAGCGGGTCGGCGAGCGGGGCGAGCGGGCGGCGCGGGGCGAGCATGGTGCGGCGGCGCGGGGCGCACAGGTGAGGCGGCCGCGGCTCGGGGTGCTCCCGCCGGCCCGGCCCGCTTTAAAGCCCGCGGCTGCCCCCTGGGCGGGGCCGCCTCCCATTGGCTGTGCGGGGCCGCCTCCCATTGGCTGTGCGGGAGCTCAGGCCGCGCCTGCCAATGAGGCGGCGGCGACGCCGGCGAAGCGCGCGTTTTGGCGAACGGCTCCGGGTGGGGGTGCCGGCTCCGGGTGGGGGTGCCGGCTCCGGGTGGGGGTGCCGGCTCCGGGTGGGGGTGCCGGCTCCGGGTGGGGGTGCCGGCCCCGGAGGTCCGCCCACGTGCGGGTGCCCACCGCCGGCTCCCGCCCGGCCGCTGCTGCGTCTCTCGGAGGCGCTCAGATGACCGGGATTGTTTTTTAAATGTGCTTTTTAAGTTGATGTTAGAGGAAAGGGGAGAGAGGAACATTAATGAGAGAGAAGCGACCAAGTGAGAGAAGCGTCCATCGGCTGCCCCCCCACGCGCCCCAGTGCCCTGGCCGGGAACCGGACTGCTGTGGGCCCTGGCCGGGAACCGAACCTGCAGTGTGGGTACTGTCCTGGCCGGGAACCGGACCCCAGTGTGGGTACTGCCCTGGCCGGGAACCGGACCCGAGTGTGGGTACTGCCCTGGCGGGAACCGGACCCCAGTGTGGGTACTGTCCTGGGGGGAACCGGACCCGAGTGTGGGTACTGCCCTGGCGGGAACCGGACCCGAGTGTGGGTACTGCCCTGGCGGGAACCGGACCTGCAGTGTGGGTACTGCCCTGGCGGGAACCGGACCCGAGTGTGGGTACTGCCCTGGCGGGAACCGGACCCGCAGTGTGGGTACTGTCCTGGCGGGAACCGGACCCGAGTGTGGGTACTGCCCTGGCGGGAACCGGACCTGCAGTGTGGGTACTGCCCTGGCCGGGAACCGGACCCGCAGTGTGGGTACTGTCCTGGCGGGAACCGGACCCGCAGTGTGGGTGCTGCCCTGGCGGGAACCGGACCCGCAGTGTGGGTGCTGCCCTGGCGGGAACCGGACCCGAGTGTGGGTACTGCCCTGGCAGGAACCGAACCTGCAGTGTGGGTACTGCCCTGGGGGGAACCGGACCCGCAGTGTGGGTACTGTCCTGGCGGGAACCGGACCCGAGCGTGGGTACTGCCCTGGCCGGGAACCGGACCCGCAGCCTCCTCGTGCAGGGACTACACTCCAACCAACGGGGCCGCCGGCCGGGCCGGGCCGGGCCGGGCCGAGGAATGGGGAGTAGAGCCGATGCCGCGTTAGAACGCGGTCCCGTGTGCGCCTTCACGCTCGGCCCCGGATTGTGGCTGCTGTCAGGCCACCGCCCGGGTCCACACGGCTGAGAAATGGCGAACGGGAGGAAGCCCTGGGAGGCTGAAACGTGGCAAACGGGCGGGAAGCCCTGGAAGCCCCGAGGCCGGCGGGGGAGCCAGCTCACGGGCTGCTTCCTGGGTTCGGAGCCGCCGGGAGCTGTCGAGACAGGAACTGGCGCGTTTTGGCGCCTCCGCAGCCGCATGTTTTGATTTGAACGGGCTCAGCCCCGCACCGGGAGGGCGGGCTGCAGCTCCACCCCGCGCCCGGGGCCATCGGGTCCGCCTGACAGCCGGCAGGGCTGTGGCTCCGTCTTCAGTCCAGGAAGCCCTGCCCCCCCCACCCCCGGCCCCCCCCCCCCCTCCCGGGCTGCTTCCGGAATGGGTTCGGAGCCCGCACAAACGGCAAAGGGAGCTGCCACGAGGAACTGGAGGTCGTTTTGGCGCCTCCGCCCCCCCCCCCCTCCTTCCCTCTCCGGGCTCCCCTTCCCTCCGGAGGGAGGGGCTCCCCCTCCCCCCCCCCCGGGGCCCCCCTCCTCCCCCCCCTCCCCCCCCCCCTTCCCCCCCCCCGCTGTCACCCCCCCCCCCCCCCCCCCCCTTCCCCCCCCTCCCCCCCCCCCCCCCCAGACCCCCCTCCCCCCTTCCCTCCCCCCCTTCCCTCCCCCCCCCCTCCCCCCCCCCCCCCCCCCCCCCCCCCCCCCCCCCCTCCCCCCCTTCCCTCCCCACCTTCCCTCCCCCCCCACCCCTCTCCCCCCCCCCCCAACCCCCCCCTCCTCCCCCCCCCCCCCCCCCCCCTCCCCCCCCCCCCCCCCCCCTTCCCGCCCCCGCTCTCCCCCTCCTCCCCCCCCCCCCCTCCCCCCCCCCCCCCCCCTCCCCCCCTTCCCTCCCCACCTTCCTTCCCTCCCCCGCCCTCCTCCTCCTCCCCCCCTCCTCCCCCCCCCCCCCCCCTCCCCCCCCTCCCCCCCCTTCCCTCCCCCCCCTCCCCCCCCTCCTCCCCCCCCCTCCTCCCCCCCCCCCCTCCCCCCTCCCCTCCCCCCCCCCCCCCCCCCCTCCTCCTCCTCCTCCCCCCCCCCCCCTCCCCCCCCCCCCCCCCTCCCCCCCCCTTCCCTCCCCCACCTTCCCCCTCCTCCCCCTCCCCTCCCCCCCCTTCCCTCCCCACCTTCCCTCCCCCGCTCTCCTCCGCCGCGCGCGCCGCACGGTCGCTGGGACCGCCCCGTCCTCCCACCTACGTCCTCGGCCGCGGGGCAGCGGGCGCGCCCTGGGGAGACGCCGGGCCAGGCTACGGGTGCGCAGAGCCCCATCTCTGACCGGGGCACAGAGGGGAGGGCCCGGCCCGGCCCCGGGGAGGACGCCGGCAGCCGCAGGCTCTCCCCTTTCGGATTAGGCGCGCGCCGCGGTGCCAGCTCTCCGGGGCGGGGATCGCCTCCGCGGCCCCGCGATTGGCCCGCGGGGCCCGCCCCAGCTCCCGACAGGCTTCACCCGTGAGCGGGCCGGGCGGACCCCACTTCCGGTGCCCGCGTGGCTCTGGCCGCGCCCCCAGTGGCGCGCTCTCTCCTCCGGTGCTGCGGAGGGTCTCCCGGGTCCGTCCGTCCGTGCCACCCGCCCGCGCTCGGGACGTCACTGTCCCGGTAACGCCAACGACGCAACCCGCAGCCACTGCGCCCCCGGGCCGACCCCGGCGTCGGGTCGGTGTCAGCTCCGTTCCCGAGGAGCGGAAGCTAAGGCCTGGGCGGCACGGACAGCCCAAGGTCACCCAGCTCCTTCCACTGCGCGGCGGGAACACTTCTCCCGGCTTCTTATTAAGAAGGTTCTCAGCCGGATGGGTGGGTGGTGGGTGGTGGGTGGATGGATGGTGGGTGGATGGTGGGTGGATGGTGGATGGATGGATGGTGGGTGGATGGATGGTGGGTGGATGGTGGTGGATGGTGGGTGGTGGTGGGTGGGTGGATGGATGGATGGATGGATGGTGGGTGGATGGATGGATGGATGGATGGTGGGTGGATGGGATGGATGGATGGATGGTGGGTGGATGGATGGATGGATGGATGGATGGATGGATGGATGGATGGATGGTGGATGGATGGATGGATGGATGGATGGGTGGATGGATGGATGGTGGGTGGGTGGATGGATGGTGAGTGGGTGGATGGATGGATGGATGGATGGATGGTGGATGGATGGATGGATGGATGGATGGTGGGTGGGTGGATGGATGGTGGATGGATGGATGGTGGATGGATGAATGATGGATGGATGGTGGGTGGATGGATGGATGGTGGATGGATGGTGGGTGGGTGGATGGATGGATGGATGGTGGGTGGATGGTGGGTGGGTGGATGGATGGTGGATGGATGGATGGTGGGTGGATGGATGGATGGATGGATGGTGGGTGGGTGGATGGATGGATGGTGGGTGGATGGATGGATGGATGGTGGGTGGATGGATAGATAGATAGGTAGATATTAGGTAAGGTTCTCAGCCAGATAGATAGATAGATAAATAGATAAAATGGAATGTTCTCAGCAAATAGAAAAATGGAAGATTCTACAGTACTCACCCAGCGCCTAGGGTTCTGCAGTCCTATCTATCCATTTTGCGGAATCTGCTTGGGCCCCTCCGCGGGTGTGAGGCCCTTTCCTGGGTCCTTTGAAAGTGAGTTGCAGAGAAGACCCCTAACCCCTAGAATAGATGCCTCGTCTGGTAGCTCCGAAAAATAAAGACCTTCTCCAACAGCCACAACACCGAGTCCAGGCCTGAGAGGGCTCCCTGATTCTCCGATACCGCCCAGCACCCAGTCCTCACTCAACTTTCCCCAGGCCTTCCAGATATGTCTTTTTCGGTAGTTCATCCTTTTTTTAAATTCTTACTCAAGGATACGTTTTTGCTTTTAGAGAGAGAAGAGACTGATCGGTTGCCTCCGTATGCCCCCTGACTGGGGATCAAAACCTCAACCTGAGTATGTGCCCTGACCAGGAATGGGACCCACACCTTTTGGAGGATAGGATGAAGTTCCAACCCACTGAGCCACCCGGCCAGTGCAAAGTTGGTTCGTTTTTGATGCAGGGCCCAATGAAGTGCATGCATTACATTTGGTTATTGTATTTTTTTTTTTTTTAGTCTCTTTTCATTGGAACAGCTCCTCCACTTCCCCCCTCCCCCCGTGATATTCAGAGCAATTTTCCTGTAAATGTCCCACATTCCCCACATTGTAAATTTGCCGGATTGTAACTTCATGTGACAATTTAACTTGTTTTACTGTAAACTGGAAGTTAGACCTGAAGGCTTTTTTAGATGTAGCTTGCTTTTTTGCTGTGGTCAAGTATACATCCATTTTCAGTGGTCAAGTATACATGGTCAAGTATACATCCATTTTCAGGTGTGCAATTCAGTGGCATTAAGTACATTCACAACATTTGCAACCATCACCGCCGTCCATCTCTTGAACCTTTTTACCATCCCAAACTGAACCTGTCCTCAACACTCGTTCTCCACGACTCTGTCCCATCAGCCTCTCACAACCGCCATCATTCATTCCCCTTTCTGCCTCGCAATCTGACTGTTCCGAGTGCCGCATAGTGGAACCTTACAAAGTCTGTGCCTCTGTGCCTAGCTTACTTCCTGTAGCACAATGGTTTCAGGGTGCACGCGTGTGGCATGTATCAGCAGAATCTCATTCCTCTTTAAGGCTGAGTAATACCCCATTGCGTGCCTTTGCCACATGTCGTTTATGAGGCCGAAATGAGGTCCATTTGTTTCCCAGCCAGAAGGAAGCAAGGCCGGCCCCCCTCAAAACTGGGAGCCCGTCCCTGTGTGGCCCTGGGCACCTGCTTCCTCTCCCTGACCTTGACACTTCCCTTTCCGACCTACAGGATGCCTGGGACCCCCACGGAGGAAGATGTGTTCGAGGGGAGCAGGCAGAGGGAACACTTTCTCCCAGGCGTGACTTGTCAGCTGTGGAATTTCAAAAGCGAAGCAGTGGGCTCTGGGGAGTCAGGCCAGCCTCCCCCTGCCAACCCCCAAAACCTGCCAAGGGACCTTCCCCTCATACAACTCCTCCTGCGGAAAAACCCCCCCCCCCCCCCCCCCCCCCCCCCCCTGCTACACACACCTCAGCTTCGCCCAGGACCTATCCCTGTTCCTCCCGGAGAGGGTGGGCAGGAACACAGGTTCAGAGTTTCAGCCACCGAGGGGCCTGGACCAGCAGCCCTGGCTGCAGGGCTGGAATCGGCTAGAATCAGGGGGTTTCTTTTTGCTCAAGTGGCCCCTAACGCGATATGAAAAGCAGTGTGCCCCTTTGCACCCGTTGAAATGGGCGTTTAAACCTTTTCACCTCGATGAAGTAACTGCAGGTGATGTAATTTCCACCAAGGTGCAAATGTCAGCTTTTTTCTCCTTTTTTTAATCCTCAGCCAAGGATATTTTTCCATTGATCTGCTGAGAGTTGAAAAGAGGGAAAGTCAGAGAGAAACATCCATGGGAGAGAAACACATCGATTGGTTGCCAATCATACAAGTCCTGACCGGGGCCCTGGCCAGAGAGGAGCCTGCAACCAAGGTACATGCCCTTGACCGGAATCGAACCCGGGACCCTTTGGTCTGCAGGCTGATGCTCTCTATCCACTGAGCCACACCAGCTAGGGCTGTTGCTTTTCTTTTGAAGTAGTTTTACTTTGGCTGCTGATCACATGCTCCCCTGAGGGGGTATCAGCTCAGCCCCTCAGGGAAGGGCCCCGCCCTGGAGAGTTCTGGAGAGGGTGGCCCACCTCCCCAGTCAGCACCCCCAGGCCTCTCCAGGGGATGGCTCGGGAGGAGAGGGGCCCCACCGAGGACAGCCCCTCCCTGGAAGGAAGTGCACCCCCTGCTGGGCCTCGGGGGTGGGGTAGGAAGTGAGTAGTCTGGGCTGTTCACTTCCTACAAGAGGTATTTTTTTCTTTTTTCTTTGTTTAAAATTTTTGGCCTCTTTAAATATCCTTATTGTAGGGGTGGTGAACACACAATACAATATACAGTTGATGTATTATAGAACTGTATACCTGAAAGCTATATAATTAACCAATGTCACCCCAATACATTAAATAAGCAAATAAATATCCTTATTGTAATAAAATGGCACTGATGAGGGAAAATGAGACATTTTGGGGGGCTAGCAATCTGAATCTAGTCACTGCCCCTTTAATTATCTGGTCCTGCAAGGCCTGTTGACCCAAAATACTACTCCCATTGTAGAGAGGCCATAAACCATCCCCAGACGGAGTTATCAGTGCTGGCACCAGGCCGGGCCCTGAGGTGTGGTCCCACTGCCCCCACCCCAACACACGGGGCTTTTTGCAAAGCCCGAGAAAGGTCCGGACGTATGATCCACATTTGGGAGACAAAGAGACCTAGAGAATATAAAAAGGGAAAGCCTCCTCCATGTCGGGGCTCAGGATTTGGAGAGAAACAGACGCCCCTGAGTCCTGTGCCGGTCCATATTCCCTCCTTATTGGCTGTGGGTGCCGCCATCTTTGAGGACGGGGCAGTCAATTAGTGAAACGTCTGGAAATAAATGTATTTTTCCCCGTGTCTCCGGCACTCCTGCGTATTTTTTCTGTCGCCTGGTAAATCCTGTAACAGTACGATGAGTGGAAACTAATATTTCCATGCTGGTTTGTGTTTTTTTAAGTGGTGTATTTATTTGTTGTTGTTAATCCTCGGCTGAGGATATTTTTCCATTGATTTTTAGAGAGAGTGGAAGAGAGAGGGAAAGACAGACCGAGAAACATCGATGTGAGAGAAACACATCTATCGTTTGCCTTCTGCACGAGCCCTGACCAGGATCCGGGCCAGGGAGGAGCCTGCAACCAAGGTATGTGCCCTTGACCGGAATCAAATTCAGGACCCTTTGGTCTGCAGGCTGACGCTCTACCCACTGAACCACACTGGCTAGGGCTCCATGCTGTCTTAATCTGAATTTATTCAATTACTAGAGGCCCGGTGCATGAAAATTCATGCACTGGAGAGGGGGTCCCTCAGCTTGGCCTGCCCCCTCTCACAGTCTGGGAAGCCCTCAGGGACGGGAGGCGACCTAGCTATCAGAGGAAGGTGACGCCCCATCATACCTCTGCTGCTGCCACTGCCGGCAGCGCAAGCCTCGTTGGCCCTGGTTACCTGAGCCTCAGTTATCTGAGCCAGGCGTCACAGTGATTCCATTTGTATGCAATTCTCTAAGTGACAGAGGGACAACATTATGGTGATGGAGACCAGACAGGCGTGGCCAGGAGTTGGGGGGGGGGGGTGCATGGGAAGGGTGGTGCCCTCATGCGCTCGGGGGGCGGGGGGTCCCCTCAGCCCAGCCTGTGCCCTCTCGCAGTCTGGGAGTCCTCGGGGGATGTCCGACTGATGGCGTTGGGCCCCGCGGGAGCAGGCCAAGTCGGTCAGTTGGACATCCCTAGCGCTACTGTGGAGGCGGGAGAGGCTCCTGTCACCGCCACTGCACTCGCCAGCCGTGAGCCCGGCTTCTGGCTGAGCGGCGCTCCCCCAGTGGGAGTGCACTGAGCACCAGGGGCCAGCTCCTGCGTTGAGTGTCTGCCCCCTGCTGGTCAGTGCGTGTCATAGTGACCGTTCGGTTGATTTGCATATTAGCCTTTGACTCTATAGGATGCCAGCGAGCCACGGGCGTAACTGTGCCTGTGCAGCTGAGGGACTGAGGGGACTGGGGGACTCCAGAGGCAGGCGCGTGGCAAGGCCGGGCCTGCCCCCTGCTGCCCCAAAGCAGGGCTGACGGGACTGGGCACCACCATCTTGTGGCTGTGGGTGCCGCCATCTTTGAGGGTGGGGCAGTCAATTAGCATATTCCCTCCTTATTGGCTGTGGGCAACGCCATCTTTGAGGGTGGGGCAGTCAATTAGCATATTCCCTCCTTATTGGCTGTGGGTGCCGCCATCTTTGCGACAGTGTGAGGTCAATTAGCATATTCCCGCTTTATTAGATAGGATGAGTGGGATCGAATATGGACATTTATATTCTTGGAACTTCCTGATATTCGTCCAATTATTGGTTGGGTATTGTCATTTTCATATTGACATAGAGGTGCTCTGTATCTTTAAGTGGTATCTCCTGCTCTCTGATATATGTTGCAGTTACTTAGCCTGGTTTTTCATTTATGTCTTCTTTTCTCTTTAAATTATAACCTATTTTTGAAATAGTTTCAGACACGGAAGTTGCAAAATTAGTAACAAGTTCCTATGTACCCTTCACCCAGGTCCCCCTGTGTCTTACACATCGTCAGAATCAGGAAACTGCCCTGTGGCAACCCCATTAGTAAATGGTGAACCCTGTTGGGATGTCCCCGATTTCTACATGCACTTGTGGTTGTGTGCACGGTTCCTGGGCATTTCAGCAGGAGTGCAGAACTGTTCTGTTCACACAAACCCTGTGTTAGTCCTTAGTGGTCTCCCTTCCCCGCCCCCCAACTCCTGGCCATACCTGTCTGGTCTCCATCACCATGATGCTGTCCCTCCATCACTTAGAGAATTGCATACAAATGGAATCACAGTGTGACACCCAGCGACCGGCGCCTTTCACCCATAAAGCCCTTGCAATGGACCCAGGTCGCCCAGTAGCTCAGTAATTTGTTCCTTTTTGTTTGAGTGTTTACCATGTGCTGCTTCGGACAGCTGGTTTCCCCAGGTTTTGGCCATTAAAAAATAAAGCTGTGAATATCTGTGTGCAGGTTTTTGTGTGAATATGCGTTTTCACTTCTTTTTTTTTTAAAGTAATAATAACCTTTGTTTTGATTTATATTTTCAGCCCATTAACTTCTTTTCTTCTTTAAGATCCACCTAATTTTATGGAGTTAGCTCTGCCCCTCACCCCTCTTACTTTGTGCCACGACTGTTCCTCTATTATAGCTCTTACTAGAGGCCTGGTGCACGAAATTTGTGCACTTGGGGGGAGGGGGTGTCCCTCAGCCTGGCCTGCGCCCTCTCACAGTCTGGGAGCTCTCGGGGGATGTCCGACTGATGGCGTTGGCCCCGCGGGAGCAGGCCAAGTCCGTCAGTTGGACATCCTTAGTGCAGCTGTGGAGGTGGGAGAGGCTCCTGGCACCGACGCTGCACTTGCCAGCCATGAGCCCGGCTTCTGGCTGAGCGGCGCTCCCCCAGTGGGAGTGCACTGAGCACCAGGGGCCAGCTCCTGCGTTGAGGGTCTGCCCCCTGCTGGTCAGTGTGTGTCATAGTGACCGTTCGGTTGATTTGCATATTAGCCTTTGACTCTATAGGATGCCAGCGAGCCACGGGCGTAACTGTGCCTCACTCACCTTTGGATTTGCGGTGCCCACACCGTCACTGGCATGGGTCACAGCTTAGTAGTTGTTAGTGACTCTGATTCCATGTCATTGTGGTGACTAAGGGGCAAAGGATGCAGCAAAGTCCAGTCGGAGTGCTGTGGTAACCCCAGGCTTAAGGGTAACCCCAGCCCACTAACTGCCCAGGAGTACTTTAATGGCTGACAGTGGGGAGTCTGGAACAAAACTGACCCTGTCTCCCGCTGCACATCCCGTAACCCTGCTGGGGAAACAGGCTGAAAACCTTGCACAAGAGTCCAGAGGCTCATGGGAGGCGGGGCCGGGGAGGGGAGAGGACGTGGCTTCGGGGCAAGGCCTTCGGAGGAGCCAGGCCTGCGGATTCCCTCCCCACATCCGGGTGAGACCTTGTCTGGCAGACCTGGCCCGGTGCCCGGTGTGTGGCAATCCTGAGTAAGTGGCAGCTGTGATGGGGATCGTGGCCCTGGAGCTTTGCTTGAGGGTTTCCCAAGCGGCGCCTGGACCCTCCCTCCCGCAGCCCGCAGCCCGCAGCCCCACAGTGTTGCCTGATGAGACTGGGAGGCGCCCTGTTCCTTCTCTGCGGGCGTGGGCACAGGCCCGGGAGGCTTATCTGGGCCCGGCCCCGGGCTGGCGGGCGGGAGCGCCGAGAGGATAGTGCCCGTTATCGGAAGCTGCAGGGCAGCCCTGAGGGTGGGAAGCACCGGCTCCAGGAAGCAGGGGGGCCGGAGGGTGCAGTGGGCAGAGCCTGCACGGGCGGGCGGCCTGGCTTCCACACCCAGCGCCGGGCCTGACGCTGTGACTTCCCCGTCTCATCGCCCCCAAAGCAGAAGCCCAAGTCCTTGCAGGCCCACAGGCCCCCCTGCGCCCTTGTCCCCGCAGGAAGCTGGTTCCAGGTCCTCGCTGCCCGCGGAGGGCATGGGAGCGGCCTTCCTGCTGCACTGGGAGCGCGGAGACTGGGAGCCCTGAGGGGACAGGACTGGACGTAGAGGAAAGTGGCCGAGAGAGGGGGAGACTCTAGTTAGGGCTCCTGGCTGCAAGTGACAGACACCTTGGTCTACGTGCCTGCACAGCCCAGAGCTGCTCCCGCACGCCTGCCCGCACCCAGCAGTGCCATCAGCTTGGGCACCCCCCCATCTCCGAGGTGATCCTGTGCCGGCCTCCCCCCTTAGATCTTCTTACATGTGAGGCCCTCCTCACCTCCCTGCCGCCCTCCTAAGACACAGGGTGTGGGGAGACCCTCCAGTTCTGCTTTGACACAGAAAACAGCTGAAGGAGCGCAAGGCAGTCCAGGAATCATCAACCCACGACTCCACGTTAGCTTGAGGGGAAAAAATCCAATTGATCTTTGTCCTTACGCTGAACATTTTGCTCACTTCTTCATAAAGGAGCCCAGTGATCAATGCAGGGCCTGAGAACCACCCCTGGCATTTACACAATAATCCTTTTATTTTTTAAAAAATTTATTTTCTTTAATCCTCACCTGAGGAGTGAGGATATTTTTAGAGACAGTGGAAGGAAGTGGGGAGGAGGGGAGAGAGAGAGAAAGATGGATGTGAAAGAGACACACTGATTGGTTGCCTCCCAGGTGTATTCAACTGTGTGTCAGAAGGAGAAAGGCTGCGGAGGGATTAGAGCAAAATAGAGGGGATCTGGGGAGGGTTAACTTAAAACAGGCCCCTGAGGGAGGAAATGGAGCCGGAGGGGTGAGGCGGGTGGATGGAGCTGCAGGTTTCTGGAAGTCACAGACACCCCGTGCAAAGGCCCTGAGGTGCACTCGTGCTGGCGTGGTGGAGGATGGGCCAGCCTGGGGTCGGGGCGGGGGGGGGGGGGGCTGGGAGAGGAGTGCGCGAGGGCGATGGGGGAGTCAGAGGTGGCCAGATTCTAGACAGGCAATCGGAAAGCAGAACTGAGGGAACTGCTGATGGTTTGAATGTGGGATGTGAGAGAGGAATCAAGGACGACCCAGGGTTTTGGGCCAAGTAACTGGAATAATAAGCAATTTAGTCCAGCCCTAGCCGGTGTTGCTCAGTGAATAGAGCATTTACCTGCAGACTGAGGGGTCCCAGGTTCAGTTCCGGTCAAGGGCACATGCCTGGGTTGTGGGCTCGATCCCCAGTGGGGGGTGTGCAGGAGGCAGCTGATCAGTGATTCTGATCATTGATGTTTCTCTCTATCTCTCCCTTCCTCTCTGAAATCAATAAAAGCATATTTTTTTTAAAAAAAAAATTAGTCCAGCCCAGCTGGCATGGCTCAGGGGTTGAGGTTCGACCTACGAACCAGGAGGTCATGGTTTGATTCCCCATCCCGTCAGGGCACATGCCCGGGTTGCAGGCTTGATCCCCCATGAGGGGCATGCAGTTGGCAGCCAATCAGTGATTCTCTCCCACCATTGATGTTTCTATCTCCCTCTTCCTCTCTGAAACCAATAAAAATATATTTTAGGGTTTAGAACAATGCTCCGGCATTAAGAAGAGGCCAGCTGTCCTCTTTCCCCGTGGCCTCGGGGGACCTTTGCCCCGAGGTCCAGGTGACATGGCTGCGCCAGACAGGGCCGTGGGAGGGGAAAGAATCAGGCACGTGACAGAATTATTTCACAGGAGTGATGCAGCAGAGATGAGAGCCAGGGTCTCCTTTTATTTTCATGGAGAAAAATACACGATTTTAAAAACTTTTTATTTTAAAATAATTTAGACTCACAGAAGATAGTAGTTTCCACAGAGCAGCTGCGCCCCCTACTGCTAACACATGGCATAGCCACAGCACAATCACAAAAGCAAGACATTAACTTGGTGCAACCCTATTCCCTATCCTGCAGCCTTTCTTAGGGTCCCCGTCTTCCCGGGACCCTCCTGGGTTCTGTTATCATGTCTCCCCGGTCTCCTCCGATCGGAGACAGATTCCGGGTCTTCCCTTAGGCCCCAGGTGTGGGCAAAGTGTGGGCAGGGGTGGAGCTCTGGCCACGCCCTCAGAAAGGACCAAGAGAAGGGAGGCGTCTCCCTCCCCCGCCCGGACCACTGCCCTGGGCCCCAGCTCGCCACAGCGCTCACCTCGGGAGCTGCCAGTGCCGGGCACCAGGGCACCAGGGCCACTTCTGATGGACGGAGCCCGGTCTGGCAGGCGGTGCCTGGTTAACCCAACGGAACACAGGTGGCCCAGAGAAGGGCCGGGCCCTCCTGAACCCCATCCTATTAAAGCACTGACTCCCCACTTCCCTCCCAAAGGCGCTGCAGCCAGCAAGGAGAGCCCCTCTGCTCCATTCGGCCCCCGCCCGGCCCGCGTCCCGCAGCAGCCAGCGGCGCTGAAGTGACCGGTTGTATGTGGCGCTTGGAGCTGAGGCCACAGTGGTGGTGCTGGCACTGCTCAAGTCAGGCAGAGCTGACGGCTCAGTTACCATGGAAACCAAAGTTTGCTGGAAGGGCAGCTGGGGTCCTGATCTTATATGGATTCAGAGACAGATGCACCAGAGAGACTGAGAGCTGCCCCAGGTCACGATGGTGCAGGCGCCACACACGTTCAAACACATCTCCCCGCCGCTGGCCACTGGAGGCGGGTGGGGCCAGGCGTGCCAGCTGGAGGAGGGACTGGGATCTCTCCGGGGGGTGGGCTCCCTGGTCTGGGAGAGGCTCCTCAGAGGAAGGGACCCATGCTTTCCTGGTGCCCCACAGCACTCTGTACAGCGGCCTGCTGGGCTGCTAGCTGGGGTGGCTCCTTGATGCCGGAGGGCAAGGCCAGGGGCCAGGACACGTGGACTCTGCAGCCAGATGGAGCCCGCAACCCGGGCACGTGCCCTGACCAGGAATCGAACCACTGACCTCTTGGTGCAGGGGTCGATGCTCAAACACTGAGTAGATTAAAACCACGTTTAATACATTCCTAGTGTTGATCCTGGTAAAACTGGACACTGAAAGCTGTCTCCCTTTTATTTCCATCTGAATAAGAGAAAGAACAAGGGGAGGGAAATGCTTTTAACATTTTATCTCTGAGAAAAGAGAGAAACTCGAAGCAGGAAAATACAGATGACTTTCAGGTCTAGCTTCTGGGTCAGACAAAAGAATTTAAAAAGTGGGAAGCTGTTTGTCTCCGACGATCTTTTCACTTTGGGTTTTGTACCGCCACAAGCTCTCCTGGGGCCACAGGTGGGAATGCCGGGTAGGTATGAGGGCAGAAATAAGTTACTAAAATTCGCAGCTGGTTAATATTAACTCCCTTTCCTTCCTGAGTAAACCACGCCATGCGGGACTAATGGGCGAGACTCAGGGCTTCCCACTGAACCCGGACTGGCAAACCCTCCCAGGCGGCAGTGTTTCAGGCTTTGCAGGACAAGCAGCCCGTGCAGCGGCCACTCCGCCCTCCACAGTCCCGTAAGGTTGTCATGGGGCACAGGGTCTCCAGGGCCCGGCAGTCCTAAATGTCATTTCTCGCTGAATGTTAAAATGTAGCCCGGCCGGTGTGGCTCAGTGATTGAGCGTCGACCTATAAACCAGGAGGTCACGGTTCGATTCCCGGTCAGGGCAGATGCCCAGTGTGAGGTGTGCAGGAGGCAGCCAATCAATGACTCCCTCTCATCATTGATGTTTCTATCTCTCTACCCCTCTCCCTTCCTCTCTGAAATCAATAAACATGTATTTAAAAAGTAAAAAAGTGTTAAAATGTAGCATAGTATGTTGTAGATGCAGCTGGACACAGGATGGGCTGACAGGAACTCATGGGATGAAGAGAGCCGACTGCTAAGAAGGCGTCAAACAGTGTGACTGAGCGGCGGCTCAGCTTCCTCCGGAGGCAGAGCTGTGGGTGGGTCCCCTGGCTCGCTGCACTGGGGAACTGCCTTACAGCAGCTGCGTCTTGTTTTTGAATAGAACTCCCCGCGGCAAAGCCCTCGTGTTCCACAAAATCCGCCAGAGACACACCAAGGGGGCGTCCGGTGAAACTTCACTTACAAAAACAGGCAGAGCCTGGCCAGTGTCCTCAGAGGTTAGAGCATCGGCCCCAGCACCGAAGGGTCTCGGGTTCAGTTGCGGGTCAAGGATACTTACCTGGGTTGCAGGTTCAATCCCCGGTGCCCTGGGGCCCGTGCCGGATGCAACCAATCAATGTCTCCCCTCCCTCCCACCCACTCTCTCTAAAAATCAATGGGAAAATATCCTCAGGTGAGGATTGGCAAGAAAACAAAACCAGAACCAGGACCAGGGAGGAGCTGGATTTGGCTTGCTGACCCTAAGTTGCTGGCCCCTGATCTAAACACTCCATTTTCAGCTCTAACTGTCCATTTCTCTCTCTCTCTCTCTCTTTTTTAAATATTTTTATTGATTTTTAGGTAGAGAGGAAGAGAGAGATGGAAACATCAATGAGAGAGTCACACGGATTGGTTGCCTCCTGCACACACCCTACTGGGGATCGAGCCCTCAATCCGGGCATGTGCCCGGGACTTCCTGGCCCATGGACAACCTCAACCCACTGAGCCACACCCGCCAGGCACCTGTCCATTCCCTTAAACACACCAGGCACCCAGGAAAGGAAGCTGTGTGGGCCCAGTCCTAAGGTTACGATGGCGTTGTGATCATTTGTAATGTTAACACCAAGAATCACGCTATGAGCGAAGTAAACCACAGCTCTTGGGCCCGGGAGGCCAGAGTGTGCGTCCGGCTGGCAGTTTCCGATCCAGGATGACCCGCTCCTGCTGGGGCAGAGCTCACCTCCTGCTCTCCGACCCCCCCTTACCCACATACCCAGTCTTCCAGGTCCCTAGTGCCTGGAAAGGCCCAGCTGGCTGTACTGGTCACTCAGAACCACTCAGGGCCTGGGCTGGCATGTGCCCAGGAGGCCCAGGACCGTGCCAGCTGGAAGTGGTAACTTTAAAAGAAAAGCAGGAAGATAAAGGTGCTTCTTCTACTACTCATAGATATTGTTGTTGTTATTATTATTATTATTATTATTATTATTATTATTTTGTTGTTGTTAATCCTCGCCCGAGGATATTTTTCCACTGATTTTTAGAGAGTGGAAGGGGAAGGGAAAGCCAGAGGGAAACATCGATGTGAGAGAAACACATCAATTGGTTGCCTCCTGCACGAGCCCTGACCAGGGCCGGGGAGGAGCATGCCCTTGACCGAAATCGAACCCGGGACCCTTTGGACTGCCAGCCGACGCTCTAAGCACTGAGCCACACCGGCCAGAGCCATTCTGCATAGATTTCATGTGGCCTGCTGGTTAGGCAGGGCTGTCCCGAGAAGCAGAACCAATAGGGTACTCTGGGCCCAACCAATCCCGATGTTACATGCCAACTCTTCTGCGTGAGGGTGCGGGTCCCCTAACGCTCCCATCGTCCTCAGTGAACAGTGTGGGCTCTTGTGAGGAACCCCGAAACCAAATGCAAAGCCGGGACACTCTGCCCAGAGACACGGCAGTTACATGACATGCGGCACACACACCGGCCCGCGCTCTCGGGTTACCGCTGGCCTCTGCTGCCGACGCTCACGCCTCTCATCTGAGCACGGACCTAGCTTTCTGCATCAGCAAGGACCAGCGCCTAGCAGGGGTCCTCAAACTTCTTAAACAGGGGCCAGTTCACTGTCCCTCAGACCGTTGGAGGGCCGGACTATAGTTTAAAAAAAGCTATGAACAAATTCCTATGCACACTGCACATATCTTATTTTGAAGTAAAAAAACAAAATGGCAAAAACACCCGCATTTGGCCCGCGGGCCATAGTTTGAGGACGCCTGGCCTACACCATACCCCTCCAGGTATGACCGAGGGGCGCATCAGGGATGGTGCACATTACAGAGGCTCGGAGCAGGGTGGGGGTGGGGAGGGCCCCTGAAGAAGGGCACTGAGGGGGGCTTTGCTGGGGGTGGGGCTGGCGACCCGCTATAATGGGGGTCCTGGGTCATGGTAAGGAGCAGACCCCCTACGTCGCCAGATGCCAGGCTAGTCCAGTTGCCAAGGAAAATACCACTCGGGACACATTTCCTGCTCTGAGTACCATCAACTGCGGTTCTCCCCTGAAGTGTGATTTGTTCATTTGCAAGGAAGTTCTCACTTTCCAGGCGTCAGGCAGATAGCTTCCACGCGCGGCCTCGTCCTCACCCTCTCACCAGCCACACCACGGCCACTGGCGAGGTGTCGCGGCCAGGATGCTTGCTTAATACATTGCGGGCGGGTCACGAGCATTCCCGTGTTTTCATATTACAGTGTTTTACAGAAACGTTAAAGGCATGCCTTAAAATCAAATACCCGTTGCATCTTGAAGTTATTTATTACATGTTCTTACAAGCTAATACCTTTTAAAGTATGATACTTTGTAAAACGTTTTTTGTACTCGTTCAATAGAAACTTATCTGGCCACTGGGTAAAGCCAGCAGTAAAACTACTGGTGCCCAATGTGTTAAGGGGGATTAGACCCCGCCCGGCCGGCATGGCTCTGTGGTTGACCTCTGAAGCAGGAGGTCACAGTTTGATTCCCAGTCAGGGCACACGCCCGGGTTGGGGGCTTGATCCCCAAGTGTAGGGCATGCAGGAGGCAGCCGATGCATGATTCTCTCTCATCATTGATGTTTCTCTCTCTCTCCCTCTCCCTTCCTCTCTGAAATCAATAAAAAAATTTTTTTTTTTTAAAAAAAAGGGATTAGAACCCATTTTCTTTATTTTAAATATATTTTATTATTTTTTTACAGGGAGGAAGGGGAGGGATAGAGAGTTAGAAACATCGGTGAGAGAGAAACATCGATCAGTTGCCTCCTGCACACCCCCCACTGGGGATGTGCCCACAACCAAGGTGCATGCCCTTGACCGGAATCGAACCTGGGACCCTTGGGTCCGCAGGCCGACGCCCTATCCACTAAGCCAAACCAGCCAGGGCTAGACCCCACTTTCAATGTCCCAATATTCCCGGGCTTGGCCATCCTCTGGGACAAAGAGGTTCTTGTTTATTTCTGAAGATGATCTCAGGCAGCCTTGGCCCCGGGGGGGGGGGGGGGGGCGGTGTGCTGGGCTGTTTGCTTAGGGGAGCTCCTGATACACTCGGCTGGGGTGTGAGTATCTGCTGGAAGCCAGGTCTCCAATGTGGCCATTGGAAGTGTGCTCTCAGGTGGAAAGAACACCGGCTTGGCACCCCTCTCGCTGGAGCGACCGGGACGTGTCTGGGGAAACGGGCGTGGGACCGAGAGGGGTCAGGAAATCCACACCCTGGGAGGCCAACGACTGCCTGGGAGGCGAAGGACAGGGGCTGCGGGCGCAGTTGCACGGCAGTCACGTGACCAGCCTCCCTCTGCCAGCACTGAGGCATGTTTTCCTTTAAATGATTAAACTTAGTTGAACTTCGTTCAGGAAAAAATTTTCCATCTGAACACTGTTTTCCAGGCTTAAAGAGTTTCAAGAGGAGGTTTGTTTTTCTTAAAGAGAAACCTGGTATCGATGGCTTCCGACATCCGTGGACTCGGCGCCCCCAAACGATACCAAATCGTGTCTTTGGCCCACCTCCTCCATCTGGCCGGTTAAGACAGAACATCCAAAAAGGAAAAAGAGAGAAAGGCAGGAGCGTTAGAAACACTTCCTCGGCCTCTTGATAATACAGCTAAGTGGCTCTGGACTTGAATCCCACGTTTACTCCATTTCCTCGGGCAGAGGTTTTGAACGCCCACTCCTGAAATGTCCAGGGTACGGCTGGCGAAGGCTAGCGGGGGTTTCCTGTGGACAATTATGCTGCCACCAGTCTGCATTCGGGTTAATATCGAGTCAGGACGTGTGGGTGAAACCCAGGTCTGAGCCGGGGAGGAAGGGTGGGGTGCGGCAGTGGGGAGGGGGGGCAGCCTAGATGACCAACATCACATCCCCCGGCTGCGCCTCACAGGCCTGGAGCCGGTCCTGCTCTTACTGCCCTGCCTGTGGTTCACTGAAAAACAGGAGGTTTCTTCCTTTCTTTTTCACTGTCCCACGACCAAAAGCCAGAGTGAATTAGGATCAGCAGCGGCTCGGATTTCCTTTGCTTTTTTCCTGGGGGGAGAGGATGCTTTTTCTGTCTCCCTCTTTTACATTTTTTTCTCTCCCAAACGTGATTACTTCTTTAATCCTCACCCGAGGATATTTCCCATGGATTTTTAGAGAGAGTGGGAGGGGGAGAGACAGGGAGAAACAGCGGTGTGAGAGGCACATGGATGGGTTGCCTCCGGCACGAGCCCCGACCAGGGCCCAGGCTGGGGCGGAGCCTGCAACCCAGGGACGTGCCGGCGGCCGAATGGACCCCGGGACCCTTCCGGTGCCCGAGCCGCAGCGGCCAGGCCGGTTACTCCGGGATGCGGCTCCCACCGGGGGCGGGTGCCGGGCTGCAGGTGCCGGCCTGCGCTTCCTCCTCTCCCTCGGGGCGCCTCACCGCCCGCGCGGCGCCCCGGTTGACGGTTTACGTTTGGGCGTCCGAGGCCGGGGGAGGGCAGGCCCCCGCCGCCCGCTGAGCCCCAGGAGGGCGAGGCTGCGGGGTCACCTCTACGCAGCTCTGCAGGCGACGCCGGGGACCGGCAAGGGGGCACGGGGGGCGGGGGTGCAGAGCGGGGAGGAGGCGGTCACCCCGCCCCGACCCCGTGGCCCCGCCCACCGCCACCCGACTCGGATCAACCCTGCCCCCCGCACCCCCAAAACCAGCGCCCCCATTCGCCCCGGCCCCGCCCCGGCCGCTCCCCGGCGACCTGTGCGCGCGGCGGGCGCACCATGGGCAGCGGCAGCAGCCGGAGCGGCCGGGCCCTGCGGCTCCGCGGCCCCGACAGCCGGCCCGCGGGCCCCGGCGGGGCAGCCCCGGAGGGCGGGACGGGGCCGCCGGACGCGGCGGCGGCGGCCCGGGAGGAGGTCCCCGGGGCGGCGGGCGCGGCGGGCCCCGGCCCCGGCCCCGGCCCCGGCCCCGCAGCGCCCTCCGACGGCCGGGACGAAACGCTGCGCCTGCTGGACCAGCTGCTGGCCGAGTCGGCGGCCTGGGCCCCGGGGGAGCCGGCCCCGCGGCGCCCGGCGCGCCCCCCACCCGCCGCCAGCGCGGGGAGCCGGGTGAGTGTCGTGCGCCCCCCCGGCCCGGCCTGCACGGACCCCTCCGACCTCCCGAGGGGTCCCCCTCGGCCCCTCCTCCCGCACAGCCTCCCGGCCCCTCCGGCAGCTCCTCTGGGTGCTGGCCAACGCCTCCCTTTTGGGGTGACAGTGCGGGGAGCAGCCTTAACGGGGCGGCGAAACGCGCGGCCAAGACCCGCCTTCCCTTCCCTGGGACGGTGTCCCCGCCCAGCACCGCACCTGGCAGCCCCGGGGCGCGGGTGGAGGCGGCGCCAGGTGGCGGGCCCCTCCCGCGCCCCCTCCCGCGGCGCCTCTGCCGGCGCCCCTGGGCAGTGGGTCCCGAAGCCGCCCGGAGGTGGGTGAGGGCCCTGCGGGCCGCCTGTGTGAGGACGGGAGCCGCAGTGGAGACGGGGGAATCCTGGGCTCCATGGCACAGGGCCCCGGTACCCCACTTGCCAGTGCGCTGGGCTGTAGATGTGAAACAACAAACGGGCCCCAAGCCGCTGGGTACCCCCAAGCCGCTGGGTACGGGGCAGGGGCCGCCCCACCCTCCTCCCAGCCGTTTCTCAGGTGCCCTCGGCTCCTGCCGTGTGCCGCGGAGCTCTGGCTGCTGGAGGGGAACACGGATGCACCCTGTCCCTGTCCTGGAGAAGCCCGCCGTCTAACGGGGTGGGGGCGGAGGGAGAGCTGCCGGCAGAACGTGGAGTACACTGTGGTCTCGGGTCTGTATCAAGAGTCTGCAGGGGCCCCCGAGGCTGGCTCAGTGGCTGAGCGTTGACCTCTGAGCCGGGAGGTCACCGTTCGATTCCCCGTCAGGGCACATGCCTGGGTTTCGGGCTCCATCCCCAGTAGGGGGAGCGCAGGAGGTAGCCCATCAGTGATTCTCTATCATCATTGATGTTTCTCTCTCCCTCTCTGAAATCAATAAAAATAAATTAAAAAGGGGTCCGCAGGAGGAGCAGCTGAGCCCTGGGGGAGCCAGGCCGGCCTTCCAGAAGGACAGGCTCAACCTGAGTCTGGCACACAGCGGAGGGAGCCCTGGGGCAGAGAACCCATGTGCAAAGGCCATGGCGGCCTGGTGGCGGGGGACACGGGTGGCTGGGCTGTGGGCTGCTGACCGTGGTCGGAGGAAGCTGGTGTGGAGGGGCTGGAGCCGAGGAAGGAGCCAGGCCTGGGGGGCGGCTGCTGCGTGCTGGGCACGGGAAGGTGCAGAATGAAGCGGCCAGGACATTGCTGGGCATGCACTCCCCGGGAGACGCTGCCGAAAACGTGGCCCAGGAGTCCGAGTTCCCACGGGGCCGGGACGAGCCCTGACCAGACTCTGGTGAGAGGGCAGCAGTGGTGTGGCCAGAATGGAGATGCTCCCGTGCCTGAGTACCAGGAGCCGTCACCAGGGAGGGCGGCCCCAGCCCAAGGCCACCACCGCCGGTTCTCGCTGGACTCTGCCGCCCGAGAGCCGGTGGGCAGGGCCCTTCGGTTTCTTGGTTTCTGGTTAATCCTCACCTGAGGATATCTTCCCATCGATGTTTAGAGAGAGGGGAAGGGAGAGGAAGAGACAGAGAGGGGGAAACATCGATGTGAGAGAGCCACATCGATTGGTTGCCTCCCCTAGGCGCCCCAACTGGGGCTGGGGATGGAGTGTGCAACCGAGGTACGTGCCCTTGACCGGAATCAAATCCGGGACCCTCCAGTCTGTCCATGGAGCCAAACCGGCTAGGGCCCTTTGCTTTCCTGAGAGTGTGAGACCCCCAGATGGCTAAGATGAAGGGACCTTAGCAACAGCCGAGGGCTGCTTCCCATTCATATTAGAGGCCTCGGGGCCCAGCACGGCGACTGCCCAAGTCCCCACCCCCAACCTCCTGGGACCGGAGCCATGCCAGGTCTGCCTCTGGGAGCAGGATCTGGTCAGGGAGCACACCCATGGGGGAGCACACCCAGGGGGGAGCACACCCAGGGGGGAGCACAACATCCCGCTAAGCACTCAGGGAGTGTTCACCAGCTGGAGGCTGGGGAGAATTATGTGAAAATATATGTAAATGTGCTTTTTGCTCTGTGTTGTTATTCCTGACCCAAGGATATTTTTCCCCATTGATTTTTAGAGAGAGTGGAAGAGAGGGAGGGAGAAAGAGAGAAACGTCAATATGATTGGTTGACTCCTGCAGGTGCCCCGACTGGGGCCAGGGATCGAACCTGCAACCCAGGTAAGTGCCCTTGACCGGGAATCGAACCCACGACCCTTTGGTGCAGGGGCCAATGCTCTAACCATTGAGATACACAGACCAGGGTGTGAATGTGCTTTATCAAGTGGTAACACACTATGTGAGTGTGATTTATTGTCACTTTCCTCCAATCCCGCCCCTTTAGCTTCTCTGGGTCTCCCCGACTTTCTTTCTCTTTGGAAACACGTTCCTGAAGGCCAGGTCTTGGGGGGGAGGCAGAGGCCCTGGGATGGTGGTCTCAGAGTCAGAGCCTCCTTCCGAAAGTCCTTCGTCATTTTAGCAACTTATAAAACCGCTCTGTCCCCCTGGGCCCACAGCCTCTGCTGGCCTGGGAGGCCTGTAAGTGTGGGCAACCGCGCCCTCTGGTGGTGAGAGGGCCGAACCCGATTGGCAAAATTTGGTTGCAATCAGCTGAGGCTGGGAGATAGGTACCTGGAGATCCAGTCCCTGTTCTCTCTACTGGAGGTGTTAACTGCCCGCAGTGAAACCTAAAAAATAAATAAACCGAACCTGGCCTTCAAAGAAAAGAGAACTCCTGAGCCATGCCACGTGGATGGATCTCAGAACCGTGATGCAGACTGAAGGAAGCCAGACAAGGAAGGGTGCACCATGTGCGAGCCCAGCATCTAGGCTTCAGAGGGAGCACACCAGCCTGCAGGGAGAATCTGCAGAAATGGGAAACGGACCCGCGGCTGCCAGGGGGGGAGGGGGGGGGGGGAGGTGGAGGTGGAGGTGGAGGTGGAGGTGGAGGTAGAGGTGGGAGATGGAGGTGGAGGTGGGAGATGGAGGTGGTGGCAGAAGGTAGGAAGTGGAGGTGGGAGGGAAGGAGGTGGGAGGTGGAGGTGGAGGTGGAGGTGGGAGGGAAGGAGGTGGGAGGTGGAGGTGGAGGTGGGAGGGAAGAGGTCGGCGCACAGAGCGCGTTTAGTATGTTCATTGCAGTGACGGGTTAACAGGTGTACCACATGTCAAAACCTAAGCGATTGTGCCCTTACAACTCCTGGGACTTGCTCTGTGTGACCACGTATCTCAGCGATAGGCGTGCGCATAGACAGGGTGGGGCGAAAGGAGGCTTTCAGCTGTGAGTGCGCCCAACAGATTTTTCCTTGTCTTATTACTTATTATTATTGTATTATTTTCCACACTAACAACTGTAAACCTATTTTGCCCCACCCTGTATATTCACATAAAAGTGTCGAGAGCTAAGGGGAGAACTCTTTAGATAGAAGCAGCAGGATAGAATACATTTTGGTAATATATGTAGTGCATTTTCTAAAATTAACTGTTGATATTTCACTGTTCTAAAAACACACCCTCTTGTAAGAAGAGTTAGATGAGACGTTCAGAGATCATCTTACTCAACCCCTCCTCCTGTCAGGTGTGGTTTTACAGAGCCTCCGTGGGGTTTATTAATTTTTAAAAATATATTTTTATTGATTTCAGAGAAGAAGGGAGAGGGAGAGATAGAAACATCAATGATGAGAGAGAATCCTGGATCGGCTGCCTCCTGCACGCTCCCCACTGGGGATCAAGCCCATAACCCGGGCGTGTGCTCTTGACCAGAATTGAACCCGGGACCCTTCAGTCCACAGGCCGATGCTCTATCCACTGAGCCAAACCATCTAGGGCAGGATTTCAAGTGAGAACATGTCCTCACCCTGCCCAGACACAGCGCCCTCCCTGAGCTCAGCCAGGTTCCCACGCCCCAGCCCCGGCTCCGCCCTCCTTGGGGCCCAGCTGTCTGTCCTCCAGGTGGCAGCCTGCCAGCTGTCTGGTGGCCGACAGCAAGTGTCCGCCGGGGCCTGGAGCAGCCACCAGGGGCCGCTGTGTCTCTGCTTCCCATCACGCTCCCCTCGCAACTTCTGTAAGCTGTACGTCTGGGAGGGCGCCTAACATCGCCCATCCGAGAGGGTCAAGTTAACGTCCAGGCAGGGAAGTTACTGAAGACAGAGTGTGCCTACCTTTTGAACGCAGCCTTAAGGGGTCCAGTTCACGGGTGTGATGGTGTGCGCGCTGTCCCTGCCCCGCGAGGCGGCCAGCCGGGCTGTCTGTGCAGGTGTCTGATTCCATCTTGTGCGTTCACCCCGTTGTCCTGATGGGAGAGACTTTATCTGTAACAACCCTCACAGAATCTGGTGGCGAAAGGAAAAGCCATCCCAGGCGACAGAAAAAGCTGTGCCCAGCAGAAACTGGTGAGCGGGGACTGAGGTGACTTCATACCATAGCTGAAGGACTGTTGGGGTAGAAGTGTTTTTCTTCTCTGTGGCCCCTGAGAATATATCCAGGCCAAGGAGACAACCTCCAGGCATGCCCACGGGGACTGGAAGCCCGTCTCATATGGAGTCCTGTGCACCCACGTTCACAGGAGCGTTAGTCACAACCGCCCAAAGGCGGGAGCAACCCCCGTGTCCGTCGCCGGGCCGGTAAACAAAGTGCATAAAGAATATACGGCACCATCGCGATGAGAGGTCACCTCGCACCTGTCAGAACGGCTGTCACCCATAAGCCAACCAGTGCTGGTGAGGATGCGGAGAGGGAACCCCGGTGCACTGCTGGTGCGAATGCAGCCAGCATGGAAAACAGTGCGAATTTCCCCCCAAAATTAAAAACGGATCTGCCTTATGACCCAGCGATCCCACTTCTGGGTAAATACCCAGAGAAACCTAAAATACTAATTCAAAAGGACATATCCATCCCTATGTTCACGGCAGCATCATTTACAACAGCCAAGGTACAGACGCAGCCCAGTGTCCACCATTAGACACGTGGCTAACGATGCTGTGGTGCATCCACACCATGGACTACTACTCGGCCCTAAAAAAGAATGGATTCTGAACTGTTCTCGACAGCATGGATGGACATAGGGTGTTGTGCTGAGTGAAATAGGTCAGTCAGAGAAAGACAGATCCCATATGATTTCATGTATATGTGGAATCTAAAGAACCATATAAACAAAGCAAAAAAAGAAACAGACTCCGAGATACACAGAACGAAGTGCTCGTTGCTGGGTGAGGGAAGGGTTGGGGGTGGGGTGAAAGGTGAAGGGATGGAGAGTGCAGATGGGCAGCTACAGAACAGTCGTGGGAATGTGAAGTACAACACAGGGATATAGTCAGTCACAGGGACAGCTGTGCATGGGGCCAGGGGGCACTGGAAATATCAGGGGGAACACTTTGTGCAATACGATTACCTAACCACTAGGCTGTACACCTGAAACTAATACAAAGTAATACTGACTGTAAACTGAAAAACATAAGAATAAATTTTCTTAAGGAAAGTGGTACAGTCGTCCGTCGGTGCCCATGGAGGTTGGTTTCAGGGTCCCCGCAGACACCACACCCTTCAGATGTTCTAGTTCCTTCTTTAAAATGGTGTCATGTTGCCCTAACTCAGTGGTCGGCAAACTCATTAGTCAACAGAGCCAAATACCAACAGGACAACGATTGAAATTTCTTTTGAGAGCCAAATTTTTTAAACGTCAACTTCTTCTAACGCCACTTCTTCGAAATAGACTCGCCCAGGCCGTGGTATTTTGTGGAAGAGCCACACTCAAGGGGCCAAAGAGCCTCAGGTGGCTCACGAGCCGCGGTTTGCCGACCACGGCTTTAGACCATCGCTGGGTTACTTATCACGCCTAATACCACGTAAACGCTGTGTAAACAGTCGTCAGACTGTGTTGCTGGGGAATAATGACGAGAAAAAAGGCTGACTGTGCTCAGCGCAAACACAACCACTGCAGCCTCGCTACACAGGGCACTCAGCACCGTGAGGTGCTTTTCCTATTTTCGACCCGGTTGGCTGGATCCAGATGCAGAATCCGCGGATACGGAGGGCTGACCGTATCCACACACACTGGGATGGTGCCCGGTCCTGAGGGCTGGCACACGCAGTGGGATGGTGCCCGGTCCTGAGGGCGGACACACACAGTGGGATGGTGTCTGGTCCTGAGGGCTGGCACACGCAGTGGGATGGTGTCTGGTCCTGAGGGCTGGCACACGCAGTGCGATGGTGTCCGGTCCTGAGGGCGGACACACGCAGTGGGATGGTGTCTGGTCCTGAGGGCTGGCACACGCAGTGGGATGGTGCCCGGTCCTGAGGGCTGACACACGCAGTGGGATGGTGCCCGGTCCTGAGGGCTGGCACACGCAGTGGGATGGTGTCTGGTCCTGAGGGCGGACACACGCAGTGGGATGGTCTGGTCCTGAGGGCGGACACACACAGTGGGATGGTGTCCGGTCCTGAGGGCTGGCACACACAGTGGGATGGTGTCCAGCCCTGGGCTGAATGTGGTGGCCATCGGGGTGACAGGAAGCTGGAGTGGTGGGAGGCTCACCATTGGTCACCCTTTGATGCCTCTCCCTTCTGTCCTTCTCAAGGTGTCCCCCGAGCACAGAGCCGAAGACCACCCAGAGAGCAGCGGCCCGCCCCAGTAAGTCCGGGAGTCCCCTGCTGCCGGCCTCCAGCTCTTCCGGGCTCCACCTGCCCCTCAGCCTCAGGGCCCCATTTCCCTCGGACCCAGCTCACCCCTCACACAGCTCCCTCTTAGAATGCAAAGCTCTGCCTCTCGGGGGGCAGGGGGGGGGGCAGGCCCCAGCCCTGGGGCAGCCCAGAACCTCCCTGTCCCAGCAGCTGTGACCTCCTGAAAAGCCTGACCCCGTCACTCAGATGTCCCGGACCCGCCCCTCCCGGTCGCAGCCGCACCCATCACTCAGGATGAGACACCGACCTTGGCCTTCGGGAGTTGACTGTCCAGAGCGGGACAGATGGGCCCCTCTAGTCCCCGGAAAACACAGTTAACCCCCTGGAAGGGGTCCGCTGAGGACCCTGAACGGATGCCCTGGGACCCCTGCAGGATGGCGGGCTTCCCGCTCCCGTCTGGCTTGTTCAAAAGACCCTAGTGCCCTTGGGGTCTCTGAGGTGCCTCCCCCATTCCGAATTCCTTGCCCTGGCCACCTTCCGTGAGCCCCCGAGGGGACAGCAGGGACAGGAAGTGTCGGGGGCTTTGCTGGGACCTTTCTGCCCAGCACTTCTAGGTGTCACGCTCCACGCTAGACACGGCATTCAGCATCTCGGCTCACCCTCAGGTCGGCTTGTGGAGGGGCTCCACCCTGTCCCCCGCAGCAGCTCCTGTGGGACCCCCCGGAGGTGGGGGGCAGGGAGCATCAGGCCAATGACTGTGACACCCCCACCCACACTCCATGCATTCTCCCTCATTTCTGCCTCCAAAGGAACCTGTGAAGACAGCTCCATTTTAGAGAAAAAGAAAGGCCACTGAGCTGGTGCGTGGCGGGGCCGGGACTGGGACTGGAACTGGGCCCTCCGCTCCGGCCTCGCCCTGAGCGCTCGGGCCCTGGCTCCCGGGAGAGGGCGAGTCCGGGTGGGGTCCCCAGGGCAGGGCTTCCTGGTTTGGTCCTGGGGTGATCAGAATCCCCTGGCGGGGCCATGGCGGTCTCCCAGGAGAGATACCGAGTCCCGAGGCCACGTCGTGCCTCCTGACCCCGTGTCTGTTTGTGGCCCGCAGAGCCCCGGGCAGCAGCCACAAGCGGCCGGTCATCTTGTACGACGGCTCCGAGGAGGAGCTGATGGCCAGCATCGAGCAGGAGTACTGCCACTGAGGCCCCGGACCGGCCGGGAACCTGGGCTCGGGCTGGAGCTGAGCTGCTGCCCACACGCAGCGACGCACGGACTTCAAACCGACCTGCCCACCCACACTCGGGGTCCGGCCCGCTGCCCGGAGGGGCCCTGGGGCGGCCGGCCGGAGGGAGTGGCCCTGAGTTGTGCAGTGAATGGCCTGGAGAGGTGGTCGAAATGCAGACTCTGACTCGGTGGGGCCGCATTTCTAACGGGCTCCAGGCGAGACCACGCTGCGGGCTCCCAGCCTCCCCCGAGGAGCAGGGCTGATGGCACCTGCGCGGGCGGCTGCCTCCCCGAGCGACAGCACGGGGCCCAGCTCCGACCCTGCCCTCGGGCCTCAGCTTCCCGCTCCGGGAAGGGAGTCCTGGAGGCTCTGCCCACTCCGACAACCCGGGGTCACTCGGCTCCAGGCTCCCGGCTGCCCTGGTCCCCGCGCCCCTGGGCACGGAACTGCCCCCTGCGGGGGACTGGCCGCCCCCCTGGAGGGCCTCCGGCCGCCTGCCCTCACCTGGCAGCGCCTGCGGGCCTCGTCCCGGTCTCCCCGGCGGCGGGAGTGGACGTCACGGCAGCTCGGCCGGAGGAGGCCGAGGAGTACAAAGCGGCCTGGCCCCGGACGCCCCTCCACCCGAGGCAGGGCCAGGGCTGCAGCCTGCCGGGCAGGCGGGGAGGCGGGACTTCCGGCACGGCCCCGGTGTGGCTGCTCCCGGAAGCGGAAGCGCAGGGGCCCCGAGGCCTGCCCCTCCCCCGGATGCTGGTGAGGGCAGCGACGCCAAGGGGCACGTGGCGGCGACAGCAGTTTGCGCCGACGCCGGAAGCGGTCCTCGCTGGTCCCGCGTTTACCGCCAACACAGCGGCCTCCTGGCGCGGCCTGCAAATGCCGGAGCATCTCACCGACAGACGGGCACTGGGCGCCATCCCCAGACCCACAGGCCAGGCCCGTGCCACCGGGCAGACGGGGTCTCCGGGAACGTGGCTTCTCTGAGGAGGGGCCTTTGGTCAGAGGTCCACAGCCGGGAGGCTGCTTCTCCCAAGTCAGGGCGGAGCCATGGCGCGGGGGAGGGAGGGCTCAGAACCCCCGAAACAGCTGTTTCCCACCCGCGCCCAAACCCTTTCTTTTTTTTTTTTAAATATGTTTTATTGATGTTCACAGAGAGGAAGAGAGAGGGTTAGAGAGTCAGAAACATCGATGAGAGAGAAACATCCATCAGCTGCCTCCTGCACACCCCCCACCGGGGATGTGCCCGCAACCAAGGCACACGCCCCTGACCGGAATCGAACCCGGGACCCCTCAGTCCACAGGCCGACGCTCTATCCACTGAGCCACACCGGTTTCGGCCCGAACCCTTTCTTTTGATACAACGATTAAAGCCATTCCTGTTTCAGTAATACACATGCTTCTTTTAATATTTTCGTTATTTTTAAAGTCATCGCCCACAGATGTTTGATTTTAGAAAGAGGAAGGGAGAAACATCCATGTGAGAGAGAGACACCCATCCGCCGCCTCCCGCACGCACCCATCCTGGGGACCCAGCCTGCCACTTAGGGACGCGCCCTGACTGGGAATCGAACCCACAGCCCTGTGGTGTCCAGGACAATGCTCCAGCCAAGCGAGCCACACCGGCCGGGGCACAAGTGCTTCTTTTAAAAGAAGCTGACATTCCATTTCTCACGACCAGAGTCCTAGATCCGGCCAAGGCCCACCCCTGGGTGCACCCCCCGTGCCAGGCACGTTACACCTGTTGTCTCCACAGTCCTCCTTTTACGAACAAGGAAACTTAACGTTCAATTCGGATGGATGGATGGATGGATGGATGGACGGACAGACGGGCGGTGGGGGTAGGTGTGCTATGATCCCTGTCATGGGGTGGGGGCTTGTTTTTTAGCAGGTGGATTAGACTTGGAATAAAGTTCGTTACTAGTGGTCAGACCTGTAGTGTTGGAGTCCAGAGAAGGGGGTCCTGGGGCAGCTCCTCAGAGCTGGGTGGGTGCCGAGGGGGTGCCCCAGCCCCCAGCTCCACGGCTATGCGCACCTCCTCCCCTGGCCCTGGGCTGGTGGCGTCTTCTCTCGCCATCATCTCCGCCTTTCGGTAGGTTTCTCTGGGGAGAGGCCTTGGGGAGGGAGGCCCCCCGAAAGAGGACTGAGTGTGTCTCTCCTCTGGGGCAAGGAGTCCTTGTCCGGGCTTCCTCCCAGGATGGGCCCAGCTGTGAAAAACAGGTCTCAAGCTCCTCATTTTACAAGTCGCTAACGGAGAGGCAGGTGGAAGGCAAAGGCACTGTGATGTCACAGCTGGAAACAGGACCTGGGAGACAGCAGGTACAGCCACAAAGCTGAGCCACCAACTTGTGGCCGCTGCCCAGAGCAAGGGGTGGAGTTGGAGGCCTCCAGGTGGACTGCTACGTGCAAAGCCCCTGAGGATCTCGCCGCCCCAGCACGCCTGCACACACGTACACACACATGACCAGGACCAGCGTGGTCCAGGAATCACACCTGTGTGTCTTTGCCACCATCACATCCCAGGATGGGTGTCTGGCAGGCACCGAGCCAAGAGGATTGACTGACTGTCAAGTGAGAACGGAGGCCAGGGCGACTCCAGCTGCACCTGACAACCTGAAGGGTGGTCTTGCTGTTTTGTTTTAAGTCTATTTTTATTGATGTCAGAAAGGAAGGGAGAGGGAGAGACACATCAATGATGAGAGAACAGTTGATCGGCTGCCTCCTGCACGCCCCACACTAGGGATGGAGCCCACAACCTGAGCATGTGCCCTGACCAGGGATCGAACCCTGACCACCTGGTTCATAGGTGGATGCTCAACCACTGAGCCACGCTGGCTGTTAATTTTTTATTTTATTTTAAATATATTGATTTCAGAGAGGAAGATAGAGGGAGAGATTGAAACATCAATGATGAGAATCATTGATCAGCTGCCTCCTGCATGCCCCCACTGGGGATCAAGCCCGAAACCTAGGCAGGTGCCCTTGACCGGAATCAAACCCGGGACCCATCAGTCCCCAGGCCGACGCTCTATCCACTGAACCACACCAGCCAGGGCTTGCGGTTCTTTTCAAAGACAAGGGAGTCAACTGTGAGAAAATCTAGTGCTGGGGAGATGAGGAGCCTGGTCGTTTGGACAAATAGGAGGAGGACCGAGACCTGAACCCATGTGTCCCTGGCAACATCCACAGCAGCTCCTTTAAGGGGACGTGGATGCAAAGCCCAGCCCGAGTGGGTGCAAGAGAGAACGTACCCGAGGAGCAGGAGTGAAGACTGAAGCCTGGGCTGAGGGTGGCGGGGGCGAGGCTCCCTCCCACCTCTTTTTTTTTTTTTTTTTTTTAATATATTTATTTTATTGATTTCAGAGAGGAAGGGAGGAGAGATAGAAACATCAATGATAACAGAGAATCATTGATCGGCTGCCTCCTGCACACCCCCCACTGGGGATCGAGCCTACAACCCAGGCCTGTGCCCTTGGCCGGAATCAAACCTAAGACCCTTCAGTCCGCAGGCCGACGCTCTATCCACTGAGCCAAGCCGGCTAGGGACCTCCCACCTCTTGGCACAGGAAGAGCTCGAGGAGGGCCACGGGGCCACCCCGCACCCAGGGTCCTGACCCAGCACCAGAGCGCCCACACAGCGGCTGCCTCTTCACACCGTTCTTTCAGAAAGGACCCTCCACGGAACCCGGGGGGCCCAGGAGCAGAACGGAATCCAGGAAACTGAAGGCGTAGGCTGGGCCGATATACACTGGATTTGGTAAATTATGACTGGGGCAGTGAAGTGACACGGGACACAAGTCCAGTTTGCAAATCAAAGAAGTTTTATACGGTTCAAGGAAAAAAGTTACATCACACATATTCATTTAAATAACAAGTCAAAGTCTGGTGGTACAGGAAACCTAATTCCAAGACATTTCAAATTTTATTACTGAAACCACTTAAAAGGCTCAAAGTCAACGAAGATCAAGCGGAACTGCTCAGGAAGTAAAGTGCACTGGGGGGCCGGCCGCACGGGGGCCGGGGAGGCTCCGCGGGGCTGCATGCGGAACCAACCGAGGGTGGCTCTCGGGACAGAATTCTTCAGATGAAACTGTTTCCCAACTTACCGCCCTTCGGGGACAGACAAGGCATTTCCAGGAGGCATTTCTACATCTGATCAGGAAGGGAAGCGCAAATCAAAACCACGGGCAGCACGTTTCCTTAGACGACGCTGCTCAGAGGATGAAACTCCGTGTGACCCACGAGCAAACACTCCCCCTTGTGGGATCCACCACCACACCAGCAGGACTAACGCTGTTTTGTATAATGAAGGAAAATACCCAAATGTAATGCACATGGAGGTGTTCATGCTGATTTAAAGGTCTGAGTGGGAGGGAGAAAGGACTGGCGCTGTATGCATCTGATGGTTGTTCTCGGGCACAAACCTCATTATATTTATTCAGCATCTCACCATCACTTTAATGAAGGTAAATGCCAGGCCCCCAGAGGCAAAGACAAACTCTGCACACCGGACCATGGACACCGTCCCTCCGTGCCTTCACGCGTTCTGCGGCCTGGATTCCTGGCGCCGCCCGGGGCAGGCGCTGTGGGGCGAGGGCCTGTGCCCACAGCCTCAACGTCGGTGCCCGCAGTCTACTTCCGATTCGACTGCAAACACCCCCACTGCACGGAGTTTTCTGTATTCAGTTCCCTTCAAACACGAGTGAAAGGGCAGCTGGGTGGCACCACTGCCGTTCAGCGTAACGTGCTTTTCCTCCCGTTCTCCATCGCCCAGGAGCCAGACCCTGTACTCGGGTGGGAAGAGCTGTACTCGGGTGGGAAGCTCCTCCCACCAGTGAGGCCACTCCCTGCTGCTCTTAAGAAGGTGCTCTGCCCACAGAGTACTACGGACGAGGCCACAGTAAGTCCCTGACGGCTGGCGGGCAGCTGGGTTGCGTTACCTTTTTTTCTTCTTTTTATTCCCCTGGAGTTTGAGGTACAAACAGGGAACTGCGAATGCTGTGCTCTCCACAGAGCAGACGGATCCTGCCAAGGCCCCCTGACCACAGGGTGTATGTCTGTCTGTCTGTGGAGTGTGTTTAAGTCATCCTGGGTACATCCTGCACAAGTCACACCGCGGACACAGGCGACTGGCTCTATGCAACCAAAATTTTGATCCTTGGGCCACAGCTGCAAAGGAATGGCTGCCTGAGCGTCCCTGGAGAACGTCAGGAGGGAGCTGCCTGCCACGCTCTTCTCCCCATTTCTCTAAGAGACCCTGTCAACCAGTTCCGATTCTAAAAAATTCTTCGCTCTAAAAGGCCTGATTACAGACTTGTGATTTTTTTTTTCTGGCTGAATAACGTTTCAAGGTTACTGAAAGAACGGTTCTTATAAAAACGTGAACCACTGAGAAGACTGCAAAATCATCGATCTAGAAACTGGTGATCGGAATACTAACAATATAAACCTCTTCATAAAAAACAGTATAAAGTCATACCCTGTCTCATTTCTACAAAACGTGAATAGAAAGGCTGTAAAAAAATCCAGATTTTGTAAAATTTATTGCCGAAATGTTTGAATGCTGGTGATTGAGATCGTCAAATTTTCTTCCATTTCCTTAAAAAACTTCTGAAACTACAAAAGACACGGAACAGGGTCTCAGCCAAAAAGAGAACAGGTAACATACGCTCCTCCGAACCAGCCTCTGCTCTTCCCCAGCCCCCAGGACAGGGGTTGTGGGAGAGAACACCCCCAGTCCGTCCTTTTTAAAGTTCCCACGGGCAGCTCCCCGCCGGCCCTTCAGGCCGAGGCCGGCCTGCTCACCAGCGGGCTCCCGGGTTTCTTGGCCGAGGCGATTCTGTTCAGTTTGCCAACCTCTGCCTGCCAGCCAGGGGGCTTCTTGGTGGTCACGTGCCGCCGGGCGTGCTTGGTCAGGTGGTCGCTGCGCATGAAGCGCCGGTCGCACACGGGGCACGCGAACTTCTTCTCCCCGGTGTGCGTGCGGCGGTGGCGGGACAGTTCGTCCGAGCGCGCGAACTTCTTGTCGCAGCCCTCCCAGCTGCAGCGGAACGGCTTCTCCCCTGGCGGCGAACACACACGTGACAGAAAACCAAGCGCTCAGCACCCACCGCACCTGCGTTGTTTTTATTTTTATTAAATATACTTGTATTGATTTCAGAGAGGAAGGGAGATAGAAACATCAATGATGAGAGAGAATCATTGCTAGGCTGCTTCCTGCACGCCCCCCACTGGGGATCGAGCCCGCAACCCGGGCCTGTGCCTTTGGCCGGAATTGAACCCAGGACCCTTCGGTCCACAGGCCGACGCTCTGTCCACTGAGCCAAACCAGCTAGGGCTAACCCGTGTTGTTTTTAAATTTTGTTCCTCAAAATCTAGGAGAACACTAATACCCAGCTATACTGGTATCGGGCTACTCAGAAGTCAAGAAATCCTCCAAGATGCATTTCTTCCCGCCACACCTCAGATATAATGTGGCAGGGCCCAGGGATGTCAAATCTTTCAAAAGCTATCTTTAAATAAAAATAAATCTTCACCCTAGCCAGTTTGGACGAGTGGATAGAGCAGTGGTCGGCAAATTGCGGCTCGCAAGCCTCGATTTGCCACTCTGTTGACTAATGAGTTTGCCGACCACTGGGATAGAGCATCCGCCTGCGGACGGAAGGGTCCCAGGTTCAATTCCGGCCAAGGGAACATGCCCGGTTGTGGGCTCGATCCCCAGTGTGGGGCGTGCAGGAGGCAGCCGATCCATGATTCTCTCTCATCATTCATGTTTCTATCTCTCCCTCTCCCTTCCTCTCTGAAATCAATAAAAATATATTTTAAATAAGTAAATAAATCTTCAACTGTTAGCTTGTGGTAAGGGGAAGACTTTTTTCCTTAATGAGTATTCTTTAAAACATTGATTTTTAGAGCTAGAATGGTTGTATCTCTAAATCTATTTGTTGTTCCACTCACAGATACACTCACTGGTTGACTGTATGTGCCCTGACCGGGGGTCGAACTGTGACCTCCTGGCTCATAGGTCGACGACGTTCAACCACGGAGCCACTCCAGACGGGAGACACCAAGAGTTTACATCCAGTCGGACAGTCAAGTACGTAAGAAACTAAAGCGCGAAGAGGAAAGCATGGTGGGAATACAGTACGCCACTCGGGTCGAGAAGGAATGAGATGAGGAAACACTTGTGAGAACGGCTTTGGGAAGGCCCTTCTAGGTTTCCAGAGAGGAGAGGTGGGCAGAGGGGGCAGGAGAAGGGCAGGATGTGGAGCGGGGGAGGGAAGGTCAAGGTGGAGAGGCAGGTGCGTGGCGGGCCAGGCTCGGAGCCTGCACCTGAGCAATCAGCCGCCCGCCCCGCAGAGTGGAGGCCTAGAGCTCCCTTTGTAACGCCCGCCCGCCAGCTCCAGGCTGCTCCATGCTCAAGCGGGGGCTGCCCCCTCAGAGCTGCGGTGTGCCGGGGGGGGGGGCCCCTCCCGCCGCTCCCTCCGGCCCTGCCCCATCTGCGCTGCTGTCCCACGGCCACCAGCAGACACGCCGGTGGGAGGGGTTTCAGGGGCAGAGTCTATGGAACAATCTTCGCTGCAGAACCTGAGCCTGTTACTGTGCCAGTGTGTGTGTGCGTGTGCGTGTGCGTGAGAACCCTGAAAGGCGAGTTTAACAACTGACTGCTCAACCACAGGCCCCTTCAGAACAAGATGGCAGAACACTGGCTCAGAGAGCAAGGTGCCCCAGACACCCACCTGAGAGCCCGCCCTCATCGGCCCAGGCAGAAGCCTTCCCGGGGCCCTCACACCTGGTACACAGCCCCGAGTACGCACACGTGAACTTAACAAAAACATGAACTTAACGAAGCCCGCCACGCACCTGCCTCTCCACCTTGACCTTCCCTCCCCAGCTCTACATCCTGCCCTTCTCCTGCCACCCTCTGCCCACCTCTCCTCTCTGGAAACCCTGGAAGGGCCTTCCCAAAGCCGTTCTTACAAGTGTTTCCTGATCTCATTCCTTCTTGACATGTCCACATTTCAAGGGCGTGTGGCGAGCGGCTATCCTGATAAAGTTTCCATCATTGCAGAAGATTCTATTGAATTCTATGAACATTCTAAGACAATTAAGAGACCACTAAGTCATTATGCTTTCTTGTGTGACTTCCGAATGGAAAACTACATGTTCCCAATAGAAAACCATACTCCTTCCCATTTCAAATGTTCCAGGAGTTCCAGCTTCTCCACACACTGGACGGGCCTGCCCCGTCGTAAACCTGAGTCACACTGATGGTTACTGAACGGGAGTGCAGTTTCCAAAACGCAGAGAGAACGGGATGTCCCGGCCACGTGAAGAGAAAGGGGCGACGGGAGCGTCACCCTAAACGCTATCCAAGGATCGCAGTCACAGGACCACTACATGTTGTGTCCGGGGCGAGCCGGTGCCGTGTCCTAGGAAAGCCGGACAGTTTCCCTGACCCCGAGTCTGCGTTCCCATGCCTACCTGCCTCACGCCTACCTGTGTGGGTGCGGAGGTGAGCCTTGAGGTGGGAGCTTTTGAAGTAGGTCTTCTGGCAGCCTGGGAAGTTGCAAACGTAGTTCCTCCTTCGGGAGAAGTCCACCTGAGGGGCACCGTTGTGACTGGTGGCGATGAACACGGGGGCCGGAGCAAGAGGCAGCAACCTGGTATTGCCCGCAGCCAGGACACCTGCCGGGGAGCAGGAGGCGGGCTGGGGGAGCGCCCCCTGGGGCAGGACCAGCATCACAGCTCCCTGAGGCACAGGTGGGCCCATGAGCACAGGCGAGGGCCCTGGAGCAGCCTGGGGCAGAATGGGTGTGACCATCCCGGCAGAGACTGGGGGAGGGGCCTTCAAAAACGCCGGCAACATGCCACGTTGTCCAGTCACGGGGATCATGTGGCAAAGGACGAGGGCTGGGGGCGGGGACAGAGACCAGAGGCGAGGTGCTCCCTGCCAAGTCATTTTCATAGTTCGTTGGTGAGCAGGGTGGCACTGCAACTGGCCGCCCTGCCTGCTGGTCTTGGTGGGGGGGGCCCGGGTCCCCAGGCTTCTTGGAGTGAGGCAGGCAGGGCCCCGAGTTCAAGGTGAGGGAAGGGTCTCCGAGGTGCGCGTCCCGCAAAGCTCCCGCGTGTCCCCGAACCGGTGCTGCTCCTCCCCTTTGGTCTGGAGGCTGGCATTCTGGAGTCGGGGTGGCAGGAATGTGGCCAGGAGCAGGACTCCCCAGGGCGTGGGGGGTGGCACTGGCCACCACAGCCCTGCAGGGGGCGCCAGGCGCCGGCTCCAGCAGCTCTGGCTTCAAACCAGGCAGGCTCCGCTCCGCCCTCCTGCTCAGGGCGCCGGCTGCTTTGGCATCAGGTGCTTGGGAAGGAACCGGTGTTCTCGTCAGGGGCTCGGTGAGGTCGGGGCTCAGAGGAGGAGTCATGCACTTGGGGGAAAGGAAAAGGCTGTGTGGGAAAGGCTGCTGTGGTTACATTTCAAAAGGCATTTACGTCGATGGGGATGCTCCCGACGCCTTTACAAACACTGGCCTGCGCCTTTACTTCCCGGTCCCCCCCTTCTCTGACCGCCCACACCGATCCCTTTGTTTGGCTCTAATCAGTGCCGCTCCTGGGCCGGCACAGGGACGGAAACGAGCAACGTAAGCATCAGGACGATGATGAGAAAACAGACTTACACTCGAGTGAGCGCTTTTCACGTAATTTTGGGTTCTCAGAAAGGCCTTTGAAACCCAGTGGGTACTCACTGGGTACACACTCGCCAGGGCCCACGCGATGAGGCCAGGCACACCCACCAGAGCGATGACGCCCCGAGGCCACGCTCTAACCAGTGTCTGCCTAACCACGCCTCTCCGTACCGCCCCAACAATTCCCACGTTTCAGCCTCCCGGGGAAGAGTCCCGTGCCAAGAGCTGGGGGGGGGGGGGGGGGGGCCCTCCGGCAGCCAGGCCAGCCCTCTGCAGTCCTCTCTACCGCACGCACGGCCCTTCTCATCCCTCTCCAAGCGGCTTTCCACGGCCTCCGCCCAGCGCCAGCTGCCAGCCCGGGCCAGGTTACCACGCTCACTTCTGCCAGCAGCAGACAGCTCTCACCTCTCCCAGCAGAGGAGCCGTTTCCCCCGCAATGGCACGGCCGCAGCGAGTTAAGGCAACAAAAAACAGTGCCTGGTCGCAGCCAGCTCACCCAGTAAGAAGTTGGCGGCCACAGGGAGGCAGGGGCCAGTATTCCCACCAGCCAACTCAGCACAGGCTTCCCCAGCCGCCACCCACTTACCCTGATCCTGGACTCGGTCATGGGGCGCGGGGGGGACCTGGTCCCCACCCTGCACTGCCCAGGGAAATGAGCACATTTCCCTTTCTCAGATGTATCTGGAGGCTTTGTCCTATGCACATTTCAGCCCTGTGCCTGCAAGCTACGGTCGATCAGGGAAAGACCATGTTTCCCAAAGACAAAACCAAGCTCCATCTCAGCTCCTTCACAGGAGGCTATGTGCTTGCTTGCCAGCATCCCAGGGAGCCTGCCCACGCGTTCCTCAGCTCACGTACGCATCCCAGGTCCGCTAGCCGCTGCGCCAAACTCTCCTCTCCCCGCCTCTTACCAGCGTCGACAAGGCGTGGAAGTCCTTCGGCAGCTCGGGTGCGGCTTCGTCCACCAGCACGGTGGTGGTGACATCCCCAGAGTCAGACACGGGTGTGAGGGGTCTGATCTTCCACAGGTCGCCGGGCTGGGACCTTTGACCCCAGGAGCTCATGCAAACAAGAGCCTCGACAGCTTCGATGTCATTCAGCTCCAAGAGGCTGCACGCAGACCGCTCGCTGTCACGCCGCTTCCTCTCCAGGATGGACTCGCAAATGTCCATGATGTCCACCTACCGGCGGGCGACACAACAGCTGCTCAGTCCCGGGAAACAGAGGAAGGCACGTGGACACGCGCACCAGGGGCCTGCACGCACACGTCACACACGCACCACACGCCACTCCCAGCACGCTCCGCTCCGGGGAGAGATGCCTCCGGAACGAACGTTGGACCACTTTGCTTTCAGGCCCGTGCTCTGATGACTGGGCGTGCCGGGCAGGGCGTTTCCACAGAAAACCCCGGTTCTTAAAAAGGCTCCTGATATAAAGGTCCTGTTCTCCTTTGGAAACTGATCCATAGACGCTAACTCCGGAGGTGGGAGCCAAAGTGGCTCATCACACCGGGAGGAAGGGACACGGACTCCACGCACGCTTGCTGGTGGGTTGAGACGAGGGCACGGCGCTTCCGAGTTGGCAAAGCCACCGGGAGGGCATCCCTGCGGGTGCATTTTGGGCCACATTCTGGAGCCTTCCCCACGCCGTCCAGCAGAACGTTGGGGCCGGAGGCTGAACTCCATGGCCTCCCGCCCCCCCCCCCCCCCCCCAGTGTAAAGCCTGCTCCTGGTCTCGGGGACCTAGGTCCCACCTTCATGCCTCAAGGGCTAGTGGGGGGGGGCGGGCAGGGGTGGAGGAAGCGTCTAATTTCCGCCACCACCCCGGAGGCTGTCTCCCCGGCGCCACACCCCGAAGTAACTTCAAGGCCAGGAAGACGTGCCCGCATCCGACCTGCGCTCCCGCTCAGGTTCCCCGCAGGGCACTCCGGGTAGGAGGCAGCCTTACCCACGTCGCTCCGCCCAGCTCCCCGGGCCGCGGACAAACTGGGGAGCCACGGGCGTGACTTCACGGGGGGCGGGGCAGCAGGACGCGCAGAGCTCCCAGACCGTCTCCCCGACCCTCGCGGTCCACGCGCCGCGACGACGCGGTGCCAGGACTGGGCAGCGACCTCCGCGCAGCCCTCGGGGCGCGACTGCAGGAGCCCCAGGCGGGGGGGCGACCTGCGAGCCCCGCTCCCCCGGCCCCGCCCGCCCGCAGCGCGGGTCCCCACAGCCCGGCCCCGCCCCGCCGCCCGCTGCCGCGTTCCCGCCAGCCGCTCCCCGCGCAGGGTCCCCGCCGCCAGCCTGGTGACGTCACTGCCTGAGCCAGCCCCGCGCCCACCGCCTGGGCGGCGCCGCTGCGGGGCGCGACACGAAGCTGCGGGGGGTGCCGCGGGCACACGCCCCCGCCAGCCCCACGCGGCCGCCGCCCCTCCCGGCGCTGCGACCGTCCGGGCTCCTCACGGGGCGGCCGCGGCGAGGCCCCGCGCGCCCCGCCCTCCCTCGCGTGCCGGCCCGCAGACTCCGCCGCGCCTCTCGCTCCTACCCACGGCCACTCACCGCGCGCGCCTCGCCGGGACCCGTGGAGGTCGGCGTGTGCATGGTGCCCGCAGCCCCGAGGCCACAGAGCGCGGCGGGGCGGGTGCTCAGAGCGCGGCGGCGGCTGCACGTGCGTGGCGACGGCGGCCTCCGCGACCCGCGCTCCGGGGCCCGGCACGCGCCGCCGCCCGCCCGCCGCTCTGCCCGGCGCGGCCCTGGCGGTGCGGGAGGGGCGGGGCGCCCGCCGAGGGCGCGGCCGCGGGGGCGGGGCGGGAGGCGAACCAAAATACGCCGCGCCGGGGCGGGGCCGGTGCTCGCCAGCCAATCGGCGCGGGCCCCTGCCGCGCCGGCCAATGGGCGCGGCGGGGAGCCGCGTGATCAAAGCCGGGCCGCGGCGTGCGCGGGGGGCGGGGCCGGCGCCTGGAAAGTAGGGGAAAGGTCCCGGCGGCGGCGCGGCGGCCGGGGAAGCCCCGGTCCTGGACGGGCTGGGGGGGACCGCGCTTAAAGGGGCCGCCGCCCGCCGCCCCAGGAATGGAACCGGCGCCCCCGGAGGCCTCAGCGCGGCCCTGCGGGCGTGTTTTGGGGCGGATGAAGCTGCTGTGGGCCCCGCGGGCAGGCTCCAGCTGGCCTGGCATCGGCGGCTCCCTGCGGCCGGTTCCGGCCAGTGTCCGTCTCTGACCCCCTCCCCAGGCAGTCCGGGCCGCGGTTTCCACTCGAAGGCATTTTCCTAGTGATGTCAGAGGGGCAGGGAGCGGGAGAGAGATGGAGACATCAGTGGTGAGAGAGGCCTGGACGGCTGCCTCCTGCACCACCCACTGGGGATGGAGCCCGCAACCCGGGCCTGTGCCCTGGGTGGGAGCTGAGCCGTGACCTCCTGGCTCCTAGGTCGGCGCTCAACCGCTGAGCCAGCCGGCCGGGCGGTTTCCGCTCCTAGTGAGGCCAGAAGCCACCGTTTCCGCTCCTAGTGAGGCCAGAAGCCACCGTTTCCGCTCCTAGTGAGGCCAGGAGAAGCCAAGCCAGGGGATCACCTGAGAGGCTTCCCAGACCCAGGGTCAGGACCCCCCGGGAGGTGTCAGGCCTGAATGAGAGAGAGGCCCAGGGCCCCTTGCCCCCTCATGCGGAGAAGGTGGGGCTCAGGACCCGGCCCCCGCTTGTCTCTCACGGGCCTGCTCTGGTCGAGCAGGGTGACCGCCATTCCAAAGGTCCTCACAGCACCCTTGATGAGCGGTAACGCTTGTTTCTTTTTCTTTTTTAAAAAATATATTTTATTGATTTTTTACAGAGAGGAAGGGAGAGAGAGAGAGAAACATCGACGAGAGAGAAACATCCATCAGCTGCCTCCTGCACGCCCCCCACTGGGGATGTGCCCGCAACCAAGGTGCATGCCCTTGACCGGAATCGAACCTGGGACCCCTGAGTCCGCAGGCCGACGCTCTATCCACTGAGCCAAACCGGTTAGACCCGTGGTCGGCAAACGCATTAGTCAACAGAGCCAAATATCAACAGGACGACGACTGAAACTTCTTTAGAGAGCCACATTTTCTAAACTTAAACTGTACAGGTAGGTACATTGTTATTAACTTAATGAGGGTCCTCCTAAGCTGGCCTTCGCTAAAAACCCCAGGGGCCAAAGAGCCGCATGTGGCTCGCAAGCCTCAGTTTGCCGACCACTGGGTTAGGGCGATGCTTGTTTCTTTCGTTATTTGTTCATTGGCTCCGCAATTAACCCTCCAAGGTTAGGGAGCTTGTTTAATTCACTGCAATCCTCCCCCCCGGCCCCCACGCCTGGCTCACTGCAGGCGACAGTAACTATTGGTTGACGAAGCGAATAAAGGTGAGCACCTACAGGGCCCCCACGTGGCTCTCCGCAGACACCTCTCATGTTGGATCCAAACCTGGGTTTCTCACCTCCAGCTACCCCCAAATCCAAGGCTCCTCTTTGACTCCCTCTCCTGCACCTGCGTCTTCTGCCAATCATTTCATGCCCTTCTTCCTCCTAAATCTCTCTCAAACTACTCACTTCTCTCTGTGGCCACTCCTGCCTTCATCCGCCACCGCCCTCGCTCTCCTGAATTACCGCCGTTGCCTCCAACAGGTCTCCCTCCCTCCAGCCTCGCCACCTACCATCAGCCCCTTGTCGCACTGCCCCATGATCTTCCGGGAGTAGAGGGGGCAGCCACCCCACCGGCCAGCCCTCCGCTGGAATGCAGGCGGCGCTGGGCCTGGGGCTGCGCCTGCGGCCTGGGCCGGCCTCCATGACCGGGCAGCGCTTCCCGCATCCTTATCAGCCAGTTCTCCCGACACAGAACCTGCCGTCCGCTCTGGGGGCCCCTTTCCTCACTCCCCACAGCAGGGCCGCTCCGCAGAGCCAGGGCTTGGGAGTCAGACGGATCCGAACCCCAGTCCTGCATGTGGCTGCCCAGGCTAGCAGGGTCTCCCTCCTCCAGAACAGGAGGCGGTCGCGGCGCCCCAGGAGGCGGGCGCCGAAGCTCTCCCTCCGGTTTCGGTTTCTGCTCCCCAGACAGCGGCAGTACCTGGCAGCTCAGGCCACGGGCCGGCTCAGGCTCTCCAGGCATAAGGCCTCTTCTTCTCACGTCTAGCCCGTGTTCCGGACAGACAGACAGACAGACAGACAGACAGGTCTTCACTCATGCTGGTCCATCCTCCGTTCTCCCCGACATCTACCCAGGTACCACATGTCCATGAAGCCTTTCTACACACACACACGTAGCTGTGTGGTTGCTGCCAAGTCCTGGCTTCTGGGCCTGCCGGTAACAGAGGGATATTGACGTGTTTTAACCTAAAGACCGTCACTCAGAGACCTCACTGAGCCCTCGCGGTCAGAGCCAGCACTGGCAGGCAGACTGGACACGGGTAACTGCTGTATACAGTAGATGCCACCCTCTCCCGTGTGCCCTTCCAGGGAGAGTGTGTGTGCAAACATGCCGTGACACAGGACAGCCTCGGGGCCCACACGGAGCCTGCGCATTGGCGTTTCTACCAAGTTCCCAGACGCCGCTGGCGCCACTGGGCCCGGGACCGTGCTGTGAGCCCGACCGGGTTCATCCAACGCCCGGTTTTGTGGAAACAGACACGGAGGACAGAAGCAACTACCCCAGCCCCCCTCTGAGTGGGAGCGAGAGGCGCCTGGGACCCACGCCTCCCGACGGCGCGACGCGGGGCCTCCACCAGGTTACCAGGCCACCTGGACGGATGCCCCAGGGCCACTGTCCCCAGGTCAGCCCAGGAGAGCCCCTTTGGAGGCCAGGGGGCGCTGGGCCATGGCACGCACTACCTGCAGGCCCTCCCGGGAAGGCGGTCTAAGTGCCCGTGGCCGCCAGCCCTGCTGTCCAGCCAGCTGCCTGCACCTGGTCAGCCTCCAGCCTGGCATCCCCAGTGACCCAGTTCGGCGCTGGAAGCAGCCCAGCCGGGCAGCAGGGCCAGCCGGGCAGCAGCTCAAGGCATTGGTAGAGGGGCCAGTGGACACGTGTCTCGCGTGGAACACGTGTGGGCCCAGCAGGGGCCTGAGCCAGGATCTGTCGGGACCCTGCTCCTCGCTCCCTGTGTCCCACACTGGCCAGTTCCTGACTCAGCACAGAGATGGGTTTAACCTTCAAAGACGCCAGCCCCCAGCTCAGAGCTGAGCACAGCAGGACCTGAGGAGCCACCAGCCTCGCCATGGACAATAGGAGTATAAAGTAAACAAGTTGGTCGTATTAGCTACATCATCGCAGTGTGCCAGACTCGGTTGACATTTTCCCATGACCTGGTGTAACTTTTACATAGACTTTGCATTCATCAGCGCCCCATGGCACAGAGGGGGACATCGAGGCCGGGGAGGGGTGAGGAACCTGCCCAGTAAGGCTCAAATTGGCTTTGTTGGGATTTTTAGGTCACACGTGTATGCGACGCTGTCCACCTCACACTGTGGTTTGCTGTTCACCCAGGATGTCTTGCCCAGGCCCCCAAGGACAGCCCCGGTCCGTGCGTCTCACAGACCCTCCGGGACCCCCCCCCCCCAGCATCCTGAATCCTCAGCGTCCTCAGCTCTGAAGTGGGAGGAACACTCCTCCCTCGCCGAGTTGTTCTAGGAGCTAGAGGTGGTGTCCACACCACAGGGCACCTACAGGCAACCCAACGTCCCCGCCCGGGGAGGGCTTTTTTGGCCGGACAGGGCCCAGTCCGCCCCTCGTGTCAGCCTGTGTGTGTGGTGTGTACGTGCTGTGTGTGTGGTACGTATGGTGTGTTGTATGTTGTGTGTGTGTGTGTGCTGTGTGGTGTGTGTGTGTTTACGCTGGGGAAGAGGGAGCAGGAGGGCAGGGCGTGGGGCGACTCCATAGCCCTTCCCTGCCCAGCTGCCCTGAAGATAAGGCTGGGCCGAAACCGAAACTCACAACTCCCCCCCCCCCCCCCCCCCCCCCCCCCCCCCCGAGAAAGAATGCCCCCAGCCCTGCACGCCTGCCTGGAGGGTGCACCTTATCTCCCAGCTGGCCTCCTCTCCGCAGGTTGTCCGGAGCCCAGCCGGAGGGAGGGGCTCCGGGGAGGGGGGCTGGGGCCCTCAGAGGCTGACTGCGCCTCTCCCCCGCCCCCCCCCGCCCCCCCGCACTGATGTCCGTTGTGGCTTGACGTCAGCCTCGATGGGGATGCTCATCCACCGCAGCCAGCAGAGCCTTTGTTTGGGGTTTGCTTGGAAGGGTCAGGCCGCCCCTGCTCTCTCTTCCGCGGGCTCCCAGCACAGCAGTGAGGGGTCTGGAGGCCGACTCGGGGGTCGGTCCCCGGCTGGGGGGGGTGTCTGAGGGCAGGTTCCGCCGCCTGGGCCTGTTACACCTCCTTCCTATGCTCAGTTCTGTTCAGCAAAGGAGCGCAGCAGCATGCGCACACACACATACACGTGTGCGCACACACATGCACACTCGCGCACATACACAACACACGTGCACATGCAGGTGTCCTGCGGCCTTCAGATGGCCACGCCCTGAGTGCTCGTGGATCTGGGTTCAGGGCAGGGCCCGGCGGCCTCTTGCTTCCCAGTCTCAGGTGCAGCCTCTGGGGAGTGACCCTGGGCTCCTGGGTTGGGGGCCCTCAGACCCTGTCAGGCGCCTCCCTCGGTCCCAGCAGCTGCCGGGGAGGCGAGGTGGACCCTCTCAGGGTGACCACTGCGGACACAGTCTCATCGCCCCAAGTGGAGGCCCAGGCGCTGGGGGAGACGCTGAGGACCTAGCGGGACACACCGTGGCGGCATCAGCTCTGCATGTGGGGGACAGGGAGAGGGGACACAGTGGTTTCCGGGAGCAGGTCCAAGTCATCTTAAACAACTTTAAAACAGCTTCATGGAGGCACCATAGACTGCAGGTACTTAAAGTCACAGTGTAAGTCTGACACATGTATACCCCCATGAAACTACCGTCACAATCAAGATAACAAACATCTCCATCCCCCAAAGCTCCCTCATGCCCCCTTGGGACCCCCTCCCGCCCCTCCCGGTGCCCACCCCAATCCCAGGCAATCACTGTTTGTTATTTGTGTGTGTGTGTGTGTGTGTGTTTAAATAAAAAGGACTTTCTTTGTAATGTCAGCATCATGTTAAAACAGGCGTCCTCAAACTACGGCCCGCGGGCCACATGCGGGTGTTTTTGCTGTTTTGTTTTTTTACTTCAAAATAAGATATGTGCAGTGTGCATAGGAATTTGTTCATAGTTTTTTTTAAACTATAGTCCGGCCCTCCAGCAGTCTGAGGGACAGTGAACTGGCCCCCTGTTTAAAAAGTTTGAGGACCCCTGCGTTAAAACAACAGAAGCTGCTGATTGCAGCAGGGTTATTGGAACTGTGAATTGGCCCAGTATATAACTTCCCAATTGTGACTGGGATTTTGTGGGTGTTGAACGTGGCATTTCCCAAGAGTATGGAAATAATGCTGCACCCAAGACCTCACGCTCTGTTCACTGAAATCTAAGACTCACTTCCTCCCAGGGCTTTTCTGGATTACTTTGTATTTTTTAAAGTTTTATATGAATGGAGTCATACCGTACATTGTCTTTTTCATCTGGCTTCTTCAACTTGGCACAATTATTTTGTGATTTATCCATGCTTTAGGTGTGTCAAATACAGAAGCTACAGAATTCATTCAGGAAAGTCACCGAGCAAACAACAAACCCGGGAAGGAAAAGAATATAAATTCCAGAATAGCCACATTCCATTGTGTACAAGGTTCAGTTTCAACAACAAAAACAGAGATGCAAAGAGACAGAGAAGTAGGGCCCACAGACAAAGAAAACAAAACCAGCAGCAACTGTCCCAGACACTGGACTTACTAGACAAGGACTTTATTTATTTTTTTTCTTTTCATTTTATTTTATTTATTTATTTTTTTTTTTAGACAAGGACTTTAAACCAGTTATTTTCAAACTGTTATGAGGTCAGTTCACAGACATAAAGGGAACCATGTCTAGAGAACTAAAGCATGAGAATGGTGTCTCCCTACACAGCGGTCCTTAGGTGCTGGGGGCTGGCCCAGGCCTCTGTGCCCTCTCACAGCCTCTCAGAGCTGCCAGGGCATGGCTGCCACTACAAGTCAGGGCTGGGGGTGGGGGGTGGTCCTAGATGGCCCTCAACCCTAGAGGGAGCTGGAAGGAAGGCGGCACCCAGCCAGGCCTCTGAGCCAGGGGATGGGCCCACTGCTGCTGAGTGGGGCACACTCTGCTTGGAGGAGAGACTGCACGAGAATGGAAGTGGAGAAAGGGAGTCAGCTATTGGGAGTGGGTGGAACCTTGAGGGACACCCTGTCTTCAGGCAGCCAATGCCGTGCGGCCCTGGGACAGCTTCCAGGCCGCCAGCTCGGCCTCTGCTGCTGTGTGATGTGGGGCAGCCTCTGAGCCTCTCTGAGCCTCTCTGAGCGTTGGCTTTTTACGAAGGGGAGATAATGACCCCAGCCCTCCGAATCACGAAGGCAGAACCTCCTCTCCCACGGCTTCTCCCCCGGGGTCCTCCTGAAGAGGGGCTACTGCCCCCAGGGCACCTCACCCTCTGGAGCCACTCACCCTGCCCCTACCCCAACCCCTCCAGTCCTGCATGGCTTGCAGGATGTTTGCTTACTCTTATCACAGCCGACAGGCAACCAGAGCGGAAGGGCTCCGTGTAGCACCTGGGAACAGGCCTGTGGCTGCCAGGCTCACCTCACGCTCCCTCTGCAGCCGAGGGACAAGGCGCCCACTGCCCCACTCTGTTCTGGGACACGGACTGGGGAGGGGGAGACGGGGGAAACCTGGCCTTCCGGAAGTGGGGGGCTGCGGCGAGAGCCCACACGGAGGGAGGCCAGGAGCGCCGTGTCCACCTGGACCACCCTCCCTGCACCACTAAGTCCAAGCTCTGGGCAAGCAGGCCCCCCACATCGCCCAGCTTGGGAATAGGGTCACCCCCAGATGCTGCCCCAAGCTGGGGAGCTTTGGGCTTAGATACCCCAGTCAGGAGTGGAGGGCGGCTGGGCTCCCAGGCCCACAGCCGTTCTCAGGGGCCTCGGGCAGGAGAGAGTGAGTCTGCACCTTCGTGTGGGAACAGACATTTTTATCAGGACTTCGCTTTCCTGGAGTCGTTTCAGGTTCACAGAAAAGCAGTCTCCACACCCGCTGCCCCCGCTGCACAGCCCCCCCCCCCCGAGCACCCCTCGCCACAGTGGGCGTCTGCCACCACCGCACCCAGAGCCCGTGTTCACATTAGGGCTCCCCTCGCGGTTGCGCAGTCTATGGTGTGGGGACCTGAGACGGTCAAGTGACAGAGTCAGTAAGTGGCGCAGCGGGGGAGGGCAGGTCGCCCTGGACTGCAGTGCTTGGGAAATTGGGACAACGAACAGGTGACCTTTTCAAGGACATAAACACAGGCCTCATAGAAAATCAAGTACAAACGGCCCCGGCTCGCAAAGTCTCACTTCTCATCACTCAAAGCAGCGCAAATCCAGGCCGGACGTGTGGGACGGACGCCTGCTCCCTGGGTGGGACTGAGTCGGTTCGCTTTGGATGGCCATGTGGCCCCATCTGCAAAAGTTACTGAGCGTTTTCTCTGACTCAGTCTCCTCCTCCAGGGGCCGCCCCGTCCTTCTCCTGGACAAGCAGGTAAGGCCAGCGGCCTCGGCCTCCGGGTGCCCTCCGCCCCGCGAGCATCAGTGGCAGCGATCAGAAGTGGCTATCGACATGATGGTCACGTTCTAAACAGGCGTTCAAAAGACAGCCCGTCTGGAGGACAGAGATAAGGGAAAACAGCGGCAAGAAAAGAAATAAAAATAAAAAGTAGCAGGCCCCTGTTGCCATGCAGTGTGCCTCGGGGGCTGAGTCCGCAGGAAGAACTGGGTGTTTGTGGAGACCCCGTCCCGGGTTATCCCCGGGGAGAGAGACTGTGGGGGTGGGAATCGCTCCCTCTGAGCACTCCTCTGGAGCCCTAGCACTTACCCTAAAGGCACGCTTTTGCCCTCACTCCTAGAAGCCAAGTGCCGAGACAGGAGGAAGCGCTGGGACAGGGGGAGGAAGAAACGCCCAGCACGTGGGGCGGAGCAGAGGGACCCGGAGCTCCCTGCAGCGTGGCCGCGGCAGAGTCCAGGCCCTGGAGGTGGAGGATGCTGGTGGCTAGGGCAGAGCCGGCCCCTAAGGATCCCGACTCAGGCCCGAGGGTGAGGGTGAGGGTGACGATGCGCAGGGTCGCGGGACTGCACCGGGGGGGGGGGGGGGGGCGGGGGCGTCCATCATCATGTGACGGTGCGGCCATTGGGTGTGTTTCCGTCTATCACAGCGAGACCAGCTCCTGGGACGCGCACAGCAGCTGTTTGACTTAGAAACCCTGATGAACTGGAACATCACTGGTAGATTTTTAAACTCAACACTTTCTGTGCTGCTTCTGAAAACCAAGAACACTGAGATTTTAGGCCTAAGGCGTTCGCCCACGGCTCTCGCGGTTACATTTTGGTTCACAGTTGAAGCTTATAATTATTATTTAGGGCCCCTCACGGAACCATCACTGGGATCATTTCAGAGCCCTGGAAGGTCACTCAGATGGGGGCGAGGGCGAGGCCGAGGACGCGTGCTGGGCACAACCAGAAACTGCCAGGGAGGCCCGTCTCGGCTCTGCCTCTTTAAGATCTCAGATCCCGCCGGCTGGCCTGCCTAATAAAAGGGCACATTCAAACGGAGTAACAGGAAATGACATCTTACGAGATAGGCACATAAATTTAATCCCGTTGGCTTAAAATGCATCTTCAATGATACAATTAAAAACAGTAAACAAGGCACAATCAATTTCATAAAACACAATAGAAAATATTATATGACCCGTATCCCATATCTTATTTTAGAAAACCAGCAATTCAGTTCACATACTTCATTAGGATATTTTAACGCAAGAATGCAACTATCCGTTCTACTTCTACAAACTAGTTCCCTGAACCGACAGATACCCGTGATCTTATGTTATAAAATGACACTGTGTAGTATTCCTATATTCTTAAAACATGTGTACAAAACGTCCCCTGCCACGTTGAGTCTCCTACACCCGTGACCGCTTCTACACGGTGAGTGCACGGATAACCGAGGCGCGAGGTCTGCAACGCGGCGCAACGCCCTCCTTTCTGGCAGGAAGACTGGGAAGGACAGAGCTGCGTCAGCTGCATCCCTGTCTGTTGCGGCACGAGGGCCCAGGGCCGACGTCCGCACACGCCACGCACCTGCAGCCCCGCAGGGCGTCTTCCCTTTACTTCATGTGTAAACAGTGCAGATCCAGACGACAGCAGCCGAGAGCGAGCCGTGGCCCCTGCGCAGGCCCGGGACGTTCCACTCGGACGACTGCGTGTGCTCTGGGTTCTGCCGAGGGTTCGATCTGCTCAGTGGACGTTAATTATCGAAACGACTCAGCCTCCGGCCTAGGCCGAGTCTCTCAGGTAGTTGTCATCGCATCTCTCCGTGTATGCCCACGGACGCCGCATGCATATATTATCTATCTGTATAAGACACGTATGTACACATTTACAGACGCCGGCCTTGGGAGCTTATTGCACTCATGTACACTGTGGCCCCCGAAGGTCTGCATGAGAAAGGCAGCGGTGCTTCAAGAGCCGCGAGGGCAGGTTCCGGGAACGCGCTCTGCTGGAGTGAACACGTATGGGGGGGAGGGGGCGGCCACGGGAGAGGGTGAACCCTTTGTTCTGGGACGTGGCTCCCACCCCGAGGCAGGTAGTGACACTGAGCTCAGGCCGGCACCGAAGCCTTACAGCCACAACACTGCCTCTGCCTGGAACGGGGCAGGCCCGCTGACACGACACGGGGACGGCCCGATAGCTGCACAGTCTGGCCACGGTGCTGCTAGACACACCTGAACCTAATACCACAGAATATTGAATTGAACGTGTAATAAAAATAGTTTTATCAATACTGCAGCAGATATCCTAAAGGTTCCCAGAGAGTCCATTAAATCTTGGAACAGAGTTTTCACTTTTAACCCTAAGTATTTATATCAGAAAAGGCAAGCGTAACAATAGTGTACGGGTTTCTCTCATCCGAGACGCGCCAACGCAGTGTGCTCCAGGCCATCGCCAAGCCGCGTGCGGCCCCATCTCCATGCGAAAGGAGTCCCTCCCACGACGTCGCCGTGTTGGGAAGGAGGCTGACCAGTGGGCCTGGCAGACAGCGAGACCGAGGCAACACCTTCGTGGAACTGTGGGGTCTGCGGGCCAGGGCGCCCTCAGATCTCCGTGAGGGTGAGTCTGTACGACCCCCCCACCTCCTCCATCTGCAGCTGGAAGGTGTCCTCATTGGAGTAGTGCTTCACGATGTTGTCGTCCATGTTCACCAGGATCCTGGGGGGAGGGAGACGGGCGCTCAGGCTGCCCCCTGGAATCGGGGCGCCCGCGTGCAGCTGGCTCTGCTGCTCACTAGCTGTGACACGCGAGGCCATTATTACTTCAACCCCCTAACCCTCCATCGCCCCAGCTGAGACGGGGTAACAGTGCGTGCCCTGGGGTTCAATGGGGACTCAAGCAAAGCACCTGCCACAGTGCAGGGCGTGTGCTCACCAGCACACACCGCTTCTTGTTCTCCCAGCGCGTAGTAACCAGCGATAGCGTGGCTATTGTAACCATCACAGTGAGGCCACGGCAGAGGCACTTCAGGGGCCCGGCCTTCGAAAGCGTATCAGTAAGATCAACCTACGGGTCTGAAGCCGCAGTCCCCTGACAAAGGACCTCCCCTGGCACGTTACCCTCAGCGCTGACTGAACCAGCACTAAGTCCGCCCCTTCCACCAGGCCCGTCTGCAAAGTTCCCATGAGGATTTGCGTTAGAATTCTCTGCCCTCTGACCCTGCCCAACAGCACAGCCACTTGGAACAAAAATGCTGCTTTCTGGACAAGGACGCCCTGCTCTGTGGCTGCAAACACGACCCCGGGCAGAGAGGGAGGGGCAGCAGCAAAGGCGGGGCCTTGGTCAAGACTCACTGGACCCCTGGCCTCGGCCCCGGCCTGATTGGGGGCAGGTCTCCCGCTCTGTGCCTCGGCTGCCTGCCCTATACCCTCTAAACCAGGGGTCCTCAAACTTTTTAAACAGGGGGCCAGTTCACTGTCCCTCAGACCGTTGGAGGGCCGGACTATAGTTTAAAAAAACTATGAACAAATTCCTATGCACACTGCACATATCTTATTTTGAAGTAAAAAAACAAAACGGCAAAACACCCACATGTGGCCCGCGGGCCGTAGTTTGAGGACGCCTGCTCTAAACCCTGCAGGGGACCACCCAGACCCGAGGGTCACATGAACGTGCGTCACGTGGGAAGCGCCCGACCCAGCCTGACCCTTGGCGGGCTCTCCAATGGGGCGGTGACCCTCAGTGGGCTCTGCTGCCAGGAAGAGCAAAACCCACGAGGAGGCGAGACAGGGCGATGGCTGCATGGGGGCAATTTCAGGAAAAGCTCGTCCTCCCGGGAGCGCGTCTGTTAGGCTCTGGACTGGGCCCCAGCGCGCGTGAGCAGCAGTCACGCTGAATAAACCCCTCTTACTCAGGGCACGAATGCTCACCCTTTTTTACATTTCTTGAATATTTTCCCAATCTTGTCATGGGGAACATCATATTTGTCTGAGATCTGAAAGAGAAGAGCAATGGAAAAGAACGGTAAGACGGCATTTTGCTGGCTTTAACAAACAACTATGTGTCTACAAATGTAGTGGGACAGTCACTCAACTCTGAGTTTCAAAATGCTTATGTCTTTCCAGCCTGGGCGGGGGGGGGGGGGGGGGGGGGGGGGGGGGGCAGCCTCCCTGTGGAGGGAGCTGGGAAGGAGCTCTATAGCCCGAGTGTACAGATGCCCCTAAGTGTACTATGTGTCAGCTGTTTTATTATTTACGTTTTTGACTGCTGACAGGTCAGAGTGTTTACAGGGCATTTCACAGAGCAGTGTTAAGCCCGCAGAAAAGCTGGGCAGAAGCACAGAGCTGCTCCCCCCGTTACCGGCTACAAATTAACCTCTCACATTAGTGCCCTGCGCTTGCTGTAGGCGACGAGCTACAATGTTACGAGTTAAAGTCTGCCGTGTTCACTGCGTCCCCTCTGTGTTGGACACTCACGGGTTCTGACACATGCTCCGAGACACACATCCACACAGTCACACGCATTCCGAGCAAGTGTACCGAGGCCTTGCTTTGGGGTCAGACGATTCGCATTGGCTGTGCGCCCCACGCTGGGGATGGAGCCTGGGAACTGAACCGTGACCTCCTGGTTCCTAAGTTGATGCCCAGCCCCTGAGCCAGGCCGCTGGGCAGCTTCCACTGTTAAGGAGCATTATTGCAAAGCGTGCTACTCACAGCCTCCATCAAGCCCTTCAAGGACGGAGTCTTGAGCATCAGGGCGTCGAAGACTTCCTCTGCCTCCTTCCGCACGTAGAGCAGCACTAATCCCCATCGGGAGTGAGGAGGTGAGAGGGGAAAGGACACGGGTCATGCATAGAGAAAACGGGAAGCAGAGCCTGGCACCGGTTAAAATAAAGAGGCGTCCACACCACGGACGCACATGACCCCGTCCACCATGTCCGAGGGCTCAGCTTTCGGCTTCTTAGCCCTGCCGTTCGTTTAAGCTCTCGCTAGGACAAGGACGTCAAACCGGACAAGGCTGGTTTGAGCGCCTAATGCTTCTGGCAGGTTGAGACCTCACTTCCAATGTAAAAGTCCCACTAAGACATGAGGCCAACGCACCTCTCTTCGGCTCCTCGATCCGGGTCAGCTTAGCAGGCGGGGGGACCACAAAATCGTCCTCGGACCCGTACGGCCCCCTTTTCAGGTTCGAGCTGCGGAGACGAAGGCGCAGTGCGTGACTTCCAAGGCACCTGCGAGCCCGGACGCGCCTGGGGCAGGGCTGAGCTCAGACTCAGGTGACCCTCCCTCTGCCTCTGCTCCCGCCTCCTTGTTGTGTGGACACACACTGGAGGCCCCGAGAGAGAGACCGACTGAACAGGGCGTGTGTGGGAGGCAGCCAAGCTCTGTCTCTCTCACATGGATGTCTCTCTGTGTCTCTCCCCCTTCCTTCCACTCTCTCTAAAAATCAATGGAAAACTATCCTTAGGTGAGATTAACAACAACAAACACCTGTGTCAGTGGGCAGGCAGAGGGGCAGCTGGAGAAAGGAGTGGAAAGACGGGCGGGACTGGCTGCCAAAAGCATGCTATGGCGCTAACGTTGTGAGGTTCAGAGTGGTGAGCAAAAAACCAGTCGAGTGACAGAAAACTAAGAAAGGAGTGCTTGGCTTCGAGCGGGATCAGCGCTTCAAGAACAGGGTTTGGGGCCCTGACCGGTTTGGCTCAGTGGATAGAGCGTCGGCCTGCGGACCGAAGGGTCCCAGGTTCGATTCCGGTCAAGGGCATGTACCTGGGTTGTGGGCACATCCCCAGTGGGGAGTGTGCAGGAGGCACCTGATCGATGTTTCTCTCTCATCGATGTTTTCTAACTCTATCCCTCTCCCTTCCCCTCTGTAAAAATTCAATAAAATACATTTGAAAAAAAAAGAAAAAAGAACAAAAAGAACAGGGGCTGGGTTTTAAAGCCCTCTGTCTCGGCTTCTGGAACCTACGAGGCCTCCAATGACAGCACAGGGAGCGCCTAGGTCTGAGCACAGCAGAGGTGGAGAGGCCACGGCAGGCACCATGGAGGGGGGCTATGACGTGGCCCAGAGGGGCCTTCACCACGGGGAGCACTGTGCAGGAGGCTGACAGGGGGCAGTCAGGGCCCAGAGGCTCGGAGGTGCCCATGGGGAGGGGGCGGCAACATCTCAACAGCTGCGTGCACACCCAGCGCCCAGCGGGTCTGAGCCGTTCACCACGCGGAGCAGGGTCCGGGGAGGAGGGAAGCCCCGTGCCCGAACAGCTGCCCGAGGTGGGGGAGCGCCAGGCCCCAGGGGTCGGGGGTGGGAGGTCAGGTCGGAGGATCCGGGAGCCACTGGGGGCCTTTGCCGGCCTCGGGGACAAGCTGAGCAGACAAGTGACAGTGCTGGGCTACAGCTTATTGAGCAAAACTGGAAACCATGAGCCCACGCTGGTATAAACGAGGGGCTAAGTTGAAAGTGTGATGAGGGAGGAGGGATTTACAAAGCTACAAAGCGCCTTCCCCAGAAAGCACTTATTACAGAAGGAAAGGAGGCTGGTGACACCCCTGCATCGGGCATCAGTGGGCAGTGTGCCGCCGACAGGCCTCCCGGGGAAGGCTGCAGGCTCGGCCTTCCAGCCGAGGTGCATGATCTAGTCTAACCAGGAGGCGACACTGGGGGGCAGTCCACAGAACAACTGGAACCTTCCACGGTGTTAGCTCCGGGACCGAAGGAGAGATGGGCTCCGGACTGTGGGAGTGGAGGAATGACAGCTAAGTGCACCGTGTGGGTCCGTACTGGCCCCTTTCCACTGCCAAGGCCAGTCTGCAACAACGGCGGGACCTGAGTGGGTGAGTGCCGACTGGGGCCGTGTCTCAGTGCCAAGGTCCTGTCTCGGGGGAGCGCGTCCTCGTCCCCAGATGCAGGAGACAGACACCAAGTACTGAGGAATGACGGGTCACCAGGTCACACAGCTCAGGAAAACACGAGCTCTAGCAGACTTGCAATTTTCTCCACGATTGAGATGGTTTCAAAATAAAAAGAACTTAGAGCAGAACAAAACGTAAATCTTACCCTTCGCCCTCCAGTTCCTCCGCGGCAATGGAGAGGACCTACAAACAGAACAACGGGCTGCTTTCAAGTCCCTGCTCACAACAGTTCAGACCACAAGTATGTTATTCCTCAAGCGAACGCAGTCTTGAACCTGACCCAGCGAACACACCACCTTTCGCCTATTTTTCATCGACCAGATTCCTGGAGACATGCTGGACTCCACCTCGGGGGCGGCAGCGAGCCTGGCCCCGCCGGGGCGAGAAAAGCAAGTGCTTGCTGGCCCGTGGCCGGCGCCGTCCCTGCCGGGCTGAGATGCCGGCTTTGGCACTGCGAGCCGCAGGTGACGTCGTCCCAACAGAGGCCGTGTGGCCACAAACACCTGTTTGTTACTTGACCTTTCAGAAAAAGTTTGCCAAAGCTTCTCGTTAGAACTGAATACACTGGCAATGGCTTCGCCCAAGACTCTAAAAACCATAGGCCCGCACAAACCTAGATCTCTCTCCCACGTGCGCGCAGCCCGCCTTTCCCGTGTCCACCTGCGCTCAGCGGGAAAGTGCGCTCCACTCTGCTCAGGCTCTCGCCACCAGCCCCTGGTCGCCGATGTCTGCGCAATGGCGACCCAGTGCCCGAGACCTTGCTCTTCGCCACGAGGCTGCCTGGCTCCACGGGCCCCTCAGGCTCTTCCCTCCCGTCCAGACCCACGCAAGTTAAATCCACGAGATCAAAGACTCCAACTCATGTGACTATTCTAGCACCTTGTAAACGAGCTAAAATCGAAATAACCAGAACCTGGCCCTGGCCAGCTTGGCTCTGTGTATAGTGTCGGCTCGCAGACAGAAGAATCCCGTGTTCAATTCTGATCGAGGATACGTACCTGAGATGCAGGCTCGATCCCGGCCCTGGTCTGGGCCTGTGTGGTAGGCAACCAATAGATGTGTCTCTCTCACATCGATGTTTCTCTCTCTGTCTCTCCCCGTCCCTTCCACTCCCTCTAAAAATCAATGGAAAAGTATCCTCGGGTGAGGATCACCAACCACCACCACCACCACCCAGCGGATTTAGGTGACGGGTCAGGCACTGTGTCTCCAACGGCGCTCACACACCCCGTTCTGCGAGGACATCACGTCACCCACGGACACTCCAAGAGCCGACCGGGCGCTGGCACGCCTCCCCCGTTTTGGCTTCTGTTTACAAAGCCTTCCTTCTGGCTGAGCCTCACGCCCACAGCCGCCCTGGGACCCTGGTACGTACGTGAGCGCCCCGCTGCAGGTTGGCGAAGTGCACGTCGGGAATGAAGAGGACAGGCTGCGTGTCCAGGTTGACAAAGGGCTTGAAGACGGTGATATCCATGCGTTTGTGAGTGGGGAGCAGCGGCACTTTAACGTCAGACACTGGAAAAGTGAGGACACCACCGTCAGCAGCTGTGTGCACAGACCGGAGCGGCGAGCAGGCTGCTCAATGGTCAGAAGCTTCAACCATGGCCCAGGGAGAGGCAGGACCGTCCCGGACCTCGGAGGAAGCAGTATGTGAAGGAGTGTGCTGTTGGTGTTTCGCACACTAGAACGTCTTATGGAAATCAGAGGGAAAAGGCATCTTTACACACTTACACACACTTACACACACACACACACACACACACACACACACACACACACACACACCAATCAGGAACAGACGCGAAGCAAAGCCTTGTCTGAAAGGCTCAAAGATTGAAGAACTCAGGGGGATTCACCGTGGCTGCCTGCATCGAGGAATTCACATTCTAACACGAGGCCTCTTCTAGCTCCAACACCCTTTCCTGCTCCTTCCTTCCCTTCAGCGAGGCTGAGGGCACCACGGTCTGACTTCTCCTTTATGAGACTGCAGGGTCCCCCCTCCCTGCCCCGGAGTCCTCGGCCACAGCTTTCCCAGCAGCAGCTGCTCCCAGGAGTGGCATCGGGGCGCCCCGATGCCGCAGGGGCACCTAACTAGTGCGCCAAGGGGCGAATGTCTGCTGAGCCGGCCGAAGCTCGCTCGGAGAACAGATGCAGCGCCACGCCCTGCAGAGGAAACTGCGGGCAAAGAGCAGCGTTTTCCCTCGTGGCGAGAGAGGGCTTGGGGAATGTGAATGTTGGTCACATGAAAAAGAAAGGCTTTCCTGGCGAGATGTCCAAACTGAGGCTCTGCAGCTCCTGCAGATGTTAGGGTACGGGACAGAGGAAAGCTGCTCATCTGGAACGAAGACACCCTGCGCTCTCCAGGGCGTTACTTTATTCTTAAAAACCCAGGCAAGTCCCTAGTGTGCATTCAGCTATGTGCCAGGGCTGCCACCAGCAACTGTGGGGACTGACAGCCAAAACGCGGGCAGAGCCAGGAGCCCTCCTGCGCCCCGGAGACCAACCCCGAGCCACCCTCGGCCTCGGCTGGTGGAGGAAGCCAGGCCTCCAGCCACAGAGGGAAGCAGCCAGCGAGGCTCCTGCAGAAAGCTCAGGCACTCCGACAGGACAGGGGCTGAGCCCCGGAGGCCCCAGACCTGCTCATAGCATTCACCGGAGCGGGTCAGGGCACTTGCCTTTTCTTTTGCTCTGTTTTCGCTCTTCGTCCCTGATTTTCCGTTCGGCTCCCTGTAGGTCAAGGCAAGACAAGAGAAAACATGCTTCTGTTTATCTGATCCTCTTTGAAATATGTGACTCTCACCCACAGCGGTGGGGTGGGGGTGGGGACAGCTCCTCTTGGAAATGGACCCATTGCCATTACGTTCCTGGAGCTTACCACCGCAGTTTCCTCTAAAAAGCCTATTTTTAAAAAACATATTTTTATTGATTTCAGAGAGGAAGGGAGAGGGATAGAAACACCAATGATGAGAGAGAATCATGGATCGGCTGCCTCCTGCCCACCCCACATTGGGAATCGAGCCCGCAACCCAGGCATGTGCCCTGAGTGGGAATCGAACCGTGACCCCCTGGTTCACAGGTCGACGCTCAAGCCCTGAGCCACGCCCACCGGGCTAAAAAGCCTCTTCTGAAAACCATGTTTAACTCTGTGGAATCACAGGGAAGCAGCAGCCACCCCTCCACAGCGGCTGTGCCAGCTGCATGCACAGCTCGTTAGCTCGCCGGCGTGTCCCTGCCTTCAAAGACGCAGTGAGCCGTCACAGCAGCAGGGACTGGGACTCGGATGAGGGAGCAAGCTGACGTGAGCAAGTGTCAGTGACCGTTTCTCTCCTAGGTCAGACCAGGCTCAGAGAGAGAGAGGAGCTCACAGAGACAGGAGCTGCCAGACTTCCACTGGCCAGCCACCCAACTTCTGTCCCCATTTTCCCTGAAAAAGCGCTACATGGTTGCCGTTTCTGAAATGAGAGGAAGTTCTATTTGTCACACTAACTGAGCAACTCATCGTAAAGCACGGATAACCCTTCTTGGGAGACCAACAACGTAAGCGCCTCTGAAGGGCCCCTGAAGGCGCCTTCGCTTTCGTGTCGGACTAAATGAAGACCAGACTCGTAGGGCGTGAGAGCTGAGGAGCCGCGGCGGGGAACGGGCAGGCCGGCATCAGCGGCCCAGACTCGGACCTCGGGAGCAGAGCGTCGGAGGGCGGGAGGGACCTGCACAGCGCGGAGCAGGAAGAGCCTAGAGAACGGCGCCCTCAGCCGTGAGCAAGGACAGGCCCGGGACCAGGGCGGGGGTCACAGGGGCGGCATGTGCCCGCAAGTCCACAGACTGAAAATTAATGACAGCACCGGACTCGGCCTGCACACCTGACATGCTACCCAGGACCCAGGACAGCATGCTGCCTTACATGTGACCGACATGAACACACACAGGCAGCAGTGACGCCAGAAGCTGGAATGTGGTGTTGTCTCAAACCGCACCCAGCGCTGCAACCTGGAGAACAGGCATCTGCTGCACAGAGTCCACAGCACACTCACGCAGCAGAGAGAGCTCGAGTCTGCGCTTGGTGCGGCCGCTGCTTCATCCAGTAACTAGGCAATTCGTGACCGGCCCTGCGGCCTCGTTCCTAGGCCGGCCACCGACACAGGAGCTTCCTTCCAGAAGCCTGATTGGAACCCAATGTGTCAGGAGCAGGAGCCAGTCCTTTCTCCTGGCAGCTGCCTGCAGTTTCTACCGCCTGACACGGAAAACTGCAGTCCGTGCTAACTCGTGCTGACACCTCTAACACAGCAAAATTCAACGTGTGATCGTGGACAGCCTGTTGTGGTCTGAGTAAAAACACACCGAAATTGAGAAGGCATTTGGGAAGCAATTAGATAGGATACTTTTAAGTCTGCTAAGTCAGTAATTAAAAATGGGGCTTGCAGCCGAAACCGGTTTGGCTCAGTGGATAGAGCGTTGGTCTGCAGACTGAAAGGTCCCAGGTTCAATTCCGGTCAAGGGCATGTACATTGGTTGCGGGCACATCCCTGGTGGAGGGGTGGAGGGTGTGCAGGAGGCAGCTGGTCGATGTATCTCTCTCATCGATGTTTCTAGCTCTCTATCCCTCTCCCTTTCTCTCTGTGAAAAATCAATAAAATATATTTTTAAAAAACATATAAATAAATAAAATAAATAAAAATGGGGCTTGCAGCTTGTATAACTTTGTTTCATTTCCCAGCAATTCATTTGAATTGTTCTTATCATTTACAGAAGTCTAAGTTCATGCGGATGAGAAATAAAAATCAGGGTCCGTCACCAAAGGTAGTTTGAGACAGGGCTCTCAGAGCGCGGCACTGCCTACAAACCAGGAGGCTGAGGGGCCAAGGACGGAGCACAGCCCGGCATGGCCCTGGTGTACCCCGACTCTATCGGACATACCCAACAAAATGTCATTTTCCCACCCGGCCGGTGTGCCTCTGTGCTTTAGCTTTGACCCATGAACCAGGAGGTCACAGTGCAATTCCCGGTCAGGGCATTTGCCTGGGGTTGCAGGTTAGATCCCCAGTAGGGGGTGTGCAGGAGGCAGCCAATCAATGATTCTCTCTCATTGATGTTTCTATCTCTCTCCCTCTCCCTTCCTCTCTCTGAAACAAATAAAAACATATTTTTAGAAAAGTAATTTTCCATAAGAACAAGATTCTTCTCTCCCCTCCATAATGTGTCCCTGCACGGGAAACAGTGAGTGCCTGCCCTATTTCTATTAACAGCACAGCAGTCCGTGACACTGAGCTTGGACACGGGCAGGCCCTGCCCTCTCCCCGAGGCTGGTTCCCGCCCGCGGCCCACCTTGTCGCAGAAGACCTTGATCTGGCAGTAGGCCCGGTGCACCGGCTTGTTGCTGCGGTTGTTGTAGCTGTAGGTGTCGATCTGGATGTTCAGCGGCAAGCCCTTCACGCCCTTCTGGGAGGAGAAGTCCGTGCTCAGGCAGTTCACAGAGATGAACACCTGCAAGGGAAGGCCCGTGAGCCACGGCCCCACGGCAACCGCGGCTCAGCCCGCGAGGCGCCGACGTCCCGGAAACGACCAGGCTGTTCTAAACGAGCGCCACTTCTCACCGAAAAGAAGTTTTTAAAAAGGGTTTATTTTAGCCGAAACCGGTTTGGCTCAGTGGATAGAGCGTCGGCCTGCGGACTCAGGGGTCCCAGGTTCGATTCCGGTCAAGGGCATGTACCTTGGTTGCGGGCACATCCCCAGTGGGGGGTGTGCAGGAGGCAGCTGATCGATGTTTCTCTCTCATCAATGTTTCTGACTCTCTATCCCTCTCTCTTCCTCTCTGTACAAAATCAATAAAATATATTTAAAAAAAATAATAAAAATAAAATAAAATAAAAAGGGTTTATTTTAGAACCACCTTTGGTCAGAGCAACGGCAGACTCTAACGGGAAAGGCAGCCGGGAGCTCTGACCTGCTGTCAGAACACGTATGTAACGTCGCACAGCGACGAGCTGTCGTCTGGGTGTCACTTTAGAAGTCACCAACAGCACAGGTTTCCCCTGCAGCTGCCCGCTTCATACACACGCGCTGGGACCTGCCTGCGTGTCTGTCCGCTGAGGACAGCCTGCAGTACCCAACGCCCGAATGTTCTGGAATTTGTGAAATCGGGGGGTGACATTCTGAAAGTGGTACTGAGCGAGTCCCAGGCAAAGCTTCTTCGGCAAATGAGCATGCTCCAATTTCCTCCTATTTTTGTGACTCTGGATTCTAGCGTCCCACACGTGGTCACCACGTTTCCTGAGCTCCTTTCGAGGAGATTTAGAATTCGTTGCTGATGCGTGAGCACCACGCAGTGGGTATTACTGGAATGACAGTTTTTAAAAACCAGGCACATTCCACAGACCAAAACCCTGGGCGCTGTGTTCCTTCCAGCCCCTCGGCCCGAGCAACCAAGACCAGATCTACCCGGGACTGTGGGCGCCGGGCTGCACCCAGGCCAGACAGGGAGACGTGTGAGCTAGAAAAGGGAGAACCTACCGGAACGGGAGGTAAGAGAAGGGCGTGGGGAGAGGGCAGAGAGAAAGGAAGATCACAGCCCCGTGCATGAGCATGCGCTCTGGAAAGTACACACACTGCCGAGGTAGAGCTTTCCTTCTCCCTCTGGTCTACACACGGCTCCTGAGGAGGACGAGACCAACACAGCCTAAAAGACAGAGCTTGTCCAAGCTGACAGGTTTAGAGTCACCTCCATCCTGTCCCCCCACCAGCTCTCCGCGTCGTTCCTCGCCGTTCCCAGAGCCTCCCCTCCCTGTGCCCGTCCTGCTCCCCCGTCCTGCTCCCCCGTCCTGCTCCCCCCAGGGCCCTCACGGGGCTCTGCCTCTCCACACGTCAATCCCACCTGCACCCAGGCCTGCGCCACAGGCCACAGCAGGGACACCCCTCACTGAGCACTGATGCTCTGGACCGGGGCTGGCACGTCACACACGGGGTCTCCTTCCTTCCTCCCCACAGCCCGGAGAGGCAGGCCTGTCCCCTTGTTTACAAGGACAGGGAGGGATTTTTAAATTGTCCCCCAGGTAGAGGGCATGGGGCTGGGGCTCATATTCAGGACGTCCCCCTCTACACCCTGCCTCTGTCCCAAACCAACTGAGTGTGTGTGTGTGTGTGTGTGTGTGTGTGTGAGAGTGTGTGTGAGTGTGTGTCTGAGTGTATGAGTGTGTATAAGTGTGTGTGTGTGAGTGTGTGTGTGTGTGTCTGAGTGTATGAGTGTGTATAAGTGTGTGTGTGTGTGTGTGTGAGTGTGTGTCTGAGTGTGTATAAGTGTGTGTGTGTGTGTGTGTGTGTGTGTGTGTGTGTGAGTCCTCACCAGAGGGTATTTTTTCCATTGCTTTTCAGAGAGAGTGGAGGGAGGGAGGAGGAAAAGGGGGAGAGAGAGAAACACTGACGTGAGAGACGCATCGACTGGCTGCCTCCTGCGTGCGCCCCAACCGGGCCGGGGATTGAACCTGCAGCCCTCGGTGTGCGGGCCAGCACACTGACCAGGACCCGAATCAACTTTTTATCCCTACCCCCTGGCTTTTCTTCACCACCTGAAATGCCTGCCAATTCCCCACGTCACGTCATAGGGCCCCGACGGGACTGTCCATGCGTGGTGGGCCGGGTCCACATCCTCTGCCGTGTGCCTTCTGAGCACAGTGCTGGGCTTGCCCACTGTGACTTTCCTTTCCATTCAACTCGTTTTTAGAAAACAAGCAAACTGATTTAACTTTTAAATACCTAAATCCAGATATATAGGCAGAAAGTGGTACACGTGAATTTCAAACCCATTACAGAAACTTAGTGCTCCGACTGTATTTTTGGAAAACCCTTCATATACGATCCATAAATTCAAGTTAAGGAGGTAATCTAAGGGACAGAGGAGAGAAAGACAACACAGACAGAACACCACAGACAGAACGACAGACAGAAAGACAATCTCTGAACCAGTGGAGCACAGAGAGGAACCAACCCACCGTATGCTTCATCTCACAACCAGGGGGAGCCCTACCTTTTCCCTGTCACCCGACCCAGGGCTCACTCCCTAACGCAAACGCTGCTGCCATAATTATCCTCACGTCACCACCGCGGGGCGAACAGGCTAACGTGTTCTCCCCCTTTGTGCTCAGGATCCCCACTTCCCACAAGTGACCTCCTGGGAAGACACCGGTGTCATTCACCCCTCGGGGGACGAGGGTCCGTTCCAGGGAGATGCTCAGCATGCAGGAGCCTTGGTTTAGGAAGGGGACAAGCCCCGGTCAGGAGCACCCAAAACAGACGAGAGGGCGAGTGTGGGAACTCAGGCCCGCCCCTCCTTTGGTCCTGGGCGGCAGCAGCAGACGGGGTGCTGTTCCCAGGCAGTACCCCTGCGCACCGGCTCTGCCCAGTGCAGCCCCGAAGGAGCAGGGCAACAGGCCACATCACCAAGTCTGGGCAAAACAAACATCCGGACCATTCTCACCACGTAGAGCGATGCTCTCTATAATGTGATTCCGGAAACCCTAGTATCTCCCACAGAGGGTGGGAAAGAGGCAGAAAGTATGCTGGAGCCCTGGCCGGGAGGCGGGGGGCGGGGGGGCTCAGTTGGTAGGAGCGGCGTCCCGATGCGCCAAGGTTGCGGGTGTGATCTCTGGTGAGGGCACATGCAAGCAGCAGCCAGTGAATGCGTAAGTGGAACAACAAATCGACGTCTCTCTCTCGCCCCTTTCTCTCTAAAAAAATCAATCAATAAAAACTTTTTAAAAGGCATTATGACACATTCAACTCCTTGTCTATAAAACACACGTGTATGCCTTCTCTCTCCCTCTCCCTCCTCCCCCTCCCCCCTCCCCATTTCTGAAGCCTGAGGGAGGCGGAATGACACAGCGCCTCCTCTCCAGAATGATGCAAAGACTTCTAAGCCCTCAAAGGTGATGCCCTTCTGTTTTCATCCTTTCTCGCCATGGATTTTGAGGAAAAGTCTGACTTTATTAAAATAATCGTAAAGTAAGTCTCAAAAGATGAGTACCGCCCGTTCCCGCCCCACATCACCTGGAGCGCAGAGGTAACCGCTCGGCAGGTGGGAGGCGCTCCACCGGGTTCCCGCTCAGTGTCGCCCATTTGCCTAAGGCCGTCCTCATGCCTGACCCAGAGTTCCTGCACTTACCACTTTCCAAAGGAATGAATTTGTTTTCGAATCTCAGCTTGCAAATGAGAGGAAAACAAGGAAATGAAGGTTTACATGATCCAAGGATTACGTTGTATACATTTTTTTAGTCCCAAGGCTCACAAGCACAGAGCCAACGAGAACGAAGACCCGATGCTTTTCCCAGGAGGCACATGGCAGCCACACATGCTGTGCACACCTGGCTGCTCTGCACACGGCTCCTCCTCCAAGGGGAACACAGAGGGGGAGAAAGACGCGAGAAAACAGTGTGTCCACAACACAGGTCGCCAGCAAAGCGAAAGCAACTGAGAACCAGTGCGATCGATCACCCCTCAGCTCCCTGCTCACAGGCCGAGGCTGAACTGGTGCAATGTGCCGACTGTGTCCCCTGACAGCAGCAGTCCGATCCGGGAGCTTTAGCGGGTCAACTCCACTGTGCGGAAATCACAGAAGTGTTGTTCACCATCCCACTCATGGAAAGAGAGCATGAACACAGCACTTGGGAGCCCGGGCTGGCTGCTCAGTGGTTAGAGCGTCGGCCTGTGGACAGAGGAGTCTCGGGTTCGATTCCTGATCAAGGGCATGTAAGCTCAGTTGCAGTTTCCCCAGCCCTGGTAAGGGTGCATGCGTGAGGCAACTAATTGAGATGTCTATCTCACATCAATGTTTCTCTCCCTCTCCCCCCCTCCCTCTCTCCTTCCCTCCCTCCCTTCCACTCCCTGGAAATAATTGGGAAAAATATCCTCAGGCGAGAATTAAAAACAAAGCACTCAGAATTTGTCAGTCAAGTTACCAAAATTACAAGTAGTTGAGTCAGAAGCTAAATGATGAACCTGACTCACTCATGTGCACAAGCCTAGGTTATTGTTCATGAACTCACTGGAAGGCTGTTCCTTTTAAAAATGTATCAGGACAGTAACAGCCGTGCTATGTCCATGTACAAGAGAAGAACCCAACATCCAAAGAATACAGTCTTAATTTGTTTCCCCACTGCGAGATTAAGGTAGAATTTTGCATATTTTCATAACATTGCTACTATAATACTGAAAATGACTTCTTTTGACTTTCATAATATGTTTTTTTTCAATAAGTAGAATAAAATTATTTCAAAATGTGAACCTTTAGCCTACCTGGTGTGGCTCAGTGGTTGAGCGTCGACCTATGAACCAGGAGGTCACGGGTCGATTCCCAGTCAGGGCACAGGCCCAGGTTGCGGGCTTGATCCCCAGTGTGGAGCATGCAGGAGGCAGCCAATCCATGATTCTCTCTCATCATGGATGTTTCTGTCTCTGTCTCCCTCTCCCTTTCTCTCTGAAATCAATAAAATATATTTTTTTAAATGTGAACCTTTAGACCCTCTAAGAATATGAACCACCCTTATGGCAGTTTGGATAAATTTCCTTTCTGATTAATTTTTTTCTTAAGGGATGAAGTGTTCGTCTTAAGGGACGTGGCTTGTAAACTGAAATAGAGGAACAGAGTGCTTCGCTCCTCAGAGTGGCAGCCTTTGAGCTCCCACTGCAGTGAAGGGCCCCACTCCCCCACGCCACTGCGGTCGGGGGAAGGGACCAATGAGCGCCCGGACACGCCACCCGTGCATCACCTGTCACTGCCACCCTGCCGTCCCTGATGGCAGCGGTTATGTGTTACTTTACTTCTTACATTTCTTCCAGTGTTCAGTACATTTCCCCCCCATGCCGAGGACCAAATGGTGCTGAATTAAATGCTGGTAATAAGAGACAGGAAAAGGATGGCTATAAAAAGTCTACATATTGCCCTGACCGGTGTGGCTCAGTAGATAGAGCGTCGGCCTGCAGACTCAAGGGTCCCAGGTTCGATTCTGGTCAAGGGCATGTACCTTGGTTGTGGGCATGTCCCCAGTAGGAGGTGTGCAGGAGGCAGCTGATTGATATTTCTCTCTCATCGATGTTTCTAACTCTCTATCCCCTTCCTCTCTGTAAAAAAAATCAATACAATATATATATATATTTTTAAAAGTCTACATATTATCTCCAAGTATTTTAAAATGTTTTTATTGATTTTTAGAGCGAGAAGGAGGGGAGAGGGATAGGAGAAACATAGATGAAAGAGAAACATCGCTAATCGGCTGCACGCCCCCTACTGGGGGATCGAGCCAGTAACCCGGGCATGTGCCCAGACTGGGGACCAAACCAGCAACCTCTTCAGAGCCTTTGCTGTGGCCTGTACCCTTACACAGAGAGCGAACTCTCTTTTGCGGACAGGCTTTATGTTTGAATCATTTTTTTATTCTCAGTGAGCAGTGCAGTGAACAATTTGCTGAATGAATGTACAGTTAAGGAAGTCAACTCCTTGCAACATGACTTCTTAAGCCAGTCCTTCTACATAGTTGCAACAGATTACTTTCCTTGCATACAATTTCCTATAAAGATGTTAGAAATTAGTTAAATTGATCAATAACGACAGAAAGACACATACACCCACGACGGAGACAAAGCCAGGCCCCGTGTCTCCCGCTCTAAGCTCAGTGCTCTCGAACCCACACAAAAGCAGCACCCAACGCACAAGCTGTCAGTGAAGCAGGGAAATGGGAAGGAGCCCCCCCTCGCCCCCCCCCCCCCACCAGCTGTGAGGGGAGGGTGTGTCTGACCGTGAGGCATGAAGGGAAAGGTCCTATATTTCAAATGGAGGAGGGAGTGTCTGTCACGTTCCTGTCTAACTTCACTGAAGTCACGGGTTCAGGTGACGGCGAGACCTCACAGAGATGGAGGAGGCGTCTCGGTACAGGCCCAGTGCCTGGGAGTCCTCAGCATTTCAACCATTTGGCATTAAATTCGACTTGGTGACATGCAGATATAACAGCCATAATCTCACCCCTAGAATGTAACTGATCTACAGTGAAAGTAGAAACCCTAGAACAAATTTTAATTTATCTCTCTTCTGCATCAGTCAGAAAGGTCACTTAACCACTTCTAAGTAGCTCTTCTCAGTCAGAAACCTCCTGAGGAATGAAAAACATGAGGTCGGTAACAGTTTCTTCTCCCCCAAATCCATCACCATGAGGTGAACAGAAGGAAATCACCAGTTTCCAATGTTATATGAAGTGATAATGTCAACGGCAGCCAATGGGAAGGAGCTTTTTTAATGTTATTTTTATTATTATTATTGGTTTCAGAGAGGAAGGGAGAGGGAGAAATAGAAACATCCATGATGAGAGAGAATCATTGATCGGCTGCTTCCTGCACACCCCACACTGGGGATCAAGCCTGCAACCTGGGCCTGTGACCTGACCAGGAATCGAACCGTGACCTCCTGGTTCATAGGTCGAAGCTCAACCTCTGAGCCATGCCAGCCGGGTGGTGGGAAACAGTTTAAGAACTCAAGATCCAACTTTTGGCTGCAGTCTCCCGGGACAGGAGCAGTGAATGTGCACTGCACAGCAGACACCAAATCCTAATCAGTATTCCTCCCCCGCCCCCACCACAAAGTCACCCCCGGTCACATCAGTTCTGTAGGAGCCGTGTGCTTACTCCGTCTCACGGGCCTGATTCATGAATTAAGCCCCACAGATACAAAGGCTGAGTCAGACACTCAGGAGGAGGATCCAGTTTCGCACTAACTCATCGGACAATCCGAGGGGTCACACCTCCCGCAGCTCAGATAGCAGGAGGTGATTAAGAAACCCCACCGCACCCCTAGCTGGTTTGGCTCAGTGGATAGAGCGTCAGCCTGCGGACTGAAGGGGATCGATTCCAAACAAGGGCACATGCCCGGGTTGCGGGCTCAATCCCCAGTAGGGGGCGTGCAGGAGGCAGCCAGTGATTCTCTCTCATCGTCGTCGATGTTTCTCTCTTTCTCTCTCTCTTCCTCTCTGAAATCAGTGAAAATACATCAGAAAGGGAAAAGCAGCCCCACCCCAGAGAGATGTCAGCATGGACTAAAGCCTTCAGATGTACAACTAGTACTTGTGTCACTTCCCACAGGATCCAATGACTGGCCACAAAGGGAAGATAAGGAACTGGCGGGGGTGGGGGGGGGAGCGGAGAGGGTGTGGGAAAGGCAGAGCGCTAACTCGAAATCTTCTCACGTCGCCGTGGGGCGTTTCCCTGAAGAAGAAACCAGGATGGAGTCATGGCCCTCGCTGTTGCCACAGCGCCGCCTGCCCACACGGGCCCGCCCTCCCCCCCCCGCCCCCGCCCCGGTTTCTGCACAGGCTGCACAGCCAGGGAGAGGCTCAGCGAGAGGGCGGCGAGGAGGGGCAGACACTGGCTGGCTGGCGCGGAGGCCCTGCGGCGGCCCTCCCTGGCACACCCGGTGAGCAGGCCTGGTGAACTTAAGGACACTTGGCAGACGCAGGGATTGGCACCTGTTGGCCCCAATAAGTATAATGTTTGCTCTGAAATATGCAGACCTGGTGCAGGTGTGACACAGCCAGCACAGACCACATTCCAGCATCCCAGCCCCGAAGGGACGGGGAGCACCTGGGTCGCCCGGGGACTCGCAGGCACGCCGACTTCCCATCAAAACGTCCACGTACGAGAGGTTTTCCACTCTAAAGCAGCTAAGGAAAAGCCCCGAAATGGGTGGTTGAGGGAGAGAGTTCGCTTATTTACTGAAGGGTCTGTGGTCGCGCGAACAGGAGAGGTGCGGGATGCAGGAGACCTGCCCGTCCGCCCGCACAGCCCGGCACCTCCGTTCGGGGGACATTCAGTTTTTACGGAGACTGTCAGGCCGGAGGCAGAGCTCTGGGTGTAGCTCACAAGCAGCAAAACTGGTTGAAATGACAGATTCAGAAAGCCACTCGGAGGGCATTTCCAGGAAGGAGGAGGAGGAGGGTAACGTGATGAGCTGTCAGGGACCGCGCTCCACAGAGGAGCTATTGTTTGACAGTGACGGGTGGAGGAAGGAGAAAAATCTCACACAAAAAAAGAATGAAAAGAGAATCCAAGTGACAGCGCAGGTCGTGGCTGAATGGACAGGGCGCCTTACCCCGTTTCACAAGACGCAGGTTTCACCCGCCCAGGCCTGCTTCCTGCCCGGCCGCCCGGCCGCCCGGCCGCCCAGCCAACCAGCGGCCCTCGCCCTCGGGCTGAGCGGAGAAAAATGGGCGCTATTGTTGCCTCGAGCCTGAGGCTCCCGGATTCAGCGCATTTATTTTACGTCTGGACGAACCTCCTGCGTAGACAGGCGAGTATATTCTCTGTGAAGTGCTTTAACAACAACGTCTAACAAATCCTGCTAAAAGTTTCAAGGAGAAACTTTCTCGCCATCAGAACTGGAGGAGATTTTTCAATTTCCAAGTAGAGCATATATTCCATCCCAGCTGAGGAGAGGCCTTCTCCACAAATTTCCCATCAAGAAAAACGTCCTGCCATTTCCAATACGGACCCAACTCATTCCTAGGAGGAATATGACTATCGTTCGGGCACCAAGTTAGTGTCTTATTCTTCACGTTGATAAACATGTTTTCTCAAACTGCGCGCAGGGAAACCCAGGAGTGGAATGAATGTCATTCCGGAAGCCACCCTGAGCGTCCGTCCGAGGGGTCAAGGACGGGACCCGGGCCGTCCAGCTCATCAAGGAGCCGCGCCTGCCTCGCCGTGACCCGTCTCTCCTCCTGGGTTTAAAGGAACAGAGCTCCCTGACTTCTCTTCCACCTGGGCAGGGAGTACACGCTGTTGTTTTAAATCCCCTGCCCCCACTTAACTGCAATTACAAGATGCCTGACTCACTGCCTCCCTCCCCCTCCCAGTCACTGGGAGCTTCAGGCTGGAGACCAACCAGACCTGCCCCTGCCTCATGCACCCGGACAGGCCACGCCGCGTCCATGGGCGCTTGGCTGATGCCTCCCCGACGGAATCCTGTAAAGGCAAGCGATGCGCTAGGTCCAAGCCAACCGAGACCTCCGCTCACATTGAGCTCCAGATGGTACGTGTAGACAAGACAGCAAACTGCTGTTCAGCTCGCAATATGCACCCCACACGCACACAAAGGGCATCTTCAGTTCCAGTCGGCGATTGACCCACCGACCGACCAACCGAATGAACCCTGGGAGCCCTAGCCACCCCGCAGCGACCCACCCCTCAGTGACCCATCCCGCAAAGGCTCCATCCAGACCCCGCCCGCCAGTGGCCAAGCTTCTGGGGCCGATTCTAAACCCTATTCTAATCCCTTTTCTTCTGAAACAAGCGCCTCGGCGCGACACCTAAGACCTGGGGCTCAGGGACCAGCCTTCTGAGTGGCTGGCGGGCGGGAGTCCCTTCCCAGAGCTGACAGAGCAGAATGAAAGGGAGGAGAGTGCTCTCTGACGGGCTGGCCCTCTGGGGACAGACGCTCTGGTTTTGTCGCATCTCTGCCTGACCCTCCCCTCGGCACGGCCAAGCACCACGCGGCAGGCAAGAGCTAGGGGAGCCAGGAGGACACAGAGTGGGAACTGGCTGTCAGCCCCCCGTCTGCCACCAAGCCCAGACCTCGGACAGGGCTCCCTGCTGAGGGCTGGGCAGGAAGGGCAAGCGGCTCCTCTGGGCTGCGGAGAAGACCCCCATCTAGCTCCTCGGAGGGGCGGGTGGAGGGGCAGATGGAGGGACGGATGGTGGGACGGATGGAGGGACGGATGGAGATACGGATGGAGGGGCGGATGGTGGGGCGGATGGAGGGGCGGATGGTGGAACGGATGGAGGGACGGATGGAGGGACGGATGGTGGGGCGGATGGAGGGACGGATGGTGGGGCGGATGGAGGGGCGGATGGAGGGGCGGATGGAGGGACGGATGGAGGGACGGATGGTGGGACGGATGGCGCGGGAGCCCCAGGAGTGTCAATGTTGGGACAGGCTGTGTGAATGGCAGCTACACAGGGTCTGGCCTGAGGACTGAGACATCTCTATGGGAAAGCCATGGGGCAGTTCATACCCTGGGGTCAGCACATCTTTGAAAGGTCTGCTTAACCCTCCGTAGGTCACGCTGCACGTGGGTCAGAGAGACTGAGCCTTGCTGTGAGCTGTGGCCCCACAGCTGGTGGACTGTGATCAAGCATGTTCCAGTGCCGCCCGGTGGGGTGACAGGGCTCCCTCCGACGACGTGGCTCCCCAGGTCTCACTCGATTCCACACAACTGTGCTTTGGTCTCTAATTCCCACTCCTCTGAAGTTCAACGTCACTCGTCCAACCACCACGGATAGTGCCCTCTCGGTAGCAGGGTGCCCTCCCCGAGGGGTTTCCCTGACCCCCTCAGCGCTGCTCCCCTGGTGAGAAGCCCGCGCTTTACATACCCTCCCGTCAGACCAGTCTCTCCATTCAAGCCCAGGTCCCGCCGCCCTGGGTGGCCGCATTCCGATGACCACGCAGCCGCACGCTCCCACCTGGAGCCCCAGCGCTTCTGTGGGCGCAGAGCAGGGGGACTGCCCGCTAAGTGTGAGCACAGACGAGGCGCCTTACACAGCGCCCGCACAAACAGCCAGCCAAAGGAGTTCGTGCCCTCTCCGTGACTGATTTTCCTCTATTTAGCTTAAATTCTTGTAATCTTTTTATTGATTTGAGAGAGAGGAGAGAGGGAGAGAGAGAGAGAAACACATCACAGAGAATCATGGACCAGCTGCCTCCTGCACGCCCTGCACTGGGGATCGAGCCCACAACCCGGGCATGTGCCCTGAGCGGGAATCGAGCCGTGGCCTCCTGGGTCAGAGGTCGACGCTCACCCCCTGAGCCCCCGGCCGGGCTCCTCTGTTTACTTCAGATCTGGAGGCTTTGGGGAGGCCCTTACTTATATCGCTACCAAACCTCAACCCTGTTGTGAGCTCTTAGATGTAAGTCCCGGGCCCAGGTTTTACTCATCCTTAGTTCCCTTTAAACGGAAGTGGGAGGGGGAGGGGAATGCCACCCATCTCCAATAAACCCTCGTGGTTGTGGAGGGAGAATACACTGGAGTTGAGAATCAACAGGCGGACCCTAAATTGGAACAAGAAAGCCGAAGCTTTCAGAAATGAAGTAAGAACCCACAGGATCCCGCGTGCCCACGTGCCCCCTCTAGGTGCTCTAAGGCACCGTTGCTTTACGTGTAAAAACAGCACACATCAGCCTGGCCCGGGAAAGCAGGAACCACGGCCTTCACTGACAGGATGCCTGACACCAGCTCAAAAGCAGCGGCCTCATTAAGAAACGGCGCCGCCATGTAAGTCAGCGCCGGGGGTCTGGACGGGAAATGGAACCGAGGTGAGCCACGCCAATTAACAATGCGATTAAGGCCACTTAGGGCACGCCCCCAGCACTGTTTCTCTTCCATACAAACACGAGGCCTTCCAAATACCAGGAGCCATCATCCCCACCCGTCACTGTCACCAGCTTCCAGGCCTCCTCCCCGAGTGACACAGCAAACAGACAGCACCCGCCCTGCCTGTCGCCGGCCGCTCTGCCAGGACCTCCGCACTCTGACAAGTGGGTGGCCCAGACCACAGGCCCACAGGACGGGGGCCGCCCCGAGCCTCTTTACTTTCCTGGGCGGCCAAAGGGGAGAAGCTGGGGAACCAGAGGACTAACTCAAGGTCACAAGTCAGTCAGAACTGTGACCTCGGGACAGGCGCATCCTCAGCTCCTCCAGTTTCTCAGTTGGTCCCTACATGCCATTTCTCCAGTTCTCCGGTAAGAACAGAAGTACCCCGAGGGCATTGGGCCAACCTTCTTATAAAGGCTGTTGGAGCCAGCACAGAGTCCTATTATATTTAATTTCAAAATTACTGCAACAACGATTATAGAAGACGGAAAGTTTACTTTTCCTCCCCGGAGCTCCTCTGCAGGGAATTCACTGCCCAACCAAGCACCGGGCTCTGGACTGAGCAGCCTGGGGATGTGTGTGCAGGACCAAGGTGGTCCCAGCAGCACCTCAGCGCTTCCTGACAGACGGCGACCGCTCGCATCCGCAGCCGTAAAGACACTTCCGCCTTCCACATGACGCCACAGGAAAGAAGGAGGGCGATGACACACAACTTCACGAGGTTCTCAAGAATCCAGCCGTGCAGTTTTAGAAGCAATCCTGGGCGGTGAAAAGTAAAACCCTGCAGCAGTTTAGCATCTACTACAGTGAGCTTAAACGAACAACAAGAAATAAACCCCAGAACTCTAACCGCTTAGTGAGAGGAATTCCTACTGCAAGGGGAAGGCAGGAATGACTAAGAAAATGCTGACTTTTTCTTAAAAGGCACTACAAATTCCAATCATCCACATGACCCTCTCAACTGGGGCACGTCTTCACCTGTGATCACGCCTGTGATCACGCCTAGGTGACTCTGAAACGACTGTCTTCAAAGGTGACACGGTGAAACACCGCTGCCACTGAGACTTGTATTAAGGCCTTCCTGGAGATGCGCCAGCTTCAGACTCGGCGCCGCACCCTCGGCCCTGAAGGAGAGGGAACGCAGCGCAGTGAAGGGGAGGCGGTCGAAGGCTGCCCCGCAGATGGCAACCCCCCCCCCCCCCCGCCCCCATCTCCCCGCTGGCCTACTCCGGTGGCTCACACACCGCACCTCCTGTGTTGAAGGGGGTTGACAAGAACTGCGTGGTCTGGAGGAAGAAGATAGGAAGGGAAGGAGGGTAGTTTCATAGCATCTGGGAAAGAGCTGTACTTTCAGGAAATGTGAAATCATGAAAGAGAAAATGAAACCCCAGCGGGCACAGGTCCCGGGAAGAAAGCGCAGGGCTGGCGAAATAACAGCTGTTCTTCTCCCCAAGCCCCTCCCCGTTGCCGTGCACGTCACGACTTACGGCTCTAGCTCTCTTCTTGGCCGAGCTAGTCTCCCTATTCCTTAGCAAAGGCATGAAAACGTGCGGGCCCTGGCCGGGTGGCTCGGCTGCTTGGAGCGTCATCCCGATAGGCCAAGGCTGCAGGTTCGACCCCTGGTCAGGGCACTTACAAGAATCAACCCATAAATGCGTAAATAAGTGGAACAACAAAATCGATGTTTCTCTCTTTCTCTAAAAATCAATATATTTTAAAAAAAGAAATGAAAACACGCAGAACTGTAAAAAACATCAGTTGTCAAATCATTAAGCCCCTCCCACCCCGTCAGGCGGGCGCCACAGGGGTCCCCGGCGCATCGCCTACCTTCGCCTCATCGTTGATGTCCCAGGTGAAGGAAATGGCGTTGTACGCGATCTCCTCGATGTTGCTGATGGTGTTGAAGCTTTCTTTGTAGTCGGCTACGAGTGACAAACAGAAACGGCGTTTGTGATTTCTCAGTCCAACAGCACGTGATCGCAGGCCACGGTGAGATCCAATGTTTCACGTGATCACCTCGGGTCACTTAAATTAACACTTTGTTGAGTTGACAGAAGTTTAAAAAACGAAGAAAGGTAGTTTCTGTAACAGAGGCGAGCTCAGAGACCTTTAGCTTTATCTCACCACGTAGAAGGAGGCTCGATGGGCCTAAAAACGGGTAAACCACTGTCCCCAGGTCACAAACTCACTCCGAGTGCCACGAGGAGGACTCGGTTCTTTCCATTCCTTGGAGAGAGACCATGAACATCACCAGAGGCCAAGAACAGGGGTCGCACTAAGGTTAGGGGCCGGCTTACGATACAGACGAGAGCTCTACATGGAAACGTGGCACACGGCAGGAACGGGGTTTTCGCAAAGCGACTGCACTATGGACGTGGCGCCGCGGCTCTGCCGGGCGATGCTCTCCGGGTCTGTGCACAGACAGGCGAGCCCGGCGGGCAGGCGGGGAGCCTGCAGGGAGCTGCACGCAGCAGTGCTGCCTCTCACTTGGGCACTGCCTCTCCCTCTCCCTTACTATCACCTCCAGGTGGTCAGACGCTCGCCACAGCCGTGCCCTCCGGACACCTGCAGACCGGAAAGTGGGCACCCTGTGTGAGCTGCTTTCAGCGCCTGGCCCGGCGCCACACGGAAAGCTGCGGGGCACAGGCCCTAAGAAGGAAGCCACGTGAAGAGCACGGGTTCCAGGAGGCCAAGGACAGTTCTGGAACGGGTCAGTCGCTAGCACACACATTCCCACGCGTTTGGCAGGAAGCTGGTCGCTGCCAACAATAACTGAGGGGGGAGCTGGCCGCTGCGCCCGGGGAACCAGCGCGGCTCCGAACTACGTACCGATGTCAATGCACCTTTGTTTGGCCGTGTGCTGCCGGGAGTGCCAGTACTTCCAGTGCCTGAGCTGGTCCTCCCTGCTCTTGTCCTCGGCAAACACCACCATGATCACGCTCTAGGAGAGAGAACTCATTTCAGCGGAAGGGCGATGCCGGGGGAGCATCGCAGGGACAGCGCCTTCGGCGTTGGGTCCACGGGAGAGGCTCCGTGCTGCCGTTTGAGATCTGGACCTGCCCCAGACCTGGCCACGGTAAGCGCCGAGAGCTGGCCCCGGGGACTCACCCGCACTTTGCTGATGGGGTGGTGGATCCCCTCGTTGCTGCTCACTTCCTTCAGGGTGACGGGGTAGAACTGGCCTTTGTTCAGGTAGGTCATGGTGCTGTCTCCCGGCTTCTGGCGGAGCGATTTGGAGGCTTCCAGCGTGTACTCGAAGTTGTTCCTGAAAAAGAGAAAGCCGCCGGTCTGGGACCGCTCCCTCGGAAGTGTCCTCTATGCTCTCGCTCAGTCTTGAAGCCCGGCAGTGTGGATGTATGGAACGGCAGGCTCCCCGGACACGTCCTATGACCCAGAGCAGCGGCCGCTTTTCCCATGAAAAACCTAATCTGAGCAACACAGAAAGCCTCGAGTTTCACCCACGTGGGACTACAGAGGCCGTGGAAATTCCACCGAGTAATGCTAACAGGGAGAAGCTGGGAGGCTGAGAATATTCCAGATGCTCATACGGGGAAAGGTCTCTGGGAGGAAGCCTCAGAGACGGGCCGTCAGGCTGATCCTCGCCAGCGGAGGCCCGGCCGGTGGCTGGCAGCGCCCCGGCCACGTTCCCTTTGCTCCGCACAGCGCGCTCTGGCTGTTCCTGCTGTGGCTGAAGGTCCTCAGACGGGCACGCCACGGTCTCTGCATCTCCCGTGACCTTCGAGCCACATCCCCAGAGCCCCCTGCAGCTGTCTCATCACCTGTCTAGGCCTGGGCTTGGCAAATTACACCCGTTTCTATGAATAAAGTGAATCTGTTTTGTAAGTAAGATGTAAACTGTACGGAAGACAGCACGCCCTCGGGTTCGAGTCACCGGCAGCTGCTTTTGGGCGGCAGCAGCAGAGCCGGGCCTTGCGACATGGCCGCATGGGAGGCCTGGAGCGCTATCTGATCCCGCAGGTCAGCCCACCCCTGGCCTAGGCCCGGGAGCCATGTGAGTCTGTGCCTCCTGCCCTTGAGGCAGGCCTTTACGGGAAGTCTCAATTCCCATCAAATCCTAGACTTTATTATTTTTTAAAAATCCTAGACTTCTAAATACAAAATTTTTAATGTCAAAATACACACATGTAAAAAATACATAATGCAAAATTATAAAATGAAGTCTTAAACTCTCAAAAAAATCTGAAGGTGTTGCTATATGTTCATACTAACTTGGGAAATAAATACTCATATTCCGAGTGTGAGATACCCTGTGGGGAGGTTTAAAGAGGTCATAGGTCAGAAAAAAGAGCAAGGCTAATTGAAAAGTGGAAGCCTTTAGCCCCTGGCATTATTCCCACGTTCTCAGGAACGAGGCCTCTGGAAACAGACTCGGGCACCTCAGCTCTCACTGAAGCCCTCCCTCTCCTCGCAGCTCCACAGACCACCCCACCGTCAGTCCCAGAGGAAACCCCGGGAGGAGAAGCACGACACCGAGAAGGGGGCATGGCCGCAGCTCGGGGCTCCCACGGAAGCGCGCAGCCCCGTCCATAGCAGAGAAAGGCATTCCTGCCCCGGAACCTCAGCGAGGCCCAGGAGAAAGCCCGCGAAAGCCACCTCTGATTTTCCAAGATCAAATGATCACAAAAAAAAGTCACAAAAGCCCAAAGTTAAATCAAATGAAAAGACAACTATTACCCAGAAACACTGTCAAAAACATAGTCCTCTGAGTTCATGCCGGGCATCCGCAGACTGAGGTCCGAGGGGAAGAAAACCTGCAACATCAAGGTGAGGGGCCACAGCTGTTACCCGGTTCCCGGCTGCCCGGAGGCCAGCGCTGGGACAGCTAAGAGCCCGTGGCTTAGACAACACAGCAACCCACCGCTCGTTCAGCATTCGTTTGGAAATCAAGTTTTACCTCTACGAAAACTTAAAAGAGAAAATTAAAAAGGAAAACATCCATTGTATATGCCACCCAATTAAGTGAAAACCATCTAAGTAAGTAACCCACAAAGTGCTTCGCTGATTCCCTACCCGCCTTTCCCACACATCCTATTCTGTTCAAGTTCAAGAGCCTGCAACCAACGTCTCATGACTCTTAGGAGTCAGCGCCATCGTGACACCACGTTCAGACAGGTGTCAAGTTCACCCAGGGCTGGGTGGACCTTCTCAGGAGTGTTACTCCTCCACTCCCATCTCCATGAGCAGAGACACCCCACCCCCACGCCCTGCCCCACCATAAAATCCAATTTCAAACACCTTCAGTGCCTAACTTTTACCTGAGCGTATGTTCATCACCCTCCACCCTCTGAAGCATTTGCAGTTCATTTATAAATTTCACACAACACACTTGCCATCGAGATCCACCTGCCTCCCTGACAATACTGCCAACGCAGCAACACCAAACAACAAATACACGAAAATAAACGGTTTTACACAGAGATCCGTTGCAGGGAGCTGGTTTGGGCCTAGGACAAAAGCCGAAAACACACTAGGGATCTATCTGTTGTTGATGAAATACTGAGTATGGGGTTTCTCTTTCTCCTTCTCCAGCAAATCACGTAGCTGAAATCGTAATTGTTAACTCAGCTGCTGGTAAGATTAGCCAAGTGCCCCTGATGATAATGTCTGGTTTTATAGGTTTAGTTTACAAATTACAGCCAAGGGTCTTTTCTCTTTAAAAAACAAAAACAAAATAAACACCAAACACTTTTGTTCCTAATCCATGCACTTCAGGCTGAGTTTCAGGCTTACATAACAAGGAAGAGGTGGAACCCGATACTTAGACAACACGCGGCCACCTCAGGAAGATGCGGTACCTCCTGCACGCCCTCCTTGAAGGTCTCTGAGAAAGTTGAGTCTGGCGTCCGCCTCTGAGCATTTGGGGGCTGAGCCGCAGAGTTAAACTGGTCCGTGTTGAGGTTCCGGTCGAAAACCACCACCCGCTCAGTGGGCTCGGGATGGTACACGGCTGGAGGGATCCCCACCGCGAAGCCGTGCGGCTGGGCTTCCGTCTTGATGGAGTGGGTAGGCATCGTTGCTATGGAGACGGTGACTGTTGTGTCTGGAACTGTTAGGTGGCCCCTCTTATCGATGCCCAGTTGGTTGCCGTGGGGAAGGACAATGTTAAATGGCACGTTTTTCAGAACTTGCACTCTGTTTTCTCCGGCAGAAACGAGGGGCTGCTCAGTCACATTTGGCATGCTGTTTCTGTAAGAAAGCAAAACCCGTTTCACTGCCAATACAGTACTTTGACAATTTTTATCACTTATTTACTTATTAATTCATTCATTCATTTAAAATCCTCACCTGAGGATATGTTTGGGTTTTTTTGTTTTGTTTTTAAATATATTTTTATTGACTTCAGAGAAAAAGGGAGAAGACTAGAGAGATAGAAATATCAATGATGAGAGTGTCATTGATTGGCTGCCTCCTGCACCCTCCTACTGGGAATCTAGCCTGCAACCCAGGCACGTGCCCTGACCGGGAATCAAACTCTGACCTCCTGGTTTTTGGGTCAATGCTCAATTACTGAGCCACAATGGCCAGGTAGGTATGTTTTTATTGATTTGAGAGCAGAGAGGAAGGGAGGAGAGAAAAACAACATATTGATGTAAGAGAGAAACATCAATTGGTTGCCTCGCATACACCCACTGATGTTTTTCTTCCTCTCTCTGAAATAAAAAATGTTTTTCAAAAAAGTTGAAGAAGATAAGAGTAGATTAAACAAGAGGGATTATGTTGTAACTGTTCCAACATAATGGTACGTGTGGGTTTATAGTATTTCTCTACTTTTTCTGTTTGAAAATTCCCATAATAAAAAGTAAAAATAGCCCTAACTGGTTTGGCTCAGTGGATAGAGCGTCGGTCTGCGGACTCGGGGGTCCCAGGTTCGGTTCCGGTCAAGGGCATGTGCCTTGGCTGCGGGCACATCCCCAGTGGGGGGGATGCAGGATGCAGCTGATTGATGTTTCTCCCTCATCGATGTTTCTGACTCTCTCTCCCTCTCCCTTCCTCTCTGTGAAAAATCAATAAAATATATTTAAAAAAAAATAAAAAATAAAAAGTAAAAAATAAAAGCCATAAGCCCTTTGCCAAGGGGTAATTATGAAGACTAAACAGCAACATGGAACATACTAAGTAGAAGAACGCTTACTACCAGCCCCTATCTGTGACTACGACCCCGACCACATAAAATACGCATGCAGACCCAGAGAGTCAACACAGACGCAGTCAGCACAGTGGGTTCTGAGTGGCCATTCTTTCTCTAAAAATGTTCTATTCCTTTATTACTAACTAGAGGCCCGGTGCACAAAAATTCGTGCACTTGGGGGGTCCCTCAGCCTGGCCTGCACCCTCTTGCAGTCCGGGAGCCCTCAGGGGATGTCCGACTGACAGCAGAGCGGGCCTAAGCCGCTGTCTGGCCTCCCTTTGTGGGAGGCAACTGGGTGAGCCAATTAGGGGACAGCACTGGCCAGCGAGCATCTGGCCCCATCCCCATCACCCAGCCACTGCCACTGCCACCGGCCTCCCTCTGCGGGAGGCGACTGGGTGGGGACAGGGTGGGCCGATCAGGGGATGGCATCAGCCAGTGAGTGGCCGGCCCTGCCCCACCCTCCATAACCCCACCGCTGCCGCTGGTCACTGCCGCTGCCGCTGCCCCTCCCACCCCCCCCATCGCCGTCTCCTCCCTCTGCATGCTGGCACATGCCTTGGCTGGCCTGGCCCCACCTGTTTGCCAGCCCCGCCCCCCACTGTCCGGTTGTTCCACCATTCGGCCGATTTGCATATTACGCTGTTATTATATAGAATAGAACACAGGGCAGTTTTTAATGTTTTAAAAATTTTAACCTTCACACGAGGATATTTTTCTATTGATTTTAAGAGAAAGTGGAAGGGAGAGACACAGAGAGAATCATCGATGTGAGAGAGACACATCAATTGGTTGCCTCCCACACATACCCCAACCAGGGCTGGGGATGGAGCCTGCAACCGAGGTACGTGCATTTGACCAGAATTGAACCAGGGACCCTTCAGTCCACAGGCCGACCCTCTACCCACTGAGCCACACCGGCTAGGGCAAACACAGGGCAATTTTAAAGGTACATTTAAAAATTTTTTATGGCTATAACATCAAGACTTAATTTAGTTTTCTGCAAGTTTTAACCTAAAATATATTTTTTTCAATAACTTCAAGAGGAGTGTGGAATATAGTCGAATTTACTTTATTAAGTTTTGCTTAGGCAGTTGTTCAAGATCATTGGTGCTCCCTTTTCCTAATGGATGCCCCCACCCCCCCTTACTGCTGTAAGCCACATCTTTCCTAGAGAACATCCAAGACAAATAAGCAGGCACTTACGTTAGCACTAAACACGCCTGTGGAGGCGGAGAGAAAGGCCCCACCTCCACAGGACCGGTCACTTCCAGAGCGACGGGACCACACGGGGCGAGGGGCCAGCCGTCAGAACCCTGAGCTCAGACCGTCAGAACCCGCGCCCGTCTCTCCCACTGGCACCTGTTCACGTGAACAGACGCTCCCCTCGCTGTCACAGACACCGGCATTTCTCAGGGAGCCGCCCGGTGCTCCCCAGCAGACGTTAATTACCTTTTGCTGTGGTCGGCCTCGGGGTGCTCAGCGTCCGCCTTGGCTGTGGATGACCGCCTCTCTCTCGGAACCTGAGGGAGTGACACACGTGACAACAGTTCAGTCCTTACTCCGCCGAGTGCAGGCACAGCCCCCCCCGAACCCCAGGCTCCAGGGACAGGAGGAACGAGCAGCGCCTGCCCTCCAGAGCTCCCGCCGCTCACCGGGTGGATGTGCAAAAGCCAACTCTTAGCTGCCGAACAAACTCAGGGTCACACACGGACGGCCCCGAGTGCGGGTTTCACCTCTTAGGAGGAACACCGCTGGCCTGGTTCATCCACTGAGCGACATAACGTAATGGACAGGAAGCTACTGGAACACACTGGGCTCTTTCACCGTTCTCGCTGCTCTTCGCTGCTACTCCTCCTTTCAGTTCGAAGGTCAAGTCAAAGGGATCAGCCACCTTAGCAGTGCCTCCCCAGAGCCAAAGGCTGGCTTCGAGTGACCAGTGTCTTTAGATACTTTGGGATTATCACGGTCCATCACCCAAAGGACACATCAAACCCAGTTTGCTCTATTCTTTTTGTGGTGGCGGTTGTTGTTAATCCTCACCCGAGGATATTTTTCCACTGATTTTTAGGGAGAGTGGAGGAGAGAGGGAAAGACAGAGAGAAACATTCATGTGAGAGAAACACATCGATTGGTTGCCTCCTGCATGCGCCCTGACCAGGGCCTGGGCCAGGGAGGAGCCTGCAACCGAGGTCCTTGACCGGAATCAAACCCGGGACCCTTTGTTCCGCAGCTGACGCTCTATCCACTGAGCCACACCGGCCGGGGCTGTTCTTTTTTTGATTCTGCTCCTCTTTGCATAGGCAGTGAAAGCAGGCAACATTCCTGGGAGTACTGCAGACGTCAACCCAACTGAGACTTCCTCCCAGTGTGCACGCCAAAGTGGCTAAGATGGCTGAAACTTATTTTAGCCTTGAAGGAAAAAAATGTATTGTTTCCTGTGTTAATAATGTGCTTTTAAAGCTTTACCAAAGTTGTTATGTAAGAATGACTGATGGTTACACTTAAAAAGATGAAACAGATAAGTCAGTTCATTTAAAAACAAACAAACAGCCCTGACCGGTTTGGCTCAGTGGATAGAGCGTTGGCCTGTGGACTGAAGGGTCCCAGGTTCGATTCCGGTCAAGGGCATGTACCTTGGTTGCGGGCACATCCCCAGTAGGGGGTGTGCAGGAGGCAGCTGATCGATGTTTCTCTCTCATCGATGTTTCTAACTCTCTATCCCTTTCCCTTCCTCTCTGTGAAAAATCAATAAAATGTATTGCTTAAGAAATAAAAACAAAGAGCCCTACCCGTCACGAGCAGCGTGACGTAGAGCACTATGAAGATGGTCTCCCTTAATGCGCAGACGCGAAAGCTTATCTCCTCCTCAGACGTAAAATACGCTTAGGGCCCTTCATTTAAAACACACACATACGCACGCACACACACACACACACACACACACACACACGCACACACACACACACACACACACACACAACCTCTGCCACTAGTATCCTGGCATCAGTCTTCCCGGCACTCTCAGAAGTTTCAGTTATAAACATGTAACTTCAAACTTCCTAATTAGCACCTAGGAACTATGGCTTTACACGGATTGAGTCAGTAAAACAAGCCATCCAAAGAACAGATTGCATAATAAGCTCCTCTTCAAGGGAGCCTTCAGTGGCTGCGCTGCCCAGACAAGGGTTTCTCCCGGCATCATTAGTTACTACACAAGTCTCCGTTCACAGGCAAAGAAAAAAATGCTGACCTCACCCTGAGGCACAACACGCTGACCACATGACCGCCTACCAAAAGATCATTAGATCTTTGTGGAGGGCCCACACTACCTTCTTGGCTTTCCCGCTGCATCTCTTGCATTCGGGAAAGGAAACAGCCAGAAGGTACCAGAAGGCAGGCCACTGTCAGCCCGGGGAAAGCATTAAGGAGCGAGTGCCCTGTGTTTTTAAGCTTTCTATGGGTTTGGAAGTTTTCAAAACAAAACGATGGCGAAAATGAAGTGTCACAGGCAGCCGCCCCGAGTATCTGCTGTTGGTCAGAAAGCAGCACTGCCAATTGAACCGGCACGCACAGCGCACCCCACGGAGACAGCACGGCCCACCGAAGGGGATCGCTTTGGCACAAACCAGCCCAGGCCTGGATCCTGGCTACAGCACACACGCGGGTGTGACCTGAGAGTGTCCGCTTTCTCCTCTGCAAACTGGGGGCAATGCCACGTACGCTGCCGGGATTCTGGAGGCATCGGAGCATCACACACAGTGTGAACACGTCTGGCAGAGTCCGGTGATCCGTGAGAGGCAGCTAGAACTGCTAGGACAGGAGGGTGACACAAAGCAGCGGTGTCGCCCGGCTGGGCGTGGCTCAGGGGTTGAACATCAACCTAGGAACCAGGAGGCCGTGGTTCTCACAGGGCACATGCCCAGGTTGCGGGCTCGATCCCCAGTGTGAAGCATGCAGGAGGCAGCCGATCCATGATTCTCTCTCATCATGGATGTTTCTCTCTCCCTCTTCCTCTCCCTTCCTCTCTGAAATCAGTACAAATATATTTAAATAATAATAATAAATAAAAAAAACAAAACAGAACAGTGGTGTCAAGTATGTGAACACCGTGTGAAACTCCAGCAAGAGGACAGGCTATTTAATTAAGACTCATCCGAATCTCTAGAAACAGGAAACAAAATATATCCTGACCTGAGAACTAGGAAGTCCAAGACCAGAAAATGTAGTTTGTTTTTCCTGAGTTCTATAACCAAACCAAATCCAATCAAAGGCTTATTCTATAACCTCATTTCGGGAAAAGGAAATCGCCCCGATGACGTCAGAATGAACCCTGCCGCTCTGGCAGCAGCGAGAACTGCCTCCAGTCAATGGTCGTCTCAGTGAGACCCCCACCATCTTCCTTCACGCGGCTTCCCCTTCAGAGAGAGCGGGGCAGCTGGCCTCCACTCCCGTCTGAAAAACAGCCCTTTGATTCTAGGATCGGCGATGCTCAGCTTTGAACCGGAGTAATTCAAAGCGTTCATTAAACTATTTATAGTCACCACAGAAGCAACTCGCAGGACATCCTCCCAGCAAATGACTGTTTTAGATGCCGCTGAGCCAGGCGCACGGCGGGCGGGCGTGAGGGGTGCGGGGCGGGCGCACCGACCTTGTAGTAGTCATAGAGCAGGCCCAGCGCGGCCGCACTGTCCTCGTCGCCGTTGATGCTCATCATCGCCTTGGTTGCTGCCGTGAGAGGGTTCTCCAGGAAGGACTTCCAGGCTTCGTCCTCGCTGGTGTAGGAGCGCCGCGGGGGGTACAGAGCGTCATTCTGAAGAACCAACACCGGCCGTTTGCTTCAGGGAAATTAAGAAAACAAACATATGTACATATTTCTACTGCAAGGCATCCTAAGCTAATTTTTAAAGAACCACACAACCTGCCGAAACCGGTTTGGCTCAGTGGATAGAGCGTCGGCCTGCGGACTCAAGGGTCCCAGGTTCGATTCCGGTCAAGGGCATGTACCTTGGTTGCAGGCACATCCCCAGTAGGGGGTGTGCAGGAGGCAGCTGATCGATGTTTCTCTCTCACCGATGTTTCTAACTCTCTATCCCTCTCTCTTCCTCTAAGAAATCAATAAAATATATTTTAAAAAAAAAAAAGAACCACACAACCAATCCATTGATGTCTCAATAAAAGAGTCCATTGTTTCATCAATAACCCAATAAAGTAAATTAAGACAAGATCAAAGCCCAGCCTGGACGTGGATCAGTCGTTGAGCGCTGACCTATGAACCAGGGGGTCCCGGTTCGATTCCGGTCAGGGTACATGCCTGTGTTGCGGGCTCGATTCCCAGTGTGGGGCGTGCAGGAAGCAGCCGATCAATGACTCTCTCTCACTGATGTTTCTATCTCTCTCTCTCTCTCTCTCTCCCTCTCCCTTCCTCTCTGAAATCAATAATATATATATATCAAGACCAGAAGACAGCCCACTCAGTTGCAGGCCGATGGGTCACCCAGGAAGATAGAAGGTATGTGGGCAGCCAGGGAAGCTGCAGCCAGCCCACACGTGGAACCCAGGACGTAGATACTATTTGGCAGGGGAAAAAAGATACTCCAAGAAAATCCAGGCTATTCAAACACTTCATATAAGCAAAAACCAAGGACACCAAGCAAGGCCAAACAGTGTTGATTCTGTTCAGAAACGCAATCAGGCCGAACCCTCTTAAAGAGAACACGTACGGCTCAGGCCTCATGCTGCTACACGTTACTCCGCTCTCTCCTGCTGATGCCAGGCCTTAAAAACTCTCCTACCGCCAAGCCGAGCGAGAGGAGGAGGGGGCGGGAAGAAGAAGGGATCCTCCGCGTAATCCTCCGGGGGATGTGAGAACGAATATTCTCCTGATTCTCGGCAGATTGAGATGGAATGTGGCCAAAGGGGCTGTAAATCCATACGCAGGCATCATGTTCTGGCCTGGGAGTTCGCTGTTTATCTTGGAGATAAACGCTTAAGAATCTACAACAATCAACGAAGCCACTGAACAGAAAGATTTTTAAGAAAACAGGAGGGGGAATCTGGTTTTAAAAATCTTTATACCAGTTTTCCACATGGGGTGAGACCTGTTTCATTTTAACACTGTAGTTGGGTGGGAAAATAATCCAGAGAAAATCAACGTGGCTCTCAGTAAACTCTTAGAGAAGATTTGATTTAAGAGATTAAAGCAAACATGACTGATTTAAAAAACTTGAAATGCAAACAGTCTCAGTTTGGCACTATTTAATAAGTCAATAAAGAGAAAAAGTAGAACACTCACGCCAGCCAAACATAGTGTGTTGTTTTGTTTAAGAGACAAAAAAAAGTTAAATGTTCAGAACAACTCTGAAGGATCACTATACTAACAAGCAAACTTAAGTTCTCATTGCAACACACCAACGCAACGCGTACACTGCCTAAAGGTGACCTACCTCCTCGGAAAGTGAAGGCAGACAGGCTGATTATCTTTTCAAGTAATCAACAAAGGTTAGGGCTTGGCAACCACCCAGGCCCTTTAAAAACAGATATAGGATTTTAAAACAGGAAAACACCTCTGAAAAGGGGGCGGGTGAGGGGAATCCGACAACTTAATTTATCCTCAGTCAAAATTAAGTCTTATTTCACAGCCAATGTTTTTCCTCACGTCTGGGCATCAAGTCACGGGCGCTTATACTTGGCAGAAAAAGAAGTCTTGAGGCGGGGTGCTATTTTAACACAAAACCAACACCAGGGGCTGTCTGGATGAAAAGAGAGGAAAAGAAAGCAGCGTGGGGGGGCGCGGGCATTCCCTGGGCCACCAGGAGCGGCGTATACCGGCCGCCGGACCAGGGTGCCCGGGGACGACCCGCAGGTGTGCGGGCTAAGCTATCGTTAATAGTGCTAATAGCCACCTCCAACCGACTGTGACAGACAGCACTGGGCTCGCCCCATTCCCATAAAGCTCGTGTTTGGGCTCCCCTTCTCCCACGCCTGGCCCGCCCGCGTGGGGGAAGCAACAGAAAACCGAGCCGTTCTCGCGAACCGTCCCGCTGGTGAACACCCTGACGGGGTCTCAGGTTCCCACAATGTGCCCCGCCGAGGCCAAAAGGTCGGCTTTGGGGAAATGCGCCTTATTAAACGTAACCATTAAGAAATAACCAGGAACCCGCGGCCTCTGTCCACTCTCTCAGCGGACACGCCACTGCCAGTCCTCAGGGCTCACCCCGGCCTTGGGGGAGTCCTCCCCTCGGTCGCCTGGGAGTCCGGCCTTGGGGGAGTCCTCCCCTCGGTCGCCTGGGAGTCCGGCCTTGGGGGAGTCCTCCCCTCGGTCGCCTGGGAGTCCGGCCTTGGGGGAGTCCTCCCCTCGGTCGCCTGGGAGTCCGGCCTTGGGGGAGTCCTCCCCTCGGTCGCCTGGGAGTCCGGCCTTGGGGGAGTCCTCCCCTCGGTCGCCTGGCAAAGACCCCCGATAGGTGACTTCAGGGGGTCAGCACTCAGAAAAATCAGAATACCCAAGTGCATATTCCGCAGCCCAAGGTCGGGACAGATTCCGCACTTAAATATCGAACCTACTCACCGGAAAAACAGCACCCTTACATGCCCTGGTTGGCTCGGTGCGGTTCTTTTAAACATACATTTTAAATTTTGGAACAATCTCCTGTTTACAGAAAAGCTGCCAAGAGAACACAGAACTGCCCCTGCCCCTGCCCCGAGTCCCCTACTCGTAACCGCTCGTGTGTCGCCACCTTACGTTGCCAAGATCCGCCTTCAATCACCGGCTCCGAGGGGCGCGTCCGGCCGGGATTTGCAAGCGCATCCGCCGCGACGGCGAAGGCTCGGGGCGCGGGCACCGGGGCGGTGAGGGCCACCTCCGTGCGGGCGGCGCGTCCCCCGTCCCCGTCCTCACTCCCGGGACGGGAGGCGGCGGGGCCCGCGGCGGCCCTGCCCCGGCACCTCCCGCCGGCAAGTCTCCCCGGCCGGCGCCCCGGCCCGCAGCGGCGGGGTCACCCGGAGCCTCCACCTGTGCAGCCGCGGGCGGGCGGGCGGGCGGCGGGCGCGTCGCCGGAGCTCCCCGGGCTCCCCGGGGCAGAAGCGACCGAGGGCGACCCGCTGGGGACGCGGCGGGGGGCGGGGGGCGGGCCGCAGCCCTCGAGGCCGGGCGCCCGGAGTCTCCTCCGCGCTCCGGGCCGCCGGGGAGCAGAGATGGGGGCGCGCCAGTGGGTGGTCCCCCCCGCGACGAGGACGCTGAGGCGGGGGAGGGGAGGGGACCCCACGGAGTCCAGCCTCCAAGGCCAGGGTCCCCCCAGGGGGCTTCGGTGAACAACGGCGCCGAGGGGCTGAGGAGAAAGCAGGCGACCGGCCGCGCCGGCCCCGCTCCGCCGGCCTCGCGGCAGGTGCGGCGGCGGCGGCGGCCGCGCGGCGCTCACTCACTTGTCGTACTCCTGTGTCATCGCGCTCCTCGCCGCGCCGGGCCGGGCCGCCGAACTGGACTTTCGGGTTGGGACGGTACACCCGATCCGGGGGGAGGCGGCGCGGCGGGTCCGGAGCGGCAGCCCCGACGGGTTGGGTTCGCTTTTCTCGCTCTGAGCGGGTCCGCGCGGGCTGCGCGCACTGGGAGCCCGGGCCCGGCCGCCCATTGGCTGGCGCCGGCGGCTCGGGGCGGGGCCTCGGGGCCGGGGCGGCCGGCGGCGCCTCCTGATTGGCCGGCGCGCGGGGCGCCCGGACGGGGGCGACGGGGCCGAGTCGCGGGGGGGTGGCGCGCCGGTGCCTCCCGCCCGTCCCGCCTCGCGCGCACCTGCGCCCCCCGTCGGCCTCCGCGCGCCCACCCCGGGCGGCCGGGCGCTGGGTCGCCGCTCGGCCCCGCCGTCGCGCCCTCGGCCGCCCACCTGGGGGCCGGGCCGGGCCTTGGCGCCGCCTTCCCGGGCGCGGGGCGCTCTGCCGTCGCCGCCCGCCCGCCCACGCCCTCCGCCGCCGGTGCCGCAGCCTCGCCGCCGGCGGCCGCACCCACCCCGGCGCCCCGCAGCCCGCGTCCCCGAAGCGCCGCGACCTCCTCCTGCCGTCACCTCCCGGTTCGCGCCCACTCGCTCAGGCCTCTGGCTGGGCGCCCGGCAGCGCCCACGTCGCCCCCCTCGCCTGCCCGCCGCCCGTGCCCGGCCTCCCAGCCCCCTGCGCACCCATCGCACCTGTCCCCCGCGTGACGGCCCCTGGACACCGCGACGGCCTCCCAGCCGGGTGGTCCCCGCGGTGTGGCCCCCTGAGCCGCCCGGTCCCGAGCCTGCCCTTCCCCCTGGGCCCCCCTCACTGCTGGACCCGCCAGTCTCCCACTTCCAACCCCTGCCTGCCTCCCCCTGAGCCCGCGGGGGCCCCCTGCCTGCACGCCCCTCCCGCCAGTGCTCCTTCCTCGGGCTCCGTCCGTCCGTCCGTCCGTCCGTCCGTCCATCCGTCCATCCATCCGTCCATCCATCCGTCCTGCCCTCTCGCCTCCAGCAGCCCTGGGGCAGTCTCGCCCTCACCACCTGCTCCCACTCGTTCCCACCTACCCCCGGCCCAGCTGTCCGTCCGGAGGGTGAGGCCTGCCCATTCACCCAACAGACATTGAGGCCCGATGCCAGGCACTGAGCGAGCTGCTGGGGTGCCAGCGAATGGACAAAACCCGGCCTTCCTCCAGCATCCCCCCCGCCCCCCGCGGAAACAGGCCCTAAAGTGATGGTAATAAGACGATCAGATGGTGTGTTAGCAAGTGGCCCGTTCATACCGCAGAGCAGGCCGCTGAGGAGCAGGGGAGGAGTCCGGCTTAGGCTTGAGGGGGAGAGGCCTTCAAGGAGGTGGGGGAGGAGGGTGCAGGGGCGGGCACAGCTTTGCAGAAGGTGGGGGGCACCAACGGCAAGGGACCAGCACGGCTGCAGGGGGCAGAGCAGCAGGACAAAGGGTGGGTAGGCCTCTGTATGGACTTGGGTTTTTGCTGAGAGGTGGGGGCCCATTGGAGGGTTTGGATTCGGGCAGGGGTGTGGTCTCATGTCTTTTTCTTTTCATATGTTTTTATTGGTCGGAGAGGAAGGGAGAGGGAGGGAGAGAGAGATAGAAACATCAATGATGAGAGAGAATCATGGATCGGCTGCCTCCTGCACGCCCCATATTGGGGATGGAGCCCGGAACTTGGGCACCTGCTTCTGACCAGAATCGAACCCAGGACCCTTCAGTCCGCAGGCGGGCGCTCTATCCACTGAGTCCAACCGGCTAGGGCTCAAAGGTGTAGAGGGACCTGGTAGAGGAAGTGGAGAGGAGACCCGGTGGAGGAGGTGGAGAGGAGGATGAGGTGGAGAGGGACCCAGCAGAGAAGGTGGAGGAGGAGGGGGGACCCGGCGGAGGAGGAGGACGAGGTGGAGGAGGAGAGGGGGACCCAGCGGAGGAGGTGGAGGGGGGAATCGCTGCTGCAGGAGGAAAATGGGAGCCGGGAGAAGAAGTGATACAGGAGGCGGTGTGGCCGGTGGGTCACATGCTGCCAGGGGTCAAGTCAGACGAGGCTTTAGCCACATCGAGGCCACGGCCTTTATTCAGCTCCAGCCGCTGCTCGTCTGCTCCCGGCAGCTTCCTGTCCTGGTGCTGGACCCCTGGGGACACGGACACCTCTGACTGTGCCCTCCTGCTTTTGCAGTTTCTGACCCTCAGCCTGGACATGCCCCCGGAGCATGGAGCCTGTTCTTCCTTATTCATTGCTTTTGGTTTAAATAAATTATATTTTAAATTATCTGTTTTAAGAAAAATATTAAGTACATTTCCTTCTCCATCTGACCCCAACACATATTTCTAAATGTATGTCCCAGTCAGAAGCCCCCAGTGCCCTGGGCCCCGACCCTGTGTCCCCCAAACACATCCGGCGAGCTCAGGCCCCCGGCCGCCACGCCATTCCTTCTCTCCCCTCCCACCCACTCCAGCGTCTTCCCACCAGGCCCACCTCCATGCCTTCTCCTCCGGGACCCTTGCCATCCCCTAGGAGTGGTCCCCCAGCGCCCAGCCCCCCGTTCTTCAGCCCAGGCGCTCTGCCTTTTGCTAACTCAGTTCTGCCTGAGTTTGAGAAGGCGACTTGAAGTCCATCAGACCTGGATTCGAATCTCAGACCCGCCTGCTTTTACACTGAGCCTCTGCCTCTCTGCCAGGCCTGACTGCTCATCTACACCACGAGGACACCAGTGCCACGCTTCGTGGCATTGACTGAGAGAAGGCAGTGGCAGGCACAGTGCCGGGCACCACGACACTCTACCGTGGCCGTCCTCTGCGGAGACGAGGCGGGCAGGAGCCCTGGCCAGTTCCTCCGAGGGCTTGTGGGGTGGCCTGTGACCGAACCCTCACCTGACCAGCCCCGTGCATGCAGGGGCCTCGCCCCGAGGAAGCAGCGGCCTTGGAGGGCCCTGACGTGGCTGCGGCACAATGGCGAGCCTGCACGCCTGACACCCGACGGCCAGGCCCGCCCAGCTCGCCAGAGCCGGTGTCTCTGCCATCTGTCAGCGCCCGCTGTGAGCCGAGAGCCGTCCACTCGGGAGAGACGGGCGTGGAGGGGACAGGGTGGCGTCCCCGCCCTCGCAGCTCTGTGACTCAAGAAGCCACTTAACGTCTGAGCCCCGGTCTCCTCAGCGGGGACTGTGGGGTCACGACCGCTCTCACCCACAGTGCCGTTGGTTTGGTTTTGTTCCGTGAAGCGCCTCAAACAATGCCAGACCTACTGGGACTCCATCAGTGTGAAACGTTTCACTGCCCTGCGTTTTCTTACAACGAGGGACAGAAACTGCATCTCCTACAAAGAAATCGCTCACAGCCTGGCACAGGCATAAGCGTGTTATAGAGTCGTGGTCGGCAAACTGCGGCTCGCAAGCCACATGCGGCTCTCTGGCCCCTTGAGTGTGGCTCTTCCACAAAATACCACGGCCTGGGCGAGTCTATTTTGAAGAAGTGGCGTTAGAAGAAGTTTAAGTTTAAAAAATGTGGCTCTCCAAAGAAATTTCGATCGTTGGCTGTTGATATTTGGCTCTGTGGACTAATGAGTTTGCCGACCACTGTTAAAGAGGATCGATCATTGTTATTCAGGATGGTAATGACACTGGTCTTCCTTTGGCAGAGCTCAGTGTGCAAAGTGCTCGCATGCCTGAGCTCATTGGATTCTTAACACAACCCTTTGAGCCGGGCCGGCGGGGCTCAGTGGTTGAGCGGCGCCCTATGAACCAGGAGGTCACGGTTTGATTCTGAGTCAGGGCACAGGCCCGGGTTGCGGGCTCCAATCCCCATTGTGGGGCGTGCAGGAGGCAGCCGGCCCATGATTCTCTCTCAATCATTGATGTTTCTCTCTCCCTCTCCAAAATCAATAAAAATATGTTTTAAAAATAAAATAATGTCCATTTAAAATGGCTGAGTTATTGCCCCCACTTTGTAGGTGGGAAACCAGTGAAGAGGGTTAAGGCCCTCCCCAAACCTGCATTTCATTGTAGCGGTCCTTCCCCAGCTGGGTTTCCTTGGCTTGAAATTCAAATTCAAATTTGGGACTCACCTTTGCCCGTTTGCAGTGCCTGCTGTTGGTGAGCACTGTGAAGAGAAAAGCTGGCAGCTAGGCTCGAGGCAGGGACAAATCCGGAGAATTCTGCGGCAGCGAGAAAGCGGGAGAGAAGCGGCTTTTCGGCGTGGGCTTGCTTTCCGTGAAGGGCGGGGACTGGTTGTCTGGTCTGGAACGCTCGTGGGCACGGGTACAGCTGGGCTCCTCTGGAACCGGGAGGCAGGCGAGCATCCTTCTGTCCTTTTACTAAAAGCTCCTCAAGGCATCCCCACACCCCAGGGAACTACTCCGGGCCACACGGTGGGATCCGCAGGTGGAGACACTAACTCTGAGCCTGGAAATCATATATGCATATTGATTTCAGAGAGGAAGGGAGAGGGAGAGAGTTCATAGGTCGACACTCAACCACTGAGCCACGCTGGCCAGGCTGGAACTCTGTTAACATGTAGACAGAGGACCAGGCAAAGCACATAGAAAATGCCCCTTAGTATGTGCCCGGTCCTTGTAAAGCAGAGCACACGTCCAGGCTCTCCCTGACAGGGCACAGGGCTGGCCTGCACACTTTGCCATGGGCTGCGGGGGGAAGTGGACGTGAACAGCCCCGTGGTTACAGAGACCTGTGGGAAATGTTGCCCATACTGTTTATCTTGGTGAATTCTATTTCTCGCCTAAGGTATCCTGTTTCTTAGCCTCCAAATCTCCCACCCAGCCCTTGGGGGCACACGGCTGAATCGCGGTCCAGCGCTCACGCTGTCTGACCTGGAGGCCAAGGACAGCGACAGACACATTGCCAAGGCCCCAGGGGCGGGTGCGCTCGGGTGCTTTGGGAAGGAGGGCTTCTGCCCCAGCCGAGGTGGGGAGTGGAGGAGAGGGCGCTCCAGTAGGGTCCCGGGAGGGTGGGCTCTCCTGAGAAGGGGAGGCCATCTCCAACAGAGAACAGAGCACAGGCCAAGGCCTTGAGGTTGAGACATCCCCGCTTGTTCAGGAGCCCCTTGCCTGAGATTGAGGGAGCAGGACAAGGGAGGCAACACTCTAATGGACCCCCCAACCCCACCCCAACCCACCCCACCTCCACCCGCCAAGCCATTGGCTGTAGGCAGCCAGGAGCCACGGGAGGGAGGACTTGGGGCCTCACGGTGTTAGCAGATCTATTTGGGGAACCACCTGGGAGAGGAATGACAGGATCTTAGGAAGGAGAGGGCTGTTGCAGCCCACAGGAGCGGCATGCTGGGGGCCTTAGCTGGGCAGGGACGTCTACGGAGGCCTGGAGAGCCGCCTGCGAGGTGCCTGGCGGTGGAACCATCGGGTGAGTGACAGGTGAGCTGCTGGGGTGACAGGGAAGGAGGGGCTGGCGGTGGGTGATTAGGCCACGGTGCTGTGATGAGAGACAGGGTGCGTAGAGGACAAACAGGTTTGGGGTGGAGGTTTGCGGGGGTGAGGATATACTCCAGCCACAGGTGCTAATGTTTCCTCTTTTGGAGTGAGTGGCACTGGGGTCCTTATATTCGAGCCTGGCATGGCCGGGGCTACGGTCTCCGCGGCTGGAAGCGGGTGGGAACCAGATGCTGGAGTGGCTGCCGGAACAGACCGGCTGCTCCTTGTCTGTGAAATGACAGAGAACACGTCGCAGGGTCACTCGGGGGAAAAAGAGGCAAGGTGTCCGCTGCTCAGAACAGCGCTGACGTAAGCACCACACGGATATTTGGGGAGCCCGAGGGGGTGCAGGGGCAAACGTTATGCCCATTTCCCCCTTCAGTGTGAAAGCACTCCAGTTTGACCCACAACCAGCATTCGGAAGGCAGACACCTGAGTTCATGCATTCAGTTAGTTCGTCACTGCCCAGCAGTAACTCATGAGGAGGAAGCCTTCTGTAACTTCCCCTTTTTATCGCCATCGCTATCATCGAAGACACTGGTTGCATGTCCGTTGGATGGTGGCCCCCAGTCTCAGGCTTGCTTCGAGTTGGGAGAACAGGGCACAAATGGGGGTGGTCGGTTGGCCACAGGAAATGGGAGGGGGTGCTGAGGAATGGGGACGCTGCGGGGAGAAGCCGGCAGCCCCTCCCGCTGTGCCTGGGGCTGGGAGCAGGGTGCCATGTGGTCTGAGACCACCACACCCACTCTGACAGTCAAGCCTGGGTGACGAGGGGGCCCGGCACAGTGTCACGGAGCACCCCGACGCTGACACAGGGCCTGGACGAACTGGGTAGATGGTGAGGAGTGGACGGGTGGGCGCGGGCACTGCCTGTGGCAGGACTGGCAGCCCAGGGCAGTGGGAGGAGGCCCGGCCCAGGCCCCGGGAGGGGGACCGCCCAGGGGACAGGGCTGAGCAGAGGACTTTCCCGGGGAGACTTTCCTTCTGGTGTGAGTTTCTAAGGAGGGAAAGGTAAACAGAAATAAACATGGTTTACAATATTTCCTAAACCTCTAACATGGTGAAAAAAACATTTCTTTTTCTACTTTTCACCTTGAGAGTTTTAAAATTTAGCCCTAACCGGTTTGGCTCAGTGGATAGAGTGTCGGCCTGCCGACTGAAGGGTCCCAGGTTCGATTCCGGTCAAGGGCATGTATCTTGGTTGCGGGCACATCCCCAGTGGGGAGTGTATAGGAGGCAGCTGATCGATGTTTCTCTCTCATTGATGTTTCTAACTATCCCTCTCCCTCTCCATTCCTCTCTGTAAAAAAATCAATAAAATATATATTTAAAAAAATAAAATAAAATTCAGAGACCACCTTTTCCATTGTAGGTAACATTTACCTTAATCTGAATTAATGTGGACGGCAATGGTGACAAAAGGTAATTACATTTAAGTGATGTTTTAACTTAAACATTGCTTTGGGAATACCTGGGAGTCGCCCAGTTCAATACAAACACCCACCGCACGTGCACGAATTGCTCCAGGAGACAGCACTGCGAGGGCAGAGGGCCGCGCGCTGCAAAACCAGGTCCCTCGTCCATAAAGGAACCTTCCGTGGCTCCTCAGTCCCGCGCAGGGTCGGCAAGCCTGGCACTGGCATCGCTTTACCCTAAACCCTTCACAGGGCACAACAAGGGCAACGGAAGCTGACTTCTCGGAAAACATGCTGAGGGCTGAACGCTGCGTGGACGTCCTCAGCTCTCGGGAAGGCAGGGGCGTTCTGAATGGAGGAGGTCCCGCTGCGACCCAGGACTCCCCCCTCTACTGCCTGCGGGGCACCCAGGGGCCCGCACACTTCGCAGCCACCCTGGGGCCTCACTCAGGGTTCCTGGGGCCCGGGAAGAGTGCGCCTTCGTCCTCTAAGCAAAGCATCCTCTGTGGGAAGATGTGCAGGGCGGGTTAATACTGATTCTTTTCCTTCTTCTTAGGTGGCTTTGTGCCAATGGAAGAAAAAACACACCCAAAGATAACAAAGACCTGTAGACACCCCCAGCCCTGGGCTCGCCTCCTTTCCTTGGGCGTGAAAGGCCCCACTTGTGTGTGGCAATGACAGGCCTGCCGCCCCCTCCAGGGAGATAAGGCGCCCTGGCTCATCGCCCTGCCAGCCATCATTACATCCCGTAATCATGCCGGCTGACCCGATGGGCCGGGAGCCAGAGCCGGCAGGGAGGAGACGCGCCCTGTGCGGTTAAGTCTAACACAGAAGCTCAAACTGCCTAAAGAAACCCACTTTGTTTTTTTTTCAAGGATTAAAAGGGGAAAAACACACACACACAACAAAACTATGTTCAAAATGTATGAGATACCCCAGTAGATTAATGAGGTTCTGGGGCCAATGTTCTGTATTCTCATGGGAATAGACTTTCACTGTACATTCACTGATTTAATTTTTAAATTAAAAAAATTTTAAATCTTTTGTTTTAACCTACTCTGCCTAAACCTTTAATTGCCACAGCTGTAGATAGATTTCTCTAGCTATATTAAATGAGAAGACATGTAAAATGTTCAGTACAGGACAGGTGCGTAATAACTGCTTCACATGATGTTCGGATGATCTGAATTTGATACTAAGCCCATGAACACCATGAGACTTAACTCAGCTCCTGCACATCCCGCTGTATTTGCATGGCTGTGAGCGTAGACGGACCGAAGGCCTGGAACATGTAGACTCTCCCCCTGAAGGATCTCTGCATTCCACTTGCAGCCCCAGGCGCCTCCGATTTCCCACGTACAATTGTGACTGGGTCTGAGACCAGTGAAATCGCACCTCAGTGGTAAAATTATGTTTCACTGCAGTGGCATGGAATTTAATTTAAAAAGATAAATAAGATTTGTTCATAAAAGGGATTCCACCCAAATCAGCAAAGATCGAGAGTCTAGTGGCGAACACGCCTGAGCCGCCTGAAAGGACCCGGCGCCAGGGAGTGTCTCTCGCAGGAGTGAGGCTGCCTTCCCGCCACGTCCTCGTTTCGGCTTTGTGCTTCCTTGTTCAGAAGGCGGTCTGTTCCTCTCCTGGCAGCCTGGCACTCCGCTGGTGCTGTAAGAGGACCACTGATCCACTCAGGAGGTCATTCCTTCAAGTGCTACCAATTTCTCTTTCCAGTTTCCCGCTGGCCTTCGGCTGCAATCACATGATCAATCTTGCCTTTTGCCTCTGGTTTCAGGCTTAGGAAGTCCTTCCCTGTCCCCAGACCACCGAAGCCTTCAGGCCTGCTTTCCTCTGATGCTTATAAATAACGAGAATGTTTGATCTTTGATCCATCTGGGGTTTACTTTGGGACATAAAGAATAAGGAAGTGATCTAATTTAAAAGGCAAATTTAGCTCTAAAATACAATGAATAGAAATATCTGGATACCATTTATGTAACATTGCTTTTTAATTTTCTCAAAAAATATTTATAATTAAAAAAATAAACTCAAAGCTCAATTATACATACTTTATAAGCACAATCGACACATATATGTACTATATGTATGCATGTCTATGTATGGATATATAGGCAAAAAATTCTATTTTCCATACTCCTCTGGACTGTTATATTACAATTTGACATTACTGTCACTATTAAAATATTTTCACTAGAAAGTTTCTATTTTGCTTTTCTCATTTTCTCACTTTGCTGGATCTTGAAGATTTCATTTTTGGTTTACTGTATTTTGTCTTAAAAAGTCTCTTTTCAATTAAGCTCACTTCTTCGTGGAGGAAGTAGGTCTTTATTCTCAGCAGGAAGGAGAAGAGATTTATTACAAACTGGTAGCTCAGTGAGAAGTTGGACTCTTCATAGGTTGTCACATGTTTACAATAGCTAGAAGGAAGCAGAGGAAGACGTTATCTGCAAATGGCCACCTGGAAATGTGGAAAAGCCTGCATCTGCCCCTGGAACATCTTCCAAATAACTGAACAAGTACATATGTTTCGGCTTACAATAGTCATCTGAGTTGAAAGGAAACTTAGAACAATGTGGTAAAACTCCTATATTTTACAAAGGGAAGAGTTTTGGCCCTGCCCCTGGCCACCATGGCAGGGACACACAGGGGGACTGGAGCCAGCTCTTCCAGCTCCTGGTCCAGGGCTCGGCCACTCCTTCCCAGGATCCCCCACTTCTTACCATGATCAAGGCAAACAAAGCAGAAGGCAGTGATTCTGGACCATTTTTTAAAACAAATAAAACATTTTTAAAACAAATAAGAGAAAGCTAATATTCCCCACCTGCACCCAAAATAAGACACCAGACTTGATGAGGCAGCCTCCAATCCTGTGCCTGTTACAGGAGCAGTCCCCACAGCAACGCCACTTATTCTACAGTAGCAGATCCTGCATCTAACACAACCTCTAACTACCACCAAATCTCTACTCACATCGAAATCTCTAACTGCCCCGAGGCAGGTAATACGGGGACTCGGGACCGTGACTCCATCTATATGGTGCGGGAAGTTGTGAACTCATGACCTGCATTACTCAGCCAGTAGATTGCACGGGGACAGCAGGAGATAAAGGAGGAATTTACCGACTAACCACTTACGGGAATCTCAGCCACACTCAAGGTATGGATCTTGGATTCTGGGCTATTTAAAAAAAATACATGACAATCGGGAAAATCTAAAAAGTGACTGCATGTTTGATAATATGAAGGAATTATTATTAGTTTGTTTTATGTCTGTTTAATGGTATTATGGCTTTGCTTTAAATATATATATATTTTTAGCCCGGCTGGCCTGGCTCAGTAGTTGAACATCGATCTATGAATCAGGAGTCACAGTTCAATTTCCGGTCAGGGCACATGCTTGGGTTGTGGGCTTGATCCCCAGTGTGGGGCGTGCAGAAGGCAGCCGATCCATGATTCTCTCTCATCACTGATGTTTCTTTCTTTCCTTCTCCCTTCCTCTCTGAAATCAATAGAAATATATTTATAATACACACACACACACACACACACACACACACACATATATATATTTAAATCCTCAGCCAAGGACATAGTTTTTTAAAAAATATTTTTATTTTTAAAAATATATATATATATATTTAAAAATATATTTGTATTGATTTCAAAGAGGAAAGGAGAGGGAGAGAGATAGAAACATCAATGATGAGAGAGAATCATTGATTGGCTGCCTCCTGAACGCCCCCCCACTGGGAATCGAGCCCGCAACCCGGGCATGTGCCCCTGACTGGAATCAAACCTGGGATCCCTCAGTCCAAAGGCCAATGCTCTATCCACTGAGCTAAACTGGCTAGGGCTAAAGATACTTTTATTGATTTCGGAGGGGAAGGGACAGGGGAAGATAGAAATATCAGTGGTGAGAGAGAATCATTGATCAGCTGCCTCCTGAATGCCCCACACTGGGTATGGAACCCTCAACTCAGGCATGTGTCCTGACCGGGAATCGAACCATGACCTCCTGGTTCATAGGTCTACACTCAACCACTGAGCCCTACTGGCCCGGCTATATGTGACTTTTTTAATTAGAAAAGAATACTCCTTCAGGGCAAACTAGAGATAGTGTCACGTTTCCCACCCTCTGCCTCTGAGGGCTCGCCCACCTTCTGCAGAACCTCTGTGTGCTCAGCCAGTAGAGACTGTTCAGGGTCGTCAGCGACCGGCCTTTCCTGGACAGGACGCCCTGGAGGCTGTGCCCGTGGAAGCAGACTGGGCCGGGGACCTCTCCCGTCCAGTTGAACTGAAAACTGGAAGGGCTTTTTTTTGCAGCCGTTGGTACTGAGTCAACCAGTGTGCTGAATTGTTTTTGTAGATTCACCACCATCTCTGGAAATGGAGGGAAAAGGGAAGGAATAAAAGAAAACTAATGTCAATTCCAAAAAAATCTGTAGTTCACTTGATAACAATGCGCCAATGTTGGTTTCTTAATGTGACAAATGCATCATCAGTGACATTGGGGAAACTGAAAGTGGGTGAGGGTGCAGTGAGACTTCCTACAAAAGGCTGAGATGGTAAATGTTACCACATACATTTCACAACATTTATGAACAAGACAACCTGAAGGCAGTTCTCCACACAGAGTTCTGGAAGCCAGAGGATGTCTTTAGATTTGGCGGGAGCCTCCGCTATTTGGGTAAGTAGCTTCCTGGGGGATTTCCTGCGGGGGGCGATGTGGCCTGGGGTCCTGCAGGGGGCGATGTGGCCTGGGGTCCTGCGGGGGGGCGATGTGGCCTGGGGTCCTGCGGGGGGCGCTGTGGCCTGGGGTCCTGCGGAGGGCGCTGTGGCCGTGGGGTCCTGCGGGGGGCGCTGTGGCCTGGGGTCCTGCGGGGGGAGATGTGGCCTGGGGTCCTGCGGGGGCGCTGTGGCCTGGGGTCCTGAGGGTGGCGCTGTGGCCCTGGGGTCCCCAGAAGAAGGTCGAGCGCACTCACTTTCCCAGCCAGGCCCTGAGCTCCCCTCACCGCACTGCTGCTCAGCATTAATGAGAGAAAAGGCAACTCACCCCTCCGTTTGTACACCACTGATCTGTCGATGGGCGAGTGGTAGAGTGGCTTCTCGCTTTTCCACATGAACCTGTGGGAGGCACAAACACAGCTGGAGCAGGAGGAGAAACGGACCGCACCCCATTTCAGCGCCAGGGCCACAGACCCCGAAGCTCCCAATTGCACACAGGAGTGGAAGGGTCCCTCGCCAAAGTGCCCGCTGCCTATCCCATAGAGCGAAGCCGCCTAAGCAACAACGGATTCTCCTGGCCTTCGCCCAGCTGACCCTGTGCTGAGGGTGAAGTTAGTGGTTCTGGTTCTGATGCCCAGACGCGCCTGGAGGTCATGCCTCTCCTGGTGACGAGGGGGAGGGGGAGGGGGCAGGGGGGGAGGAGGAGGAGGAGGAAGAGAAGGGGTCTGGGTTCCAGCGCCCCTGCGCTGATCACCCTCTGCACCTAGGGAGCCAGCCAGGGCGGTGCTGCTATAAAGTGGAGGTACAGCATTGCTCCCCCAAATACACTCAGCGTCCGCTCCAGAGCAGAGACCAAGGGCGGTGGGCCCTCCCAGGTGGGTGGCCAGCCCAGGCAGGAGCAACAGGCTCCATTTCGAGCTCTTTCCTAAAGTGGACGGTTTTCCTGATTTACAGCAGAGAGTAAGACCTGCCTCCTTCGCGCCCAGGCCACGTTCTCACTCTGAGACAGCGTGGCAACAGGCAGGGCACTGGCTCGGGGGCCGGCTCTGCCCCTTCCCAGGCGTGACCGCATGAGTCACATGCGACAAATGCTGGAGTTCCGAAGGCAGAGCCTGTCCCCTCTCCCGAGCCCCCAGGCTGGTGGGAATGGCACGTGGTAAGGACTCGTTAAGTATCTGGTGAAGAATAAGTGAACAAACCACAGGATTCCATGTCTCCAAGTCTGCCCACCTTCACAGGTGAGGGCTGCTGTGAGGAGAAGTCAAGGTCATGCTGTAACCCCGCACCGCTGTTAGAAGTAGTTCCTACCCAGTGCTGACCAAGGGTCTGGCTAGTAGACACTCAAGAAATATCTGTGGATTTTCTACCAAAAAAAGCTGGTAAGGAGCAGAAAGTCAGAAACAGAAGGTGCATTCAGGAGCAAACTCGATCCCAGGGCTCGGAGGCCACGGGGTAAGTAACTTGCCCGCGGGCACAGAGCGGGGCTGTCCCCAGGCAGGCGCCCAGCGCAGCGGGCTCCCCCTTCGCCACAGGGACCCTCGTCGGAACGAGAGTTCAAAGCCAGGGAGACGGGCTGAAGTAGAGACCCCTCTCCGCCCTTGGCTGTGTGTCGGAGGGGCTCTCTTTCAGGAGAACGTTCCAATGAAAGGAAAGTTGCTAGAAAACAGCGGCTAACGTTTCCAGAACAGAGCGTCACAACGCGGGCGAACCTATGCTGATGACGCTCCTCTTTCGCATGTGGGCGACGGGCTCGGGGGGGGGGGGGGGGGGGGGGGGGGGGGGGGGTAGCCGGTAGACGGCGGGGATGGCGTACTTTGCCCTGGCTTCCTCCCATTTCCGTTTTTTCTCATCCAAAGATTTCCTCATGACTTGGTGCCATTTTCTGAAATCAAAACACGGCTTATCTGAAAAAGAAAAAACAATCCATGATAATCAAATTAGTCACATTATAACATACATTATTCACCTGGATCTTCATTCGCTGACGGAACTAAACAGCTATACTATAGCTCTTGGAAATTACAGATGGAGCCAATTTTCTGGCCTCTATTCAAGTCCTGGCAACAGTCACTCCTCGTCTGAGTCTCTACTGATGTCACAGCCCAACCAGATGACGCGGAAACTGCCTTTGTGTGTGTGTTTCTCCTACATCGGACCACCACCTCCTGAGAACACAAGACGTATTTTGTTTCCTCTACCCACCAGGCCTCTTACTCCCAGCCCAGCGCCCGCGCCCCGCGCCCCGCGCCCGCGCCCAGCGCCCCGCCTAGCACACAGCTCCACATGTCTGAGGCCACATGAGGAAGGGACTGATGGCCAACACACGTGTGGACTAGCAGGACAGCAGCTGAATCCGGACTTCCGGTTTCACCAGCTCCCACTCCGTTCCTCCTACTCGGATTCCAAACGCAGAGCCTCGGGGTAGGCGGGAAAGCGGGCCGCACCGCACAGCTGGCGTGCGCCCCAGAGGTCAAGGTTAGCGCTGCTGGAGCTGCAGGGAGCCCAGCCCAGCCCCATCGCTCCCTAGTCACTCCGCATGGGGCGGGCAGAGCCGGGGGTGAAGGGCAAGGCGGAAAGAGGGTCCGAGGGAGGGAGCTGGAGGAAGCGGGCTGTGCAAGTCTAGCTTTTCCGTGTTCTCTAACGAGATCGTCTCCCGCCATGTCTATTAAAATTCTTTCAGCTGGCCTAGAGAGTCATCACTCCATCCAGCAGAGCCTGAGGCCACACAGCCACCGAGGAGCGGCAACTAGCAAACAGCTACAGACAGAGGGACATGGCATCGATCAGCAGAACACCAGGCCCTTTGACCTAAGCAAGCCATAGCTTCTCGAAGGGCAAGTTCACTGGCGACGCGTGGGGATGGTGGGCAGCAGAGCAGAAGAATGGAGACGACCCTGCCCGCTGTCAGCTCAGGTTCAGGGTCAGAGGAGGTAACAGGTCCCAGCGCTCTGCCTGCTCCACAGCGAGGGCGGCCCTGCAGCCAGGAGGGCGCCAGGAGCGGCCTGTCCACCCTTCACTCTGCGCAGGACCAACGTGAGGCAGTCGCTGAGCCAAGTACTTGCATCGCTCTGGAAATCACACACAAACCAATGACCAGGCACATGGAATCTAAAAGAGTCAAGCTCGTAGAAAGTAGAAACGTGGTGCCAGGGCTGGGGGTGGGGAGTCGGGACAGTATGGTCACAGATACAAACTTTCAGCTCTAAGACGAGCAGGGTCTGAGGATCGACAGAAAAGCGGTGACTGCAGTTGGTAATGCTGTATAGTAGAGTTGAAATTTGCTAAGAAAGTTAAACTTAAATGTCTTCACACACACCCCAAAGTTACATACGTGCGGGCACGAGTGTGCCAGCTGACTGGATGGCAGGAAGCCTTTGACATGGACATGCATCGAAGCACAAACGGACACTTTCAATGTCTTACATGTCACTTATTCCTCAGTGAAACAGAGACTTCAGAAAGGACAACGCACATGAACCCTAGTGAGGACGCTGAGAAACTGGAGCTGCATGTGAGAGTTCACGTATTTGTCACATGTTCCTGAGTCTCTTCGGCCAGTCACCATGGAGGCAGCTCAGACACAGAACAGTAGGAAGGAGATGCCTGCCCTCTAGCCGCTCCCCAGCGGCCTGTCTGCCTGTGGTGTATGCAGCACCTACAGTAAGTCAAACAGGCTTCCAGGCGCCTGACAAACACGGGCACTCTATTAGGGACAGACACGCTCCGTCCACGGGCTGCAGTCAATGTGCTGCACCTCTAATGGAAGTTGGGACGGGAGTGGCTGGGAGGAGCGATGCGTCCTGACTTGGAAAAGGTGATGGGGAGCAGGTGAGGAGAGAAGTGTTAGGTGCACCTTGAAGAGTGCAGATGAACTTGCCGGGGCTGGGGGGTTGGAGGATTGGGGGGCTGGGGGGCTGGGGGGAGAAGGGAAGAGCACTTCAGGTAGGAGAACCAGTGTGAGCAAAGGCTGAAGGCATCGGGACAGACGCACAGTCACAACACTGCCCGGAGGGTCACGGCCTAGCGTGGCTGGTGAGTAGACGCCGGGAACAGAAGTGCAAGCTGGCCTTTGCACACAGTAGGAGCTATAACCAGATAACCATGTGAAAAAGGGTCCCGGGACAAGACACCATTTATCCACATGCATCGGTACAAGTATATTTCCAAAGGTTCTTCCCTGCGTTTGTTGGTCTTTTAACCCACTGCTTATCTCTGAATTGGATTGATGAAAAAAGTAAGTACCTTCTTTGTTCTCTTCGTTATATGTCTCAGCAATCGCAGACAAAGACCTGGAGACACCAACAAACAAGTCAACTGATTTGGAAATCACTTATCTGAAGAGTGGAATTTTGAATTCTGCGGAAAGACAAGTGCAAGCAGTCCTTGGCACGGACGGTGAAGCCCTCGCTGACGGGAGGGGGACACCACACGGGCTGCCTCTCGGCGGGCCTCCGGGAGGGGCTCCTTTCCCAGCTCCTGGCTTCCCGAAGGCCCTGAGACGCACAGGCCGGGAGCCCACAGGCCTGCGGAGGGAGGGGAGCGGGCTCTCTGGGACGGGTGAGGGTGAAAACGCAGGAGCCGGTGGAACCTGAGAAACGTGTATCTACCCAAAAACTAGAAACAAAACACGCTACACACAACGCGCTACCAACACACAAGTACGAAGTCAGGATGGCGCCTGACCACCAGCCGAGTCCCCGCGGCGTGAGGAGGGCGTGCTGCTGCCGGTCACCGCCCAGGACCGCCGAGGCGCCGCTCCACGGAGCGCCATGGCCTCCCTCCCTCTGAACGGGCAGAACCCCGCTTCCCGGGACAGCGGGCACTCACCACTCGGCACGGCCATCCAGCAGGAAGAGCAGCTTCAGCACCACCACGATGACGGCCGCCGCCTGCACGTCGTACTTCACGGCCCGCGCCTGCTTGGCGACGGGATCGAACGTCAGGAAGGCCGCCTCCCCGAGGCCAGCCATCTGCACCACCTGGCAGGTGAGCTCGTACATCTCGTCTGTGGAAGGAAGAGCAGTGACATAGGAAATAACAAAAAAACTGGCATGTCTGTCCCGACGACGAGCTTTCTCTTCGAACACGGTGCTGCCCGGCCGGCGTGGCTCGGTGGTTGAGCATTGACCTGTGGCCAGGAGGTCACGGTTTGATTCCCGGTCAGGGCGCAGCTTGGGTTATAGAGGCATAGTCTCTTCTCACATAATTTAGAAATGGGGACCATATTATTATTATTATTATTATTATTATAAAGAATGACATTTCTTGAAAACTATTTATTTTAAATTAATATCCTGCACTGCTTTTCTTACGCCAAAAGTAGAGGGTAATAAAAAAGCAAACGGGCCCTGGCCAGCATGGCTCAGGGTGGAGCGTCAGCCTGTGGGCCAAGGGTCTCGGGTCTGATTCCAGGTCAAGGGCACATGCCCGATTGCAGGTTCAGTGCCCAGCCCCGGGTTGGGGCGCATGCAGGAGGAAACCATTTGATATGTCTCTCTCACATCAATGTTTCTCTCTCTCTCTCTCTCTCATCCTCCCCTCCTCCTTTCCACTCTCTCTGAAAATCAATGGAAAACAAATATCCTTGGGTGAAGATTAAAAAAGAAAACGGAAGAAATGATGAGAGGGGAAGAGTAGGGGAAACTGAGGCGTGCGGGCTCTGACCCGGAGCGCAATGTGGCGGACACTGGCTCTGGGACGTGAAGACTGGGTGCCAGTGTGTCCTTTGCCGCCCACCGAGTCCTGGAGCCTCGCTAGCTCTCATCTGTTATCGAGGTACTGCACGTGGGAGCACGGGAAACGCTCAAGTTCCCCACGAAATGCACACATGACGGTGAAAGCTGCCAGCCAGTCTCTGAAGCAGGCGCCCAGCCGGTACGAGGAGCGAGACCAGAAAATGGGTTGGGAGCTCATTCAGAGCCGGCACAGCCAGGGCTGACTCAGCCAGGGTGTGGCCGCTGGAGGACACCTCCCTGCTGCTGCGGGGACCACGCGGCCACACGGGCGGGCTCTGGGGAGGGCACTGGCGGGCAGCGTGCTGACAACTGCGCCCAGCTTTCTGGGAACCCGCCTGAGGGCCGCCAACATCCTAGAGTCTCCCTACAATCTTATGGGTGGTGTGCAAACCAAGGTCACAGTTCAGACTGTAACCCGAGGTGCGGGGATAGCACATCTTAACTTGCAGGTCATCTGCTTGTGGTTTCCCCCCACTAGGAAGTAACACAACCTCATTAAGGACGTTCACAAGACACAGGAAGGCAGAAGGAAGGAAGACGCACAGCCATAACTTAGAAATAGCACTTAATAGTTGGCATATTTACTCCTAATATTTTTATGAACACTTTCATTTTATGTAGCTGTGGTGATGTTATATATAATTTTGTAATTTGGGTCATTTCACTTTTTTATTGTATCACAAACATTCTATTGTAACACAAAAAGCTTATTTTTGTTCCTTTAAAAATATTTTAAAATTACAGACTTAATGTTTATATTTGTATATATGTTACTAATTATATTTAAATTATAATTAAAATACTGTACACAGTTTCACATGCTACTTTTCTCATATATCTCTTTTCCTTTTCTTTTAAAAATATATTCAGTCACAATTTTGATAGTCTAAGCCAGTGATGGGCAACCTTTTGAGCTTGGTGTATCAAACTTCGCCAAAAAACTGAGCATAACTCGGGTAGTGTGTCACTTTGAGGAAAAAACATTATTTCGCAAATGTTTCCTCCTCAGGAGCAGCAAATGTTTCATCCTCGGCATGCGGCCGCCTCAGAATTGAACCTGGGACCTTTCAGTGCTGACACGCGTGTCACAGGTTCGCCATCACTGGCTAAGCAATAGTATAGTCACCCCATGTTCACATTTTCTCCTAAAAACTAAAGTCCTGAACTTCTCACATTTCTAGCTCAGCCAGAAATTCCAGCACGGACTCCGTGGGGCCGCCTGGGCCGCGCACGGTGAGCGGTCTATGCGGCTCGACGTCCTGGCGTCGCTGCCTCCACGAGCTCACGGCCCCGGCCGCTGTGACCGCCGTTTGTTTCAGGGACTGGACGTAGCATTAGGTTTCCAAACCATAGACACGTCTTCTAATCAAAATGAGCTTCTGAGGTTTTTAAAAATGAGAGTTCATCATGTACTAATCCTGCTTCCTGCCAACGAAGAAGGGCTGCGTGGGGGGCACCGGCCATGGGTCACACGCCGGAAGCACCTGCCCGTCCCCTGCAGCAGCGAACCGGCTGTCAGACCGCGGTGCGCTCTCAGCACAGCCCGCACCAGCGGAGCGCGTCCCCTCTGAGCAGCCCGCCGCTCGACAGGGGTCCGAGATGCCTTCGAAGGGCTGTGAAGTGAAGCTTTGTGTTGCGACGGCCCTGCCAGGCGGCTCTGCTGGTCTGGGACCTGCGAGGACGCGCCACGGTGCTCCCCAGGGTTCTAGAAGCTTCCTCACCACAGACACCCTTTCTTACCGGGAAGGTTGACTTCCATCAGGTACTTCCGACACAGGATGTTGGGGTGGAGGTAGCAGTCTTCCGTGATGGCCGGGAAGCGGGGCAGGTCCAGGAAGGTGGCGACTTCAATCATCTTCCGATAGATGTCCTCGTAGCTGGGCCACGACTGAAACAAAGCCGGCAGCAGTCGCCACGGCGTGAGTGAGCGTTCCAGTGTTTCCGACCTAAAGTGACCTGTCCTCACCGAGGCGACTGGGAATGCGGAGAGAAGCGAGAGGAGCACGCACACAGCCTAGCATCCTGCCCAGAGGTTAGACAGTAAGCACGCCAAATGAAAAGGGCCCCAAGATTCCACTGGCTCATCAGACTCTTGCTGGTGACGTGGTGAAAGCCTGCCTTTCTGCCAACCACAGAAGAATCGGCACAGACAGCGCTGCGGGGTCTCCACGTGGCCACACCCGCTCTAACGCAGGCCCCGCCTCACTAACGTCCAGTTCACAGCGCACACGTGGAGTTCATGTCACACCCTGTTCGCGCGCTTCCCCGGGACTCACACAGATGCGTACCCCATGTTCACAGCAGCCTTGTTCGCAGCAGCCAAAAGGCGACAACGAAGTGGCCAGGAATGACTGTCCGCACAACAGCCTGTGCGTCGGCCTTAAACAGGACCCAGACCGACGGCCGCACGCGGGGAGGCTCCCACTGGGCGGATGGGAAGGTGTGCAGGTGGCTGGCGGTGGCGGTTACAACATAAATGCATTTAATGCTCTGAGCTGCACACTTTGAAGTGGCTTAAATGGTAAGTGCTAGGTCATGTATATTTTACCACAATTTTAAGACAGTATAAAAAGGAAGCTAAACATCACCTAAAGGAAAATAATAAGCTGAAGATGTAAAAAATGCAACATACATAAATTCTACAAACATCTTAGCAACAGAGACATGCATGTGGGGGTCAGCGATTACACTGTAACTATCACACATACAGCATCAAGTGAGCGAGTGCCTTTCCCACGAGACAAAACACGCTGAGCACAAAGCAGCACCCACCCGCGCCGGGCCTCCTGCTCAGGGCCCCTGCCCAGCGGCGGTGCTGGTTACACTGGGCGCTCGGGACAAGGCTGGTGGCGATCTAGTGCCTCAGACGAGGGCAGCCCCGCCACTCTGTCCCAGAGGTGTCCCCAGGAGGACGAGCCTGCCACCTCCTGCCTCCGATGTCACTGGAAGTGGTGGCCCATTGTCCCTGCACATCTGCTCGATTCCAGCCGGGCCAGGCCGACCTGCGGGCGGCCCTGCACGCTCAGCAAGCACCTCCCCTGGCAGAGGCCGCGCACCGCCCACAGCCTGTTCCAGAGGCTCAGACCACAGAGAGCCACGCTTGCTTCTGTCCCACTGGCCTTCCCAGGGAGGGGCGTCAGGCTCTAATTCTGACAAGATTCTGAAACATGGAAAACTATCGTGATCATTACAGTGAACACTTACTGACTGTTAGAGTGATCTTATTTTGACTTTTAGAAAGTGTATTTGTGCACAGCCCACGGAAGGGAAGGCCTCATAGCAGCTGCTAGGTATTCGTACCATTTTCATTGGGAATCTCGGATGGGTTACGAAGAATGAGAGGCCTGCCAGAATCCTGGGATAACAAGGTATAATGGCATCTGTTCTATACTGGACTCGGGTTATCTGCTAACTAGTCCAATTCTACCTCAAATATTTTGTGGAACAAGCTGGAAAAATAAAAGAGGCAGAGAGATAAGGCTGGTCTGTACTGCTCAAAGCATCCTCCATCAGAACCCTTTGCAAGATGCTTGTTAAAAAGGCACATTCCGCCCTGGCTGGTGTTGGTTAGAGTGTCCGCCCTTGGACCGAAGGGTCGTAGGTTCGATTCCTGGTCAAGGGCATGTACCTGGGTTGCAGGTTCAATCCCTGGCCCTGGTTGGGGCAGGTGTGGGGGGCAACCAATAGATGTGTCTCTCTCACATCATGTTTCTCTCTCCCTTACCTCCCTTCCTCCCTCCCTTCCACTCTCTCTGAAAATTCAATAGAAAATCAAACACTTGTTCCTACACCCCACACCAGACTTACTGCAGCACGGACAGTGGGTCTAAGGATCGGGGCTTAGACAAGCTCTCCAGGACATCCTCACACAAAATAAACGAAGTGAAGTGAAGCACACGCTTCCCCACCTGGTACCTGCCGCTTAAGGAGCCCCGCTCATGGCTGACCCACAAGCCTGACGCCAGAGCTGCACCCACACATTCCAGGGGTGGGTGCGATGCTGTGGGAGGTCAGGAGGAAAGGAAAACACCAGCTGGTTTCTCCTCCTGTGCCTGGCAGGAGGCGGTGTGGGGGCGCGGGACTGAGAACACCTGCTGCCCTGACACTCACCTCAGTTCCTCCCAGGGAGACCTCCGGCCTGTCCGAGGGTTACCCTACCAGGCTTGCACAAACTACCCCAGGAGCTACAGTGGCCTACAGAGTGACGGGTGAGCAAATTCCGAGTAAAGTGAAGACTCAGATCTGGAAGTGACTGACGGCCCGAAGGCTTTCCCCGTCAGCGGGGACCCAGTTTCACCTGGGCGAGACCGCTCCGGGCGGAGTGAGCCATCCTGGCAGCGTGCCCTTGGTGGGGGTGGGGCCGGCTGAACCAGCGTGACATCTTTTCCTTTTACTCACTCAGAGAGCTCAGAATGTTGTTGATCAACATTCAAAATACTGGAGCAGTGCTGGGGGGGTGGGACTCCCAGCCCCTCCCTCTGCGGAGCGGGAGGGTGACCACAGGACGGCCTCCTGCGAGGCCTGGGAAACACTGTCAGGGCCACGGCAGAGTCCTGCTACAAATGACCTGTTTGGAAACTGGTCTGTGGGTTGAGAACATATAAAACTGAAGCAAATCAGGCTGAAAAGACAGAAGCCGTGCTAGTGGCAGGAAATACTGCATCTGTGACAGAGACCGTGCCGGGACAGCCTCGGCGCCTGCGGTGACTGGTTATTTGGTGCCTGCATAGGCAGGCTGTCCCCGAAAGAGACCAGATGTGCAGTTCTTTCCACCAGAACTAAAAGATTTTTGCTGGAAGAAAATGATGCTTCGAATCAGTACCATACTCCAAAAACTTGAGTCAAAAATAAAATAGCAGAGGAGGCAAAGGCAGATAAAGAAGGAGGTTGTCCTCAGATTAAGTAAGTAAAAAACCAAAAAGACAGAAAGAAAGACTACCTACCTGGAATTGGGAATCACAAAGAAAATACCAAACTGAATTGGCACAGCTGCCCTCCCCCAGCTCTGCCCTCCCCAGCTGCCCTCCCCCAGCTCTGCCCTCCCCAGCTGCCCTCCCCCAGCTCTGCCCTCCCCCAGTTCTGCCCCAACCTGCCCTCCCCCAGCTCTGCCCTCCCCCAGTTCTGCCCTCCCCCAGCACTGCCCTCCCCCAGCTCTGCCCTCCCCAGCTGCCCTCCCCCAGCTCTGCCCTCCCCCAACTCTGCCCTCCCCAGCTGCCCTCCCCCAGTTCTGCCCTCCCCAGCTGCCCCTCTCCAGCTCTGCCCTCCCCAGCTCTGCCCTCCCCCAGTTCTGCCCTCCCCAGCTCTGCCCTCCCCCAGCTCTGCCCTCCCCCAGCTCTGTCCTCCCCAGGTGCCCTCCCCCAGCTCTGCCCTCCCCAGCTGCCCTCCTCCAGCTCTGCCCGCCCCAGCTGCCCTCCCCCAGCTCTGCCCCCCAGCTCTGCTCTCCGCGGGAAGGCAGGAGGCTGCGGGAAAGGAAGGGAAAACAACCCCCCAGCTCCGCACTCTGCACCCAGGCCCGGGTTTGAGGGAGCCTGCCAGCTTTGTTTTACTGGGACAGAGGGGCCCACTTCAATGCTAACGGAGCAGCTTAGTGGAAAGAAGCCGTTCGCCAGGATAAAGGTTTAAGGGTCTTTAAAGCTCTCTCTTTTTTTTCTGCTTGTTTTTTAAGGTGTGCTCGACTTTCTGGAATAAGAAAAACAAACTAAAACCAAACACAGAAGGAAAACAGTCCCAGGAGCCACACCAACTCCACTGGCTCATCTCCGCCGTCGCCCGGAACAATGGCTCCTTTTGTCACTGCTGGTGGAGGCCCAGCTGCAGGAAGCCAAGAAGTGGAGAGCGGAGGCACGGAGGAGGAGAAAGGCTTCCTTTGTGAGCGAAAAGCGTTTCCATTGAAAAGTTTCGACACACCGTGGAGGAGTGAGCCACCTCTGTGAGCAAAAGCACAGCGTGCGATGAGGAAGAGCTGCCTGTCAGTCACATACACAGTCACCTGAAGACGTGCAATGCCCCACCCCCCCTTTTTCCTGAAAACCGAGGGGACAGGCAAGAGGGAATGTGGACTCTAGCCAGCAGAGGCTGAAGATGCGTCTACAGGGTACATATAGCCCTGGCCGGTGTGGCTCAGTGGATAGAGCGTCGGCCTGCGGACCGTAGGTCCTGGGTTCCATTCCGGTCAAGGGCACGTACCTCGGTTGCAGGCTCCTCCCCAGCCTGAGCCCTGGTGGGGCCTCGTGCAGGAGGCAACCAATCGATGTTTCTCTGACATGGATATTTCTCTCTGTCTTACCCTCTCTCGTCCATTCTCTCTAAAAATCAATGGGAAAATATCCTCGGATGAGGATTAAATTAAAATAACAAAACAACAAAGGGTACATACATACAGTAAATAGGACACACTGTGCTTCTTGAGTGGTACAGACTCATTTCTCAGAAGTGAAAACCACACGGTGTATGTTCTGAAAGACCAGGAGGCTGTACCAGATTGGCCTCGCATGCGTTAAAAACGAGCGCTTGGGAAAGCTTTTTATTGAATTTCACAAATATTTCAGCGCGTTTCTTTTCCTTCATGAGGCAATGCCCTGAGACAGGTCAGGACAAGCCGGAGTTTCTGTTACACAACAGCAGGCTCTGTGATAACCCCACTGAAATGCCTGTCAGAGGTGAGCTCCTGCTGAGCCTCACCTTGTACTCACTGCTGTTCTGCAGCAAAGATGCGGCTGAGAAGCTAATGCACCGGCACCTGCTGATCCGAACGTAAAGCAAGACCTTCTGTCCCCGGCACAGCCACTGAGGAAGGACAGCGCGCCAGAACGATGACAAGGCGCTGCTCTGCGCTGCTGGAGGGAGGGTGTGCATTCCACGCCACTGGGAGCCACCAAGCCGCTCACCTCGCCTTTCAGCCGCTAGGATTATCTCAATGGCTGTAAACCTACCAGGGTGTCACAAAAAACACTTTTCTATGTCGAAGTCTAGTCTCCTGGGCATCTGTGGAAAGCACATGGCTTTCTGTGAAGTGTAGTCTGGGTCCTGGGGGTGAGTTTAGAAATGGTGTCGGCTGCACGGACAGACAAATCTTACGAATAAACACAAATGTACGAACTAACGGCCAATGAAGACTTGCCAACAGCCCTGGCCAGTGTTGCTCAGTGGATAGAGCACCGGCCTGCGGACCAGAGGGTCCCGGGTTCCATTCTGGTCAAGGGCATGTACCTTGGTTGCAGGCTCCACCCCGGCCTGGGCCCTGGTCGGGGCGCATGCTGGAGGCAACCAATTGATGTGTTTCTCTCACATCGATGTTTCTCTCTGCCTTTCCTTCCTTCTTTCACTCTCCCTGAAAATCAATGGAAAAATATCTTCGGGTGAGGATTAACATAAAAAAAAAAAAAAAAAGACTTGCCAACGGAATGGGAGACAAGAATTTGTTTGGCCCCAGGATCAGAGCAAGGGAAAACCCACAGAGTCCTCATCCTTTGTTTTATTTTATTTTTATTGATTTCAGAGAGGAAGGGAGAGGGAAAGATAGAAATATCAGTGGTGAGAGAATCATTGATCAGCTGCCTCCTGCACGCCCCCTACTGGGGATGGAGCCTGCAACCCGGGCACGTGCCCTGATCGGAATAGAACCCGGGATCCTTCAGTCTTACAGGCTGCCGCTCTATCCACTGAGCCACACCAGTAAGGGGGAGTCCTCCTTCGTGAGAGCCTCTGTTCTCCGACTATTCTGCTGATGCTGCAGGACTTGTTTGAACCCACATCTCTGCACTGCGGAGAGGCACAGCTGGGATCCAGAAGAGCAGATAACCCCAAATAACTCCTACTTGGTCTCGCAGGGCTACGGGGTTATGTGTGCAGCGATGCACCTGTGTCATGCCTCAGTCTCCTGTGGACTAGCACCAGCCTGGCCCCTGTCTCTGCCCCTGGAAGCAGAGGTGAGGGCAGACTGGGCTGAGCATGCCCGCTACTGGGAGGTGCTGGCCCAGAATCAGACTAAATCACAGACAATCCCCATGAAGGGGCTGGTTTCACTTAGCAAATATGGCGTATGATTCTCCTAAAAGAAGTATCATCAGTGTAGCTCTCACAGACATTTTCTGACCGAAGCAATTCGCTCCTGGATTCAGTATATTGGTAAAGAGCACAAATTAACTTTCAGATTATTTATCTCACACCCTGGTTTTCATGAGTGATACTGACACACCCATATTTGCATTGTTAATATCCTTGCTTATAAGCAGAAATTATACCCCTTAGATATATATCACTTAAATATTAACAGAATGCTTTTTTGTCAATCAAATGCCACTACTTAATGGCCTCCCGATATATAATAAATACATCAGAAGCAGTCTGGAAGTTTCCTACTTACGTGGGAAAGCTCCCCAAAGGATTAATTTACGATCTTCTAAAAATAGAGTATTTAAACTTATTCTGTTTTCTTTAGCTATTTCATATCATTTTGTCAATTAACACAGCCTGAGTCCTGACCACGTCTACAGAATTGCATTAAGTCTTATAGATAAGAAGTATTAAATGTGGTCCCTACTGTCACAGAGTACTGGGGTGCAAGACATATATACATAAACCCATGCATTGCACACTGCCTTGACACCTCTGAGTCAGAAATTCTATTTAGACAACATCCTCTAGCTGCCTTTAAAATCTTAAAGAATACAAAAGAATACATGTAACATGCTGTAAGCCATATAATAAAATGAATACCCATGGGATGAAATGTTAACAGTTGAATCTGGGCAAAGGACATATAGGCGTTCTTTGCACTTTTTTGTATTGTTTGTATTTTTGCAAGTTTTCTGTAAATCTAATATTTTTCCAAAATAAAGTTTACTTAAAAACAGAAAAACTCTTCAAGATGTAAGTGAAAAGGCCAAGTGTGATGGTTATTGTTACCAAGGCACAACATGTAACTGGTATCCCAGAAAAATCCAAGGAGGACATTATTTCTTATTTCTTAAGCCTATGCTTTCTACCAAAATGTCTATAAGAAACTGCTCACCTGTTTTACCCAGTCCCCTCACTCAAGATTAACTTAAAAACAGCCAACAAAACAAAGTATTACTAGGAAAAGAATTCTGTGTAAACAACAGCCCATAACCAATAACGTGGTCAGCTGGGGGAAATGTTTAAAGCTAAGAGTAGACTATTGACAGTATTCATGAATAGATATTGCAATCTTTTAAAAAATCCAATAATAAATGAGCAATGAGATACTTTTAGGCATTTAAGAAAAAAGTCTGACTACTGACTCTACTTCTAAGTATCTAAAAATTAGCATCGGAACACTTCTGTTTCTGCCTATGAAGGATTAAGTACTGACAATGCGAGAACTGGAAGAAAACATATAACAGTTCCCGGCACTGGCCAACAGGAAGCCCAGGGCTAATCTCAGAGCAAACAAGTGGCGCAGTTTATTGCTGGGGGCAAATTCCCAGCTGCAGCCCAGGGAAGGAGGGGAGTCCAGTGGTCTGGCTGAACTAAGGAGACAACACCATCTCTGTAAGCTTTGGTGGCTAATTCGCAGCAGATACCAGAGGTATATGTAATAAATCAACAATGGAGATCAAATGAAACCAACAAATCTTAATTCAAAAGAAAGAAGGAATGCCCGGCCAGTGTGGCTCAGTGGTTGAGCATCGACCTAGGAACCAAGAGGTCACGGGTTCGATTCCCTGTCGGGGGCACATGCCCAGGTTGCGGGCTCGATCCCCATTAGGGGGCATGCAGGAGGCAGATGATCCATGATTCTCTTTCATCATGGATGTTTCTCTCTCCCTCCCTTTCCCTTCCTCTCTGAAATCAATAAAAACACATTAAAAAAAAAGAAAGAAGGAAAAGAAGGAGAAATAGGAATAAAGACTACACTGAGTGGCCAGATTATTATGATCTCTGAACGCATAATAATCTGGCCACTCAGTGTGTATCCTATATAATAAAAGAGTAATATGCAAATTGACCACCACTCCAACACACAAAATGGCTGCCCCCATGTGGTCAAAGATGGCTGCCCCATGTGGATACAAGATGGCTGCCACAAGATGGCCAGCAGGGGAGGGCAGTTGGGAGGGACCAGGCCTGCAAGGGAGGGCAGTTGGGGGCGATCAAGCCTGCAGGGGAGGGCAGTTAGGGGTGACCAGGCTGGCAGAGGAGGGAAGTTGGGGGTGACCAGGCCTGCAGGGAAGGGCAGTTGGGGAGGGGACCCAGGCCTGCAGGGGAGAGCAGTTGGGGGGGACCAGGCCTGCAGGGAAGGGCAGTTGGGGGGGAGGGGACCCAGGCCTGCAGGGGAAAGCAGTTGGGGGGGGGGGACCCAGGCCTGCAGGGGAGGGCAGTTAGGGGGGGGACCAGGCCTGCAGGGGAGGGCAGTTAGGAGTGACCAGGCCTGCAGGGGAGGGCAGTTAGGGGCAATCAGGCTGGCAGGGGATCAGTTAGGCATCAATCAGGCTGGCAGGGAAGTGGTTAGGGGGTGATCAGACTGGCAGGCAGAAGCAGTTAAGGGCAATCAGGAAGGCAGGCAGGCGAGCAGTTGGGAGCCAGTAGTCCTGGATTGTGAGAGGGATGTTCGGCTAAACGGGCAGTCAGACATTCTCGAGGGGTCCTAGATTGGAGAGGGTGCAGGCTGGGCTGAAGGACACACACACCCTCCCCATGCATGAATTTTGTGTACCAGGCCTCTAGTATTGTATAAACATTGATTTTTTTTTTTAAAAGTTGAAGTGGCTACATTACTATCAGACAAGGTAAATGTTAGAACAAGAAATATTACCAATATTACAAAACTTGTCCCCAATTTTAAAAACTTAGGAGGGGCAATAAACAATTTAGGTTAGATCTGATACTGAGAACACAGTATATCCGGCTGAAACCCTGAATCATCACCAGAAATACATGTGGCTATACCAGCTGCAGCACTACCACACCGCCCAGGAAGGCATTGCACACCCTCACCGAGCACCGAGCAGGGTGTGGAGAAGGTGCGCCACGCGGCCATTGCAGGACAGCCGCTGGATGCCGCACGCTGCGTGTCATGCTGCAGTCATTTACACATTTGGCAACAATGGGATCCATCACTATGTGAAAGGGCACAGAGAATACATTTTTAGAATCATTACTTTTACAGACTGAAACTTGGGTGTCTACGTGAGTATATTAGAGTGAAACCACATTTCTTAATCCAAAATGCAATTACTGGTTAGGTACCAATTCCAAGCATAGAACCTGAGTTTAGGAAGCAATATCCTTCGCAAGAAGCTGGATTATGGTAATCAACATTATGAGATGCCGCAAGGAGAAGGAAGAGTCATATCCATAGACCTCGTGGAACCTACTCTGAGAAAATTTAGAAATGAGCGCAAAGGTTTAATTTTCTTTTAATAGACTTTTAAAATGAAAACCTTGTTTTCCAGAAATGACACATTTTCCTCCTCCAAGCAGCTTGGGTACCCTCTGTATCCTCACCTTAGAGAAAAAGCTTTTCCAGGCAGGTATGCCTACATTTGAATATATTATCCCAAATAATCCTCACTAGCACCCTGATGAAGCACAGGTATATTTATTCCCAACTCACATTTCTTGTTAGGACAGTTTCCTTATTGGAAAAATAAGAAAAGTAAACTAAATAATCTCTAAATTTCTCCCAGCTTTAATACTCCATGACTATACTAAAATTTCTGGGGTCTATTCCTGAGAAGTGTAACATTTGTTAAAGACAACTAAGTGATAATTTTAGGCGCCAGAAAAGAGTACAAATAACCTCAACCAAGCAAAGATTACCAACGTACCAAACTGAATGGTGAAGGCTCCAAGAAATCAGGTTAAACCCCAATTAGGATGTAAGATAAAGAATTCACTAGGGATTTAGAGGAGAGAGAAGGAGAGAGGGACGAGGAGGGAGGGAGCCAGAGGAAAGACAGATTTTTATTAACCAAAACTAAGCTGGTAATTCACACAGAAAGGATAACTCGGTTCCACTGGTTCCTCTGGAAAGTGGAATAATTGTAGACACGCACCTGGCGTCACTGGACCAGGTAGGTGTCTTTTCCCCTGAGCAGAGCACTTAAACAGGGCTCAGATGGCTGGCCATGAACAGTCTCTGGCAGTGAAGTTTAAAATGACTAATTAGTGAGTTACACAGACTGTAAAATCCATTCTCTTAAGAAAAGCTTCAATGCGAGTTTCAGGGCAGCATCAGCGTGCCCAGACGTCTGTCACCTTGAGCACGGCTGCCATTAGAGAAGATGAAAACCCAATCCACCTTGAGTCCGGCTCGCTCCGAAACTCAGGGCTGGTGTAACGCTCTTCCCCGACGTGAGAGGCCTCCTGAGGGTCAGGTGCACCTTAGACCCCGTGCCCTCCTCCCCGACTCCACCCACGTTCCCCCACTTCGCTGACAAGCAGCGGGGGCCGGAGTGCCTGCCGCAAGAGCAGACGCGTTCTCTGTCCCGTCCTTTACGGCAGAGATCGCAGCCTGCCCAGGCTGAGGGAGACCAGCCGCCTTCCAGCAGGTGCACCTGGCCAGCCCCTGTGCCTCCTGCAGACGCAGGTACGCGTCCCCGCCCCTACTCACCAGCCCCCCTCCAGCTGGCTCCTCCGCCCCTGCTTCCTGTCCCGGCTGCCATCGCTGCCACAGGCCCCCCTCTTGGTTTCAGTGACCAGTATGGAGCCCCTTGTTGGTCCCCACAGCCTCCTCCCACGTCCTGCCCTGCTGCTCCCTGCTCCCCGTCTCAGTGCTCAGTATGGCCCCTCATTTCTGTCTCCTTCCCAACGAGGGCTGCCTCAGCCGTGCCAGGCTCTGTTCGGAGTGAGAACACCAGGCAAGTCACCTCAGATCTCTGTGTCTGTAACACAGGGGTGATACTGCTACTACGTCCTGCAGAGGGTTGGTATGAATAATAAATGAGCTTACAAAGTCTTTGAAACAGGGCCTGGTACATAATAAGCACTCCCACAACTAATACATCTTTTGTTTTTCCAGGTCAAGAGGGGCTGCAGCTATACCCTCCATCCTCGAGCTTCCCACGATGGGCCAGGGAAAGCACTGGGCACTGCCTTCTCTCCTGGGTCTAAGGGAATAGGGACCCTCCCTGAGAGCCACCTCCAAGCCAGCGCTGCGTCCCTGTCACGGGAGCTGCTTCGCTCACGTCGTCCTGAGGGGAGAGCCACCGGGTTTACAAATCCACTGTTCTCTACAAATCATTCCCAGCGACCGATGTTCTAGTCCCGTGCAAAATGCTGCTAGTACTCAACAGCCTCAGGTGTAAAATGTTATGCATCTTGCAGACTTCTGTCTCGGTGTCTCCATTTCCTTCTGGCTCCGTGCTTCAGCAGCACGTGACACGGCTATATTTTCACAGCACCCATGTGAGAGTTCTGGAGAATCGGGTGATGAGGAGGCAGAACAGCAGGCAACGGAGCAAAAGCTGATGCAATGAGCCTAAGGCCCAAAGTACAAAAGTTCCCAGGCTGGGACCACCAACCACATGACCGCGGCAAGTCACTCTGCCTTTCTGAGGTGTTTGCTCGCCCGTAAACTGGGGTAAAGTGAAATAATTCTCATACAAGGGTTATAAGGGTCACAAATGTCTCTCAAATTAAACTGCAAACACGGAGGGTGGTGAAGGTTAGGAAGGCCTATGAAAGTAATGCCTGAAGTGGGCAAATGGAAGATACTGCTTAATTCTAATAATATGTAGTAAACTAAACACCTTCTGATGATGAAAAAGGGGAGATAACCATTGGGTAGTGTAAACAGTGATAAAGACTCCTAATTAAAGGACAGAAGCCCTTCCACAGGAGACATCGGAAACAGATCCCGGAGGAGAATGCAAGCAAAGGACTTGGAACTCTGCCTCGTGAAACAAGATAACTTTCTCCAAAGCCACACAGTTCACAAATAGCAACAAGAACACTGTTAGGGGATCTTAAATTCCTTAAAAGTTTCTATATAGAACTTTTAAACTTTTATACTATTCTTGTGTCTTACTCGTGATTACAAAGTTAAAAAAATAAAATAACTTACCTCTATAGCAAAGATTCCTTTGTCACGCCCATATAATTTCATCTCTTCTGGAAAATGCTCAAAAGCATTTACATAAGGAATATGGCCCTCTTCAACAAATCTATTTTTAAAAAGAAGGAGTTTCAATAAGAGATATGTACTGATTTAGCAGAGTAATCAAAAGAGTTGAAAATGCTGTATTTCAAAGACAAGGTCCCAGGATACACTGTCTGTACTTATAATTTTATTACATTTTTCACAAGTTTCCATCGGGTGCCCGACTGGAAGTTAACAAACTGGTTCTTCCCGCAGATGATGTAAGAGGCTCTGCATGCGAGCTGAGCACATCCACCGGCAAAACATCTGCACCCGCTCACCTGGTTCCATTTCTATCGCCTCCACCCTCGTCCCAGCCCACTCCTTCCTGAAGTGCAGCAGCGTCTCCACGCGTCCCCCTGCCCCGCCGCGCCTTCCTGAGCCCATCTCCCCGCTGCCCGAGTGACCAGGTCTGCTCTCCTGCTAAAGCTCCTGGGCCTCCCTGTCTCCCGCCACTGAGCATGCGTGTCCTTTGGAGCGATGACCAGGCCGTGGAAATAGACAGAGATGGCTGCGCTGAAAACCACTGAAGGGCATTGAAAAGGGTGAATCTTATTGTATATGAATTATATCTCAATTAAAAGAACCCAAACTCCTAACTAGGCTAAGGAGGACCTGTATCTGACCTCTGCTTATTAGGTCCCTGCCCCCACCTTCCGACTCCCTCAGATTCGCTCCCTCTGTCCCCGGGCCCTCTCCTCCTGGACCACACAGAGCTCTAGGCTGGGCACCTGCACCTCCCTCGACTCGAGTGCTGGCGCTCGTCCGTCCGATAGCCACCTCCGCTCTATTGTCACTGAAGTGCGGCTTAAACCCCACCTTCATGGTGAGACCTCCCTAATGACCAGTCTAGCAGCCAGCTGACACTCTGTCACGTCATCCAACTTCCCTCTCCCGCAGGCACGCCACTCTGGGTCAGTTTTTACACAGTCATGTCCTTGCTCATCTGTTCCCTCCTCGAGTCTGGAACTTCGTGAGCAAGGACTTGATCTATAGGGCATCTCAGGAATCACACCTGCACATAATCAATAACCAATAAGCATTTGTGGACTGAACAGTGTCGGCTATTTTACTTATTGCTGTCACTGCTGGGTAGGCAGGGCCCGCTAAAGGTTAAGGGGAGGGTGATGGATTTATCCCGAGGACCACGGATGCCGAGGAAGGGAGGAAGGGTGTAAACGGGAGACGCGTAGATCAGTAAGATATGCAGGTGTCGGAGCCAGGCTCGTCATGTGTTCTCTTCAGATCAATGCCATTTAAATATTGGTTCAAGGTCTGGAGGGGGCTCTCACTTCAGCATCTACAGGAATCTCTCGGAGGGCTCAGGAAAGCAGAGATGACAGGCCCATCCCCAGGGCGTCTGGTTCAGAAGGTGAGAACAGGCCCGAGTATCTGCGTTTCTCACGGGTCCCAGGTGATGCTGCGGCCAGGGCCACACTTTGAGAACCTGGACTTAAAGCTCTTCCTCTGGGGAAAGCAGAGACCTGCTCTTCTCCTTTATGCCAAGCAAATGAGCTCAGTCCCCAAATTTGTATATGAACCGAGCAAAATAAAAGCCCTCCAGCCAACGAGATCCAATCTCCTTGAAGGCGCTGTAAATTCCCCTGGGAGGGAGGAGGGGACCGAGAGAGGGGGGCAGAGGGAGGAGGAAGGGAGAGAGAGGAAGGAAGGAAGGGAGGAGGGGAGAGGGAGGAGGAAGGGAGAGAGAGGAAGAAAGGAAAGGAGGAGCGAAGAGCGAGGAGGAAGGGAGAGAGAGGAAGGAAGGAAGGGAGGAGGGGAGAGGGAGGAGGAAAGGGAGCCGGGGAGAAAGAGATGAAGGGGCAGGATTTCACCCTCGATCTTCCAACCACATATAAATTCCCCGAGAAGAATATCAGGTAAATATTTAGCTCCATCTCGTTAGGTTTCTAGGAGAGTTCTGCTAGCCTCTTACAGCCGCCCCGGGAGGGTGGCTAGCCTGTGCTCTGCATCCGCCAGGTGACTAGACGGCTGTTTCTGTAAGGTCCCTCTGGTTAGGGAGGAAATGGAGAGTGGCACACCACTGCAGCCACAGGGCCCACCTGGGAGGTTGCTAAGCAACCAGGTGAAGACAGGCAGGGAATGGGGAGAGAGGAAAGGGGTTTTGAGAGTTACTTTGCAAGTATGGCTGACGGATGTGTGTGCAGAGAGGGAAGAGTCAAGGCGGTTCCTAGGCTGCGGGATCGGATGCCAGAGGCATGGCGGTTATGAAGACGGGAAACGTTCAATGGGAGGAGCTGGGCTGGGGGACGATGAGGAGCCTCGTGTGGTCATGCGGATCCCGAGAGCCGTAAAGCCAGCCCCGGAGTGGCCGTCCGCGCTCCTCTGTGAGGCACATGGGCCGGCCCTCAGTAAACAAGTCTGGGCTGGAGACAGAGACTCGGGCGTCATCACCAGAGGCGGTAATTAGACCTGGGAGAAGATGAGGCCACCCCACGGGGCAGACAGAGCAAGACGGGGTTTCAACTTAACAGTAAAGTCACTGAGTCACGGACGATCTGCATGCGGGTGCATCACCCTGAGAAAAGCCTTGTTATCTGGTTGATGTGGCCACATTCAAAGGCACTCGCATCATTCACTGGAGGCGTTTTATTTCACCCCAGGGCCTCGTGCCAGGAATGATGGTGACGGCGGAGGAGAAGGAGAGAGGAGAGGAGAGGAGAGGAGAGGAGAGGAGAGGAGAGGAGAGGAGAGGAGAGGAGAGGAGAGGAGAGGAGGACAAAGCCCTGTCAGCACTGGTTCTCCCGAGTCGGCCCTGGTCTAAGGGCTCTGCACGCGCTAAGTCCTGAAGCAGCTGCCACCCTGCGAGGGAGCCAGTGTTGCTCCTGCTTCACAGCAAGAAAGCAGAGGCAGAGGAATTAAAGGGACACTTCCTCACGGTCCCATCACGTACAAGCAGCAGGGCCCAGGAGCGTGGTCTAAATCTGTGCTCTTAACCACTCCACCCGCTGACTAAACCCAAACGTTATTACATAGAATCCGTAACGCAAGGGGACAGCGACACATTAATGACTCGGGCACATCTTCGCTGTGATGAGAAATCGGTACGCACAATGCCACCATGTACTCATTAACCATAAAGCCCTGCAGATTATCTTGAAAAATGTGAATGCCAGCTATCTGCATAACAGGTTCTTCCAACAGTTTTGTTTTCAATTTCCCCATATAAACACCGGCAGCCTATGTTTAGCTCTTGTGTAACTACATTAATAGCCATTTGCCAATGTAAAGGTCATCTGTTCATCTTCTCCCTTAGAAACAAAACCACTAATACTACCACTTGAATGTCACTTTTCTTCTTCAAAGCGTTTACTCACAGTAGATAATTAACTTCCAACGCCATGTGAGGCAGGTACTATTACTTCCACTTTATAAATAAGGAAGCCAGGGAGATGGTGAGTTCTAGCCCAGGGAGGATTGAGTTACAGAATTAGACGCCGGTTACCCCATCTTTCCAGGCGTTTCCTTAATTCAAGCCGCTTAAGTCACACTATCGCGTCTGTCCCCGTCCGCACAGATAAGCACGCACGCCCCAGGCCGCTCACCGCAGGAGGTCGGAGAGGGCGAGCGCCTCCCGCTGCCACAGCAACGACAGGCCGCAGAGAGCCAGGGTGGCGGGCACGGTCATCTTCACCAGCCCCTTCTCCTTGCGCAGAGAGTACTCGACTCCATCCAGAGACCCGGAGCAGACGGATGCCATTTCTTAGGGGACAAAAGGAGAAAAAGAGTGAAATCCAAAGAGGCATTTGAACCTGTGGTTCTCAAAGCATCGCCCCTGGACCAGCTGCCTGGGGTCGCCTGAGCTCCGAGGAGCTGCACCAACCTGTCCATCAAGCCTGCAGGGGCTGAGGGTGCAAAGGATGGAGGGCGACTAGTTTACAAGCTGAAGAGGACACAGATTCCCAGAGAACACATGAGACTTTATGACATGTTCATATGACAGCTCGCAGGAACTGCCAGGTAAAAAGGGAGCCCAAGGCCAGACAAGGGGGAAGGGAGGAGAGCAGCACAGGTTGACAGCTGGGAAGCATCTGGACAGGCGATTGGGCCTTGGCAGTCCGGAGCGAGCTGGACTCGTTGGTTAAACCAGGGACCCCTGGCAACAGGGACGGTCGGGCTCACCCCAGGAGAACTAACTGCTGGAAAGTCTGATCAGATTCGCACCCCAGCGCCACAGCCCAAGGACCGCCCGCCCCAATCTTGGCAGGAGACTGGAAGCTTCTCCTCTGGAGAGCGGGAAGGAAGGCCTCTGGGATAGATAGGGACCTCAGTCACATTCACGGCTGAGACGGGAATCTTATGAAAATGGGGCGGGTAAGGGAAAGGTCACACAGGGAGTCCTGAGACAAGCCCTCTCCCGGGCCCTCTCCCTCCCGCCCACTTTCCAGAACAGCCAGGCTGACACCTCCGACCAGGAGCCTCAGAGTCTCTGGAAAACCGGGCCAGCTCCCAGGGAGCGGACTTGCGGGTGGGAATGCTGGAGGTCCACTAAGGAAGGGACCAGCAGCTGAGCCTCCCCGGGAGCCCAGGGACAAGACTCCCAGGGGTACAACTGGGACTTAAATCAGAAAACGAGGCGCGCACACATGGACCACGGCTTCATTCCGCTGGCTTTAGTCTGTGCTGAGAAACCGGATGTCATCTTTCATGCCTGTCTACGACCGTGGGCTAAGCTCTCTCACTGCTCGGCAGCGGCTATTCTTTGGAATCCTGAGCCCACACATACATGTGACCTTTCCTGAGTTGGCCTCCATCTTTCCAGACCACTGACCGTGTGGCTCCCTTTCAACATCACACGACAATATTCACCGGAGACAATGTGCCTCCATGTGACACTGAGGTTTCACTCCACTGCCTTGTGCTCAGCCTGTGCTTCTGCTAGGCCAGCCTCCCCGCCTGAGCGCGAGGAGATGGACTGCGCTCCTTCCGAGAGGCGCCCCCAGCTTCCCCCGGGCACCTCGTCTCCTTACCTGACTGGGAGGCTCTGCTGGGGGGGGAGGGCTTCCTGCGGCCGTCACCCAGAGAAGGGCCGCTGGCGTCACTCAGCAGCGCGGGCTCACTCTCCCAGTCCGAGTGGCTCGGACTCCCCAGGACCTATTTGCAAAACAACATCGAGTTACTATACAGGAATTGTAAATTAAAACGGCATTAATTCCCATGAACTTAAACCATTCCTGACCACATAAACCCCGGGGGGCGGGCCCATCCTCCTCTCTACGCCTCCCCGGAGTGTCCCTTGTCCCACTCTCTCTGTGACTTACGGCAGCTTTCCTTTTTCTGGCATAAACCGGGTTTTCGCAATACGCCTGCTTGCTCTTCTGAAGGTAGCGCTTCCAAAAGTTATGTAAAACTTGATTCTGGGGTGGGAGGGAAACGAGGGGGGATTTGTGTTCCGATGACAAATACACTCGCACATCTCACCCACAGCAGCTCTGTGCTGAGCTTCCGGTGCTCGAGTTTCTAGTTCCTACGGCGACCTCTGCCAGGGCAGGCGGTGCCTCTTCGGCCACACCCGGTCTGAGGTCCCCTGCGCGGCTGCCCCCAGCAAAGCCCCTCCACAGATCTCTTTGGGGACTGTGGCCCACACCGTCTCCCTCCCTCCTCGTTCTTCCCTTGGTGTCCCCTGTGAGCACCCGGAGTCTGACTTTGCTCCCTCACTCCCTCTCCACAGCGAGACGGGGTCTCCAGCGCTTGGCTGCAGGGATGGCATGAAGCAGGGGTACAATAACCTCAGTGCTGAGGCACTGGCTTACAGAGTTCCCGAGATGGCTGCAACTAGATGAGGAAATCCGAAATGCAGAATAGAACAGTCCCTCTCGGGGACACTCTTGAGACGCAGCAAAGTCAAAGGATGGTCCCCGACCAGCCGCAGCAGGTCACCCGGGAACTTGCTAAAAAGGCCAATCCTTGGGCCGCTCCAGACCTCCTGCCCCAGCAGCTCTGGGACGGGTCAGCAGTCTGTGCTTCCACAGGCCTCCAGGCTCCTGACACACCCATGCTGGAGGCCACGCACCGGCTTGTCTAAACCCCGAGCCCGGCCCACGCCGTCCCCGGGCCCCTTGGGAACGGAGCTAGCACACTGCCACAGAGAGGCAGCAGGAAGCCTGCAAAGCTACTCGTTTTACGTTGTTTAAGTCAATGTTTCCTAAATACACGATGAGGAAGGCCTTTCTTGTTTCCTGTGAGATGTATTGCTTCTGTACATCCCGGAGAATGTAGTTTGGGAATTGCTGCTCTGATAAAAAGACTAAAGCAAAAATATCAGCAGCAAGATTCTCCCAGCAGCCCCCTGGCATTACTGGTTAGTTTCACTCTAAATCTTACTGTTCTTCGAACAACAAGAGGGAAAGCTAACATCCAGGCACAGATGGACTCACCTTGAATTCGGGGCCCACCCCCAGGGCCTTTAAGGCCTCGGCTTGCTGACACAGAATGTGCTGGAAGCCTTCGCACACGTACCAATCCCAGCCTTTCTCTGAAAGACAGACACCACGTTTCAGACACCTCCCCGACCACGGTGTGTGGAGTGACGTCAGGGAGTGCTTTACCGAGGGCACGCACCGCGCCTGCGCACAGGCACGCTGTCTGACACAGGGCACTGCCGTCGTCTGTATCCCTGAATGGGGTTTCCACTCTTACAGTCTCGTTTCCAACACGGCAGATTTGTCCCCAAATGCTAAAGCTAAACGTTATTTTTATCATCGATGAGATTTTGTATTTCACATTATCCACAATTTTTCTGAGATATTAATGTAAAAGGTAGGAAAATGGTAGTCACCATGTTACACAAGTGAAATATGTTTTGAGAAGCCTACTGTGTGACCAATGCCCAGTAAACCCGGCATGGGACACTCGGCGCCGGCCCTGGCTTCCACTGCTCTGCTCCCCGCCCAAGGAAGGCTGCGGTGCCGTCTGGGGAGGAGCGGACAGGAGCAGGAGGGTCCAGGCCACAGGAGAGGCAATACATTCACTCCAACGCCCAGCCCAGAGGCACTCTGCTTCTCTGAACACGGCTCCAGGACTGGGGGAAACTGCAAGCGAGGAACCCCCCTTTCTGGAGCTCGGCCAGGTGCCAGGAGCGCGCTGGGTGCTGTGCGGGTTCTTTTCCTCAGTCCTCAGACCGCCCCGAGAGACGGGGGAGAAATCTGCCACATGACAGACAAGAGCTACGCGTTTAAACAGAACCACCGGTAAGACCGAGGTCCCCCCGCCTGCTGGACCAACGCTGTCCTTGGAAGGTGGAGCAGCGCCTTTGCACACAGAGCTCTGAAGCCGGCACCACGACTCCAAGTCCCTCCCCCTGTGCAGGGCCCCAGGACTGCGCTGCTCTCCCTCACCTGTGTCACAGGCCCGAACCCAGTTTCTGCAGCGGGTCTAGGGTTGTACATGAGTGAAACGGAAAGCCTGTCATTCCGATGCACCCCAAGTGCAGGGAGGGAGGGGAAGCCCTTCAACCTGGGCCCCGTGCGCTCCTCCTCCTGCATCTGCTCTCACCCGCACGCCCCGTGTCTGCTCTCACCCGCACGCCCCGTGTCTGCTCTCACCCGCACACCCTGTGTCCGCATAACAGACGGTACCACCTTCATTTTAGAGGAAGGAACGAAGGTCAAAGCGGCTGAATATAAGACACCTGACATCTCCTTTCAAGCACCTAAGTTCCTGCAGCTACTGAAGTTGAACTATACATTTTAACTACTATTTACATAGGTCAAATCCCAGTTAACCAGGTTTACCCTAACAAAATCAATTAAAATTAATCAGGTTTCAGCCTAATAACCAGTCACTACTGAAGGTTAAACAGGAAAGCAGCTGGCACTTGGGCACTCTTGTCATCCACCGGAGCAGTCAGAGTTCACCCGGAGTTCATTCACATTTCCATTTCAAGTGTGTGTGCCCCCGGAGCCCTCATATGGAAGGAGCCGTCATTAGCCAGTTTCAAACCTTAGAACCTGGTCCTAGGTCATCAGTGGCAACGTAAAAAGCATCAGGTAGACTACCTCAGACTCCTCTCAAGAGGTTAATTACATGTACTTACTGCACTAATGAAACAGATACCTTTCAAAGCACACCCATGCTGAGGCTGGTTTTTTTAAATATATTTATTGATTTCAGAGAGTAAGGGAGAGGGAGAGAGAGATAGAAACATCAATGATGAGAGAGAATCACTGACTGGCTGCCTTCTGCACACCCCACACTGGGGATCGAGCCTGCAACCCAGGCATGTGCCCTTGAGCAAAATCGAACACAGGACCCTTCAGTCCTCAGGCCGACGTCCTACCCACTGAGCCAAACCAGCTAGGGCCTGAGGCTATTTTAAGGGAAAATAATCTTCCCTAATTTAAAAGGGTGTGTTCAGCCCTGACCGGTTTGGCTCAGTGGACAGAGCGTTGGCCTGCCGACTGGAAGGTCCCAGGTTCGATTCCGGTCAAGGGCATGTACCTTGGTTGCGGGCACATTCCCAGTAGGGGGTGTGCAGGAGGCAACTGATGGATGTTTCTCTCTCATCGACGTTTCTAACTCTCTAGTCCTCTCCCTTCCTCTCTGTAAAAAATTAATAAAATATATATTAAAAAATAAATAAATAACCCTTGCCGGCTTGGCTCAGTGGATAGAGCGTCAGCCTGTGGACCCAAGGGACCCAGGTTCGATTCCAGCCGAGGGCACATGCTTGGGTTGCGGGCTTGATCCCCAGTGGGGGCTGTCAGCGCAGGAGGCAGCCCATCAATGATTCTCTCTCGTTATTGATGTTTCTATCGTTCTCTCCTTCTCCCTTCCTCTCTGAAATCAATAAAGAAATATAAATTTTAAAAAAATAATAAATAAATAAATAAGTAAATAAATGGGTGTGTTCCAAGTTCAGTGTGAGAAACGGGTTTCTGAAAGTTGAGTATCAGGTTTAACTGGCCTAACCTGACAATTCCTGCTGAATCATTTCAGAAAGTAAGCATTTTTCTTTAAAGCACAGCAAGTCACATTCATGAGGTGATAAATATAGAGCAGAAAAGCATACGCCGACAGATAGAAAGAGATATGCTCCTTTGGCATCATTATTTTTTTTGCGTAATAGCTGCTCCACTGGAAAAGCAGCTTGACAACAGCAGGGTGAAAAAGGACATGCTGGCAGACAGCCGCCTCCAGTCTCACCATCAATAACCACCCACTCTAATTCCACGTGGGATTACCTACTTAGAATCCTGGCAACTTCTCTAGAATCTGTTTAATATTCCATTCCACATCCCCAAATCATGAAGGTGAAAACCAAGGCTGAAGAATGCTAGGCACATATGAAGCATGAGCTTACCATGTTTTTTTCTCCCTTTAAGCCCCCGGCTGACAGCTTGTACTTTAGTGTTAGGAATCGCCTCGGTGTTTAAAACTTCCTTAGATCTCTGCAGGAGACGGAAACATCATCATTAAAACCACAGCTTTACGTCTCCCACAGGTTTCCAAGCTGTTCTGGAAGTACACGAACCAAACCGTGAGTGCCAGAACCAATGATGGTAACATTTGGGGGAAATTACATAAATTGGAATATTCTGATTAACCTTTTTGTTGCTTCCTCATTCAAAATTACTCCCTACCTAAAACAGTGCCTGGAATACAGTAACACTGAATAAATGTCTGTCAAATGAATAAACTTTTATTTCAAATCACTGTGTGTGTGTATGTGTGTGTGGGTTAATCTTTTATTTTTATTTATTTTTTAAATTTATTGGTGAAAGTATAAATTGACCCCTTTTCCCCTATGCTCCCCCTCCCCAGGCCTTAGCCACACTACTGGTTGTGTTCATGGGTTATGTAAAAAGCACACAAGTTCTTCGGTAAAATCACTTTCTAATTGTTTCAAATCAAACCTAAAGTCAAATATATTCGTTTTTTTCTGCCCCAAAAACGCTTTGGAATTAAAATAATGTCTGTAATTATTTTAATCAGCAATGCCTAAGCTACACATCCTACTTTTCCGTATTTGAAAAATATTCTAAAACAGATTTATGAAATTATAAAAATACTACTTTTATTTTTTATCCATTTATAGGATTTTGCAATGACTAAACGGTGGGTACAATTCATTCCCAAGTCTTCAGTTCCAAGTGCTCTCAGGAACGGTACCTAAGATTCTGGCTTGCTCTCTGCTTATGGCTCTTTCTCTCTCTCACACATATATTAAATCTTCTTTAAAATTTTATAAATTCCTCCAACATATGCTTTCCCTAATTGTTACACCAATAATATTATTTACAAATGAGCCATATTTGAAAAATCACACACCCAAAAAAGAAAAACACCCTAGAATTCAGATCTTCTAACACCTGGTCCAGTGTTCTGTCTACTTTTTTACTAATACTGAAATAAAAATTTAGCCATTACTATATGATTATATAATTTTAAGAATTCTCTCCTAAAATGTATATGTAAAATATACATATGAAATTGAATTACTTAATCCTCTTAATATACTTACTCGTAAATAATGTAAAAATATAGAAACATGATCAAGTATATATTTTTCTTAAATAAATCTCTTACTTCAGTAGTACATGTAGGTGATGTTATTTTCTTCCAGGTAATCAATATTTCATACCTTTGTTTAGTATCTTTAAATAATATGTAGGTACTTACTGCAGACATAATTTTATGTGCAAATAATATGTAGACATTCTACTCATAAATTTGATTTTCCAAAAACAATCATCTTTTGTGTGTGTGTATCCAAAACCATCCCCGTAATCAAAATGATGAACATACCCCTTAGCCCAACCATGTCATCAGAGGAGCACTGATGTATCTTTTAAATACGCTGTGTGACTACGTGGAATTCGACACAAGGACTTCCGCTGCAGACAGAAGAGCAATGACTGTCTCCAGGGCAAGCTTGTGTGACTGAGCTGCAAGCTAAACCAACCACTTTTCTCAAGGGGAATTTTTTTTTACTTGTTTCATATATTTTTTCCAGGTTTTTTGTTGTTTAGGGTAGGAAGGTAAGTCTGGGTCCTGCTACTCCTTCCTGGCCAGGAGCAGAAGTCCACACAGTGACACTGATCTGTCCCAACTGTGCCTTTTGGAAGGGGATGTGGTGAGGGGAGTATCTGCTCCTTCCTGGCTCTGTAGACTCTGAGCAAATCCTCTTCCAGAGAGAACAGTCGTGGCATGTTTATGTCCAACAGCAGGTTGCCCACACCCTTGATTCTTTGGGTTATGTTGCCCTGAGGTGTGTAACCAGGACAGGACCTCGCACTCCGGTGGGAAGGGGCCTCCCTGATCAAAGCCATGCAGGGCAGAATGGCAGTCTCTCTAGAGGCAGGTGTGGTGGGGTAAAATGAACACCGGAGTCAGAAGACTCAGGGTCAAGTCCTGGCTCAACACTTCATACCTGTGTGGCTTTGGCAAACTTGCTCAAGTCGTGAGGCCTACCTGCCCTGTCTCTAGATAGGTTGTTATGAGGAGGGAGTTAAGGACTGGGTAAGAGAATGCTTGGCAATCTGTAAGGTACTGTACAAAGATAAAACAATAACGAAGCCTATTTCCAACAGTCTTCCATCTTCCTAACATTCCATCTTCCAAACCCCTAAGATCCCACCACACATTAAAAACTCTTAACTCATCAAAGAACTACAGTTTTAATTATTTCCCCATAAGACTACACCAAGCATGTCAAACTCAGAGGCTAACACGGGCCAAATAAATGAGGTGTGCGGCCCGCGGGCCACGAGTTTGACATGCTTGGACTACACAGTCTGAATCAGGAAATTAGTTGTATGTATGGCCCAACATAATTTCAAAAACTCATCCTAGATCTAACTCACAAATTCCTTCACCTGTGTAAGGCCTTAAAGACTACTGACATCTGTGCAATTGGCGTTATTGCAGGACCCATAAGAACAGATCAACTCTTTGCCACATACGAGGCTGAACCTGCAATGTTTGAAACATGAGCAAGTTCGCGGATGAGATCTGTTACTTACGTCTGTAACGTTGTGGCAGGAAGTACAATAGTATTTGCCCTCATCAGTCAGACCCCAAGACACCGCAGCGCACTGGGCACAGCGCTCTCTGAGCTCTTTCTGCAGGAAAAGAGGAGAGCCACATTCAGCACATTGGACCCAACCCTGCAGTTCCACCCCACACATAAAAAACCATCAAAACCCTGCAGTTCCACCCCACACATAAAAAAACATCAAAAGTAGAAAATACGCAAGAGAGATGCTCTAGAAGCAGGGAGAACAGTAGTTCAGGTTCTTGAGCAGTTTGAATGGATTAAACCAGTGGTTGGCAAACCACGGGTCGCGAGCCACATGCGGCTCTTTGGCCCCTTGAGTGTGGCTCTTCCACAAAATACCACAGCCTGGGCAAGTCTATTTTGAAGAAGTGGTGTTAGAAGAAGTTTAAGTTTAAAAAATTTGGCTCTCAAAAGAAATGTCAATCGTTGTACTGTTGATATTTGGCTCTGTTGACTAATGAGTTTGCCGACCACTGGATTAAACTATTCAAGAAGAATTTCTAAAACATGCAATGGGTGAGGGGGGGATAAAGAAAAGGTCGTAGGGGTGAAATAGGAAAAATATGAGTGAATACTAGTAAACTTCCTTGAAAGTGCTGTGATAAAAAAAAAAAGATAGCAAGAGTTAAGTATAGAGAAGACTTAACAAGTAGAAATAGCATGCCCTTTTTAATAGTTTTTTTAAATTGATTGTAGAGAGGAAGGGAGAAGGAGAGAGAGACAGAAACATCAACGATCATCAAGCAGGATCCCGGGCATGCATCCTGACCGGGAGTCCAACCCCAACCTCCAGGTTCACAGGTCAGTGCTCAGCTACTGGGCCACACCGGCGGGGCAGAGACCAGATTTTTATTATAGTTGTGTTGAGTTTCGATTGATTCATTCAGCAATACAAGGAGCATCAACAATCTATGTACTAGGCATTTAAGTAGGTGATGAGGATTCAAAGGGGGGGCCAGACAGACCTGGTCCCCACTCACGGCATAGTCAGGCGAAGGGTGTCAGAATGACCGGTGTCATGAACAGACGTTGCCCACCCATCGCTCAGTAAACGGCTACTGAGCATCCACACGGAGGGAGGCCTTCTCCTCCCACAGCGCTTCTCCACGTCCCTAGACGCATCAACCCCCGGCCCCCGGGGTCTTTGGTGTTTGACACGATCATTGGTCTCACGACGGAATGCCTAACCGCCACCGAAGACGCCGGCACGTTGTGTATTACGCCAAAAACGAACGCCCCGTTTATTTTGGGGAGCTGGTCACGTTTGCTCTAACCTCGTATCGATAACTATCGTTCCTCCCCTGGAGGGTCCCCAAACCCGAATTTGGAATCCCTGCACGAGATGGTGGAGAGGATTCCCAGGGGTTACCTGGGGGCATTCCGGTTCCAACCCCGACCCTCCCTCTCCCGCCCCAACATCAAAGGGAACTTGCGGGCCGAGCAGAGAGGATGCGCCCCCCAAACCCACCGCTCATCCTTTCCTAAGCACACCCACCCATCCAGGCTGTCACCCCACCCTGCCGGCACCCACACCTCCTGCAGCCAGAAACTCCAGCCTCTCTCCCCCAAACACTCGCGCGCGCCCGCCGGCCCCGGCCCCCGGCCCCGGCCCGGCCCCGGCCCCGCCCGCGGCCTCGCGCCTCGCCCCCGGCGGTCAGAGGCCGCCCCGCAGCCGGACGGCGTCCTCCAGCCCCTGCTCCCCAGCTCGGGTCCCCTCCCGCCCGGCTGTGCGGACCCGCCCGGCCCAACACCCGCTCACCGCCTCCTCTCGGTCCATAGCGACGCAGCGGCCGCCGACGCCGTCGGGGCCCGTTACCCGGGCAGCGAGCGCAACTTCCGGGGCCGGCGGGAGCAGCGTTCCGGGCGGAAACCGAGACCCAGACTTTGAGTTCCGGGCGCCTGCGGCCGCGGTGGAGCCTCCCTTTGCTCCCTCCCGGGGCGAAGCCGCAAACCCCGGGTCCCCCTCCCAGACCGCATCCCTGTCCGAGTCCCGGGAGCGCGAATCACGCCAGTAAGGAGCTGGGCGGTGCCTCCTGCTGAGCGGACGCAGCCGCGCCCTGTCTGCCGGGCGTTAACTGGGGGGGCCCGGGCTGCGGGGAGCGCCCCCTCCACGTGGCTTTGAATGGCGCGGGAGGCGGGGGCTCCGGAGGGAAGAGTGCGGGTTGCTGGGTGAGGTCGGGTTTCTCATCCCGGCTTTCCTGCTCCCTGGGCCGCAGTCTCCTCCCCCGTAAAAGCTGGCCCTTACCTGTGAGCCCCCTCGGTGAGCCGCACCTGGGTAAGCGCTCACACGGTTAGCGTTTAGCGTGCCTTCCTTGGGCACGTTCACTCCCTGGTTAGTCACTAAGCGGGCGCCGCTTAGGTCCTGAGGATTCCGCCGTCAAAAGTCCCTTTTTGCTTGCTCCTCATGGAGGTTGCACTCCGGTGAGGAGACCAATAAGATTTAAGGACGTCTATACTAATAGAAGCCTAGGCGGCCCTCCCACCCTCATGTCATCACAAGATGGCTGCCCCCACCTCATCACAAGATGGCTTTCCCATGTCATCACAAGATGGCCACCATGAGATGGCCAGCAGGGGGAGGGCAGTTGGGGGCCATTGGTTGGCAGGGGAGCAGTTAAGCAGTCAATCAGGTCGGCAGGGGAGTGGTTAGGGGGCAATCAGGCAGGCAGGCAGGTGAGTGGTTAGGAGCCAGCAGCCCCAGCTTGTGAGAGGGATGTCCGACTGCCGGTTTAGGCCCGATAACCGGCAGTTGGAAATCCCCAAGGGGTCCCAGGTTGGAGAGGGTGCAGGCTGGGCTGAGGGACACTCCCCTCTCCCCCCCCCCCCCCCAGTGCACGAATTTCATGCACCGGGCCTCTAGTATATGGTATAAGTGGTGATGAGTGCCAAGGAGAAAAGCAGGAACGGAGAGCGGAAGCTACAGGGCGGTGTCCATTTTTAATGGGGTGGTCAGGAAAGGTCTCACCAAGAAGGCGACCTTTGAGGCAAGGAAGGCAGGGCCCTGTTGGGGACATCATTCCAGGCAGAGGGAACAGGAAGTGCGAAGGCCCCGAGTCCTGAGCCTCATGCCATGTCATTTTAAGGATCGGCAAGGAGGTGGGTGAGTGGCTGGAACTGGGAGTTGTCTCTCTGTCCAGACGGCATTTAAAGAGACTACGTGAGATCACCAAGGGAGTAGCTCTTTATTCACGCCCTCCCTATGGACTCGTCAGTCCATTCGTTTCACAGTCATTACACACCCACGGTGTGCCAGGCAGACGCCAGCCATTGGGAAAGGAGGGGTAAACAGGACAGCGTCCCTGCCTTGAGAGGCGCCCGTCCTGCGTGTGGAGCAGTCCGTCTCACTGTTTTATCATGGCTTGGCATAATGCTCTTCACCGATTGCACCAGCCCTGTCACTCACCAGGCTCGGCTCAGTGCGGCTGCAGACGCCTTCCAAAAGCCCTTGCCCGTCTTCAAAGCGTCGAGGGTTGTCATATGAGCAGCTGACCATAAGCCTTCTGTTTGCCAGACCGGCTCTGACTTTAAACGGTGCAGTCTGAGAAAGGGACAGTGCTGAATGTCTGGCTCATGGGAGTGAGCATGTTGAACTCAAACAGCTCCATGACCTCAGGATTTGGGTCTCCTGGCTTATTGCTATACACCCCGTGCCTAGAACGTAGCGCCTAGGACAGTGATGGCGAACCTATGACACGCGTAGCCATTTCTGACGACGCGACCGCATGCCAAGGATGAAACATTTGCTGCAACTGAGGATGAAACATTTGCAACTAGAGCTTTGGAGTTAGTTTTTTCCTCTAAGTGACACACTCCCCGAGTTATGCTCAGTTTTTTGGCGAAGTTTGACACACCAAGCTCAAAAGGTTGCCCATCACTGGCCTAGGATGTGATCAATAAATATTTGTTGAATGGATGAGTGACTTTGTGAGATTTTTATGTATATGCAAAATATTTTAAAGATGTTGCTGTTGTTATTAGCCCTTACCTGAGGATATTTTTCTATTGATTTTTTAAAAATATATTTTTATTGATTTCAGAGAGGGAGAGGGAGAAAGAGATAGAAACATCAATGATGAGAATCATTGATTGGCTGCCTCCTGCACGCCCCACACTGGGGATCGAGCCCACAACCCGGGCATGTGCCCTTGACCGGAATCGAACCGGGGACCCTTTAGTCCACAGATGGATGCTCTAGTCACTGAGCCACACTGGCCAGGGCCATTGATTTTTTAAAGATGTATATTTTATTGATTTCAGAGAGGAAAGGAGAGTGAGAGAGAGAGAAACATCAATGATGAGAGAGAATCATTGATTGGCTGCCTCCTGCACGCCCCCTACTGGGGATGGAGCCCACAACCCATGCATGTGCCCTGACCGGTAATCGAATATTGACCTCCTGGTTCATAGGTCGACGATCAGCCACTGAGCTACACCTGCCGGGCTCCATAGAGAGAGTGGGAGGGGCGGGGAGAGACACAGAGAGAAACATCAATGTGAGAGAGACACATCAATTGGTTGTCTCTTGGGGATCGGGGTCTGTGACTGAGGTGCGTGACCTTGACTGGAATTGAACCCAGGACCCTTCAGTCCGAGGGCCAACACTCTATCCACTGAGCCAAACCAGCTAGGGCAGTGGTCGGCAAACTCATTAGTCAACAGAGCCAAATATCAACAGTACAATGATTGAAATTTCTTTTGAGAGCCAAATTTTTTAAACTTAAACTTCTGCCCTAACCGGTTTGGCTCAGTGGATAGAGCGTCGGCCTGCGGACTGAAGAGTCCCAGGTTCGATTCCGATCAAGGGCATGTACCTTGGTTGCGGGCACATCCCCAAAAGGGGGTGTGCAGGAGGCAGCTGATTGATGTTTCTCTCTCATCGATGTTTCTGACTCTCTATCCCTCTCCCTTCCTCTCTGTAAAAAATCAATAAACTTAAACTTCTTCTAACGCCACTTCTTCAAAATAGACTTGCCCAGGCCGTGGTATTTTGTGGAAGAGCCACACTCAAGGGGCCAAAGAGCCGCATGTGGCTCGCGAGCCGCAGTTTGCCGACCCCTGGGCGAGGGCGATATATGTGCAATACTTTAAATGGAGAGGTTGGGTGTGCTGCGGAGTAGATGAGTCTGATGTTCAGGGGAAAGGTCATCTTCTGCTTGTTCCTCCTGCTGAAGTGGGACGCAGGTCGCAGCTGGGCACGGACAGGGGGCGCTCGCTGTGCAAGCTCTGAGAGAGCAGGCGTGCGCTATCTCCTGGCCGTGGGAGAGTCAAATCAGAAGTCGGGTAGATTGCCAGGCAGCGCCGGGGGCCCTGGGCGTCTGTGACCGTAAACATGAAGATAAGGCGTCCGCACACCCAGTCATCCAGCTGCTTCCTTGGTGAAAACATCCCCTGTGCCCCGAAGGGACACATGAAGCGTGTGCACAGCTTGGGAAGTAGCCGCCAGGCGGTGGGCTCGGCAGCCACTGTCATCACAGGAATACGTGCCTTTTTGTGTAAAAAGAAGAAAAAGATGACTCATCGTGGAGTCTGACAGGCCTTTTAAGAATTTTACTGTGAGATAGCCAACCACCTTCTACGTGAGCAAAGAACTCGCGGATCCTCAGCTCCCTGGAGGTCACTGGACAGCCCCACGGCCGGGAGGTCTCTCTCTGTGCACAAAGGAACCGCATCCCTGGCGCCTGCGGCCGCTTCCCACGGGGCCCGTCAGCATCGATCTCAGCGTCCTCTCATTGTTTCAGCCAAAGCAGCCAGTCCTTCAGGGGGTACGCGGACACAACGTTTCCACATAATATTGTTTTGTGGGGTTTTTTCTGTTTTTTTGTTTGTTTGTTTTAATTATTTTTTAAATATATTTTTATTGATTTCAGAGAGGAAGGGAGAGAGAGAGAGATAGAAACATCAATGATGAGAGAGGATCATGGATCAGCTGCCTCCCGCACGCCCCCTACTGGGGATCGAGCCCGCAACCCAGGCATGTGCCCTGACCGGGAATCGAACCTTGACCTTCTGGTTCATGGGTCGGCGCTCAACCACTGAGCCATGCTGGCCGGGCCACAAAATACTGTTTTTATGAAATAAATGATTGGGCGTCCAGAGCAGCTGCCCCTGGGCACCTCCCATGAGTGGCTCCTCCACTTACCACACTCCATCGCCGAGACCGAATCCAGGGACCCCCCCCGTCCCCCCCAGGCAGGGGGGCCCTGTTAGAAGTACCTGTGCCTGATCCAGCTGTGCGGACCTTCCAGTCACCCACCTGCTCTGTTTGTTCCAATGCTCGTGGCTTCTACACTTTCAGCATTTTTTAGTGCCTTCCGAAGTGTTCGGAACAGTGTTGTCATCTGTTACCTCAGCCCTGTTTTTCATGGCACAGCGATAGAAAACGGACAATGTAACATACAGTGAGGAGGGCTTTGATGCCGGGCAGGTGTACGGGGTGAGGAGCTTTTGTAGGCCATCAGGGGGGGCCGGGAGGGCAGTGGGGAGAGGAGAGTCCCGGGCCTGGGGGGCGGAGCGCCGGGCGAGGTCCTGCCTGCTGAGGCCTCCTGGCCCCTGAGTCTGATGTTCTGCCAGGACACCCATGCAGCCCGGCCCTGTGTCCCTTGTCAGTCCCACCTCCTGGCCACCATCCCGGGGCCCTTCCGGGAAGGGAGGAGGGACGCTGCGTGGATCAGCCATGGCCAGCCAGCCTGGCGACCTGTACTGCCACCTACCCCAGGCCTGCCTGTGGAGGTGACGGCGTCACAGGATTTGGGGTCCGCAGGGGAGAGCCTGGGGGAGCAGCCGAGCGAGCAGGGGACACACAGGCACTGGCCAGCATCTGGGCCTCGTGAGAGCCCATGGGCAGGAGGGCGGCTGGCGGGACGAAGGGCCTGCAGACCCCAGGGTGCAGCTCCCTCTGTTCACCCTGCTCCCCGGCTTGGCTTCCAGTCAGGGCAGACTCTGGTGTGTTTTTATTCGTTTGTTTTTTAAATATATTTTTATTGATGTCAGAGAGGAAGGGAGAGGGAGAGAGAAACATCAATGATGAGAGAGGATCATGGACCGGCTGCCTCCCGCACGCCCCCTACTGGGGATGGAGCCTGAAACCTGGCATGTGCCCTGACGGGGAATTGAACCGTGACCTCCTGGTTTCTGGGTTGACGCTCAGCCACTGAGCCAAACTGGCCAGGGCCAATAAAAGTATATTTTAAAATAAAAATTAAAAAAAAAATGACTGGGACCCGTGACGTGTGACGGTCTGTTAGAAACACAAGAGGAGATGCTGACTGGGAAGCGGGACAGAGGAGTCTGGAGTTCAGAGGCGACGCGGGGCTAGCGGTGTGAATGAGTGCGTCACCGTGTGACGGTGCAATGGGAAGCCGGGGACCAGCGAGGACACCTGAGGGGTGAGAGCAGAGGCCTGGCAGCGGGTGGGAGGAGAGAGCGGGGCTGCGGGCTGGGCACGGTGACATTCAAGTCAGGAGCAGGGTGGCGGGGCAGGAGTGGGCAGTGGCGGGAGGCCCAGTGCGTGGGGACAGGGCCCGTGCGGGGCGTCTCACGCCGGAAGACGGCGGTGCTGGTAGGAGCTGTGAGCTGAGCAGAGGCCTCAGCAGGACGCAGGCGCCGACCAGATGCTTGGGGGAAGCGGGCAGGGCGGCCCTTCCCTGAAGGTCGGGGAGCGCAGAGAGGCGGGGAGCGCGCGCACAGGCAATGTCCGCAGGAGCCGCCGAAAGGAAGGGCAGAGACCGGGCAGCAGCGAAAGGAGAGCCGGAGGGCAGAGATGGGATCGATGGAGAGCCGGAGGGCAGAGATGGGATCGATCGAAGCGCCTCTGCGTGCCGTGCCGCCGGCCATGAGATATGGGCAGCTGGGAGCGGAGCGATTACGGGAGAAAGTCCTTGGTGCGTCCCTCCTCGGTGACCAGGCCCTGGGAATGGCAGGAATGTGGCCACCCGTCCTCCAGGCTGGGCCCGGCCCTCAGGGTGTGGCCACAGGGGAGCTGGTCCCACGGCCTCCTCCAGACCCCGGATGCCACCCCATCCCGGGGCTCAGAGCCCAGGATAACTCAGCCGAGCGTTTCGTGGAAGAGGCGGTACCGGTGTGGGAAGAGCTGCGTATTCAGGGGGCAACAGAGCAGAGACTGCACTCAGGGGAGCAGATTTAAATCCTGGCCTGAGCCCTGGCCGGTGTGGCTCAGTGGATAGAGCATCAGCCTGTGGACCCAAGGGTCCCGGGTTTGATTCCGGTCAAGACACATGCCCGGTTGCGGGCTCGATCCCCAGCAGGAGGCAGCCGGTCCGTGATTCTCTCTCATCATTGATGTCTCTCTCTCTCTCCCTCTCCCCTCCTCTCTGAAATCAATAAAACTATATAAAAACAAATTAATTAATTAAACGTAAATAAACTAATTAAAAATAAATAACTCCTGGCCTGAAACCACCCGCTGGCAGGGTGGCCTGGACCAGCCCCTTCCGTGAGTGTCAGTTTGCCGTCCGTCCGCAGCCCGGAGGTGAGCACAGCACCAAAGCACCCTGTGAGGCTGGGAGGCACCGGTGGGGGGGGGTGGGAAAGGCTCCGCCAAGGCTTTGCCCACTGAGACGTGGATACAAAGGGTCACGTGGCCACGTTCACTACATCGTCCCCCACTCAGCTCCCCAAACAGGCACAGCTCGAGGAGGGGCCTGTCTAGGGCGCACGCCCTGCCACCCCCCCCTCCCCGCCAGCCCCTCGGCTTTAATTCCGTAACTAGACTTCTAAGTCTCTTTCCTCGGGGAGGGCCAGTCCCCACTGCCTGGCCAGAGCCTCCGAACACCCTCGCAGACACGCGTGTGTCACGCAAGGTCATCCGCTGGAAGGGGAGAGAGACATGTTCTTATCTCTCCCTGGGAACCTAGTCCCTGCTCCTCACGAGGCTCAGGGTCTCCCAGAAAGCAAACAGCATCCTTGGCACCTCCCAGGCCCACGAGACGCCTTTTCCCTGGGCTCGCGATGGTGTCCCGGGCGGTGAGAGAATCGGGCATTTCCCCGGCGGATGTGCCCCCAGAGAGCTCCGAGGCCAGCCCGTGGCCGGGTGTGCCCGTGACTGGAGCCCACGGGCCCGTGGTTTGCGGAGCCCTGGAGCCAAGGACGGAGGAGCGAGGCCTGGCCAGGCACAGAGCGTGTCGGACACTGTCCCAGGCCCATCCCCTGGGCCATCTCGTCATTGAGCTGGGACGTCATCTTTCTCTTCTCCTCAAACAGAAGGGGAAACTGAGGTGCAGGAGGTCCACCCGGGCGACATGGCCAGGCGAGAGGCAGAGGGGGAGCAGAAGCCGGCCCTGCTGCTCCGAAGAGCCCGCTCTCTGTGCCCACGGAGGCGGTGCTTCACGAGGGGTCTTTGATGAGCGAGTGCGTGGAGGAATCCGGCCCTCGTTGCCTGTCACAGGCCGCCAGCAGCCGGGAGGGCAGCCCCAGTCCATAGCCGCCAACAGCCTCCTAAGATTCAGGGAGGAGCTGAGTTTGGCTGCAGGAACCCAGGGGTTCCCCAAACCCTCGAGTGATAAGATCTCAGGCCGCCACAGAGCCTGCTGGGGCGAGCCTCTCCATTTGCAGCCTTGGGGTACACCAGGCCTGCCTCCTGCTTCCCTCCCAGGCACGGATTCCCAGGCCTCGGCACCCTGTGCCAGGCTGGCTACGTGATTCGCTGGAGCCCCTTCCTCCAGCCCTGGACCTCCCTCTGAGCCAGGCCACACCCGTTCCCACAGCCCTGTCCCCATCGGCTCCGCCAGCGTGTGCTGAGTGACTGGGTGACCCGGGAACTGGGTGACCTGGGGACTGGGTCAGGGCTCCCACCTGCAGAGGAGCCTCGGGCGCTGGGTGCTGCTGCCCCCTGGTGGCGGTGGCCGGGAGGGCCTCCCGGCTGGGATGTCTGCATCCCTAAGGCCTCCCACAGCCGGGTGTTTGGTGAGTGACCGAGCCCCGGAACCTGAGGCTGGGCTCCCGGTACCCTGCACTCAGAGGCCTGGCAATAGGCGCCGATTAAACTGAATTTCAGAGAAACAACAGATGATCTCCAGCGTGCATGTGTCTCACGTGGTGTTTCACGTGCTGACTTGCTGTGTCTCCAGCCCTACGTGCCAGCCATGGGGTGGAGCCTGCACAGCCTGGGGCCGGTCAGACGGTGGAGGGGCAGCTCCCAGGTACCCCCAGGGCAAGGGCACATGAGGGTCCTGCCAATGACTGACCTCAGTCCAGCTCTGGCCCCCTGAGCTCGGCCGCTCAGAGGCCCTGAGACCACAGCCTGAGGAAGGTCACCTGGACTCAGGCTCCACCTCGGTGACCCCTGTGGCCAGAGGCACGGACTGTCCCCTCACAACCTGACATCACTCTGTCCCTGAACCTCCCCCGGAACCTTAAAGGGAACCAGAGAGGAGGTGCCATGTGGGGGGGGCGGTGGGCAAGGGGGCACCTGTATAGCCGGCCAGCTAGTGGGGGGCTTCAGGAGGTCGCTCCACACCACCGGCCCCCCACAGGCCTGCAGCCACGAGCAAACAGCACTCCACCTGGCCTTCCATCCTGCAGGCCTGGAGGTTGGGCGCCCAGGAACCCACCCACCCCACCTTCTCCCTGGTGCTCAGCCCGTGCTCCAGCTGCTGTGCTTGCCTGCCCTCTGGTGGCAAGATCTGGAAGCCCTTTGCCATTGCATGACAAGCTCCCCTCCCCACTGCACTTCCCATGGAAACGGGGTGAGTCCGTTGGGCACCTCCTATGCACCAGGGGCTGAAGTGGCGATCAGAGGAGAAGGGTGTTGCCCTAGCGGGTTTGGCTCTGTGGATAGAGCATTGGCCTGCGGACTGAAGGATCCCAGGTTCAATTCCGGTCAAGGTCACATGCCTGGGTTGCGGGCTTGATCCCCAGTAGGGGATGTGCAGGAGGCAGCCGATCAATGGTTCTCTCATCATTGATGTTTCTATCTCTCTTTCCCTCTCGTTTCCTCTCTGAAATCAATAAAAATATATTTTAACAAAAAGAGAGAGAGAAGGGTGTGTGTCTACGTATTTATAGGTTATAAATCGAGCTCACGAACCAGAGTTCACAAGGACTGCAGCTTCCACCTCCACCTCTCGGACCGGACCGCTAACCTGACTTCCCAGCAGGTGAGGAGAACGAGGCTGGGAGGTGACTGGCCAGGTAAAAGGGAGACCAGGGCTCAACCCCTCACTGATTTTCTGGCTCTGAAGAGGGGAAAGGCAGCATCTGGGGCAACAGACTTGGCCAGGCGGTCCGAGATCGAGTCCTGGCTCGGCCACTCCCGGGCTGTGCAGCCTTGGGCCGGTGGATGAACCTCTCTGGGTGTGCACCTCCGCGTTTGTAAAATGATGGGAACGGTGCCCACCTCACAGAGCTGTCTCTGGGCTCAGCGGAGAGCGGCCCCTGGCGCCAGGAAGCCCGATGGGTGTTCGCTGCTGCTCACTGCCCGCCGCGGGCTCCCCCAGTGCCGGGGGCCGGCCTTCCCCGGGAGAGCCCTGGGCTCCTGACTGAGCGCTGTGGGTTGTTTTCATTTAAATATTATTTACATGTTTTTATTGCTTTCAGAGAGAGGGCAAGAGAGGGACAGAGACAGAAATGTCAGTGAGGAGAGCGTCATCGGTCGGCTGCATCCTGGCGACGCACCGTTTGTTTGCTAGCAGATTATTTTTAACGGAGGCTCCCGCCTCCAGCGAGGTCCGGGCCAGCCTCGGCATGCGGCCTGTGACCTGTGTTTGAGGAGGAAGCAGGACGCAGTGCAGAAGGAATCAGGAAAACCCCTGTTTCCCACGGGTTGCCCTCTGCTTCCCTCTGGAAACCACAGAGCCCTCCTGGGGCATCGGGAGGGGTGGGATTTCCCTTTGGGGGGGGGTCCTCACTTCCCACAGACCCCGGATATCCGAAACCAGGCAGGAGTGTCTTCGGGGCCTGTGGGGGCAGAGAAGTGCTGTGCTCCTCCCTGAGCCAAAACACCAGTCACTTTTGGGGTGTGAGCCAGAAGCCAGGTGGGCCTCCCAGTCCCGGGCTGGTCACCTCTGCCAGCTCCCCCAGCTCCAAGGCTTGTGAGGCTCAGGGTCCTGCCAAGCCTCCCGTTCCCATGAGCCTCCGGTGTTCTCCAGGGAGGAGGCTGCAGAGCAGCACAGGCCCCTGCAGGGAGTCCTCCCTCCACCACCAGCCCCGCCGCCTCTCTGCTCTGTCTCCTCCTTCGACACCTCCCCGATCTCAGCGGGCTCCTCTCTCCCCACCTTTTCTCAGAACCCAAGTAGCAGATTGCCCCTGGGTCTTATGCAACCAAAATAAAAGTTTCTTTCCCCCTTTCAGGGAAACACCCCGGAAGAAAGTCTGGCCCATGGTGTGTCCTGGGGCGCCAGCGCCCTGACACCCCGGGTTTTCCCACATCCCGCCTGAGCGGGTGGGAAGCAGAGGGGAAGTGAGTTGCGAGGAACACAGCGCAGCCCGAGCCCATGCGCAGCTCTGAAGAGAAGAAGGAGGCTTGGCCGGTGTGGCTCAGTGGATAGAGCGTCGGCCTGCGGACTGAAAGGTCCCAGGTTCGATTCCGGTCAAGGGCATGTGCCTTGGTTGCGGGCACATCCCCAGTAGGTGTTTCTCTCCCATCGATGTTTCTAACTCTCTCTCCCTCTCCCCTCCTCTCTGTAAAAAATCAATAAAATATATATTTTTTAAAAAAAGAGGCTTCTCGGCCCCCACCTGCGATGCTAAGAACGTGATCCGCTTCCCGGTGATTTCCAAGGTGAGTAAGAAGCGCCAGCTGTTTCTACCTGTTTGCAGCCTGGCTTGGGGTTACCTTGGCAACAGCTGTCAACAGGAATATGGCCTCCCCCGGAGGGTCACATCCTTCCCGCACAGAAGCCTGTGCTCCTGTGTGAAGGGCAGAGCCGGGCCGGCTCCCTTCCGCCAGGAGCCACTTATTTATAACCGGGAGGAAACTGGCCGTAAGAACAGGATGTCCGTGCTCCCGGCCGCTTCTCTTTAGATTCCGTAAGGACTTCATGGGGAGAACGGCCCCGTTGGAAAAGGTAGCTTATTTTTTAAAATATTTTTTCATTGATTTCAGAGAGGAAGCGCGAGAGAGAAATATCAGAGAGAGCCCTAACCAGTTTGGCTCAGTGGATAGAGCGTCGGCCTGCGGACTGAAAGGTCCCAGGTTCGATTCCGGTCAAGGGCATGTACCTTGGTTGTGGGCACATCCCCAGTAGGGGGTGTGCAGGAGGCAGCTGATGGATGTTTCTCTCTCATCGATGTTTCTAGCTCTCTATCCCTCTCCCTTCCTCTCTGTAAAAATCAATAAAATATATTTAAAAAAAAAAAGGATGGGAGAGAATCCAGGGCCTGTGCCCTGACCGGAAATCGAACCGTGACCTCCTGGTTCCTAGGTCGACGCTCAGACCCCGCTCCGAGCCAGCCAGGCAAGGGGTGCTTATTTTTCACGCAGTGTTAGGCTGAGACTCGGTGCGGGATGGTAGAGACCCGGGAGGAGCCCCCACCGCACCCCGTCGAACAGACAGGACACAAAGGCCCCACAGGGCTGACCGGCCTGAAGCTCCGGTCGCTTACTGGCAATGCGGGATTGCTCTTGGCGGGAGGCCTGGCTGCCTTTTAGGGGCTGGCATGGCTGCAGGTCCGGCTTGCTGGCAGCCCATCGTCCTGCGGAAGGACACAGGCTCGGTCACACTGCCGGCGCGATGGGGTGCACCCTCCAGACCCCACTCTCCTGGGTGTACTCCCTTCCCTGCCCCCGCCCACCAGGTGCTGGAACCTGGGGTCCCGGGGTTTGGGCAGCAGGGGGGACTGAGTGCAATGCACGGGGTGGCGAGGAGCGGAGGGGAGGGCTGGGATAGTGGCTCTCCTGGCTCCTGTCCCGGCGTGAGCTCTGAGGCCAGGGGCCTGTGGCCTGTTCTCTCGGCTCGGGCCTGGCCTCCGCTTCTTTCTGCTCTCGAGGACCCTCCCGGACTCTCCCAGGCACACCCTGCATCTGCCTGTCTCCTCCGTCTCTGAGCTCCCCTGTCATGCCACCCTCCCCCCCCCCACCCCCCAGGAAAGGCCGAGGACCACCCCTACCTGCACCGGCAGTGTAGCCTGGAGCCGGCCCTCCATTCCCACCCTGCCATCCATCTGTCCCGGGCTGGAGAGCCTGGTCTAACGCCCTCGCTGACCTCATGTTCAGGGGAGATTTTGCTTCACCTGCAGAAGCTGAGCTTGATGGAACAGAGTGCGGATCTCAGAGGGAAGGCGGGAGGGTGGGTGGGTGGGTGGGGAGGGTGGGGGGTGAGAGGCAATCAATCAAATATCTGGTATGCACAGATGCACAACCCGTGAACAGACAATGGGGTGGTGGAGGCCTGGGGTGGGGGTGGGCTGGAGGGGTCAATGGGGGCAACAAGGGGCATGTGTGATACTTTCAACAATAATTATTTAAAAAAAAGAAAAAGAAAAGAAAAGCTGAGCTCAGCAGGCGCTGGGCTGGGGCGCTCCCAGCTGGGGACACGGCGTCCTGGGGCCGGCTGACCGCCTTGGCTGTGTTCTCCTGGTGGAGACAGCGGTGTCCACATGTGGTCCCCTGGAGGCCATGCTGTCCGGGTCCAGCGATAAAGGCACAGGGAGCGGGGGAGGGGTGGCATCCAGGTGGGGACACAGCCCTCCATGGCCAGCCTGGTGCTGCCACGGCCCGGCCTCGTGCCGGCTCCTCATTGCTCTTCACTCCAAGTGGCTGGAAAGTGCGTTGCAGACGGCCGGCCGGGCTCCTGGGGGAGGGGTGAGAATGACAGACCCAGCTCAGCCCCACAGCAGGAGGGACGAATGCCCGGACGGGTGATGGGCTCCAGGCCGGACACAAATTTAGGACCAGATGGCCTTCCCCAACAAAGGTGCAGACGTTAACGGTGGAGTCTGGGTGGAAGGGTGGGGAAGGGGTGCTATCTGGTTTGGGAACAAGACCTTAAGCCGGTGGTTCCCAGCCTCCTTCTGGCCACGCCCACCTGAGCCTCTCTAACATCCGGATGCCCCGCTCTGTGACATAGAATTCTCATTATTCAAAAAGTGGCTCCTATTCACGTGGAGGAAGCCTGAAAGGCCGTGAACTTGGTCTAAACACGCTTCCAAAGAACATGGCATCCATGAGAGAGAAAAAGAAAAGAACGAAAGGACAGTGGAAGTACTGAGGAAGAAATCACTAGAAAATTGTTAAAATAATCATAATATGAAGTGATATGAAAAAATAGCAAATAACGTTTCAGAACGTATAGAGAACTGAAATGCATAAATGTGTCACAATATGTATTTATATACTGTATATGAGGCCCCTGAAACTATAAGAAATGCAAAATTTTCTATTAATAACTCATTCTCAAATTGCCCCCTTAAAAAGCAAACTGCCCCCCCGTGGGGCATATGCCCCACGTTGGGAACCACCGCCTTAAGCTGTGGGTACCCCAGGGGTCGGCTCCACAGAGAGGCAAGAACGTGCAGGGTCCATCGGGCAGGCAGGAGGACGCCTGGCGAGGGGAGCTGAGAGCCTGGGTGAGCTGCTGTCGGTCGGGGCCCCCCGACCCCAGGGCTGCGGCGTCTCCTTGGTGGACTTCCCCGGAAAGGACGCTGGCCCCTGCGCGCTGTGGCCTGTAAGATACAAAGAACAGGTGGGGCTGTGGGCGGGGGAAGAGCTGGTCCAGACTCCAAAAGCCAGGAGACCCCCCAGGGAAGGCCCTCCCTCACCGGGTGCTCCCTCCCTCCCTCGGTGCCTCTCGGCCGCTGGTTCCCTGCCTTTTCGCAAAGGCCTGTCCCCGAGGGGTGGACATTTCTCTAGGTTGCAGACCTACTGTGTGTCAGGTCCAGGCACAGACAGGACCACCATGGACACGGACTCGCTGGATTCCTCAACAACTTGGAGAGGAGAGATCATGACCAGGTGTGCCCTGAGGGAGGGAGGCTGGTGGCCGCGGCGGCCCAGGTGCTGACCATCGCCTGTTCGCCACCGCGTCCAGAGCCCTGGGCCTCTTGCTCAGCTCTCTCCGCGGCTTCTGACCCCTCACACACAGCGCCGAGGACCGCTGGGCACTGGACGGAGCTAAGGGAGGGAGAGGACTCCACGCACAGGCCACTCCACTTCTCCAGCCAGAGGCTCGAGGCCCGGGGCCTGTCCGGTGGACACTGTCCCAAACCCCTCCAGCGGCCCTGGCCCCGGCCCCGCTCCCACGCGCCACTTTAGAGAGAGACCTGGGTGAAAAAGAGGGAAGTTTCTATTTCGGATGAGGCAACGATGAAATGGAGGCCTCTGAATTATTACAACCCAGACATAAATTATTTACTCAGGTCAGATATAAAGCCTCCTTTCCTCTCATGAACATGAACCCCACCGACACACCATCACCAACGTGCTGCCACTTACCCTCCATGGGCCTCAGTGTCCTCGTCTGTGGAATGGGCGGGGGCGGGGCTGGAGGAGCCTCCGGGGGCCCTCCATCCCTTCTGTTTGCTTTGCCCGTCTCTCCTCATCCTTTACCCTCTGCCTTCGGGACCCTGCTCACACCTTCTCTGAGCCACTCAGCAGGTGGGGAGGGGACCAGCTATCCTATCTATTGAAAGAGTAATATGCAAATTGACCGTCACTCCAACACAAGATGGCTGCCCCCGGGTGGTCAAAGATGGCCACCCCTATGTGGACACAAGATGGCCACCACAAGATGGCCAGCAGGGGAGGGCAGTTGTGGGCAATGAGGCCAGTGGGGGAGGGCAGTTGGGAGGGACCAGGCCTGCAGGGGAGGGCAGTTGGGGGGGACCAGGCCAGCAGGGGAGGGCAGTTACGGGCAACCAGGCCTGCAGGGGAGGGCAGTTGGGAGTGACCAGGCCTGCAGTGGAGGGCAGTTATGGGCAATCAGGCTGGCAGGGAGCAGTTAAGCATCGATCAGGCTGACAGGGGAGTGGTTAGGGGGTGATCAGGCTGGCAGGCAGAAGTAGTTAGGGGCAATAAGGCAGGCAGGTAGGCAGACGAGTGGTTGGGAGCCAGAATTCCTGGATTGTGAGAGGGATGTCCAACTGCCTGCTTCCTAAATGGGCAGTCTGGCATCCCTTGAGGGGTCCCAGATTGGAGACAGTGAAGCCTGGGCTGAGGGACACCCCCCTACCCTGTGCACGAATTTCATGAAAGAGTAGGCCTTCCTTCCCCCAGCTGCCGGCACCGGCTTCCCTCCAGCACCCAGGACCTGGGCTTCCCTCCTCCGGCTGCCAGCAGGCACCCGGGACCTGGGCTGGCTTCCCTCTGGCCACCCGCAGGCATCCGGGACCCGGGTTGGCTTTCCTCTGGACCCGGCTTCACCAGGAAGGACGTCCGGAATGGCGTCGGGAAGACGTCAGGTCTAATTAGCATATTACCCTTTTATTATTATAGGTAATATTGCTACGTGCCAGGCCCTGCACAGTGGTTTCTACATCCTAGCCTATACCCTCCAGCAACCCTGCAGTGGACAATACTATGATCTCCGTTTCACAGATGAGAAACCGGGCACCCAGGAGTGAAGTGCCTTGCTGGAGGTCACCCGTCTCGGAAGTGGCACCCTGGGGTCCAAGTGCAGACAGCTTGCTCTGAGCTACCCCTGACCCTCCAGCCTCACCGCGCCCGGGGGAGGCCCTCAGGCACCTGTCTCCCTGGAGGTGTCCCGTTCTCTGCCTCTGCTCTGCTGCTCCCTCTGCCTGGACGGCACTCCCTGCCCCAGGCCACAGCCATGTCACAGCTCCCAGAGCCTTCCTCTGAGCTGGCACCGCCGCCTCCACCGCCCGGTGGACACCCTTCCCCTCCGAACAGTCGGCATGCACACCGTCTCCCCACCAGGGGATTTCCGCGTCCCCGAGGCCTGGCCGGTGCCCGGGGAAGCCCGGGAAGTGTGTGCTGAGTGAATGTGTGAAGGGACGTGGCTCCCTCACCCTTTGGGGTGCTGCTGTTGGTGGCCCCAGGGCCCAGCCCAGGGGAGCCCCCTAAGATAGCCGGTTCCTGGCGTCTCTGACATTCCACTGTGAGGGACTTAGCTTGGCGGGGAAGACATTGGGTTGCCATGGCGACAGATTTTTTTTTCTGCCCAAGCAAACATTTCCACAGAAACCCCAGGAGAAGCCAGAGGTGCAGCCCTCGCGCCTCCTGCACCCCTCCCGCCTCCTGCACCCCTCCCGCCTCCTGCACCCCTCCCTCCTCCTGCACCCCTCCCGCCTCCTGCACCCCTCCCTCCTCCTGCACCCCTCCCTCCTCCTGCACCCCTCCCGCCTCCTGCACCCCTCCCTCCTCCTGCACCCCTCCCTCCTCCTGCACCCCTCCCGCCTCCTGCACCCCTCCCTCCTCCTGCACCCCTCCCGCCCCTGCACCCCTCCGCCTCCTGCACCCCCCCCTCCTCCTGCACCCCTCCCTCCTCCTGCACCCCTCCCGCCTCCTGCACCCCTCCCTCCTCCTGCACCCCTCCCGCCTCCTGCACCCCTCCCGCCTCCTGCACCCCTCTTGCCTCCCCGGAGCCTCTGTGCCCAGAGCCAGCCCTTCTCCTGGGGGCTCTGGCTGGTTTCTCTCCGCCACCCTATTGAATGCTGTGCCCGGCTGCCCCAGCTTCGCCTCCCGCCCGCCCTGGGCCAGAGGGGGCAGCAGCCTCAGGCCGACCGCGCTGGGAGTCAAGCCCCATCACCCTTGGGTGGGAAATCCCAGCCCAGAGAGGGAAAGGCTCAGGGCTCCTACCCTCCGCCACCCGCCCGGCCCACCCCACTCAGACCCAGGCGCCATGCCCCTCCCCTCCCCTCTCCCTTTCCCTGGTCCCCGAGCTGGGGAGGGGCAGGGCCCCGCTGGAGAGCCTCCCACGCCGCCCTCCCTCCTCCTCCCTCCCTCCCTCCCCGTGATCGTGGATCCGTGGATCCACCGCCCACTCGCTGGAGCCTGCCTCCCAGCGGCATCCCAGGCTCTCGTCTCCATGGCAACACACCACCCTGCGCAGGACCACGGTGCCCAGCTACCCAGCGGCCAGCCTCCGCTCTCTGTGCGGGAGGGGGGACGCCCACGCACCTGCTCAGGCCAAGACTTGGGGCTCACTCAGGGCCCACCTCCTCCCCGCTGGCCAGAGCGACAGCGTGTGGGTGCCCAGGTGCGCGCAGGCGCAGGTGCCAAAGCATCAACTCGCCTGACTGGTCCCTGCACCAGGGAGCTGCCAGCGACCCCGAATGGTGCCCCGTGTGTCCTCGGGCGGCTGTGGGTGTGCACCTGGGAGCTGTGCCTCTCCGGTCGGCATGTCTGTCTGTCTGTCTGTCTGTCTGTCTGTCTGTCTCCAGCAGAGGTCAGGGGGGCAGGTGTGTCCTCCCGGGTGTCAGGGATTCGGGACCCACAGCTCCTTCACTTCACTCCTCCCACAGCAGGAGCAGGGCCGGGCCGTTCTCCTAGGAAGTCCAGGCCCAGCAGCCGCTGACGGCGCAGCCCACGGGCCCCCTGTGCGTGCTCTCCCCCGGGGCCAACACCCAATCCACAGACTCCACGCCGGCCCTCGGGATCCACAGCCTTGCTCCTGAGCCGTCACCCCGATTCCGTCTCCTGTGGGATCCCGGGCCAGCTTCGGCAGAGGGATGGCAGCCTCAGTCTGTCAATACCTGGCCGGTGACCTGGCGCAGAACACAGCGCCGCTGGGCCTCCGTGTCCCCGCCTGTCACCGATTTCTCATGGACGTTTGGTCCCGACTACCCAGCATTCCATCCAGTGTCCGCTGGCCAGCCCTGGCCGGTTTGGCTCAGTAGCGAGAGCGTCGGCCTGCAGACTAAAGGGTGCTGGGTTCGATTCCGGTCAAGGGCACGTACCTCGGTTGCAGGACCGAGGCTCAATCCTCAGTCCTGGTCGGGGCGCATGTGGGGAGCATGTGGGAGGCAACCAGTCGATGTGTCTCTCTCCCATTGATGTCTCTCTCTCTCTCCTCCTCCCTTCCACTCTCTCTAAAAATCAATGGGGAAATATCCTTGGGGGAGGATTTTTAAAAAAGTGCCAATGGCTGACACTTGGCTCTCCTCTCTCAGCGTCTCCTCTCTCTCTCTCTCTCTCTCTCTCTCTCTCTATCTCTCTCCCCTCCCCCCCCCCCCCCCCTCTCTCTCACGCTCACGGCAGCCCTGTGTGTTGCACGGTGTCCTCCCAGCAGGTGAGGAGGAAACGGAGGCCAAAGAAGCCACGTCGCGGGGACGCCGAGGGGTCAGCCTCGCTCCCGCTCCGTCTGCTCCCAGCAATGCTCTCCCAGGCTCTGGGGCCAGACGGGGCCCCTGGGTGCCGCCGGCCACAGCTCAGCAACCCTGAACGGCCCCGTGACAATGGCACCAGCTGAGGCCCCTCCTCACCCTGGCAGCCCGTGGGCCATACACCGAAGAGGGGACGTGTCAGAGGAAGGACAAGAGACGGGCTGCCGGGCTCCCGCTGGTGGGCAGTAATGCATCCGGGACCTGAAGGAGACACGCAGGCCAGAGGGGACTCGATGCCTCAGAGCTGGAGCCGGGCGGCAGCGGGGGGGGGGGGAGGGGGGCCCCGCCTGGGCTGACAGGTGCTGGGCAGGCGGGGGAGCAACACCGAGGCTCTGTAGCTGCTGCTCAGACTTCCCGCGGGGACGGCCACCTTGTTTATATTCACATCTTGGTCCAGCACCGTGGTCGGCAAACCGCGGCTCGCGAGCCACATGCGGCTCTTTGGCCCCTTGAGTGTGGCTCTTCCACAAAATACCACAGCCTGGGCGAGTCTATGTTGAAGAAGTGGAGCTAGAAGAAGTTTAAGTTTAAAAAAATTTGGCTCTCCAAAGAAATTTCAATCGTTGTACTGTCGATATTGGGCTTTCTTGACTAATGAGTTTGCCAACCACTGGTCCAGCAGGTCTCGGGTAGGCCCTGGGCTTCTGCATTTTTTTAAAAAAAAATTTTTTTAAATTGATTTCAGAAAGAGAAACATCAATGATGAGAGAGAAACATAGATCAGCTGCCTCCCGCACGCCCCGCTACTGGGGGTCGAGGCTGCAACCCGGGCATGAGCCCTGACCAGGAATCCAACTGTGACCTGGTTCATAGGTCGACGCTCAACCCCTGGGCCACGCTGGCCAGGCCGCACGTCTAACAGGCTCCCGGGGAATGCTGCTGCTGCTGCGGGTCTGGGACCGCCCTTTGAACGTGATCTGCCCCTCATTCGCTGCAGGTGTGGACAAGTAGCTCCCAACGCTCCGTGCCTCAGTTTCCCCACCTGTAAAACAGGGATCGTGGCAGCACCAGTTCCAGGAGGTGGAGGTGAGGGGCAGGAAGTGAGTCGGTCTTCCTCTGAGAAGAGCACGTGGGTAGGGTCTGGCGGGTGTGTTGTGAGTCTAATGTGAGAGGCTGCAGACGGTGTGCTTCTTCGCGAGGATAACGGTCGCCGTCGCCGTGGAGGGCAGGGATCTGACGGAAGTCTCTCTGACGTTTTCCCTGGGGGTGATTGTGTTGGGAGCCCTGTCCGTCCGCCAGTGGGAGGGCCCCCGGCAGGGACCTCCCCGCTCCTCTCTGTGTCCCTCACCCCAGCCGGACAGCTGTCCGCAGCAGGGACTCCTCCGTCAGGGGCTGGCGGGCGGGTCAGTGAGCGCAGGACCCGGTGCATCTTCTCCACCCCCATCTCCTTCCCCCTCCCCGGCACCAGGAGGCCCTCACACTTTATTTAAATTGAACAGAATTGATTCTGGGAGTTAGAGACCAGACATCCTTACTGGCGGCTGTCAGGACCCTGAGGGCTGCCGGCTTCGCTCCCCGGGGCGCAGGAAGGTCCTGGAGGCTGAGGGGTTCTTCCTGCCGCCCCGTCGCCGAGGCCTGGTGGGGGTCTCGGGCGCTCTCCACCCCCCAGGCTGCTCCCAAGTCGCTGGCAGCCGTGTCTCTGTCGGAATCACGCTGCCCAGGTGCCCCCTGCCCACCTTTCTAGAAGCATCCAGGGTTTCTGTCTGGTGCATTCTTTTCCTCCGGGATCATTCTAGAGACCCAGTCCTTTGTCTTGGGCAATAATAACCCAGTTCCCAGGACTCCACATGGGAAAGAACAGCCCGAATTCCCAGGCCTGGGAGCGGGGCGCGCCAGACGGAGCCCTCCCAGCTGCGGAGCTGTGTCTGCGCCCGGGCAAAGGCGCCGCGCCCACCTGCCGGCGGAGCGCTATTAGGGTTCAGGCTGCTCCCCAATTCCCGACCTTCTTGCACGATTGAGAAATGAATCCACAGCGGCCTGTCTCCCTCTGTCCCCAGGACACGCGGACCGCGTCCCAGACCGTCCGGCCTCCGGTAACCACCCCTCCAGCCCCAGCTGCACTTTTCCTCGCTTTGGAAACACGGGGTGGATGCCGGTTTCACAACCTCGGGACCACATGCTCCCGGCGCAGCTCTGGCGAAGCACGCCGTTTGGAGAGGCGCATCGGCGGGCGCTGAGCAGGACTCCCTGCGCGGGAGGATGCGGCCAGGCCCCGAGGGTGCCCCGAGAGGCGGCGGTGCACCAGCCCCTCGCGGAGATGAGAAGGCAGGTTCCCGCTTCCATCCCCACAGACCTTCTGGGGCCCCGGGGCAGCCCCGCCACCGACAGAGGAGCAAAGCCCACGGAGCACTGGCCGGGGGCACCGGGCCGGCGGGGGACACGTGCCGACGGCCGTGCTGACGGCTGAGCCTCTCCAGGAAGGAGCGGACGGAGTTGGCAAAGACAGGGGGAAGCGTGTTCTCTGGGCTGAGGGCAGGCCTGGCCTCACTTGACTGGACAAAGCCCAGGCCACACAGTGGACGAAGCCCGCTGTCCGGCACCCTCCCGAGACCCGCTCGTCTGCTCAGTGGTACCCTAACAACGGGCCCCGCAGGCGAGCTTAATAACGGGGATGACAGAGGCCTCGCCTTTGGGGGCCGGGGGCAGCGCGATCTGAGGGGAAGCCTCCTCTCCCGCCTGGCAGCCCTGGCCTCGGACGCTGGCGGAGCCGCCGTGGGCACGTGGCCTCGGGAGGCGGGTTTCAGGCCGCAGCGGGCTGTCCCATCGACGATGCTACTCCCACCGGAGCTGGAGCCACGCGCAGCCGCTGTCCTGTCTTCCGACGTCAGCTCCCACTTTCCTGGCTCTGCTCTCTGCTCCCTCTTTGCTGCTTCTATGTCTGGTGAACTCCTATTCACCACTCAAGGCCCTGCTCAAGTGCCCCTTCTCTGCCCCCTTTTGGACCCCAGTGGAGTGACTTGCTCTCCCGCTCAGGACTTTCTCCTCCCTCCGTGACCACCCCCTTCCCGTGGGGCTGCCTCGGGAAGCGGGGTAGGCAAAGGCTTTCTCTCCTCGGCCCGGGTGAAACTGGGTCAGGTTTGGAGCGGGCACAACGGGATCCAGGGTCTGAGTCACCAGGAGGGACCGAGCGGAGAGGACGGGTCCGGAGGAAGCAGGAACAGGCAGCGAGCAAGCCCGCAGCCGGGTCGGGCTCTTCAGCCAGGCTGTCTCCTTTAATTCTCACAAAAGTGTATAAACTGGGAGCATGGTACCCATTTTCCAGATGAGGAAACTGAGGCTCAGAGGCTCCTGACCTGGCAAATTCACCCAGCTGGAAAGTGACAGAGCTGGAATGTGCTGGAAAGTGGATGTGGTAGAACCGGAATGGGCTGTTCCCCCCTGACCACGCCCAGGAGCCGGCCGGGCTGCCGAGTGTGGCCGGCCCCCAGCGCACACCTAAAACTGGCACGGAGCCGGGTCCCGGGAGGCGGCCGCCGGCGGCGGGCCTTGGGAGCGGGTATTTTTAGTCGCTCTGGACCAGGCAGGGAGGAGGGGAAACCGCAGGGGCTGGCACAGGCCGGGGATGAACTCATGAGCCCGGAATAGCGGAGCGCAGCGCTCAGCTGTCCGCAGCGGCGGGCCCTAGGAGCTGGCTCGCACTTGTTTTCTCCTGGGCCCCAGACGCTTGCAGAAGGTTCTGGACAAAAGGACGTTTGAGCTGGAAAGAACCTTAACAATCTCACATCGCAGTCTAATCCGGGGGTGGGAAACCTTTTTTCTGCCAAGGGCCGTTCGGATACTTATAACATCGGTCGAGGGCCATACAAAATTATCAGCTTAGCCGAAACCGGTTTGGCTCAGTGGATAGAGCGTCGGCCTGCAGACTCAAGGGTCCCAGGTTCGATTCCAGTCAAGGGCATGTACCTTGGTTGCGGGCACATCCCCAGTGGGGGGTGTGCAAGAGGCAGCTGATTGATGTTTCTCTCTCATTGATGTTTCTAACTCTCTATCCCTCTCTCTTCCTCTCTGTAAAAAATCAATAAAATATATTTAAAAAAAAAAAAAAGAAACAAAATTATCAGCTTAAAATTTAGCCTGCTCTGTCCTAGCCGGTTTGGCTCAGTGGATAGAGCATTGGCCTGCGGACTGAAGGGTCCCAGGTTCGATTCCGGTCAAGGGCATGTACCTTGGTTTCGGGCATGTCCCCATTAGGGGGTGTGCAGGAGGCATCCGATCAATGATTCTCTCTCATTGATGTTTCTAACTCTCTATTCCTCTCTGTAAAAATTAATAAAATATATATTTTTTTAATTAGCCTGCTCTGCCCTAGCTGGTTTGGCTCAGTGGATAGAGCGCTGGCCTGTAGACTGAAAAGTCCCGGGTTCAATTCTGGTCAAGGGCACATGCTTGGGTTGCAGGCTCAATCCCCAATAAGGGGCGTGCAGGAGGCAGCGGATCAATGATTCTCTCTCATCATTGATGTTTCTATCTCTCTCCCTCTCCCTTCCTCTCTGAAATCCATAAAAATATATTTTTAAAAAAATTAGCCTGCTCTTTTGGTCAAACATTTAATTAACTCACCCCTAATGCCTCGGCAGGGCCAGACCAAATGATTTCAGGGGCCTTATCTGGCCCGAGGGCCGGACGTTCCCCACCCCTGCTAATCCCTCACTTCTACTGATGGGGAAATCGGGGCTGAGGGGAGGGACGTTTTGTGCGAGTCGAAGGCCCCTTGGCTGCCATGCCCGTCTCGGGGTGCGTGGTGGCGGGGGTGGGGAGCGTAGTGCCACACAGGGTGGGAAGCCCTGGACTCGGGTCGGTCTCACACCTGCAAGCTGAGGCCTGTGGACCGCAGGTTCACCTTGTTGGTGAAGCCCATTTCCCAGGTGAGGAGCCTGAGGCTCAGAGGGCGGAAAGCATCAGACCCAGGCAGCAGTCTGGTCCTTTCAGCTCCAAAGCCTGAGCTTTCCCAGCGCTGGCTGCCCTTCCGGTGGCATGGAGGACAGGCAGTGTCGTGGCCTGGACTAGCCACGGCTCCCATGCGAGGGAGATCTTACCGCGCTTGCTGCTTAGGAAAAACAGACGGGCTGTTCCAGGTGCTGCCGCTGGAAGCCGCCGCCGCTCAGGGCCTCTGGATGGTGCTTCTTCCCACTGTCCCGGGCCCTCACCTCTGCGCCTGTCGTTCCTACGGTCCCCCCATCCTACAGGTCCCTCCATCCTACAGGTCCCCCCATCCTACAGGTCCCCCCATCCTACGGGTCCCCCCACCCAGCGGGACAGCAGGAGCTGCAGTGGGGTGCTTCGCGTGTGTACGTGACTCTGGGTGTGGGTGTGTCTGTGCATCTGTCTGAGGGTAGCTAAGACCTGACTGTTGGGGGTGGGGTTGTGTGAAACTAATACATGAGTGCATGTGTGTATTGATGTGGCTTCGCCCCCCATAAATTGTCTGTGTGCCTGTGTGCCTGTGTGAGTGTAGCTAAACCTTCCTGTTGAGGATGGGGGGGCGGCTGAAATGAAAATGTGACTGTGAATTTATGTGGTTAATACCCACAAAGATCTGTGTGTGTGTGTGTGTGTGTGTGTGTGTGTGTGTGCGCACGAGAGAGAGAGAGAGAGAGAGAGAGAGAGAGAGAGAGAGAGAGAGAACGACCTACGGTTGTTTGTGTCTGTCTGTCGGTCTATGTGGGGTGAGGCTGGAATCCAGGCCAGGCCCCTGTGGTGGGAGCGCTCCCCCAGGCCGTGAGGAGGCGGCAGGACCGGCTCCTGGCTGGGCCCCTCGGGACTGGCCTCACCGGGACCAGCCTCACGGCTTTCCTCCTGATGGCCTGCACAGGTGGGTGAGTCACCGATGGTGAATCTCCTGCAGGCGGCATGCCTGCGTGACATTCCTCTAAATTCCTCTCCGCTGGCAGCAATGAGCAGAGCAAACTCAGCCCGCAGGTCAGAGCCTCCTGGGGGTCCTGAGGTCACCTCCCAGCCCCTTGTGTTCTCAACCACCTCCTTCCTGACAGGTGGCCAACGGCAAAGCGACCCCCCTCACAGTCCTCCCTGCTGCAGCTCCCGGGCCGGAAAGGCCCCCCCAAGCAAGCACTTGGGGGGCAGGGACACCAAGGGACCCACACAACCACTCTGGTTCCTCTCTCCCAGTGGTCACTCGCTGAGGGATCTGCTGGTGCCTCCCCGCTCTTGCCCTCACTTTTAAAGACCCCCCCGCAAGCTCTCCCTGTGCCAGGCCCAGAGGTCCACCTCTCAGTAGATCTTGAGCCCCCTCTCTTTGCCAGGACCCCACACCTTCTCCTTCTCGGGCCTGCGGAGGCGCCCTGGGGGTGGGAAGGGTACTGTCTTGGGGTTGGGACCTTCACCCTGAGTCCTTTCTTCACCCCTCAGCTGGGGCTCCTGGCTAGCCAGCCGCTTCCTGGGCCCTCCTTCCTCCCTCACCGCTTCCCTCACACGGAGGTTTCTTTTCTTTTCTTTTCTAATATATATCTAATATATATACACACTAGAGGCTCGGTGCATGAAATTCATGCACGGGGGCGGGGGGAGTCCCTCAGCCCAGTCTGCACCCTCTCCAATCTGGGACCCCTTGAGGGATGTCTGACCACTCGTTTAGTCGCAATACCAGTGGGATCGGGCCAAAACGGGTGGTCAGACATCCCCCTCACAATCCAGGACTGCTGGCTCCCAACTGTCCTCCCCTGCAGTTCTGGTCTCCCCCCAACTGCCCTCCCCTGCTGGCCTGGTACCCCCAACTTCCCTCCCCTGCAGGCCTGGTCCCCCCCAACTGCCCTCCCCTGCAGGCCTGGTCCCCCCAACTGCCCTCCCCTGCAGGCCTGGTCCCCCCAACTGCCTCCCCTGCAGGCCTGGTCCACTCCCAACTACCCTCCCCTGCAGGCCTGGTCCCCCCCAATTGCCCTCCCCTGCTGGCCATCTTGTGGAGGCCATCTTTTGTCCACATGGGGGCAGCCATCTTGTGTGTTGGAGTGATGGTCAATTTGCATGTTACTCTTTTATTAGATCGGATATTTTTATTTCAGAGAGGAAGGGAGAGGGGGAGAGCTAGAAATGTCAATGATGAGAGATTCATTGATGATGGGCTGCTTCCTGCATGCCCCACACTGGGGATCGAGCCCGCAACCCGGGCCTGTGCCCTGACGGGGAACCGAACTGTGACCTCCTCGTTCATAGATCGATGCTCAGCCCTGAGCCGTGCGGGCCGGGCAGCAGAGGTTGGTGTCTCCTCTCTCAGGTGCGGTAAACAGCGTGCGCTGACTTGCGGAGCGAGGCGCCCGGCGGTGTAAGAATTTGCCCAGCCTTTTCTGTCGTGTATGCAAAACAGCTTTTTCTTTCATTATCTGCACAAGTTTCCTCCTGGTTACTATTTGCATAGTATATCTTTTTCCATGATTACATTCGACATTTCTGAATCTCTCTGTTTTAGATGTAAAATGCATGAAGTGGGAATTTGTTTTTAAAATGCCTCGAAATCTTTGTCTTTAACAAGATTATTTAAATTGACATTGAACATGATTTCTGATCTATTTCTGTTTAAACGTACCATTTTTGTGTGTGATGACGGCGCTGTGGTGCTATAGTTCTCAAGTCCTTACCTGATAACGGTTCATAGGGAAATATTTAGGAATAAAAGGATGTGGTGTGTGGGATTTGCTTTAAAACACTCGAGGGGGAAAATGAGGAGGTAAAATGAAACTAGATTCGTAAGTGTTAGGATTATGAGTGTGTGAAGTCCGTTACAGTATGCTGTCTATTTTTGTACAATACTTAAATTTTCTATAACAAAACCTTTTTCTATCTGCCATCTTAATTTCTACTATTGTCCTGTCTATTTTGTTCCTTTTCCCTCAAGTCTCGTCTCCCTTTGGAGTGGTTGTTTTTTCACCATCTGCTTTCTCCTCTGTTCCTTCGGAAGTGTCCACGGACAGCCACCATCCGGGAGTGCCGCTCGGCGCGGGACAGGGGCCGCTGCTTGTCTTCCCTTCAGCTCTTCTGGAATTATCTGCTGAGCCAGTTTGCTTTGGTGCTCTGTTCGACCGAGAGAGACCAGAGGTGAAGGTCACACGCGCTGACCTTGAGCGGCCGGCACCGTTAAGACAGAGGAACATGGACAGGTTGGGGATGATGTGTTCAGACTGACTGAGTGGGCACCGCAACCCAGGAGGCGGGGAGGGGGACAGGCAGCCTACCTTTTGCGGGGGGCGGTTTGACTTGTGAGCTGAGGTCTGAACGTCAGTGGGGGCAGGGAGTGAAGCTCAGGCTGACAAAAGGAGCACAGAGCATGAGCCCCAAAAGTAGGGTGCTGGGAGGGGCCCGGGGCTCACCAGGGCTGTGGGCAGGCGGTGAGAGGTGTGGCTGTGGGGCCTCCCGTGGACGGGGGGAGGGGGGGCGCGGGGAGGGCGGGCTGCCACCCCCTCCACAGGAGTTACGAGGAAGAGACATTGGAGGCTGCAAAGTGGAGGCCTTTTGCAGGAAGAAGCTTCTGGCAGCTTCTGGCAGCTTCTAGGATTGTTTGCGCAAGATCCCAGGCGCCCTCTCCTTCCCGGGTTGCTTTTTAAAACACCTTTCTGGCTGGGGAGTGTGAAGGGCTGAGAAGAGAGGAGCCAGCAGCTGAGGCCTGTGAAGAGGGGGTGTTTTCCCGGCTGACTGCAGGCTGCGAGGCGAGAATTGCCGAGAGTGTGCGGGGCCAGCTGTGAGGGCTGCGGGGGACTTTTCTTCACAGCTGTCCTGGGGCCCCCCACCCCCGGCCACACCCCCCAGCCACACGGCTTCCTGAGGCCCGGGCTGGGACGCTGGGAGCCGAGGAGGAAGGACGGGGGACAGAAGAGCAGGCCACGTGTCTGCAGAGGTGCTGTTCCATTTGGTCCATCCCTGCCTGTGCCGACATCCAAGCTCACCGAGGAAATAAACGGCGGGTGACCTGAGCAAGCCCGGGCTGTTGGCTCCTGAGTCCCTCTCGAGAGAATGAGGCATGTGGTCCATTGAATTCTAGGGCGCCATGGGGTTACCGCGGTGACGGAGGATGGATGTGCCCAGAGCGTGAAGCCATGGCGAGAGCACATGGACGGGCCGCTCCACAGCGGAGAGCTTCCTCCTGGGAGGACCGGGAAAGGCCGACTCGCGTGATGAGCACGGTTCTCGCTGCGGGATTCTAGCGGGAGAGGGGCTGCGGCTGGACGGGCTCCACAGCTTCACGCGGTCTTGGCTCCACCCCTCCCCGGCTCCAGCGAGGACGGCCAGATTCGGCAAATAAAAACGCAGCGTGCCCAGTTCAATCTGAATGTCAGGTGCCCGGTGAAAAAATCGTGTGGTGTGTGTTCATGCAAATGTTATTTGTTGTTTATCTGGAATTCAGATTGAACTGGGCGCCCTGTATGGCATCTGGCAGCCCCAGCCCCAGGGGATGCAAATGAAACCTCAGGTTCGAGCACCCATTTCTCCGGAATGCGGCCGCTTCTGAGTTTTGCACCTTCGTTTCCTACTCACTGTTGCCTTTCTTGTATCCAAATTGACGGCCTCCTAATCATTGCTTTGCCTTCTGCTTTATTGCTCCCTGGTCTTTGCACACACGGCCCGCTTCTCTTTCCATCCTAAAAGTGATGTTTAGGATGCTACCCCGGATCCCCAATGGGCCAGAAGCCCTCTGCTCTGTAAACATCTCCGTGTCTTTTGGAATGCAGTTCTTCGATTGTAGAGGGCACGCCTCGCGTTTGCCGGGCTCCTCCTCCTCCTCCTCCTCCTCCTCCTCCTCCTTCACCTCCTCCTCCTCCTCCTCCTCCTCCTCCTCCTCTTCCTCCTCCTCCTTCACCTCCTCCTCTTCCTCCTCCTCCTCCTCCTCTCCTCCTCCTCCTCCTCCTCCTCCTTCACCTCCTCCTCCTCCTCCTCCTCCTCCTCCTCCTCCTCCTCCTCCTCCTCCTCCTCCTCCTCCTCCTCCTCCTCCTTTTCCTCCTCCTTCTTTTTCTTCTTCTTCTGGGAAAAGCACCTGCTCTTTGAGAACTGCTCCTCTCACCACCACCACTTACTCCTTGCTCTTGCCGACGCTGCCCCCTGGCCACAGGTGATTGGCCCAAAAGTGGACACTGGACCCAAGCCAGGCCTATGAGATTCTTCTCTAGATGTGGATTTTTTTAAAAATATACTTTTATTGATTCCAGAGAGGAAGGGAGCAGGAGGGAGAGAGAAACATCAATGATGAGAGAGAGCCATTCATCTTGAGAGTCTTTAGGACCATCCCACGTTCTGTGAAGTGTTCGTTCCTTGTTTATAGAAGCACACACCGGGGTGCCCGGGGACAGTTCATGCGACAGCCTGGGTGCCATTAACTGCAGCTGAACTCTTAGATCCAATGCCAAGTCCAAAGTACAAGAACCTCTGCAGGAACCGTGCAGGCAAAGACGGGTCGTGGCTGCTGCTTCCCGTGCTGGAGGGGACCCTGGGGAGGGACGTCTGTGGGGACGGGCCAGGCCTTGCCCTCGCTGCAGCTGGCGGCCTTGCTTCCCTGGGGGCGGTGCCAGCCTGCGTCGGGCATTCGATGTGATGGCAGCATGCATGTCCTTCTTCGGGCAGAGCTTGAGGCGTGGGTGCAGACCCGCAGACATCACCAGATGGGGCTGCCTCCACGTCAGGGTGACTTGAGCCCCCGTGGTTTTTGGCTTAGAAGGTGTGTGTAGATTTGATGGGGCAATTAGCAAAGGTGCACGGTTACTCCCCGGTGGCTTTACTGTCTAAGGATGTGTTTCCTTGTGAACACAAAAGCCAGTGTTTACTCTTCTCAAAAAGCAAACACTTCCCTGCAGCTGAGTAAACACCGCCAGGTCTGCTGCCTCGGAATTCCACGCTGTCTTCGCTGATCAAGCCACCTCCCACCTGAGCATGTCCCATGTGAGGCAGTTCAGACGGGAGGGAAGTGACGGGGGAGGAGGCGGACACGCAGAAGGGAAGGGCTTCTCGAGGAGAAGTTATATGCATCAGCTGGTGACTTTTGCCACCGAAGGGCAAAGACATCCTGGGTGTGCACTCACACACACACACATGCGCACACACATGTACACATGCACACACACACTTGCCCGCTGACACCTTCCCTCTGCTTTTCCATTACGAGGTGCTAAGACTCATGTGAATTGGGGACCAGGCACCCCGCGGAGAGCAGAGCACACCTCTGATGAGCCTCTGTTTCTGTGAGACCAAGTGTTCCCTCCGCGAGGACTTGAAAGTGTGCGTGTGCCGGACAGGTTCCATGAGGGGGTGCGGGGACTGCAGGTTCTCTGAGGGGGTGCGGGGGCTGCAGGTTTCTGAGGGGGTGTGGGGGCTGCAGGTTCTGAGGGTCTGTGCGGACAGCATTGATAAAGGAGGAAAGTGGGGCACAGGAGACGGAGGGAGAGGAGGACGAGGTGACAGGGTAGGAAAGGAAGGAGGCGCACAGGTGGCGTGCAGCCCACACTCACAGAGCTGGGCGCTGCACCTCCCCGTCCTGGGTGGGCCGGGGGCGGGGGGCTGTCCCGCTGGTCCCAGGACCCCACGGGGTGCCGCCTGCTGCTTTTCAGAAGGCTGGCTCTCGGTGGAGCCCTCAGCACCTCCACACCAGCTCCAGGGAAGGGGGCCCTGGACGGAGCAGGGCACAGCCTCATGGGGGACACGCGACCACAGCTCCGCACAGTCATACACACAGGCCTGTGCTGAGGCCCCAAGTCCAGTCTGTTTCTCACGTGTCCGCTCCCCGCTGGTGGAGAAATGCTGCCACCCTTGCACATCTCCGGGCATGCGGCCCGAGGCCACACAGCCGGGCATGACAAGCCGGGGATTCACCGACGACACTGTGTCCCCCCGATTGATGTGGACGTCTCCTCTCGCACAGATAGGGCACCCGTGTAGACAGCAGTGCCAGGGATCTGCAGAAAGGTCTACATCATTCCGGAGAGTTCTGTCCGTGCGTGCAGCTCCTCAGCGGTGGAAGGCGGAAGAACAAAGCATGTCACAGACACCCCGCATCAGAGGGACACCCCCATTGTCTGCAGGGATGGGCTCCTCGGAGGAGGAAAGCCATGAGCCGACAAAGATCGGCCGCAAGGGCAGCGTCTATAGGAAAGGACAGATGCTTACACGGAAAGGGCTTCGTAAGCAGAACACAACATTGTGTGTCCATGAGAGCTTAAAATGCGCATGCCTCCACACAGGCTGGGAGGGAGCTGCCCGAATTAAACAGGGAGATGCCCTATGGCAAAGGGGTGGTTTGCTTTTCTTTCTTAAATGCGTATTTAATGTGTGTGTGTGTGTGTGTGTGTGTTTATCACTTTTGTATATTAACAGAAGGACTTGGATGCCATGCATAGAGACTCACGATGTGACATATGAAAGATTGTCCCGCGGGGGTATCCACCCAGGACGCAGCTGCTGAAGCCCCGGGAGAATTCACGGCGGCTTGGGTGAGCGCGTCTGACCTTGGCCAGTCCTGGTTCCGGTCACCATAGAGATGGGCAGGGAGAGAGGGAGGAGCCGCCGTGCCACCGGGCAGGGTGCTGACGGCTTGTTACTGTAGCACTGAGGATGCGGGCTGTTCCCCGATCTCCGTGGTCATGGGGCTCCGTCTTCGGGTCCGAATCGATGACATCCTGCAGCGTTCACTGGGCTGGGCTCCAGAGGGACAAGGAATGGCAGGACAGGCCTCCGCCAGCTCAGTTCTTTGCAGTTTCTGGAGCCGGTGGAGGGTGAAACCCGGTGGTCCTTGTAGGGATGAGGCAGTCCGGGTGTGAACGGAGTAGCTGCTGAGGTCACCCAGGCAGAGGGTGGCAGGGCCAGAGCTGGGAACCCCCATTGGCACAGTCTCCGCCCCACAGCCCCCGCCATGGCACCTGGGGCCCGGGCCGAGCGTGGGTAGATGGAATGTTCTCTCGGTGCCATGCCACAGGCATGCTGGGTACAGGGTGAGGCTGGCACCACCGTCTGCAGCACCCGCCTGGCCTCCTCGACATCGGTGTCCCCCTGAGCGTGATGGGTCGGCAGGCGGCCCCTCTATAGAGGCCTCCCCTGTGCCGGCAGGCCTCCAGCCCAGGCCTCAGGGGCCCGGGAACTCGCCTCCCTGCTGAGCCTCCGGTTACGGTTGGACCCGGCGGGGGAGGAAACCCAGGGTGCGTTCCACAGACTGCCAAGCCTCCGCCGTCACACGGGGTAGGTGGCTACCGCCTCGGGCAGTGCTGGTCTAGGCTCAGAAGAGGCAGGTGAGCCCTGGCCGGTGTGGCTCAGTGGATAGAGCGTCGGCCTGCAGACTGAAGGGTCCCAGGTTCGATTCCGACCAAGGGCATGTACCTTGGTTGTGGGCACATCCCCAGTAGGGGGTGTGCAGGAGGCAACTGATCGATGTTTCTAACTCTCTATCCGTCTCCCTTCCTCTCTGTGAAAAATCAATAAAATATATTTTTTAAAATGTTTTAAAAAATGTTTAAAAAGAAAAGAGAAAAGGCAGGTGACCTTCTCAAAGTCACAATGCCAGTACCCGGTAGACTGAGAGATGCAGTTTTCCTGTCTGACGCCAAATGGGCATTGCCCGCTGCCCCACGCAACTCGGGAGCCTGAGGGCCCGTCCCTGACTGCTTCCAAGCCTCCCGCAGACGCCAGCAGAGGGGCCGCCGGCTGACCTGCAGTTAAGAAGATGGTACCTGGGGGGAGGAGGGGTGGAGAGGAATGGAGCAGGGACAGGGAGACATGGCCCCGGGCTTGGGCTGCAGGGAGGACAGGTGTTAGAGCAGCCAAGGAGACCTCAGGAAGGCAGCTGTAGGCACAGGCCACGCCCCAGGCAAGGCCTCAGGCACCTGCCCGAGCAGCAGCCACCTCTGCCCCGACTTCTGTCCCTGCAGCCCCTGCGGGCCCAGGAGCATGCCGCTGCTAATCTCCCAATACTTACTGTCTGCAAACCAGTGAGGCTGCAACCTGCAAAGAATGTTGATGGAGCCGGCGGCACCTGAGTGTGACTTTGAAAAAGAACAGGCGTGCAGCAAGGTCAGAGGGAGAATCGGGGGCGGGTGGACCCCCTACAGGTGGCTGGTGTGCAACTGGCTCCATTGTCAGGCAGCAGACAGGCGGCCAGAGAAGTGGGAGCCTAGAAGGAGGCCCGTGTGTGTGTGTGTGTGTGTGTGTGTGTGTGTGTGTGTGTGTGTGTGTGTGTGTGGCAAGCGTGGAACCACATTCTGAGAGAATGGGTATTGTATCCTGAAACCATTAGCGATCTTCAGGGATTCTTTATTTTTATTTCTTTACTGTGGTAAAATAGACATGAAATCGATTGTTTTAACCATTTTTAAGGGCACGGTTCAGGGGCATTAAGGACAGTCCCATCAGTAAGCACATATTTTGCGAACTGAGAATTATGCTTACACAACGGAGGTGTGTGTGATCAGTCCCGAGTCTCACTGCTTTTCTGAACTTTAGACTTCGGGAGCTCGTTGCCCCAGCATCACTTCTCAGCCACGTCCATCCCTCAGTAAAGAAGAAGCTGCTGCCCCTCCGAAGGGCTGGCGTGGCACCCCCAGAGCGAGGGGCTGGGGCCCGGCCCGGGGGAGCGGGGGCCCCAGGTTCGTCTCGGTCCTGCCACCCTCTGCTCGGGAGCTCGATGGCACATTGACAGGCCCGAGTGCCGTCTCCTCGTCTACAACGCGGGTCAGGACGGCCTGGCGGCTCAGAGGTCCCCACTGGCGAGTGACAGGCGAATGAGGGCTGATGGGAAGGCCGGAAGGCAGATGCCCTGCGCACAGATGACGCTCAGTAACTGCTGTGAATGAAAGAGTGTTACATGTACGTTACACAGGACATCTCTCTGAGACTCGAAATGCGATGACTGTCGTTCATGCTCTTGCTCCTGCCTCCCTTTCCAGCTCCCCTTTCCCCTGGTGCTTCACACAGAGCAGCTCATTTCACCAGCAGCCCTTCAGTTATGAGGACACAGAGGCGCAGGGGGGCTGAGGGACTTGCTCGAGACAAAACGGCTGGAGCTGGTTTGCCGAGATCCACTCCAGCCCCTCGCTGCAGCCAGCTGTCTGTCTTCCGGCCATCTTTCCTGGCACAGAGACGGTTCCAAACGGCCCCTGCACACTCTATGACCACAAACCACTCTTGTAAATTACTTCTCTCTTACAAAGTGGATCAAAGCGTGCGATGTTCTGCTCCATCCCGGAGTCAGCACGTGCAGCCTGCAGTAATGACGTATTTTGCCATCTAGACAAGCTGCCATTTTGGAATATTTGTGAGCCGATAGGGTCAGAGGATTATCTAAGAATCGATTTTATAGGAGAGTAAATCTCCATCTTCCTCATATAAGAAGGGGCGTGGGCTTCAATACAGAGACGAGAAAATAGGAAAAGACGCCCGGGAGTAGTCTTGGCTGGCTCTCAACGCGCACCTCTCATCAATGTCTCTGAAATTCTCCCCCCTCCCCCGCCTGCCTCCCCCATCGCCATTGCCTCCAGTCGGCCTCCTCGGCTCTCCTGGAGTTCCCTGCCACAGCTTCCTACCTCACGTCCTCTGACCTCTCCTTCGCATCGTGAGCAGAGGGATCCTTCATTCTCCTGCCCACCAGAGCCGGGTGACAGAGCGAGAGGTAGATGTGGGTGCCAGGGCTGTGGCGGGACGGGGCGTGGGGAGGTGAGTGTTGTTCAATGGGCACAGAGGTCCAGTTGGAGCAGGTGTAAAAGCTTTGGAGATGGACAGCGGTGCCTGGTGCACAATGACCTGAATGTCCTTAATGCCACTGAACCACACCCTTCAAAATGGTTAAAATAGTCAATTTTATGTCTATTTCACCACAACAAAAATAAATAAATAAAGAATTCGGCAGTGGGGTCGGAGGGGGGGCGGCGCGGAGGTAAGAGATCAACCAAAGGCCTTGTATGGCCCATATTAGCATAACCAATGGACACAGATACTGGTGCGGTGGGGGCTTGTCCTGGGGGGGGGAGTGGTGGGGGAGGGGTCAATCAAGGAAAAAGGAGACATATGTAATACTTTAAACAAAAAGAAAGAAAGAAAGAAAATCATGAGGGGGAAAAAAAAGAATACCTGATAGCCGGCCAGCGTGGCTCAGTGGTTGAGCGTCGACCAATGAACCAGGAGGTCAAGGTTTGGTTCCCGGTCAGGGCACATGCCCAGGTTGGGGGCTCGATGCCCAGTATGGGGCGTGCAGGAGGCAGACGATCCGTAGTTCTCTCTCATCATTGGTGTTTTTCTCTCTCTGTCCCTCTCCTTTCCTCCCTGAAATCAAGAAAAAATTATAAATACATTTTTTTTTAAAAAAAAGAACACCTGATAATTTCTAATGGCTCCAGGATACAGTCCCAGTCCTCAAAAGGCATTCCAGGCTCCTCCGAAATGTGGTCCCGCTCTTGCCCAAGCCTGCCCCACGTACACACATTCACACACGCACTCACACACGCACCCACACATGCCATGCCTCGCCCATTCTGTTACCCACACACCTCCCGCCTTCTCGGGACCCCTGCCCGCCTCTGCTGTCCCCTCCCTGCGGAGGGCACTGCTCACCCTCCCATCAGCGGCCGAGGACATCTTCTTTCAGACCCACGTGCACAGGTCACCTCCCCAGGAAGCCCTCCCCCTCTGCACACCTGGCACCAGAAGCGACCTTCCTCTCTAGGGCACAGGCCCCGTCTTTGTCCCCTCAGACTCCCCGAGGCCTCGCAGACACTCAGTCAACGTTTGTTAACTATTTCATGAATAAGATCGCTGTCTGCAGCCTGGGGGAGCGTTGTAAGACACACATGAATGAAGTCATTCACGTCTGAAAACTGTGATGCAATCGAGGGAGGTGCTTATGGATCTGAAAGGAGGTCAAGGGTGAATGGGGTCAAGACTTCCAGGTAGGGGTGTCAATGACAGCAATGCCCCCCCCCCCTTTTTGGTGACAGAGGAAATCCAGGCTCTGGCCTTTCCCAGGCTCCAACCTTCATGGGCCCCCCAAGGCCTTTGCTTTTCTCCCCGTGCAGACCGGAAGCCCAAGGGTAATGGGGGGGGGGGACCTGGGCTCTTTTGGGGCCGGCATCTGAAACCCCTTCCTTTGTTCGGCATTCCCCGCTCTATGTCTTAGTGGAGGCTGAGCCCACCTTCCTCTCTGGGGGGGTTACCCTCCAGGTACCTGCCGCCCCTACTGGTCTGGCAGCGAGGCCTTGGCCAGACACCCCTCGGGATGTTGAATCGAGAGCGAGTGACCCACACAGGCAGGGCTGTGGACAGTCCTTCCTGGGGCAGCGGCAAGGTCGCCTGGGGTCTCAGTGCCCTTGGAGCGCTGCAGGGCCCAGGGTCTTGGGCTCCGGGAAGCGGGGACCGATGCCCTGGGGTCCCAGCTCTGCGGTGGGGTCTGCAGTGTGGTTCTGGCATGGTTCTGGCGTGGTTCTGGAAGCACACCCTCCTCAGCACCTGCCTGTGTGCATGGCCCGGTACCAACTTGCCTCCCAATCAGTGCGAAGTGATGGTCTGACCTGGAAGTCCGTTAGAGTCTGTTCTGCTACTTGTGAATGACTCTGGTTTCGAAATGAACGTTGACCCAGCTGGGTCCCTGATCTTCAGGGAGGGGAAGGGGACATGTACTTTCTGAGCACCTACTAGCTACTGTGGCTAAATGTGCTTTTCATATATATATATATATATATATATATATATATATATATATATATATATATATATATATATATGTGTGTGTATATATATGTATATATATATATATATATATATATATATATATATATATATTTTACTGATGGCAGAGAGGAAGGGAGAGGGAGAGAGAGAGAAACATCAATGATGAGAGGGAATCATGGATCGGCTGCCTCCTGCACGCCCCCCACACTGGGGATCGAGCCCGAAACCTGGGCATGTGCCCTGACCGGGAATCAAACCATGACCTCCTGGCTCATAGGTCGACGCTCAACCACTGAGCCACCGCGACCGGGCTAATGTGCTGTTACTCACAGAAGCTCTGCGGACCCTTGGGCCCGGGGATGACCTCGTCTGGGCTGGTCAGACCCATGAGAGCACAGCGTCCGCACCACATTGGAGCTGAGCTGCAGACGCAGCGCCCGAACCCCCAGCCCTCGGGGGCTGCCTGGGCGGCAGCTACACCCCGTCACAGACCCAAGACCGCCGGCTCGGCCCGGTGAGCTGCATTCTCATGTCACCAACACCCTGTGTGGGGTTTTTAAAACTCTCTCTTATTTGGTCTCGTGTTCTAAAGCCACTGGTTCAGAGACGGCGAGTTGCGGCATGTCCCCTTTATTTCAGAAAGCCCGTGTGGCGGCTGTGGCTGTCAGCGCTGTGCTCATTGAACACATTTCGGCCATCTGCCCGGTGTGGTCCTGCTGGTGCCGGGCTCCCGGTTGGGCTGCGGACTCTGGGTTCTGGATGCGGGGCAGGCGGGGCAGGCAGGGCAGGCAGGGCCAGGAGCCGTGTGCTCCTTAGCACTGATGCAGGCCGGGGAGCATTCGGCCGCGGACCCCACAAGGCCTGCACAAGCATCTGGGCTGGCCCGGCCCAGGCTTTAGGGGTGAGTCAATTAAATGTTTGACCAAATACAGCAGGCTAATTTTTATTTATTATTTATTTTTTATATTTTATTGATTTTTTTACAGAGAGGAAGGGAGACGGATAGAGAGTTAGAAACATCGCTGGGAGAGAAACATCGATCAGCTGCCTCCTGCACACCCCCTACTGGGGATGTGCCCGCAACCAAGGTACATGCCCTTGACCAGAATCGAACCTGGGACCTTTCAGTCCGCAGGCCGACGCTCTATCCACTGAGCCAAACCGGTTAGGGCTTATGATTATGTTTTAATCCTCACCCAAGGATATGCTTTTTAATTTTTATTTACTTTAAAATATATTTTTATTCATTTTAGAGAGAGAGGAAAGGAGGCGGGGGAGAGAGAGAAGGAGAGAAACATCGATCAGTTGCCTCCAGTGCACGCCCCACTGGGAATCAAACCACACCCTTTTGGTGTACAGGATGATGCTGCAGCCAGCGGAGCCACCTGCAGGGACTGAGCAAGAGCGAGCAAGCGTTCCCACCCCTGCCGATGGCTGTATTCCTGCTTTACGCGCTGGACAGCTTGCTCCGGGTTGGAAGGCACCGGGGAGTGTGCACCTGGAACGACGATGGCTCGGTGTCCAGGGGCCTGAGGCGTGGGGCCAGGCAGAGGGCACAGACCGCTGCTGCGGGCACCCCACCTGCAGGGGCCGCTTCACTGTCTCCCCACGCAGCAGGATAACTTTCAGGTGGATAAGGGCGTGAGGCCCGTAAATGATGCTGTAAATATCCTCATGGCCTTTGGCAGAGAAGGCCCCCCACCCCCAGCAGAGCCATTGCGGTCTCCAGGCGCCTCGCAGCACAGTCACCGCGGAGCAGGGGCCTCGTCTCCTTCCTTCCCGGGGCGGCTTTTGAGGGAACAGCTTCTATCTGTTTTGTTTGGATGCATGAGGCCCCCCAGTTGCTTGCCTAGGCTCCTCCTGGGTTTCAGGAGACCCAGGAGAGAAATTGTCCCAATCAGCCGGGAGTGGCTCATACTCAGGAGGGCTCTTTCCTCTGCAAAGAGGGTATCTCCTGGGTTTTCCTAATTCCCAGGTCTCTGGTGCAACTGAGAGTTTGTTTACGGAGCTGGACTGAGCCGAGGGAAGGAGGGCCACCAGGGACAGCAGGTGCTCCCAGCCCTCCCAGCTAAGTCCCGGGTGCCTCCTGCTGGGGACTGGCCCGGGGCCAGAGCCTGAAGCCATCCCGGGCAGCAGCCTCCGGTCACCTTCCTGCAGCCCTTGTGCGCTTGCCCGTGACTGCTCCGTCCATCCTCTGTTGGTCTGTCCATTCGGTTGTCCATCTCTCGGCACCCAGTTTACCCACCGAGCTCCACTGGGCCCTGCGGCTACCCAGGCAAAACACAGAGACACAGCCCCTGCCTTCCCGGTGGCCTCAACCAATGGGGAAGCAGACCCAGGACAACCGGTGTCACGTGCTTCCTGCTGGGGGGCTGGGGGTGCACAGGACAGGAGGAGTCCCCTAGAGGGGAGGGGAGAGGAGCCCCAGGACCGCCCGGGACACAGTGTCATTTCTTCTGAGACTCGGGAGATGAGTCACGGACCAGGCAAAGAGGTGAGCGAGGAGGGGACGGGGGACAGGGAACGGAGGGCTGAAGCACACGAGAAGGAGGAAGGAGCAGGAGGGAAGACAGAGGGGGGTGGGGGTGAGGTCACTAGGAGCGTGGGGGCCACCTTAAGGATTTTGAGTTGCTTCTGTACATACCATAGGGAGCCCGGTCGAGGCACTTCACCAGTGTTAGCGCACTGAATGCTCACATCAACCCCGTGAGGTAGGGATTATTATCATCGCAATCCCCATTTTACACATGGGGAAACTGAGGCACGGGGTGGTGAGGTAACCTGCCCAGGATGAAGCCAGGATGCGCACCCAGGCCATCTGGCTTCTGAGTCCGACCCATAGGGTGAGCCGCAGCTAAAGGAGGTGCAGGGTTTTCAGCAAGCAAGGGGGTGCAAAGGTCACACTCGCGCGCATTTTTTTTTTTTTTTTTGCAAGATCCCGCCTGCTGAAGGGACCAGGAAGTCCGTGGACCCGTCGCCCCAGTGGCCCCCACATGTGGCTGAGCTGGTTCTGGCAGAAGGAGGTGAAGAGACAGAAGAGAGTGCCTCTCTGGATGGCGGATGCTGGCTCTCCCTGGACGTCTGCATCCCGGCCGGCTGCCCAGAGCCGCCTTCCGGGGCCAGGGGGTCAGCCCTATCCAAAGCTGACTCCTGCACAAGGAGGAGCAACGGAGCGCCCCCCCCCAGCCCCCGCTTCCACCGGGCGGCGGAGGGGATGGAAACATCATCTCGGTGGCTGCCCCCTGCCCATCACAACCCCTTGTCCTCCCTTGCCTTCGGACGCCAGCATCTTCTCCATTGCTCCAGCCACAGGCGTGTCTCCCTCTCCGACTCCGGAGCTGATTGTGAGAGAAACAATCGCCCTGTGTGCATTGTCCTCGCTGTTCTCCGCTCACTCCCCAGTCCCCCTCCTGATTGTCTGCACATGAGTCATAATTTGCAAGAAGGTCGAAGATTTGTCGCTTTTTGTACCAAAACTTCTTAAAAATAAAACTCACGTTTTTTAAAAAGAATATAGCCCTATCTGGTTTGGCTCAGCGGATAGAGCAGCAGCTCACGAACTGAAGGGTCCTGGGTTCGATTCCGGACAAGGGCATGTACCTTGGTCACAGGCTTCATCCCCGGCCCTGGTAGGGGTGAGTGCAGAAGGCCACCAATCGATGTGTTTCTCTCACATGGATGTTTCTCTCTCTCTGTCTCTCCCCCTCCTTTCCACTCTCCCTAAAAAATCAATGAAAAATATCCTCGGGTGAGGATTAACACCACCAACAAAACATCCTTTTTATATATATATAAAATATACACTGAGTGGCCAGATTATGATGATCTCTGAACGCATAATAATCTGGCCACTAAGTGTATATCCTATATAATAAAAGGCTAATATGCAAATTGTCCCCTCGACCAGGAGTTTGACCAGCAGGCAGGCCGGCCAACCACCCATGTCCCCTCCCCCTGGCCAGGCTGGCCGGACCCCACCCATGCATGAATTCATGCACTGGGCCTCTAATATATATATACTGAGTGGCCAGATTATTATGCGTTCAGAGATCATCATAATCTGGCCACTCAGTGTATATATTTCATCTACAGATAAGTAATGAAAGTGACTTCTTCAAGAGCCACAGGAGAACAGAAGGAGCATTTGTGGTGATGATTGAGGCTCACTGCTACGCACCGAGGCCCCGTCTGAAACATGGGTCATGTGCCTTCCCACTAACCCGCCAGCCTCTTGGGCTTTTCCGTGACCTTTTCTGGGTTTGTCGCCTCCACCCTGTCCACTGATCGCCTTGCGCAGACCGTACAAATAGACGGATCCCAGGTCAGCTGCGGGGACAGGCCGGGCTGGCCCGAAGCCTGCTCTCCCTCTGCCCCGACTCACCTGGCAGGAATGAGCAGTGGGGTCAGAGGGCCTCCCAGGAGTCATGCTTTCTGACTTTCCAAAGGGCCCCGGAGACCCCTGTGGGCTCGGAGAGCAGGGAGCCAGCATCGGGAGCTGGAGAAAGGGAGCCCTTGCCGGCTCTTCCCTGAGCTCCGGGTCAGGCGCCCCGCTCTGTGGTCTTGTGGGCACAGACTGGGTGTTTTTGTTTTTTAATGGATTGATTTCAGAGAGGAAGCGTGAGGGAGAGAGATACACCAGCGATGAGAGAGAATCATTGATTGGCTGCCTCCTGCACACCCCACACTAGGGATGGAGCCCGCAACCTGGGCCTGTGCCCTGACCGGGAATCGAACCGTGACCTCCTGGTTCATAGGCTGATGCTCAACCCCTGATCCCGCCCGCCGGGCCAGGGTCTTAATCATGTGTGGACCCCCAGCCCTAGGACACTCTGGCAATGGCAGACCCTTACATACCTTGCTGATTGAACCAACAGGAGCCGGAGCCGGAGCCGGGGTGGAGCGGTCTGTGGGGGTGCTGTGCCGAGCACCAGTGCGGGAAGGTGAGGACGGCGTCCAACTGCTCAGGGACCTGCCGTGCTAACCGCAAGGCTTGGCGTGGCAGACGCCGCCCGTGTTCGCAGGACACCCGGGAACAGCTCGCTCCACTCTGTGCACTTCCCTTCTAGTGGGTTTGCATCCGATTGAACACACAGTAGGCGCGCAGGGCACACCGCAGCTGGTACTGGCAACGTCCCTCGATGGCCTCGATTCACTCTCACAACACGCTCACTAAAGGCCTTCCACGGGCCAGTCAGAGTCCCCAGGGAGTGAGAGCAATGAAGCTCTGCCCGCTGGAAGGTCACCGCCCCGTGGGGGGCCTGGGGGAGGGGGGAAGGGACACAGGGTGAGGAGGTACCCTCTCCTTGCAGTTAGATACCAGGAGAGTAGAAACAGAGACTTCTTCCCTACGAACATGAAATCAGCTCTGACTCACTGGCAGACGTAAACTTAGCCACCCACCAGCTTCAGACAACTAAACATTGTCCCCCGGCCAGCAAGCCTCGGGGCCTCCGGAGCCTCCCTCCCTCGTCCGTCCGTCGCAGGACCCAGAGTCTTATCGGTGCAGTGGAAGTCTGGAATCCCAGGCCTGGTTTTGAATGTTAACCCTATAGCTTACCGATGTAGACAGGTAATTCAACCTCCCTGGGCCTCAGTTTACCCAACTGTACAGTGGGGTCATAATCCCTCACTTGTGTTGAGGAAACCTTAAAGCCCTAGCCGGCAAGGCTCAGTGGCTAGAGCGCCAGCCTGCGGACTGAAGGGTCCCAGGTTTGATTCCGGCCGAGGGCACATGCCTGGGTTGCGGGCTCGATCCCCAGTGGGGGGTGTGCAGGAGGCAGCCAATCAATGATTCTCTCCCATCATTGATATTTCTATCTCTCTCTCCTTCTCCCTTCCTCTCTGAAATCAATAAAGAAATATATATTTTTTAAAAAGGAAACCTTAGAAAAACAAACCATTCAGCATTATTTTCATGAAACAAATACTTCTGTCAGGGAGGCAGTAGTTTATCCTGAAAACAAGCTGTGTCTGCTGTGAATGAGCAGCTTCCAGGTGAGAAATGTGACCAGCGGAGATTTTGCTTTTGGGGAAAAGAGGCAGAGGCGTGAAGAATAAGGACTCAAGGTGAGACTTCTTTTTTTTTTTTTTAATATTTTATTGATTTTTTACAGAGAGGAAGGGAGAGGGACAGAGAGCTAGAAACATCGATGAGAGAGAAACATCGATCAGCTGCCTCCTGCACACCCCCACTGGGGATGTGCCCACAACCAACGTACATGCCCTTGACCGGAATCGAACCTGGGACCCCTCAGTCCGCAGGCTGACGCTCTATCCACTGAGCCAAACCGGTTTGGCCAAGGTGAGACTTCTTAAGAAACGACATTTACCCCTGCCTCCATCAGCTTGATGAGCTGGGGCATTTTCTAACACGGGCGCTAACGTTTGGGATTAAAATCATCATCGTTCAGGAAAAAAGGTATAAAAGGAAACCCTTACCCTCAGGAAGCTCACCGTCTGGCAGGGGAGGGAGGAGAGGCTGCTAGGCCATGGACATACACTTAAAGCTTTGAAGAGATAGCATATCGTTTGTTGAGTGAAACAAACTTAAAGTACACTTCAAGTTTCTCTAGAGAAACAGAATAAGAGATGATACAGTAGGTCCTCAGGCCACATGGAAGATCCATTCCTATGTCGACATAATGCGATTTTTGCCGTAAGTCGGGACCCACCTCCATAAGCACCTACGTCCCTCACATGGAGCACATGCCCAGCAGTAATGAAGTGACACAGTAAAAAAAAATTAAAAGAAAGAACAATTCCTGACCTTTACTTGTGGCAAATAAATAATAAAAAACATAAAGCACATATGTTCAGACGTTGAAATGACGGAACTTTTTTTTTAAATAAATGAACTAGAGGCCCGGTGCATGGATTCGTGCACTGGTGGGGTCCCTTGGCCTGGCCTGCACCCACTTGTAATCCAGGACCCCTTGGAGGATGTCGGACTGCCGGTTTCGGCCCGATCCCCACAGTCGAGGCAGAGGGACCCCACCAGTTCACGAATCCGTGCACTGGGCCTCTAGTATGCATATAAGATCTTTGGTTAATTTCTTCCTGCCCTTCCCCCACCCCCATTCCCTCTGAGATTTATCAGTCTTTTCCATGTTTCCATGCCTGTGCGTTGAGCATCTGCCCCCTGATGGTCATTGCATGTCATAGCTACCGGTTGAATGGTTGAACGGTTGGACAGTCACTTAGGCTTTTATATATATAGGTGGGAGATGGCAACGTAACCACGAAACAACGTACGTCAAGTCCGACATAACCCGAGGACTGCCTGTAGATAGGTAGTGTGGACGAAAGGGGCCACATGCTGACCTGACCAGCTCGGGGGAGGCCTGCATGGCGGTCTTGCAAACTCAGAGGCCTAAAGGAACCACGAAGGATGGTCTGAATTAAACTGTAACTAAAAGCAGTTATGGTGGGCAGTTACATCCTAGGCCGGTATCTTCACTGACAAGGTCAACCTTTATCTTAACTGAGCCTGTCTGTCTTTTTGCATCTATAATAACAGACCCTTGAAATGTCTGGGTAACTTGTAACTTCCCTTTTTCTGGACCCTTGGGGCACGACCTAATGTGCCTGGGCTCCAGGACAGATGCCACAAATTCCTTCATTGTTATGTTATTTGTTCCTGCACCCACCTAAGTATGTGTCCATCATTTTACTTCTTATCCAATCCCAGGGTTTTCCCTGCTTTGCTTTCTCCCACCTCTCTAGTCTGTCACCAATGGATTTCATGTAACTCACTTACGTCCCTTTCCTTTGACTGCAATGTGTAAATACAGAAGTAACCCGCCATTCTCCGGAGCATTATCTCAATCCATTGAGGATCTGCTTCCCGGCATAAGTCGACAGTTTGGCTCAAATAAACTCACAAAAATTCTTTATAGGTTTCAATGGTTTTTTTACGTTAACAGTAGATAGACAGCCGAAACCGGTTTGGCTCAGTGGATAGAGCGTCAGTCTGTGGACTGAAAGGTCCCAGGTTCAACTCCGGTCAAGGGCATGTACATTGGTTGCGGGCACATCCCTGGTAGGGGGTGTGCAGGAGGCAGCTGATCGATGTTTCTCTCTCATTGATGTTTCTAACTCTCTGTCCCTCTCCCTTCCTCTCTGTGGAAAAATCAATAAAAAAAATTTAAAAAAAAAACAGTAAATAGACAGACAGCTAGATATTGTAAGGAATTAGCAAGTCAGCATGTGGAAGGTGGGCCTGCAGACCTGAGGCCTGGGAGAGCTGACGTTCTGTCTGAGCCCGAGGCTGTCTGTTGTCACCGGGAAGAGCTCCAGCGGCAGGTCAGACTCAAAGGCCAGCCGCTGGAGAATTCTCTCTTGCCGGCGGAAGACCCGTCGTTTTTTTGTTCTTCTCTGGCCTTCAATGGCTTGGATGTGGCCCACCGGCATTTTGGAGGGCCATCTGCTTACTCAAAGTCCACCAATGTAAATGTCCATCTCTTCCCAAAACACTCTCACAGAAACACGCAGAACAAGGTTTGATCACATTCCCAGGCACCCTGAGGCCCAGCCAAGTGGACACATACAATGAATCCCGCCCTGCACAAAGTGAAGAGGCAACCGCAGGCATGCAGCACCGCTGACGGGTCTCCAGGTGAAAAGAGAGATCTAGAAGGAGGTCGGAAAAACGCTCACCGTCACTCTGGGAGGCAGGCTCTCAGGGTCTTCTCACTCTCCTGCGTACGTGTATGCATTGCTCCGTTTTCTGTAGAATGGGCGAGATGGCACGTTTTATTAGCATCCTCATCCTCATCAGTATCACTCTCATCTTTACAAAAGCAATCAGGCTTTTAGAAAATGCTCTATTGCTTGCAGAGAGCACATGCTGGGGGCAAGTCCGAATCCTGGCGACCCCTCCCCCTGCATCCCCCGCCCCCCCCCGCCCAGGCTGCTGGCCAGAAGCTGCTCAGAAGGCGGGAACTCTCCCAGCGAAGAATTTCGTCGGCAAATGGGAGCGCTTTCTTTCCTCTGAAAATGCCAATGGTGGCCGAAGGACCATTGCTGAAGACTTGCCTGTGTTTTAACGATGGAAGGATTCGATTGGATTTTTCCCTGCGAGCGCACAGCGAGAATGGAGAGCAAGGTATGGCTGAGGGGCATCCAGGAGACGCCAGTAACGGGGCTCAGAGGGCTGCTGCGGGCGCCATGGACCAGCCTCGCCACGGCAGGCCTGAGCCGCCCTCGGCCCGGGGACGTGCGGAAGGTGCTGCTCATCAGGCTCCCTGGAGCGCCCACCTGTCCTGGTTCTCCACCCATCTCATCCGGTGGAGCGGACCGCGGGGCAACCCTTCCCCGACTCTCTAACCCCGTGGTCAGCAAACCGCGGCTCGCGAGCCACATGCGGCTCTTTGGCCCCTTGAGTGTGGCTCTTCCACAAAATACGACAGCCTGGGCCAGTCTATTTTGAAGAAGTGGCGTTAGAAGAAGTTTAAGTTTAAAAAATTTGGCTCTCAAAAGAAATGTCAATCGTTGTCCTGTTGGTATTTGGCTCTGTTGACTAATGAGTTTGCCGACCACTGCTCTAAACAGAAGATCTGAGAACGATGCATGGGAATTGGCGGGGAAAAGCCCACTCAGATGAGTGCTTGTTGGTAAAATATCGCCGTATGCAGGAGAGGAGGAAACTACTCGTGGATGACCTACTGCCCTGGGCAAACACAGCTCTGAAACCATTTACCCGATTTACCCGAGTAAACTCAGCCAGGAGGACTCATTCACTCCGAAATGTACCGGAATGTGGCCATTCTGCAGGCCATTAACTCCACTGATTACAGCACCATTCAGGGGGTAAGCCTTCACTGACTGTGTCTAAGGCTTCAAGGCCCCTGCAGCAGGTCGGCCCCCACCCCACCCCACCCCACCACCCCCGCACCCCCAAGCCAAGGGAAAGAAGGAAAACAAAGAAGGAAAACACAAATATTCGGATATTCGCTAAGGGCCCAGCATTCTCCTTTGCAATAGCTCCACAGCCCCTTAGAGGCAGGTATTATGGTATGGGATAGGAAACTGAGGCTCAGAGAGGACCACAGTGTCCAAGATCAAACCTCAAAGGAAGAGCAGGGCCGGGATTTGGGATCTTCTGGCTTCGAGTTCGGTGTGCTGGCAGCTTCTTCTCACCAAGGGATTTAGAGAAAAATAACAAGACCACCAAACAAAGAAAGTAGCAGCTTCACGGTCCTTTTCATTCGCGGTCTGTTCCCTTAGCGTTCCTCCCAGCCCAGTGGCCAGGGATGTTCACCACGCGGCCTGTTTACTAGGACGGAACTGCTAGAGGGCAGAGTCTAGTCTGGCCTTTCTGAGCATCCCCGCAACACTGAGCAGAGACCTGGCAGAGCGGTTACGGGGACGGGCCTCGGCGCAGAGAACTGCAGCACAGGCTCCCATCCAGGCTCGGCCCATCATGAGCTGGGCGACTCTGTGCACGACACCTGCCCTTCCTGGGCCTCAATTCCTGGTCTGTGATCATAATAGCACCTATGTTACAGTGGCATCAGGCAAATTGAACGAGCGAGTACGTATGTGCCAAAGACTCAAACACGTGTTTGGGCCGTGTACTCACTCAGTAAATGGGCGCTCTGTATGTGTCCGGCACCTCCCAGAGCCTTCACGCTCTCAACCTGAGCTCTCCCAGGTGCAGAGGAGTTTAGATCTGAACACGCTCCTCCTCCCGGCCCCCATAAAGTCCTTAACGAGTCCACAGGGTGCCATTGCTCCCAAGCAGCTTTCGCCCCTGATTCCAGATGATCCTAACGGTATGAGCGGGTGCTCAATACATATTTGATGATTGAACGAAAGCAGAAATTTCAGAGACGGAGCTACAGGAGCGCAGTTACATCTTGCCCAAGGTCACCTGGGGAGGTGGCAGTACAGCCCGGACTTTCCGACAAACAATTCCTGTGCTTGTCCCCTCCCTCCCTCCCACAGAGGCTCAGTCCCCTGACAGTCCCCGCCCCGCGCCCCCCCACCCCCCCACCCCGCCATCTACCTCCACTGGTCCCTCCCTGCCTGAGCTGCCTCTCATTCTGCTCAGCTCGAAATTCACTGGCCACACAGAAAGCATCTTATCTGACCTTCCACATGCAAATTCTTTCCAATGGGGTTCCTTGGTGCCCAGCTCCACCCCAGCCCACATGGCCATAAACACTCGTGTGTCTGCAGCCCGGCCCAGGGATTCCAGAAATAACAGCAGGGCCCTCCGTTAGAACGCTGGAGCATAGGAAGGCATTTCTGCATGAGGACATAGGCCCTTCCCAGCCCAGGCCTCCCCTGTCCGTCAAAGCACAAAGCAACCTTTACAAGTCGGGACAGGGAGGGGCAGCTGGGCGGGAGCACGGGTTTCTGTAAAGTCAGCACCTCCTGTGATCTGTCTGCACGCTCAGATCTTCCTTGCTTGAGACTCTCTGCATCTGCTCCCGCCTCCACTTCGAATCTGAAATGCTTTCCTGGCTGTGGCATCCTTTGCTTTCTTTTGAAAATTTTATTATTATTATTATTATTATTTTAAATATGTTTTTATTGATTTCAGAGAGGAAGGGAGAGGGAGAGAGACATAGACACTTTAGTGACGAGAGAGAATTATGGAGCAGCTGCCTCCTGCACACCCCACACTGGGGATCGAGCCCGAAGCCCAGGCATGTGCCCTGACCCAGAATCAAACTGTGACCTCCTGGTTCATAGGTCGACACTCAACCCCTGAGCCACACCTGCTGTTCCATTTATTTATTTATTTGGCATCCTTTGCTTTCAGGGACCCATTCTCCCTCGGATGTGCTGGAGCGGGGATCACGGCAGTGCGTGCACAGATGGCAATTTTCACTTTTGGATGACACAAAAGCCGGTTTCCGGGCGCCCAGGACAGCCGCCTTTCCCGGGAGGGCGCTGGGGAAGTGCCAGGAGAGAAGCGAGGGCTGGCGGGCAGTGTCCGGGCCAGAGGGAAAGGAAGGTGCCAGCGATGACCCTAAATAAAAGGCATGTGGGGCAATCTCTCTCCTCTCCCAAGGGCGTGCACTAGGAGCAAGTCAGAAGTCACCATCTAGGGAGAGTTTAGCTTTTCCAGTGTCCCCTCAAACATAAGACCAGAACACAAAAAGTGTGCACACGATGTGGAAAATACGTATTTAGATGCATCACCTGAAAAGGCCAGAAAGAAATGTAAAAATGGTTGCTTTTTTTTTTTGGTGGGGTGGGGAGGGATTAATGGGTGTTTTTCTCCAAAATTATCTTTAATGTCATTTCTCTCTCTTGTTTTTTTTAAAGAATTTCTTTTTTTAAAAAAAAACATGTTTTATTGACTTTTTAGAGAGGAAGAGAGAGGGATAGAGAGTTAGGAACATGGATGAGAGAGAAACATCGATGCACACTCCCCACTGGGGATGGGCCCGCAACCAAGGTACATGCCCTTGACCGGAATTGAACCTGGGACCCTTCAGTCCCCCGGGCCGACGCTCTACCCACTGAGCCACACCGGCCAGGGCTCATTTCTCATTTTAAAGAAAATCATGATACCTGGCATTGCCAGAGAGACCCGCCTGGACTTTCTGGGAGTGTTTCACAGGGGAATTTCGGGTTTCAGGTGCCCGTCGGGAAAACGTGAATTTCTCATGTACATGCCATCCACCAGCCACTCTGTCCAGCAGCCAATTCCTCTTTGGTGGAAACGGGATTGTTTCTAATTCGCAGCCCCCAATCCTAACGTCATTCAAGGCTGGGTTCGGTGGATCGAGCTCCAAACCTTTGTCACGCATAGGAAGGAAGGTGGCGGAAAGAAAGGCGCTTGTGCAACCCAACAGCCCACGGTGTCACCCTCGCGGGCCGGGCCGCGTGGGGCCGCCGCTGCCCGGGGGCCCCGCGATGCCATGCACCCTCTGCACCACGGCTGCGGCAGGCGATGCCGTGCGAGCCCGGGCCGCACCCACTCGTGCCGGGGCCGGCGGGGAGGACGAGGGAGTCGGCGGCAGCATCGCAATGGCAACAGTGACGTCCTTTTACCCTGGATCTAATTGGAGGAAACCCCGTGGCCAGAGCCGCAGCCTGCCGGCCAACCGAACTTGCCCAGGCCGACCCACCCTCCGAGCCTCCGCTTCCCCGCGCGCCCCGCCCCCGCTGCCCCCTTCCGCGCGCTCAGGCCTCATTGGCCGGCGGCGGGGCGGGAGGCGGGACTCTCTGGCGCCACTCGGCGCGTCATTGGGCGGCGGGAGCGAGGGCCGCGGCGCGGCGGCCCGCCCCTCGGCGGCGGGCTAGGCTGAGACGGGAGGGTCCTCGACTAAAGCCAGGAGCGGATCAAAGTGGTGGGACTCGCGCCGCGGCCGCGGAGACGTGAAGGTGAGCCGCGGGGTCGTCCCGGGCCTCCTCGGGCCTGGCCGGGCCCCGGGGCAGGGCGGGGAGCCGGCCGCGGGGAGCCGGCGGCCTGGGCGCCGCTCTGCTTCGGGACGGCTCCGGCGGCCAGGGGCGAGCCAACGGCCGCTTCCATCTTGGCAGGGCGGGCGGGCGGGAGCGGCCCTTCTTCCTCCTCCGCCTCCTCCTCCTCCTCCCGCCCCGCCGCCTCCGCCTGAGCCCCTGGCGCCCCGGGCGCCCCGCGGGGAGCGTGGGCGGGGGAGGGAAATTCAACTGTGCGGCGCGTGCGGCGGCAGACAAAAGGGGCGGCGGCGGGCGGCCCCGGGCGGCGGGCGGCCCCGGGCGGCGGGCGCATTGTCTGACGGCGCCGCCCCCGCCCCCGCCCCCGCCCGCAGGCCCCCCGCACGCCGCCTCCGACCCGTCGGTGCTCGCCCGCGCTGTCCTGCCCGTGCCCATGGAGAAGACGGAGCTGATCCAGAAGGCGAAGCTGGCCGAGCAGGCCGAGCGCTACGACGACATGGCCACCTGCATGAAGGCCGTGACGGAGCAGGGCGCCGAGCTGTCCAACGAGGAGCGCAACCTGCTGTCGGTGGCCTACAAGAACGTGGTGGGCGGCCGCCGCTCCGCCTGGAGGGTCATCTCGAGCATCGAGCAGAAGACCGACACCTCGGACAAGAAGCTGCAGCTCATCAAGGACTACCGGGAGAAGGTGGAGTCGGAGCTGCGCTCCATCTGCACCGCCGTGCTGGTGAGTCCGCCCGCGCGCGGGCCGGCGCGGGGGCCGGCGAGCAAGGCCCGCCCGGAGCGGGTGCGAGGGGCGGGCGGGCGGGAGGGAGGGAGCCTTGGTCTCCGCAGTGGGCTCTCCCCGCGGCGGCTGCCGTTGCAGCGGGAGCAGGTCTTTCCCCGGGTTGGGGGAGACCCAGGCGGGGTTCCCCCGAGACCGAACGTCGCCTCTCGGCTCGCCCAGGCCGCCTGGGACCCCTGGACCCGTATGTAAGCAATTCCTGGGCTCCAGGCTCGGGCTGAGAGAGGGGCAGGCAGGCAGGCAGGCACCCACCTTGTCCAAAGACACCCATGCATGTGGGAGGCCTTCCTCCCCAACCTGGCCGAGGACGTTTATTTTGAAAATCTGAACAGGTAGCTTCGTTTTTCAGGGAAGATTATCTGTTGAGCCTTGGCGGGGAGGGGGCAGTTCAGTCACTGGGAAAGGCGCAGCTCCATCTGAAGGGAAAGCTCGTGCCTGGCCCCGCTTCCTCGCCGAGAAAGCACTCACGGGGTGGCCTGCGTTGCTCTGTGCTCTGTGCCGGGTGGGCCCGGAGAGCTTTCCCGGTTCCGAACTGTCCGGCCTGGGCCGCCGTGGCTGCTGGTGGAGTGGGTGGGCGCCGTGATTCACCCTTCCCCGCGAGAGGGAACACTCTGCGCTCTGTCACTGCATGGATCTTTTGAGCCAAGATAAGTCTTTGAGATTTAAGTACCAGCGCAACATCCTGGAGTGTTTTAACTTCTCTCGCCTATTTTTCTGATACGATCAGTAATGTGACCCGAACAGAATCATGGAGATAGCTGGTGAAGGGGCCAGAAAGCCTTGCCGGCGTGCGCCTAGGGCCTTGTTCAGGAATTATTTGCGGGCGCTGTGTTCATCTGTATCTTCGGAGCTTCCACTCCCTGCCTGGCATAGGGGAGGCACTTAGATGAAAGCTTTCCCACCGAATTGCTGTGTTCATGAAATGGACCAACGTGAAAGCGATGCTAGACTGCAGTCGCATATGGTAATGCCATTGACAATGTGGGTCTGTCACCAAGGGAAGGCTCATAGAATTCCAGAGGGTAATGGGAGCTTTTCTAGATTTGGGGGGGCTCACGTAGCATATTTCAGTCTCTCTCGTTCAGTGATTACTTCCCAGTGTGTTATTTACCCTGCAGTCATTCCAAACTACCACAAAATTTTTTCCTGTTCTCTAGCAAGTTAATTCTGAGCCAAAGGAATATTTTTTTAACCTATGGCTCTTAAAATTTTAGTTTCTATGATGGCATATGTGGAGAAGAGTTTTGCTTAATTGCTAAGTCACTTAGTATAAAAAAATTGTCCTCCCCTGAAATTAGGACAATTTTTTTTTTTTAATTTCTCTATTGATTAAGGTGTCACATATTTGTCCTCATCCCCCCATTCCCATCCAGGACAATTTTTTATATAAGTGAAATAGAAGAGTTTAACTTTATTAATCTGAGGCATAAATAAAATATTTTTATTGGTAAGATGGCTTGAGTCTAATTGTGACTTACTGGCCAACCTGTCATAAAAACCCTAGGAAAGGCCACCTTCCATTTGACAGCTGTATTTGAGAGCTTGGCTGTGCAAGGCATTGCTCATAAGCTGTATGAGGAAGAACACAGCTGAGCCATGGTGTTTGTCCTCCAAAACATAGGAGTGAATATGAGGAATACAAAACATAAAGAATAGAATTCCCATAAAATGGTTTTGAACAAGCTATGTGTAGTTTGTGTGTGTGTGTGTGTGTGTGTGTGTGTGTGTGTATTTAGTATATTTTTATTGATTTCAGAGAGGAGGGGAGAGAGAGAGAGAGAGATAGAAACATCCAATGATGAGAGAGAATCATAGATCTGCCTCCTGCACGCCCCCTACTGGGGATGGAGCCCACAACCTGGGCTTGTGCCCTTAACAGGAATTGAACCTGGGACTCTTGCAGACCGACGCTCTATCCACTGAGCCAGACCAGCTAGGGCTAGGTGTAGTTTTAAGGAAACAGAACCCTCAGGAAAGGCTTCCTAAAGTGTGGGTTTGGGAGTGAAAGTTGAGGGAGGAGGAGAGAGGGGAGGGGTCAGTATTCCAGGCAGAAGGGATAGACAGGACAGGCCTGACTCAGGACAGGTAAGAAGGTTCTGTGGGGCGGGAGCAGGGTGTGTATAGAGCTGCTGCAGGAGAAAAGCCTGAAGAAGGTAAGAGCCACATGAGAATGAACGCCAGGGGTTTCCTCATTGGGGTGATGTGCGGAGACAGTGGAGATTTCTCAGTGATTTTGCGTGGCGTGGGTTGGCAACATCCAGAGCTCGTGGTAACAAGTTTGTCAGAATAACGAGGAATGGAGTGAAACCTGACATTTCTGCACATGGGTGCTGTAGTGAGGTTTCTTTTTCCTGCGGTGAACAGGAAGGAGAAGATGGTGTGGAGGAAGGTGAAACTTGTTTTAGGAGACTAGTAATAGTAACATAGAGGAGAAGCAAAATTTTGGTCCTAAATAGCAGAGGTTCTCAGCCTTCTCTTTCTCTTTCATAGGGTAGGTTGGGGGTGGGATTATTTGAACTATTTACTCAAAACATGGTGGACAACTATCAACCCTTTTGATAAGCACTGTATTGACAGGCTACTGAACTGTGAGGGCAGAAAATATATTACAAATCCAAATGAGTAAAGAGCAAAGGCGATTTAAAGGGCCCAAATGAGCCCTAGCTGGTTTGGCTCAGCGGATAGAGCGTTGGCCTGTGGACCGAGGGTCCCAGGTTTGATTCTGGTCAGGGCACAGGCCTGGGTTGTGCGCTTGATCCCCAGTGGGGGGCATGCAGGAAGCAGCCCATCAATGATCCTCTCATCATTGATGTTTCTCTCTCCCCTTCTCCCTTCCTCTCTGAAATCAATAAACATATTTAAAAAAAATAAAGGGCCCGAATGACCAAACTCTTTGTAGATTAAATCGGATGTTAGAGAAGATTTTACCAAGTTATCTGTGTCCCAGTGTCATTGTGAAACCAGAGGGTTGGGCTAAGATTTCTAGGTCTCTTCCAATTCTGATTTTTTGGGGGACTATAAAGTTATATAGGCCCCAGCCGTTTTTCAAGTTCAGTTTGGAGAACATATCAATGGTATATGAATTGTTGAAAAACTAATAATGACTTTAGTGAAATGGCTTCTGGGGGGGGGGGTATACAGACATCATTGGTAATCCTAATTCAACATTTAAGTGGAAAAGATTAATAAGTTGTAGGACAACCGAGCAGCCGTTGACTAGCACGTGTGAGATGTCTGAGTCATTAGCACTTGGGTATGAGGTTGGGCAAACTGATAAAATCAAAGGGATCCACAGAACCTTCTGGGACTTAGGAACAAACTCTCTCCTGGACAAGACGATGGCCTTGGAGTAAGAAGGAGGCAAGGTGACCTTTGTCTCAACCCCATGTTACCCTTTCATGTTGATGGTCTTTTCAACAGGTTGCTTTGGTAGAGTGTATTAAACAGTTTCAGGAATTAAGGGCCATGTTCTTTTTATAGTTAATGAATCTTAATGTAATTTTATTGACATAATGGAGAAGTTATGGGCTCTGGAATCAAGACAGATTGTTTTTGAATCATTGCTTCCTAACCTTAGAGTTTTGTGACAATGGGCAAGTTTGTTGATCTCTCAGGCTCTGTTTCTTCACCCATAAATTAGTGATTATGGTGCCTGCTATTAAGGCTTGTAATTAAAATAATAACTGACATTTATTGGGCATTTACTATATGTTAAGCACTATTTTAAGCACTTCATATACTCACTTTGTTCCCGTGAGTTAGGTTTGATGGTATTGTTTCTGTGTGAATGTTGAGAGGACTCAGGCAGAGGGAGTGAAGTAACGTGTTCAACACCCCAAAGCCTAGTGAGAGGTAGAGCAGCTGGTGAGCCTCCACGTGAAATGGAACACGCTTGTCCCTCACACATGGGAACTGACTGACGCGCACAGCGTGAACCTTGAACCTCGGTTTTGAGGTGTTTGTACAGTTCAAGAAAAGACATGATGTTTGTAAGTTAAGAGGGAGAGGAGATAGCTTTGGTGGGGGAAAACTTCCAGAATCTGTAATTTTGAAGCCCTGCTCATTTACAGAATATTGCAATAAAATACTCCTTGTCTTGACCTTTTTGGCTTTTAGATTATAAGCTCCTTGAAGCCAAAAGTTGTGTTTTTGGAGAGTGAAATGGAGTGGAATGTTGCATATATAGGCATATAAATGTAAGTTAGATCCGTGCTTCTCAGCCAGGGTAAACTTACCCCCAGGAGACACTGGGCCAATTCTGGGGACAGTTTTTGATGGGTGGGGGCTACCAACATTATGAGCAGAGGCCTGAATGCTTCTAAGCATCATATGCATAGGGAAGTCCCCCACAACAGGACTTACCCAGCCCAGAATGTCAGTAATGCTGAGGTTGAGAAACTCGGAGCTAGTAAGCCCGGTTAGCTGCTAGCCAGCATCGGTTGAACCATTTCAGTGGAACTGGTCTTTCCCACAGACCTTCGCTCTCCATGTACGTTCTTTCTCTCCAGATGAGCAGTGTTCCGCTATCTCTCTGTCACCCGGGCCTTGTGCTCAGCTGAATTGGGCCACGTGGTACTAAATTACGTGCTGTATGCTCTAGTTACTGACTCGGATGAGGTGCCCGCCTCCTGCATGTTTGCTGCAGGCTTTGCTTAGAGAAATGGAGAACTCTCAGTGGTACAAATGGAGAGGCCATGACTATAAGGACCTCTGCAAATGTAATGTAAATGCTTTCTTATAGGACGGCCTTAGATTGCTGTTTGTAAGTGTCAGGGGTGATTCTGGGAAATAAGTGGGAAGGTATATGGAACCATAAAGATACTGCTTTTCAGGCCAAACTTTTCTTTTTTTTTAACATATTTTATTGATTTTTTACAGAGAGGAAGGGAGAGGGATAGAGAGTTAGAAACATTGATGGGAGAGAAACATCAATCAGCTGCCTCTTGCACATCTCCTACTGGGGATGTGCCCACAACCAAGGTACGTGCCCTTGACCGGAATCGAACCTGGGACCTTTCAGTCTGCAGGCTGATGCTCTATCCACTGAGCCAAACCTGTTAGGGCAGGCCAAACTTTAAAAAAAAAAAAAAAAAAAAAAAAAAAAAAAAAAAAAATATATATATATATATATATATATATATATATATATATATATATACACACACACACACACACACACACACACACACACACACACACACACACACACTAGAGTCCCAGTGCACAAAATTTGTGCGGGGGCGGGGAGGGTCCCTCAGCCTGACCTGTACCCTCTCCAATCTGGGAGTCCTCAGGGGATGTCCTACTGACGGCTTAGGCCCACTCCCCATGGTTTACTGCTCTCTGGGGGGGGCCTCCTTGCCCCTCGCCTCGGCGAGGGCTAAAAGGACTGGGGGACTCCAGCAGAGCTGAGGGGACTGGGCGCCACCATCTTGTGGCTATGGATGCTGCCATCTTTGTGGCGGTCAATTTGCATATTCCCTCTTTATTAGATAGGGTTTTTATTTCAGAGAGAGGAAAGGAGAGCAAGAGAGAAATAGAAACATCAATGATGGAAAAGGATCATTGATTGGCTGCCTCCTGTATGCCCTCCACTGGGGATTGAGCCCGAAATCTGGGTATATGCCCTGACGGGGAATTGAACCATGACCTGGTTCATGGGTCAATGCTCAACCACTGAGCCACACTGGCCGGGCATCAGGGCAGACTTTTTAAGCCCAAGTAACTTTCATTGATATTACTCATCTAGAATTAGTACTTTTATTTTCCCTCTTGTTTTGCTCATTCCACCAAGCAAACACTTGAACACAGCTCAGAAAAGTTTTCTTTTAAAAACTGGAGAATTAGACATCTACAGTGAAACCTATGTTAGGTGTTCTGACCTTTCTGCCTGGTACTGTTTTGCCCAGTATTTGGCAATATGTCTACTTTTCAGTGCTGGTGTTCCCTCGGGATTCTGGTGGACAGTGAGGAGGTGAGAACGGTCCCAGTAAAGGTTCACAAACCCCTTAGTCAGAAAATGCTCCAGATGATGGCTAATCGCAGAAAACAGGTAGTTGGTTCTTGGTGGAGTCAAAACTTTGATTTGGGAAGGACTAAGTATTCCATTAACACCCTTTTGCTATATGAAAGTTAATTTCTATGTAATTTAGCTTTTAACATATCATAAAAATTATATATAATATTTAAACATCCAAGGACTGACATTTGCACTAGGAAATGATATATATTGAAGTGACTTTATCAAGCTACACTAGTCCCATTAAGCCCCCTTATTCACAGGGGACACATTCCAAGACCCCCAGTGGATGCCTGAAACCATGGATAGTACCCACCCTGTAGAGACTATGTGAGAACTTGATGGCTTCTCTTTAGCATGTTTGAATTGCCAGCATCACTGTCCTTGTGCTTTGGGACCATCAGTAAGTAAAGTAAGGGTTACCTGAACACAAGCATTGCAATCTGCCTGCCCATCTGATGCTGAGATGGCTGCTAACAGACTAACGGGCAGGACGCTTATTCAGGGGAGACACTCTGGACAAGGGAGTGAGTGACATCCTGGTGCAGGACAAAGTGGTGCAGCACAAGATTTCATGACAATACTGACAAAAGCATGCAATTTAAAACTTATTGTTTGTTTCTGGAATTTTCCATGTAATATCTTTGGACTGGGGTTGACCGTGGGTAATTGAAATCAAGGAAAGCAAAACTATGGATAAGGGGGTACTGCTGTGCTGATGGCACCATGGAAAATTTTATTTCCTCCTTCCCTTTCCCACACTTGCCAAAATATTTAAAGTTGTTGATTTTGATGAAATCTAATTTTTTTTAGGTTGCTTTTGCTTTTGTTGAAATATCTAAGAAGCCATGGCCTGATCCAGGGTCATGAAAACGTACACTGATGCTTTCCCTGGGAGCTGTGTTGTCTTGGCTCTGACGTCACGGATTTGGTTCGTTTTGAGGTGATTTTTGCAGATGGTATGAGGAGGGGTCCAGCCTTCGTTCTTTCCGTGTGGCTCCCCAGCTGTCCCACAGGAAATCCTCTTGATCTAAAGTCTCAGCTCACGAAATAATCAGAAGTGGTTTGGCATAAAAGTTAACTTAAGGAAAACTTACAATTACCTCATTCTTTGTGCTCCAGCCAAATTGTTTACCCAAACTCTCCCGTATTTTCCTTCCATCCCACCACTGCTTTCTCCTTTGTAAAGCCTTTTCCCTTTTCTAAATGTGGACATCACACCTGTCCTACAAGGTACAATGTAGGTGCCATTGCCCCCATTCCATAGTCAGTTAAAATTATAACTTAATATTTCAGATCTCTTTCCTTGCAGTTACAGGTAGATGAGGTGGGTTTTCCTGTGAGGAAACCAAGGTTTAGTTACTCAGCCCGTTAGCTGTGAACTCAAATTCAGCTTCTCTACTTTAGTGCTTTCCCGCTGCCTTTTACTGTAAAGCCTTTGACACACCCCCTTCTTCTGAGATCATTACTCCTGTCTGGCTTCTGTCTTGTATGGAAATGGTGGAGAATCCCGCTTTTATGCATCCAAGCCCTTCAACTAGAGTGGCTTGCTTTTATCTCTTTTACTAGGTGCTGGTTTTACTTTAAAAGACCTGGGGGAGGAAACAATTACTGCTTTTAAAAGTTCACAGCCATTACCACACCAGATGGAGTCCACGCTCCTTAACGGGACTGGAGACCTCCGGCTTTTGTCTGTCTCCAGCTCCTTTCTCGCTGTTTCTCCCTTCCCTCTTCTTCAGCAGCCTGGAGCTCCCAGGGCGCCCGTGTTGTGTGCCCTCTTACCTTTGCTCCGATTCTCCCCACATAAAAGAAGGTGCTGCTGCACGGATGTCGTCTTTTCTTTCTCACCAAGTCTGCTAATGAGGCCCGTTCCGCCTTGTCTGGAGCGTGCCGGTGCCCTGCGTTCCTCTGTGGCTGTCTCTATACAGTGTGCCCACTCAGATCTCTACTGGTGAGCTGTGAAGGGTGTGGAAGAATAAGAACCTCATTTTTCCCTTCTGTAAACGATTGAGCAGTACTTTATTTTCCAAGGTTATTTTTTATGCTGCACTCAGTAGTTCCATTGAATATTCGCAGTAACCCGTTAGGTTTGGTAGCAAGTGCAGAATAACTTTCCTACCGTAGCCTCAGAATTCTTGTTGACCCTGTCCCTTCCCCGGTGCCCTGTAACAAAGCTGTAGGCCAGAGGCTGGAGTAGAGGGTTGTATGTAATACAACAGAGGTCAGTGTATGTGGCATGGGCTGGCCACAGATGGGAAATTCATCTGTAATCATTGTGTGATTTCAGTAACATAGAGATGGCTTAATTCAGTTTGTCACCGACTTACAAACGACAGCTCATGTGAAAGTGCACTGCTGTCTTCACTAGCATAGCTATCACCTATTTTTAATAGAGTTCTTAGGATAAAGCAGAATTGACCTATTTACTGAGCTAGCAAGGCGGTTTGGCCCATTTGAATTATTAGAACATCCTTTTTATCAGACATCGAGATGTCTGTTCAGTTGGATTACTTATGACCAAACTGAGATTTGACTTACTGTTTTGGTTGTTTTCCTTTAAAAAAAGAAAAACTTGTTTTCCCACTATCATTTGTCTTTTCCTTCACAAATCAGTGGCTGTGGTAGTTTCTGGATACTAGTAAATTGTAAGTATATAAGGCAGTGGTTCTCAACCTTTCTAATGCCACGACCCTTTAATACAGTTCCTCACGTTGTGGTGACCCCCAACCATAAGATTATTTTCGTTGCTACTTCATAACTGTGATTTTGCTACTGTTATGAATCGTAATGTAAATATCCTACAGGTTGAGAACCACTGCTGTAGAGCCTAAGACCATCGGAAAACACAGACATTTACATTACGATTCATAACAGTAGCAAAATGACAGTTATGAAGTAGCAACGAAGATAATGTTATGGTTGGGGGTCACCACAACGTGAGGAGCTGTATTAAAGGGCCGCGGTGTGAGGAAGGCTGGGAACCGCTGCCCTAGGGGAAAGGAAGTATATGCCTTGGCTCTTTGTTGGTAAATTATGGTTGCGTATTTGTCTTTTTTTGGCAGGTTGGCGTATTTAGAAAGTGGTTCCAGTGTCACCAGTGATGTGTGTCCACGTGTCTCTGAGCCTGTAGCTCAGCTAGAGAGTTGGGAGTCTTGGAGCAGCCGGTGCAGAACATTGCTGTATTGCTCACAGTTGTCAGTTGCTGAGACAGGGAAATACAGCAGACAGCTCAGGGACAGAGGACGGCATTCCCTTTATGTCTAACATCTGCTTTGGGGCAGTGAGGGGACAAAGACTGATTTTCCTTAACATTGGCCCATGCCGGTCACACCCCTCCGTTGTTTGTCAGGCCAAACGCTCGCTCTCTGCTGTGTGTCCTCACCGTGGCAGTGGCAGTGCTCTGTAGCTGAGGTGGAAGACAGGATGAGCATTCCTATACAAAACCATTGTTATTTTGGGGTTCGAGAGCTAATTGTTTAGGGGAGCAGAGGGGATACTCTGTGCTTACTAAGGGGCCATCCTAGCCCCTAAAAAGCACCACTGTGCTGTAGCAGGTGTTGATAGCCGTATACTCATTGGTGGTCATTTTGCATGGGTCAAGGGATATGGTGGAGCTAGAGAGCTTATGGACCAGGAGAAGAGAGAGCTTAGAAATATTTAGGGCAGGAAGATAGATAAAGCTTTTTTCTCTGTTATTGAGAGCCTTGGATTCTTTTCACCTCTTTCTGCCCCTTTCCCATTGCCTGATTATCCCCTGGTTGTTAGCTCCTTATTTTGCCCCCAAAAGTAATTGACCACTTTGCATAGACTAATCCGACTTATTTTTGCTTTCACTATAACTACAGTGGCACATACCCCTTTGTGTCTGAGGAGTCCATATTCTCTGACCATATGACAATTCATCATGACACATTATATTAAGTGTTTTGCTTTATGTGTGTGTGTGTGTTTTAAGTTGATTTTAGAGAGGGATGGACGAAGAGAGAGAGAAACATCGATCGGTTGTCTCCTGTATGCACCCTGTCTGGGGATGGAACCCACAATCTAGGTATGTCCCCTGACCGGGAATCAAATCCTCAACCCTCCGGTACACGGGATGATGTTCAACCAGCCACACCAGCCAGGGCCATATTAGTTTAATTAATTTTTTTATTAAATGTATTGGGGTGACATTGGTTAGTAGTAATTTGAATTTATTAATTTGACAAATATTCCAGCCAGTGTTGGGTTTTTGTCTTTTGTTACTTTTAGAATTACATCTCAAAAGTTGAACACTTTATAAAAGGTGGGCTTTAGTCTACACAAATATTGATGCTAATTAACCCTTTCTCCCAGGAAGGCATCTTCACATTTATGAATGCTCCAGAGATTTAATAAGTAGACGTTGGAGATATGAAGGCCCATTATCACTTTTTCAGGGGTGCCACATGAGTAAGACAATAGTGTGCGCTTCTGTCCAGGGTCTGTCCCCGTGACCTCATGGGCTTCCAGTCTAATTTGTTGGCAGCTGAGAGGGGAACGTAAAGAGTTAGGAATTGGGCAGAGTCATGGCCTAGCCATGTGTGTTGCTTGCAGGCAGATGAGCACTTAGAAGATGGCTTGGTGGTCGCAGAGACAGAGGCAGTAGAGGATGGTCTTAAAGACTGGATCTCCACCTCTGCTGCCTCCGGCCTCCGCACAGGTGCTCGTGGGAAGACTGTTCATGGACCCAAGTACCCCCTTCTCTTCCTAGTGCTGGGGGTCCACCCGCATTTGCTTTTTCATTCCTCCCACCCCCAAGAGCTGCTGTATTTCTAGCTTCTAACATAGTGAATGCCTATGTTTGCTCCTTGGAGTGCCACTTGAAGTATTTGGGAGGCCCACATTGTTGCTGCATGCTCTTCTGCTGGCCCAGGATTGGTAATAATAGAACTAAGGTTGGATGTCAGTCAATTCAGACTGTTCCCCACTCCTGTTGTGTTGTGGCGCATGGAAAATAACCATATTGTGCGGCACACTGGGGAAAATTGACACACACACACACACCTCCAGCTTCACCCTGTGGTTATTATGGCTCAGGGGATTGGTATCTCTCTCTCTTTTTAAATGTTTTTATTGATTTCAGAGGGAGGGAGGGAGAGGAAGAGAGAGAGAGAGAGAGAGAGAGAAAGAGAGAAACGTCAATGATGAGAGAATCATCGATCAGCTGCCTCCTGCACGCCCTCTACCAGGGGCTGAGCCCACAACCCAGGCCTGTGTCCTGATCAGGGATCGAACTGGTGACCTCTCAGTTCATGGGGCCACACTGGCCAGGCGGGATTGGTATCGCTTGACCATTTACGTTCACTGGAAGCTCTAGGTTAGAGTCTGACCCTGGAGGACCGTGGTGCCAGGCTTCAAGTCAGTTCTGTAACGGCCATTGGGGTTTTGAGCGGGGTCACCATGCCCAGAATGGGACTGAAGGGTGGCGGGCAGCAGAGCACAAAGTGGGCGAGGGAAAGCAGAGCCCTGAAGCGGGGAGCTCCGTGAAGTTACCGACGCGTTGGGGTGACGTGACACGGTAACGGGTATCGGAATGGGATGGGACCGGGAGTTCTAGACAAAATGCTGTGGCAGCCCTGCTCAGGTGGGCGGCGGGGGAGAAGAGTCGGGCAGCGCTGACGAGCCTGGGTAGCTGGGAACTTTGTCCGATGTAGACAGTACAGTCGTTTCCTCCCTTTAGTGGTTCATGGTTAAGAGAGAGCAGCTGTATGTTCCCAAAGCAGTCTCTGTTTGTTTGTCTGAGAAGTTCTCCAAACAGAGCCCGGACTTGGAGAAAATTTACATCCAGGGCTTGGATGATTACGAGGCCAAAGAAGCAATACGATTGCACCCAGATTTCTAACTAGGGCGCAGCGCGGAGTGCTTCTCCTAAGGTAGAAAATTGAAGGGGGGAGGGGTGGGACTCAACAGTAGATTGTGTTAGGAAGGCAAAACTAATGTTTTCTTAAATGAGTAAGTTTCAAGTTCCAATGGCCTACTCAGGTGTGTGTGTGTGTACAGTATACACTGAGTGGCCAGGTGATGATGATCTCTGAACACATAATAATCTGGCCACTCAGTGTATATCTTATATAATAAAAGGCTAATATGCAAATTGTCCCCTCGACCAGGAGTTCGACCAGCAGGCAGGCCAGCCAACCGCCCATGTCCCCTCCCCTTGGCCAGGCTGGCCAGGCCCCACCCTTGCACGAATTCATGCACTGGGCCTCTAATACACACACACACACACACACACACACACACACACACACACACACACACTCTCTCTCTCTCTCTCTCTCTCTCTCTCTCTCTCTCTCTCTCTCTCTCGCTCTCTCTCTCTCTCTCTCTCTGAGTGGCCAGATTATTATGCGTTCAGAGATTATAATAATCTGGCCACTCAGTGTATATATGAGCACCTGGTCTGATGCTTAAGAGAAAGATTTTACTAAGCATGTTGCTGAGCAATTTGTATTCACTTATTTAACCTTCACAACAACCCCATAAAGTAGGGATTGTCATTACTTCTGTTTTATAGATGAATAAACTGAGGTACAGAGCTGTAAAAGTAAATTGCCTGGCTAGGTTTGGGGCAGATTTGTGAGTAATTACCATGTAGGTAATTGGTTAAAATCTTGCCAATAAAATCTCAAATGGCCCTGGACTATGTGCTCAGTGGTTAGAGCACTGGCCCACTGAAGGGTCTTGGGTTCGATTTCTGGTCAAGGGCACATACCTGGGTTGCAGGTCCCATCCCCGTCCCCAGTGGGGCGCATTTGGAAGGCAACCAATCTATGTGTCTCTCTCACATCGATGTTTCTTTTTCTCTTTGTCTCCCCCCATCCTTTCCTCCCCCCCCCACCCCCCCGCCCCTCAAAATCAATGGAAAAATACTCTCAGGTGAGGATTAACAACAACAACAACAAAAAGTCAAGTGAACCCACGTCTTGTCAGTTATCTTAAAATGGATAGTAGGCTATTGAAGTATTTGAGATCCTTGATTGTTCCAATGAAATATTTTCTCCTGGTAGCAGATTATAGTTGTCAGATTTTAGAAAGTGTAGCTTTAAAGGCAAACCCTTACTTGATTAAAGAAAAAAACATAAATGTCCTTAATTTTATTTATTTTTAAATGTTTTTATTGAGAGAGAGGAAGGGAGAAGGATCGAGAGAAACATCAATGAGAGAGCAACATGGATCGGCTGCCTCTTGCACGCCCCCTACTGAGGATCGAGCCCACAACCCGGGCATGTGCCCTAACTGAGAATCGAACCAGTGACCTCCTGGTTCATGGTTCGCGATCAGCCACCAATCCACACCGACTGGGCTGTCCTTAATTTTAGATAATCCTCTAAAAGGTTGGGAAATGTGCATTAATAGCCAACTCAATCCTTTGCACACAACTAATGCAAGGAACTTTTGAAACACTATCCTCTGAACATGAAGCAGCACATGTAGTTACTCAGCATCCTCTAAGGATCCTGTGGTACTCATTGGGAGAGGAAACGTCACGGATTACGGCCAGAAGTTTTTTAGTTACTTGATATTTAGTTGCTGTGATTATTCTGATTGGTGACTTCTCTTTTATTCCATTATTCCTTACTACTATAAAGATTCTTTCAGGAAAGGTCTGAGTGGGAACTTCTGTCTTTGTCTGAAAATGTCTTTACTTTGCACCTGCTTTTATATGGTGCCTTTAATTGGTTATAGAATTCTACTGGACAGTTGTTTTTCTCAGCACTTTGAAGATACTGATGGTTTCTGATGAAAACATAATGCTGTTTCTTCCTTTATAGGTAACACGTCATTTGTCTGGTTGCTTTGTGTGTGTGTGTGTGTGTGTGTGTGTGTGTGTGTGAGATCCTTGCACAGGGGCCATGCTAATCTTCCCTGTGTCGTTCCAATGTCAGTATCTGTGCTGCCGAAGCGAGCACTCTGGTTGCTTTAAGAGTTTCTTGTCTTGGCATTCTACAGTTTTTCATGGTGGTCTAGGTATGAATTTATTTTTCTCTTCTTTGGGATTTAGTGTGCTTTTCCACTAGGAAAATTATCTTAATACGATTACTGTGAGTCTCAGCCATTATCTCTGAATTACATCTCTTCCTCATCCTTTCTGTTCTCTCCTCTGGAATTTGTGTTGGCATAGTATCTTAGGTGACCTATCAGACATTGCTTTCTAATTGCATCGTTTGACATAGCCACATTTTTTTCATTCAGTTGTATTCTCAAGTGTTTTTTAAAAATACGCCTTCCATTTTACCAATGTTCTGTGGGTTTTTTTGTTTGTTTGACTTTTAAATTATAAAAGCCCTTCTCCCTCTCCTTGTACCTCCAAGCTGTCTTTTCTTCTTGATTCATTGTATCCTGTCCTTTCCCCTGGCTTCTGCTTCCCCCTCCCTTTTTTTTTCTTTTTCTTTCTTTAATCTCTTTGCTTATTTTAATAAAGAAATACATAACCAAAATTTATAATTCAGTCATTATGAATTCTGTTTCGTTTATATTTCCACACATGGTCCTGCCATTATTTTGAAGCCAGTCTTGGGCATCATCTATTGAATCATAAATATTAAAATATTTATCTTTAAAAAATTCTTTAGTCATTTTCAGCATATTTCATGTTTTATTACACAGTGTTCATTTTTTAAGTTCTTGGGGACTAGCATCTGTTGATTTGCTGATCTCTCATTTTGGTGGATCTGCCCCTTGAGGAGTTCTGTTCTTTTTTTTTTTTTTTTTTTTTTTAATATATTTTATTGATTTTTTACAGAGAGGAAGAGAGAGGGATAGAGAGTTAGAAACATCGATGAGAGAGAAACATCGACCAGCTGCCTCTTGCACACCCCCTACTGGGGATGTGCCCGCAACCAAGGTACATGCCCTTGACCGGAATCGAACCCGGGACCTTTCAGTCCGCAGGCCGACGCTCTATCCACTGAGCCAAACCGGTTTCGGCTGTTCTTTTTAATGATATGAATGGAGCTTTTTTCCGTGGGACTTGGGTGTGCCTTGGGCGGGGAAAGTGTCTTTGCATCAAGGTTCTAATGGTTTGCTTCTGCGGGGCACAGTAAGCTCTACCCATTTTTACACCCATTTTCCGCCTCTAGCTTTACATACCGCACATGAAATAGACATCTGAATAGCACCTACACAGTTCTTCCTGGGAAACTGCACCCTCCCGCCTCCCGCCTGCTCCCTCACACACTGCGTGTGTGTGAGTGTTCGCTGTCAGTCCTTGGTTTCATTTTCCTAGCCCTGGACAGCGTCCTTTCCCTTGGGTGCTCTGTATATCTCTTTCTTCCATTCTACCCATTTCTGTTTAACGGTTTGGTTATTTAGAAGAAGGGAAAGTCTGCTCCCTCTCACTCACTGTATTGCCAGAACCTGAAAGTCGTATTTCTGCGTGTCTACCTTCAGGTGATGGTAAGTCTCCACACTAAGAGTGAATGACGGGGGGTGTGTGTGTGTGCTTTAACCTGATACACTGCTCTTCAGGTAACATTTAACATGTGTTAACCATTTCATATGGTCAGGTAGACAATCTGCTAAGTACACATTCAGACTTATATTTCAATTACAAGTCTTCTGCTCCTATATTTTATTTGTTCTAAAATTGAATAGTCATATTAACTTCTGCTTCTCATATTTGTCAGAAATGTTGGTAATACTATCTGATTTAATGTAATAAATATTAATAAGTACAGTTTTTCAAAATATATTTTATTGATTTTTTTACAGAGAAGAAGGGAGAGGGATAGAGTTAGAAACATCGATCAGCTGCCTCCTGCACACCTCCTACTGGGGATGTGCCCGCAACCAAAGTACATGCCCTTGACTGGAATCGAACCTGGGACCCTTCAGTCCACAGGCTGACGCTCTATCCACCGAGCCAAACCGGCTAGGGCAATAAGTGCAGTTTTATTGCCAGACAAAATCTTTAAACACACGAAGTTCATATTAGATACATCTGGAAAATGAACTAATATCATTAACATATGAAGACTTCCTACAAATCTATAAGGACATAATTCATTAGGAAAGGCAAATTAAAAACAGTTAATAATAGAAAAGGACATAACAGATGTTTAATTTCATTTCTAACATGTAATTTGTAAAATTAGAAAACTACAAATAAAACTATAGTAAGATATTTCTTACTAGATTGGAAAAGATGGAAAAGTTTAATTCGCTGTGTTCAGAAGGATATTGAGAAGTAGGAACAGTCATCCATTCTAGTGGCATTGCCTCCAGGAGGACAGTTATAGTTTATCTTACGGATCAGACGTGCATTCGGGACGTTGTTGGAAATATCAAAAGATTTGAAGCAAGATAAATGTTCATCAGGAGACTATTTAAATAATTACCTTATGCCCATACAGTGGAATACTGTACAATGTTACACATGTATGAAGCAGTTATAATACATGGACATGGAATGATGATTATTAGAGGGATTACTATGAGGAAAGCAAGAGCAATGTATATGGAATGCTAACATGAGGGAGGGAGAACATATCTGGGATTTACATGTATAAAACATCTGGAGGAATGTACAGGAAACTAATGATGATATTGCCTTGAGGGAGGGGAAGAACTGCATGTCGATGAGGACCCAGGAAAGGGAGAAAAACTTGTTCTTTAGCTTTTGAATTTGTGTGATGTGCATTTGTTACCTATTATTTAAATGGAAACCTATTATTTAAGCGTCTTACTGTGTGTGAAGAGAAGATACAGATAAGGGAGGAATAATCCTATGGTGTTGAATTTGAATTGGAGATACCAGTATGAAGTAATGATTTTTCAAAAAAACACCCAAAACTTCACTGAAGGAACAAACAGCGAGCAAACAGAATGGGGAGGCTCTTCATTCGGATTGTTAGTGTGATAGCTGACTATTGCATGTTATTGCTTTGATAAAAAGCAAAGAATTTTAAAAAGGAATTAAAGAAAATGGCTGTGTCGTGGTAAGGCCATACCATGTGTGCGGCTGCTGCCTCCATCCCAGCAGGCTGCCATCCGTGGCTGAGGTCTGTCTGGCAGGGGAGTCTGCCGTGGGATGGGCACCGTGCCAAATGCTGAACAGAATTTCTTTTTTTTTTGAAATATATTTTATTGATTTTTTTTACAGAGAGGAAGGGAGAGGGATAGAAACATCAATGAGAGAGAAACATAGATCAGCTGCCTCCTGCACACTCCCCACTGGGGATGTGCCCGAAACCAAGGTACATGCCCTTGACCAGAATCGAACCTGGGACCCTTCAGTCCCCAGGCCGATGCTCTATCCACTGAGCCAAACCAGTTAGGGCTGAACAGAATTTCTTGAATGAAAAACACGAAGGACACGTTTTATCTAGAAGTGGATCTGCTTAACAGGTTGCCCTTTGGACTTAGTACCTAGAATTACACAGATTAAAAACTGGAGGGTATTGTGATTATTTCATAGAAGAGGAAATTAAGGAACTTGCTCTAGACAGACCCTAGAGTCAGATCATCATCTCAGCACTCATTCTCCTGAAGTGTCCAGTGTAATCCAGTAAATCGGACATTTGGCGCCTTTTAAAGGTGACTCAAAAGATGACCGTCTTCACGGCTTTCTCCCCTCTGTGCGGTGTGCCTTTCCCTGCCACCGGTGCGCTGGCGTGGCACCCCTTCCCCTGTGCTCTGCCTGTTTGTAAAGTCCTACTTACCCTTCAGACGCAGCTCACTGATGCCTTCTTAAGAAAAGTTCTTCCAATTGCTTGACAAAATAGTTATCTCCTCGGTTGTGCTCCCAAAGGACCTTTTTGTATGCCTTCGACCCCCCTCACCCCCCGGTTCCTCATCAGGGGTGGGCGGGCTCTGCTGACATGGAGTGGATGGAGAGCCGTGACACTAGACAGCCTTCAGTGCTGTGTAATGATTGTCCCGCTGCTCATCCATTTAGGTAGAAGCTTACTAGTATTTATCTGAGACCCAAACCTAATTCTGTTTTACATTTAAACACAAAGTTCTTCTTGTTTGTTTGTTTGTTGTTATGGTTTTAATGCATACAGAATTAATCAGGAATGCAACTACCATGTAAAAATCAAAGATCTTACTTTGTTTTGTTTGTAACCTGGCTGGTCAGGCTGTTCGTGGTGGTTGAACAGACTGTGCAAGTCTGTATTCAAAGGTTCTTGGCATTGAAGGGGATTCTTAGAGGCGAACATCTGACTAGATTATTTTTTTTAATTTTAGAGAGGAAAGGAGAGGGAGAGAGAAACATAAATGAGAGCCATGGGCTGCCTCCTGCATGCCCCCTGCTAGGGATTGAGACCAGAACCGTGTGCCCTGGCTTGGAACTGAACCCGTCTGGGTGCATGGAATGACACTTACCCAACTGCGCCATATCGGCCAAGCCAGACATACAGATACTTACAAATTGAAATGCTTACTGTTTTATTACAAATCACTTTCATTTCTACCTTATATCTTATTTAGGACGTTAATGTATATATATATTTTAAGTATATTTTTATGATTTCAGAGAAGAAGGGAGAGGGAGATAGAAACATCAATGATGAGAGAGAATCATGGATCGATTGCCTCCTGCATGCCCCCTACTGGGGATGGAGCCCGCAACCCGGGCATGTGCCCTTGTCTGGAATTGAACCTGGGATGCTTTAGTCTACAGGCTGACGCTCTATCCACTGAGCCAAACCAGCTAGGGCAATATATTTTTTTTATTATTAAAAAATTTAATGGTGCCCCCATTTGACATTGGTGTATATTTTAAATTGTATGTAAATATATTATTAGCTACTAATCTCATTTTAGGATAGTTAAGGAGTCACAAAATATCAGTTATGAAAGGGGTTATTATGTACCATTGCACAGTCTGACACATAGGAGACATGTTTTTCCCATAGGTCACTTTTTTAAAAAAAAAAAAAAAGTTCAAAGCTCTTAGTGTGGCATCAGCGCTAGCTCTCCCTATCCTTTCCTCTAACTTTGCCCATATTTGAGGTTTCTTGGTATCAAGTGTATTCCCTGTTACTACTGTATCATCTCGTAACGTGGGTAGGAAGTACACTGGCTTCTTAGATCTTTCAGGTCCTCAGAAATCACTACCTGTGTTCCACTTGGCGCTGGGGGCACCCCGTCTTAGCTCCCGAGCCTCCCAGAATCATAAGATTTGCTGGTTAAAAAGTTACAAAGTGGGGACGGGACGCCTGCTTAACTGACAGGGATAACGTACAAGAGAATTTTGTGGGGAAACTTTCAGTTATATAAACGTTAAAACTGATTGCTTTCCTCTACCCTGCCTTGACTTTTTACCTTATATGGAAAGATTTTCTTACGCATGAGCCACTTGTCATTTTGTTTTTTCCTCTGGTCTGTATTGAGACTTTTTTTTATTATTATTATTATTATTATTATTATTATTATTATTATTATTGAAAGTTGTACATCATCTGGCTGGTGTGGCTCAGTTGGTTAGAGTGTCGTCCTATGCGTGGAGGGATCAAGGGTTTGATTCCCAAGTCAGGTTTCGAGTTTGATCCCCAGTAGGGGGTGTGCAGGAGGTAGCTGATCAATGATTTTCATCATTGATGTTTCTCTCTCTCTCACCCTCTCCCCTCCTCTGTGAAATCAATAAAGAAAAAAAAAAAAATTTTTTTTTTTTTTAAGGGAAGCCAGTCTTTGTGAGTACGCCTACATCTGGGTGAGTGGTTTTAGGAGGGATTAGTGCTAGAATCACATTTCTCACCTCAAGACCTCAATCTAGTCGGATTCTTCTCTGCTGTCGCTCTCCTACCATATTTACTCACGAAGCGCTGGTCAGTAAAGGCACCAGTAGCTTTTAGTGTGACTGTAAAAATGTCTTCACAGAGCGGGCCCCGCTCCAGAGCCCCTCCGTGGGGTCTCGTCTTAACTCACTCGCTGAACGAATGGACGGGTGAACAGGCAGCTGCTTCCACTGTGTTTGGTGTGATCCAGCTTTACCATTGGAACCGAGTGACTTGCTATGAGCCAGAGTCTTCACCAGTGGCGGCCACTGGCCCTGCTCTCGCGCATGCTGTGTCTGGGTGGTGTGTTGCGGTCACGTGACCATTGATGATAACTACTATCATTGTTAGTTCTTGACTGTAACAATAGCCTCTCACAAGTGCCTAATGTTTCATTTCAGGAATTGTTGGATAAGTATTTAATAGCCAACGCAACTAATCCAGAGAGTAAGGTCTTCTATCTGAAAATGAAGGGAGACTACTTCCGGTACCTTGCTGAGGTCGCATGTGGTGATGATCGAAAACGTAAGTGCATTGGTTTATGGGTAAAGCTAAAATGTAAACTAGAAGGAGGATAAATGGGGCACTGTGGCCTTTTGTAACTTTTAAGAAACATTTTGGAATCTACATAAAAAGAAAATTAATCATGTTGCCTTATGTTTTCAAAAATGGATATATAGTCATGAGTTTACATTATGTGCTCTTTAAAACAATTGAACGGGAGCTTCCTGATTTTAATCTGACGAGTTGTTGAAAACAGGCGTCATGGCCCATGCTTCAGGGTTTGCTGCCCCGCGTTTTCAGCCCCAGGGTTCTTTGCATGTGTTTAGAGCGATCTTGTTAGGCCCTTCGGTGTCATTACACCGGGAAACTTACCTGGGAGAGCTGACACACAGAGTACTAGTGGCCCAGTGCATGAAATTCATGCACATTAAAAGGGGATTAATTAGAGGAAATATTTTAATATTGCTATTTGCCCTTTCTCTATAATAGAAGTGTCAGAGATGAAAGAAAATTAGTAAAATGTATATGAAAACCTTCCTCCTGTCAGAGTCTGGGGCGTGCCACAGGAACCAGAGTCAAGTCCCCGCCCACCCATGTGTGCCTCAAAATCGTGTGAGACCCAGACCCGGCTGGCCCCACCCCCGTCAAGCCCCGCCGGGTGGTGGGCACAGCCTCAGGTTTTCTGGCCCGGTGCTGGGTCGGAGGACGTGGACTGGGGTCCCCCGTCAAGCCCTGCCAGGTGGGGTGTGTGGCTTGAGGTCCCCTGTCCCGACCCAGCACCACGCAGCCTCAGGTCCCTGCTGATTGCTTGTTAAGGCTCGTTACAGGAACTCAGCCTCCGCTGTGGGCACAGCCATCTTGTGTTCTGGAATTCTTGCCTCCACTGTGGGCGTGGCCATCTTGTTATGGCGTGACAGTCGATTTGCATATTCCCTCTTTATTAGATAAATAGAAACAGGATGTGCCTTTCTGTTTGACATGTTAGCCACTACCTACTTTGAAGGGTAACATCATCTACTAACTGCATATAACCAGATTTCTGAGGAGAGGTAAAATGAGTGTTAGTGCTGGTACATAATTTATCAGAAAAACGGACATGGGGAAAAGAATAACCCAATTGCCTAGCTTGATTGTTTAAAAAAATCAAAGTATTTATTAGCAGTGAACTCTGTCTCCTGGAGTATTGGTAGCTGAGTATAATGTAGATCCTGTTAAATTTTGTGTATGTTTCTGCTACAAATTTTATCACACAAGATATACAGAGAAATTAGTTACTCTGTTATAACAAAATTTGTGTACTAAACTTGCTGTGTTATTGATGTATCATTTCTGTTGCCATAAAAATAAGCAGAATTGAACATGACAGAGCTGAACATTCAAACATCAGCACGTTGGCCCCAGCATGAATCTGATCTCACTCTTTCTGGCTTTCTGGCATTTTCTGGTCCCATGCATAACACTCCACATTCTAGAGTTTGTAGACCGTCTGGATTTACAGCCTCGGAGTCGAGAGGCTGTGCTCATTGTAGTGCTTCCTTGAGTGCCAGACAGCCGGAGCCCCTGAGCATGTTGTGCTAAACCAGTCGTGTTTAGATCAATAAATCCGCCGCTTCAGAGGAAGGGACATGTACACGTTCAGGCTGCAAGGGGATCATTTAATTTCTTTAGGTCCCTATTTCCAAGGCAACATTGTTTTTCAGAAAGGTGACATTTTTATTAGGCCAGTAATCAAACTCTGGTCAGAGCAGACTTTGTTGTTATATGTTGGCACTTTTATATTGCTTTTCACATAATACATCTTGATTCCAAGCATCAGTATTGTTTCTCCAAATAAGTCACAAAAATAGAGATTTTGGTGGTGCTGATGTTTGTAAAGTGTTTCACTATTTTGAGAAGTAATATTACAACCAATCTCCCCCCCCCCAGCTTTATTAAGATATTATTGGCATATAACAAATTATTTTTAATTGCTGTATTTCCAAGTAATAAAATTAAAAGACATGAAGGAAAATTGTTTTAGCCCCAGTGATGTAAAAACCTGATGTACTATATTACATTTTGTTGTTGTTGTTGTTAAGCTGATGATAAGCCAACAATATAAGCTGGTTCTGAATGCTCAGTACAAGGTAATGTTGTGCTTTGCTGTGGTTTTAAAAGAAGGTTATAGAGAACAGCCTGGTTCTCCCAAGAGCTGGTAACATACGTGAAAGGTGTTAACATGCTGTGGACTGGGTGATATTTTCGGTGTCCTGCTTTTTTATTTCATTCTTTCACCTTCACAGAAACGATAGACAATTCCCAAGGGGCTTACCAGGAGGCTTTCGATATCAGCAAGAAGGAGATGCAGCCCACACACCCGATCCGCCTGGGGCTGGCTCTCAACTTCTCTGTGTTTTACTATGAGATCCTCAACAACCCCGAGCTCGCCTGCACACTGGCCAAGACGGTGAGAGGCGTGTCCAGAACCACCTCTTTAGCCAAGGCTATTGGAAATAACAAACGGTTAATTTACAGGCGTTTTATTTACTTGGATATCCAGGGATGATTTCTACTCTCTTTATTTGGCTATCTCCTCCTTTTTCTTACCATCGCGACCACCTACCACCACCCCTCTCAATATCTTGCTCTCTCCCAACTGTGGCTATCGGCAGTCACATCTGTCTGAAGAGCATAATGATCAAAGAAGGATGGAAGAAATGGAGGAGAATGCCTGCCAGGTTTGGCTGCTAGCACAGCTGCATTCCTCAGAGTGTTTAGAAAAGGGAGAATACCAAAGAGGCTTTGCAAATACATTCTAGTTCTTATTGGTAAGAAGTCTATTGGGCATAGCTACTGTGCTGTGTCCTGTGAAAGCACTAGGAAGTGCCTGTGTCCTGGCCGGGCAGCTCACTTGGCTAGAGCGTTACCCGGCACACCAAAAAGGCTTCAGGTTCGATTCCCGGTCAGGGCACATACCTAGGTTTTGGATTCTATCTCCGGTTGGGGCACGTATGGGAGGCAACAATTGATGTTTCTCACAGTGAGGTTTCTCTCTCTTCTTCCCCTCTCTCTAAAATCAATAAATATATCCTCAGGGGAGGGGAAAAAAAGAGGTGCCTGTTTACTGATTAAGTACACATAGCTTTTAAGTTTCAAGTCATACTTATAAGTTCTTACACTGAGAATCTTATTCCATCGTTTTATTTTTCATGAGAGCAGAGCATAAAGTCAAAGTTTCATCTATTTTTTAAAAATGGTTTGTAATTGTGGACTAACCAGGTTGCGTTGATAGTAATATGGTTTACCATGGATGTTAATATCTTACAGGCTTTTGACGAGGCCATTGCAGAACTTGATACACTGAATGAAGACTCGTACAAAGACAGCACTCTCATCATGCAGTTGCTTAGGGACAACCTCACAGTGAGTTGTTCATATTTTTATTTCCTTTTCAGGAACAAAAGTGCTTATATTTTACTAGAGGCCTGGTGCACAAAATTCGTGCATGGGTAGGGTCCCTAGACCTGGCTGGTGATCAGGTTCCCCACTTCCTCCTCCGCTCACTCCCTCAGTGCCCTGCAGCTGCAGTTGGTCACCCACCATGTTCCATGCCACCCCCTGGTGTTCAGCGCATGTCATAGCAAGCAATTGAACTCCCTAGGGGACACTTTGCATATTAGCCTTTTATATATATAGGTTTTGGACTCTATCTCTTGGGGTAGTTATCTAATAGCTACACTTTCTCTTAGAAAATAAATTTGTGGATACATAAATAAAAGTATTACATGCTTGTCAGGGTTTTGTAGGCAGGTTTTCAAGTCAAATAGGCATTTTATCAGATCTTCCTGAGAAGGACTGAAGTTGCAGGAACTCATAATCAGTTCACATCACTGACTGTTTCATGGGGTGGAGATGTTAAAGGCACTCATGTGGAGCGTTTGGGTGGTTTCAGTATTTTCTTCCTTTGGGTATAGTATCCATAGCCAGGAAGGCACTCTAGTAGGCATCTAAGCATCTCCAAAATCACATGAAGTGCCATGTTCTAATAAACTTCCCTTTGCGAGCTGAACATGATGTTCTTAACTTGTTTTTCCTTTATTTCTTTTCTGACTACTTGGACAAGCAGATGATAAAAGAAAAAATAATGAAGAGAAAACACAGGTTGAGCTTTACTTAGCTTCTTCTACAGGTTCAAATAAATGTGAAATGTCAGAACTTTAGACCGGCTGTGGAAGAAGGGAGCCACCCACCCTGTCATATAAATGGGAGTCCTCCCCCACCCCCCGAGCCCTGGCTTGGGCTTTCGCTTTCGCTAGATAGGAGTCTTCCTCATCCCAGCACCATAGCTGTTCAGCTTTGTGAACAGGGAAATTGTGAGAACACTGTCTTCCAGCCATCAGACAGCCTGTAGTTCTGGGTTACAGAAGAACCATCAGCATAAACTGCTTCTGAGGAAGAAAGGCAAGCTGAGCAATTGGCCCTCTTCCCAGACACATCGTGGTGCTGTCAATGTTTTTACTGGTTTTGTTTTCTCTTATTGGGACAGTTCTTCGGGGATATTTATTTTATTTACATTAGCATCTTAACAATAGCTTAGAGATTATATAAGACTCCAGCTTTTCTGAAATTCAAGCACTGTCTTGATATTGGTCTAATAGAAATCCATTTTGTGAGCTGTTGATTATAATTGATAAATATTGACTATTCCATTTTCATTTCATTATTCCATCCTAAAATTAGACCCTTCAGATAATTGGATTTGTTTTAATGTCCTACCTTGTTCACGAATCCTTTCTGTGTGTCTTCATGCACACCTCTTTGCAGCAACACTAAGTGAGCTGGCTTTTTGTACTAAATGATAGCTCTTCAGATACTTAGAATAGTTATTATGATCACAGTCCTTCTCCCCCCTAAAATTTTTTCGCCTTATTAATCTCATCTAATATAATTATATTTAAGTGATGCTTTCATGAAGAGCTTTGGGCTGCTGGGAATGAGAGAACAACAAATTCTAAAGCTGTTCCCTTGCTTTTTTCTGAAATTGTAGTACTTATAAAGAGTAAGCTTTCAAAGCTACTCAGGTAGTGTCTATGTGTGTGTCACTTTGTGAATGCATTGTGAACAGTCTGCAGGGATCACTTTGGGGAGGAGTTGGTGGTATTTGGGTTTTGAGAACTAGCTTTCAGTCTCAGTCATCATCTCTATTGTTCAAATACTTGACTGCTTTTGGAATTACATGCTGATGTAACGGTAGGACTTGATGTAGCTGTCTGCTCTGGAGTAGTAACCTAGTCCGCTTTCTTTCCTTAGTTATGGACATCGGACAGTGCAGGAGAAGAATGTGACGCGGCCGAAGGCGCCGAAAACTGACTGCCGACAGGGTGGTGTCCTCCTTCCCTCCAGAAACCTCTGTGCACATCTCCATTCCTTCCTCCATGTGGATTTCCTAGAGCAAAGAAACCATCATGTGTATGGAATCAACTGTTCCTAGTCTTTTCACACGCAGCTGTGGGAAACGCCATTCCTTGATTTGTGTTTGTCTCGGCCTTCCTGGTGTGCAGTTACTGCTAGAGAAGTATTAATAGCTCCATTTCACATAAACACAAGTAACTTCCAAACACGTACGTAGAGGACTAAAAATGTATTCGGTATTTAAGTAATCTGAACCAGTTCTGCAAGTGACTGTGTTTTGTATTACTGTGAAGATATGGAAATGTAGTTAATTACAATTTAAAGAGTGTTTTACATAACTTCTTAATTTCTACATTCCCTCCCTTTCTCTTTGGGGGTTTCCTATCAGTGAGCAAGTTTCCACGTTCTTAATGTATTCCTTTTGGGCAGGAATCCGGAAGTATTAGATTGAAGGGGAAAGCATTTGTTAATTCTGGGCTGCGGGTCACAAATTGAAATGCCTCCTGTGTCACATAGGGTGGAGGTCTTGGGTAGCTGTGACAACAGGGAGTTTCCTTATTCACTCTTCATTTGCTGCTGTTTCAGTTGACAACTTCCCTTCCTAATAAAATTCACTTACACCTTCTGCCTTTGTAGTTCTGGTGTTCACTTTACTAGATAATGAAGTAGCATGATGCTGCCAGAATACAAGCGTTGCTTTTGGCAAAGTAAAGTGCATGTCATTTCTTAATACCGTAGAATGGGGAAATAAAGTACACAAGTCCAAGTTTAAAATTTTAGTACTTTCCCATGCAGATTTGTGCACATGTGAAAGGGTGTCCAGTTTGTCTAGCGATTGCTATTTAGAGAGTTGGACCACTATTGTGTGTTGCTGATCATTGACTGTAGTCCCAAAAAAGCCTTGTGAAAATGTTATGCCCTATGTAACAGCAGAGTAACGTAAAATAAAATTGCATTTTATAAACCATTTACTATGGCTTTGCAACAATGGCATACTCCTATTTTAAAGGACAGGTGAATTTACTACTTTCTGAAGTTTATTGATACCTCCTTTTTATCTCACGTAAAATGTAGTGGGGATCCCCATACCTTTGCATTGTGATACACTTGTCTGGGGGCCTGGAAGTGTGTGAAATTGGACTGCATTTCTTAGAGGGAGTGTTTGATCCATAGGTCAGTGTTATGGGCCATCTCTTCCTCAGGTGCAAAAGGTCTCCAGTTAAGTGTTCCATGGATTAAAGGGGACATTTTCAAACTAGCAGAGTTCACTATGTGATTCTGAATGCTTTGGCTGGTGTTGGATTGTGCTTCAGTGGATAGTTGGCAGAATGGCAGAGGACAAGATACCTTGTTTAGTTGTACCATTGGTGAGTCCAAATAATTTTGTTTTTATAGCATCAAAGTCAAAAGATAATCTGAAAAATCAGCTGTGTAAGATTAATTCTTTATCTCCCAAAATGTGACTGAAACAAGGTTTCATTTGCACTTGATCTGTGTCCTGAGGGGAAATGAAAAGACGGAATTGAATGGGACTTGGGGAAGTACTCATTTAAATAGGGTTATTAGGGTTTGGTACCCAAAAATCTGTCAGTAAGACACTTTTATTTTATGAAGCACAAAACATTTTTTGTTAATGAGGGAGAAATATATCTAAAATTAGAACTTAACACAAGCATCTGAACCCATTGTTTCCCCAACTGCTTGCAAACAGAATACTTCAGATTCCACACAAGATGCTGCAAGCCTCAGTGCAAACTCGGGTCTTGACACTGAATTTGGATCCTTTCCTCCAGGGAGGAAATCCGTGAATTTATTCTTCCAGGTGTATTTTATATGTTTGAGAGCAAAGAAAACATTGCTATACTGCCTTTTTTTGAGGCCACTTTAAGAATCACTAAGATGACAGAAAAAGAAAATAAAATCACTAAGATGGAAACGGCAAAAGGAAAATGTACAAATGAGTCTTCCACTACTATAAAGCAGTCACTTATTGAATTGTTACTAAATTAACCAAACTACATATACAGTGGAACATTTATAATCAAATTTTCTCTGTTTTTGTTTTTACATTACATGGAAATTAAAGAGAAAAACACAATTTTAATTAAAATGTCATGACCTCAATATATGAGGTAAATTTCTACACAAATCAGCAAAATTTAATAAAATTTGTAGCACCTGAATGTAATTGCCTGCTTCCAACATTTGAAATCGTCTTATAATACCAATGACACAAGCTCAGTATCACAAAAAAAAACACATCATATTAATAACTAACTAAACAGGATGGGTTCTCTGGCACATACATACAGTATGACTCCTTTATAAAGAAAAATTTCAGCCCTAACTGGTTTGGCTCAGTGGCTAGAGCGTCGGCCTGCGGACTCAAGGGTCCCAAGTTCGGTTCCGGTCAAGGGCATGTACCTTGGCTGCAGCCACATCCCCAGTGGGGAGTGTGCAGGAGGCAGCTGATCGATGTTTCTCTCTCATCAATGTTTCTAACTATCCTCCTTTTCTCTCTGTAAAAAATCAGTAAAATATATTTTTTTAAAAATTTCCATAGACATTGTAGGATATTAAAAAGTTACCTCTTGCCCAGCAGGTGTATAGCTCAGCGCTGAGTATCACCAAGAGGTTGCCGATTCCCAGTCAGGACACGTGCCCAGGTTGCAAGCTCAATCCCCAGTAGGGGACGTGCGGGAGGCAGTGGTTAATTGTGAATTACCCAAGTACCTGCTTAAAGAGCAGGTTATTCTCAGTCTTCAGTCACAGCTTTTGGCTCCCTGTTTGAAGAGTTGGCAACTTTATAAGGGGCCCAGCCCCTTGTGCCTCCTTGAACCCTCTGAGGTCGGGGCCTCCTAACAGAGATAGAGGGGGTTTGTGGGACACTGCTGAGAACTCGGTAGGAGCGCGGACACCTTCCTGGGGGGAGGGAAGGTTTAAAGCCTTTCTGAGATAGAGTGTTTACATAATTGTTACATCCTTCTTGTAGTTAGAACATTTGACAGGTTTTCCTTTAAAATATCATTTAGGAATTAATGTATTCACAAAAATATATGCACCCCTATGTTCATTCCAGCATCATTCACGGCGGCCAAGACATGGAAACAACCGAAGCGGCCTGCGGTAGAGACTGGATAAAGAAGATGTGGTCCGTGTACACATGGAACACCACTCCGCCATAAGAAGGGATGGAATACACCGTTTCCAACAACATGGATGGACCTTGAGGACATTACACTAAGTGAAATAAGTCAGAAAAAGCAAAGGACCACATGACTTTACTCATGTGGGATCTAAAACTGAAACTCGCGAACAGGAACAGCAGTGGTGGTCGCCAGAGTGGGGGTAGGAAGAGAAGGGGATCATAATGTAAGGTGACAGGAGATCTGACGGTGGTGAGCACATAGGGCGGTATACAGGTCTTGTAACAGAAACCCACACCTGGGTCCCATATGTTCATGTTGACCAAGGTCACCCAAATAATTTTAATTAAAAAAATACTTAGTTTTTAATAAAATATTTGGTGGGAACTTTAAAGATTTTTTAAATTGATTTTGAGAGAGAGAAACATTGATCGATGGCCTCTTGCATGTGCCCCGACTGGGGATTGAACCTGCAATCCAGGTACGTGCCGGGATCGGGAATTAAACTGTGTCCTCCTGGTTCATAGGTTGATGCTCAGCTGAGCCACACCGGCCCGGCCAGATCAGTGCTTTTATAAACGTAGGTCCTGACCAGTTAGTGGTTAGTGGGCCAAAGCCTTTTTTTTTTGTTTTTAAGTGAAATAGAGTGGGAAATACATGCATGTTAATAGGGTGACTTGTGAAATCAGGTTTTATGTATGTGAGGAATAGATTGTGAGGTGGAATAGATCTCAAGTGAGTGAAAGCCATTTCTTTCCTGTCTGTCCTAGAGCTTGCCTGTACGTTGTTCCTGTTTGACGGGAGGGAGGAATGTCAGTTTCTAATGGGGGCACATGGGTCTCCCACCTGCGGGTGTGCTGAGCAATGGGACCCGCGATGCCCTGTAGGAAAAGGGAGTGTTTTCAGAGTGATCCTCATCCTACATGTCTTGAAGGATTATGTAAAGATTAACTCTTTTTATCTCTTCTTTGTCCTCAAACTATTTCTGCATCATCTTGCAGGCTGTAACCATGAGGAAAGGACTTCAACCCCGCGCACGTGGGACTGGCATTTACTCGCCTGGCAAAGCGGCACAGGGCTTCGTGGGATGTGAGTTCCTAGCTGGGTTTGAAACTGCGGATAGGAAGGACTTGAAATACAGCTCTTTCAGGAACTCTGGGTTCTTGCGCAAATGCTGCCCTGAAGAGCTGCTTGCTGTGATGTAAGCTGCAGCTCTGGCACGTCATGGCTGAGACGGTGCAAGGCGCGGGCTCATCCGGGTGGGAGCTGGGCTGTGGGAAGCCGCTCCTCCCATCTCTGGGCTCCTGAGGGTGGCGCCACTGCCCCGGGGTGGAGTGCCCGCGCTGGGTATTCATAGTAGAACCATCGTTGTGTGACAGCCTGCAGTTGTGTCCTAGATGAGAATGTTGAAAACTAGAGGTGGTTTGTTGAAAGGCCACTGAAGTTGAGCTTTGCGTGCACCTGGCTGCTTTGCGCTCTAGAGGTGAGGGGTGGGGAGGCCCGGGCCTCCTTTCTGAGGGCTGTGGTATGTCCTGGAAGTTGGCATTTACTGCAAAACTCCCTGCCACTCCTCTGCGAGCCCCACTGCATACCGTCTGCCCTGCATCGCAGACCCCTGAGGGAGCCAGCCTGCTTGGCTCTCGGTGCTGCTGACATGACCAGGTTTCCTCTTCTGGAGTGAGTACCGAGCGCTTTTTCTCCATTCCAGACCTGCGGGTCTGTAGACGGGCCCTGTGCTTCAGCCGTTCTCCCTGCAGTGTGTTCCTCCGCTGTTCGGGAGCTTGGTGAGAACCTCAGGGTTCACTGGACACCTTTCCGAAGACTGTTGTGTTGTGAGAGTGGTGGCAACACCGCTGTGTTGGAGCCAGGAAAGTAAACGGGACAAGACTTAGCCCTCCTGAGCTAGACTTGTCGGTTCCCACAACTGCGAGCGTGAGATGGTGTGACCTCGCAAAAACAGTAGTAGCCTGGCGTCAAAGATCTAGCTTACATCTTCCTCCCTCCCCCCTCCCCTTTACCCCCCTCCCCCCTCCCTCCTTCTCCCCTCCCTCCCTCCCTCTCCCCTCCCTCTCTCCTTCCCTCCCTCCCTCCCTCCCTTCCTTCCCTTGTTAAATAGATTGAGAGCCTCTTATGAGCCATGGACTGTACCGGGTACTAGCACTTGTAACTTCAGCGCCTAGTATCTCAGCTTCAGTTTTCTTAAAAGATAAGCACCTCTCTTGCCTGTGAGCCAAAGTGCAGAACTATTTCTTCGTGTGAAAGACTGAGGAGGCTGTATGTGGAATACTGGGGTGGGAAAGCAGTGAGTAGCGGGACGGCCTAATTTCAGGATCGGAAAGTTCTGGTAACGTGAAACCAGTCCTGTGGATAAGAAAGGCAGCCACACTTCCAACAGACCTATTGCCCTAGATTTTCAAGGGCAAACACAAAAAGAAAGTGACGGTGTAACTTGGGAACGCAAAGTTAAAAGAGACAAAACTATTAGGCAGCGGTTTCGCTCCTAATTAGCCTTCTCTGATGGAACAGACCAGAGAAAGGTCGTGCTGCTGGAGGCAGTGGAGAAACATCCAGAGCCAGAGAAGAAATGCCTGTTTCTCAAGAGCCACCTGGTCATCACAGTCCAGCAGGCCTCCGAGTGCCCTGAGGGGCTCGCTCAAAGGTGCTGGGACTCAGGATGTCTGGGGGAGGCTGAGTGACACGTACCCAGGGGTGCTGCTGCTGCTGCGGCTGCTGGCCAGGACCTGGGACTTGGAAGAATTAGGGCCGAAGTGCAGATCAGGTGAGCTGCACAGCAGGGGAGTGAAAACAAGTCAGTGACGGCATTCTGGGGTTGGCAGCGCACTGCCGAGGCCTGTGCCCACCTGAAGCGAATGAATGAGAGGGCGGTCAACGGGAAGGGACTGGTCAGATATGCAGAAGAGCACACAGGAGCTGCTGGTCACCGCCTGCCCCTCCCTCACACCCATGTGAGCAGTTTGTATTAAGGTAATGGAATGCCTGTTACTCCAGGAGAAGTTAAAAGTCAGGCAAGAGGTGTTGATGAACAGGTCCTGGCAAACCCCAAGGACAGTCCCTGGAGGCTCAAGGTGTTGCCTTGAGTGTCGGATCCACAGGCAGGAAGAGCACAGGCAGAACCGTGGGAAGGACAAAGCCCACAGCACTATCTGCCGATGTGGCTCGTGATTGAGCATCAACCTATGAACCAGAAGGTCACGGTTCAATTCCCAGTCAGGGCATGTGCCCGGGTTGTGGCCTCGATCCCTAGTGTGAGGCGTGCAGGAGGCAGCTGACCAGTGATTCTCTCTCATCATTGATATTTCTATCTCTCCCTCTCCCTTCCTCTCTGAAATCATCCTATATAATAAAAGGCTAATATGTAAATTGACCGGACAGTGGAACAACAGGTCGCTATGATGCACACTGACCACCAGGGGGCAGATGCTCAATTCAGGAGCTGCCCCCTGGTAGTCAGTGCGCTCCCACAGAGAGAGCACCGCTCAGCCAGAGCCCTGAGCCGGGCTCACAGCTGACAAGTGCAGTGGCGGTGGTGGGAGCCTTCCCACCTCCGCAGCAGTGCTAAGGATGTCCGACTGCTGACTTAGGCCTGTTCCCCAGGAAGCAGGCCTAAGCTGGTAGTCAGACATCCCCCAAGGGCTCCCGGACTGCGAGAAGGTGCAGGCCGGGCTGAGGAACTGCGCCCCCCCAAGTGCACAAATTTTGTGCAATGGGCCTCTAGTAAAATATATGTTTTTTAAAATTAAACCAAGGTCTTAAAAGCCGCAGCTTCAGCCAGGAAACAAGGCCAGATGAACCCACAGAGCCCTTCCAAAGCCAGGCCAGAGGCAATCAAGAAAAAGCAATACATTTTGTTAGAGTTTTTTTTTAAAAAAAGTCCACTTACAAATCCTATTTAATAAAGAGAAGATATGCAAATTGACCACTCCATGAAAAGATGGTGATGCCCACAGCCAATAAGGAGGGAATATGCAAATTGAGGGTCACTCCACGACAAAGATGGCAGCAGCTGGGTGCGGGACGCTTGCGTCATCACCACGGCAACGATGCAGGCGTTCCACCCCGCCCGCCCACAGAGGGCTTGTGGACGGCGTGGAGGCAGGCGTCCCACCCCGCCCCAGCCACTCTGGGCTGGTGGGCAGTGTGTGCAGGCGCGAAGCAGCCGTGGGCAGCTCCGGGCCGGTTGGCAGCACGCTCCGGGCTGGTGGGCAGCGCGCACAGGCGTCCCGCCCCGCCCAGGCCACTTCGGGCTTGTGGGCAGCGTGTGGAGAGCCTCTGGGTGGGGGAGGCAGGCCAGCGGAGGGCGGCCTGTACTCCCCACATGGCGGCAGTGGCAGCCGTGAGAGCGCCAAACAGAGCTTGCGGGCCAAGCTGAAGTAGCACCTTCAGGCCATCAGCACTGAGGAGTGGCTGTGCAAGTCCCGCCTCCTGGCCCAGAAGGTGCACAATCGCAGGGACAGCCACCGTGACTGGCCAGATTGACATCCTCCTGGCTGCGCCACGGGGGTTTGCAGATCTGCGCAGCTGCAGGCCTCTGGTGCACACATCCTCTCTTCCCCCCCTGGCATGTGAACGTCCCCCAGCGCGCTGTCACCCACGTGCACCTGCAACAGTCCTGGACCATGGCATGCTCAAGTTCCCCCCACCCCTCTGCCACACTTCCATCAACCCCAGCATGCCTACATCCCCCACAGGACGTGCGCATGTCCCCTCCGGCACGCTCACATCCTTTGGAACGTGGGTGTTCTGGTGCTGAGGGTGGGCGCCTGTGAGCTGACAGTGGGAGAGCAAGAGTGGTGATGCCCTGTTCCCGCGGAGGCCAGTGTGGCGACGAGATCACCTCCGTGGGGCTAATGCAGGTGCAGACAGATACACCTGGTGGGTGCAGGCGGCCCTTGCTGAGGTACCTTCAGTCAGCGTTCAAGATCGGGAACCCAGAGGAGGTGAGGAGTTCCGTCCTCTCAGTGAGATGGTGAGATAGTTGGGGCGACTGCAGAGGAATGTGCACTTTGGGTGCCGGCACCCATGAGTGAAGGCTGCCTTGACTGAGCCTCGCTTGCTTGGGGCCTAGTGCACTCCTGTTGGGCAGTGTGTGACAGGACGTGCTTTTCCGAGTTAATGAGAGAGAACATTGATTCTCCCGCTGCCCGCAAAGGTGGAAAGTGGAGTGGGGAGACATGCGGGGAGTGAGCGAGGTTCCCTGTCTGGGGGTTCCAAATCCGCCGTTGGTTCCTTTCACTGCTGACTAGAGATATACAGGGTGTCCCCCCAAAATGTATACACACTTTGAATACCTACTAATTCCAATGGCCTTAAGCATGAAAAGAAAGAAACAACAATGGAGCTGTCATCTGTTAAAACTGCGGGTACAAACTGGCAGTCGGACATTCCCCAAGGGGTCCCGGATTGGAGAGGGGTTCGGGTCGGACTGAGGGCCCTCACTGCCCCCCCCCGCTGGCCCCGGCCCCAGTTTCATGCCCCGGGCCTCTAGTGAGATCTCAGTGTTGGTCTTCCTGTGACTTATTTCACTTAGCATTATGTCCTCCAGGCTCACCCAGGTTGTTGCAAATGGCAGGACTTCCTCTCTCTTAGGCCAAAAAATACTCCATTGCAGGTAGATACCACAACTTTCCCATCCACCTGTTCACCACGAACCCTTGGCTTGTTTCTGTATCTTAGCTGGTGTGAATGTTATGTAATGAGCACAGGAGTGCAGACACTCCTCATTCTCTTCCATTCCCATGGAAGTGTCCTTCTTTAAATGCTAGCAGAATTATCAGATTTTAAACATCCAACAACTGAGTGCGGTTTCTCTGAAGAGCACTAAGTAGGACAGGTCTTCAATTAAGGCCTCGGCCGCAGTAGAGCTGGAGGGTAATTGGTGCCAGGCTCCCCGCGGGGCCTGCCAACCCAGGAGGAGTGACTCTTGGCCACTTCGGACCTGAGGTAATTTCAAACCAGCACACGTTTCCATTTTCCTTTTCGTCCAATCTGCTCTCTGTGATCAGTTTTTTGTGTGGTTCAATTACTCAGATCTCAGGGGACAAGGAAGGGTTCAGAAGGAAAGAACCAACGCACCTACATATTTTGTATGGCATACGATATCTAGGAGGTATGATACCCTGTTTACTAGTACAAGGTCCAGGTTAGCCATTGCAAACAATTCTGTGATGAAAGCAAGGATGCCTGGTAAGAAAGAGTGATGAAAAATGGAGAAATGGTTACTAAAATTTTAGCAGTGAACCTTCTTGAAATAATACCTTCAAGGAAATGGCTGGTTTCCTTTTCCTGTCGAACCTGGGGAAACATTATTCCAGCTTCAAGGAGGCCTGGTTATTTATTTTCTTGCTCATTATAACAATTCCCTTTATCAGCGAGAATCCTCAAGTATTCTGCTTTGCTCCAGGCATAATATATTTTTCCTTTTTCTTTCTAAAAACATCTGTAATAGATGACAATTTCTGAACTAAAACCTTGAGTTCTTGGTACGTGACTTTGTATATAGGGTTATTCCAGCAAGTGCATCTGTTGTCTGATGGCGATTTGTGGACTGGCCCTACTTCTTGAAGTGTTAGTTTCACAGGTTAATTAACTGGAAAAAAGCATATGGGTCTAGAAATAACTAGCATTTTAGAAACAGTGACAAATGCTCTATCCTATATAATAAAAGCCTAATATGCTAAGTGTCCGGTCGTCAGGGTGGCCATTCAACCAATCAAAGTGTAATATGCTAATGATATGCAAAGGCCACTCAACTGCTCACTATGACGTGCACTGACCATAAGGGGGCAGATGGTCAACGCAGGAGCTTCCCCCTGGTGGTCAGTGTGCTCCCACAGGGAGCCGGGCTCAGTGGCAGTGCTAAGGATGATAACTGTCAGCTTAGGCCCACTCCCCGCCTAAGCCATCAGTCAGACATCCCCCGAGGGCTCCCAGACTGTGAGAAGGCGCAGGCTGGCCTGAGGAACCCCCCCATCCCCAAGTGCATGAATTTTGTGCACCAGGCCTCTAGTATATCTATAAGAACTCATGGGACAAGAACTATAGGACAAGAAAAGTGCTTAGGAAGAAAAATAGAACTAGAATGATGACAGATGGGGAGGAAAAAATAAATAAAAACCTCAGCCAAACAGTTCTTTCATTTAGATCAAAGATTTGATAATACTTGCGTGGATCTGGTAGTTAATTCTAGAACCATATGTGGCTCTATGTTTAATAATTATAAATATTTTATTCTTTAAAATTTTTTATTCTTAGGTTCACTTGCAGTAAGTATCCAAATTGTGAATAATTCATTCTATAGCATGGGATCAATAAATCTCAAAGTAATCTTTTACTTATCTTTACTAAATTTTAAATTAAAAGAACCACTTCAGCCTGGCCAGCATGGCTCAGTGGTTGAGCTTCAACCTATGAACCAGGAGGTCATGGTTCGATTTTCCATCAGGGCACATGCCTGGGTTGCATGCTTGATCCCCAGTGTGGGGCATGCAGGAGGCAGCCAGTCAATGATTCTCATCATTACTGTTTCTATCTCTCCCTCTCCCTTTTGATATATATATATATATATATATATATATATATATATATATATATATATATATATATATATATATATATATATATCTCAAAAAGGGTCAGGATGACTTAATTTCTAAAAAAAAAAAAAAAGAACCACTTCAGGTGTTTAGGAGAGGAACCTGGCATCCAGTCAACTTGTTCATGTCATTTGTGTTTCTTTAATTTTTATTTATTGATTTTAGAGAGAGAGGAAGGGGGAGAGAGAGAGAGAGAGACATCAATTTGTTGTTTTTCTTATTTATGCATTCATTGGTTGATTCTGTATGTGCCCTGACCTTGGCGTATAGGGACAATGCTCAACCAATTGAGCTACCTGGCCAGGGCTTATGTCGTTTTTTATTTATTTTTTAAATATATTTTTATTGATTTCAGAGAGGCAGGGAAAGGGAGAGAGAGATAGAAACATCAATGATGAGAAAGAATCATTGATTGGCTGCCCCCTGCACACCCCCTACTGGGGATGGAGCCCACAACCCGGGCACATGCCCTTGACTGGAATGGAACTCGGGACCCTTCAGTTGGCAGGCTGACGCTCTATCCACTGAGCCAAACCAGCGAGAGCTCACATCGTTTTTAAATCTGGGAATGATTTAACTGGGCTCAGGGTCTCATGAGGTTGTAGTGAAGCTGTTGAGTGCAGGGACTGCAGTCACCTCAAAGCTTGCCTGGGACTGGAGAACTCACTTCCCAGCTCCCTAATCCAGTCTTGGGCACCCCTCAGTCACTTGCTGGCTGTTGGCTGGTGACCTCTGTTCCCATGGGGTTCTCCATAGGCTTCCTGAATGTTCTCATGAGATGGAACCGGGTTTCTCCTGTAAGTGATGGAAGAAAGAGCAAGCAAAGAAGGAAGACAGTTTCTTATGCATGTCCCTCTGGCTCTTTCTCCTGTGTGGTGCTCCTTTATCTTAATGGTATGGGTAATTCATAAATGAAAGACAAACCTCAAATTGAAAACCATAATTTGAGACATGTTTTTTGAATGGGAAAGATTACTTGAAATCCAGACTGTCCCTGAAAATCTAGGACCCCTGGCTATGAATAAAAAAATGGACCAGAAGTTTACTTTTTTTTTCTTTAATTGGGAATTGAACCCTGATCTCTTGGTTCATAGGTCGATGCTCACACCTGTCTGGCCAGTGTGAGCCACACCTGTCTGGCCAGTGTACTTTTTTTAAAAATGTAATTTATTAAACAGACAGTTAAGTGCCTTCTATGAGGAAGATACTGGAGAAGAACTGGAGACATCAAAAGAATATAATCTGCTGGGTCGGCTTGGCTCAGTTGTTGAGCGTCGACCTATGAACCAGGTGGTCAGGGTTCGATTCTCCGTCAGGGCACATGCCCAGGTTGTGAGCTTTATTCCCAGTGCGGGGCATGCAGGAGGCAGCTGATCAATGATTCTCTCTCACCATTGATGTTACTATCTCTCTCCCTTCTTCTCTGAAATCAATAAAAATATATTTAAATATGTATATATAACCTATGATTTAATAAGGGGACTGGAGAATATGATGCTTGGGATGTAATGTATAAAAATTGTACACAGCTGACACATTTTTATGAAGTCTTAAAAATATTGTATATAATTTGTGAAATTTGGCTTGTTTTGATTAGGTATGCCATCAATGTTTATGTTTAATGAGGGCATTTTGTACCTCAGATGAACAGATGAAAAATGCACAAAGTCAGTCATTATGGATAACTTGGAAAAGAAGCTGTTTTCTGAGGCATACCGCCATGAACCTAAATGGAAACCATAGTTGGAGTGTTTTATTAGGAACTAGTTTTGAAACTTGACCAGGCGGGACTGATACTTGATCCCTAACAATTGGCTGTCTCTTAAGTGGGAAATGTGCTGTGTCCTACTTGCACCAGCTTTGGTTGAACCAAAATAGCGCCACGCGCCCATTGTTAGCATGTTTTATTCAGTACCATCCACACAGCGCCGGAGCTAACAGGCACAGGATTGCAACGCAAAGCGCGGACTGCCTTGGAAACGTGCCGCCTGGGCCAAAGCGGCCATCAGACTGAATTTTAGTAAGGGCTGATGGAGTCTAGCTCTGTGCTCACACTCAGGGCGAGGACGGCCGAAGGTTCTAGTTTCTGCAAATGCTGGGCCGCGAGCGACAGCGGCTCCTGTTCACGTCCCTCCACAAAGCCTCTGCGTCCCCGGGGACGGAGGCCGGAAGGGCGCCGCGGGCCTCGCACAGCGTGGGGAGCCCCGTCGGCGCCGCCTCCTCCAGGGAGCCGGTCCCTCGTCCTTGGATTCCGTCTTTGGGCCGTTGCCCCGAGCACCCAGGGCCAGGCCCCCTCCCCGTCCAGGGCGGGTCCGGGGCGGTTCCCACAGCTCCTTTAGTGAAACGGACAACAGGGATCCCAACCTGAGCGGGGCCGCAACCAGGGAGGAGGCCGGGCGTGCCTTCGAGGGCCTGCTCCCAGGCGGCCGCCGCCTCCGCAGCGGCCACCCGGGGACAGAGGCCACCCGGGGACAGGCGAGGTCCGGCTGGGTCAACCCGGGACGCCGAAGGCCTTGTCCGGACAGGCGCCCGCCCCGCGCCGGCGGGCCGGAAGGGGCGGGCGGAGGGACGGCCAGGGGGCGGGGCACGGGGCGGGGCGAGCCAGGTCCTCCCGGCATGCCGCGCGGCACGCGGCTTCCGCTAGTGGGCGGGGCGGGCGGCGGCGGCCGGAAGTGGGCTCGGCCGGCCTCTGGGAACGCTGCCTGCGCTTCCGGGGCCTGGAGTCCGGCTCTAGTCTTCCTGTAGGCGGCGCGGGAGGAGCAATTGGCGTGAGGGGCCGGGCCGGGCGGATCCCTTCCTCCCCCAATGTGAGCGGCGTCCCGAACCCCCGTCCGGCGAGGCTGCCCAGAGCGGTGGGAACGGCGGCCCGGCAACATGAGGCCGTGTCTGCTCTTCCTGACCAGCGTGGTGCCTTTCGTGCTGGCGCCGCGACCTCCGGACCCGCCGGGCTTGGGCTCCCCGCAGCGGCTCGGTAAAGACGGGAGCTGGCTAGGCCGGCGCCTGGCGCGCTGCTTTCGGGGAAGAGCCGGGCACCGGAGCAGGTGTTTGGGGGCGGGTACCGGACGGCTTCGGCGCGTCCCAGCGCTTTCTGTGTGTGGAGGGGGTGTGGCTCGGCGTCTGGGAAAGAATGGAGACGGGCTGGTCCGTGAATGGGAAAGGGGGACCGGAGGCGGCCTCCGTGGTGGCTGAGGGCCTGGGAGGGGGTGCGCCCGGGGTGTGCGTCTGGGGGAGAGTTCGGGAAAGGGGTGAAGGGTCGGGGTGCTGGCTCGTGTCTGGAGGGGCGCGGCGGCCCGGGTCCCTGCCGCTCGGGCGTTCGGAGGGGGTTCCACGGGCCCCACGCGCACAGCTCTCCAGCGCTTCCCCTGCCGAAGCCTCGCGGGAAGCCGGGGACGGACACTCATTTTGGAATTGCGTGTTGGGACCCGCGTGAGCGTGCACTTGGTTGTCTAAATGGAAACTTCTGGAGGTGCGGGGGCTGGGGACCCTAAGCCTGCCGAGTCCACTCGTGCGGCTGCGGCTGCGGCTGCGGCTGCGGCGGTCTCCTCGCCGCGCCAGGAAGTGAGCAGGGGCGGCCCCCTCGGTCAGTTTTGAGCCCAGAAAGCAGAGGGTTCTGGTCTAGATGTCCGATCTAAGAGGTTGGGTTTAGGAGGGGGGACCTGAGAGGTTCGGGGTTTGGGGGGAGTTGGTGTAAACGTGTGCCGTCCGTGGGAAGTGGCGGTGGGCGCTGACGGGTTCGCGGTGGAGCATGGAACGTCCTCCCTGCGCGCACAGAGGTGGCCGCAGTGATGTCCATGGTGCCCGGGCCCCCAGGTCCCCCCCGGGTGACACGCTCCGTGCTGCGCAGCGCTCCGCACCACGCCGGGTTCTTCAAGGCTAACTGAAGGCCTCACGTTAGTTTACCTGGAAACCCTTCCTTCTGATGGAATAGTCAGAGATGGCAGTCGGCTGAGGCTCTTCACGGTGTTGCTTGTTCTCAGCGGAACGATCGCGTCGTTGTTAGGTCAGATTGGAATGGACGGCAGGTGACCCGATGGCGCAAGGCGAGGGCGCTTGTGAGGAGGTGCTGAGGGGGATCAGCCCATGCAGATGGAAGGGGGATGGGGAGAGGGGGCGGGCAGGAGGAAGGGGAGGGTTAGGGTACGGATCTTTCTCCTAGGACTCAGCGTTAGTGCAAAGAGTGTTGAGACACTAAAACCCGCACCTCCGACACTGTCGGGCTTTGATGATTCTGTTGCTCACAGGCGGGCAGTAGGTAGCATGACCCCTAGGGATGCACCCAGCACAGAGGAAAGAAAACCTTGCTTTCTGGGGCAGTGAGCAGCAGCTTCAGGGGTCATCGGGGTGGCGGCGTGTGTTTTTTATAGTGCCAGGAAAAGGCATGGGCCCCCCCCCCCCGTTTACTCACCAGGCGTTTGAAGAACACCGACTGGATGCGAGTGTTATGTGTGGCTTGGAAACACCAAGCAGATCAGACAACATCCATCTCAGTACACTTCTGGCATGGCGGTGTAGGGAGTTCTAAACAGACAGTTCTAGAACAGCCTGGAAGAGAGCATGAGGACACACCTGACAGGTGGTGTATCTCGGAGGAAACGGAACCTAGCCTGGGAAGGCGAGGCCAGGCTCCTTGAAGGAGGTGATATTTGAGCCCCAACTTTAAGGTTAAGTAGGTCAAGAGGGAAAATCAGGACACTCCTGATGGGGGCACTTAGAGGTGGTTGACATTAACCTTAGGGAGCCTGTCTAGCGTTGTACATGAAGCAGCTGCAGAAGTGAGTCCGGTATAGTGAGCTGTCAGGATCACACGGTGATAAATATATGTCTTGTGGGTATTTTTTCTTTTGAAGAGCATTGATTTCTTTGTGTTTTTAATGGCTCAGGATATAATTTGTTGCTTAATTTAATCCCACCATTATTTAGATTGAATTGGTCAAGACCAATAAATAGTTTCATAATTAAAGAGCATGGTTTATTGCTTATTAGCTTACTTGCCCTTTAAATGTTACTGTAACTGCCGTTCTAAAGCTGGGGTTTGAATCCAGGCTTTTGGAATACTCATAGTTCCCCCGAAATGATTTCAATGGAACTGTTATGAATTGCATAATTTAGGAAAGTTCTGAGTCATGTGAGCTTAGTCATGATCATATCTCGGTGAAGTTGCAGCTGGGGTGTATAAGTCTCACTTTGATTTCAAAAGTGGTTTCTCTTTGTGTTACTTTTAATAAAAAGAGGATGTAGTGGGTGGAAAGAAAAAAATGTAGGTCACGGATGAGAGATGAAAGCTGTACCTGCAGCGTATATTTAGAAATGTCCCTGATGTTTTTGGTGTGGTATCCTCCACGTTGCACTGCTCATGTCTCAGGACTGACAGCACCCATTTTGCTCAGTGTTTGGACATCTGGCTTTCTCTCTTGATGTTAATTTTGCTTGCAGTCTGCATTCTTGTGAAACCCAAACACATAACCACCCTGACTGTGCCAAGGGAGATTTAATGCAGCTCTGCTTTGTAGCTGTCAGAGATGAGCTGTATTTCTAGAATAGAATGCGGAGGAGAGTTTCCAGAGCCGTGGTGGGGAAGCGAGAATCCTCCTGCCCTTCCCAGGGTTTTCCAGAACCATAAGAGTAGGTGTCCTTGCAGGCCAAGTGTGGTTGATGTGGGGTTCTTCACCATTTCGTATCTATGAGAGGCGGTGAGTGTTTTTAGTGGAAGTATAATTTGAGGAAAGTATGAAAAGGGGCCGGGCAGGCTTCACGGAGTAGGGGAGTGAAAGGAGGTGCTTCTTCATGTGTCCCCCTAACCCCAGCAAGCACATGCGTGTCTTCCTCCCACACCTCTCCTTTTTTTTCCTTTTAACGTGTGTAGGCTCTGACAAGTCTCATCTACTGCTTTGGTTTCGCTTACTATCTGACTGTACGTATTTGGATAACTACTATTTCTAACGTAGACTTGTTCTCTGAAGTTTCGCTCATGTCTCCGTCTGTCACGTGATGCTTCCACCTCCGTATTCACAGGCACTTCAGTTATAACAGGTCCAGAATTAATCTGGTAAATTTGGATTCACCCACTCGTCCTTCGTGCGCAGGGGTACTGAGAGCAGGCAGGTTTATGTGTCTTCTGCACAAGCAGAACAACACTTGGCAGCAGTCCTGGCCCTCTCTTGTCTCTTTTCCACTTATGACACTCAGCTGGCGGCGTGGCACAGGCAGTGCCGTTGGGGGACACTGCCCCACGCAGCGGAGGATGGAGAGCCAGCGAGTGCTGCAGGGGTCTGCACGTGCAAGTTGCATTCCATTCCAGGAAATGCAGTTTATTGCAACAAGGAAAGAGGAATGAAGTAAAGAGTTTACAGATGTTCCCCGCCTCTTCTCACTCAACATTTCATTGTTTTAAAAGTCACTTTGGTCTTAAAAATGTTGACTCTGGACAAGATGAAAGAAATATGGGTATCTTTATGTCATTGTACCAGAGTAAATGGCCATAAAAGCTGATCCCAGAAGTGAAACAATTGAAGCATAAGAGATGGGTGGAGTGGAAGGCTTATCAGTCTTCTATGGCCACTTCACACCCACACCCAGAAGGCCAGTCCTCAGGCCTGGAGAACACAGAGGAGGAACGAAGTATCTGCTGCTCTTCACCACTGATGTAGTGTTGAAAGCCTTACAGTAACAGCTCTGCTCCCCCACCTAAAGTCACTCTGTGACTTAGCAGTGACATAATTGCAAACATATGATGATCTGTCGATGCAAAGAAGTCCTGTGTAAAGGAACAGTGTAATTGCAAACTAAACATAAGGTACAAGATGTAATATGGAACTAAGAATCTTTCAGCATCCAGCTGTCCTCCCATATAAGCCCCTTGTCCAGACCTGCTGCTCCTCGTGTTTTTGTTTTGTGTTTTTTTAATCTCAGTGGATGCGGTGCCACTATGTTCCTAGGTACCCAAGCCAGATACCTGGGGCGGCGGGGCGGGGGGTGTGTGTGTCATGTTCTGCACCTGGATTGCTCAGCAGTTTACTAGCTGATTTCCCAGACTTGAGTCTGTTTTCCTCTAGCCCACTCTCCACACTCCAGTTACAATGAACTTTCTAATTCACAGCTGCTGCCCTTCTCCAAAGACCAAAATCCTTATTTTATTTCTGTGGCCCGTCATGACCAGTACCCTGCTTGCCTCTGCAGCCTCACGCCTCTTCACATCCTCTGTGTGGTCAGCACTCAGCTCAAGTTGCTTTCATTGCTTTGAGTATCCGTTCAGTGTTTCTCGTGGGCCTCAGCAGACGTTATGCCCTCTACTTAGACCTTCTCCTTCCTGCTCCTCGTGGCTTCCTCCTCATCCTGTGTTCTTCACTTCAATGTGGTTCCCTGGGAGAGTGCCCTGGGCTTACCAGGAGGGGTCATGCCCCTGCTGTGTCCTTTCCTGACTTCCTATAACTTCTCCCTCGGCGCTTGACATACTTGATAACAGTTTTTTGTGTTGTGGTCTTTCCACCAATGTCGCAATATTGGAAATGTATTTTTTTTTCTCCATTGTAGCCTTAGTACCCGGAAGGTAGAAGGTTCTCAATAAATATTGAATAAGTGAGTAGGTGGAGTCTGGTGGAATAGGAAGAAGTGAAGTGCGGAATGTGTGTGCAAGAAAGGAGGGTTGGGGTGGAAAAGACACAAAAACAGTGAGGAAGGGGAGGGTCTCTAAAGGTAACTAGCCCGGAGCGAGCAGAGAGATTGTGACCATACACTGAGCTGAGAATGCTAAGTGGTTTACAGTAAGTGTATTGAGAGATTTGGATAACAGCTTTTGTCAAGTGGGGGAAATATAAATTCAGCTGAGGAGCTACAGGAAACCGAGATAACCACTGGTTGAAATGTGGGAAGGGAAGCGCAGTGAAATACGGGGTTTCGGGGGGGTTACTGCTAGTGCACCGAGAGTCTCAAGGGCAGGGGTCCGTTTGTTGGACAAGGGCAATGCTTTTGCCATGCTTTTGGAATGGCTCCCGAGCTTCCGGTTGGAGCAAGCTAGTTATTATAAGAGAATTAATTACAATGGAAACATAGTAAAGTTTTTTAAAGTGCTTTAGCAAGCTACATTTAAAAAGTGCTTTTTATAGAGAAAATATACCTAAAGATAACCAGTGATGTTACTATCTTGCCGTTTTTTTGTAGGCCTATTTTTATACATAGTTAAGATCATGCAGTATGAAGAGGATTTTTTAAATGCACCTTTAATGTTATAGCATAAGCATTTCTCCATGTTTTAAAAACCTGTTTTTAAGAGTATTTTCAACTTATTTTTTAAAAGTGTTTTTACTGATTTTAGAGAGAGAGAGGAAGGGAGAAGGAGAGAGAAACATGGGTCAGCTGCTGCTTACTGGGGATGGAGCCCACAACCCAGGGATATGCCCTGACTGGGAATTGAACCAGTGACCTTGAGGTGCATGGGATGATGCTCAACCAACTGAACCACACCGGCTGGGGCTACAGCATTTTAAATGATGGCATTTTGTTGTTGTTGTTGTTATTTAGAAGTCCCATAACTTGTCCTGGCTGGTATGGCTCAGTTGGTTGATGCGTCGTCCCGTACACCAAGAAGTGTCTGGTTCAGTCCCCTCAAGTCATATACCCTGGTTGCAGGTTCCATCCCCGGTTGGGGCACATGTGGGAGATAACCAGTTGATGTTTCTCTCTCACATCGGTGTTCTCTTCCTCTCTCCCTCCCTTACTCTCTCTAAGATCAGTTCAATAAAAAAAGGAGAAGTAGTACCATAACTTATCTGTTGCCCAGTTATTACCTTGTTTCTGATTTTGTTTATAAAAATAATGCAAGGCTGAATAATGAACATCTTTGTGTTTAAAGCTTTTTTCTTTGAATTATTTCCTTACTTAGTTTAGTTCAGTAGCAGTTCTCAAACTTGGGTGTCCGTCAATATCGCCTGGAAGGCAGGTTAAACACAGATTGCTGAGCCCCACCCTAAGAATTTCTGGTTCAAAACTGGCCTTTTAACAAGTTCCCAAGTGACGTTGATGCGTATGCTGCTGGTGTGGGGAGCACCTTTGAGAGCGGCTGGCCTCTGACATTGACAGTGAAACTACAGGATTGAGGCTGAGTTTCTCAGTCAGTAGGAGTGATTATGATCTTGAATGAAACTGAGTTCATGTACCAGCCTGTCTGTATCAGGAAGCTGAAGAGTGAGGAATTGTAGCAGTACCTCAGCATTGAGAATTTGTGCAATTTGTGGACATGGGAGTGCTGTTTTGTGCAAGGTTCTGTGCTGGGTATGGTGAGGTAGGGGTCCTGTGATGAACAATACAGAGCTCCCTTTTGGCCATTTTACAATCTGTTTGTGAGATAAAACAGATATAACTCAAAAGTGCCGGGAGAAAGTAACAAACACAGGGCTTCAGAGTTCAGAGGGAGGCGAGGTCATGTTTGGGTGACTTGTTAAAATGTAGGAGACCTGGAAATAGAAGGTCCAAGAAGAGTGAGGCTATCTTTAAGAAGCGTAAACAGTGTGGCATTAGGAAAGCGTGGGGTTTTCAGCCAGGCAGGCCCAAGTTCCAGTCCCAGTTCTGTGCTACATTAGCTGTGATCCTTATTCTCCCTGAGTCTCTGTGGTCATCTGAAAAGGGGGATAAAGCCTCGGGGGTGTTTGTGGAGATAACATAAAACACCCAACATGGTGTCTTGTAGGAAACACTCAAACATTGTTGAGCAAATGGTAGGCTTCTTGAAGGTTTTTGTTGGTGCTGCTAAGCATTACAAACATTAGCGAGGCCAGATAACCAACAACCATCCATAGGCAAAGAAGTGATGGGTGCCTTCTCAGACAGCTTTCCTCTGGATTAAATTTTAAAGGAAATTTTGTTAACAGAAAATGGGGGGACCCAGCAAGTGTGAAATTGCTGCTCCTTTGTGTGATGTTATCTTGCGTTAGACTCTGGAGTGCACCTGAGATGAATTTACTTAGATCTCACAGCAGCCTGCCTACCCCTGCTTGTCTCCAGGGTTGCTGGGAGGAGGCATTTTCCCTCTTTGCCACACTATAAACTGGCCCTTCCCGCTCCGTCTGCTGTCCGCTTTCACGTCCACATCTCTGACTGGTATTTGCTTGTGCATTGTCTGTCTCCCACACTAAGATGAGTGCTGCCTTATGCAAGGACTCGGTTCTGCTTCAGGCTGTCAGTACTTACCCAGCGCCTGGCACAGCGCAGTGAATGCGTGAACTGATGCACCAACCAGCTGAGGACGTTGGGAGGAAGGGGAGAGAGTATGGGGTGGATTCTTTATTTCTTCCATGGTTTTGTGAGCATATTTAACCTCAGTAGCACTTCACTTGTATTTTAAGCTCCTGCTCTATTTTGAAGACATCCTAAGTCCAGTGGAATGGTTTTGTTTCTGCAGTGATATTTGTTCAGAGAAAAGGAAAGCATCAGCTCAAATATTTTTAGACAGTTTCTACAGAGACTTAAGTCACCAAAATTGTATTCCAAAAATTCTCTTGATTTTGGAAGAGGCCGCAGAGTTGCTGTTGATGACAAGTGACTTATAGAGCAGACATACTTTACATTGTTACTCTTGCTCTGTATCAAATAAAAACATTTTTGTGCTTGTTTTATTTTGGTAGAGTGCTCTTTGCTTTTCTTGGGTTCCAAGTCAGTCTGGTAAAATAATTAATGTTGATCTTTCCCAGGGATTAGTTTGGTTATATTACTTCTGCTTCCTGGTGTCCACTGGACTGATAATCTGTACTTGTGGAGGGCAGCAGTAGTAGGGATAGTATCACTTCTTGTTCTCTAATTTTTTGTAAAACAGTTACTTTCCCAGTTTTGGTTTGCTCATTAATACCTTTTGTTCTTGCTCCACATCAACTGATAAGAAACTGATATAGCTCAGATTGGCAATTGATGGGTTGAGTTGGCTACCTTGATCTTAGGAATTCTAAACATACAAGCCAGAAATACCTTTAATTTAGAAGTTAGGTCATTGCAGAATATGATACTCTAAGATACAAAATTACCACTACCTGATATGAACATGGACTCATGCTCAGATTTCCCTGTTGTTACATACCTTTCCGCGGTTGGTTGGTTTGACCTAGGACCTAAAAAGGTTCACACGTTGGCTTGCTTGCCATATTCTTGTCTGGTAGTTGTCGCCCCTCCCTTCTTTCTCATGCTATTTATTTCCTGAAGACATTGGGTCATTTGTTCTGCCGGAATTCTAACATTCTGGGTGTGGCTGATTGCTTGCTAAGGTTATTTAATTTGGCAACATTCAACATTTATGTCTTCAAAACTAGAAGTTAGATCTTAGTTAGATTCAGGTTCAATTTGTGTGTTTTTTTGTAAGAATACTTCATAGCTTATGCACTGGGCACTTCATAATGTACATTAGGAAGAGTTTGTTGTCTGACTCTCATTTTAGTAATTTTACAATTGATTAGTAGGTTTAGGTGTTAATAACTTTTTTGTCTTTATTTCAGAAAAGCTTGATTCTTTGCTCTCAGACTACGATATCCTCTCTTTATCCAGTATCCAACAGCACTCGGTAAGAAAGAGAGATCTACAGGCATCAACACATTTAGAAACACTACTGACGTTTTCAGCATTAAAAAGGTAATTTGAATTATTCATAGAAAAATGTTGGGGCAAGTGAGACTTGGTTTGGCAAAACAGAAAAATAAGTTGTTTTTTCCCCCAAAAGGTTATTTATTTTTTCAATTATAGTTGATATACAATATTATATTAGTTCCAGGTGTATAAGGGTATCTTGGGAAGTTATATTTTTAAAGATTTGTAATTAATATAATTAGTCTGTTAGATTATTACACTGTATATTGCCTATTCTAAAATTACACTGATGATTATTTTAAAAAAGTAAATAGGTATTCCCAAAGTGTAAATGATGGTAATAATATAGTTATCGAATTCTAACAAAGAATTTTAATTAATTGACTGTGAATAGAACCCACTAAGCCACACTGGCTGAGAGTGGTGATGGATATTAACTAGACTTATTGTGATGATCTTTTTGTGATATATACAAAAAATAGAAAAATGTTAATTCAGAGGGATTAACATCAGTTTGTGGTTACTGTAAATCCTTAAATCAAAAGTCAGAAAGATAAATGAAAATTATAAAAGAATTCTGTAAGTACATGACTTCACATAATTTTGGGAGGATAGAGTAACAAATAGATTCTGACTGACATTTTGTGTGAGAGGCTTTATAGCTGAAAGTTGAAGATTGGAAACTCAAAAAACAGGAATTTTATATCACTTGGCCCTTATCTTTATAATAGAGCAGATTAGTAATGTAGAAAATGAAGAGCACAATTCCAGTGATTTTTCTGGAAAGAACATTAAGTAAAAGCAATGTGGAGACTCCTGGAGAGCTCTAAAATGAAATGATAAGGCATTTATAATAAGTTCTCAGCATAACTGATGGTGGAAACATATCATGCCTGTGAATGTGTGGGAAGATATGCTTTAGGATAGCAGGAGAAAATGTTCCAAGGTTTTCTGAAATAACGTTCTATTGTCTTTTTCTCTGTGACCATTAAAAAAAAACAACCCACAAGCAAACTAAAATTACCTTGTTATGCTCAAAAATGTTAAAAATATTTGTTGCCATGGAGACAGTCTCAGTCTAGATTCTTGCAGTTTAGGCTTATGCAGACCCATAGGAAGTAACACTTCATATTTTCAACACCACAGCTGACAAAATTTGTTCCTGTGGCTAAGATGAAAAATGTACCCTTATTTATTTTTTATGTTCATGGGCACTAAGGACTCTGTAAATGATAATTGAAAGGACTCTGTAAACGATAATTGAAAAATTCTTGCTCACTATGCCCAGTTTTTAAATCAAAACTGAAACTCGTAGAAAACAAAAGAACATTAAGCCGACTAAAGAACTGCAGTGTGTATTTTAATGTCTGTGTTGTTTTTACCTTGTATTTATTTTCCTCGTGGTATTGTGGATTAATTTTTTTAAGATCTTTTTAGAAGGAGAAAAAAAGCATGAGTGCTTTTAAATACAGAAAAGTAGCATTTATTAATTTTACAGCAATAACATTAGGTGGATTGCTAGAGGCAGCCTAGTACAGGCTTCTGAATGAGCCAAATTCAGCTTTCAGTTTTGCCATTTACCAGCTGTATAACCTCAAGTATGTTGATTAACTTCCAAGCCTCGATTTTTACTGTGTGAAGTGGATATAACATATACAGAGCATCTAGGACTGAGTGGGTGTTCAGGAAATAGTGTCCAATAATATCAGTTTTTAGTAAGTTTTTAAGACAAGCAGGACTTCGACTTACACTATCCAGGTATGTGTTTCCTTATTCTTCAGCCTCCAGAAAAGATGAGTGCTAAGCTGTTGGAGTCTTCTTTCCCAGTTCTAGATGCTCCTGGCTGCCAGATTCTTACACTAAAGAGATTAGTCCCTTTGTGTTTACAGGAGACACGGTGCTCTAAGCACCTAGTAAAACAGTAGTGAAAATTCACATGGCTTTTTATTAATGTCAACTCTTCTGTCAACTTCTTTTTTAAGGAAGTTTAATTAAATGAAAATTAGGCTTCCATTTTGTGTTCTTAGAGTAAAATATGGATGCATTCTTTCTTCAGGCATTTTAAATTATACCTGACGTCAAGTACTGAACGCTTTTCCCAAAATTTTAAAGTTGTGGTGGTCGATGGTAAGAATGAAAGCGAGTACAGCGTCAAGTGGCAGGACTTCTTCAGCGGACACGTGGTTGGTGAGTATGGAGCTTGTTTGCCTTTGTGCCTGGGGTGGGAGGTGTCCGGATCTAACTCGACTGTATATTTATATTCTTTTGGGGGAGGAGGGAGACGGAGTACCGAAGAACTGCTGATCTTTGTTTTACTTGAGCTGTCTAAGTTTGGAAGCAGAAACACTCAAACAGGAGGACACGGGATTACCAGATGTCATACTAGCTGGCCACTTGGATGATTGAAATGAGTTTCCTCTCAAGTGATGAGAATTTCACCTTTTCTTTAGAGAAGGATTGTAGACTTCCCTTAGGAGATTTTAAACAGAGGATCTAGGAGATAAAATAATTGACTTTTTATATTTATTTAAGAAAATATATCCAACTAGCAATTGTCATTTATATCTGGAACTTATTCTACAGTCAGAAACAAATGGCATTAAAATCGTCAAATAGTAGAGTTCAAGACCTCTGTGTTTCAAATTTGTTTTCTGCCTCCTCTTAGTTCTTTCTTAGCCCAAAGTAGGCAAGTTATTCCAGGAGGAAATTACAGGTTGGTTGGTTTTGTTCTGTAACAGACTCTAGATCATTCTCATTCAGCAGCTGGAGGCTGAGAGAGGTTTCAGATGACTGGACAGAGGCCCCTCCTGAGGCGGGGTGTCTCGCTCTGCTCCGGGGTGTTTACATGGTGTTCACAGTGTCTGGGCAGATTCACTCCGATGAAGGGCTTTGTTGAGTTTTAATGGCAGTGGGGCAGTTTATTTTTTTATATAAGTATTTTTTAATAGTGAAAAATTTTTTTTCTCTTAAGGTGAGCCTGACTCGAGGGTTCTAGCCCACATAGGAGATGACGATATTACAATAAGGATCAACACAGATGGCGCAGAATATAATATAGAGGTAAATCTAACAGGAATTTTTTCTTAGCATATACCTTTTTTTTTCCTTCAAATGTCTATTTTTATTATATTTATTGGAGTAACATTGGTTAATAGCATAAATTTCAGGAGTACAACATTATAATAAGACATCTGCATACTCAATTGTATGCTCACCCCCTGAAGTCTAGTCTCCTTCCCACACCATAAATTTGACCCCCTTTGCCCTCTTCGTCCTCCCCTCACCCCTTCCCACCTGGTAACCATCTTGCTGTTATCTGTATGAGTTTGTCTTTTGTTTGTTTGTTTGTTGCTTTTTGTTTCATATCCCATATATGAATGAAATCATATGGTTCTTGTCATTTTTCTCTCTGACTTCACTTAATTATCTCTGATTTTTAATTTTTTTTTTTTACTTTTATTTTATTTTACTTTTTTTATTGATTAAGGTGTCACATATTTGTCCTCATCCCCCCATTCCCATCCCACACCCCTCCCCACGGATGCCCCCACCCCCCTGTTGTCCTTAACCATTGGTTAGGCTCGTATGCATGCAAGTCCTTTGGTTCATCTCTCCCCCCTACCCCCACCCTCCCCTATCCTCCCTCTGAGGCCCGACAGTCTGATCGATGCCTCCTTGTTTCTGGGTCTGTTCTTGTTCATCAGTCTATGTTGTTCATCATTTCCCCTAGATGAGTGAGATCCTGTGTTACTAGAAATATACTTATAAGAACCAAATGTGAGACGAGCAATAATAGTTATGCTGATGGGCAAATGAATCAGTCTGTAGTGAGTTTCTTTCTGGACCAACAGTTCTTTTGAGACCCAATTTCAATGTCCACCAGTTCCTTATGTGTGCATGTTAGCACTGAGTTTTCAGTTCTGGATGGTGGACAAATGGTGGTAATGCAGGTCCGACTCTCTCTGGTTTGGTCTCACCCGGACCCAGGGGCACGTGGCCTCACCCGGACCCAGGTGCGCGCGGCCTCACCCGGACCCGGGATCCAGCCTCACCCGGACCCAGGGGCACGTGGCCTCACCTGAACCCAGGGGCGCGCGGCCTCACCTGGACGCAGGGGCACATGGCCTCTCCTGGACCCAGGGGCGCGCGGCCTCACCCGGGCCTATCTCTGATTTTTTAAAAGTCGTTTCTCAGTTGTTGTAAGAAGACAGAGGTCTATAATTATCTTCTTTTTTCCTTGTATTTAAAGTTTTTTAATTAGGAAAGTAGATGATGTTTTAAAGAAGATGATATTTTTTACAAATGACTAAGAAGCTGTCATAAGATGCACTGTATTTCTAATACCATAATTGAGTAAAAGTCACATGTGGATGGATAATAGGAAGAGAAAACTTCCTTCCCTCCCGACTCATTGTTTCCTTATTCTTACTTAATAATCCTATTACAGAGTAAACCTTCTCAAGGATGAAGGTGAAGTCTTATTTGTCCATTTCTCCTTTTCTCCTTTTTTTTTCTCCTAGATGCTCTGGAAATGCAAGATCGATAAAGGGTAATAGTTTATAGTCTGAGGGGTTAAAAGAGGAAACTAGGAAACTCGGGCCACTCTTTCATTAAAGTACTAGCAGTAGAAACCAGGGCTGTACTGGTCACATTTTGCAGGACACGGAGCCGTGTGTCAGATATTAGTCTGGGAAACAACCTTTGCCACAGATGGTGGGTCGAAGTTATTCTGTTTCTAAGAAAATGAGAATACTCTGGGTAGTGGTGATATCACCAAAACAGAACACCTGTGGGAAAACTATAATTAAATTGGTTAAAATGAAAGGTTCAAGTATATTTCAGTGCTGGTAATCCATGCATAGTCAAAAATCTCTTTTCCTCAAAATCTCTTTCATGGATTTTTTTTTCTTTCCAATTTAGGGTCCATTTAGTAATGGTTATTATAGGATTCAGCACTCTCTTAGTAATGGTTACTATAGGATTCAGCACTCTCTTAGAAATGGTGATAATAGGATTTGCTTTTAGTACTAGTAATAATAACTACCTTAGTTTTGATGCCTTAATATGTAACTGGATTCATTATTTTACATTGTCTTCAGGATAGGTGTTACCACTGCTTTACCCAGTGAGAACAGTTATGCTCAGATACGTTAACATCTCCAAAGCATGTGGTGGGGGACAGTTGAGGTTTGAACCTAGGTATATCTGATCCCGAAGCCTGCTGTCTTTTTCTCTGCAAGGTGGGCTGCATTATGAAACTATTAATATGAATTTAGAAATGTTTGTGCCCAAAGAAAAAAATGTCCTCTTCCTGTTTGTAGGCCAGATGCAGGTTTGTGAAGGTTTCTATAGCGAGGAGTTGGTTAGTGAACTTTCTGAGGTCTCTGTTGGCCCTGAGGTTCTGTAACCATTATTTTTTAAATCTGCCTCATACATGGATTATAAAAGAGTATATATGTATTTAACAGCTTTATTGAGATAAAATTCACTGTACAGTTTACCCATTTAAACTATATAACTTGGTGGTTTTTAGTATGTTCATAGAATAGTGTAGGTATTACCATGATCAGTTTTAGAACATTTTTATCACCCCCATCACCCTTTCTCCCCAACTCCCCTAACCCCAGGCAACCACTAATCTGCTTGCTCTCTCTTTAGATTTGCCTGGTCATTTCACATGAGTGGAACTACCCAATATGTGGTCTTTCATGACTGCTGCTTTCACTTAGAATGTTTTCATGCTTCATTCGTGTTGTAGCATGTGTCCGAACTTTATTTCTTTTTATAACCAAGTAACATTCATTGTATGGATATACCACCTTTTGCTTATTCCTCCATCCATTGGACATGGAGTTGTTCCCACTTTTTGGCTGTTGTGAATAACGCTGCTGTGAACACTCGTGAACACGTTCTTGTTTGAGCATATGCTTTCATTTCTCTTGGCTGTACACACGGAGTGGGATTGCTGGGTCATATGGTAACACTGTTTTCCATAGTGGCTGTACTTGGCATGCTCACATTTTACACTTCCTGCATTGCACAGTCCATGGTACATTTGCACCAGCAGTGCATGAGAGTCTGATTTGTCCACCTCCTCGCCAATACCTGTTATTGGGTGTATTTTTTATTACAGTCTTCCTGGTGGGTATGAAGTAGTGTTTTCTTGTCGTATTATTTTTCATTTTCATGATGGATATGGATATACGTGTGTGTATGTAAATTTTATCTTTTTGAACCTTTCTCACAAGCTGTTTGGTTCTGATGAGACCAATGTCCTTACAGAGTGGAACTTGGGTTTGAAATAACAAACATTCTTTTGACTTAACATACCTTTTGAATATGTTAGTTCTGATTTATAATGACCTTGCAGTATTGTAAGGGAAGGTATTTGTTCTTTCCTGTGCACAGAAGATGTTAAGGAAACTAGAATGAAAAAGCATCAGAACAGCACCTTGTCTAACTTTCCTGCTGTCTGCCCGTCACCCAGCATGGTTGGTGTTAACATAAATATTTTGAATCAGTGAATGGAAAAGGACATGCATTTTCTCTTCTGGTTCTTCTAAAAGGTTTCATAACTTGTGCAGAATAATGCCCTTCTTCATATACAGATAAAAAATTGAATAATCCATGTATTTATTTACCAGCATAGAAACGATTATAAAAATTGAAATGGTTTATTTTCTATAAAAATGTCTAGCCAGTTTACTTAGCCTGGAAATGAATGTTATCTGAAAACAAGGAAAGGATGTAAGAATTTGATGTTTATGAATTTTTATATTTTCCATCTCAATTATATTTTTTCTATTTTAGCCACTTTGGAGACTAATTAATGATACTAAAGACAAGAGAATATTAGTTTATAAATCTGAAGATATCAGGAATGTTTCACGGTTGCACTCCTCAAAAGTGTGTGGTTACATAAAGGCGGAAAATGAAGGTTTGCTCCCAGAAGGGCTGGTAGCTGGAAAGGCCCCTGATGGTAAGACTTAAAAAACATATTTCAAATAAGAAACAGGCACTGCGCTATCTTCAATAGGGGTGTTAAATTGATTTTTTTTAAAAGCATGTTTCTCAAGAAACTATAGTATTTAGCTTGAAAATAGTTTTGTTCAGAAATTTTTATGTTAATTCTTTTGCATATAATATAACAAATGAAAACACTAGAAAACAATGGTAACAGTAAAAATTAGACTTTAAAAAAAGTTTGGGGAAAGGAATTGAATAATCTGAGGGCAAATATTTTTTTATTTTCAGGTATTTAAAAATGACAATACTGTTGTAAAACAATCTTTAAATAAGTTGATAAGACATTACTTAGTAGCAAAAAAGCTCTTTAATGTTTGAAAAGATGAAGCTGATCAGTTTGGGGCAGATCCATTTAGCACCTTTTGAAAACAACCATGTTGGAGAAATAGTCTACTGTCCTTATTTTTAAAAATCTTAGAAAATATTAGTAGCATTTTAATATATAAACTAGAGGCCCGGTGCACGAAATTTGTGCACAGGGGTGTGTGTGGGGGGGTGTCGCTCAGCCCAGCCTGCACCCTCTCCAATCTGGGACCCCTGGAGGGATGTCCAACTGCCTGTTTAGACCCGATAGTTGGACATCCCTCTCACAATCCAGGACTGCTGGCTCCCAACTGCTCGCCTGCCTGCCTTCCTGATTGCCCTTAACCGCTTCTGCCTGCCAGCCTGATCACCCCCTAACCACTCCCATGCCAGCCTGATTGATGTCTAACTGCTCCCCTGCCAGCGTGTTTGCCCCCAACTTCCCTCCTCTGCTGGCCTGGTCACCCCTAACTGCCCTCCCCTGCAGGCTTGATCGCCTCCAACTGCCCTCCCTGGCAGGCCTGGGTCCCTCTCAGCTGCCCTCCCTTGCAGGCCTGGGTCCCTCTCAACTGCCCTCCCTTGCAGGCCTGGTGCCTCCCAACTGCCCTCCCCTGCTGCCCATCTTGTGGTGGCCATCTTGTGTCCACATAGGGGCAGGATCTTTGACCACATGGGGGCAGCCATATTGTGTGTGTTGGAGTGATGGTCAATCTGCATATTACTGTTTTATTAGATAGGATAGAGGCCTGGTTCATGGGTGGGGGCCAACTGGTTTGTCCTGAAGGATGTCCCAGATCAGGGTGGAGGTTCCCTTGGGGCGTGGGGCAGCGTGAGCAAGGGGCCTGTGGTGGTTTGAAGGCCAGCCATGTCCCCTGGTGACCCAAGTGGAGGCTCTGGTATCTAGAATTTATTTACATTCTACAATTGAAACTTTGTAGCCTGGAGTGGAGGCCAAGACAGGCCAGGGTGTGCGGAAAGCTTTGCTTCCTCCATTGCCACGGGCAACCCTAGCCTCCCGCTCTTTCCAGCTCTGTGGCTGCCGCCATTTCTGTTTGGATTTGTTTACCTTCTTTTTTTTTTTTTTTAATATATTTTATTGATTTTTTACAGAGAAGAAGAGAGAGGGATAGAGAGTTAGAAACATCGATGAGAGAGAAACATCGATCAGCTGCCTCCTGCACACCCCCAACTGGGGATGTGCCCGCAACCAAGGTACATGCCCTTGACCGGAATCGAACCTGGGAGCCTTCAGTCCGCAGGCCGACGCTCTATCCACTGAGCCAAACCGGTTAGGGCTGTTTACCTTCTATAATTGAAACTTTGTAGCCTTGAGTGGAGGCTTAGGCCGGCAAGGGCGGGCGGAAAGCTTGGCTTCCTCCATTGCCTGGGAAACCCAAGCCTCCCTCCTGCTCTCTGTGGCTGTAGCCATCTTGGTTGGGTTTATTTGCATACTCGCTCTGATTGGCTGGTGGGTGTAGCGGAGTGATGGTTAATTTGCATATTACTCTTTTATTAGGTAGGATTCTTAAACAATTTGATTATTTGATAAGAAAACCTATTAACATAAATAAATTTTTAATGTCTGATTACCTTGATATTTTTACCATTACTTTGGTTAATTTGTGGACTTCTAGAATAGAATGAGAGCTTCATAGCTGAGCAACAAATAGCTGATTGCTTTACTTTCAGGTACTTTTAAAGTTGTCTCATTTAAAAAATTACAGGGACACTTTCCCTTGGTTTTGAATTCTACAATTTTTTAAAAAATATATTGATTTTTTTACAGAGAGGAAGGGAGAGGATTAGAGAGTCAGAAACATCAATGAGAGAAAAACATTGATCAGCTGCCTCCTGCACACCCCCTACTGGGGATGTGCCCAAACTAAGGTAATATGCCCTTGACTGGAATCGAACCCAAGACCCTTCAGTCCGCAGGCCAACACTCTATCCACTGAGCCAAACCAGTCAGGGCAATTCTACAATTTTTTAAAAAAAAGTATTATTTTATTGCTTTCAGAGAGGAAGGGAGAGAGGTGGACACATCTATTGACTGAGCCAAACCAGCTAGGACTTGAATTCTGCAATTTTAAAACTTCATATTACTTTTCACTTTTCCTTCAAATTGTGTTTTTTGTTTGTTCAAGATACCTGTAAGGAAACTAAACTCATGTAATGTTTGTTTCCAAACTATGCTAGGTTTGAGTGTTACTATAAAAAAACTCCTTGTTTTGGTGAATTTTGATTTAATAGTGCATACAAATTCATATTAGAGCCTGTTCACCGGGTGAAGAGAAGAGCCGACCCTAATCCCATGAAGAACACGTGTAAATTATTGGTGGTGGCAGATCATCGCTTTTACAAGTACATGGGCAGAGGGGAAGAGAGTACCACCACCAACTACTTAGTAAGTATTTGATCCTGGAGAAGGTAATGGACAAAACACTCCTGTAGGTAGTCTCACTTCATTAGGGAGAGGACTGCTATAATTTGAAACACAAAGAAATGGATTCGTTTCAGATGCCATATTATTTCGTAAAATATTTGAGGGCTATCTGAGATTCTTGCATTACTGCATAGAGATTTTAGTTTCAAATTTTTGAAAACCTGTTTTACCTTTGAACTATTATTTTCTGCACATTAGAGTTTTTATGAATATTAGGTTTAGGGCGAGTTCATTACATAGGCCTCTCTTTATCCAAGTGAATTCTTTGAAAACGTTACTGCTATAATGGCAACGATCTTATTGGGACACGTGACTGTTGCTCTAGACTCTAGAGTCTAGAGTGGAAAAGGTATTTGTATGAAGAATAAACATTATGCTAGTTTTTGTAATTGGTAGAAACTTTTATAATGGCATTTTCTCTAAATGATTTTTGCTTATATGCATATTTCAGAGAAGATGGGTCAGTTTGGCTTGTGCCATAAAATAGTTAATTATTGGGCTCTGAGTGAAATAGATGGGACTTTCATGCTCATAACCACCCTTCGGGCTGAGCATGAAGAGGAGATTACAGAAGTGTTGACCCTGGGTTTTTAAGCTTTTACGATTGTAATTTTGAAAAGTCAAGGGAATCAGATTTCATTGACATTTTTTATTAGTATGACCTCATTTGTCATGGTAACTTGGCACTGACCAAAATGCTGTTTAGGAAATAAGAGAAGGCAGCTCTTCATGAGCAGAGAGTCTGGCTCAGTAAAGACGTCTTTCTCGTTGCCTCGCAGTTGCCCTTCTTGGCCATGCCCGCCCTCACCCTTCTCCCTTCTCCTCCATGCCAAGTGAAAGGAGTCATTGTCAAGCTGGTAGGAGCAGTGTGTGAAGTCACTATTTTTTGCTCTTATGGAAGAGATATTTCCTGAAAAAGTTTCTTAATAGGGCTTTGTATTAAGGCGTTCTCTTAATTTGCTGCTTCTTTGTTCATTACACCAAGAATATTAATATAATGAAAGGTTTAGTCTTAAAACTTACATTCCTTGGTCTTTCAGTTACACTAAGTCAGTGGTTCTCAACCTTTCTAATGCCGCGACCCTTTAATACAGTTCCTCATGTTGTGGTGACCCCCACCATAAAATTATTTTCGTTGCTACTTCATAACTAATTTTGCTACTGTTATGAATCGTAATGTAAATATCTGTGTTTTCCGATGGTCTTGGGCTCTACAGTTGCGACCCACAGGTTGAGAACCGCTAGCAGGGTCGCCTAAGACGATCGGAAAACACAGATATTTACATTACGATTCATAACAGTAGCAAAATTACAGTTATGAAGTAGCAACGAAAATAATTTTATGGTTGGGGGTCACCACAACATGAGGAACTGTATTAAAGGGTCGCGGCATTAGAAAGGTTGAGAACCACTGCTCTAAGCAAAGAGCAGTTTCCTACCTATAACATGCTTTGCAGTTGCCCAAACAAACCTCATCTCGCCAGTTTTGAACAATAAAAAATTCTCTTTGAGAGGAGATACTGTTGAGTGTTTTGTTTGTGGTGTGAACCGTCTTTGTCTATCAGCCTTCCCCTCGCTAACCCTCCCCCCCCCAAGTGAGAGCACAGGGGAAGGAGGAGGGGGAGCCTCATCTTCCTGGCCCTCTGCCCGGCCCCCATGCTGTACTCTGCCCAGGGAGGGGGGCCACGCTTAGCAGGGCCTGGCGCTTTTCCTCACTCTCCGAGGAAGGCGTTTGAGGAACTTGCCAAGGGACCGAGTGAAGACTGAATATTCCTTAGAAGAGTCTGTTTTAGGTAAATTGATTGACTTCATTTTCATTTTTGTAACTGACTGGAATGGCAGGTTTTAAAAAAACCTGTTAACTTGGTATTTTGGTTCCATATGCAATTGATTACTTGATTTATACTAGGGTGCACCACTGTTTTACTCTGGTAACAAGACTTTATTTGGGGCTGGGAATAACTTCTTTGTCAGCACTGTCAATGATAAAGAACAACATTATGCTAGTTTTGTAATTGGAAGAAACTTTTATAATGGCATTTTCTCTACACTGATTGTGTTCTCCCTGCAGGATTCATTACGTTGCAGAGAGCAGTAAAGGTATACATAATGTCTCTCCCTCTCACACACAGATAGAGCTCATTGACAGAGTTGATGATATCTACCGGAACACTTCCTGGGACAACGCCGGTTTCAAAGGGTATGGGGTCCAGATAGAACAGGTACTTACCCGTGCATGTGGCTTATATACTCCGCTAAGGTCTGTGATGTAAATATTCGTCACTTCAGATGTAATCATAAATATTCTCAAATGCCGTAATTCTTATCTGTTAAATTGCAGTGTTTTTATATTAATTATTTGTAGATTATGCACTTTTCTGTTCTTAAGCTTGTTTTAGGCAAAAAGCCTTCTTGCTGCACTGAGCTCTCCCTTCTCTGAATTCAGGGCCTTTTTATCCCCGCCCTGTTTTCCTTGCCTGTGACCATGCTTATGTCTTTAGTTAAAATCTGTAGTCAGAAGAGTTGCTCAGAACTACTGTGTGCATTGCAAGGCATTTATGCATACAGAACCAGGAGCTCTCTTTCTCCCAAACGTCCTGATTTCTCATATCTCATTAATAGAGAATGTCCAGCTCAGCTCGTGTGGCTCAGTGGTTGAGCATCATCCCATGCACCCAGAGGTCCTGGTTCGACCCCCGGTTGGGGCACATGTCCGAGTTGCAGGCTCAATCCCCATAGGGGTGCACATTGTGTTTTGTTTAATATCTTTATTGATTTCAGAGAGGAAGAGATAGAAACATCAATCATGAGAGAGAATCATTGATTGGCTGCCTTTATTTTAAAAATAGAATATGTCCAGCCACAGTGTATTAATGTCACCTTAGTATCTCATAGTAAAAATTGTTCCAAATTGATAAGACTGATTAAAAAGACTGTTCTGAAATTGGGTATTGCTCTGGACAAACACTTTGATATGGAAATTATTGTTTATATTTTTTCCAAGGCTTTGCTCTGAATTAACCATATTCTTAAAGGCTCTGTAGCCAGAATTTAGAGAGTAAAAAAAAAAAAAATCCTTGAAATTATACATCATTCTTATAAATGTTAAACTTTTATATACTTGCATAAAACTAAGAGAATTATTTTTCCCTTTTCCCATTCTTTTACTTGCATTTTCTTTTTTTAAGTTATTGTTTGAATAGGTAACATATACATATGGCACAAAGGCCAGTGAAAAGTAAGTCTCTGCAATCTCGGCTCATTGTCAAACCAGTTTCTTTCCCCAGAGACACCCATGTCACTAGTTTCATGTGTATTTTTCCAGAGGCCTTTCTGCATGTATAGCGTGTGTGTGTGTGTGTTTGACATAGTGGTGGTATGCCGTACTCTGTGGATCATGCTTTTCCATTTCATGAATATGTTGGTGACTACCCCACTGTGGCTCAAATAAAGCTGCCTCACTTGTTTAAAACAGCTGCAACTTGTTTGAGTTTTAGGGGATCCGTAAAGAAAGTTTTTTTTTTTTTGCTTTGGAACTTGGAACCAGTTGAAAAAATCGGTGTGATATAGGAGATAAAAATGACAGCTTCTTTCCTGGCACCAGATGGGCTGGAAAGATGTGGGTTAGATGGGCAGTCATAGTAGGCTTCCTGCTTCATCCAGAATTGGTCTTGACCACCCACCACCAAAGCTGCAAACTGCACCCCAGTGAGCTTCCCACATGGTGGCAGAGCAGAGCAGAGCAGAGCAGAGCATGCCCTCCACAGGCAGGCAGGGCCGGAGACCCCCGGAGCCACCGTGCCGAGCATGGCCCTGCTCCTGGCTCTGTGTTAATGAGCAGGACCAATAGTATTTGTACGACATGAACAAGGAGCGGCCCCTGTTCTTTACACCTTTTCCTCCTGTGGCTACAGTGACGCACATCCTGTTCGGCATCTCTGCAGCATTGACTGGAGTTGAACTAGATGTTTTAGGCTAATGGAACTGAAGTTCTCGTTGTTTTCAACTAAATATAGAGAAAATGAAAATTTGGGAGCACATTTATAAATTTGTAAATCATTCGTTGACAAGTTTTCCATTTCATCTGCTTCTCACTTTGTTTTTAAACACTAATTATTTAGGGCTGAAGAATTTTATGAAATTCTGGTTCCAAAACTTTTTCTAGAATCGGCTTTTATTGAATATCTGAAACAGTGCAGTATTCAGTTTGTGACTTTTTCTGAAGTGTTCTGAGTGTATTATCTCTTTAAGTATAGATTCTCATTTTCAAGTCTCCAAAAGATGTAAAACCTGGTGAAAGGCACTATAATATGGCAAAAAGTTACCCAAATGAGGAAAAGGATGCCTGGGATGTGAAGATGCTGCTGGAGGTAGGTGGGGGAGCCCTGGATGTGACGCTGTTGCTACCACTTGTGATTTCTGCAGGGGGGCCACGTCTGCTGACGAAGGGGCATGTTAGAAAAGGGGCTTGGGAACCAGAGCAGCCCAGGCAGCTGGTCAGCAGTCACCTGTCCCCTGCAGCAAGGCCAGCAGCCAGAGGGGCAAAAAGCTGTGCCCACGGGAGTGCTCAGAGCAGTGCGCTGACCCCTGACGTCTGTGAGGGTCCAGTGAAGCCATGGACTAGAAACTCGGTGGATGGCCAGTACATACAGTTTTGTATCATTTTGTTTGTTCAAGTCTCTTGGGAACTGTTCAGTGTGTCTCTTAGGCCAGTGATCAGTGGTATGGAAAGGAATCAGGTGGCAGATTTATAACTTCGAGATCTAGAAGTTCTGTTCAAGAATTCTAAGTTTTCGTGTGTTTTTTTTTTTTTTTTAATATTTTATTGATTTTTTACAGAGAGGAAGGGAGAAGGATAGAAAGCCAGAAACATCGATGAGAGAGAAACATCAAACAGCTGCCTCCCGCACCCCCCCCCACCGGGGATGTGCCCGCAACCAAGGTACATGCCCTTGACCGGAATCGAACCCGGGACCCTTGAGTCCACAGGGCGACACTCTATCCACTGAGCCAAACCGGTTTCGGCAGTTGTCGTGTTTTTATTTTGGTAATAAACCTAAAGGTAGTGAACCTAAACTCTCAGCAGGTTACGATGTATCCTGTCTGCACATGATGTGTGTCTGAGTTTGTGATTATATTGCTTTGTAAAATGACCTCGGAAATGACAGTGTTTATCTTTCAGGGTTGGCAATATATTATTTGCCTCTTGGTGCTCTAACAAATTACCACAGATCTAGCAGCTTAAAGCAACACTTTATTTATTTAATCGTTTCCATGGCTTAGTCCAGGTACAGTGTGTGGTTCATCCATATTCTCTGGGGAGTCTCACAGGCCAAAATCCAGTTTTCAAAGCTCGAATGGAATTTCAGAATATTATCAGCTCTTTAGCCAGGTTGTATGTGCCCTGACCTGGGATCAAACCCACAACCTTAGTGTACTGGGATGACGCTCTAACTAACTGAGCTACCTGGCCAGCACCCTGCTGTTCAGTTTAAACATTTTAAAAATCAAGATATTTTTTAATTGGAAACTGGGTTGTTGTAGGAGAGGTTTCTACTAAAACCGTTAAGAGTTCTTGAAATACTTGAGAAGCCCTTGTCTTGGTGTGAAGTTCTGAGGCCCTGAGAGAGGTAGGTATCCCAGTACTGGGTCTGACAGATGTGGAATGTCCCCAGTGCTGGGCTGTACCTCTCACACCAACCCTCCTCCTTCCTTAGAGCTGCTGTGAACAGCTCCCAGCCCCTCCCTTTGTGTCCCCACCCCTGCAGATGACGTCTGCCCCTCACCTGTGAGGTAGGTGGGTGTGAGCTGTGGCAAGGAGCATTGGCCTGCCCTGCCCGCACTCTTGGGTGCAGACCGGCAGTCATACGGAGCTGATCGGGAACACTTACTTGGTTGAAACATCTTTCGATGCCATGTCATTGTTAATCTAATTAAGAACACTTTGCTTTTTAAAGCAATTTAGCTTTGATATAGCTGAAGAAGCATCTAAAGTCTGCCTAGCACATCTGTTCACGTACCAGGATTTTGATATGGGAACTCTTGGATTGGCTTATGTTGGTTCTCCCAGAGCAAACAGTCACGGCGGTGTTTGTCCAAAGGGTAAGTTTCCCGTTTGCCGTGTGACTGTGTGGAAACAGCAGGCTGATTGGCTTATATGGAAGTTCTGTACTGAACAAGCAATTTGTCTGTTTTCTCTCCATTAGCTTATTATAGTCCAATTGGAAAGAAAAATATCTATTTGAATAGTGGTCTGACCAGCACAAAAAATTATGGTAAAACCATTCTTACAAAGGTATGTTCTTTTATTTTTTAAAAGGATCGATGTTTAGTTTGTTGTAGTTGTTATATATTTATGTAGATGTCTTCTAAAAGAGCAATACATACTAGGTTGTTGTTGGTTTTTTATGCCCAAACACATGTTCTTTGGTGAGAAATCTGAAAGTAAAAGGTATAGAAGAAAATAAAAGTTACTGGTCAGACTTCTTCCAAGACCCACCTGGGCCACTGTTTCTGGAAGCTGTCCCCCAGGCCCTCTGCTGCCCGCTCTGCGGTGCGGTGTGCTGGCCCTGCATGTGGCTGTGGTCTGAAGTCACCCGGCCTCTCCTTTCCTGGCCCCCCTTCTTCCTCTTCTTGATTAATATCAGCATTTTGGTAAAAATCCTCAGGAGCTTCCTAAGAATGGTGCCTGGAGGGAGACTCCTGAGATTTTGCATATCTGAAAATGTCTTCACCCTGCCCTTCAGCCTGATGATTTAGCTGGTATATTCCCAATTCCCTCCGAATGTGAAGGCATTGCTCCATTGTCCTTTTGTGTTTTGTGTTACTATTAGAGTCTGAAGTCACTCCAACTTTTTATGCTTTTTATGTGACCTGTTTTTTCCCTGTGGAATATTTTAGGATCTTGTTTTTGCCCAGATATATCCATTAGGAATGTGTTAGGCATATTCCAGAAAGTCCACAGAACAGAAACTGCAGTAAGCAGCGCCTTAGCTAAGGGGTGTGGCTCAGGCGAGAAGTTGGTGGGCAGCGTTCTGAGGTGCTCCAGGCGCCGATGCTGGGCCCGGTCTCCCCCTCTGTCCTGGAGCCTTTGTCCTCAGGTCACAGGATGGTTCCCTCCTGTGCTGCGGAGAGGAGGACGGAGAGCAGAGCCTGTCCCTTTTTAAAACTGGTCTGGCGTCCCACCCACCGGCTCTGTTTATAGCTCAGCGACAGAGCCGGTCCCTGGCTGCCCAGATGCTCAAGGGAATGTGGGAAGGGGCTGTTGTAGCTGGGCACATGGCCCTCTGAGCAGAGTTAGGGTTCTGTCAGGGCCCATTCATCAGGGCCCTATTTAAGACAGTGGGCCCCTGGCCAAAGCCGGTGGTGGTTGGGTATTGGCAAGTAATGTTTTCTTTGCATGATCTTTAAGGAAGCTGACCTGGTTACAACTCATGAATTGGGGCACAATTTTGGAGCAGAACATGATCCGGATGGTCTAGCGGAATGTGCCCCAAATGAGGACCAGGGAGGAAAATTCGTGATGTATCCCATAGCTGTGAGCGGAGATCATGAGAACAATAAGGTATGTGTCTTGGAGCGTCTTGACGTGGTTAGGAAAGAAAGCAGCTATTTAGTTATAACCAGAGCTCAGAACGGTTCCGTTCAGGGATGGACTGCCAATTACCAGTCCCTGGAAACTCGGTTGTGTGTTGGGAGTGAAATGTGGCCCATCACATCCGGTGAAAGCTGTTGTCTGGGCTGTTTGATTTTTTTACAGAGAGGAAGAGAGAGGGATAGAGAGTTAGAAACATCGATGAGAGAGAAACATCGATCAGCTGCCTCTTGCACGCCCCCTACTGGGGATGTGCCCGCAACCAAAGTACGTGCCCTTGACCGGAATCGAACCTGGGACCTTTCAGTCCGCAGGCTGATGCTCTATCCACTGAGCCAAACCGGTTTCGGCTGGGCTGTTTGTTATCAAGATTGAGCATGTGCGTTTGAGCCGCATGGAAACTTAGCCACAGTTTAGGTTGGTGTTGCAGTTCCAGATCGCAGGGTCTGGTGGGCTCAGGGTGTAAGGGAAAACTTCGGTCATTCTCATTTACAAGCTGTCCTTCATTTAAGCCCTGCAGTCCTTCGCCATTCGCATGTTTTCATAAACTGTTGCCACAGAACACAGAATTGGTCAGCTCTGAGCCTCCTGTGGGCAGGGCCCTGTCTCTGTTCGCAGCTCTGTCCCCCGTGTCTGGTAGGGTAGGTGGCACCTGGCCAATGTGTTGCTATGGATGTGGACGGTTCACTAGTGAGGGTTTCTGATATACGCGGTGGGCTTGGGACATTGTGAACAACAGCAGAGACGTTAGGAGAGAGTGTCCCTAGATGGCTGGTCCTCTCCTTGTGCTGGGGCTGAGCGGCGGCCAGCAGCGTGGTGAGGAAAGCCGCTGCTGTCGTTGCTGAGTGAGCGAGGGCGGGAGGGGCTAGGAGCCGGTCTCCATTTGGGAGAGATGCTAACGTGTGTGTCCTGCCTGTGTGGGCCAGGCCCTGCGGTGTCTTCACTGTAACGCTCGGAAGGGCCTCTGTAGAAGTCCGGTGAGCGTCTGCTCAGGCGGAGCTCTCGGAGAGCGCTCTGGCCGTCCCTTCTGTGCGCTTCAGCGCTCACACCGCCTTCGGAGAGTCCTGTGCTCCACTCCTCTGGTCTGGGGTGAAAGAAGCCATTCTAGCAATTGGCAGAGAACTGGAGACCCCGCCTCAAATAACGACGCCGAGTTTCCCCGCGCCTCTTACGCTGCTTCACAACGCCAGAGGGTTTGGCAACTGGACTCTGTCAGAGCGCCTGGCTAGGAAACCTGTCGCGTTCAGGAGGAGCCACGTCCGTGGTTCTGGGAAGCGAGGGTAGAGGAGCCTTTGAGACACCGGTCACCTTCAGAACTGTTAGCATCTTGGGGACCCACGAGAATGTTTAGAGCAGCCGTCGCCAGCTGCTGGTCCGCGGACTACTGGTGGTCCGTGAGGTCTGAAAGGTTGGCGACCGCCAGTTGAGATGACAGTTTAGAATTAATCTTTCAGTAGACTATGTAAGACTGCTTCTCGGTAAGCTCAACTGTTTAAAGTCTTTAAACATGGCTCATTCATACAAATAGCCAGGGCAGGGGTGGTGGGCCGGATCAGCCCGTTGGCGTGCCTGCACCTGGTGTCTCGGAAGACGAAGGTCTGTGACGGTTCGCACTGTCCCCGGCGGTGCCAGGCCGAGGAGGTGCGGCTCGCGGTCCTCCACTCGTGCCCGACTGCTCGTCCTCTCCACGGACTGGCTGGGAGGTTTGGGCTCGGCCTGCGTGCAGCTTGCCTTCCTGTGAAGAATTTCAGACTCTTCACCAAACCCGCACCCGCTTCTCAGCATTCTACGGAGGGCGAGGACTCGCTCCCAGGAGGAGGCACTTAGAGGGATGAACTTGACGCCTCCAGGAGGCTCCGAGGCCTTGTGCATTCAGAGTTCAGAGAGGCGGTGCACCCACAGGAATGGGTTCTCACGTTGGTTTGGGTCCTCCTTTCTCCTCAGATGTTTTCTAACTGCAGTAAGCAGTCCATCTACAAGACCATCGAAAGCAAGGCCCAGGAGTGTTTCCAAGAGCGCAGCAACAAGGTGTGTGGGAACTCGCGCGTGGACGAAGGAGAGGAGTGCGACCCGGGCATGATGTACCTGAACAATGACACCTGCTGCCACCACAACTGCACGTTGAAGGCGGGCGTGCGGTGCAGGTGGGCCGCCCGGGGGTGGGGGGAGGGGGGAGGGCGGGTATCCAGGTCCCGGCAGGTTGAAAACACAGGGCCTTTGGAATTGGTGCGAGGACGTGTGTGCCGGGTGCATGTATGTGTGTGTGCGTGCACAGGTGTTGACCCTGTGCCCTTGACAGCAAGAAAAGTGCTTCCTCCAAGCCGTCTGACCGTCTTTCACGGAATCCCTCCTCTCGCGCACTCTGCTACCGAGCGGAGACTCCCCAGAGCAAGAATCACTTCTGAGGAAACAAATTTCGGGGAGAACAGTTGATGCTTCTCTTCAGGGCTGCATTCTCTGTAATAGCCAGTACTGGACATCATCGACACGGCAGTCCTGGACATAAATGAACTGTGTGTGTCCGCACAGTAGCTGAGTGTTGCACCGTTTAATGGCAAAACTCATGTGGAGGAAGCAGGTTACAAGTTAGAAGGCACCTCTGCTGCCATTTTTATGTCCCCTGAGAGCCAGGGCCTGCGTGGAAGCAGAGGGGAAAGCTTGTTTATGGTGAATAACAGACTTGACTGCCTACATGCATATCAACATGTAACTACTCAGGGAGGGCTGGGCCGCTTAGCTTCTTGACCATCGATGGCCTTGCAGGCCCGCGTTCTCTTTTAAATTACTGTATTATGTGTATTAAGCTGATGAAAACAGAGGGCCCAGGATGTTTTAAAGACGAGTCACTCGGGCCAGCCTGTCCTGTTGTCTGCGTTGCCCTGCCTGATGCCACATTAGGACGGGCAGAGTGAGGACGGGCAGAGTGTATGCAGGTGGCGCCAGCACCTGGAAGTCGGGTTATGTGCAGGAGTGGGTGACCCAGCCCGGAGACCTTGCCCTGCGGCCGATCCTCAGGGCCTGGAACAGGACTGCGGTGCTGGCTCTGAACTGTCCTTTGACTTGAACGGTCCCTGTCTGCTCCTCTGCAGTGACCGGAACAGCCCTTGCTGTAAAAACTGCCAGTTTGAGACTGCCCAGAAGAAGTGCCAAGAGGCTATTAATGCCACGTGCAAAGGCGTGTCTTACTGCACAGGTACGGCCTCCTGCTGGTTCTGGAAGACTGCTCAAGAGGGGAGATGCGTGTTTGGGAAACAGGCTGTTTCACTTGCGTGAAAGCAGCCCTTCTTCCCCTCCATGCGGAGTTGAGTGTGCGCCTTAGTTTGCGGCTCACTGTCAGGGTCCTGCAGACCCGTTTGCTTCATTCCAGTTTCCCTTCTGCCCCTTCCTCTCCCCCCCTTCATTCTCTTCCCTCTGTAGGCATCCTTCTGCTGTGTTTAACGTTTATCTGGATATGTGTATATCCTTGAAACCATGTGCTCTTTTGTGTCTGTGTGTTTTTAACATGCCAAAATGGTATTGTACCTTAGATGTTTTCAACTCAATACCATGTTTACAAGTCATTCTGTTGCACTGCATGCTATCCATGTCTGTATTGAGTTCATGTTAGGGGCACCTGCCGAGTGCTCGTCATGTGAGGATCTCACTCATCGAGCAGTGGCCGCTGGGATAGCCGTCATCTCCTGGACGCCCGGGGCAGGGCTGCGCTGACATCCTTCCTGCGCTGGTCTCAGCCGTGGGCAAAGCGTGTGTGCCAAGTGCCTGTGGGCGCCTCTGTCCCCATGTCCTTGCCAAAACTCCTTTTTTGCCAGTTTGATGCTTGCAAAGTGATTTCTCATCTTTATATACAATTTCTTGAACATCTCTCCACGGGGAGTGCGCTTTTAGTCTACCTGATGGCACTAGTGTTGGTGTTATTAGTGGTGATAGTCCGTACACATGTGTTACATGTCTGTTAGGTTTCACAGTAAAATGGTAAAAGCCGATGCACGGCAAGTGTTAGTGGCTGAGATGAGGCCAGGGAGACAGTGTGGGCATTTGGGGCCTTCGGGCCTGGCCCTCTCCCAGACCTCATCTGCTCACCTGCTGATTGGACACAGCGTGTCATCCTTGCCCGATGGGTCACCTTTCCCTCTGCCAGCCCGGGCTCCGGGTCGGGACCATGCTTGCGGCGTGCCCTGTGGAACTGGAGGCGTGACTCACGGGGCCTCTGCTGGTTGGTGCTTCTAGGTAACAGCAGTGAGTGCCCGCCTCCCGGGGACGCCGAGGACGACACGGTGTGCTTGGACCTGGGCAAGTGCAAGGACGGCAAGTGCGTGCCCTTCTGCGAGAGGGAGCAGCAGCTGGAGTCCTGCGCGTGTAACGGTGAGCACGTGTCCCCGCGTGGCCTTGCTGCGGGGGAGGGTGGCCTGTGTCTGCCCGGCCCCGGCCCTCACTTGGGGCCCTGACAGTGTCAGCCCTCACTCTGCTGAGGATGGGGGCGAGCCCAGCGCCGTCGAGGGGCGTGCAGGTGCGTGGGGAGACGGACCCCTGGATTCAGATCCTGGCTCCGCCATCTTGTCTGTAAAAACCGGCCCATTGGGCTCCCTTCTTGCCACGTTCTCAGACCGTGTGGCCAGTGTGGGGCGGCAGGAGGGAATGTGGGTAACGGGTGGTGGCTGTGTCTTCGCTGCTCCTTCCCGTGTCAGACACGCATGGAGGCAGCAGGAGCCGGTCCCATCGGCATTGAGCTGTGGCGCCCTCCAGCACTTCACGGAGAGTCGGTTCCGGACGGGCCCGTGAGGAGGACGCTCGCCGCGGGCCGTGGGCTGGGCCAGGGGCCTCCTCAGTGATGGTTGGCAACACGGTGCTGGCCTCTCAGACCCTTGTCCTCAGGTTTTCACAGCATCTTGGAGCCCGGGGCCGAGGGGCACCGGGATGGACTGGGCTCTGAGCTTCCTGCCCCACCGCAGAGAGGTCTGATTGCAAAACCAAGAGCCCAGAAGCCACACCCCTGGGCTGGGGACTCAGCATCCCCACAGCGGGGTCTGGTCCCCGGGCGGAGTAGCGTGTAAATATCTCCCCGGGAGGAGATAACGTGGCAGGTGCCGAGTAAGCGCTCTGTTGAGGGCGTGGCGAGAGGCTTAGGCTGCCCCCAAGCCACACAGTCAAGGCCCCGGAAACGGTGGTGAATGAGCGATGGCCAGGCCGCTCTCCCTGGAGGTGGTTTTTCCTGTTCCCGGTGTCCTAGCTGATCTCGGTGACTGTCACTGCCGACTCGCCCCAGTGAAGTCTGTCCCGGCTCAACTGCCAGGTGACATGCGGGCGTTTCTGTTGTTGAGTGGGTGCCAGTGGCTTACCAGAGGCCCCGTCACTCCTGTCCCCTCATGATGCCGGAGGCTGGCCTTGGGGAGGGTTGCTGTGCGTAGACCGCCGTGCCCCCGTCACAGGTCACTCGGCCACACCACAGGGTGGCAGCTCCCGCCCCTCTTGTCTAGCTGGAGCCCTGGCCCTCAGGGTGTCCTTGCCGTGAGAGAGAAGGGGTGAAAGCAGTATGATGATGGGATGAAGGGAAACATTTTGCTTTACGAAGTACAGGGAATAATTTGGTTTTTACTCCAAAAAAAGGAAACTTCTCTGTAAATATTTACCTTGTGGCCTCTACTCCGGACGGAGGGGCGTGAACTCAGAAGTTGCTCCTTGCGGGTGGAGTCTGGAGAAGAGAGGCTTTGAAATAAAAAACCCCGGGAAGGAGAGGCGCGTGTCTGAGAACTCGGCTCTGCCCGTTGGTTTCAGAGACGGACAACTCGTGCAAGGTGTGCTGCAGGGACCCCGAGGGCCGGTGCGTGCCCTACGTCGACGCCGAGCAGAAGAACCTGTTCCTGCGGAAAGGGAAGCCCTGCACTGTGGGGTTCTGTGACACGAATGTGAGTACGCGCTTAGGTGCAGCTTTTTGCTGTCCAGCCAAATGGGAAATGTGTTAACGTTGCACTCAATTTGCAAATGGAAGGAAACCAAACCAGGCTGCCCTGTCCTCCTCACCCAGCGCTCATTCTTGTGCGAGTCTGTCCGGGAGGGCAGTGTGGGCACAGCCTGTGAGCAGAGCCGCGCCCTCAGCAAACGTGAGCGCTCTCTGAGCAGGGGCTCCGCGTCCAGAGACTGGCCAGGGCCCGGGAGCTTTGGCACAGTGGGTGGTTGTGGGGCAGTGGGTCCTGATTATTTGGTTTTCTGTTAATTATAAAATTGAGTTTGCAAAAATATACGTAAGTCACCATTTGTAAGTAGGAAAGATCTAGAAGCAGCTTGATCCACCCAAGTCAGACCGTCCGGTCTCTACAGAAACATCATTTTACTTGTGCAAAACATGGTCGAGGGTTAGTGTTCCCGAGGCTTCCCAGGCCTCTGGCTGTGATCCCTGGGGTGCTCGGGTCACCCTTCCGGGAACGGTCATCTTTTACACCCTGGTTTCTGGGTCTGTCTCCTGGGAACCCCAAGTTCACTTACAGAAACGGCCTGGTGGTGAGGCCTCGGTGACAGCACCCCTCCTTTCTTAGAGCTCGCTACACTTAAATTATTGCCCGTGTCGAAGGTGAGCCCAGGCGTTTGACTTAACGAAGCCCTTCATGCGTTAGCTGCTTGTAGAAAGCCACGTTGCTTCTAAGTGCATTTCTTTTAGGAAAAACGCTGTTTTCTGTTCATAGGGCAAATGCGAGAAACGAGTACAGGATGTCATCGAGCGGTTTTGGGACTTCATCGATCAGCTGAGCATCAATACTTTGGGTAGGTGATCCCCGGTGCTTGTCTGCTTGGAACGGAGCTGATGTCTGCGATGATTTGGAAAGTGTAGACTCTGATCCTGCAGCAGCAGGTGCAGTATCACCGCGTTAGTTCCGTCTAGGACCTCAGGTGGACTCACAGGTCTGCCCCGTGTAGATGGCTGCACAGAGTTCAGACAAAGGAATCAGTACTTAGTCAAAGCACTGGCTTCCTTCTCTACTAAGTAAACAGAACGCACAAGAGTCTAAGCATGGTCAGTCCTACAGACTGTAAATCTGAAATTATCTGATGACTTATTTTAAAAATGGGCCTGATTTTGCAGAAGCAGGGAATGTATTATGTCCTCCGGGGCCTATAATTAGAGTTTAGTCACAAAAATACCCAGAGAGCAACAACACCGTCTTCATAAGCATTGTCCCCGGCGGCCTCTGCACAGTGACTCCATTCCCAGTGGCTCCGGACCCTGTGTGGCACTGACCGCTCTGTCTCGCGGCTGTTGCTGGAAGGGGACCTGTGGTTTGTGGTGGGGGGCGCGGGGCGGGGGGCAGGTCTCCCAGGTGCACAGCACTCGCTGCTCTGCGACGTCAGGAGAGTGTCGGCAGCAGCCCGGGGCATTGGTCACGGCGCTGATGCTCTCGGAGCGTTTCCTGTGAGACTGCAGTCCTTGGGTCAGACGGTCACGCCCTGCGATTGTTCACAGGGAAGTTCCTCGCAGACAACATCGTGGGCTCCGTCCTGGTGTTCTCCCTGATCATTTGGATTCCTCTCAGCATTCTTGTCCATTGTGTGGTAAGTCACCATTTGTAAGTAATGAAATGTTTCCTTAAAGTTTTGAACCACTCCAGCCATATGATCTTTGGAAAAGATGAAATCTGTCCTTAACAAAGTCTGGCCTGATGTTTCCGATGGCACGTTGGTGTTAGCCCGAGGAAAGCGTATCTTGTGAAGAGCTTAGCTAATAGGCCCTTACAAGAATCTTACTTTCTGTGTGTGGATGTTTCATTCCTGTGTAGAATTTCTGAGGAATTTTATACTTCTGAGCACAGGAGACTGTTTAATTTTATGTTATCCTCACCAGAGGATATTTTTCCATTGATTTTTTTTTTTTTAAAGAGAGAGTGGAAGGGAGAAGGAGAGAGAGAAACATTGATTTGAGAGAGACACATTGATTGGTTGCCTCCCGCATGGGCCCTGACCAGGGCTGGGGATCGAGCTTGCAACCCAGCTACGTGCCTTTGACCGAAATTGAACCCCAGACCCTTCAGTCCACGGGCCGACACGCTATCCACTGAGCAAGCCGGCCGGGGCCACAGGGTACTGGTTAGCTGGATTCGTCTAGGACCTCAGATGAGTGAAGTGTCTCAACAGAGTGTTTGCAGGCTTTGTTGTCACAGAGCAAACAGCAAACACCCGCTCCCAAGATGGTGCCCTGTGCCATCCACGCCCTTGGCATTACATACGGGTGTTCAAACCCTTCCAGGTACTGAGCAGGAGCAGTCTGTTTATATTCTCGTTCAAAATGAGGAACAGCCAACAGGTCCAATTGGGCTTTGTCTGAGGAACTCCACATCTTCCCTTGCTCCTCTGTGGAAGCGAGGGTTTGTCTTCCTCGAGATGGGCAGGCCTAGGTTCCACTGTGCTGCCTGGGTGAGCACGGGGCGGCCTCCCCGGCTAGCTCTCCTGCTGGTTACTGTGCAGGAAAGTTACCTGTCGACCCTCCGTGGGGCCCGATTCTTGTTCTGAGCAGAGCTGCTGCCAGGAGGGAGGGTGCTGGCTTGTGACCACAAGACCCGTTCAGGGCAGCTGACCGAGGAGCAGGCCTAGATTCAGGGCCCAGCCTCCTGCCCGGTGCCACTGTCATGTCAGCCACAGGCAGGCACCGGGGCAGTGCTGGAGCCGGGTGTGCAGCCTTCTGAAGCACGGTGCAGGTTGGAGACCCAGCTCCTTCCCAAGTCTGGGCCCCAGGAACTCGGGGAACAGCTGGGCACAACCTTAAGGCCACGGCGGGCTGGGCAGTGCGCGGCCTCCCACCGCGGCTCCGGGGCCGGCGCTGCCCCGAAGGGTAGCCTTGGACCTCGCCGCGCTTCCCACCGAAGAGGGACGTCCCCGGGAGGCAGGGGGAACCCGTAGCCGGTGGCAGAGGTCCGCGGGTTCACGGGAGACACTCCTCCTTCGTCGAACCTGCTGCCCCTCCTGCGACTCGGGGCCAAGCTCTCCCTCGGCGTTAGGGGCTCCTCTGAGGGTGCGCGGGAGTGGATTCGGTTGGCGGGAATGACCTTTCTCCTGCCTCCCCTCCAGGATAAGAAGCTGGATAAGCAGTATGAGTCCCTGTCCCTGTTTCACCCCAGTGTAAGTATGCCGCACGGAAGGCCTCTCGGTGGCCCAGGGAGACCTGCGCCCCTGTGGCTGCTGGGGGTCCTGCTGCCTCGGGAAAGACCGAGGGGGGTCCGTGAGGTCCTGTGCCCTCAGCAAGGGCGATGGTGGAGATGTAAAGGGAGCAGAGCTGCTCGCCCCGTCCCGCCCCGCAGCCCCGAGTGACTCAGCTGCTCAGCACCAACTCGGTTACTATTTCGAGATTGCTTTTGTCTTGAGACCTGAACTTGAGAGAGTTGTTGTAAGTTTCCCTTCGGGTGTTCACATGGTCAGTGGCCGGCCATTTGCAAGCTCCCTGTCCGAGTCATTTCTGAGTTGAGAGCACCTCACCTGGCGTTCTCCTTAGCGTGAGGGGTCGTGACACCAACCGTGTGAGGCTGGGTGTGCGGCTGGAGCTGGAGACGTGCCGTTCACCTTTTACTCCCGGGTCTTTCCAGAACGTTGAAATGCTCAGCAGCATGGACTCGGCCTCGGTCCGCATCATCAAGCCCTTTCCGGGGCCACAGACTCCAGGCCGCCTGCAGCCCCTGCAGCCCACCCCCGTGATGCCGTTGGTGCCTGTAGCCCCGAAACTGGACCACCAGCGAATGGACACCATCCAGGAAGACCCCAGCACGGACTCGCACATGGACGAGGACGGCTTTGAGAAGGACCCCTTCCCGAACAGCAGCACAGCCGCCAAGTCGTTTGAGGACCTCACGGACCACCCGGTCACGAGGAGCGAGAAGGCCTCGTCCTTCAAGCTGCAGCGGCAGAACCGTGTCGACAGCAAAGAGACCGAGTGCTAGTTCGGGGGTGGACGCCCCGCGCCCTGCCCTGTGTGCAAAGTGTTCTTACAGGTTGGACCTGTCACGCCCAGGTGTCGGGAGGACCTGGGAGAAACAGGCAGTGACTTCAGCGGGTGCTGGTCACGTGTCTGGACTCTGGGCACACATACTTGTGTGGTTGGCCCTTTTCCGTGTGAACAGGTAAGGTGAATCTAGCTTATTTTGAGGCTTCCAGGTTTTAGTGTTCATGTTTAAAATACCCTTCAACCTGTGGTGCAGAGGCAGAAGATACAGCTGGATTAGGTCATAAGTATTTACGTTTTGGTAAAGTAACCTTTTACATCGATGACGGCACTCATTAGGGCGAGAGCGGTTTTCCTTTTCGTCGGTGTAATGAGGGTGAGGCATTTAGCGGTAACTCGCGAGGATAACTGGAACACAGAGTGATTTATTTCCTGCCCTCAGTAAAGATAAGGAAGACAAAGCTGAGCTATGTGTTATCTCCACAGCGTGGGTCTGGTTCTCGGTCCGAGCCCGCGCTTACAGCAGGGAGAAGACCCACCCCAGTCAGGAGTGATTTGGGTTGGTTTCTTCAGAATTCTGAGGTCAGTACTTCCTGCGGTTTAGCAGCCTGGTTTACAGAGTTACAAGCAGCAGCAACTAGCTGCCTTACAGCCTCCTGCCCGTGTGAGGCCTCCTCTGCGGGGCAGTGTTTGTTTCCCACGTGTGTTCCCGGACCTCACGCTGTTGGCGCCTCCGGGGCAGCAGCAGCCGGCGGCCCACGGCACTGCCTTCCCGGGGCTCCCTCGGTCCCTCTGGTCTCCGTGTCCATCCGCAGCACCAGCCTTCCAGCCGCTCCCCCAAGAAGCCTGGCCCTCCGGCGGCGGCCCCTGCTGGCTGAGGAGCCGGAGGAGGCCGAGCCAGGGCTCGGTGCGGGGAGTGGCCGTGCCTCGAGGGAAGGGTCACTGTTGCCTCCATAGGAGAGGCTGCGTTTGATCTGGGGGCGCTTGGGGGCCTGCTGAGGGCCAGCGTTGATGCTGGTGGAGTCGGGGTGCAGTCTGGGAGGCTCCTCTCAGATGCCTCACAGCTTGAGCCGTTGGCACCCTGGCTGCCTGGGCCGTGCTGTGAGGGCGCTGCTGCGCCGTCCCCCGAGCCCGGGCCCGGAGCTGGGAAGCCGGGCCGGGCTCCTCTTGGCATCGCTAACTGCAGGGAGCTGTCTTTCTGGGGGTGGCCTCAGGGTGAGATTCGGAGCTGGCCCGCTGCCCTTTTCTCTTCAGAGCTGTATTTTGGGGCCTCGGAGGCTGGGTGGCTCCACCCATGTCACACTGGGGGGTCGGGTACTGCTGTCCAGGCCGTCCGCTGAGTTGCTCAGGCCTGACGGGCTGGTCACCTTACTCTGTGGTCCCGGCTGTCCAGCCAGGTATCCCGGGCAGACCCGGTGCTGCTCTGCGCTGGGACTGAGGGCCGGCTTTGCCGTGGTGGGGCCTGTCTGCTCCTAAGCTTGAGGAACCCTTCTCCCGCATCGGCGTGGCCTCAGGGTGACAGCCCGTGAGTGATGCATAGACCGCCGTGGGGCTGACTGCCCCGGCTTCAGGACTCTGGACGGAGCGCACTCGCTGTGTGAAGGAGAAGTCATCGGGGATTCTGACTTCCTTAAAATTCTAGTTAAAAGCTTCTCCCCTGTAAGTCCTGGAATGTGCTCATCAGCCAACATGTTTAATGAGTAACTTATAAACTTTGCGGGCAATTAACCAAACCTGTGACAAATGGTGTCTTTTCCTGAGGGTGTTTGCTACACAGATACCTGTTTGTTACACTCGTACTTGAACTTGTACCTTGTAGTTTTGCTGTCCTTTAGTCACAATATTCTTATTTTAGTTACACTTTTGGAATCTGATGGGAGGTGAGTGGGTGTATGTGTGAGTGAAGCAGTTCCCAGCTGAATGTATCAAACCATTTTTTTTATAAAATCGCCTTTTTAAAAAATAAAACTGTCTTTTATCTTTTTTTCCGCTTATAGCCTCCCCCAGCTGCTCAGGGTGTATGCTGTAGCAGTGGCGTGGGCGGCACCTGCGTCTGTAAATATTAAATACCAAAACGTACTCAGTGCCACGCTTCCCTGGGGAGTTACAACGCTTTATTCATCCTGGTCAAATGTCAGTGTTCTGGTCCAGGGTCACGGGCAAAGGTTGAGCTTGAGCAGACACACTCGGATCAGGCGGCTTGGAGCACTGCCGGCGTCTTGTTCCCTAACAGCCTCGTGCTCTGGGCCTAATGGTCTCCGTCTCCGAGAAGACTGAGCTCTGGTCTTGCTTCGGCCACGTCGCGCCAGTAAGGGAGCAGCAGTGGCAGCGAGGACACTTTCTTCTCCATCAGAGGCCAGAGGTGGGAGAAGAGGAACTCGTTTCCCCTTGGGGACAAGTGGAGGCCATCGGACAGGTAGGGTGCGAAGTCCTGTGAGGGGAGAGGGGCTGTTACAGGTGCGCCAGGCTCTCCCGGGGCCGCAGTGGCACCCCAGGCTCCTCGGGTGACCACAGCCCTTGGCAGTAGCTGCCAGGCCATTACAGATGGAGCTTCCCGAGCCGCCTCCAGGATCAGCTCAGAGACTGACTGCGTGAGCTGGTGCGTAGTGTAGCCGACAAAACCAAGAAGGCCAGGGCATTCTTGCCTCTCAGTCCTAAGTGTTAAGTTGACAGGCAAGCTACTAGGAGGAAAGGGCGAGACCAGTGATGCTGGAAGCCAGGGTCAGTCCCACGCCCTGGTCTCGGCAGCACTGGCCATTAGAGCCGTCTCCCTGGGCCGAGTCTTCCTGAGCCTTCGTGTTCTAGTCTCTGCTGTTCCGGACCAGGGGACCTCTCTGGACGCCCTCTCCGCTCTAGGTCTCAGCATTACACCGAAAGGGACTGGCAGAGCACCTCCTTCCCCCCAGCAGCGCTGCTTCCGAACCAGGAAGTGGCTGCTGCTTGGGGCGGGCTCCGGGGAAGCACAGTGTGCGCTGTGTGAACACCAGCAGAGGCCTGCTGGGCCCGGGGTGAGTGCACGCTTCACTGTGTGGAAACTCATCCCCAGTGGCCGTCCCACATTGTTACCTTTCATGCTGATAAATGGGCTTTCTGGACTTAAAACAGCACTACGTGTCTCAAAATACAAATTTTAGCTGAGAGCACCTTCTACTTAAACGACTTCTAGCTCCCCCCCGTGCCATGTCAGAAAAGGACATGGCCTGGCTGTTCTCAAATGTGAGCCGTTGACTGCTCGTTGGTTCACTCTGTGCTAACCCTGACCGTCACCGGGGCTCCTGCTGCAGCTGAGGAGCCGGGTAGGTGCTGGGCCTGCACGCTGTCCCAGAGCCTCAACTGTCTTACCTACTGTGGCCACCATACAGAGTCACCAGACAGCCAAGGCCACTCAGAGTGTGGACGGCCTTGTTAGTATGCCGGACCGGCCAAGGTCACCCTGAGCGAAGGCTAAGGTACCGTAAGCAGGTGCCAGGACACACGGTGCGCTGTGCCCTTCTGTAGCTGAAACATGGTGTTAGTGTTGGCACGAGGCCTTCTTTGTCTCAGAAGTGTAATACGTGTTACTGACCAGCGAGCGTGCTGGCGAGACGAGGATGTGAGGCTGCTGCGAGGGAGCTGAGAAGCTGGGGCCGTTCCCTGTGAGGCCGGAGACCAGCCAGGGTGCTGGGCAGGGGAGACAGGAGGGGCGGCTGAGGCTGTCGCGCTACGGAGAGCTCAGGCGCTGTTGCCACGTAAAGCTGTCTGTCTAGGCAGCAAGCAGCGTGCGGCTGCTCAGACGATAGCTGTGGGTGCGGAGATGAATGCTGCTACGTGGGAAGGACATGTGTTTACCAGCCGGGGGCCGGCTGCCGGTATGCACTGGGCTGTGAAGAGCTGATTTGTCTAATGGTGCATGGCCACTGGCTTCTGCAGTAAAGACTCATTCTTGTTACTCTCAACTTCTCCTGGCTTCTCCGCCTAAGGGGGTCCAGCCCCAGGCAGAGCAGCTCGGATCCAACAGTGAGTGTAGCGAGCAGGGTTCGAGAAGGAACCTACTCTGGCGTAGTCGGGAAGAATTTAGAAGAACATGGACTCAGAGCAGCTCAGAGCTCTGGCTGGACTCTGGCTGCATCGGACACCTACTCAGAGCCACTCACAGCTGAGTCACGCCTGTGTGACCCTACTCGCCCCAAAAGGACCACGCAAGCCACCGTACCTGACCGTCCTTCTGCATCAGGGCCCACAGGTCGAGCACGTCGGTCCCACAGTCTCGGGCTACCTGTAAGCAGGCGCTGGCGTATTCGCCGACCACCACGTTCAGGCGATTTAACTTGCAACCTGTGGAGAAGAGAGGCGACAGCTGCTCTACTCCAGCACTGGCCCTTGGCAGGTTCTGACCGGGATGGTTTCTCAGGCCAGTAAATAGGCACAGACTTAGGGACCAGCCTGGGGGCCGAGAATAAACAAGGACAGGCCTTGCAGGCTACTCCCAGCAGAGGACGAGGAGCCTCCTGGCCCCAGGACCTCCTGATGTGGAGCAGAGGCCCCGAGGCAGGAAAGGCCCAGGGTGGCTGGGCTGCAGGCTAGTCGGGGGCACGCTGTAGAGGAAGCTGTGTGGAGACCCCGAGTTTGTACATGTACTAAAGCTCCTGTAGTATCGAGGGAAATCACTGTAGACTTCCAAGCGGAAAGGTAAGCGTTGGGAGGGACCACAGAGGTCACTGAGGCTCATGCAGGGTGAGTGAACTTTCTCTGCAAAGGGCTGGATGGTCTCTGTCGGCAGCTAGTCAGCCCTGCCCCTGTCGCTCAAAGGAGCCACAGAGACGACACACCAGTAGGCCTGGCTGTCTTCCAACAGCGTCCTCGGTGTGCCCAGACTAAGGTGGCGGCTCTCAAATCTGAGGACGCCCCAGCCTCCCCCAGCTCTGACTCAGCACGTGGGCTGGGACGGCCCAAGAACGGGCATTGCTACCAAGTTCCCATGGGTGCCGACCTGCTGGTTAAGGACCGTGCCCGATGGCTCCTCATCCGGTTAACCCCAAAGTAAGAAGTAGGGTTACTCCCAGGACTCAGCACACAAATGAAATGGACCTCAGAACAACGCCTCTGTGCTCTGGATGCTGATGGTTCCTATTCCCCTTAGGAGTGTTTGCTATGACTCACAGCAGATGCCTCATGCGCAGGAGGGGCTGTGACCTGCCCCGAGAGGCACTGGCAGCTCTACCCGCCCCCTGGCCCTCCGCTCAGCTGGAGCCTTTCCTGTAGCGAAGGGCTTACTTCCTGACCAGCAGCCCCCGAGGCAGCGACACCCCATGAGAAAGAAGCCCAGGCCTTTCACCCTCGCCTCCCTCCCTGTGCTCTCCTTTGGGGAGCGAGTGCTCCCTCCATCCATCCCCAGCCCGCTTCAGCGCTGTCAGCAGGCCTGCAGTCACACCTGTTACATCCTATCACCTTGCCGCCAACACTACCCACCCGTCTCCCTCGCTAGCCCGGGCTCTAGGCCTGTCTGTACCCTGAGCACCGGCTATGTCCTGGCCCAGGTGTCAGGATGAACAGCGTGTGGGGCAGAAGCCTGGGTGCTCAACAGCTGCCTGCAGTCGCTCAGCCACGTGAAGGGACGCGCCTGTGTGCAGTGAGACTGCAGGGGCCTTTGTTGTGGGGAAACCAGGTCCCACGCTGCCGAAGGCAGGTGCACAGATGTGGCAGTGGAGCAAGGGCCACAGACAGCAATGGGCAAGGCACCGCCCACTGCTGGGAGTCAGGAAAACAGATTCTCAGCCTCGGCACCACGCCATGCGCAGACCAGTCTGTTCTGAGATGCCGCCCGGCCCTCGGCATAGAGCTCCTGGCTGCGGGCGCCTTGGGAGTTGGGCAATGACAAGGCAGTACATGCCAGGCCAGCAGCCCAGCTCGCCAAAGCGAGGCTCCAACTCCCACGCCGGAAGTTCTCGGTGTGGCCCGCGAGCTGTGCTGCCTGGAACCTGACTGCACACAGACCCAGCGGATGTGCAGGCCCGAGAGCCGCGCTGCAGGCTGGAGCGCCCCCTCTGTCCCCAGGCCGCCCAGGTCCGTCACCTTGCGCCAGGCACTCCTTCTCCCACGCGGCCTCGCAGAGCGGGGGCGGCGTGATGAGCACGATCCTGCCCTCGGGGACGTCCACGGACCGCAGGTACTGCACCATGCTCCTCAGGTTCGCCACGTACTCGTCCAGCGGGATGTGCTGCTTGGGGTTCTCCTCTGTGCAGGTGCAGAGGGAAGTGACAGTGAGGTTAGTGCCCGGTCACCAACGCCCACACTCAGGTCACCGGGGAGTCCTGCGGCACCAAGGCCAGAGGGGGAAGGGTTCAAGCACACAGTTCTTCAAAAGGCCACCTCCAGGGCGCCCTGCAGCCTCGTGGTTGAGGCTGAATCTGTGAGACTGCCCAGCCCGCGCCTGGCCTTGTCGCTGGCCAGCCAGTGCCCCTGCACAAACGCTCCACCTTTCTGACCCGTCCCCTCACTGGTGAGAAGGGTAACAGGGTCTACCTCACAGGGTGTCTGTGAGAATCAAACCCGCCAGGTGGGGACAGCACGAGGCACGAGGCACCTGCGTGAAGGAAGCACTCGACTGATCAGCCGTCCCTATTGCAGCTGCAAACGATTCTTTCTAGACTACTGGCCCAGGGCATGGATTCATGCACATTGAGAGAGAATTAATTAGAAGAAATATTTTAATATCGCTATTTGCATCCGGCTAATGAAAAGAAAATAGGATTCCACCGAGTCTCCTACCTACCTACTCCAGGACTTCTGTGAGGACCAAATGAGATGAGGCACGGGAAAACACTTCACAGACATTTGGTTACAGTGTGAAATGTTTGCACCTGGCTATAAAGCAAGTCGGGTTTCTGGGCTGAAGAAACTGCAAGGAGGCTAGTTGCTGGGGAGAGGAAGCCGGCATTGCTACGTGACGTCATTACTTGGCACCTGCAGCCACCGTTTCCGGGCTGGCTGGGCCGCATTTTGCACCATGGGGTCTCGGCAGTGTCAGCTGTGATTTGGTGGGGTGTCACTCCAGGGTGGTGGCGGGGCCTGTGTCCCACTTGGGGGAAGCCCAGTGTTGGCTTGTTGGTGCCAGGTCCATTTATTTTTAAATGGCCAGTGCGCATCCCAGCAGCTCCTGCATTGAGCGTCTGCCCCCTGGTGGTCAGTGCCTGTCATAGCTACCAGTCGGTTGGACAGACACTTAGCCTTTTATATATATGTATAGAAGGGCTTGTGCGTGAGCATCACAGAGCTCCTTGCACTATCTGCAAACCCCACGTGACTGTAACTACAGAAGAAAATCACTCAGGAGCCTCCTGCCACCTAGAAAACCTCAGCTGCCACTTACATGTGCTTCTTTCCAGTCTTTTCCACGTGGCTATGCATACTTTTTAAAAAGGAGTCACATTAAAGCTAAATGACCAAATTTTGCCTTTTTTCACGTAACCTTGTATTAGGAGCACTTCCGTTTCCTTAACTAACCCTCAGCAACATGGGGTGGGTTGCAGGGCAGCCACACCTGATGCTCCTCTCCCTCACAGCACAGCATCCTGGGCTTTGCCATGGTGGCTGACACACCTGCCGCCTTTCCAGACGAGGGAAGTCTTGGTGCACGCCCCTCCCCCACAGCTTCCAGAAGATAACAAGCTTGCCCACCAGCACTGGGAGAGAGTGCCCAGCTGATCCCACACCTGTCAGCTATTACTGCTCAGAATCACTTTCCCATTTGAGTCAAAAATAAACCCACATACATGACAAACCCACAGCCAACATCATGCTCAATGGGCAAAACTAAAACCTCACCCGGTGCCATCACTCAGGCTCCAGCTGCGCCTGGTCTGGGCTGCCCTGAGCTGCTCCTTCCATCAATCAGGTGCCAGGCGCACGCGCCACGAGGCTAGACAGGACGCGTCTGAAACAGGCCGGTGAACGGCACGGGCACTGAAGGCAGAAGAGACACCCCGCGCCCTCAGGGATAAGTAACCAGAACATACATGTACGTTTGCTGTAACGTGAAAATGAACCAGGAAAATACAAACACGCCTTTACCTTTTAACGCGCTGTCATTGGCACCAAAGAAAATGGTAACTGCTACGGGGCTGTCCAAAACACTCCCTTTCCTGATTAATCTTGGAAGGATAATTTTGGCCCATCTAGTATTATAGCCTGAAAATCCACGATTCAGAACATCACATTTTCTGAAACGAAAAATTAAAATGTAAAGATGAATTTCAGACACGGCCGTTTCCGTCTCATAACCAACCCCTGTGAGGGCGAGCGCGCCCGGCTGGGGGCCTGCTCTGCCTGCCCTCGTTCTCTGACAAGGGCAACAGCGTGGAGCGCTGGTCTTACGTCCTGCCCACGCAGAGCACGCCGGCACACCCTCAGTGAGGGTGATGGGTAACGACCACAAGGGGGCGTTAGTCTGCAGAATGCTGGTTTCATGCATGGCACAGGGCGCTTCTAAAATGGAGTTGACAGCAGACAGGTATTAACCTGAGCAAGTCTCATAGGCAGGAAGTCTCTAAGAAGCTGGTCTTTTCTTTTTTTTTTTCTTTTAATATATTTTATTGATTTTTTACAGAGAGGAAGAGAGAGGGATAGAGAGTCAGAAACATCGATGAGAGAGAAACATCGATCAGCTGCCTCTTGCACACCCCCTACTGGGGATGTGCCCGCAACCAAGGTACATGCCCTTGACCGGAATCGAACCCGGGACCCTTGAGTCCGCAGGCCGACGCTCTATCCACTGAGCCAAACCGGTTTCGGCAGAAGCTGGTCTTTTCTTATAATTACTCTTAATTCCGAAAAATAACAAGCTTCTAATTAAGAGGTCTTCTAGCACTCACACCTGTAAACTATCAATTGAGATTTTAGTGCTAAAATTAACTATTTACGAAACCTATGTGGTGAAACATTTAAAATTCCCGGAGCGTCTCAGGCCATTTGAATGATTAGTTTTTCAACATCTTCTGTTTGTTCAGAAAAGGTTAACGGAGCAAATAAATGGCTGCTGGCTCAGGCAAGTCCAAGCACTGGCTGTTCCGGGCAGCCCCCTGCACCGCCCTGCAGCCAGCCCCCTGCCCGCCTCCGCTGTGTGGCCTGTGGCTTAGTGTTCTAGCTGAGCACGGGCAGGAGCATAAACCCCTCCGTGCTGTAGCGGGATCGCGGAAGCACCTGGAACAGTCTGGCCGCTTCAGCAGGAGGCAGCTGTTTTACCCCGAGCCCAAACCCCGGATTTCACAGAAGAAAACGGAGGGATGGAAGGTTACCTGCATGTTTTTAGATTAAGTCACTTAAATAAAGGAAGCATTTAGGACTAGAAAAAGCGGGGTGCACTTTTCATTTTCTAGTTTAGGGGATAAAAAGAGAGGAGAAAGTGAAGACTTTAAAACACATTTCACATTCAGAAATAAAATCTATGTTCTTGGTGTGTTATGTTGATGAAGATTATCAAGTAATGATAAGCATATTTCCTCTAACGGAGGAAGAGGCAACATTCCTGCTGATCAGTTTACTGAGACCCAAACACAGATACGTGTGTCTACTGTTTCTATTTTTTAAAATATATTTTTACTGGTTTCAGAGAGGAAGAGAGAGGTAAAACATCAGTGATGAGAGGGAATCATTGATTGGCTGCCTCTGCACGTTGGACCGAGCCCACAACCCAGGCATGTGCCCTTGACCGGAATCGAACCTGGGACCCTTCCGTCCGCAGGCCAACGCTCCATCCACTGAGCAAAACCGGCTAGGGCTTGTCTCTACTGTTTTTAATTGGGAAAGTATTTATAAATATATATGTTAACCTCTTTTTAAAAATTTGTACTTTTTATTAACCAATTTTTAAATATTTTTATTGATTTTTTATTTTTAGAGAGAGGAAGGCAGAGGGATAGAGAGACACATTGACGGGAGAGAAACATCATCCAGAGGCTGCCTCCTGCACGCCCCCTACTGGGGATCAAGCCCTGAAACCTGGGCCTGTGCCCTGACCGGGAATCCAGCTGGTGCCCGCGGAGCCACACCAGCCAGGCTATTTTGACCTCTTGAATTGGGACACTGTCTCCCTGTTCACGAATTCCTCAGCAGACACTTCAAATACCAACATCATTACTCTTTCTGATACAAAGAGAATTTTGGAGGAAAAAACCCTCTATCGAAACTTTGTGTTAAGAATCTATTCTGGCCCTGACTGGTTTGGCTCAGTGGATGGAGCCTCGGCCTGCAGACTCAAGGGTCCCGAGTTTGGTTCCAGTCAAGGGCATGTGCCTTGGTTGCGGGCACATCCCCAGCAGGGGGCGTGCAGCTGATTGATGTTCTCTCTCATCGATGTTTCTAACTCCCTCTCCCTTCCTCTCTGTAAAAATCAATGAAATATATATATATATTTAAAAAGAATCTATTCTTGCAACTGAACTCACTCATCACTGAAGTCATACCCACCACAATGCCCGGAAAAGGACTTGTCGCCTTTACATGGTGAATAGCTTCATATATTCCCCACAGCTTACAGGGTTCGAGTTCACATGGTGGCAAAGCTCTTTCTCCTGAACGCTGAGGACCAGCGCTTCCTCCTCTCCAGCCCCCTGTGCACAGACCAGGAAAGGCCAGCCAAGACTGGCAGGACACTGTCCCCCTCTCTCTTCCTGAGATTTGGCTCATTTCCCGTCAGTCAGCACTCAGGTACCAGTCCTGGCCAGGAAGCTCAGCGGGTTACAGTGTAGCCCAGATACAACACCCAGGTTGCGGGTTCGATCCCTGGTCAGGGCACATACCAGAACCAACCACTGGATGCATAAATAAGTGGAACAAACAGATTGATGTTTCCCTCTAAAAGCAAGCAATAAAATAAACATTAAAAAACCCCAGCACTGCTCACCTGACCAGCTTGTCAGCCAGGGATGCACCCCATCCTCCCTGCTGGAAAGAAAACTGGAGAAAAAGCAGCCCGTTAGTGCTGGTCCACGTCATGAGGCCATTTGGGCGGGCAGCTCCCCCTGGCGGCTTGGCACCCCGAGCTGGCCTTCCCTCTGCTCTGCCCCAGGTCAGGCAGGGACACCTCAGCCCAGCCTGGCCACGGGCAGCTTCCTTCTCATCAGGGACCTGGCCAGGGCCGACATGCTGTGGACACCTGGCGTCAGTCTCTTGTCTAGAAAAGCGGCTTCAACTCGGCACAGCCCATCCATCCGGCCGGATGTTGAGTTGGGAAAGGGAGCCACGTTGCAAGCAGCAAGGGTGCCTCCTTGCAGAACTCGGGGTGCACACCCCACAGACATCGCCATGGAACCTGGAAAGCCCTCCTGCCCAGACGCGCGCGGTGTCCCCCTTCCCGGCAGACACCGCGCCGCTCAGGAGTGGAGCCTGACGTCGGGAGGTGAATTTTTAACACGCACGCCCTCGCCGAAGAACGCGTTTCCCCAACGTGAGCTGGGATGCTCTCGGTGACAGGACCCGCTTTATTCTCGGAGGCGTTCTCCTGGGGCTCAGCCTGTTCCGCCCGAGGCGGCAGAGGGGCGGGCTGCGCCGGGCCTCGCGGGCACGCAGCGCCGATGGCGCGGGGGCGCTCCAGCTCGTGCGGCGGGAAGAGCCGCCGCCGCCAGAAGGGACCGAGCCGGCGCGCCTCGGCTCTTCCCCCAACGCCCCGACGGGGCAGGGCGGGCCCCCGGCTCCCGCGCCTGAGACCAGAGCCCGCGCGCCGGCTGCGGGTCCGCCGCGTCCCCGGGGCCAGGGCCTAGACGCGGCGCCGCACAGGCCGTCACCACGGACCGGGGCGCAACGCCCACCGAGGTCGGCGCCCAACTGCTCCGCCTCGGGCGCGCTCAGGCTTCTGGGCGCCGGCGGCGGGCGTGGGTGCCCCTCGGAGAGGCGGGTCCGCGTGCGGGCGGCACGGCCTCCGGTGAGGAGGCCACGCCCGCGCTCTCGGAAGGGCCGTCGCCGAGGACGCCGCGACACCGCCCTCTGAGGGCCGCGCCGGGGCCTGCAGGCGGGCGGGCCGGGCCGGGCGGCGGTACCTGGGTGATGGAGTCTCCGAAGAGCAACACCCGAGGCCAGAGCAGAGAGCTCCCGCAGCCCACGCCCTCACACAGCGCCATGCCTGGCAGCCTACAGAGCGGGGGCCCGAGCAGGGCGGATATGGCCGCGGCGGGGGCGAGCAGGGCGGGGGGCGGGGTCGTGGCGCGCGGGGGGGCGGATGGGGGCGGAGCAGGGCACCCGGGCGGGGGCGTGGCGCGCGGCGGGGGCGGAGCTGGGGGCGGGGCAGGGCGGATATCCGGGCGGGGCGTGGCGCGCGGCGGGGGCGGAGCTGGGGGCGGATATCCGGGCGGGGCGTGGCGCGCGGCGGGGGCGGAGCTGGGGGCGGGGCAGGGCGGATATCCGGGCGGGGTCGTGGCGCGCGGCGGGGGCGGAGCTGGGGGCGGGGCAGGGCGGATATCCGGGCGGGGCGTGGCGCGCGGCGGGGGCGGAGCTGGGGGCGGGGCAGGGCGGATATCCGGGCGGGGCGTGGCGCGCGGCGGGGGCGTGGCGCGCGGCAGGGGCGGAGCTGGGGGCGGGGCGGGGCGAATATCCGGGCGGGGGCGCGGCGGGGGCGGAGCTGGGGGCGGAGCAGGGCGGATATCCGGGCGGGGGCGTGGCGCGCGGCGGGGGCGGAGCTGGGGGCGGAGCAGGGCGGATACCCGGGCGGGGGCGTGGCGCGCGGCGGGGCGTGGCGCGCGGCCGTTTGTTGGACCTGAGCCGTTAGGTGCGGCCGCCGCGCGGCCCTGGGAGCCCACCTGCCCGCCCTCTGGCCGGGGTCCCGGTCAGCTCCCCGGCTGGAGCCAACTCCGAAAGGAGAGGGTTGGCGCCGCCGTCCGACGCCGGTTGGAATGTGCCAGCAAGTGGCGATGAGCGAGACGCCCGGCGGCCGGAGGGCCTCCCGGGTGCCGCCCGCCGCCCGCCGCCGCGCTCCTGGCGTCGTTTCTGTAGATGGTGGCCTGTACGTCCCGCGCAGCAGCGGGGACAGCCCGTTGGCTCGAAGGCCCTAGGAGCTAACCTCAAAGGAAGGGACTCGGGCCTTCGGGCATTTTGGCTCCCGGAGATGTGCTCACTCGGACCCTCCTTGACCCACGGAAACCAGACCGCCGACCCGCGGGAGATGGCTTGGGGAGCGGCACCCGGCACCCCTGCCTCCCGCCCGCCCCCGCCCCCGCCCCCGCCCCCTGCTGCTCCGAGAGGCTGAGATGGTCTTTGTGACCCGAGTGCACCTGCTCGGCCGCCGCCTCTTGAATAAACTGGATTTCCCTTCCATCAGCTCCTCTCCCTGGTTCCCGGCTTTGGAGCCGCAGGCGGCTTCGCCGACGGACTCACCCCGCACACAGCGCCTCTTGCCATAACCGCGTGCTCCCCACGCACCGAAGGAGTTCACTCAGGCCCCGGCGCGGCTCAGTGGTTAGCGCGGGCCCCGGGACTGAGGATCCTGGGTTTGACTCTGGTCAAAGCCCGCTCCCCGGTTTCAGGCGTGACCCCCAGAAGGGGGCGCTGTGGAGGCAGCTCATCCATGTGTCTCACATCCATGTGTCTCACATCCATGTGTCTCACATCCATGTGTGTCTCACATCCATGTGTCTCACATCCATGTGTGTCTCACATCCGTGTGTCTCACATCCGTGTGTCTCACATCCATGTGTCTCACATCCATGTGTGTCTCACATCCATGTGTGTCTCACATCCATGTGTCTCACATCCATGTGTGTCTCACATCCATGTGTGTCTCACATCCATGTGTCTCACATCCATGTGTGTCTCACATCCATGTGTGTCTCCCCCCGCTTCCGCCCACGCTCTAAGAATCAATGTAAAACATGTCCTCGGGCGAGGAGTAACCAAACACAGTAATGTACCCATGGAATCTGCTAGTGTCGGGCAGCAGACTCAGAGGCATGGGGTTTGGCCTCTGGGAGAAGGATTAGGCTCAACTCCGAACACACAGAAAAGTGGGGGTGCCAAGGAGCAGGTGGGGTGGGGGGTGCGAGATTACTAAGGCAGGGAAGTCCTCGCTGAACTGAGCAAGGTTTTTGTTGAAGTTGGCCAGGGGTAAGCAAGGGTGTGGGGAGATGAGGAATTTGAACAGACCCTGTGTGGTCAGACCAAGAGTGGGGGAGTGTCGCTAAGGGGACGGCAGGATTCCTACTGAAACTTGAACCCAGGGGCCGAGGCGAGCCCGCGGGGTGGGGGCCTTGTCTGAGGAAGCTCAGGGGCCTGGCTGGTGTGCTCCTGTCACCTCACCCCCGCAGTGACGTGTGCCCGCCGAGAACGAGCCAGGTTATCCTGAAACACGTGTTGGGTGGAAGCCAGAGGGCTGGGAGCAGTGTGTGCTGGGAAAGCTGACAGACCTTTCACGTGGCCTGGGATGGGGTGTCCCGCATGGACCGGCTGCAGCTGGAGAGGAAGCTGGGGTGACACAGAGCGCGATCCAAACTCGAGGCTGGGAGTCCCCGGGCCTCAACTGGAACCACCGGGGGAGCTTCCACACCGGCTGCGGGAGGACCCTCACTGCAAACCACCCACTTCCCATGCGCACACGTGGGCACCTGTGTTCCGTGCTCCCATGTGCCTCCATCGTGCAGCCAGGCGGAGCCCGTCAGGCCAGGCCAGGCCAGGCCAGGAGCTTGGACTTCGAGTCACCGTGAAGCCTGAGGGCTCCAGCAGGGGGCCTGCATCTTAGGAACAACCGTTGCTGTGCTCCCTTCCCTGGGCCCCCGATGCTGCATGTTTTGCACATGGAAGGCAAGCCCTCCCCCACAAAAGGTGATGCTCCCACAGGTGGCCTGGGCCGGCCCGGTATCTGAGCTCAGCCTGCCGTGGGGAGAGGTCAGGCTGCAGCGGGAAGCGGTGGGAAGAGGATGACTTGGACTCAAGGAGCCGCCCTGGAGAAGATGGGCACTTTCAAGAGCAATTTAAATTCTTACCTCTAAGTGGTTACCCTGGAGGACAGGGGGAAGGACACGCCCTTCTTGCTGTATATATTCAGTAAGACATTACATGTGTATGTTTTGTAGCTTAAACATTAGAACAGCCTGGCTAGAGTGGCTCGGTTGAGAGCACTGAGAGGTTACCAGTTCGATCCCCCAGTCAAGGGACATATCCAGGTTTTGGGTTTGATCCCCGGTCAGGATGCATACAGGAGGCAACTACTGATTGATATTTCTCTCTCCCTTTAAAATCAATAGAATATATTTTTTCAAATTATAATTTTTAAAAAAAGATTTTTATTAATTTCAGAGAGGGAGGAGAGATAGAAACATCAATGAAGAGAATCATAGATCAGCTGGCTCCTGCACATCCCCTACTGGAGACTCAGCCCGCAACCTAGGCATGTGCCCCTGACTGGAATTGAACCCGGAACCCAGCAGTCCGCAGGCTGACGCTCTATCCACTGAGCAAAACCAGCTAGGGCTAACTATAATTAAAAAAAAATCTCATATGACCCTTAGACCTATGGTTTGGGCCAAAGACAAAGTAAGTTGGCTACATTACAGAAATAAATGTACTTCATTTCACGTAAAAAGATTTACACAGTGAAGTTTGTCAACAAAGCACGGGGAATGGGTAGTCAATGGTTATAGGTTTATAAGTCACCAAGAGGTGAGGCCTAAACAGTGTCAATGGAATTTAGTGGCTGGATAGCTGATGTCTTTATTTTTATTTTTTAAAAATATATTTTTATTGATTTTTTTTTTACAGAGAGGAAGGGAGAGGGACAGAGAGTTAGAAACATCGATCAGCTGCCTCCTGCACACCTCCTACTGGGGATGTGCCCACAACCAAGGTACATGCCCTTGACCGGAATCGAACCTGGGACCCTTCAGTCCGAAGGCTGATGCTCTAGCCACTGAGCCAAAGCGGACAGGGCTGGATAGCTGATGTCTTTAGCTAGACTGAGTGCAAGCGACTCTTCAGTTAGGCTGTGAGGGGGCGGAACGACGCACGCACAGCGTGTTCCCTCTGCAGAGGAACCAACACCTGTTCGTTGGTTAGATGCCGAGTTGGCCCGGGCAGGGCTGACTGCCCTCAGCAGCAGCACCAGATAGGCCTGTGCCATTTGCAAGTCTGAGTTCTGTGTACCTCAGGAACCTGGGCTATAAGTTTACATACGAAACAATTCAATGTCACCTGAATACCTTTAAACCTGAGACATAAAAGTATAATCTTCCTATCTCTGAAATTGAATACATAGCTATTAAACAGAGGAAAGATCACTGAACCCCAAAAGCTGTAATTTTACAAAGGTAGAAATTAAGGAACTTGGCAAGAGGATCAGGAGGGAAGATAGAAAAGGGGCTTAAAACCTGATAATCCCGAAAAATTAACTCAAATTCAGAGTATCAATATGAAAATAGAAGTTATTGTGTATTTTCTTAAAATGTATAGTAAGACATTCTGGGTCAGTTGCTATGAACAGACTTAATAAAAAATCCTCGTCTGAGGACGTGTTTATTGATTTTGGAGAGGGAGGGAGAGAGAATTGCCTCCTGTATGCATCCTGACTGGGGATCGAACCTGCAACCTGGGGATGTGCCCTGACCGGGAATGGAGCCGAAACGTTTTGGTGCAGAGGACGTGGCTCCACACAGCGGGGGCTCTGAGCCGCCTGGCCAGGGCGCTCTGAGCAGATTTTTAAAGTTTATTGGGAGCTGCATCCGTGCCTAGAAGTGGAATCAATAAATCCTGAACTGTTTATTCAGCAGTTCTAAAGCAATGGACAGATTAGCTGGTAATTTATGGTATGCTAACTACTGGAATAAAAGCCGTTTGCCGTCCAAAGTAAATAGGCCGCCCCGAGAAAGGAATGTGTTTCCTTTTAAGTAACAACGTTTCCGCACATCCACAGGCAGGCGGTCTCAGTGCACCGGCGTGAGGGCCTCGTACAGTCTCTGTGCGGCCAGCTCCACCATTTCTCGGAGAGACTCGTCATCTTCGCTTCCTTCCTCACACTCGACAGTCTGCAGGTGAAAAGCACAGACATTATACAGCAGATAAGTGACTGCTCTTCTAGAACACTCATCCCAGGGGGGTGGGGCACCCAGCCCCGCACACTCAGGTCCCGCACTGCAACCTGTGGGCGGGCATGAACTCGTAATAATCTAGTTACTTTTCAACTGTAAAACACTCTATGCTGTTTAAGTATTTATCCTACCATAAATATTCCTCATGTAAAAACGGAGGAAAGAAAAACACCCTTAATTCTGTTAACATTTCAGTGTATAACCAACCTTCTAGACTTTAGCTATACGTATAGATTTCTTTCAAACAAAAATGGGATTAACTTATCATACTTGCTAGTGTGTAACCTTTCCCCACTTAACAATGCAGGCGGACACTCTGTCTGCACACTCAACCGGCACCAGCATCCTTTCTGCTGCCTGTACAGCATCCTCGCATGAGGGTGCACCCTACACGACTCGCTCACTTATTACTTATTATCTCCTCCTCTTGGGTACTTCCTAGGGCTCTTGTATTTGTTCGTGTGATAATCAGTGCTAAAACAGACATCCTGTCTGTGTCTTTGCTCACTTGTCTAGTATTTCCTTTGGTTAAACCCAGTGCGTGGTAGTGTGGATGACGGCATTTACGTTTTTAAGGATCTGATGTGCACCACCACACTGCCTTGGAGCAAGAATATGCCACCTAATCGTCACCCCCTCCTCACCCCACACAACACCTGTGAACACCTGCCTTTCACCATCATGGTTCATAGCCATCCCTTCCGTCTGTGCCAATAAGCACAGAGCTATTTCACACTTCACATCTGTGTTCCTCCCAGTCACCAGGCACCTGAACACCGGTTTCCTGTCCCTGGCTAATTTCTACTTCCTCTCTATAGATTTTCCCATTTATGTTCTTAGTTTATTTTTCTATTGAGGAAAAATAAGTGTAGTGTTTTCTCAAAGCACCTAAATAATCAAAGACCATGCAAAAGAAATTTTAAATACAGGTTATCTGTTCAGTATAACTGTTCTAATCTCTGGAACAACCCTGCATGGCTCGGGGGCGGGGCTGGCTAGTGGGGGACAAGGAGGAAAAGGGGTCATATATAATTTCAACAATAAAGATTTAAACAAAACAAAACAACCCTGTGAGGCAATGAACTTCGCTCAGGCCTGTGAAGTGATTACGCAAAGTCGGCTGGCGTGAGACCAGAGGCGCCCGCACCCTCGGAGCTCAGCGGCTGCAGAAACGCGTGGATCCCGCGGCAAAACAGGAGGGTGGCGCCTCGGAAGCACCGGAGCCAGCTGCTGCCGAACTAGGAACCACTGAGCTGGACCGGGGTGCCAGGCCAGCGGAGACCACACAGGGACCTACACCTGGGAACCTCGGAAAACGCTGACAATGAGAAAGGAAAAAGCAGGAATGTACAACTTCTCCTATGGGGTGGGCAAGCAGGTTTGCAGTTATGAATATGGGACATACAGACAACTGTACACCTACTTTTGCCTCACCCTTGTAGAATAATATAAACACAACTTGTAAAAAATTTTTAAAAAAATAGGAAGAAACTGGAAGGAAATGTTAAAACACAAAAACAACTTGTTAGGCGTGGGACCACAGATTACTCTGTTAGGCGTGGGATCACAGATGATTTTGCCTTCACTTTATTTCCAAAATGTCTTGAGACATAGGAGCAGCTCATACCCGGGTCTCCAAGTTCACGTTCGCAGTTTTCCCGTCCACGGTGACACTGAGCATGGAGCCGTCTTTCACACTCACGCAGTCTTCTCCGAATATGTCCCTAAGGCGCACAGCATTAGTGAGACGCATTTATAACATGTGAAGCAGTTTTACAGAGTTGGGGGAAATGAAACTGAATCTAGGCCCAGTGTTGCCGTAGAATACTTCTATCTATAACCCTGAGATACACTTATTAATTAGTTACCTTCTGTATTTCATTGATGTTCTAAAACAGGTAAAACAGAGCTACCACTTATTAAGAATGCTCTATTCCAGCAGGCACTGTGCTAGGCACTTACATACATGATCTCAACCTGTAAGAATGCTGGCGAGAAGCCCTTTACACACGGGGTTTGCAGGACGTGTTCAGGTGACTGGCCTACAGCCCCGGCCGGTGCGCAGGGGAGCCGGGATCCAGACCCGGCCTCTCGCTGCAATGGCTCCGTCCACTGGCCGCTCCCTCTAGTCCACTCTGGGCGCCTCCTCTGAGTGGGCCGCTCGCACTGGCACCGCCTGTGCAGGCGCGGTCAGGCACGGCTGGTGCCCTGGAGCCAGCCCGTCGCTAGCGGCCACTTTTGTTCCCGTGGGTCACACACACATTTGCAAACAACAGGCCGACTGGCAGGTGGGGCGGGTGAGGAGAGTCAGTGAGCCTGCAAACCCAGAGACTGGCCAGCCCGTCAGCACTGCCCACAGGTGTTCAGCTGGCACGGGGGTGGGGGCACCGGCTGCGTGACCGCCCAGCGGTCCATGTTAGGACGTCCCTTCGCATCGGTGTAACCAGAGCACTAGGGACAGGCATTACGTTTTAGCTGCAGAGATACATTCAAAAGGAGAGAAGGGTCATTCAAGTAACAGCGGGGGGGCTGTGCGAGAGCAGCCAGTGCACCTGTCCCACAGGCCCTACGGAGGCAGCAGCCGCATGACAGCACTGACACGGCCTGAAAGCTGACCGCCACGGCCTGACAGCTGACCGACACGGCGTGACAGCTGACCGACACGGCGTGACAGCCGACCGCCACGGCCTGACAGCTGACTGACACGGCCTGACAGCTGACCGCCACGGCCTGACAGCTGACCGACACGGCCTGACAGCCGACCGACACGGCCTGACAGCCGACCGACACGGCCTGACAGCCGACCGCCACGGCCTGACAGCCGACCGCCACGGCGTGACAGCCGACCGCCACGGCCTGACAGCCGACCGCCACGGCGTGACAGCCGACCGACACGGCCTGACAGCTGACCGACACGGCCTGACAGCTGACTGACACGGAGTGACAGCTGACTGACACGGCCTGACAGCTGACTGACATGGCGTGACAGCTGACTGACACGGCCTGACAGCTGACTGACACGGCCTGACAGCTGACCGACACGGCCTGACAGCTGACCGACACGGCGTGACAGCTGACCGACACGGCGTGACAGCTGACCGACACGGCCTGACAGCTGACCGACACGGCCTGACAGCTGACCGACACGGCGTGACAGCTGACCGACACGGCATGACAGCTGACCGACACGGCGTGACAGCTGACCGACACGGCGTGACAGCTGACCGACACGGCGTGACAGCTGACCGACACGGCGTGACAGCTGACTGACACGGCCTGACAGGTGACTGACACAGCGTGACAGCTGACTGACACGGCCTGACAGCTGACTGACACGGTCTGACAGCTGACTGACACGGCGTGACAGCTGACTGACACGGTGTGACAGCTGACTGACACAGCATGACAGTTGACTGACACAGCATGACAGCTGACACGGCGTGACAGCTGACTGACACAGCATGACAGCTGACACGTGGTGCTTACGCACGTGCTTTCTCTCAGCCCTGAGGTGGCTGTGAGCCTGGGCGTGGCGCGCGTTGCTGTTTCTAACACTCAGGTGTGTGGGTGGAGGGGTGTGTGTGTGTGTGTGGGGGGGGGGGGGGGGAGCAGGGAGGGGATAGGCTGGGAAGAGGACCCGGAGGAAGGTGGGTAGAAAGGTCAGCACCCGCGACTGGATCTGCCACGTGTCCGTCCACCCGATGGAGGGGGGGCGCCTGGCTATTCCACGGCCGCAGCAGAACTGCCCCGGACAGGCACGGGAGCCGACACCGAGTTCCACAGAAGGGCCTTAGCCTGGGCCCGAGCACGGCTTCAGGGGCCCGGAGGCCCCCCCCCCCCCCCCCCCCCCCCCCCGCCGCCCGCCTGAGGCGCGAGCCCACTCACTGGAGCATGACCTCCAACCTCTTGCTGTACACGTGCATCTCCAACTTCTTGGACACCTTCTGGACTGCACCTGGAGAGAAGCAAGAGTCTGTGTCTGCATCCTGTGTGCACTAATTCCCAATCAACACTCAGAACCGTTTCTGAGAAGTCCTGTGACCGACCACAGGATCCTCCACTGACAAATGTGTCTGCGTGTCACCTCCCTGTGGAGGCAGCTTGATCCTTCATCCCCTCATTTCACATTGCGTGACGGAACCACAGAAACGGCGCGAGGGAGGGAGGTGGCAGCTCCACACTCCTTGGTCTTAGCTACACTGCATGCAAAGTCAACCCTCTACTCTATAGAATGCACCTGTACTGGGTAATAGTAAAAGCGTAATGTGCAAATTGACTGAACAGCCGAACGACCATCCGGACAAAGCCGGGGCGACAAGGGCCTGCTCTTGTACGAATTTTGTGCATCGGGCCTCTCATTGTTCAATAATGTTAATTAACTAGAGGCCTGATGCACGCAATTCAGGCAAGAGTAGGCCTTCCTTCCCCCGGCTGCTGGCACTAGCTTCCCTCCGGCCACTGGCAGGCACCCGGGACCTGGGCTTCCCTCACAGCCCCGGCTTCGTCCGGAAGGTTGTCTGGTCTAATTAGCATATTACTCTTTTATTATTATAGACTAGAGGCCCGGTGCACGAATTTGTGCACGGGTGGGGTCCGGCCGGCCCGCCCTGATCAGGGCCGATCGGGCTGGGCCAGACAGGGGTGGGGGCGTGGGAGGTGGGCCAGTTGGCCCCGCCCCCTGGTTGAACTCCTGGTCGAACTCCCGGTCGAGGGGACAATTTGCATATTAGCCTTTTATTATATAGGATATTTATCACTTGCCAGTTAGATTACTTAGCTTTCCCCCAAAACAAAGTAATCTGGCAGATTAGGAAGATGAGCCACCTGGCCTGGTTTCAAGGATGCCCTGGCTCACACTGAGTACCTGCCAGCCATCACCAGCAGCAATCGGCACAGAATGAAACACAGAGTTAGCACACGACGTAGTAACTCTAATGCTAGGTACTGACCCAAGAGCAATAAAAACCGGTGTCTTTACACAAAAACCTGTACAAGAATGCTATGCAGCAGCTTTCATAATCGGCAAGCGGCAGAAACAACCCAACGGTCCATCACCTGCCCAGGGCAGCCAGCTGGTTTCACGCCGTAACTCATGGAAAGAGCCGATTCTAATGCGTCCACACAGACCTCTGCCGATGCCGAGGCCAGCCCTCGAAGACACCCTACCGTTATCAGTGGGCGATGGACCACCAGTAATATCACGACTATGTTAACCACTACCCGCGTCAGAGGAAGATGCATTTGCATCCTGGACCAGAGTCTTAAGAGCGATCAGCGCCCACGATGAAGACAGCCAACCGAACCACAGCACCTCCTTTGTTCTTCAGCGCAGTCACCAGGTGGCACCCGTCAGAACAGCAGCTGACGCCCGACGGCAGCCAGCAGCCTCAGGACAACATGCTCCGGGCTCCTCCACCTCGGCAGGAGGAACCCGAGGGGCTCGGACACTGAACGGAAGACCACCAGCACCTCACTGGCCTGGGGAAGATGCCGTTTTTGCATGGAAATTTCATTTTTCAGAAAAGTGTACAGATATCGGACAAAATATTGCCATTATATCACAAAACAGACTTCACTTACAAAAGGGTTATCAGACTATAAGGCAGAGAATGCAACCTTGGAGGACAGAACACAATTCAACCCAGGAGTGTTGGATGTGACAAGAACAAATCAAAGCCACACGCAGCCGTGTTCTCAGAGGTCTGAGCATTAACACGGGAGGGTGTGCCACCCAAACTCTGGGCTTAACCTTCCCTTCCTGGTCCCTGCACTCAACCCTGCCCCTCTTCTCCTAACCTTTGCTCCACTAGTTAGTTATGACCTTTGTAAAGGTCATACGACCTTGCACTTTGTCCTCTGTATTTTTATCTAAGATAACAAAAATGTAAATAACAAGAGCAAGCTGTCACTGCCTTTACAACTGCTCCGTCACGAGTGTGCCTGCGTCGGGGCAGGGACTGTGACACCGCACACGCGGGGCAACCCAGGGCGGGGAATGCTGTGCTGAGCGCACTGCTCCCCCATGGCAGAGCACACGGGCACCCGTTACCCACTAGTGATTCAACCAAAACAGATGGCCAAATGGAGCCCTAATTACAATTTTTATGACTATTACTCAAAACATATTCAGTGCTTACCAGTAACTTGAACACTTTAGATTTGTTTAGGTATTTGTTTCATAATATAGATTTGGCTGGTCCCAAGAAGATGATCATGAAGGTCAGCTAAACTTATTTTTCTTCCGAAATCAAAGAACTGCCGACTGCTTATTTTTTAATATTTAGGGAGAAGCGCTCCCCAGAGGACAAGGCCTGCTGCGCGTGCAGGGAGGGCGGCAGCCCTCAGAAGAGCCACGTGCCTCCTCCCCAGCGGCAGGAGGGCTGTCCGATGCCAACGACGCCCCACGACGTGTGTGACAGCCAGCGACGTCTGAAACGGGGCCCGACTGTGAAGACATACCATGGGGATACGTCCGCTGCCATTTCCCTGGGTTGAAAGTGCTCCTTGGCACACGACAGGGGATTCCTCTATTCCACAAGCTTTTGGGAATCACGACACAGCAGCCCGTTTTCCCATTAGGCATGCTGGCTAACGGAGATATCATGACACTTCCGATTACTGTGTTTTCAGAGGGACTGTCACTAAGAGATTTTATATGAGAGCTAGGTGCCACCGATTCTACAGCACAAATAAAGGCCGAGCACAGAGAGCAGGTAAAATACTAGCGACATGCACTGTTTTGCGTGTATTTAGTGCTGTCAAGGTTACAGGAATGAAAAAACCAGGCGAGTTCAAGCAACTTAGCACTCTCCTTTCTGCTTTTTAGCTCAAAACACTATAGAGTGAAAGGACTGACTGATACAGTGAAGCGTAACGGAAGAAGATGGAGAATTCTGTACCTTTCCTGATTTTCGGGTTTGACTGCACCTCGAGGACCACGGTGGTCACGGTGTCTGCATACATGTCGTTGGCAGGGTTAGCTAGCCACTGCAGAGCAAAAGGCAGAGTTAGGAGGGCACAAGCTGGGCCAAACCTTCCATCACAGAACTGCAGGCGACCAGTGACAGACCTTTTTTACTTTATTTAAAATAATATGTGAAAACAGGACAGCTGACCTTGTAGCTGGAAAACTTGCAAACAATTTACCTACAACCCTGGGACAGAGAAACAGACAAGGCCGCCTTAGGTCATTCCGTCCCAGGATTCATTTTAAAGAGAACCGCCTTGGCCTTAGATGCCAACCTATCAAAATCAACCATCAGCTTCATCTGGTGTCTGGGTCCCCGATTCCACCAGCAGGAATTTAAAATTCTACCAGTGGGAACCACATTTACCTAAATTAGTGACTGCTTGCCTTTGTGGACGTGGGTCATGTTAATGTTGCGTACTTGAGTGTTCAAAGTTCTACTCTCTCAAGACGTGTGCATGACAAGTTTTAATGTAACAGAATGAGATTTTTATCTAGAGAATGTTAAGACCTTTTGATATACCTGAAGATAGCCTGGGATACTGTAAAATCAGCTCCAACTTAATCATATGAGAGATTTCTCTCTACTCATCACACACACTAAACACCAAGCCTTAATTGGTTGCTAGTTTCTATGTTACACAGACAATGTCTCGCTATGTTGTATTTAAAGCTTGTTAAGAAAGCTATACTCTCCAATAATTTTTTCCTGATTGGGAAGCTAATTTCTCTACAATTACATGTAAACTCTTTTCTCAAAATGGAATTTATGGGGAGGGAGGGCATTGGTTAATGAGATTATAGTTTCGGATGTACAATTCTATAGGACATGAGCTGTACACAGTACTGTGTGTTCACCACCCCACGCCAAGTCTCCACATGTGAGTGCTTAAAACCTTTTCCTCCGTGTTTGGGTAAACAATCTCATCTTACTTCTAACACCACCATTCCTGGTTCCTGTATTACAGTAATATTTTTGAACACTTTCAAAGCAGGTTTTTCTTGAATTTCTAATTCTTCTACATCACCTGAAAGAAAGAATTATAAGATGTACATAATTTCCTGATCATCTGCCAGAGGCATAATTATTCATTTGTTTATAGAGACAGCTGAACTAAAGCTGACACATAATGAAAAAAATGCATAGTGTTGTGTGGTCAGATTTAAATAGTTAAGTGAGTTCCATATTAATTGCTCACAGTAACTGAGAGATCTCAGTATGTATTTAAAAAGCCCATACAACTAGAATAGATTTACCTCGGACATTAATATTTAATCAACAGCAAACTGTGGTGACTGTCACGCTTCTATTTTTATGCTGAGGCTAGCCACTAGCATCTGAACATTTACCACGAGGCTCGTCAGCCCCGACAGTCCCTCTCCCCTCTGTCTTCACAGGGTTACTCCTCCCACAGGGCCATTCTATTGTTAACATGAGACTTCTGGTTTCCTATTGTGAGGTTCTGAGGTGAAAATGGGTTTCCACTGCTGTACTTGACGGCAGCGCTTGGCCACATGAGGGATGAGGAGCATGCTAATAGACAGGGCAACTTATAATTGGAAGTGCTCTTGCCCATGACGTCTCTTTCCTTTAGCTTAGTCTTTGCCCCTCGCTGCTGCTACGCAGTCCCTCGCTGACAATCGTTAACAGTAAACAGAAGAGGTTTCCCTCCTTCACTGGCCTCTGCCCAGTGGCCCTGTGCTCTTAGGAGACATGCTGAGTACAGGAACTAGTGGAACAAGAAAAACTGTCACTGAACAAAGAAAGAAACAGATAAGATTTGGGTAAATAAACTAAAGTAGATTTTAAACCCAAGGAGCAAAGACTGCCGATATTTTTAGAATTTTAAGTGGACTGAAGATAAAAGGTATAATAGGATTTTAAAAAATTGATGAGTAATGAGTAAATTTTTAAGCTTCACCTAAATGTGGTATAATGAAGTACAAATAAAATTTGTGCTAATCTGAGACAGTTACCAAAATGAAACCATATCCTTTCCTAGATATATCATTACTTTAAAAAACAAAAAAACAAGTGATTGTCAATCAATATACACACCTGTCAGTTTCTGTAGCTGGTAATAGAGCAAATTAAAGGGACCAGTATAGGGAATGGCTTGGGTCTGCTTCACAGTGCTCATGGCCAGGTCAGTGTAATCTGCAGAGGAAATGAGAATGAACACACTTTAAGGAACAATACTAGTCCCACAAAACACAATCTGCAAATATCCTGGGAGTAAAGGAAAGAGAAGTAAAGCAACTGAGAGCACGTTTCAAGCGACAAGGCGCTCCTTAGTTTGTCCCCACCCTCGTTTCCCTAAGCCCCCTGCTGACCCCCTGTACGTTTAAGCTCCAGCCCCAAGAGAGCACCCCATCCTCCTGAACACATTCAGGCCCTCCGCGTCTCCAGCCAGCAGACCAGCTGGCCGCCATTTCTCGGGCTTGGCACCTCCTGTCACGCCTGCAGCTCCTGGCACACAGGTGCCTGACTGGCACAGCCTTTCCCAACACCAGGGCCCATGTCTCCCCACACGCTGACCGGGCACCTCGGCCTCACTGACCGACACTGGGACTCGCGCAGACAAGCGCTTCTCTCCTCGGGCAGCGCTTCCGGGGCGGGGGCTGTGCTTCTGCGTGAACCTTGGCCCTCCTGCCCCAGCACAAGGCCAGGCGCAGGGTAAGAGCGCCCTGACTGCTGAAGGAAGGACGGTCGACGGCCTGCAAAGCTGAGCCGTCCCACCTGCGCACAGCTGCTGGTCCTTATCCCTGCATTAGCGCCGGGAGTTTACAGAAGTCTATGAGCAGTTGTTCACGTGGACATAATACCACACTGACTGCAAAAGCCACGCTGGCTTAGCATGTGCACAGGCTCAGGCCACAAGGCCCAGAAGCCACATAAAACTACAGGCCATAAAAATCAGTGCCTGTGTGGGGCCCACCTTCCTTCAGGAGAGAAAACTATGTGCTCCACTGAAAGGGAGAACAGCCGGCCAGGTCAGCAGGAGCCACTCTGTCTTAGAGGTAAGCCCGTTTCAATGAAGAAAAGAGCTGCTTCACAAAGAAATGAAATGTCAACAGTTCAGGGGAGATTTTCATTTTCCCCCATAAAACGAACTGGATCATTAACTTTCACCTATTGCTATCTTGTTATTTGGCTGTTATTTAAAATGTGGCCACTAGGGAAGAGAAGTTTTCATAGACTTTTTCTCTCAATGCTAAAATCAAATTATATTTGACATTCAACAGTGCACTTACTGGAGAGGTCACAAGGAGAAAGTATGTGATAATTAAAGTTTCTCTTAACAAGTATTCCTGAGACCCGCTGGCCTTGTTCTGGCTTCTTGTCTGCTAAAAAGCCCATGACCTTGGCTAGTTTTTCCCCTCTGAAGTTTAAGGTCACTGCTTCTGTGTTCCGAGGGTTATGAACCTCTATGTGAACTTCGTCATTATCTTCATATTCTCGAATCAGGGCTGCTTTCAATCGGGCCATTTCGTTCTGTTCTCCATGGACTAAAATCTACATGAAAGACATTTGAAAGAGCACAGGAAGAATCCTTAGTTCAGGTAACTACGGCCTTTCTGTGAATATGAATCAGTTAAACATCAAGTGGAGAGATGTTACTATGCACAAACCCGCACTCTTATGTTACTGGGGAGGCAGCAGAGAGTAACAGAAAGAACAGTGGATTTGGGGCTGGTAGGTCTGAACAGGTGCCCATGTAGTGGGAAATTAAAGTGCACAGCTTGCCCTAGGCACGTTGGCTCAGTGGATAGGGTGTTGGCCTATGAACTGAAGGGTCCCAGGTTCAATTCCGGTCAAGGTCACATGACTGAGTTGTAGGCTCCATCCCCAGTGGGGGGCAGGCATGAGGCAGCTAATCAGTGATTCTCTCTCATCATTGATGATTCTATCTCTCCCTCTCCCTTCCTCTCTGAAATCAATAAAAATATATTTAAAAAAAATAAAGTGCACAGCTTGCCTGCCTCACAGGGGTGCTGGGAGGATGGGTGCAAGGTGAGTGCAAGCTCCGTTTACAGTGCTGCGTGGACAGAAGGCGGGTCTAATCTGAGAACCAGCTACTGCAAGTGGGTATGCTTTCCCCCTGTAGTGCGCCAAATGAAATCCAGACTAACCACGTGAGGCGGTTTCAAAGCGCGGATGAATTCGCTGGTTTGCTGGTAATCTGTGTGAGCGGAGAAAGAAATGTAATCAACAGACATTTTCAACGGCAGCTTCTGTCCAGACATGGTCGTGATCTCTTCAGGTTCAGACATGATGTGCTGTGAAAAACAAAGAAAAAGAAACAAAACAAAATAAACCACCCAATTGGAGACGGCACATTTTTCTACTTTCCATGCAGCCATAAACTCACGCTAAATTTAGGACCGTCAGCACAAAAACCATTCTAATACCATGGACTTAGTAACTATCCAATGCTTATCTCCTTCATCAAGCAAACAATCAGAAAGCTAAACGGGTTAATTAAAACTCGGTGTGGCTGGAGTGCGAGAAGCGGAAACAACAACTCTCTGATTAGAAAGGCAAGCCTGCCCTCTCCACTCTTCTTTTGCTCTAGAAAGAAGCTTCCAGTGAAGAGGGTGTACATAAAGGATAGGTGCGTTACTATTCTGAAAATCTATGTTTTTAAAAATATATTTTTATTGATTTCAGAGAAGAAGGAAGAGGGAGAAATAGAAACATCAATGATGGGGGAATCATCGATCGATCAGCTGCCTCCTGCACACCCCCTACTGGGGATCAAGCCTGAAACCTGGGGATATGCTCTTGATCATAACTGAACCTGAGACCCTTCAGTTTGCAGGCCGACACTCTATTCACTGAGCCAAACTGGCTAGGGCTGAAAATCTATTTTTTTTTTAAATTTATTGATTAAGGTGTCACATATTTGTCCTCATCCCCCCATTCCCATCCCACACCCCTCCCCATGGATGCCCCAACCCCCTGTTGAACTTAACCATTGGTTAGGCTCATATGCATGCACACAAGTCCTTTGGTTGATCTCTCCCCCCTCCCCCCACCCTCCCCTATCTTCCCTCTGAGGCCCGACAGTCCGATCGATGCCTCTTTGTTTCTGGTTCTGTTCTTGTTCATCAGTCTATGTTGTTCATCATTTCCCCTAGATGAGCAAGATCGTGTGTCACTAGAGATATATTTATAAGAACTGAATGTGAGACGAGCAATAACAGTTATGCTGACAGGCAAATGAGTCAGTCTGTAGTGAGTTTCTTTCTGGACCAACAGTTCTTTTGAGACCCAATATCAATGTCCACCAGTTCCTTATGTGTACATGTCGGCAATGACCCCTCAGCTCTGGATGGTGGACAAATGGTGGTAATGCAGGTCCGACACCCTCTGGTTTGGTCTCGGCCGGACCCAGGGGCACGGCTTCACCCGGACTCAGGGGCACGTGGCCTCACCCAGACCCAGGTGCGCGCGGCCTCACCCAGACCTGGGACCCAGCCTCACCCGGATCCAGGGGCACACGGATCCAGGTGCACACGGCCTCACCCGGACCCGGGACCTGGATCCAGGGGACGGCCTCACCCAGCCGGGATGCTCCACCCAGACCCAGGGGCGCGTGGCCTCTCCCGGACCCAGGGGCGCGTGGCCTCACCCAGATCCAGGGGTGCGCGTGGCCTCACCCGGACCCGGGACCCAGCCTCACCCGGATCCAGGTGCGCGCAGCCCCACATGGACCCGGGATCCAGCTTCACCCGGACCCAGGGGCGCATGGCCTCACCCGGACCCATGGGCGCGTGGCCTCTCCCAGACCCAGGGGCGCGTGGCCTCACCCGGACCCAGGGGCGCGTGGCCTCTCCCAGACCCATGGTCGCGTGGCCTCACCTGGATCTAGGGGCGCACAGCCTCACCCGGACCCAGGGGCGTGAGGCCTCACCTAGACCCAGGGGCATGTGACCACACCCGAGCCCAGGGGCACATAGCCTCGCCCAGACCCAGGACCCAGCCTCTCCCGGACCCAGGGGCGTATGGCCTCACCCGGACCTGGGATCCAGCTTCACCTGGACCCAGGGGCGCATGGCCTCACCCGGACCCAGGGGGGTGCGGCCTTACCTGGATCCAGGGGCATGTGGCCTCGCCCGGACCCAGGACCCAGGACCCAGCCCCACCCCGACCCAGTTCCCAGCCTCACCCGGACCCAGGGGCACGTGGCCTCACCCGGGACCCACCCAGCGGGGTTTCATCTTCTTGATCCCAATTCCTGTTGGTCAATTCCCTCTCAGCAATTCCTTCAGCCATTTTCTCAGAGCTCCAGGGTGGCTGCCGCAGAACTCGTTGGGCTGCGGGCTCGGCGAAGCTCCGGTGTGCCCGGTGCGCGGTGGCGGGCTGGTCCGGGGTTGCTGCGTTGGCCTTTGGGTCTGCAGCGGTGGCCAGTCGCCAAGCGTGCGCACCAGGCCGCTTCCAGGGCATTGAGATTCTTGAAGGACTCGGAGGTCAGCAAGCGCGGAGTCTCCCACCCCATGTCTCTCAGGGGCTCATCTGTCCATGCTCAGCAGTGAGTGGAGCAATCCCCTCAGCCGGAGACCGCCAGGGGAACTGTGCCAAGCACGTTCCAGGCTGCCATTGTGTCGCCTGAGCCGTAGTTCTTAAAGTGTGATCTTTGGGTCACCGGCATCAGCATCATCCCGCGTACCCCTCTCTTTTATTCTAGTTGTAGAGCATCTGCTCAGCCAGCCCTCCGGTGGTTCTGGATGGTGTCTGCTCTGCTCTCTCGTCGTAGTCTCATAATTGTTGTGGTAGGCAACAATCAGGCTTCCGCCCTATGCCTCCATCTTGGTCCTCCTTTGTATAGTTAAGTCTTGATTGTTGTTGGTGTCACTGGGAGGAATTGTCCTCCTGGCCAATTGGCCGTGAGGACCCTCTGTGTCTATAAAGGAAGAGTTGCTGTGCAGGAGACACGTTTATGGGCCGGATCTTGTTGCAGCGAGGCTTTGGCGCTCACTGAGTCTGCCTCTTGAATGTGTCCCTTATGTGAGTGGTTGAAATCTGGTGTCATCTCACACCGACCACTAGATGCCCTCGTTTCTGGGTCTCCAATGGAGTGTAGGTCAGCTACTGCCTGAGGCCACTCAGCAGGAATTACAGCAAATACTGCAGTTTCCTCCTCCTGTCTAAGCGGCCCTGGAGCAGTCCGACTAGAACCGCAGTTCATCTGGTCAAGCTGCCACAGGGCAGGCCACCCACATGCAAAAGCCGCTGCTTGGAGCCCAAGTGGGCCTGCAAAACGTGCGGGGCGGGTCCCAGGGCGGGGCGGGTCTCAGGGTGGGGCGGGGTCTCAGGGCGCCACCAGGCCATGGCGTGGCGAACCGCAATGGCTGCAAGTCTGCTTTTTCTGCTTTCCACGTTTCTAAGCCCCCTCGTTCCGCACTCCAGCGCAGCAAACACTGATTGCTGGGCGCACCTCCGCAAGGAAGTTACTCCCACTCTCCGACACGAAGGCCGAGAGTCCAGCCTCTCCCCGCAGGCGTCTGGGTCTCCCGCGAGTCCCCAGAAGCTGGATTTCAGGGTGATGGGGAGCTAATCTCCCCAAGGGTTGGAAAAAAAGCCGCACGACCCTTCCCCCGCCACCAGTCCGACCCACGCGCCTCCGCACCTTATCCCTGCCGAGTTCGCTCTTTCCTCTTCCCTCTTAGCTGTAAATCCACCCTTCAGCCAGCTCTCCTGTGGTTCTGGGTGGCAGACGCTCTGTCCTCCAGTTGTATTTTTGAAATTGCTGTGCGCGGCGCAGTTCATTTGTTTAACTTTGCCGCCTTCTTGGTTCTCCTCTCTCAAAATGGCTAAAGGACTTGAATGTTAAGATGGGAAATCCTAAAAATCCTCCAAGTCGGTGTCGGCGGCCTCCGGGGCCCTGAGGATCTCACTGGGCAGCTCGGCCAGGTCGGTGACACGGATGGGCCCGTCCTGCAGAAAGATGGTCTCTTCCTTCACCCGAGAGCCACTGCGCCGAGTCCGCAGCTGCCGCCACAGCAGCTGCCGTGGCCGCCCACGAGCTCATGGCCCCGGCTGAGGTGCTGAATGAGAGGAGCAGCCGCCCCGGCCTGGGGAGAAGCGAGCAGGAGTCGCCGCGCTCACCAGTCCATCTTTTAGTTGTATTTCCGAAACTGCCATGCGAGGCAACAGATCAGCCGTTCAAATCCGCCACCATCTTGGCTCCTCCCCTGAAAATCTATTTTAAATACACAGCTAACATTGTCTGAATGACTCACAGAATAAGGTAAAGTAATAAAAATGAGCAAAGCATAATCAATGTACTTAGAAAATAAAATGGAAGTTAACCGTAAGAGGAGATACGAGAACAAGATGCTTGGTGCTCAGAAACTGCTTCTGGAGTCCTGTACATGACTGTGTGCCTCCCTGAGCGCTCACACAGGCATTTCATAGTGACAGGAAGACGGCCCATGAGCCCAACACACTGACAGCCTGCCAAGAGAACACTTGTCAATGAGCCTCGTCCCCATCAGCTACGGCACCCATGTTTGTCCCAAATGGGATCCTTTCCACTGTTCTTACTGCACCTGACGGTGCTCCTTGAACTTTAATGCGCCTCCAACTGCCTGGGGATCAGGTCATGCCACTCAGCGCCTGCATTCCTTCTCAACCTCAAGAACAGCACCAGCTAACGAGTTCCATCTCCTTTAGAATTAGTAACCCTACACTAAAGAACCGCATCAGAGAAACGCCGGCAGGGCCTGCCCCTCCACAGTGCGCTTGGCAGGGACTGACCTTGGCCAGGGTGCCTTCCACGCAGTACCCTGCGATGATGACGCCGTTCCTCTTGTCCGTGCACCAGCTCTCGAAGAGCTCCCTGGACAGGCCGCTCTGCATCATGCCTGGGGAGGCCATCACGACGCTGGGCCCGATGTCGTCAAAATGGTCCATGCTCTGCAAGAGGGAAAGGGAGGGAAAGAGCACGTCAAATATCAGCTGTGACCAAGCTTTCCTTATTTTTAATAAATAACAAAAAGGTGAAAAAGGTGATCACATGAGTGAAAGGGTCTCAACAAGACTAATAAACAGTTAGCCCAGTTTCCAAGTTCCGAATAGTTTGGACTAGGAATGAAAGACAACCAAGTGAGAAAAAGCACTTAGCTCACAATGACCTTCAAACCCTGCTCTGGCAGCTAAGGGGCCAATCACGACCATTCTCAGCGCCCTGCAAGGAGGCAGGAGGTGAAATAAGAGCCAAACAGACTTCTCTGCACCCAGAATAGAACTCTGAAGGGCTCCCCACGGGCTCTCAGCTCCCTCCCGGGCCTCGTGGACATTTTGAGCTGGCCTAGAAATCTAACCAAAAGAATTAACACTGTTTCCAGGGAAAACTCGGCTCTAATTACTAAAACACTAACCTAAAATACAAGGATTTATGAACAGAGCTTATCTATAATTGGAAGACCACTTATAATCTGAATGCTGTGGGGTGTTATTTTATGATCAGAGCATTAGTTTGGATGAAACAATATATACATTTTAATGAAAGAAAATCAAACTTTATTGAATGCTCTAGAAAAGTAAACATGAAAATGTTCATATATGGAATTTATAATGCTAATCATCAAAAAGATGATTAGGTTTGAGTAAGAACATACATAACACAAGATATTTTTCTCATCAGGACTTGTTATTTCTGCGACAAAAAGGTCCGAGTTATTCAGCAGCAGTGAACAGTGACAAGGCATGGGGACTTGGAGCAGTGGCAAAAAAAAACGCCCGCTGCTAAGTTCCTGACTCCATTCAGAAGAGTGATGGCTGCTGGGGAAGAGGCAGGACGTGGGTGAGGACGCGGCCAGAATGAAGGCCAGGCCTCTCTCCCCCTGCTGCCTCCCGGTGCGTCAGCCGCCCTGTCCTCCCTCCACAGGCTCTCACCTTAAGGTTACTGATGTGTTTGAAGACAAAGGGGTTGTTGATGTTGATCTGCTTGCGGATTTTGTCGTTCATGGCGTTCACATACGTCTGGTACACGGCCATACACTTCTTGGCCAAAGATGACGCGTAGTATATTGGAATATCGTGGAGCTCCGGGTGATTCTGCCAGTACTCATCTGGAGAGCGTTTATGAGATAAATGTCATTTTGTTACGTGAGGTAGATAGTCCAAGTAATAAGTGATACGGACAATTAATTTAAAAATTCAGACGAGAAATAACGAAAGCACGTAAGCATGTTGTAAAGAGGTCAGGAAGCATCAGCCTGTCTCCCTCCCTCAGATGCAATGGCTTTCAGTTCTCCGCAGGATGCTGAGGACACACAGGCACGTATCACTGATGCTTAGGAAGACTGCGCTCCCCAGAGGAGCCGCAGGATGCTTGGCTTTGAAGGGATCATCAAACCCACACACTCAACAGTGACCTGCTGTTCCTCCTACCACAGTCACACGCTCACGGAGGCATTTGGAAAACGGAGAAAAGCAGACAACTCACTCTCCAGAGTTAACCTTTCTAGTCATTTGTGTAATTTGTACCTCTCTAGGGTCAAAGCACATACTGTTTTGACCTTATTATTATTGTTAGAAAACCACCTCTTAAAAAAATTTTTTTGATTGGGAGAGGGAGAGAGAAACAGAAACAGAAACATCAGTGAGAGAATCACTGATTGGCTGTTCCCTGCACAACCCATACTGGGGATTGAGCTTGCAACCTGGGCATGTGGTCTGACTGGGAGCCTGACCTGGAATTGAACCATGACCTCCTGGTTCATAGGTCGATGCTCAATCGCTGAGCCAGGCTGATCTCTATTTTTCGGTCCCGTTAACATATTATGTGAATACACGTAACATGACTTTTTTTCTATAATGTGGTATTTATTGACATATACCTTTAAAAATACTGAAATGATTATACCCTTACTGACAGGTTTTCTGTGCATCTCATTTACTTCCCAGGAGTGGAACTGGTGGGTCAAAGGGCAGCATATTCTTGCCTTCTGAGGCTGACGGCAACCAGAAAGGCACGCCACTTATGCTCGCAGGAGCAGGCCAGTCACTGTTCCTCTATCCTGACCCTGACCCTAACCCTAACCCCACCCTAACCTAACCCCAACCCTAACCTAATCTAACCTAACCCTAACCCCACCCCCAACACTAACCCTAACCCTGGCCCCAATCCCTACTTCTAAATGCAGAAATGGAAGCCCCGCAAAGTAGAATAACCTATTCAAGGCCAGGCACTCCAGGTTCTAAGAATCTCCCAAGCGAAAGGAAAAGACGCACCTAAAATCAGGAGCAGCTCCTGAGCCCTCCCGAGAGCAAAGACAGGGATGAGGCCGCCGCCTCTGTTCACAATATCGTGGACCGTGTTGCAGAACCGCGCTTCTCGTTCTTCCCGCTTCTCGTGGATGTGGGTCCCATACGTCGATTCCTAAGTGACACATCAGATGGGTGAGACCAAGACCGACGATTCCAAAGGATACAAAAGCTAAGCATCCGTGAGATGCAAAGTAACGTGATTCATTTCTCCACTAACATGCTACTTACTTGGACGTGTTTGTTATAATACCATTTGGAAGAATAGATAAGAACGTTAGACCTAAGACCTGGCGAGGTGGTAAAAATTCTTTATAAAATGGAATCAGGAAAGAGTCTAAAAATGTAGGGTAATCCACCTAGACAAAAACATTTAGGTGGTATCCTAGTACCCCTGACTTTAGACCAGAGCTGATATATTTAACAGCAGGAGAGTGGAGCTGCATTACAAAGAGAGGTCAGAAAACGAAATATTCTACCAAAAAAGATACGTTTATATCCAACCACATATTATAAAAATTAGATTGCAACATTTTTTCCCCACTAGAAAAAATTCTGCTTACATTATCCTGACTACAATCCCGTGCACTAATACTTACAATGATAAGAATATCAGGCTTAATATTTGGAATTTCAGCGGCCATTAAGTGTCTATCTTCTTGTCGTGAGAAGTCACCTGTATACAAAAGCTGTGAAGAGATAAAGCTAGAAGGTTAGGAATTTGGAAGGGTTCATTTTACTACTAAATACATTTAACTCATAAAACCTGAAAGTGAAAATAAACAGGAGAACAGCCCACAACGGATGAAACTGTGATGCCATGCTGTGTCTACCCTAGTTGGTCACAGACCATCTAGCATTTCAATCAGTGAATCTAACTAATGGGAATGATTACTCCTAGAATCCTCCCCCAAGGAGAACCTGGATCTTAGCAAACTTGAGAAGTGCTCCCAACATCTTAGAGAAAAAGGGCAGAATGAGGAAAAAAGTCCACTGAGGAATATGGGAAAACCATAAAAAATGGGAGATAAAAATCATTGGAGGGTGTGCATCAAATTTCAAATGAGAATTTGGATCTGCATTTGTGCTATTTTCTGCGCCTTTGAGCAAACAGCAAGAAAAAATGATTTAGAAACATATAGGACAACTCAATGTGTAAAAATTTTAAATACTATATGAGCAGCTGCTGAAAATTTAGGACATTACATTAGAACATCGCTTCTCAACTCTGGCTGCACATAAAGATCACCTAGAAAACTAAAAAAAAAAAAGGGGGGGGATAGGGGGAAGACTACACCATTTTGATTCAATGAGTATTTTTCAAAAGCTCCCTAAGTGATTCTCATGTGTAGCCAGAGTTAAGAACCACTGCTAGCCCGGCCGGTGTGGCTCAATGGTTGAGCATCAACCCATGAACCAGGTCACGGTTCGATTCCGAGTCAGGGCACATGCCCAGGTTGTGTGTTCGATCCCCAGTAGGGGGCATGCAGGAGGCAGCCAATCAATGATTCTCATTGATGTTTCTATCTTTCTCTCCTTCTGCTTTCCTCTCTGAAATCAATTAAAAAAATATTTTGTTTTTTAAAGAAAGAACTGTTGCTCTCATTTCAGTCTCCACACCAACTAGTCACCCACGTTTCCGCAAGTCCGAGACTGCCGTTGGTCTTTCTGTGAAGGACGGCTGCAGAGCTGTCTGAGCAGCCCTTCACTCGCCAGGGCCTGTGTGCGAACCCCAGAACCGCAGGGGACACAAAGGGCAGGTGATGTTGCACGTTAAGTACACACAGAGCTCCTCCCAGGCTGTTTTCCAAGGACGCTGAGGAGTTGACGCTCTGGAAGTGGGAGGGAACGTCACGCTCAGATGCCCATTTCACTCTTTCCTCCCTCTTCTCACAGGAAGCACTGTCCTGGGGGTATGAACTATGACACTTAAGTGGACAAAGCATGGACTTAATGTTATCTCAGGTTTCAGTGTCTGGACACTGGAGTCCTCGGGAATGTTCTTCAGCACCACCTGGGGCAGCAGCTCTGCACGGATTTCTCGTGGGGAGGAAGCGGAGAGGGCCAGGGAGTACCTTCACGCCTGCGATCTCAATCATGAACATGGCAGCTCCGAGAACGTGGCCCGCGTGGTAACACCAAAACTTGATTCCTGCAACCTCCTTCACTTCATGGAAGTTGATGGTTTCGATTTTGTCCATGCTTTCTTCCAAGTCGGTCTCAGTGTACAGCATGTCGTCCGCTGATATGTTACTACATTTTTATAGATTCCACAAAAAGAATTCAGGGCAAGATTTTTAAAAAGTCTTTGACCTCAAAGTAACTATGGATGACATACCCATGAAGTTATTTCTTCAAATTATACTGTATGGATTATATTACCTAAAAGGTCATTGCCATCTTGTGTATTTTTTTGCTCTGCAGTTATAATAAAAATTTTAGTGTGTACAACTAGGAAGCATAATTTTAAGCACAGCACACAGTAAACTAAGCAAAGTGCTCTTTAGGATAGTACTTCTCAACCTTTGTTCTATCCCAACACACCTGAGAGAAACTCCCTCACACACACTGACCCAGGACAGATCCTGACAATGACGTGAAAAGACTTCTCTACAAAGGTTAGCGTAACTTTTCTTCTGGAGATTATGCTAATGAACTTCCAAAACAGCAAGAGAGAGTAGTGGTGAAGGACACAGGCTCTGGAGCCAGTCTGCTTGGGTCTCAATCCAGCTTTGTCTCTTACTGTGACCCTCGTAGGTAAACTACCTAACCTCTCTATGCCTATCACCATGCATTTCTCATCACCTGTAAAGTGGGATTCATAACAGGACCTATGCCATGAGGTTCATATGAAGGTTAAATGAGTTAACCATGTTATGAACTGAGGACTGTGCCTGAATGTGGTAAGTAGCATTAAAGTGTTAACGAGTATATTTACTACTACCGATAACTCTTCCATCCTTTTGTATTTACATATGAAGAATAACAAATGGCATCTTACAACGCTTAGGATACACGTTAAAGAGTAAACTTTTGAAGGCTAATAATTTGTGCTGTAGGGATCACAAAAATGCCAAAAATTTTCCGATAAAAGAAGTTTTCCTCTTGCAACTGGAAAAAACTTCCCCAGGGAAAATTTTCATTGAAGGTAGTCAATTTGCTTTGATCAAATAATCTAAAATAAGATTTCAGTATATATCACTGTATAACGTATTTGGTGTTAATTAACATTTATAGAATATTGTTGTTATACCTTATAATCCACCTCAATTACAAAGATTTAAAAGAATGTTAGAACTACATAAGGACTTTAAGGCCAGAAGGTGCTGGGTACACAGTGGGTATCTGACAGGCTGTTACTGAATGACTAAATTAACGACATCCTGGTGAATAAACACAGTGCCTCGTTTCAAAAATCAAAATGGTCCATATCTTGAGCCATGTGTTATACAGAATCTAACAGAGCAATTTACCTGACTTTGACGTAATCTGAAAGAAGCCATCTGTAGATAGCTTTAGTAGCATGAGTCATGAATGTTCTTCCTTTGAAACTTGTCTTCTGTAGAAACCAGGGCAGAGCTCCACAGTGATCCAAATGGAAACTTAAGAATGAAAGAGAGCCTGTCAATTCTTAAAACAGTACCCATCACATATAGAGGGAGGGAAGAAATAAGTGTAAGAAAAAGATAGTAAATGTATTTTTAAACATCAATTACTGTATCAGTGATAATTAGAGACGGAAGAAGAATACACCCAGACCTCCCCCGGCCGCGGACATAACAAGCCCTGCAGGGGCATAACGCTGACAGGCCGCTGTTTGTGAATGAAGTTCCTATTGGATGCGACAAGACCGGGCCCTCAGGAGGCCTGGGGAAGGGCTTTCCTGGTCTCAAGCTGTACAGTGACCCAAGGCACATGCTCTCTCTGCCTCACTGCTCCAGAGGGAGGAAAACAACTTCCCAGTAAACTGCTCTAAGCTGTGAAGACAATGCAGAGTGCTGTCTTAGACTTAGATGTCTGCAATATGCTTCCGGTAGAAAAGACTCTTTTAAACTTCAGAATCTTAGCATCTGGGAAAGAATGACTTTTAAAGTAAAAGTCTATGGAAAACAGTGTCGTCAATAAAGAAAAAACTTACTGACTAATGAGTAGGAGGTCAATCTCAGCTGGGTCAATTAAATCAATATAAGGAAGAGCGTCCATTCCTTCTAGGCCAGGGTGGATCCCACAGTCCAACTGAAAGAGAAAGACAGAAAGTTCTTTTTATTAAATAAATACATTTTATTAAAATTCACCCATTGAATAGACAATGTTATAACTGATCTATCACACACATAATCAAAATGGACTCTACATACTAACATTTGGGAACATAATTCTTATCCAATACTAGAGGCCCGGTGCACAGATTTGTGCACCGCTGGGGTCCCTCAGCCTGGCCTGCGCCCTCTCGCAATCCGGGAAACTGACAGTCTGACATCCCTTGAGAGATGCAGGAGTGCGTGAAGCAGCAGGAGGCTGGGGAGAAGCCCCAAGCCTGGAGGCTGCTCCGCTCATCCGGGCCCTGCAGCGCCTGCCTCCGTAGCTTGGTAGCACTGGCATTGCCGCAGAGGTGGGAGAGGCTCGTGCTGCTGCAGCAGAGGCACTCACCAGCTGTGACCCCGGCATCTGGTACCCGCCGGTCAGCTGAGCAGCGCTCCCACTGTGGGAGCGCACTGACCACCGGGGGCAGCTCCTGCGTTGAGCGTCTGCCCCCTGGGTGGTCAGTTCGCATCATAGCAACTGGTCTAATGGTCGACCAGTCACTTAGTTTTATATATGGAGAAGATGGGAAATATGCTACTACTAAAAGCTCTAACTTTCCATATAAATCTAAAATATAGCTCACAAGACAAAAAATACAAGATATCCTCTCCCTGACTAGTTTTTATAGTCATTCTAACAGCGAATAAACTCTTTTTCAAGAACTTTGATGTCAGAAGATGGTGGGCATTTTGAAAGTTTATCGATTTACTACCAGACCTTATTGATCTCCAGGTCAATTATTAGAAATGGGAAACTTTCCCAATCAGTGCAATGTAAGTATTTTAAGGTATTTGGGAACAACTTATTAAGAGTTGGTCATTAATGAGTTATACACTCACTTTGGGGCTGTTTCTACCAAATTCTATCAATTTCTACAAAATTAACACAATAAATGACTAAAAAGACGACTACGTGTGACGGGTTCCTGGTCTTTTAAGACTGGGAGCAGAGGAGTGGAGCTGAAGGAACATGAGCCATGGAGCGGCCTTTCTAATGAGGACCACGGCAACCATCTCTTCACACCCCTCTGCCTTCCAGATCAGGAGAGGGGCTCAGAGAAGCAGGCTGCCTTGCCCAAGGCGAGCAGCCTTAATGCCAATGTGGGCATCCACGCTGCCAATCCAGGCTCTAGCGGCGCAGCCCACGGGCGTGGCTGGAGCTCTGTGCGTGTTCCCGGGGGTCTTCCACCCGGGGTGGGCGGTTAGGACGGCGGGACCCTCGAGAGTGGAAGAGGGACTTTGTGAGCAACAGTTCAGGAGATCTGGTGGACAATTTTACGTCGTAGAATATATCTTCTCAGTTTACGGAATGTCTTGTCAAATTACTAAGTAGAAATGTGTGTTAGTTTTTCGCATTGCCATTTTATAGCACAGACTACATTTACCAACTAAGAAATTTTCTGGGAGCTAAACAGCTAACTGCTGTACTAGAAAAGCCCTGACATCCCACTCGGACAGCCGTTGTTCACCGGACCACAGGGTAACACTTACCATTATCTTTCTTCCTTTGAACTCCAGGATGATGCATGATCGTCCCACTTCCTGCCCAGCTCCCCTGTGAACATTCAAGGGGAGAAATGAAAACAATCAAAATCAAGCCAACGAATTCCAACTTTTTTACAACTTACACTGTGCCCCACCCGACAACATCTCACTGCAGCAGGTGAGAGTCCCACAAAGACAGGGAAGGACAGTGCCGGGGCGGGGCGGGGAAAGAGGAGCGGTGGCCTTTGGGAGCGCAGGGATGTGCCGCTGTTAAAATTGGGAGAGAAGGCGGGACAGACTCGAGAAGCCCAAAGACTAAAGTTCACCCCTGAATGTGAGGGTATGATGATGCACTGAGAATGCAGCTGGCAGTGACACAGATTACTCAATAATACGTTTAGAATCAGCACTTAAGTGTAAGCCTATAAGCACTGCAAAATTCTCTCACTTAAGATCACGATATGCATTTACCAGAGAGGCTAAACGGAAATGACTTCTTACAGCTGTGAACCTCGGGCCCTTTCCTTTATCTTGCCATTTCAGTATAGTTGATGCTGTTATAAAACAAAACCCCGAGCCCCAACCGGTTTGGCTCAGTGGACAGAGCGTCGGCCTGTGGACTGAAGAGTCCCAGGTTCGATTCCGGTCAAGGGCATGTACCTTGGTTGCGGGCACATCCCCAGTAGGGGGTGTGCAGGAGGCAGCTGATAGATGTGTCTCTCTCATCGACGTTTCTGGCTCTCTATCCCTCTCCCTTCCTCTCTGTAAAAAATCAATAAAATATATTTAAAACAACAACAAAACCAAACCCCGAAACTTACCCCTCCCCCCCCCCCCCCCCGTACTCCTTGGCCGTTTTGCAGCCATCCAACTAGGAATCTGCGTCATCCTACACTCACGTTAGCTCCCTTCCTTCCCCCGAATCTCATTGCTCTACAGTCCTACAGGTTCCACTTCCCTCTCTCTCAAACCTGTTTCTTTCCGACGCTGCTGCTCATCCCATTTCACTCATTCCAAGCTTACTGCTTACCCCTTGGATTACGTTCACCACTAGATTCCCGCCACGTACCCCATCCTTCTATTTATCTGCTGCACAGCTGCTGCCAGGCGCAGTCTTCCATCCTCCCCCCACCTCATTTCCACTGGATCCCCACCTGCTTAACAGCCTTTGTGGGCTCTCTGTAACTGATGATGAAAGCCACACGCCCTCGTCAGTGTACAAGATCCTTCCTAAGATGGGCCCTGCTCGCCTCGCCCATCTCCTCTGCTAATCTTTTATCCATGGCCAGGAGGAAAGTGGCCCCAAACTGTGACCACTCTCATTTTCACACGTGGCACTTCCTGAAGCTGGAACATCCTTGCCCCCATCCTTTACCTGTCTGTAATTCCTACTCATTCTTTTAAAGCTCAGCCTGTGCACCTCTTCCAGGTTGCGTGAGAAAGCATTCTCTCCCCTTTTCCATGCTCCATGGCACTCACTCAGCTGCCATGCCTGCCGGTAGTTAAAATAATAGTAACCATGTACTGATAGTTACTCGCACAGCAACAACTGCTACATTATTCCCACTGAGGAAACAATAGGGTTCGGATTTCAGGGCTGACTGCAAAGTCATGGTCTCCCCGTGTTCCAAACGAGCTCTCCGGTAGTTTTTCATTTTGCGCTGCAATTGCCTCCAAGAGGGTGAATCCGGGTACCTTGGCCCGCTCGCTCATCTGTATCCCCAGTGCGCGGTGCGGTGCTTGACAGCTGGCAGTGAGCACGTGAGGAGCGGACAGGTGTGCCCCAAGCAGAGCGAAACCTGCACTGTTTCCCCAGAAGGCGCTCAGCAAGTCCATGTTGGATACGTGTGAGGTAGATACTTCCAACCTTTTGAAAAACGCATCCATCCATCCATGTCGTGCTAACACCTAACAGTAAACATGTTGGCGGGTTCAAACCGCTTGGGCAAGAATAAGCTCCCTGCATCCCCATCTCCCTTTCTAAGCGGCACTCCAGGTCGGCCCAGCGCTTCTCCCCGGAAAGACCAGCCCGCTCACGGGCACCCAGGGCTGGGTTCCCTCCCCAGCACCCCTGCTTTCCCTCCTCTCCCGCTTTCTACCCTCCCTCACTCCCCCAGGGTCTGAGCTCCACGCGGAACTCATACCAAACCCCCAACTTCCTTCCCCGCTTTCGCATCTCGGCAAACGCCAAGTCCTGGAGGTCCTAAGAAGCAGACTGCGTTCTTCCTCGCACCGACACAGCCTCATCCGGTCCTCCTCTCGGCCTGCCCGCCGCAGCAGCACCAGCTCCCTCAGGGGCTGCCACTCTCCAGCGGGTATGAAAGCGCCCCTGGGGCTCCCCACCCCCACTCCCGACCCTCCCCCCTAAGATCGGAGAAAAGCACAGTCCCATTCAACCCAGCAGGCCCCTTCCGACCTACAGTTCCCCAAACCCCTTCGGCAGCCGCGGACCCGGGGCGACGGAGGCGGCCGGCCATCCCGTTAGCCCGCCCCGCCTCCCGGTGGTCGCTTACAGGGGCCGGATCAGCAGCTGGTCACTCTCCTCCGCAGGGATCGCAGACATCCCGGAAGTCCGAAGGCGACGCTGAGGTGAGCAATAGGTCGCGGGAGCCTCTCTATAGAGGAAGCATAGCCACGGGGAACCGAGCTAGGAAGAACCCCAACCACGGAGAGCACAACTTCCGGCGCTCCGGCGCCCGCGGCTAGGCTCCTCCCCTCGACTTCCGGCCGAGATCCCGCCTCGCGAGGTTCTTCCCCACTCGGCGTCCAAAGACCTGGGGCGGGGTCAGGAGTGCGCCTGCGCGAGGGCTCGGAGGCGGGCCAGGTGGGCGGGGCCAGAGGGCCGGAAAAGCTGGCGCTGGAGTCAGGAACGGGAGTGGCTGCCCCGCGCGGGCTGCGAGGCGGTGGGCGTCCGACCGCAGACGACCCCAGGGATGGGCCAGCGGCTGTGAGGTGAGGACCCTCGCCGCGCCTGGGCTGAGCCCGGCCGGGAACGCGGGCCCCGAGGGCGGCCGGCGGCGGGGCGGATGGGTGGGGCCGCGGTGTCTACGGGGACCCGCCCTCGCTGGTCGAGGAATCCGAGCCCCGAGGCGGCGCGTGACGGGCGGCGGAGCCGGGGCCTGCGGGAGGATGCGGTGCCCTGGGTGACCCACTCTTGTCTGCGCGGGGACTGCAGCGCCTGGGACCACGGCGTCGCGCGCGGGAGGGGCGCCGGGAGTGGGAGCGCCGCGGGGCTGCCCTCCGTGTCCGCCTCTGCTTTGCGGGGCGCTGAGGCGCAGCCGCTTTCCGAGCTGGCGCTGGCTGGTTTCTCCGCCGCTCGGGGCCGGGAGGTGCCTGCCCTGTGCGCTGTCTGTCGTCCTGCGCCCCCGCGGGCGGCGGGCTGGGGGCTGGGGAGCGCGGAGCCGGGCCTGTCAGTCCCGGGCTTGGCCCCACCCACCGCGGTGGTCCTGGCGGCCGCGTTTAAAGGGGCCGCACCCCTGCCGCCTGGATGGGCACCCCCACGACGTCTTCTGTGCCCAGCCCTGCCACTTTCAGGACGCGCACCGGAGACACTGACTGATGAGAAGCGAGGCGCTCAAGTATTTCGGGAGTTAAATGGCATCTGTCTGTTGCTTCTGAAAACAGTGCCTGTAGGGATGACACCTCTAGGTATGACCAGGTTTCTGCCCTTCTGGGGCTAGATTTTTAGAATTTGAAAAAGGAATAGTGAAAAATAAGAATAGTATCCTAATTCTGTGTTCCAACATTTTTTAAGTGAGAGGCATTGATGGTTTTTATGCCTGTTATGCACAAAGTGATTTACAGTTGCTTTTCTTGGTATAACTGAACATTTGTTTTTCTAGGGGGGCTCCTCTGGACCAAGCTGTAGCGAAACATGTTTCGGAAAGGCAAAAAGCGGCACAGTAGTAGCAGCTCCCAAAGTAGCGAGATCAGTACTAAGAGCAAGGTAGGGGCTGGAGCTGGCCAGCCGTGCGAATTCAGTTTCTCCTGATGTTGCATGAAGGATACTAATCGTGGCTGACCTGCTGAGGTAGCCTTCGAACTAGGTGTGTTTTAACATTCTTTTTTTTTTTTGCGGTAGAGACACATTCTGTGCTTGATTTCATTTTGTCTCGGTAGATTTTCTGAAATTCTTAAATCCACTAACCGAGGTGGGACAGGACCCGTAAATGGTCTTGTTGAAACAAACACACCGCTTTTTACATTTTTTTTACGTGATAGAAATTGCATGCAACTCAGGGGCTGCACTCCTTCAATCGTAGGGTTTGTGGAGTGTGTGCGCGTAGCCGTAGTTCCGCACTAACGTGTATGCTGCTTTGTATTTTGCTTAGCAGTTTTGTTGGTTTTCCTTTGCAATTCACATTGGTGTTCTGGCCTGCCAGCCTGGGTGTGGACTGGTGCTCGTCGGGATTTTGCGGAAACACTGGGGTGGGGCCCAGGAGCCCTGCTCAGATGGGAGGTCTGGGGTATGGGCGAGGCGAAACCCTGGGTAAATCACTTCACCTCTCCCAGTCGCTGCTCACTTATTAAACGGGGAGCACTCCCCGCCTGCTTTCTGCACAGGGTTCTCCCCGGTTCAGCAGAGGTAAGGTGAAAGCCAGGTGTCGATTTTCACATACGAGATACATTTTCACATACGAGATACGTATCAGGTGCCGCGTAAGGAGGCAGAGGGACGGGCTCTGATTTAGGTCGGCCGTGGGGACAGCACATGTACTCAGGACGGTGTTACCAGGAGTGCAGTGGGATTATGTATTCATCCGAGTGTAATACATAGTTTGCATGTTTGGTAGAGAACTTGAGAGAAGATGGTGCTTCTGATGATGGTTAAATTCTTGTTTGCTTCTAATTTCTCAGTCTGTGGACTCCAGCCTCGGGGGCCTTTCTCGGTCCAGCACTGTGGCCAGCCTCGACACGGACTCCACCAAAAGCTCAGGTACCGATAAGGGCTGGGTCACGTGTCTTCTGGGGCTCACCCCGTTTTACCTGGGAGGCAGGAGTTCTTGTATGTTTGGGTTTTCTTTCTCTCCTCTGCCATTTTTGATAGTTTAGAAATGGCCCGAGATCTGGTGGAATGAGGGTTGGGGTTGTGAGGTGGTTAGTGAAAGCTGTTGGCCGGAGCAGGTGCCAAACTGCTCTTAACGGTCCTAGAGCAAAGCACGGGGAACACGTGGTGGTGACTGCTGGGAAGTTTCACGATCGCTTTTTAAGAAACGGGTTGGCAGAGCATGAGTTCTGTTGTTTATGGGGTATAGCACAAATGGCTTGCCGACGAGGAGGATTAAGGAGCCGTTTGCCCAGAAGACACCAGCTCTAAACCCCAGGAGCACATGTGATTAAGCGTAGCATCTCTCAGACACTTGAAGACATGTGTGCAGGCACCGAAATGAGCAGCTCTTTAGAGATTAAAAGGTGGCTTCTAACTACCAGCAGCTAGTATCTGATGGGAAATTCACCATGTACACTCCTTCTACTCTTCCTTTCGGGATCACAGACGAGTCCATCTGTAAAAGTTGGGGGCAGGGAGAGAAAAACATAGGCTGTAAAACAGAATATAGAAGCACAAGGTCTTTTACCGTCCAGATGCCTCTAACATATTAGAAGGGGCTGGGCATCTTCTTCTGACATGAACCTCACCTACAATCATCACACGGTATTTATTTCCTCACTGTGGCAGGCAGCACAGACATTTTGGTGGTTTTGTATTGACTAAGTTTTATAGCTCGCACACTTCTTCATCCTTTACCATTGGTTAAGGGACTTCCTGTCCAGCATTATTCCTTCTGCATTAAAAAAAAAAAAAAATTGCCTTTTCTGGTTCAATGGTAGAGATAGATCAGGTTTCCTGAATCAGAAAAGCAAGTTCAACATTAACATGGTAAAGAGGGAGAAGGAACCAGAAAATAATTGTGTCATTTTGCATCAGAAAGGGACTTAGTCATTGTCTAGTTGATGCTTTTCTCGTTTGTTTGAAATGAAGGATATTAATTTACTCCTATTTAGATTTTCATATTTAGCAATATTGTAACTGAGGAAAAGGTTAGTGAAATTTTAAGTTCTTTCTCATTCTATTAAAAAAATTCTGTATGTCAGGAAATTTATTTTGGTTACAGTCCGTTTCTTACTTGGGAAGGGATTGAGGGTACTGAAGTCTTACCCTGAATTTTCGTCCACCTTTAGGGCAAAGCAACACCAACTCGGACACCTGTGCGGAATTCCGAATAAGATACGTCGGTGCCATTGAGAAACTGAAACCCTCTGAAGGAGAAAGCCTTGAAGGGCCACTGGACCTGATAAATTACATCGATGTTGCCCAGGTAAAAACAGAAAGAAGTTCCAGTTATAAGATTTTAGAGAGTAAACTCATGGCTGTGGAGAAAGACATTGCTTGTCCCCAAGCCTGGCTACATCACAGTGACGATGTTACCGACGTGGTGGTCGGCGCAGGAGGCACAGGTGTCCTGGACCATGGCCACCTGGGAACAGATGCCGTTCCTTCCCACAAACAGTACTTTTTACTTTCTCTGGGGCCGACGGACCTCCTTGTCTCAGTGAGGCCCGGAGCGCCGTGGCTGGTGACATGCCATAGGCTTGTCTGTAAGCAATCTGCAAACCTTCCTGGATCTCCGCCGAGCTAGTGTTAGCGCCTCGATAACCCCTCAGTGGCGACCTAACTCACCTACTTACTCCTGCCGTTTCCGTGAGAATTGAGGCCAAGGAGATGAAGAGGGAAGTGCGTGTCTGCTCACTAGCAGGGCTTTCCAGCCCGGGGAAGGTTCCCTAGCAGGCCACAGTGCCAGTCAGCCTGCAGAGCCTGTTCTCTGAAGTCCTGGCCCACGGGGTCATTGTTTCATCCTCGGGAGGAGTCTCATCGGCGAGGAAATCCGCCCCTCGAACTTGCCCAAGTGTAGCAGAGAGCCTTCGGTAGTCAGGGCTCCCACGGTTAGTGCCCCAGTTCAGTTTGGAATATAGTCGTTCCGACAACGTGCAAACTAACATCGCTGTTACACTGAGAGATTGCCAATGTTTCCCCCAAACTACACTAGGCTTATTTTCCTTCCGATAGGGACTGCTGAATTCCTCCCGTCACCTTAGAAACTGGGGTTGTCCAAGTTACTGACAGTAGCATGACTGTTACCCGTCTTTTGATGCCTGGATTGCCTTAAACCTACTGTGAGAAATGACTGGCAGGTACCGTAGCACTGTGAGCGCCCAGAACTAAGGCAGGTGGACGTTGCTCCTTTACCACAGTGGCTTTAAGGTAGGCAAATGGTCCCATAAGGACATTTACAGGCGGAGCATCTACTGATTGCCAGCTGGACCTGATGTCAGAGAAGACCGGTTAGGTCGATTCGAGTGCAGGAGAGAGAACTGGTCAGTGGGATAGAGCTCACACTACTGATAGGCTGGAGAGCGAGTGACTGTCCAGCCAGCACCGTTTCCTCACCCAGACCCTGGGGCGTGCGGAGCGCCGGGCAGAGCCGACCCCTGGGTACGCTACCAAGTGGCTGCGAAAGGTGGTTCCTGCAGCGCGTTCCCTGACCGAGTGCTGACACGCATGTGCACCGAGTGTTCTTCTACGTGAACCACTAACCCTTACCCAGATCTGGGAAGGTCCGAGGTTGTCATGAGGCTTAATCCCCACGGGGAGAAAGGGCACCTGGAGTGCATGGGTCTGAATTGGCTCAGATTTGTTGGCTGTAAAAAGGGGGGGGCCACGGGGTTTCCTGCCTCTTTGGAAACAATCTTGCTGCGCGGCTGTGTGTGCCACTTTCTTTAAAGAGCGTGGGGTCTGTGAGCCGGGTCCTAAAGTGGATTTCATGTCACAGTTTTTACTGTGTGCCCCGCCCCTGCTTCTTACCTTACAGCAAGATGGCAAGTTGCCTTTCGTTCCCCTGGAGGAAGAGTTTATTATGGGAGTTTCCAAGTACGGCATCAAAGTGTCCACATCGGATCAGTATGTGAGTAGGAAAGGTGTTCGGGGTGTTGGGGAGTTACGGGCCACTTGTTGTGGGTTGACTCCTGCCTGCCGAGCCATGGGTGTGAAACGTGCTGGCCTCTGGTCTTAAAAGCGGCCCGTTTCTTAGGGTGGGTGGAGTGGAGCTTCCCTTGGGCGCTCCTGTGTGGTGGGGCCCAGGTCAGCACCTCTCTGCTGGCCCACAGGCCTGTTAGCTTGGAACCCCATCCCCTGCCAGTTCCGAAGGGCCGCCAGCCTGGGGGCTGGGCGTGGAGCACTGTCGTGAACTTGGGTCGTCTGACTCCTGTCTTCCTGGAGTTTAAGGAGCCAGGGGTAGCCCCCGGGGCACACTGCCCCACAGCTGAGCAGCTGGGACCCCCTTTGGGCGAAAACCCCGAACTTGTGTTCCCAAGCCTCACAAAAAACTTCTGCACAGGAACACGTGTTCTAGGGGTGGAGACACGTACCCCATCATGGTCTCTCCTCCTCGCTGCAGGACGTGTTGCACAGGCACGCCCTCTACCTGATCATCCGGATGGTGTGCTATGACGACGGCCTGGGGGCGGGGAAAAGCCTGCTGGCTCTGAAGACCACCGACGCCAGCAGCGAGGAGGTCAGCCTGTGGGTGTACCAGTGCAACAGCCTGGTGAGCCGTCTCCGTGGTTCTCTCACCAGACACAGCGGGAAACCATAGGACGTGCAGCCTTGGCAGAGGCTGAGGAGATGCTCTCCACGTGCCTAACTCTGGCAGGACGTGCACACGTGGCCGCCAGCCTGCTGTCTGGGCCTCCTGCGGGGGCACCGTGTGCCAGAGTCAGAGGTTCAGGGTGAACACCCAGCAGATGGGGAGGGGTCCTCTAGGGGCAGGGGCCCTGCTTTTCCTGGTGTGTCCTTCCTGGCTGGCAGTGGCCCTTCCAGAGGCCGCAGTCCTATCACCACGCCCACCGGTCTCAGGAACAGGGAAGGGAGCACGTGGGCCGGGCTGTGGGCCAGGCTGGCAATGCCACGCGTAGGGTTAGACGTGTAAGGGGCAGGTTCATAGCTGTGCTGGTCAGATGAAGTTCAGGGACAGATTTGTGAACGTTCTTCCTGTACCTTTTCGCTCAATGTAGGAACAAGCACAAGCCATCTGCAAGGTTCTGTCCACCGCTTTTGACTCAGTGTTGACAGCTGAGAAGGCGTGAGTCTGCCGCCAGCGGAAGTCGGCGTCGCGGGGAAAGAAGGTTCGGCTGCTTCCTAAACTGGTTTTCAGTCTGCAGCGCTGAACTAGCATGCAAGTACGCAGTGACCCCTTGTTCTAGGTTTTCTGGGAAGAAAACGCAACGCATAAAACATGGCCATTTGTTTTTCTATTAAAATGTGTCTTATTAACCGTGAGTTAACGAAGTTACGATCAGGACTAAGAAAGAAACCTCATTTGTCACTTTTAGACACAAATGAGCTTCACCCCCAAGGGTCCCAGAGGGGCGCTCCGGGAGCAGTGAAGGCTGAGACTTCTGAGGAAGCGTAAGGCCGCTGCTCTGAGGCCTCCCAGGGCCGGGGTCTTTCTGGCTCAGCGCTCTGGCCTGGGGGCGTGTCATGCCCACGCGACACAGAAGGAAAAACCTTAAAAAGTCTATCGTCAGGATGACATGCCAGTCAGCCTCAGCATTTGCCTCAGAGTGGACAGAACCGCACGTGTTAGCACATAAAGACGCTCACGTACAGCAGGCTGGTTAGTGAAGGGCTGTTCTCCATAAACAGCGTGTGAAGGGTTAAAAACAAAACTAACGCCACGTCCATTTAAAAGTATTTTATTTTTTTCTAGTCCGATGACTAGTCACCAAGAAGAGGAGACTTATTAACATGCTCTAGGTATAAATCACTGCATCGCGGACAATGAAAATAAGGATTTAGGTTATACAATATGTACAGTTGCGCTGCAACTAGACCAAAGGAATCGAGTGGATGACTTGAATATCATACATCTCCGAGCATTTCCACTGCACGCCGCAGCGCCCACCCTCAGCAGAGCACGCAGGGGTCCGTGCCCGTTTCCCAGTCCTCACACCTAGCAGGCAGACCTGACCAGTGGCACGCACAGTGCCAGGATCCTGAAGCGAAGTTCATGAAACAGACCTAAAGTATAAATAGATATCTACAACGCTTTCCTTCCTCTCACTTGCTTTTTTAATTTATTTATTTATTTGCAGAGAGCAAATAAGTAGGAAAGGCTATCAGCAGGGAAGTGTATGATTTCTCCTCTGTCAAGAGTCATATTCATGAGTCATGCACAATAGCACCACCACACTGTGGACTGGAAAATAGGTCCTAGATGTCTGTACCAGTGAGCCTGACGCCTTAGTTTGGGAGTGATATCTGAATGCTGATACAAGTCAACTTGAATTCTCACATAGCTGGCACCGAGGAGTCAAGGGCGGATTGTAAGAGGCAGATATAAAGGGACTGTTAAAGGAAGTGCACAGTGCAAAAAACACATCTGTCCACTTCCTTAAATCTGCGAGAAACTTAACGGAGGGTTCAAACAACAGAAGTTAACAATCAGTGAAAACAGATGTAGTGCTTTGAAAAATAAGACTAATTACACACCTAACACATGTTACCCAGAACTTTGACAGGCAAAGAGCAATTGCCATACATCATAAAACATTCCAGTTCTGTCTTCCTTTGTAATAGCCACAAAAACCACGACGCAATGACAAACAGAAGCAAACGCCCTACACTTACAAGAGGGACTCCCATGACACAGGCTGCTTCGCTCCGAGGCGCCGTCGCTCGCTCTCCGAGCCTGCCGAAGCTCAGGCCTTGGCTGGTGGCAACAAGCCGGGTGGGCATTCACGCCCGTTTCTCCTCCGAGAGCCAACGTTTCCCACGTCCCCCCATGAGCACGCTCGATGACTAGGCAGAGGCATGACAGTCAAGTTCATCCAACGAATGAATTCTGATTTTATCACGTACAACCTAACCCCCAGCCCCAGCAGCTTAAGTGGAAGAATGATACGGTGCTTAGAGTGAAACTGGGATGTCCGGGCGTGTTTCATTCCCGGGCCTTCGGGTTTCTGATATGCTCTTGGCTACGGATGAAGGAACAGATTAAATGTAAGACAGTGGAACCATCAACCCTATTGGCATGTGATACAAAGACCGGACACTAGACCGAGGGCGCATTCTCGGGTGGGAAGGGAAGGCGGGCGCACTCCGTAGGAAACGGCGAGTGGGGGCAACCACGGGGCCCGCCCTGCAGGCTACCTGTGCGATGGAGGGAGCTCAGGAAGGCAGTTTCCGAAACACCTAAAGCATCCAAACGAGTGAAAAGAACTTTGCAATCCATCATCGTTAGTTTCTAACTGAATTCAGGAAATGCAGTTTCGCCCAGCCTGTAACTGAATGAACGGTTACTCTCGTATGCTATGATAGGCTACTGGCAGTTCCGTTAAGTAGGCTGGATTGTTCACAACAGGTCACACACACATGCAGAATACAAGGAGAGGCGCACCCTCACACACCGGGGTTGGGAAGTACAATGCTAGTGTGTCCATTTCCAAGTTGGTTTAACTAAACACTGGGTGGCTTTCAAAGGCAATCTTAAAGAGGCATTTTTTAAAGAGTCTATAAAGGGGAACTGACAGCATAGCCTCCTAAACAATAATTAGCTGGCGCTCATCGACGTCGGAATCGGGCCAAGGAGAGCAGGAAGAATTTCTGGTCCTCAACCCGGGTTCTGCTCATTCTGTTGATTCGGGGTCTTGACTGTGTAGTTAAAATAGCTTTTTAGCTCACCTTTTAGGCAATTCAGTTTTTCCTAATAAAAGTAGAGCCATGTTTCATGAAAACCACAAATTATAAAAATGATCCATTTGTAGACAGAAGTTGCCTTTGAGTTTTAAAAACGGAACAGTGAGTGGCATTCGAGCAAGTGGGCCTACAGTTCATGAAACTGGTATCTGGCAAGAGTGTGGGTACCAATAACGAGACGGGAACGTCACTGCTGAGGGTGTGTGTTCAGCAGCGAGTCAGTCCACAATAAAGTGCACGAAAGACACGGGGAACGCTCCTTTGCGGCTGGGGTCTCCATCGAGGTGGCCGATCTGCAAAGAACAAACGTTTGGGTGGTTAGAAAACTTGCAGACGTCGGGGACTTAGGGCACTGCACCATTTGGGGAAAGATTGTTCAGAAGAATCTCTGAGAAAGGACCACTAGGGTGAGACACCTAAGCTGCTTTCCCCTTTCCTTGCCTCACATCGCAGAGCGGGGCCTGGCTTCTGTAAGGCTCTCCCGTGGGAGGGGCTCCGTCTGCAGAGCCCTCCCCACCGCGTCCTGGCGGTCTTGGGGGCCGACAGACAGGCTCGCCATTTTCCCTTAAATGAATGAAAAAATCGAGTGCCAGGGGGGTGTGAGCGGCAGCCACACAGTGGCAGACGTGACGGGCCCTGTTGGAACGTGGCCATGCGTTCACGAAGGCCGATAAATCCGCTCCTTGCTGCCCTGGGTGGATTACAGAAGTCACACATCAAGTCTGACCTCAACGACGTGAGTTACACAGGCCAATAGAAGTTGAAAAGAAAGTCAACCGCCACCGTGTTTTCTGGGGGCGGGGCTGAGGTCACGGCACACTTCCTGTCTTGACACCTTCTGTGCTTCCCCCGGATCCGCAGGCCTGCGAACGGGCACGGAGGCCTCACCTGGCAGAGACCCCGGGCCAGGTGGGCAGGAATCCAGCCCCGCCCCCGGGCCCGACTCACCCACCACTCTTGGTCCTCCTCCCCATCCACGATGATCACGTCCCCCTCGGAGAAGGTCAGCTCGTCTGGGTTGTCGGCCACGCAGTTGTAGAGGGCTTTCACCCGCTTGGGCTTCAGCTTGGCCTGGGAGCAGAGGGGAGGGTCAGAGGTCAGTGGGCAGGAGAGGGGAGGGTCAGAGGTCAGTGGGCAGGGCGGCACCAGCTCCCAGGCAGAGACCTGGGAGCCACAGGTTTGTCAGGACGGGGTGGCTCAGCCCGGCCGGCGTGGCTCCATGGTAGAGCACCGGCCCATGAACCGGGAGGTCACAGCTCGACTCCCGGTCAGGGCATGTGCCCGGCGTGCAGGAGGCAGCCCAGCAGTGGCTCTCGTCATTGATGTTTCTACCCCTCCCTCTCTCCGAAAGCAATAAAAACATTTTAAAAGATGGGGCGGCTCCATGGCATGGAGCTCAGGGGCCGGGGCCCTTGGAGAGCCAGCCGGGAGCTGGCAGCCGGGGCTGATGTGTGTGGGGTGTCCTGACAGGAGCGTCAGGAGAGGGCTGAGCCCCCCGCTGGCGAGCTCTGGGTTGCGTCCTGCCCAGATCCAAAGACCGGGTACCCAGGAATACGCCGCCCACCCCCGGCCAGGGGAAGACCTGCCTCCTCCGAGCCCTCGGGGAAGAGCCCGCACCTCTGGCCCGAGCAGAGGCAGAGCAGGAGGTGGCCCCTTACCGCCTGTGACTTCCTGGGCATGGGCGCGGGGGGCTGCAGGGCCGGCGTGCTGGACAGAGGACCCAGAGCTTCTGTTCCGGAGAGGTCCACCGCTGTCGGACCAAAATGCGTCAGTTTGCAGTGCGCCCCGAGTCCCAACACGAGACAGAAACACTGCGAAAGCCCGTGTCGGGCCTGGGAGGCAGGTTTCCTGCAACGTTCTCATCCGTTGAGGGAGACGTCCCCCAGGCCAAACAGCCTGTGACTTGCATGCACCCTCTGTAGGGCGTGCAGGTGTCAGTTAGACAGATGAGGCGCCTCCTGCCGCCCATCGGTCCCGGCCGGGGGCTCAGGACCCAGGACGGAGCAGCCTGGGAGCATCGGAGGCTCCACGGAGGGCAGGGTGGCAGCTGGTGGGTGGGCAGCCGGGCCCTCACAGGGCTGCCACCCCGGACCCTGCCCCCACCCCTGCCCCGTGCCTCCACTAACCCAGGGGAAGGGCAGCCCAGCTCAGATGAAAGCCTTACCAGGGCCTCGCGGCTGGCCTTTGGTGATCAGTGGGGCCGACTTGTCAGTCCTACAGAGAAGGGAGAGCAGATCTGTGACACCTGAGGCCGGAAGGCACGCACCTCCCCCCGGCTCACCCCTTCATCTGGCACCGGCTGGGCTCCAGCTGCACTGGGTGAGCCGACCCAAATTGTCTTTTAACTCGGCCGGCGTGGCTCAGTGGTTGAGCGCTGACCTAGGAACCAGGAGGCCACAGTTCGATTCCCGGTCAGGGCACATGCCTGCGCTGCGGGCTTGACCCCCAGTCGGGGGCGCCAAGAGGCAGCCGATCTGTGATTCTCTCTCATCATTGATGTTTCTCTCTCCCGCCCTTCCTCTCTGGAATCAATAAAAATAACTTAATAAACAAGTAAAGGAAGACAGAGGCCACAGTGCCAGACCCAAGGTCCCGAGGTGCCCCATCCCCACGGCGAGCATGTCATGACCTGGGTCTGGGGCTGCGGCTGGAAGCTGGGCACCGGCCGCCCGGGCTGCCCCTCGTTTGTGCCGTCCCTTCCCTCGAGGGCTACGGTCTCGGAGGGCGGGGCTGATGGATCCCAGGCCCGAGGGCTCTGCCTGGACCAGCCTGTCAGCGTCAGTCAGCGTCCTCCACGCCTCTGGACTCTGCGGTCCCTGGGCCTGATGTGCGGACTGGCTCCTGAGAGGGCCCATCCGAGAGGCTCCGGGGCCGGCACCGCCAAGGCCGCAGGTGGAAGCGCACAGGCAGGGGAGCGGTTCTCAGGCCGCAGACTGTTCTGGGAAACGGGTCTCTCTGGGCCGGCACTCTCATCTGAAAAGGTGAGCCCCCGGTGGTGCCAACCCTCAGAATAAGGTCGCGTGACAGCGTCTGGGATGAGCCGGGAGAGGAGCGCCATCGGGCTCCCTGCTGAGCCTCGCTGCGCCCACCTGGGCCGGGCACACACCTGGGCCGGGACCCACGGGCAGGGGCTGCGGGCAGAGTTCTGCTCTGAGAGAACAAAAGGGAGCAGGCCGCCTTGTCCCCAGGATCAAGGTCGGGCCGTGGGGGCTTCCTCCACTAGGAGGCTCCAGCAGTGGTTCCTTTAGGAGCAGAGCCCGCGGGGTGGCGGGCACGATGCCCTCCGCCCAGATGCCTGGAGGTCCTCGGGCATCACCTGCTTTGCACCCGCCCCTACGGGAGAGAAGGGTCCCATGAAACAGGTGAGCCCAGGTGGCACTGCGCCAAAGGAGGGCCCCCCCCCGCCCCCCGCACACAGGTGGAGCCCTCCTGAGACCAGGGAAGCAGCCAGAGGCCTCGCGCGGGGAGGAAAGAGCCGCAGCCCCACCCAAACCCGAACCTGAACCCTCAGCACATGACATGGCCTCTTAAAGGACAGAAGCTGGGAAGAGCAAGCCTGAGGGTTTACAAGGGAAGAGAGAAGAAAGCCGAGACACACAGGCCCGCACACAGGAAGCGGGAGCCGGCCTGCCTTTCGGCGGATCTACCAGCAGGTCCTTCCGACACGACACACCGCGGCCCCGCAGCCCCCGACCAGGCCTCCCCGCGCTGTCCCTGAGGACAGGGAGGCAAGCCCCGCCGGGTCTCCCGGAAAGAGCCGGCAAAGGACGCGGCACTGAAAAGCCGAGAGCGTTCTGCTGGATACATTTACTCCCACTTTCTCCCAAGGAACAGAATTAAAAAGAAATTAAACCAAAATAACAAGGAGCAAGGAAGAGGAAGAGTCTTGGGAGCTGAGAGTGGAGGGATGAACCATCAGCAGCCTCGTCCCCTGAGGAAGGAGGACGGCCCATGTGAGCTTGAGCCCCGGGCCTCGGGGGAGGGGGATCGGGGCCCATGTTCCCCTCCAGGGAACCAGAAGGGCGCAGAGCTGCACTTCCAGCCCCGGCCTGCAGGTGGGGCCACAGGACCAGCGCTGGTCCAAGGAGCTTGGGCATCACCCCAGCCAAGGAGGGTAGCGCACCTGCCAGTCCCTTTCCCTCAGAAGTGACCGCGGGCCCCGGGGGGGAAGATGGTGCAGTCAGAGGCAGGCCGGGCCTGGGTCCCCAACTCCCCCCGTGGCACTGCTGTCCTTTCAAGAACATGGACCCAACGTTGTCTGGGCAAGAAGTGAACTCTCTCATGTGAAACCGCCGAGAGGCAGGGGTGGGTGTTAGAGCAGTGAGCGTACCCACGTAGGAAGGGGAAGGCCAGGGGACCGGACAGTTGAAGAATACGAATTGTTTGAAAGCTGAGAACGGGGCCAGGCCAGGCGGCTCAGGTGGTTGGAGCACTGTCCCGACACGCCATGGCTGCGGGTTCAATCTCCAGTCAGGGCACACACGAGAAGCAACCAATGAATGCGTAAGTAAGTGAAACAACAAACCAATGTCCCTCCCTGGCTCTGAAATCAATAAATTAGAACTGAGAACAGGAAAAAAACAGAAGGCATTAAAAACAGTCAACGAAATTTCTCAGAACTAAAGGACGTAGTTTCTGTGCCACAAATGCCAACAGACACACCCTGGTGTGCAGAGCGCGTCAGGAAGGCGTCCTCCTGGCGGGGGACAGGGCACAGGGGACCACCTGGCGGGGGAGTGGGAACCCAGCAGGTCAAGACATGGGGCCCCAAGTCTCAGCAGGAGGCGGCGGCACTAATGCTAATCAAGTAAGTGGACACGCCAGCCAGACCTCTCATTATAGAGAGAGGGAATAACAAGTCCAGAACGGGAGGACGTTAGGTTGAACCCTGGGGAACTTCTAGAACACTGCCCCCCAGTTCTTCACGGAGAGCTGGACTCTGCTCGCCCCACTCCCGGCTGAGCCCGGCTCTGCCCCCGAGTGACCAGCAACACCCGGCAGAAGGGCCAGGATCCGGCCTATCCCCGGAGAACTTGTGCTCCGGCCCAGCCACCATGACGTGAGGAAGCCCTTGCCACACGGGGAGGCCACGTACATATGTGCAAGTATTCCAGCCCACAGCCCCAGCTGGGGGCCCTGCTGTCAGCCCGCACCACGACCAGCGGGGTGGAGTGCCGAGGCCCCCCACGATAATCCCGCTGACGAGTTCCTCTCTGGAACCTTGCACGTGAGCAACCAACAGAACCCAGCGGCCTCGCATGGTGAGGACTCGATTCCCCAAACCCCACCGTCTGGACTGCAGAGAAACCCACATCGTCATGTGGACGGAGAGGACAGACGTGTGTGAAACTCGCACGGTTTAAAAATCCCGGGGAAGTTATGGTCAAGACATCTGAAACCTGACGGAACCGTCCCGTGTCACTTCCCCTCCCTGGTCACAGCGGCAGATGCACGGGATGTCACGCCTGCACGGAAATCTCCGCAGATAAAGCCTGCGGCCACGTGGAGGCCCCTGGAGGGCAAGAAGGCCGGCCGGCCCCGGCGGCCAGGCCCGAGGGGACGGGGAGGGAGCGTACCCCGGAGCTGGCCTCCTCTGCGGGAGGCGGCTGGGCGGCTGTGGCAGGGCCGGGGCCGTGGTCTTGCCCGGCGGGACCCCCGGCTGGGTCAGCTTGCTCTGCTGGCTCAACGCTTCCAGGGCACCGGGCATCTTGGCTGCGGGAGCGGGCGGCGTAGGAGCCAGGGGGTCTGCGGAGAGAGGAGGGGGCGGGGAGACAGAGGGTCACGTCCCGGCGTTACGCCGGCCTTCCCGCAGAGAGAGTCTCTTCGGCAGTGAGGCGTCGCTATTTCACGAGGAAAAGCCCCCGTTCCCTGCAGAGTCTACGCAAACGGCACTGCGGGGAGTCCCCCCACGCCTCGACATAGGGCTCCAACGTTCCTACGAGCCCGTGTTTCTCCGAGGGAATTCCCGAGGACAAGCCAGGATCCAGGACGGCGGTGTGCGACCTGGGGGGCGGCAGCCACGGAGGCTGAGGCCCAGGCGGACTCTGGCCACGTCCTGTTCCCGGGGGGCCGGGCCGTCCGGGGTCCTTCTTCCTTCCGCCTCTGGACCCAGGGCCGACCACTGCCCGGGCTGCGAGCAGGTCAGCCCAGCAGAGGCGGCGAAGAGCGACCCGTGCCGGCTGCCCAGCTGCGAGGGGCAGGACGAGGCTCAGTCCCTACGCTTTCCAGGCGAGGCGGCCGCGTCCCGGGCGGGACATGCGTTCTCCCGGGGTCACCGAGGGGAAGCACGGGGGTGGGCCTGGAGCCCCCGCCCCCGCCCCTCGCCTGGCCTCTGGGACAGGCAGCAGCGCCCTCCGAGGGTCCCGCACTCTCACCCAGGACCCCCGCCTGGGAGCCCGCCGCCTGCGGAGTCAGCGCCCCCCTCTCCCAGGACAGTGGCGGGCGAGGCACCGGAGACTCGGGAGGAGCGGGCTGAGAGCCTGCCTCGGTTGCACTTACCTGTTCATTCTCGGTGCCTCTGCTTCAGAGGAAAAGTCCAAGGCAGACTCCAGCGTCAACCCACAGCCCCAGGGACCCAGCCCGAGGCAGAACGTGGGCTTCCAGAAGCTCCCGGTGCCCCAGGCCCCGCCGTGTCCCCCTGGACCTTCTGGCCCCCGGTACGTGACTCGGTGTGTCTGAGCTGGACGATCCCATCCCCCCCAGGTTCTAGGCGACCTTCCCAGGCAGCCCGGGCACCCATCGTAACCCAGGTCAGTCCCAGGGAAACTGGGAGGCTCCCACGGCCCCCAGAGCAAACCAGGGGGCTGAGCCTCCCACGGCCAGAACCGAGCCCGGGCCGGCCACCCTGACCCAGGAGACCCCCTGCTTTGCTCCTGGAGAAAACCCTCTCCCCGGCCCCTCCCCGGTTCTGGGACCGTCACCCATGTGCTGCCATTGAGGAGAAACACACACCAGGATCCAAACCACTGTGCCCAATTCCGAGACCCACCACAGGCCGAAGGAGAGGAGGCCCCGGCTGATGTGGGGGAGGGGGTGCTGCCGAGATGCTGGGGACAGAGGAGCCGGTGGGGGAGCCCTGGGGTGGGGCCGCCCCACGGGGGATTACGGCTGGGGAGGAGGAGGCCGTGGGGCTGGGGGATATGAAGACCCACATCCCGCCGCGCCCTCCCCGCCCGGACCGCAGGCCACCAGCCCCGCAGGAAGCACCGAGGAGGACGGAGAACGTACTGGTGGACGTCACGCGGAGCGGGGGCAGCGGCGGGTGGACGGCGGGCGGATCTGACGAGGACCGCTGCCGGCCGACACCGTCCACACTCACAGAGTTCGTCTTCCACGGGGCGTTGGTGGAGGCCTGGGCTGCACACCACACACGCGCGCACACACGACAAAGACAGAAACAGAACACGGCGTTACTGACCCGCTCCCCCGCCCCACGGCCCGCGGGACCTTCTGGGAGCAGCAGAGCCGTCTGTAAGCACCCTGCTCCGGCCCGAGGCCGCCGCCAGCGCTGAGGACGCAGCGGGTGCCCAGCGGCCGGCGGCCTCGCAGCTTCCACCTCAGACAGACCGACGTGGACAAGGTCCGGCCGGCGGGCACCACACCGACCCCCTCCCCGTGTGGATGGATGCGGCCTCCTCGGGGGCCAGGGGTGGCCCAGAAGGGAACGGGGAGGCCCTCTGGGGGGCCAGCAGGGCGAAGTGCAATCACCAGAGAAGAATGAAGCAGCCACCAGAGTCACACACACAGAAAGGGGGGAAGAACCCCAAACCCTCATTCTGAGACGTTCGGAAAGCAAGAGAGAGATGAACAGCTTCCACCTTTTCTCCAGCTGCCCCGGCCCCCCAGCAACGGGAGGGTTGGGAGGGGAGGGGGGGGGACCAGACAGCTGTGGGGCAATCTCCCATCCAGAGTGGGGAGGACGCTGCCTGGGGTGCGGGCACGGGGGGGCTCTACCAGGGAGGGAGCAGCTGTTTCGGGGGCCTGCCTGGCGCAGGGCCGGCCTCCAGCGGGTGGGTCTTCCCTGAGGGTCTGACTCAGGGACCTGGACAACAAGCTCAACAGCCTCCTCTGGGCCCCCCTCGCTGTGTGGGGGGTCTCAGACCCCAAGACAGCCAGCCACATGGGAGCACAGACCCAGGTGATGGCCCTGCCAGCCCCTCCTCGGCCCAGGCCGCCACCTACACCTGCACGCCCCTCCCAGGGGGCAGCGGCCCCACGAGCAAATTTGGGACTTTCTGTGACCACCGCAGCCCAGGCAGCCACAGAGCCCGGACACAATGCCCCAGGAGCCCCCGAACCCTGTCCCTCCCGGGGGAGTCCCCGAATCCTCCTGTCCCTCCCCAGGGAGCCCCCGAACCCTGTCCCTCGCCGGGGAGTCCCCAAATCCTCCTGTCCCTCCCCGGGGAGTCCCCAAATCCTCCTGTCCCTCCCCGGGGAGCCCCCGAACCCTGTCCCTTCCCGGGGAGCCCCCGAACCCTGTCCCTTCCCGGGGAGCCCCCGAACCCTGTCCCTCCCCGGGGAGCCCCCGAACCCTGTCCCTCCCCGGGGAGCCCCCGAACCCTATCCCTTCCCGGGGAGCCCCCGAATCCTGTCCCTCCCCGGGGAGCCCCCGAATCCTGTCCCTCCCCGGGGAGCCCCCGAATCTTGTTCCTCACCGGGGAGCCCCCAAACCCTGTCCCTCCCCGGGGAGCCCCTGAATTCTGTCCCTCCCTGGGGAGGCCCCCAAGACCGCTGGCCACGGACCTGCCTTCAAGAGCAGCATGGCCAGCTAGGCTTTTGTGCCGGGAAAATTACTTAACTTTGGGGGGCTTCATTTCCCACTGTCGCCCCAAAATCCAAAACGGCACCCGCTGAGTCACACTCGCCACGCTGTGAGCGCGTGGGTGTAGCGAGCTTTGGCACGCATGTGCTGGGGGACCACAGGGACTTTTTTGTGTTTTTACGATTTTTACAAATTTACGATTGTTCCCACGTCAGCCTCTTTACGCTCCGTTCCCCGGGATCATGGAGATAAGGCCGGCCACGTGCGGGGTGGGGTGGGGGGAGCGGGGGGGGGGCGCGGGGAGCAAGAGAAGAACGGAGGCCAAGGAGGGACCGAGGGCGAAAGCGAAGGGAGAGGGCCAGACAGCAGCGCCCGGAGCCAGCCCGCCGCTCAGCCTTCCCTGGGGGAACCACATCCCCACGGCCCACGGAGGCCACACCTGTGCCCAGAACAAGGACCGAGTCAAGACGCTCCACCGTGTGCGGCCCCTGCGGACGCGTGACGGCGTTTCTCTAGGGAGCAAACCAGCGAGCGACACACGAGGCCCCCGTGGAGCCACCCGTCCCGACGGGCCCAACGCCACCCGTGGGGGCAGAGCAGCTCCCCACCTCCCCACCCAAAACCCAGCCACGGCGGCCCGCACGGCCCGCTCCGGGGCTCGGTACCTTTGGCCACGTTCCGCGGGGGCAGCGGGGGGGCGCTGGCGGCGCCGGGGGCGGCGGGCTGGCCGGGGGCCGGGCTGCCGCTCAGGACGGCTCCGTACGTCTCGTTCTGCAGGATGCTGGGCGCGAAGCCCCGTGGCTTGTCCTTGGCCAGGCCGGCGGCGTCTCGGGCCGAAGACGCGGCGCCGGAGCCCAGCTGGTAGAAGCTGACCGGCCGGTCTTCCCGCCGACTGGGGCTGGGCTGCAGGGGGGGCGGCAGGGGTGGGACTCGCGGACACACAGGCCTCTGGGTCACAGCGTTCCAGCTACCGGTGACAAGCGGGCCGACCGCACGGCTCCCACCCAGCTCAGGCGTGCAGAGCTCAGAGGCGGCAGCTCTCACATCGTTTTAAACTCCCACAGAGCCCCCAGCTGCGTGAACGGACCGTGCCCGCCACTCTGCTGGGAAAAGGGGGGGGCGGACGCGTGTCTGGGCTCTATCCGCACTGTACTTGGGCAATGCCACCTGCTGGGCCACTGGCCACCCCAGGGAGGCGAGCTGTGGCTGATGGAGAGGCCCTCATCCGGGGCAGGTGTTTCAAACCTGCTCCGTGAAAGTAGGTGTAGAAAACCAGTCTGATCCTGTGTTATCGCTAACTCACGGAAGGAACTTCTTATTCTAAGAGTCAGTAAGGCCCTCGCCGGTTTGGCTCAGTGGTTCGAGCATCAGCCCACGGACTGAAGGATCGAGGGTTTGATTCGGGTCAGGAGCACCTAGCTCGGTTGCAGGCTCGATGCCCAGCCCTGGTCGGGGCACGTGCAGGAGGCAACCAATCGAGGTGTCTCTCTCACATCCATGTTTCTCTCTCTCTGTCTCTCCCCCTCTCTTCTGCTCTAAAAAACTCAACGGGAACAAATATCCTCAGGTGAGAACTAACAAAAAAGAGTCAGCAAGCACGGCCGTGAAGTGCTCCACCCACAAGGACGGGCCACTCAGTTCCAGAAATGCCACGTATGCAGCTGGACATCCCCAGGACACACCTGAACGTCCTACAGCCGTGGTCGGCAAACTGCGGCTCGCGAGCCACATGCGGCTCTTTGGCCCCTTGAGTGTGGCTCTTCCGCAAAATACCACGGCCTGGGCGAGTCTATTTTGAAGAAGTGGCATTAGAAGAAGTTTAAGTTTAAAAAATGTGGCTCTCCAAAGAAATGTCGGTCGTTGTGCTGTTGATATCTGGCTCTGTGGACTAATGAGTTTGCCGAGCACTGGCCTACAGGAAAACGAGAAAACCTGACGAGCCTTCCCTGTTCCACAGCAGCGGCAGCGTGGGCCTTGCGGCCAGCCTGTCCGCGTCTGACTCTCCCTCTGAGGCTGTGACAGAGGCCCCCCTGGGAGTGTCATGAGAAGGGACTAGGAGGCAAGAGCCCGCAGTTTGGCCCTCAGATGGTCTCTACATACTTGCTTCCTGTGGCCAAGTCAACCGCTCTCTTAGCGTCAACGGCCCCATCTGATCAGGGAAAGCCTTGAACTCCGTGAGCACGAAGGGCCGCTTAACGGTTTTAGCGATGGTTTCAAAGCCCGTCTCGGTGGGCGTGGCCGCCGGGGAAACCTGGCTCTTAGGCCCGTTATCCGCAGCGTGTAGCCTCCTCTCCGCCCGCTGGGATCGAAGCCTGCCCTGACTTCCCTTCACATCAAAAGGCGAGCAGCTGCCCGGGACGCTGCCCTTCACGTCCCTTTAACGAACGTGTGTAGGCGCGGGGAGACCGGCAGGGTGAGAGCAACGCCCGCCGAGATCACTGGAAGCAAAAAGCAAACCCTCCTCTCTCCCGCACACCAGCTCTCTGCCCTGATTGCGGGCTGGAGCCAGGCGGCTCTGAATGAAGCTCGTCAGGGAATTCGGGGCTTTACGCGCTGGCACGGACCTGCAATTTCTCGTCCACGTCGTCATCGCTCTCATCCAGGTCCTCAGGGAGCAGCCGCCACTCATACTCCACGTGCACATGCGAGTTGAACCTTCCAGACAAGGCTTGGGTCAGCTGAGGGGAGCAAAGGACTGTGGGTGATGCAGGTCAGGCGCTCAGCCCGGGAGGCGCTCAGCTCGGGACGCGGGCATCCAACCTCACATCCAAGGAGGGAGGCAGGGAGCCCCCCTCCAGCTCATGTAAATCTCTGGGTCTCAGGTACACCCCCTCCCGGATTCACAGATAACCTCGAGACGCAAACCCATGAAGTGCCCTGCAAACTGCACGCAGGTCAGGGACGTGAGAGCTACAGAACGACGCGCGGCCTGTACGTTCTGACCCCCGCGTCAGGGAGCACTGGACGTGGCCAGCAGGGTTAACCCGGCCTTCCTCAACCGACAGAGAGGGAAGCCCTGCAGAAAACGACAGACCGACCGCCCTTCCCAGGGACACTCAGCGCTCTCAAGGAAGGCAGACAGCTAGTTCCAGCTGCAGCGAGAAGTCAACTCGTTAGCTTCACCTGGGTGTCTCGGGACAGCGGGGCTTAATTCTCCCCACAGCCACAGAGTCGCTGTGTGGCCTTGGGCAAGTTACTTAACCTCTCTGTGCAGACTCACCAGCTCCTCACAGTGCTCGTGCCTGAGGCGCTTGGCGATGTCCAGCGGCGTCTCCCCGGACTCGTTAGCTACAAGGTGGGGCGACAACAACAAGCCAGGTCTGAGAGGAAGACAATCAGAGGGACAGGGCAGCGGCCAAGATTAAACGGAACACAACCGGTGAAACCTGCAGCGCGTGTGCAACAGCCGGGGCTGAACTCGTCTTCCGATCGTGTGGAACTGACGCCCTAGGTGGTCGGTGAGATGTTACAAGGTTTGCGCTGATCCTGACCATCGAACCATGGAAGTAGCCAACTAACGAAATGAACGTGCAAACTCCATGTCCCATAAAGCGGTTCCCCACCACCCGCCAACCAGAGCCACGCAGGGTGGGGGCGGCGGCCGGTGTCACCTCACGCCTCCCCCGCGGTCTGCCCACAAACGGGAAATGGTGGGCTTTCTCCTCAGGAACCCTCAGCCAACCAGGCTTGATTACATTTTTTAAAAATATGTTTCCATTGATCTCAGAGAGGAAGGGAGAGGGAGAGAGAAACATCGAGGATGAGAGAGAATCATGGGTCGGCTGCCTCCTGCACGCCCCGACTGGGGATCGAGCCGGCAACCCGGGCGTGTGCCCTTGATTGGGAATCAAACCGTGACCTCCTGGTTCCTAGGTCAACACTCAACCACTGAGCCACACCAGCCGGGTTTGACGATTAATTTTGAAAAAGAAACCTGGCTCTCCAGCAGGCGTGTGCCTCCCTTGCTCCTTCTCAAAAGCATTTCCTGATGACCCACTGCAGCCGGCACCGTTGGACTGGCCTGGGTTGGACGTCATGGTCTCCCGGTGGGGGCACGGGGTGACCTGCTCTCCCTGAGCCAGCAGGGCTGGGCTGACCCACGGTGTGGGCTGCGAACAGGAGGGTGAGAAGCCCCAAACCACGGCCAAGGTCGCCTCAGCCTCAGGGGCGGCGGCAGGGCCTCTCGCCTGCCCACACCATCCCTCCGACGCCGGCCACCGATGGACAGTCTAGGCCCGTGGTCGGCAAACTCATTAGTCCACAGAACCAAATATCAACAGTATAACGGTTGAAATTTCTTTTGAGAGCCAAATGTTTTAAACTTAAATTTCTTCTTAAGCCACTTCTTCAACATAGACTCGCCCAGGCCGTGGTATTTTGTGGAAGAGCCACACTCAAGGGGCCAGAGAGCCGCAGGTGGCTCGCGAGCCGCAGTTGGCCGACCACGGGTCTAGGAGGCAGGCCGCTCCTGACCCCGGGCTCAGCAGCCCTGCAGGACACGCCGGGGCCCCTGCTGCACGGAGGGCAGGCTTGTGCCCTCAGCCCCGATGGGAGCCCAGTGTCGCCCGACTGTCCCCGTGTCCCGGCGAGGACGCAGGGGGAGGCAGCTGGTGGCCGCTCACCGATCTCGATGGAGGCCTTGCCGCGCAGCAGCAGCTTCAGGCACTCGGCGTTGTCGGTCAGGCAGCAGTAGTGCAGGGCCGTGCTGCCCTTCCCCGTCTGTCTGTCCAGGTTCCCGCTGGCCGGCGAGCGGGAGAGAGAGGGGGAACAGTGAGCCATGGGACTGAGGGTGGCGGGGGGATGATGCTCACTCGGGCTGCAATGCTGTGAGCTGGGGTGCCCTGGCTTAGGCCGCCAGGGATGGGAGAGAGGCAACGAGGGAGCCAGGCACCCGGGCTGCCCCTGAGCAGGTGCTGAGAGCACTGCCTTCCCCGGGCCACCACGTCCCGCCGCCTGGCTCTCCGGTCAGTGCCGAGGCCGCAGGAAGCCAGGCGACCGCCCATCCTGGCCCACAGGACGGCGAGCTCGCCCCGTCTTATTACGGACTCTTCCGCAGAAAAGGCAAAGCCACTTTCCAACGGCCAGAGTCCCCAGGCTCCTCTGGGCCGCTCGCCGGGCCGGGCCCTGAAGCAGGGGCGGGGGCGGGGGGCTGTGAGTGAGATTCCAGATTCTTCCAACGCAAAACCCCCCGAAAGGCTCCCGTGTGCCCCGGACGTGGGACAAGCCGCTCGACCACTGCGGGGGCCCCGGCCGGGCTGCTTCTCGGGCCGGGTGTCTCCCCGGGTCCGACACCAGGGCTGCAGCCTGCGGACCCTCCCCCCGACCCCCCCAGGGCGCCCTCCCTCTCGCTCCGGGCTCCTGCAGGGCCGCACTGCCCTGCCTCGCAGCCTCGCTCAGTCCTGGGGCCGTCCCAGCCTCTCGGGCCATGACACCCGCCCCCTCCCTCGGGAACCCCAAGACCCCCACCGACCACCCCGGTCCGAGCAGGCCCACCTGTTCTGAACCAGGAAGTCCACGATGTGCAGCGAGGTCCGGTCCACGGACCTGACGGCCAGGTGCAGGGCGGTTTCGTCCGGCTCCTGCAGAGCAAGCAGAGGCGGCCATGCCCCCTCAAGCCTACCCTGGGGACACGGGCCCCACCGGCATGGCGGCCTCGCTGCCCGCGGGAACCTGCTCTTACAGATGGGCCCGTCTCGGCCTCCGCAGAACCAGGGTTCCATCTCAGAGCCCCCCGCCCCGTCCTCTGTCCTTGTCCCTCCATTAACGTCACCAGAGCCTGTGGGCAGGGGCCTCAGTTCCAGGACCCGGGAGGCTGCCGGCCCCTGTACGCCGGCTCTTACACAACCGGACTGGCGCCAACTCACACCAGAGGGCACGTGGCTACCACGGCCTCTTCTGAAAGCAAGTTCTGGCGAGGGGGGTGAGGGGTGAGGAGGGCACATGAGGGCTGTTCCAGGTGGGGGTGGGGGAGCGGGGTGGGAGGCACCTCTAAGCTGGGCACCTGCCCTGGACCGAGGGCCTGACTCCTCTCTCAGCCCTGAGTGCCTTTGTTCTGGGCGGAAGGAGGTTTCAGGGGGACGTGTGTCCCCGGGCCCCCCCGGGAGGAGTTAGGACACACACTGACAGTGAGACCCCACCTCTCAGGAAAGTGCCTCGGGAAACGGGGGTTGGGGGAGGGCTGGGGAGCGGGTCAGGGGCGCACCAGGCCTCTCCTCCCCCAGGTGGCCCCCGGAGCTGCCGCTGAGGCCCGGCCCCGAGTGCCCACGGCGTGCTCAGGCTCCCCGGGAACCGAACGCCGCCCTCCCGCACAGAACGCCCCTCCCGCCGGCATTCCCGGCTCCGGGCCTCGCCACGCTCTTACATGCCCGTTGGCCAGCGGGATCTTTTCCGTGAGGTCCACGCCGTCGGCGTAGGCTTGGAGTAACCCAAAGATGTCCCTCGTCTTGACGGCCTCGCACAGGCTGTGCAGCTTAGCCGCAGCGTCCGCGTGTCGCTTCCGCGCAAACTTCTTCTCGATGTACTTGGCCGTGATGTAGTCCTTCCTGGCGTTCCTGGGAGCGAGCGCAACGGCCTGGTAAACGACTGAGGCCTCTAGTCCAGCGGTCGGCAAACTCATTAGTCAGCAGAGCCAGATAGCAACAGCACAACGACTGAAATTTCTTTTGAGAGCCAAATGTTTTAAACTTAAACTTCTTCTAACGCCACTTCTTCAACAAGACTCGCCCAGGCCGTGATATTTTGTGGAAGAGCCACACTCAAGGGGCCCAAGAGCCGCATGTGGCTCGCGAGCCGCAGTTTGCCGACCACGGCTCTAGTCCAACAGCCAACATCCGTTCATTTGTGACAATTAAAAACAACCAGGCCCCGCTGGCGTGGCTCAGTGGCTGAGCATCGGCCTAGGAACCAGGAGGTCATAGTTCAATTCCAGTCAGGGCACAGGCCCGGGTTGGGGGCTCAATGCCCAGTGTGGGGCGTGCAGGAGGCAGCCGATCCATGATTCTCTCTCATCATTGGTGTTTCTCTCTCTCCCTTTCCCTCTCCCTCTCCCTTCCTCTCCGAAACCAATAAAAATATATTTTAAAAAAACACCAAAAACCGAAGAACGGTCCCCACCCCCTTACAGGAAGCTCCACCAGGGAAGCGGCCGCCGCGTGCCCATGCGGCACCTGCTCCGGGGACCCCCAGCATGTTCAAGCAGCAGCGATCCTCCCGCCTCCGGTGCAGGCGGCCTCAAGCCCGCGCAGTGGTCCTGGGGCATCCAGATCCCAAGGGCTGGCTGTGCGGGCCGGGGTGGGGCTGCCCGCTCTCAGCCCACCTGCCACCGCCTCGTCTCCGCTCCCCCTGAAGTCATGCCCCAACCCCCAAGCCGCGTGCCGCACCACCTTGTGCTCCAAGCCTTGCCTGCCCAGAGCCCCGACGGGGCCCCTCTCCCAGTCACCCACCTTCCTGCAGCAGCCGCTCACGGCCCACGGCAGACGCCTGCCTGGCCTCTGGGAGGGGTGCTCGTGAGGGTGGCTGCCCGCCCAGCTGCCCTGGCTTTAGGGGAGACCTGAGCCAGGAGGGACTCCACTCCTGGGCAGACAGGCAAGTGCAAACCCAAACATCACCAGGGAGGGCGACTCACCGCACCCCCTGCACATGCACAAAGCCCCGCCCACGGGAGTTCCCGGGCCTCTTCCTCTGAAAACATTCCTACTGGGACACCCCGAAAGCTGAGCGTGATGTCAAGAAAAAACCCCGAAACCCACAGCTTAGGCTGATTATTCTCTCAAGCCGGTGGGGGGCCTGTTCCTGCCCAGGGCCACTGGCATCTTCATGACGTCATTCGTGGGCCACACAGAATTACCAAGCTAAAAACGAGCCTGCTCCATTTGGTCAAACATCTCGTTAACGCGCCCCCAATGCCTTGGCAGGGCCAGGTGCTCCCCACCCCCGCCCGAAAGAAACCATCGATGCCCCCAAACGCGTCCTCTCCTGCCCCTCAGAACCCGGGCCCAGGGCCAGCCAGCCCCACACTCACATGTCGCTGCCTGGGCTGGGTTTGACAGGGTCCCCGGCGGGAAGGCAGCTCTCCATGATCTCGTTGAAGCCCGCGTTCCCGACGTTCTTGGCCAGCTGCAACGACACAGCCTGCTCAGGGCACTCAGCCGTCCACGCCCTCCCCACACACGCCGCGGCCAGCTGAGGGCGGCTCAGGGCCGCTACGAAGGAGAGCAATGAAGTGGTTTGCCTTTCCTAGAGACGGACAGCCCCTAAGGCCCAGAGGGACCCGTCAAACTCGAGCGAAGAGGCAGCGTGCCCGTTCCGGAGCGTCCTCCTGCAGCGCCCTCCCTGGATGGAGTCCGGACAGGGCGGGGAGCGGTGGGAACGGCTTGGGGCGGGTTCCATCCTCACCCACGCCCCCAGAACCTCGCTCCCACTCTCCTTCGGGCCAGCGAGCCAGGATTCAGGTTCACATCCCCGTTCTACCAGCTGGCTTTGGGGCCGCAGCCCTCCAGGCACCACCCCCAGGAGCCAGGGCTCAGGGCGGACACCCGGCCAGGTGAGCCCGGGAGGGCTGGGGCGGAGGTGCTGGTCACTCAGAGGAGCACTCCCAGCCAGGGGTCAGCAGGAACGCAGAGCGGACCCGACAGACAAGACAGAGGCCAGGGGCAGGCAGAGGGCAGGCGTAACTCCCCCAGGGCTCAGGGCCTTCCCCGTGTTTCTGAAAACCCCTGAAGAAGGGAGAGCTGAAAACAACCCCCGGGGAGACTGTGAAAACGTCTGCAGGTCTGCATTGGCAGGCTCTGTCCGACTTCCCCGTGACGGTGAGTGACCACACTTGAAGCTCCCATGAGCATTTACACGCAGGGGCTCTGGGGACCGAAATGGAGACCGGGACCAGGGGTCAGAGGTCGTGTCATCGTCTCGAGACGGAAACATCGTCTTTCGACCTTTCGTTTCTCCTCTGGTAGGTACAGCGTCTCATGAAGGTCAGTTACGTCTGAGACAGTTCAGCAGGTGTCACAGGTGGGGGAGGGGCAGGCTCCCACCGGCTCAGTATTGAAACTACAGCCATAGACTCAATTTAAAAAGTCATGGTCTGCCCGGCCAGCGTGGCTCAGTGGCTGAACCTCAACCTATAAACCAGGAGGTCAGGGTTCGATTCTCGGTCAAGGGCACGTGCCCGGGATGCGGGCAGAGCCCAAAGTGGGGTGTGCAGGAGGCAGCCAATCAATGACACGCTCTCATCATTGATGTTTCTCTCTCCCTCTCCCTTCCTGTCTGAAATCAATAAAAAAATTTTTTTAAAAATCAACGTTCGTCACTTCCCAGTCACTTTACTCCGTGTTGCCATCACCCGTGTTTCTGAAGTTACGTGTAAGCGTGACATCTGTGGGAGAGCTGACTGTAGCCTGGTGCCCACCCAGGAGTAACTTGTTTCTTTGAAAATATACTGTGCAAGTCTCAATCCTACGCCTCCTCCATCACCCAGGGCACCGCCTGCACACACACACCTCTCCACACACGTGCTTCATGCATCGTTACACTAGCAGTAACCACAGCGTGTGACTGAGGACACCCAGCTCGGGCTAGCTGAGCTTCTTTTTTTTTTTCTTTTGTTCATCCTCACCTGAGGGTATTCTTCCATAAGAGAGAGTGGAAGGGAGGGGGAGCGACAGAGCGAGAGAATCGAACCCGGGACCCTTCAGTCTGCAGGCCAACCCTCTATCCACTGAGCCAAACCGGCCAAGGCAGGCTAGCTTCGTTTCAAACCTGAAGTAATCAGGAGTGTTACTGATGTCGGAGGTGTCTCTGACATGGGGGTGTCTCTGACATGGGGGTGTCATTGACATGGGGGTGTCACTGACTGGAGTCCACCTAGGGTCTCCCCACGCTGTCCTGTAAGACCAGGAAGGACTTCTTTGGAGCCCAGGAGGAGCGGACAAGGCGGGTCACAGGCATTGCAAGCTCAGACCCGCTGGCCCTGAGGACACGTCAGTGTGATGCTGGGCCCCTTGAGGGGTCTACTGACCACAGGGATTGATCTTCTGTCCAGATTATTGCTCTTGACACTAAAATCAATGGCAATCAATACCCACTTCTGTTTACTGCCTGGCGCCCAGCTCCCCCAGGGAAAAATTCAAACACGGTGCCTGGCCAGCAGCCGCGGATGCTGAAACTCGACCTCAGCCTGTACCCGTGTTATCACGGAAACGAGAGGAAAGGCCTTTTTCAGAAACAACGGAGTAAGAGCACAGAGCACTCTCCCCCAGAGCTGGACGGGAAAGGGGAGGGGGAAAGCCCAAGAGAGGCTGAGCCAAGCAGTGACCGCAGACTTGGCAGGAACTGGCCGGTGACTCAGGGGGGCGGGGAGTCCCTGACCGCCGTGGGCTCCCGGCTCTGTCTGTTGAATGAACGGGGTGAGCCGGGCGGAACCACCGGCCTCTTCCAGGGTCTCACCCCGTCCCTGGCTCCTCTCAGAGCCTCACTTCACTTCACTCATCGAAGAAGGAAGTTTTGTAACAAGAGGGACCTCAGCTGCTGGCAGCAGGGAGGAGGGATTGCCAAGGAGTCTGAGATTGCCCAAATCCACCTGCAAACCTCAGCAGCCACCAGCCCCGTGGAAATCAAATCCAACGAACAAAATAAACTTTATGAACAAAACAGATCCAGAGACGTCAAAGGATGGGACGGACTGACGAAGTTCAGAGAAAGCAGGAGTGGGCGAGATGAACCAGGGAACTTATATGTATACTAGAGGCCCGGTGCACGAAATTCGTGCACTCGGTGGGGGGGTAGGGGGTGGTGGGGGGGCCCTCAGCCCGGCCTGTGCCCTCTCGCAGTCCAGGAGCCCTCGGGGGTGCCCGACTGATGGCTTAGGCCCACAGGGAGTGGGCCTAAACCTGCAGTTGGACATCGCACTGACCACCAGGAGGCAGCTCCTGCATTGAGTGTTTGCCCCCTGGTGGTCAGTGCATGTCATAGCGACTGGTCGTTCCACCATCTGGTTGATTTGCATATTAGCCTTTTATTATATAGGCTATGTGGAGCCCAGGAACACAGGCAGTGATGTGGTGAAGGCCTGGGAGGGGCGAGGGGAGGGGGTCAATGGGGTAAAAAAGGGGAGGGGGGCATCTGTAATACTTCCAACAATATACATTTTAAATAAAGACCCCCCCCCCCAAATTGTCTTAAAATTCCAATTCAAATAAAAATTTAACATCTTAAAAAAAGAAAACAGCCCGGCCAGTGTGGCTCAGTGGTTGAGTGTCAACCTATGAACCAGGAGGTCAGAGTTCCATTCCCGGTCAGGGCACATGCCCGGGTTGCAGGCTCCATCCCCAGTGTGGGGCATGCAGGAGGCAGCCGATCCATGATTCTCTCCCTCTCCCTTCCTCTCTAAAAATCAATGAAAATATATTTAAAAAAATAAAAGAAACCAAAGTGGGTTCGAATGCCTAAACAGTTAGCTTTCAGCGCGGTTTACGTCCACCCCCAAACCCAGGCCCGGAAGGTTACCAGCAGCTCAGATGTGCCCAGGACGTCCAGGGTGAGGGACTGCATGCGGGAGTAGTGCACGCCCAGCTCCCGGTGGATGCCCGAGCACTCGATGCAGGTCAGGATGCCCAGGTTGGTGGAGAGCCACGTGGGATCTGTGGAGGGAACACAGGACTTGGAGCTGACGGGAAGCAGAGGGCCCGGGCCCGGGACACGCCCTTGCAGTCACCGAGCATGGAGTTCCAGCACCAGCATTTTCTTGATCCTTGATGCAGCCAGGCCTGCATTCCACCAGAATCACTCCACACACAGAGGCACCTGTCTGTCCTCTCCCTCTTCCTAACCTCCCACCTCCCCGTCCTGTCATTCATTAGGTGATGGGCGAACCGGAACAGGACACAGCGCCCTCTACTGGCTGCGCCCATCACCGATCTGGTCACACCAGCCGACGTCTAACTACTACAGGGGGAGCGGACTCCGGTCATACATGTCTGTATGTTCACAGGTACTAATAAGGAGACAGGACACACTGCGTGCTGATGCCACGCTCTGTGCACAGCACTCTGGTAGCGATCAGAGCTCCCTCTTCAAGAGCCTCAGCAATGCCAGTGCCTTTCCTATACCCCCTCACTGCATGCACACAGAGCCCCCAGGGGGCAGGGCGGTGCCTGCACGCTGCCCAGAAGGGCCTCGCTTGGGGCTGCAGGCGGGCACAGAGCCCGCCCTGCCCTGGATCACACCTGTGCTCCTCCAGGGGGACTGCCACCCGGAGAGTCCTACACTGTGTGCGGCGCACAGTAGGTGCTCAGAAATGCCCAACAGAGGATGCTGCGTTTACCAAAACGGGGGAATTCAGAGTAAAACTCCCTCGGGCCCAGCGGTACGGCTCTCTTTAGACCTGCTCATCGCCCTTAGAAAAACACAGCGGGCACACAGCACAACCGTGGTCCCTGGGTAACCGGGTGTGCAGGGGGCAGCTGATGGGTGATATTCCTCTCTCACTGATGTTTCTTTTTTCCCTTCTTTTTTTAATCCTCATCTGAGGACATTTCCCCATTGATTTTTAGGGAGAGTGGAAAAGAGAGGGAAAGACAGAGAGAAACATATCGACGGGTTGCCTCCTGCACGCACTCTGACCAGGGCCCAGGCCAGGGAGGAGCCTGCAACTGAGGTACATGCCCTTGACCAGAATCGAACCCAGGACCCTTCGGTCCACAGGCCAACGACGCTCTATCCATGGAGCCAAATCAGCTAGAACTCTCATCGATGTTTCTATCCCTCGTTCCCTCTCCCTTCCTCTCTCTTTAAAAATATCAATTAAAAAGCAATGGAGGGAAAAATCAATGGCTGGGTCTGGGCCTGGGCCTTCTCAGCGCTGGGGGGGAAGGAGAGGTGGAGAAGAGGGGGTCACCTGGCGCCCCGCAGTCGCAGCACACGTCGTTGCCCGGCATCCTCTGCACCTCGGCGATGATCTCCTTCGTCAGCTCCTGCACGATGTTGTTCTCCCCGGGGGGGTCGTCGCCCTGGAAGGCGTTGTTGAGGGCCTCCTCCTTGCTGTTCTGCAGCACAGACATCCAGCTGGGGGAGGAGAGGGCGCTGTGACAGGCCCCGGCCAGCCGGCCCGCTGGCCCCCGAGCCCACCTTGCTGGCACTCACATCTGGCACTCCTGCTCGTCCTCAGCCTGGAAGTGGTATGTACGGTCATCTGCGGGCAAGAGGAACCCCGTCAGCGTGGGCGGACGGCCGCCGGGCAGCATGCCCACGGGAAGCAGCTCACTGCTACCCTCTGGGGCAGTCGGGGCGCTGCGCGAGGGCGCGAACGGGTCCTATACAGGCAAGCACCCCTCGCTCCTCCGCACGCCTGCCTTCTTGGCGGCTGAGGCTCTGAAAGCCAAAGGAACGAACCTGCCTGTCCCTCCATTCGCGCTAAAGCGATGCAGCTGCCAATGAGGCCACGCCATCGAAACCGTCACAGCCTCTCAGGAGCTCAGTGTTACTGTTTTTAATATTCCGTAGCCTAACAGGCCAATGTGCAAACAAACCGGACGGTGAAACCGGTCGCTATGACGTGCGCTGACCACCAGGAGGCGTGTGTGGAACATGGTGGGTGTTGGCCGCAGCGGGATGGCGGAGCAGGTGAGCGGGGGCGCCAGTCGCTGTCATCAGGCGAGCCTCTGGTGGTTACTGAAAATTCTTTGCTCCCATGCACCGCAGTCCTGCCCAGCATTTGCACCTGCTGCCAGCACCAGAGCCAATGCTCGCACCCGCAGCCGACACACAGCATCAGTCCTGATCACTCGGTGCTGTCAGCGGGTGCGAGAGGTGGCTGCTGCCCTGATCACCCCTCAGGAGCAGGGGGAGGTGGAGAAGCCCTCGGGCGATCAGGGCTGGCAGCCACCGCTCACACCCACTGATGGCACCGAGTGATCAGGACCAGCGCTGGGCATTGGCTGCAGGTGCGAGTGGTGGCTCTGGCGCCGGCAGCAGGTGCAAGTGCCGGGCAGGACCACAGTGCACAGGAGCAAAGAATTTTCAGTAACCTGCTCGCACCAGCTGCTGACACTGGCCCCAATCGCTCCACGCTGTCAGTGGGAGCGAGTGGGGCCGGGGCTGCTGGCAGACAGAGGACCAGGGGGCCACAGCGGGAGGGGCTGGGCAGAGGCGTGGAGGATGGGCCAAGACCCGCCCCTGTGCCTACTGCAGCCTCACGGCCCACAGTTCCTTTCAAGGTGCACAAATTCGTGCACTGGGCCCCTAGTATTTTTATAAAGGGAGAGGGGAGAGAGATAGAAGCATCCATGTTGAGAATCATGGATAGTCTGCTTCCTGCACGCCACACACTGGGGATCAAGCCTGCAACTCGGGCATGTGCCCTGACCGGAATTGAACCGTGACCCCCTGCTTCATAGCTCAATGGTCCACCCCTGAGGAACGCTGGCCGGGCAAGATGTGAACTTTAATGTTGGAAGCAAGACATGGCAGAGAACAGACTGGGGCGTTCCCGGCAGAGGGGACGCACATGGAGGCAGGGACACGGCAGGGCAGCAGTGGCCGCCCTCTGGGGAAAGGACGACAGTGCGGCTAAGGCAGAGTGGCCACGGGCAGAAGCGACAGGCAGGCGTGGGTCAGCGTCGTGGGATCCCCTGCGTGCCCCGAAAGGCAGGCTCACGAAGCAGGGGCTGGTCCCGTGGTCCGAGCACGAACCCAGTTCAAATACGAGAGCTTCGCAAGGCCCGATCCCGCCGTGGGCAGCACATTTTTTTTTTTTTTACAATAGTGCTTCTTAAACCTTATACATATATTTATTTGTTTACTTTTATGGACGTCAGAGAGGAAGGGAGAGGGCGAGATAGAAGCATCAATGATGAGAGATTCTTTGATTGGCTGCCCCCTGCACACCCCTTACTGGGGACCGAGCCCGCAACCTGGGCATGTGCCCTGACCTGGAATCGAACCCGGGACCCTCCAGTCTGCAGGCGGATGCTCTATCCATGGAGCCACAGCAGCTAGGGCTGCAGCGTTTTTAACAACACAGGAGCTTCCTTTTTTGTAAGGAAGGAAGGGGTTCAGGCCACGGGCGGACCTAGTATCATCTCCTCCGTGGCAAACAGGACGAGGAGGCTGGGAGCTGGGACGAGGCACGGCGGCGTGTCGAGCCTCGAGGAGCTGGGGGGGGAGGGGTGGCTCCCCGGGAACAGTACACCCGCCACCTGAAACGCAGGCCTCTCTTCCAAACCAGCCCTTTCGCAGGCACAGGGGCCAGGGCCGCGGCCCTGGCACTGGGTTCGAAGGGGCCCCTCCGGGGGCGCAGCGTCTGAGAAACTAACTCACGGGAGATGAGGTCGAAGCACTTCTTCTCCTCGGGGTTGGTCTTCACCTGGCAGGTGAGCAGGTTGAGCTTGGCGGGCGGCCGGTTCGCCTGGTGGGAAAGGAAAACTGAACCAAAGCAAACCCAGAGCCGGGTGGGAGGGGACAGAATGCCGACGCGTCACTCCTCCTTCAGACAGAGCAGGGGCGGGGCGTTCCCTCGCTCGCAGAGACCCCCGCCCCCTGCAGGCAGGCCGCCCGGAACCACTGCCCAGCCCCTCGCAGGGCGGCGGCCCTCCGGCTGGGACACCCACCCTCTCGGGGGCCACAGCTGTGGACTCCCTGAGACCAAAATGGTCCCCGGCTAAAGCGCGGGATGTCCCGTTCTGGTTCCTCCCGGCACACAGGCCGACGGGCACCCAGACCCACGCCTGCTCTCCCCCCGGGGTTTTCCGGAGGGCAAGCACTCGCTTCCTGGAAAAGCAACCTCACCAAAGTGACGGAGTGATGACAGACAACAGATCCCCAACCCGAAATGCCAGCCATCTGTCCCTCACGTCTCCATGAGACCAGCCTCGCTCACACACGGTGTCCACTCCCCCACGACACACACGCTAACGAGCGGTCACAGAAACGGGATCTTTGTCTGATGTGTGTCAGGACGACTCTGACAACGTCAGAAAATCGCCTGTTTCATCCAAACAAGCAAACGGCGGAGGGCAAGCAAGTAATTTCAGAAACGCCCCCTGCCTGGCCAAACGCCGCTCCGAAGCCTCGGGGAAATCTCCCAGCACGAACCGGCTTCCCTTTCCCCACCGACCACGCCGCTCACAGAGAGATCCAACACAACGCTTTGGACTTTGAACCATTCGCCATCCCTCCCCGTGGCCACCCGTCCCGTCAAGACCTGGGAGAAGCCTGGATTTGGGATTCACGGACACACGTGTCTACACGGGGCCGACCTTGAGACCCTCACGCCCTGGCAGACCCCTCTCCCCGGACGCAGGACCGAGCCCTGTGGCGTGAATGATGTGGTTCCGTAAAAGGGCGTCGGGGAGCAGAAGGTCGCGCAGGGCCGTGTCAGACGCTCCCGGCCGGTGGCCCGGATGACCACACCTCACGGAGGGAGCCACTGGCCACTCTGTGGTCCGGAGGCGCCTTTCCGAGTCCCCGGACCCCCGGGAACCAGCGGACCAAGACCCCAACCTCTATGCCAAGGAAGAGCACCACCCATCCCGTCGGATCAACTGCCTGGCTCATCCGAGAACCGATACACCAAGTGGTACGTGGGGTGGGCAACGTGGGCGGACAGTGGTGAGTACACAGCACGGTTCATTCTCGTATTCTCATGGATTGGGTGACTTTCCACACCAACAGCTGTACCCCTGCTTCTGCCCCCCGCCCCCCCCCCGCCCCCGTTCTCCTACAGCCTAAGCAGAAGCCTTCCCCCCCCGGGTGGGAGGGCGGTCTGTGCCTGTGGCCGCCAGCCGTCTCCGCGAGCGAGCCTAGTGGTCACTTTTCTCCACGTGTTAAACAGGCTGACACGCAGGGCTCGGCCCGCATGGGCGACTGCGTGCAGGATGACAGGGGACTTAGGCTGGGGGGCGGAGTCTTAGGCCAGGGGGCGGAGGCTCAGGCTTCTAGAATAAGGTGACTGGCATCACTCGCCTCTGGAATCTCTGATCCCAGAGTCCTGGGGCGATGCTCGCTCCCTCCCTCCCTCCCTAGAGACAGGCGGAGGGCGGGGCGGGACTGGTTCTGCGGGTTTCTGGGTCCCAGCTGGGAATGGGGCGCACCAGCCACCCTCCTCCAGGCTGCGGGTTCGAGGCTTTCCCCGCCCGGCTGCAAAAGCACAAATGGGTGCAGGGGCACCGCACGGAGCGGGAACCAAGCTCGCTTCTCCGCAGGCAGGCTTCCCTGGTGTGGAGACCCCGCGGGCCGCATGCAGGACGCCGCGCACTCACGGCACCGAGCTTGCCCACGGCTCCCCCAGCAGCTTCCCCGGCGTCACCCCCAGCGGAGACCGAGTCCCGGAGACACTCACCGTTCCGTGCGATATGGTCAGAAACCCGTTCTTCACGGAGCACTTCCTTTTCTGCCACACCTTCCGGATCCTTCCAGAGAAACGGGGCGGGGTTTACATTTTAGGACTTCCGGACATAGGAGCTAGCAGACACAGGGGTAACCCCCCGGCCCCCGCCGCCCGTGCCCCCGCCCGCGCACCCGTCGCTCTTCTTGTAGAGGCTGCCGCTGCGCTCGGTGCCGTGCTCCTTGTTGCCCTGCGGCTGGTGCAGGCTGTAGGCCGTGCTCTGGCGCAGCTGCGAGTCCTAAAGTGGCCGGAAGTCCGCTTAATCCTCATCGAAAGGGCAGCTCACACAGGAAGCTCATGCCCTTAAAGTTTTTCTTTTTAATTAGAGACATTTCCCCTTCTCACTACACACACACACACACACACAGATACACAGACACTCACACAGACACACACACAGACACTCACACAGACACACACACACACACACACACACACAGATACACAGACACTCACACAGACACACACACACACACACACACACTCTCACAGGAATAATTCCTATCCAGGAGCTCGTGAAGGTCACCCACCGGGCTGGAGAAGGGCGTGGCCAAGACCAGCCGCCCCAACCGGCCACAGTGAGCCGCTAGGCAGTTACAGGTGTGACTCGGCAATGACCTTCTGTCCCCGATCATGCCCAGAAGGTCCTGAGAGGTGCACGCAGCCCCTCCGAGCAAAACCAACACCCACAACCCAAACAGCCAGGTCCTGCCTCTCCCTTAGGCCGATCCTGAGGCCCCTGCTGTTTCCTTCTCGGAAACAGGCAGCCACCACCCTGTGCGGAAGGTCACCGGAAGGGCTGCGGAAAGGTCACGTGCCTGGACACCTGGTACAGGGCAGGCACTGAGCGACCTTCACTCCGACCCCTCCCCCAGGGCTGCAGCCCCGCCCCGCCCCGCCCCGCCCCGCCCCGCCCTGTCTCAGGTGGGCCGAGAGCCAAGCTTCTGGCAGCTGTGAGGGCAAAAGGGGAGCGAAACATGGACCTGAGCTCACAGGTCAACCAGGAGGGCGGAGGGCTGGGGACCCCAATCAGCTCCCTTCACGGTGGAAGAGAGAAACACGATGAACAGGTGATCTGCTGGAGGGGCAGGGCCTGTCGGGGCCGGGGCTGGGGCTGGGTACCGACAGGCCCTGCACCCGCCTCCCACGCTGATGCTCCTTCCCGGACCCCATATGTCCTCACGGGGCCTGGTCCCGTCTCCCCACCAAGCCCAGGACTGGCGCTGGGTACCAGGCACGGCCCAGACGAAGAAAGAACTCACACACGACAATCGGTGTGGGCGCAGCCAGGGAAGGGCCAACGGGGAAATGCATAGGGAGTGGAGGAAGCGACTTTTTACATTTCTACTTACTTATGTATATACTTCCTATTGATGTCAGAGAGGCAGGGAGCGGGAGAGAGAGACATCCATGATAAGAGAGAATCATGGATCGGCTGCCTCCTGCACGGCCCCTACTGGGCATCGAGCCCGCAACCTGGGCATGTGCCCTGACTGGGAATCAAACTGGGACCTCCTGGTTCATAGGTTGACGCTCAACCCCTGAGCCACGCTGGGGTTTAAAACATAAATAAATAAGTAAAATGTTGATTTTGGAGAGGAAGCGAGAGGGAGAGATGGAAACGCCCGTGATGAGAGAGAATCATCTGCCGCTCGCAGCCTCCCGAGGGGGTGGGCATGGGTGGAGGGAGCGGTTTCATTTCCACAAGGAATGACAGCGAGTGGGTACACGGTACCCGCGGGAAATTTCCACTTCACCGGTGTTTGGGCATTCAAGTCCCTCAGCCTTTCACGAGCCCCCCGGCTACTGGGAGAGAAGGGACGAAACGAAAGACGCTCTCCTCCTTACTCTACACATGGAAGAAACCGGGTTTTTGTTGTTTTTTTTTTAAGTTCATGAAGAAAGCATGCAAAATTCTCCAATTTATTAAAATACTGAACTACTTACTCTCCTAGACTTCGGTCACAAAAGGCAAATGCATTGGGGAGAAAAACAACAACATTCAGTTAGAGCACAGGCACGTCCAACCACCAACAGTGAGCTCGACGTCTACTGAGGCAGCGGGCGCCAACCGGCGGTCCGCGGACACTGGGGCTCCGTGAGGGCCGAAGGGGTGGTGGCCGCTGCCCTAAGGAGTTTAACACGTTATTTATCTAAAGTCCACATGGGATCCCTAGACACATCCTCTACCACAGGGAGGCACAGTTACGCTACGTTTCTCATTACCGTAGGAGCAGGGGGACCCGGGCGCAGGAAAGTCAGGGACCCCTGAGCAGCGTGTGTCTGGGGGAGGCGCTAAGAGCTCCCCGTCTCACTCCGGCCGAGCAGAAGCTCTGCCCGCCGCCACCGGGGCCGGGCCCCCGGGAAACACACACATCCCCACGGGCGGCGGATCCCGCCCTCGGAGAACCCGCTGAGCGTGTGGCGGCTGCCCGGACAGCCCAGCAGGGCCGGTGAGCCCCTGGGAGACACGGGTGCCGCCCCCTCAGTCCCCAAGCCACCGCGGCACGGGATCAAACAGCCGTCCTTCACAAGTAAAGCCCTCACCTCCTTCTGCTCCACCTGCAGCGCCGACTTCAGAATATCCCGGAGCTGGACCAGCTGCCTTCGCTCTTCATCCTGGGCCTGTTTGATCTTTGGAAACAAAACAGAGACGGGGGGAGAGGGGCATGACGGAGGTCCGGCGAGAAGCTGCCGCGCACAGGGCACCCCCACGCCCCCGGGACCCCTGCCCCCTCACTCCCGAAGCCTTCCCCGGCGGCCGAGCGCGGGGCTCCGTGCTCCGGGGGCACTGCCGGGCTGCCGGTTTCTGCCCAGCCCAGCAGCGAACTCAAGGCCGGACAGAAGCAACATGTGCAAGAGCGGCTGCTGCGGCACGTACCGTGTGGAGGTCGGTGGAAAGGGTCTCGATGGAGGGCTTGAGGTTTTCCACGGCCTTCAGTCCGTCCTGGAAAAAACTGTGGGGCGGGGGAGAAGAATCAGATCGTGGTTCCCTGCAGACCAATCCTGTCCGCCGGAGAGAATACTTCTCTAAGGAGAGGGCCTGAGCCACGCTGTCACTCCCGGGGAGATGGGGAATCAAAAGACGCTCAGAACAGGAGGTGGGGGCAGGAGGGAGTTGCCATCAGGCAAAATACGTATGACTTTTCTTGACCCACGAACACGAGCCCCACGTTTCCCGTTTGTAATGGGAAATGGAACGCGGCTGATGAAGGCGGCAGAGGCTTCGGATCGGGAGCGGAGGAGTCCGGAAATCAGCAGGAGCGAGCCAGGCTCTGCTGATGCTCTACCACGCACCCCGCTCAGTGTGTGCGTGTAACCCTCGAGAGGAATGAAGGAAACGGGGGGCCCTCATGACACAGACCCTGGGCCCGGGGGCTGGGCCACGCCCCCGTCACCAGCACAAGCAGCTCCAGGCACCGGGCCTGCGTCCGGCACCAGGCCAGCATCCGGCACCGGGCCTGCGTCCGGCACCGGGTCAGCGGGCCTCTCCTTCATCTCTGTGTCCGGGTTCACCAAGCAGCCTCCGCAGGGATTGGCCAGAGAACACGTCACTCAACACTCTTCCCGCCTTTCAGGACAGGACCCTTCTCGTTTGTGTCACTGTTGCTGTTTTAAAGACGCCCCGTTTCTAGACCCCACTGGACAGCCGGCTCCAGGGACGGGCGGAGAGAGGGGCCGATTCTCTCCTTAAATGAAATAAACGACGAAGAACACGATGGCCGGCTCTTCTCCAACGTCTACGGCAAAAAGCAAAACCACGCCCAGCCAGGAGTCCCCCGGGGGAACCCCCGCGGCTCCTGGCACCCGGTGTACAGGGCCTCCTCACACCGCAGGACCCGCAGCCCCGGCACCCGCTCGCCATGCACAGCCGTGCTCCCGGGGACAAGTGGAGACCGGAGGGATCGTTAATGGGGGGCTCGAAGGAACCCCAGATGGATAAACTCCGCGTGGCCACAGCCTCCTCTGTCCATTGGCTGAGTCATCGGGCTCCACATTGTGTCTCCCAAGTGATGCATTAAAACAGTCAAAGGCCGCAGAATAATTTGAAGAGCACAGTGTGTTACACACACACACACACACACACACACACACACACACACACGCTTACACACACTCATCCAGAAAGGAAGCGAAGGGCGATGCATCCTCTCTAAAGGTTGCTGAGCTCATGCCCATAAAAGGCCAACTAGTTCACTGTCCACAAGTGGCCAGTTGCTACCCAACTGATCATTTTGGGCAAAATAAAGGAGGAAAACAAAAAAAAGGAAATCCGAGAATAGCTGCTTCTTAAAAATAAAGTATCAGCAAGGAAGCGACCCACTTCCTAAACCGCCTCTTGGAAGGTCACGAGGACACGGACCAAGAAAGCAACCTGCCTGTTAATCACCACGTCGGGGGTCTGCGTTCGTGAAATAGCCCATCTGGAGGGGTCTACACATCAGGGAGCGGTCAGGGCCACCTCGGCAGCGGCTCCCCGAGCTCGCTGCCCGTCCCTCCCCCGCCGCGGAGTGGCCTTGGCCGCCGGAGACAAGCACCGGGAGCACCAAGCGGAGCTCGGCTCCCTTCCACAGGGGTCACCACGGCAACCATTCACCAGGTGAACGCGCGGCGTGCTCCAGACTAAGTCAACGCCATGGCCCGCTTCCTTACGAGCGCACCGTCAGCCCTGGCCGGGGTGGCTCAGGTGGCGGGAGCACCCTCCCGTGCACCAAAAGGTCACCGGTTCGATTCCCGGTCAGGGCACGTGCCCAGGTTGCGGGCTCGATCCCCGGTTGGGGCGCGGGAGGCAGCTGACCCACGTTTCTCACATCAATATTTCCCTCTCTCCCGCCCCCCCCCCGCCCTTCTACTCTCTCCAAAATCAACAAAACATTTTTTTAGAGTGTACAGGTCAGGGGGAGGCGTCGCACAACAGGAAAGACGTTGCCATGGAGACGCAGGAAGAGACGTCACTGCATCAGGGCCCGAGCAGACAGACTTCCAAGGAGCAGCTACATCTGAGCGAGGCCGTGGGGAGGGGCGGATGCTGGGGAAGGCGCAGAGAAACAGGATAGAATCCTGGGGAACGGGGACGACGGGGCCGTGTGGGCAGAGGTGCGTCGTGGGGGGCTGCCGCCGGGAAAGGCAAGCCTCCGGGGGGGCCGTGCACCTCAGGTGTCTCTGTGGGCCCACGCCTCCCACCGGCGCCAGCAGCGCGCATTCGGCACTTGTGGAATGGGTTTTCCGCTTCAGACTTTTCCAGAGCTCCCCCCACACACCTGGGACAAACCCAAGCCCTTTTGCAAGACCGGGAAGGACGCCCGGGTCTCTCATGCTCTGGGCCCGGGTTCCCTCCAAGCCGCTCACTCAGGGGGGGCTCACGCTGGCTGTGCTCCTGCGTCAAGACCTCCCCTTTGCCTGGCGTGTTCTTCCCCTGCTCCTCATCCTTGGAGCGCAGAACACACGCCTCCCCGGAGAGGCCTGCAGCTCACTCAGCAAGTGTGGGAATGCCTACTGTGTGCCAGGCGCTGCGTTCTGGCTGCGGGCAAACACGGCAAGGAACAAGAGAGAAGAGAGACACACCCCTGCCCCTGCCCTCCCTGTCCATCTCAGTGAGATCCTTCCGTTTCTTTCTTCCTTAGATTCCTACACGTTAGAACACGTGCTACATGTCCAGTGACAGGTCTGTCTGCTGGAGCCCGACGCCCGTGCTGGATTCGAGCAGGAGCCAGGCCTGGGGTGGGCGTCACTTTATCGCCGGCATCAGGGACCGTGCTGGACACACGCTCTATGAAAGTGTTTGCATTAGTGGCCGGGGGTCAGGGCGAACCAGCAGGACCAGGAGCCTGGAAGACAGCCAGGCTGGCGGCGCGGGCCGGCCGGTGCCGGCCGGACGCGTGCGGCCGAGGTGAGTGCTGGGGCCGCCCTTGCACGTGGGCGTTTCCCCTCCTCCCTGCACTCGGCCTGCTGCGCTCTGTCTGCTCTGCAGGACACGGAACACCTGGAGGCGTGTCTTAACCCAGTGGTCGGCAAACTCATTAGTCAACAGAGCCAAATATGAACAGTACAACGATTGAAATTTCTTTCGAGAGCCAAATTTTTTAAACTTAAACTTCTTCTAACGCCACTTCTTCAATCAAGGGGCCAAAGAGCCGCATGTGGCTCGCGAGCCACGGTTTGCCAACCACTGTCTTAACCTGATGCACTGAATCCCCCCCGCCTCCCCGCCCTCCGGCCTTCCTCCTCTAACCAGCACCACCAACGTCACGTGTTGGGTCAGCCTCCATCGCCCCTCTACAGAAAGGGCAAAATAAGCCTATTTGATAAAGTCTGTTTTTATGTTCGTTTTCTTATTGAGATCTAACTCTCAGACCATAAAACGCACCCTTTTCAGTGGACAAGTCAGTGGTTTTTAGTATTTTCACTAAGTTGTGCAATCATCAGCACTCGTTCCAGAACACTTGGATTCCCCCCACAAAAATAACCTCTTCCCCTCCTCCAAACTACCCTCCCCCCACATGGCCTCTGGTCTGGCTTCTTTCACTTAACATGTTTTTGGGTTCATCCGTGTGGTAGCATGTGTCCATTCTTCCACTACAGAGGATTAAATAAGTGCTGATTTCCTTCAACACAACACTACAGACCAACGATTCCCAACCCGTGAGCTGTGGCAGACCCACCGGCGTGAGCAGCAAGAATTTCACAACACGCAACCCCGGCCTATGCAGCCAGGGATACGGAGCTCTGTTCTCTGACACGGTCACACGAACAGTGACAACAGCCAGCACACAACAGCCTCCCGGCGTGAAGGAATCAGAATTACACCTATTTTTTTTGGGGGGGGAGGGTCAGATGGGCAAAAAGATGACGTGTTCCTGGGCGTGCCACAGACTCCCCACCTCCTGCGCGCCACGAGATGGACAAGGCTGAAAGCGCTGCTATCGATGGACCAGAATGTGCCAGAGAGAGAGACAGACAGACTTGCCATGACCCCGTGACAAGGACAGAGAACTTACTTGCACTGGGCATGAAAATACTTGATCAGGTTCTGAAGCAAATCCACTCCCTTCTTGATCTTGATTTCATTGACCTTCAGCAGGTACTGGGGACACAGAGCACAGCACCACCAAGGGCGTCAGAGGCAGACTCCGTGCTCAGCACGAGCGGGGCAGGCCACATGTCCGCTTCTCCTCCGTGGGGCGGGCGGGAGCCCATGGCAGAGGCGCCGCAGCCCCCGGAGGCCACGCCATACCCCTTGCCCTTTGCTGCCACGTGAACGCCCTGACATACAGGGGACTGAGCGTTGCACTAAGTGCAAAGACTCCGAGGCCTCGGCCCGGATCGTGACCGCGAGGAAAAATGTCCCCTCTGGCTTCAGGAGGAATGAGGCGGAGGCGAGATGGAGCCGGGGGCGGGGGGCGGGGTACACAGGGCAGCGGGGTCCTCCGAGGCCGCGGTGGTCAGGCTCCGGCCGCCGCGGGGCCCCCAGCGCCCGGCCTCACCTCGCACATCTGCAGCTGGAAGAAGCGCCGCTCCTTCTCCATCTCCTCGGCGATCTCGGCCCCGCTGATCTCCGTGCGGATCATCCCGTGCAGCTTGGCGTGCTCCTTCTTCTCCTTCTCGATCTTGGTTCTACGGCGGCAAGAGCAGGGGTGAGCCGGCCGCCCTCGGCCCGCAGCCCAGACTGGATGGCCGGGCAGGGACAGCGGACGCTCACCGGGCCTTTTACCAGCGGGGCCGCCCCTGAACTTCCTGCAGAGGAACTGCCTGCGGCCACAGAAACGCTGACCTTGGCCTTTGGTTGAGTCTTGACTCCACCCACCTTCCCTCAGCACCTACTGCCCCTACGGCCCGGGGCAGAGGAGGCAGAGGAGGCAGCCAGGCGAGGCTGATGGGGGCGGGGGGGTGTCCCCACAACCTCTCTTCTCCCCTTTGCTGAAACCAAGGGGTCTGGTGAGGCAGAGAAACGCGACCCGCGCTAAGGGGACCCACAAATCCCCAGGAAGACGGGGGACGAAAAAGGTGCTGCCGGGACCAACAGGGACAACACAGGGGAAGGGAAGAGGCACCCCGGGAAGGTGGCCGCGACTTCCTCCCACGAACTTCCCTGGAAGTGACACCTGTAACCCTTTGACATGAAACCAAAGGGACCAGGAAAACCCTGGCGTAAAGGGGCCAGCAGGGCGGCGTTCGGACACCAGGTGTGAAGGCACCGAGCAACACCAGGCAGGCAAACGCGCTCCTGGATCGGGGTTGGTTGGCCAGTGGTCGGCAAACTCATTCGTCAACAGAGCCAATATCAACAGGACAACGATTGAAATTTCTTTTGAGAGCCAAATTTTCTAAACTTAAACTATACAGGTAGGAACATTGTTATTAACTTAATTAGGCTCCTCCTAAGCTGGCCTTTGCTAAACACTCAAGGGGCCAAAGAGCCGCATGTGGCTCGTGAGCCGAAGTTTGCAACCACTGGGTTAGACAATTCCTTTAAGCTAGAAAAGCTGGGTTTAACACGGAACTCTGAAATTACCCACGCTGTGGTGCTTTTTAAGTGGAAACACTCACATTTTCGTTTCGTAGTCCTTCCAGGCTTTATCAAAAGGCTTTTTCAGATCCTGTAAACAGAGAGGCAGAAATTAAACAGGCTGCTCGGGCCCACGATAGAGAAGCCAGCCTCCCCGCGCTCCCGCCCCACCACGTCCCCCAACGCTTCTGCCTGGAACTGGGGCCGCACTCCGAAGGTCTGGTTCGGAGGTGCTGAGCTCCGGGATCCCACCAGGCAGCCCCCGCGTCACGCTCTGTCCAGCAGGGTCTTTTGGGAGAGGATCGCCTTCCACGGGTGGGCTTATTTTTTACGTTCTGGCTCTCCACTGGCCTCCTGGCAGGACTCAGCTCCCAGCCCGGCCTCGAAGGCCCTGAGCGGGGCCCTGCCCGCCCCCAGCCCCACCCCGACTCCGCCAACGCCCGGCTCAAGCGACACTAAAGCCTCCTGCCCGTCTCTGCGTCCTCCCTCTGCCTCGGCGCCCTTCCTGCCGTCCTCCCGGCCCCTCGGCCCCGTGCTCTGGCCCCAAGAGGACAAGGGCAGCTGCTGGTGCCTGACCGGCTGGGCGGCCCGTCCTCCCTGCCCACGGCCCTCCTGGCACAGTCTGCGGGGTCCCTGAGACCAGCCACGGGGCTTCCCGATGTGCCCCGTGCTCAGCAGCGGGGACCCACGCCCCCCGAGCCCGGCCCCGCCTCTCCCACTCGTGAAATGAGTCACGCTCACGCGTCTGTGCGCGGCCCTTCGTAAGCAACGGGCGGAAAAGGCAGCGGCTCCAGCCCCGCCGGTCAGATTCCCCTCAGGATGCTCCGTCCCTGCGGGGAGCCTGTTCCCCGGGTCAGCCAGGGACACAGGGCCGGAGACCCCGACGGGAGCCTAAGTCACCCGGCTTCTCAGTCTCCTTCCCTGCAGCCTCCCGCCCCCACGCCCAGAGCACCTCGGTCACCCAGAGAGGCCGCGAGTCGCCAGTCAGGGCGCAAGGCCAGGGCCCCGGCAGCCTCCCCCAGGCCTACGGCGGTGGCCCTGCAAACGACCCCCCGGAGCCGTCGCCATACCCCTTCACGCCCCCCCGCCCCCCCCGAGCCGTCGCCGTACCCCCTTCACGCCCTTCAGGTCCCCCTTCAGCAGGCTGTCCAAAGGGAAGGAGATGATGTTGTTCATGTTCTGAATCTGAAAGACAAGACCAGAGAGGGTGCGCTCAGTCCCCAGCGGCACAGCGAGTATGACCCGCGTCCGCTCCCCCAGATGCCGGTGACACGGCCGTTTTCACCCGCCTCCACGGCAGTAACTTCCCGCGATTAAGCAATCGTGGTGGTGAAAAGACAACCACTGCCGGGAAGACACAACCTTTCCAGCCGCAGCGTGAGCGCCACCGACAGGCCTGGGAGAAGGAGCCGACGACCCCGCCGAGGCCTGGCTGTCCCGGGCTCAGTTCTCACCCCTGAGTCCCCACCTCCCCAGCACAGCCCCCAATGGGGGGTGGGGGCGGGCCGAGAGGAAAAACAGAACAAGGGCTCCCCTCCTGGAAGTGCTTCCTCCCCACCCCCCCGCCGGCAGATTTGTGAAGTGAGGGACACAGCTTCGTCGGGAAGGCCTTCGGGCACAGACTCGGGGTTCGGAGCCTGCAGGGGTCCCACCCGGAGGAGCACGTAAGCCGGGGTCCACTTACTCCCGCCCCCGGGCTCACCACCCTGTGAGTCACTCAGCTGCCCGAGGGCGCCGCCGGGACGGGGGTGGGGAGGCCTGGGGGCATGTGTCACCAGGGTTCCCCCACCTGGTTACGGGCTGTGAAGGGGGAGACGAGACAGAACTGCGGGACCTCACACGTTCATTCTTACAATCAGCCAAGAACACCTGTGTGTTTATCGAATCACCTGGAACAGGACAGGCTGTGAAACAGGCATGGCTTGGGGCAGTGTGGGGCCTGATTCCTATGCACTGGTCAGCGCACTGAGAGTCAGAATGCAGAGAGCGATCTATCGGAAAACTACTGGCAAGGCGTGGACCGACGCCCGCACTGACACCAATCTGCCAGGTTCGTGACCCGGTCGTGACCCCTGGAAAGGCCTGGGCTGGGGTAACGCTGTCCTGCTCCCGGGGCAGCGGCACCGGCTCGGACCAGCCTGGGAGCGGAACGTCTCAACACCGAGGAGCTGAGCATGGGGCGCGGGCTCGTGGGCGGCTGGAAGGAACGCTGGCCGGGAAGCGGCTGCGCCGGGAGGCACCGGCAAGCACACCGGTTTCCACGGCGAATGGCAGGCCCGGGTGCGAGGAGTTAGGCTCAGCGTCGGTATCCAGAGGGAAGTGCTGCCGCAGAGAAGAGGGAAAAGCTAGGACAGAGGAGAAGAGGGAAAAGCTAGGACAGAGAAGAAGAGGGAAAAGCTAGGACAGAGGAGAAGAGGGAAAAGCTAGGACAGAGGAGAAGAGGGAAAAGCTAGGACAGAGGAGAAGAGGGAAAAGCTAGGACAGAGGAGAAGAGGGAAAAGCTAGGACAGAGGAGAAGAGGGAAAAGCTAGGACAGATGCCGGGACAGGGCCGCACCCGCGGGGACACGATGTTAAAGAGCCGTCACCACTGTGACGAATGGTGTGTGGGAGGCAGGCGGCCCTCGGCGCTGGCGGGAATGAAGCTGCAGACCCGCGGGGGGGTTAGGAGACAAAGATGGATTAGACGGACCCCCGGCTTCCGGAACCCGAGGCGCAACGGGGGAGGTGAAGCACATAGTGCGGCAGCACACCGCCCCGAACACTCCCAGAGCCGTCAACAGACCCGCGGACTTTCCCAGACGAGAAACGACTTGCAGTCTGGACACCAGGGAAATCCTTGCTGATCGGCGTTACGTGAAAAGACTGCAGAGAGGGGGAGAGTTTTGTCTTGCAAGATGGGGTGAAGGGCGTCCAGGCAGGAAGAGGAACAGTGTGGCTCGGCCGGCGTGGCTAGTGGTTGAGCGTCGACCCAGGAACCTAGAGGCCACCGGTTTGATGCCCAGTCAGGGCACAGGCCTGGGCTGCAGGCTCAACCCCCTGTGGGGGGCGTGCAGGAGGCAGCCGATCGATGATGTTTCTCTGTGGAGAGCGGCTACAGCGTTTGGACAGGTTCAAGCCTCGGACTGAGAGGGCACAGGCCTCTCGTGGCAAAGTCACGTGCAAGTCCCAGCTTGGAGGGCAGAGCCCTCCCAGCACCATGATAGCCAACAGCTGTGGTTGTCAGCTTGAACCTGTGGCCCGAACACGTGGCCCCACGTGCCTGAGTGATGTGGGCTTGATAGAGTTCAGGTGCATGTAGTTGAGTAGGATCGAAACCCACAAGAATGTTGCGAACATCTTGACCTCGCCCTCACTTTGCCTCATGGCACCTGCTACAAAATAAAGATACGGTTTGTAGTCCGTGGCGCTGTCGCTAGCTCTCCGTCAGAGAGGACAGCGTCCCACCCAGACCCAGCTTTATTCTCTGTCTGTCTTTTCTCCATCCTTCACCGCCCCCTCTCAGGCTCGCCCTTGGCCGTGCTGGCGAGGCACATTTCTCTCTCATCGATGTTTCTACCTCTCTATCCTCCTTTCCCCCCTCTCTCTCTAAAAAGCAATAAAAACATATTTGAAGAAAAAGAAAAGGAATAGAGCGGAGAAGCATAGGGACACGGGGGCCACCTGAGCAAAGTGAAATCGCCTGCCCATCGGCTAAGGGGGCTCTGGCCTCCATTCCAGCCTTCTCTTCTTTCTGGAGCCATTCAATGACCTAAAACGGGAAACTGTTACTTCTCTAATCAGGAAGTAATTAGCTAAATTGTTACAAGAAAAGTAGATTAGTAGTTACCTCGGGCTGGGGGGGTGGAAATCGAGAAATAGGGTTAACCATAAGAGGACAGGAGGGACCTTCCTGGGGGGAAGGAAATGTCCCCAAACTAATTTAGGATGTGGCCGCCCCACTGCGGAAAGGTAGTAGACATCACTGACCTGCACACCGGAAATGGGTAAATTTTATGACATGCAAAATACACCTTGACAAAGCTGGCTTTTTAGAAGAAACTGTTACAGCCCTGGCCAGTGTGGCTAAGTTGGTGGTTGAGCTTCGACCCATGCACCAAAGGTCACCGATTCAATTCCCGGTCAGGGCGCAGGCCCGGGTTGGGAGTTCAATCCCCCGGTCGGGGTGCGTGCAGATGGCAACTGATCGATGTTTCTCTCTGTCTCTCTCCCTCTCCCATCCTCTCTCTTGAAAATCAGTAAGAATATATTTTAAAAAAGAAGAGCAGAGAGAATCCGCTTTAAAAATAAAATAAGTTATTACAAAATAAACAGATGCCCCATCAACAGATTGGACCTTAGCCCGTCTGCCCACCCCCTACATCACACGCTCCCGGCACATACGCGTGCTGAGTCAGGGCGAGGGCCCCGGAACCGGCTGCTGCAGGCCGGGCTGGAGACCGTGAGCCCAGGAGCCCAGATGGTCCGTCTGGGCCGCCGGGCCCCGCGGCGTGAAGCCGGCTCTGCACCCCCCGGACTGTGTGCGTCGGGCCGGGCAGCCGCTGGCCCGCAGTCTGGTGCCTGAGCCTCACATTCTGGCCGCAGAGACGAACCACATTGCACCCCCGGGGCCCGGGTTACGAGTGCTGAAAGCTTTATGGTCTCGGGGAAGAAGGAAGTGATCCCGGAGTAAACCCAGGGATGTTTTCCTTCGCGCCAAGCAACACTGGGCTTCCTCGTGCGTGCCGGCTTCCTTTGAACAAGCACATTACAGCCAGCGGCTTTTTTAAACAGCACGGGTGATGTGAATTACTCATCTTAACCGTGGCCATTAACTGTGGATCGAATGCCAACGGCAAACAGGCAATCTTTAAAGGAACAGCCCTGGCTCTCCCCCCTCCTCCCCCTGCCTGCGCGGTCCCGGGCTCGCCTGCGTCCGTCTGACAAGATGAGGCAACAGCAGTCAGGGTCTGTAATCCCCCACGGAGACGCAGGTGACTCGGTGGGCGGGGCGGGGACAGACGGGGCAGGGACAGACGGGGCTACCGGAGATCGAGAACCACCTGGCTGCGCTGATGCCACGGCTGATGAGCAACCAGAGCTGGACCAGGACATGGGGGGAGGCGGGCGGGGACAGAGCCAGCCGATGCCATCTTCCCAAGAAGACTTGGTTTGGTGTTGAAATTCCTTGCCTCTAGCTTTGTCACTTTTATACTCTTTTTCTTTTTTTTTAACATTTTCACTGATTTCGGAGAGGAAGGGAAAGGAGAGAGAGAAACGTCAATGACGAGAGAGAATCATGGATCGGCTGCCTCCTGCACGCCCTGTGCCACGCCAGCACGGCCAAGGGTGAACCTGGGGGGGGCGGAGGCGGGGGCGGGGGCGGGGGCGGCGGTCAAGGATTGAGAAAAGACAGACAAGAAAGCTGGGTCTCGGCGGGACGCTGCTTCTCTAAAGGAGAGACAGCGCCCGCGCCCGCGCCCGCAAGCCAAGTCTTTATTCTACAGCCGATGCCGCGAGGCAAAGGAAGGGCGTGGTCAAGACGTTAACAATGTTCCAATCTACTCAATCACATGCACCTGGACTCTGTCAAGCCCACGTCACTCAGGCACGTGGGGCCACGAGTTCGGACCATGGGTTCAAGCTGACAGCTATAGCTGTTGGCTATCATTGTGCTGGGGGGCCCTGCCCTCCACGCTGGGACTTGCACGTGACTTTGCCATGAGAGGCCTGTGCCCTCTCATCAGTCCGAGGCTTGAACCTGTCCAAACACTGTGGCCGCCCTCCACAATGCCCCACACTGGGATGGAGCCCACCACCTGGACATATGCCCTGAGTGGGAATCGAACCCTGACCACCTGGTTCACAGGTCGACTCTCAACCCCCATGCCACGCCCCCGGGTGCTTGCATACTCTCTTAAAATCTCCCCGACCGCTGGCTCAGCTCCCGGGCACTGTCTCGCCAGCCCCCCGAGCTCGGGTCACGGGTCAGCACTGCTGCTGGTCAGCTCGACCCCGGGGAACAGGAGCTGCCTTCTCCTTGACTTGGGCAAGAGCGAGGCTGCTTTGCCAAAGGATCTCGCCCCTGGACCCACCTGGAAGCCGGACCGAGACAGGACTGGTGCGCTGCAGCCCTACTTTTAGGGACCAGCAACGAGAGAGAGAGAGAGAGAGAGAGAGAGAGAGAGAGAGAGAGAGAGAGAGAGAGAGAGAGAGAGAGGGGGGGGGTAGAGGGGGGGGGAGAGAGAGAGGGGTAGAGGGGGGGAGAGAGAGAGAGAGAGGGAGGGAGAGAGAGAGAGAGAGAGAGAGAGAGCGAGGTTCGATTCCCGGTCAGGGCACACTCTGGGTTGTGGGCTCGGTCCCCAGCAGGGGTGTGCAGGAGGCAACCCATTGATGATGATGTTTCTCTCCCATGGATGTTTCCAGCTCTCTCTCCCTCTCCCTTCCTCTCGCTCTAAAATCAATAAAAACATATTTGTAAAAAAGATTGAAAAAAATAAAAATATACGGCATTTCCCATAAAAGAAGCTGAAGGGAAGTTTATGGGAACACGGCGGGAGGGGGGGTGGGGGGTGGGCCCCGGGAGGAAGACCCTGTGCTGAGCAGGAGAACCCTGTTGGCAGGAGCACTTGAGCCGGGACCGTGCTGACCGTGCTCCCGCGTCCTCAGTCCCGCAGGTGGGAACGCCGTCGGCCTCGGCTCCGCCCTGACCTGAGCACACGCATGGACAGAGCCACAGGAAGCCCCTCGCCCCGCGACAGAGCCTGTGGGTGGTGGAACGTCCCGCTTCCTCTTTCGAAATGAGTGACGTGACATTCCTCAGCCCAGGGCCTCCCGCGGGCCTCCTGGGCCGTCCACCCTGGCCTCAGCCCCGCGGGCCCCGCAGCCCGACAGCACACATTTCACCGCCAAGTCTCAGATCTGCAGCGGCCTTTCAGGGACGCGTCCTTCGGGCAGCCAGGCGTCCATTAGAAGGACACTCCTTGCCCCGACCGGTGAGAGCGTCGGCCCGAGCGCGAGGGGTCGCGGGTTCAATTCCACTCCAGGGCATGGACCTGGGCTGCAGGTTCGACCCCCAGCCTGGTCAGGGCAAGTGTGGGAGGCAACCAATCCACGTGTCTCTCCCATATCGATGTTTCTCTCTGTCTCTCTCCCCCTCCTTCCCTTCCACTCTTCCTAATAAATTAAAAAAAAAATCAATGGGAAAAATAACCTCGGGTGAGGATTGACCAAAAAAAATAAAGGCACTTCCCAGCCCCGCTTCCCAGGATGCTCACATCCGTCGGGTCGGAGGAAAGCGCCAGAGACATGGCTTCGCACGCAGCGTCCCGCCTCCTCCTCCGCCTGCACGGTGCCCAGAAGACCCACAGACTTTCTGAAAGGGGGGACTCTCCTCCCCGAGGAACAGCACCTCACTTCAGGCTCAGCTGCCTTCTCTCTTCCTCCGAGGCGCGAGGCTGCTTCCTGAACGTTCTTTCCTGGCACCGAGCGGGCAGGGGGCGGGGACCCCTCTCCCCCGGACAGGCGTGGGGCCGAGCCGCTGAGCCGCAGGGAAGGTTCTGAACGCCCAGGGAGAAGCACAGCGAGGCTCCAGAGCAGCGGTTCTCAACCTTCCTCATGCCGCGACCCTTTAATACAGTTCCTCATGCTGTGGTGACCCCCAACCATAAAATTATCTTGTTGCTACTTCATAACTGTAATTTTGCTACTGTTATGAATCACAGTGTAAAGATCTGTGTTTTCCGTTCGTCTTAGGCTCTACAGCAGGGGTCCTCAAACTTTTTAAACAGGGGGCCAGTTCACTGTCCCTCAGACCGTTGGAGGGCCGGACTATAGTTAAAAAAAACTATGAACAAATTCCTATGCACACTGCACATATCTTATTTTGAAGTAAAAAAAACAAAACGGCAAAAACACCCGCATGTGGCCCGCGGGCCGCAGTTTGAGGACGCCTGCTCTACAGTCTCTACCCACAGGTTGAGAACCGCTGCTGTAGAGAGAGGAGAGAGCGGAGCTGTGGCCCCAAAGAGGACTCGGAGCGGGATGCCAGCTACAAGAAAGGGGAGCCCCCTGCTCAGCCGCTCTCAGCAGCGGCCGCCTGGCCTCCGCCCACGGGCTGTGTCTCTCCGTCTCTGATCTCCGCCGGAAAGAGGGTCAACGACCCGAACTCCAGGGAGCAGGAGTGGACACTAACGCACATACACACGGCCTCAGAGCGATGGCTGCCGGGGCCATTAATACATTCGTGTATCGTAACGACACGAACACGTCACCCGTGGGTTTTCATTTACAAAACGCTTTCCTCCTCCTCCTCTTATCTTGCCGGTGGCCTGGGTGGTGGGCGCGGTTCTGTCCTGGCTTTAGAGGACAGAGTGGCGGGGCCCAGTCCGCCTTCCCTGCTGCCCATGGTCGGGCGCCGTCTGCTGGCCCACCTCTCCTCCTTCCCGGCTTCCCGCTCCTGCCCGGCTCACCCTGGAGGAGTCGCAGAGGAGCGAGGCGTGGGAGCCCGGCGCTTCGGCCTTCCACGGTGACGGTCTCCCCCCTGCCCCGTGCTCCGCAGGCTGGGTAGGACTCGGGGTACGACACTGTCCCCCAGGGACTCAGGGGCCTCGTTCCAGACCTTCAAGTTCCCAGTGTTTCCGCCGAGAAGCCCCAGGCCATTGCGGCTCCTGATCCTGCGTCCTCTGGGGAGCGTCTGGGTCTGTTCATTTCCCACGGAGATGCCGGGGGCGCCGAGAGGGGGGCCGCTGGGCGCTGGCGAGTCCTCTGGGGAGAATCATCCCGGTGCTGTGTGTCCGTGTCCCCCTCTCTGCCTTCCAGGCTCTCGTTCTGAGAGGCCAGCCAGTCGGATACCGACCCGAGGATGCTCCATTTCCTACTTTTTGGTCTTTTTTTTTTTTTTGTCTTTTCGGTCTGTTTTCTGAGACACTTCTACTCCAACCCTTCTCATAGGCTTTTTCATTGTACATTTCCTTTTGGGTAAATTATTTTTTTAAATGATTTCAGAGAGGAAGGGAGAGGGGGAGAGAGAGAGAGAAACATCGATGACGAGAGAATCAAGGATCGCCTGGCTCCTGCACGCCCCCTACACCAGGGATGGAGCCCGCAACCTGGTCATGTGCCCCTGACTGGAATCGAACCCGGGACCCTTCAGTACGCAGGCCGAGGCTCTATCCACCGGGCCACCCCAGCCAGGGCCACTGTACATATTCTTACACTCGTTGTCTGACAAGCCTTACTCCCCGCTTCCCTCCTGGACACAATGTAATTACGAAGTCTCTGAGGAACGAAACATTGCTTCTTTAGAGTTTCTCCTGCTTGTTCCTGGTCTCTGTTTCCTTGTTTTGTTTCCTGTGGTCTTTGACTCCGGAGGCCATTCATTCCCGTTCACCAGTCAGGCGGGAGGAGCTGGCGGCAGCTGCGCGCAGGGCTGGGAGCTGAGCTGACCTTTCACCCGAGGCCCCCACCTCAGCGTCCATGGGGCCCTTCCTGGGGCCGTTCGGCGTCTCCAGAGGGGACTCGGTGGCGAGAGCCGAACACGCCGACTGGCCGCGTCCGGCGAGGGCCGGGAGGGCCGCTCCGGGCTCGGTGCCTGCCCCCGGCCGTTGGGGGCCGTCACACGCAGGCGGCGAACCTGATAAACCCCCAAGAGATGTCCAGTGGAGCCGAGGAAAACTTCAGCTCGCCGAGGGCTTTGCTTTTACCGTTTCCAACGGGGACGCCGGACACGTGCCGGCGGGGGAGAGACCGAGACCCTGACCGTCCGGCCCTCGCCTCCCGTTCACAACTCGGACATCGGTCCCCGGGTCTGCCCGCGGAGGCCACACTGACAGACCCGCCGCCACCACCATGTCCAGAAGGAGGACCCGTTTCCCCGCTCGCTAGGAGCCTGCTGACAAGAGAAATGAAAGGGACCCCGACGTTCAGGCCGACACAGAAAGCATGACGGAGTGCGTGACCTGGCCGGGTTGCCCGTGACCTTCTGGGCGAGAAAAACAGGAAAGAGATGCTGGGACAACCCCAGTGGACACCCCGCGTGGGAGAAAACACCGCGGCCACAAACACGCGGCCGCCCGCTTCCTCCGAGTCCCGTTCCACCCGAGGGCAAGGATGGGGCGGCTCAGCGCGGCCAAGAGCAAGCAAGAGCTCCGTTCACCCCATGCCCGCCGCCCACCGGCCCCCGCTTCCACGGGCTGAGAGCGAGACCTTCCTCGGCTCCGCGTTGGGGAGAAGAAAAGGCCTCGAAATATTCGTGGTAATTTCCGCGCTTTGATGCCAGGTCACGCTGCTGGGTAAGACGGGTCTGAAACACGTTTATTACACATTATACATTTAAACACCGACTATAATCACCAGAAACAGGCTATTCTACACAGTTTACACACGATTAAAAACAGAAGTCAGAGGCCCTTAAGATGAATGCATTCTGTCCCCCAGCTGCGCCCATTTACAACGCCAAACTGAATTTTAAAGTCTTGTTTCGTATTACAGTTCTGAGATGTGCCCCAAAGGGACCTGGCGTGTACAGAACAGATCATTCCTCCGGGATGCTGTGAGCTCTGAAACAATCCCGGTCTAGCCAACAGGCCTGGCTGAGCCCCGTGTTCCCTGCCCGCCCCCCAGCTCCCCGCTCACCTGCTCCGAGGGCGCAGCGGCCGGGACACTCACCAGGTTTTTGAAAAGGGCCGTCAGCTCCTTCGTGAACACCGAGAACTTGAGGAAGGCGCTTCCCAGGTCCGGGTCGTCTCTGCACACGCAGTTGCCACCAAACTTCTCCAGCGCTTGCGTGTACTGCTCCTCGTTCTCCACGTGCGCTGCGGCAGCCAAGGGGAGACGCGGTTAACACGCGGACCTCGCCAGCCCCTCCCCCGGGCGCTCGCAGCTGCGAGTAAAACCGAGCCCATCAGCAGAATACACATCTGAGCCCGGCGGGTGTGGCTCAGGAGGTGAGCATCAACCTACGGACCAGGAGGTCATGGGTTTGATTCTGGTCAAGGGCACAGGCCCGGGTTGCAGGATCCATCCCCAGTGGGGGGCGTGCAGGAGGCAGCTGAACCAGGATTCTCTCTCATCATTGATGTTTCTCTCTCCCTTCCTCTCCGAAATCAATAAAAATATTTTAAAGTAATATTTTTGGGAAAAAAAAAATCTGAGAAAAGTCAAGATGCACCCGGAGCAGAAATAACTTCGCTGTCCCAACAGCACCCCGTGGTGCCGGCAACCGTCCCAAAGCACAAGTGTGAGGGGGGGGGGGGGGGGGGCAGTGCCTCTGGGAGGCCCACGGTCTGTGCTTAGCCCGTGAAACCAAGGCCCCCCACGCCCCCAGGGCCTCCCTCCCTGCATCACGCAGGCGCCACCTGTCCACCCTGATGCACGGCAGACGGGGTGCAGTGAGACTGACCCTCTGACCCAGAGCCACAAGCACAGCGTCCCCTTCCTTTTTCTTTTTAAAAAATTATTTGTATTGATTTCAGAGAGGAAGGGAGAGGGAGAGAGAAACATCAATGATGAGAGAAAACCATTGGCTCCTGGGTCGACGCTCAACCGCTGAGCCACACTGGCTGGGCTGGGTGAGCTCTTGTATTTATTTATTTAAAATTTTTTCTAATTAATTTGAGAGAAAGAGAGAGACGTCGATTTGTTGTTCCACTTACGCATTCACTGGTTGCTTCTGGCAAGTGCCCTCACCAGAGATCACACTCACAACTTGGCGTGTCGGGACGCCGCTCCTACCAACTGAGCCCCCGGCCGGGCCTGGGGGGAGCCCCTCTAACTGAGCCCGGCAGGCTCTCCCGACACCACTCCTGTTCGCGTGGCCGCCTGCTGGCCACGGCCTCATCGCTTCCGTCAGAAACACACACAACCACTCCGCAGGCACGTGGGCGGCCGCCACGTAGCACCCACGTGTACACCCATCAGCTCCGCCGAGTTCCGGGGGAAGCAACGCCACGGTCAGCCGCTGCCACTGCCTGGGCCGGGCCTGGCCACTGGGGCGGAGGAGGGGACGTTTGCCTGCGGGGGGCCAGATCCCCGTGACCCACGCACGGTGCCCACCTGTCCCGCACGGGGCACCCTGCCCTGGGCCTCCCATGGAATTTATTTTTATTTTTTTTTAAATATATTTTATTGATTTTTTACAGAGAGGAAGGGAGAGGGATAGAGAGTTAGAAACATCGATCAGCTGCCTCCTGCACACTCCCTACTGGGGATGTGCGCACAACCAAGGTACATGCCCTTGACCGGAATCGAACCTGGGACCCTTAGAGTCCGCAGGCCGACGCTCTATCCACTGAGCCACACCGGTCAGGGCTCCTCCCGTGGAATCCAAATGCCTCGGGGGATTCCTAAGCGGATCTCACAAACACAAGAGAAACTCTTCTCACCGCTCAAGCCCCTTTCCTCACTACCTTTTCGCCTATGATGTGATTTACATTCCTGAGGAGGACCCGCGGGTCCGCACAGGGTAAACACACTTCTACGCTCCGCACAGGGGCAGGGACACGCGGAGGCGCGGCCAGAGCAGGAGGACCCGGGAGGTCTGGGTTCCAGTCCCGCACCTCCCGGTGGACAAGCATGACCCGGGAGGTCCTCCTCGCTCACAGGGCTGCGTCCCGGCCACAGGAGGGCTGGGCACCCGCCGGGAGAGACTCAGAGGGTGAAGGCTCCGATCGATCATGGGACAGAGAAAGGACCAGGCAGCCCAGCCAGCCACACTCCAGCCCCACGGCGGCCACGGCAGGAGAGGCTGGTACCGACCAGAAAGGCTTCTCCCACGCCTCAGCTGCTTCCCACGACGGGCATCATGTCTCACGCGCTAAGGGGACGTCGCGGCTCTGAGAAATCAAATGGCCTGAGCTGGAAACAGCTAGAGCGGCCGGGCCGGGCTCACGCCCAGGGCTTCTGCCCCCGGAGCCACTTCTCCTGCTCTGCCCCATGCACACACCTCATCCCTAACACAGCGCGCCTGCCGAACCCCAGGGGCCTGAGCTTTGGATTTTAAAAGCTGCATTTCAGCCCGGCCGGCGTGGCTCAGTGGTTGAGTGTCGACCTATGAACCAGGAGGTCGCGGTTCGATTCCTGGTTGCGGATTCGATCCCCAGTTGGGGGCGTGCAGGAGGCAGCCGATCAGTGACACTTCCCTCTCATCCATGTTCCTACCTCTCTCTCCCTCCCCCTTCCTCTCTCTCAAAAACCAAGAAAGGGAAAGAATAATAAAAGCTGCATTTCAGAGACGGATCGGTTCCCCCTTCCATTTCACTCCACTTTTCGTTCTGCAACCTGTGGTCAGTCTTGGGGGGCAGGCAGCTCCTTCCCAACCACAAGCTGTTTGAACTATTTCAAAACTGGTGGCCAGGACGGGGCCGTCCCAGTGTGGTTAAGGGAGCGACAGGCACAGGCCGACGCGGTGATGCCACTGCACTGGGGGAGGGGGACATGCAGCGGCCACAGTCCCCGGGGAGCCACGTGGAGCGCTTCAAACTGGTGCCTGACCCAGCCGGCCTGGCTCAGGGGGTGAGCGTCGACCTAGGAACCAGGAGATCAAGGTTCGATTCCTGGTCAGGGCACAGGCCCAGGTTGCAGGCTTGATGCCCAGTAGGGGCCGTGCAGGAGGCAGCCGACCAGTGATTTTCTCTCATCACTGATGTTTCTATTTCTCTCTCCCTCTCCCTTCCTCTCCGAAATCAATAAAAATATATAATAAAAAACAAACAAAAAATGGTGCCCAGACGTCCAGGCTGCTCTAGGTGAACCCCCCGGGCAGGGCGGGGAATCGCTTTCCGTGCCGGTCTGGCAGCTTGTCAGCCTCAGGTTCCTCTTAACCTGGTCCCTGAGGTCCTGCGAGTGGTGTCCCTTTTATCTCTGAACGAAGTGGAGCTCAGAGGGTTCCACGGTCACAGCTGGAAAGAGGTGGGGCAGGGGCGCCATCCACCCTCTGCCCACGACACAGGCCGCCTCCCAGCCCCCGGTCCCCTGGGGGAGGAACCTGCCTTCTCTCCCCGGGCGCTCGGCCAACCTGGCGCAGGAGCATCAGCAAAGCTTCCCCTTCCAGCACCAAGGACAGACGGACAGACGGGCGGACGGGCGGACGGAGGGACGTCCTCTGTCCCTCCTGGGCTTCCCAACCGCTGCGGTTACATCACAAAAAAGTCTCTCCCTAGAAACTCCGCAGTAACGTGCTGACCCCGGCAATGAAAATGGTGGTCAAGGCGGCCTTCCGGGTCATAGTCATCATCATCCTGGTCATTGGTCCAGGTGTCATGATGACCTCATGATCATCACCAGCTCATGGAACACAATCGCACCATCATCTCATCTCATGTAACATGATCTCACTAGCTCATGTATCATCTCATGATCACCAGCTCATGTAACACGATCGCATCATCTCGTGATCACCACCAGCTCATGGAACATGATCGCACCATCATCTCATCTCATGTAACATCATCTCATCATCTCATGATCATCATCAGCTCATGGAACATGATCGCATCATCATCTCATCTCATGTAACATGATCTCACCAGCTCATGTATCATCTTATGATCACCAACTCATGGAACATGATCGCACCATCATCTCATCTCATGTAACATGATCTCATCATCATCATCAGCTCACGTATCATGATCATCACGTATGTATCACGATGATCTCCTGATCATCTCATGTGTCATGAATTCATCATCTCATCTCATGTAACATGATCTCATCATGACCATCACATGTAACATAATCTCACCATCATCTCATGTAATGTGATATCATCACCATCCCCGCAGGCATCCTGATGATCTCACGTATTTATATTAAAGTGTTTCCATCCACTGCATCATCATTTTCCGATGCTCGAGCTGTCCCAGGGTAGGTCAGCGGGAACCTTTTGTGTTGATCTAGTCGAGGTTTTTTTTTTGTTTTTTAATCCTCACCTGAGGATATTTTTCCATTGATTTCTCTTTTTTTTTTTTTTACAGATTGAAGGGAGGGGGAGAGACACAGAGAGGGAAACATCGATGTGAGAGAGACACATCAATTGTTTGCCTCCCACCTGCACCCTGACCAGGGCCGGGATCAAGCCTGCAACCTAAGTATGTGCCCTTGACCGGAATCGAACCCGGGACCCTTCAGGCCGAGGGCCGATGCTCTATTCACGGAGCCAAATCAGCTCGGACTCTAGTTGAGATTTGAAACACAAGTTTCTCTTCTTGCAAACAAACGTGAAGGTTCTTAATAAAGACCACAGCCCGGAGTCTGTGCGGGGCTTCTGACAGGCACGGGCCATCATACACGCACCCTCCCTCACCGGCCGCGGCTCCGGCCCCCCCGCCCCCCCCCCCGCCAGAGACTTTCCTCCCGGAGAACAGAACGCAGAGGAGCGCCTGTCTTTTTCTTTTGCCAAAACCAAATTTAAAACAGGAACCTAAAATAAGCAGCTTGGGAATAAAGTTTCTGGAAAGAGCCCAGACTGGGCCATCAGTGTTATTTATGGATCCCTGGAAGCTGTTCTAAAACCAGCTCCCCCCCCAGCTCCCCTGGCTCAGACACAGCTGGAACCCGGTTTCACAAAGGATCCAGACCCAGGAGCTCTGACGGGGGAGGGACTGGGGAGAACGGGCAGGAGTCACCGCTACCACGGATAAAACCTGGCTCTTCCCAATTCGAAGCCGGCGGCCTTCCCAGGCCCGAAGCTCACCGCACAAAGCCCCGCGTTCTGCCGCCCACACGGAGGGATGCCGTGCGCGCGCTTCACAGGGACCCGCGAGGCAGCCACGGCCTGTGCCGGCCGGGCTGTGTGAGCTCCTCAGTTTATCTGATTGTCATTTGCAAACACGGACACCGAGGACAAGGCCCAGTGCGTGTAGTTCAAGCAAACGTCACTGGATCAACCGGAACTCAACATGGCCACGGCACAAGCAGGCCACCACCCAGCGCTGCCAGGGGGCGGGACGGGGGGGGGCGGGGGACAGGACCCACAGCAATACAACCACCCTCACGCCACCTCCACCATCTCTCATCACCCTCCCCCGCCTCGCCGCAGGGTGGCTGCCCTGCTGGGACTCAAGACGCGTGCGTCACCGTCCAGGGCGAGGCAAGCCGGCCACGCGTTGCTGCAGTGCCAGGTGTGCTAGGTGCTGAGGACCAGAGGTGCCGAGAGGGGGCATCTGAGTGAGCGGAGGCTCCAACGTCAGGTAGGAATTCCCAGAGAAGCAGCAGGGACAGGGAGGTGCCAACCCCGGGAACATGTGGCTGGTGAGTGGGCAGCTGGTGACCCCCGACCTCAGGCTCAGATGGTGGTGAATGGGCAACTGGTGACCCCTGACCTCAGGCTCAGGTGGTGGTGAGTGGGCAGCAGGTGACCCCCGACCTCAGGCTCAGGTGGTGGTGAGCGGGCAGCTGGTGACCCCCGACCTCAGGCTCAGGTGGAGGTGAGGGGCAGCTGGTGACTGATGGGGACCCTGCAACCCGGTCCTGCCACATGGCCTGTGGCACCTGCACTTCCTCCCCGCACCTGCTGCTTCCTACTTCCCGACCTCCGTTTGGAACTCACTGATCTCCTCCATGTCTCTCCTGGGCCTCCCCCTTTGACCTCTGAAACCACTGACCCTACAGGTCACCGCAGAGGTCACCACGGACCGTCTCTAGGCTGCATGCGTCCAGCCATGGGGTCGGTAAGGTCAAGGTGAGGTCACCTATGAGGAAGTGAAAACTGTGTCTGTGACGGCCCCATAGTCTTTGGTCCCACCCCACACTGACGACAGGACAGGACAGCCGGAGGCCTGTGTGCGTGACTCAACACACCTGCTCCCTCTGCAGGAGATGGCACCTGCCAGCACAATGCAGACAAAGGTACCATGCACCACCATCCGCCCGGTGTGCGGTCAGAGGGCAGGCATGTACGGGACACGGGACACAGCACACACGTGCACGCGCACGCGCACAGCCGCATCTTGATGACAGCTGCGGGCCGAGGAAACAGGCTGGGAGACACATGCTGCCGCTGCCGTCTCACCGTGAGCGCGACGGAGAGCCAGCCTGGACGGATGGCACCTGTGACCCGCGGGCCGGGCTAGCCTGTGCTGCTTTAACCTCCCGGTGGTCACGGACACCACTCACAACCGGGACAATCCTTGGGGTGCCTCTCAGGAAGGCTTGCTTGCATCACCTCTCATACTACGTTTGGGGTGCAGAGACTCCTTAGGCCGCCCCGCAGACCCACACTCCGGTGAGAAGGGCCCAGCTCAGAGCAGCTTAACACCCTCCAAGTAACAGGAGGACCCCACGCACGGCTCCTGCTGACCTGGGACTCACGGCACCAACCTTGGCGTTGCCTCCAGCTCAGCTTCCTCCCGTGACTAACGGGCGATCCTGGCTGATAGGGTCCCCCCAGCCTCCCACCGGGACCCCAATGGTCACTCTTAGCCAGCAGACGAGCGATAGCCCGAATCTCAGACCACATCTCGGGCTGGCGGAGCCCAGGCTCCCCTCCCCCACTTCCTCAGTGCCGGCGCCGCCCTCCGTGGAACCTGCCCATGGCCGGCTGGCCCGAGAGGAGCAGGAATAGTTCACTTCCCCGTGCCGGGGCAAGCCGCCCCCAGAAATGACTCTCCCGCACCCCACGCGGACACCTCGCCTCCATGGTCCTCCCACACAAGCTTTCAGTTCTCAGATGCGAGGTTCCTCTCCCACGTCAACAACCAAGGGACCTTTCCAGAGACACACGAACATCTCCCCCCACCCCCTGCCCTGCCACACGAGGAAACAGCTCTGCCGTCCAGCGGGGCACCTCCGGGCTGGGGCTAAGCAGGGAACCTAGACCAGCACAAGTTCCAGAATAAATACGAACCGGCTTTTTAAATGAGGTCAGACAGCAGTCTATGGTGATCGGGGGAAATTACGATAGAAACCGTTTCTCAACAAGTGGCTGTCATAACTACTTTGGGGAAAAACAGACCTACTATCGTGTAAGAAAACAGTTGCTTTGTATGCGTGGGGGGCTTGCTGATATGTTTTTGGTCCAGTCCATAAAGCCGGGTGTTACATGTTTGTGTGCATGTGCACACATGCGCCCGTGTGCACACACGTGCACATGTGCATACGCAAGTGAGTGTTTTCATGTGCGGGCGTGTGCGAGTGTGTGTGCATACATGTGCAAGTGTGTGTCTCAGCTATACTCTCAGAGGCCAGCAGCTTCAGCACCACCCAAGCACGCAGTTGATTAGCGAACACTCAGGCTCCATCCGGCACCGACTGAGCCCAAACTCTGAGGCGGGGCCGCTGTCTGTGTTTAAACAAGGACCGTGGGCACCGGGTCCCTGACATGTCAGACCGCTGCTCTGAGGCAGGCGTGGGCACACGTGGGTGCCGTGTGGGTCCCCCGTCAGACAGTAAACACCATTCTTGGCTCAAGGGCTGCAGAAACACAGCTGGCTGCTCCAGGCACCTCCGATTCCTTCTCGAGAAACCCGTGTAAACCTCACACAGCAGGACAGTCTGCGTCACACACCGCCGACACCTACAGTGTAAGCCCATCTCTGCAACACTGAGGGCGGTGAGCACGGACAGCAGAACATAACAACGTACATGCACACATATGTTCACACACACACATGCACACATGCACAGTCACACACACATGCACACACACGGATGGTTGGACGCCACGACTCCCTCAGAAACACTTCTAAAACGTAAACACCTCAACTCACCTCTGTAACTGCACGCCCAGAAAAAGGAGACTTAGTCAACCCAAGGCCTTGTATGCACATATGCATAACCCATGGACAGACAATGGCGTGGTGAGGGCCTGGGGCTGGGGTATGCGGGCAGGCTGGAGGAGGTCAATGGGGCCAAAAAAGGGAACATATGTAATACTTTTCACAATAAAGATGTATTTTTAACAAAAGAAAAAAAAAAAAGGAGTTTTACTTGGTTATTCAAAAACAGTGACGGAGCCGCGGCCTGGGGATCACTCACTAAGTGACCAGCCGGCGGCCTGGGGATCACTCACTAACAGTGACCAGCGGCGGCCTGGGCCTCAGGGGCGGTGCTGCCCACGGAGCAGCCGGGGAAGGCACTCACCCAGCCCGGAGATGTTGATCGCCTTCACGGACTTCTTCATCTTGTACAGCACCATCCGGTCCACGTCCAGAGCCTGAAACGCAGAGGACAGAGTCATCAACACGGGGTTTGGGCTCCGGTCATGGCTACAGGAGGGCAGCATGTGAGGGCCTCTGAGGCCGCCGCGGCTGCTTCGCAGGACAAATCCCGTGTGGTGTGAGGATCAGGCCGCCCTCACCGCGGACCCCTCCCGTGCCTCGCCCACCTGAAGCGTGTGAGCTGCCCCTGCACACACCACCTGCCGGACTCGGCCTTCTGCAGAGAACCCGGTCCCTTGGCCCAACTCCACGGGCGACCCTCCGTTCCCCCTGGGAACCGGCAGAGCGCCGGGCCAGGCCTGGGCTCCGGGGAACGCCGTGAGCAGGTGCACGGCTGGAGTGCAGTGAGGCGGACTGCCACGTCACCCCAGCCAGGACGCCACCTTGTACAGCGTCCCCTCCACTGGCCAGGGAGGCAGAAAGGCCCAAACGTATCCTTGTTCATTGGCTTGGAAGGCGTGTTCCCCATCCCTGCCAAGCCTCAGAGTCTCTCCCAGAGCGGGAGGAACAAACCCTGCTTTGCAAGGGCGACTGATGACACAGACACACTTACGTATTTCACACTCAGCAAGCGTTGACAGACCAGCCACCAGCGGCGGTGGCAGCACTCAGCAGGCCCTGATGGAGGTGTGCAAATGCCACGTGCCCAGTGACGCAGGCTCGGAGGGTTAATACTGCTCCGCGTCCGCGAAGGAGGCGGGAGAACCTGCCTTCCCACCCAGCTAACCCCCCAAGACTGGCGGGCCACTCTGAGCTGTGCCAGGAGGGAGGCCGCAGTGTCTGTGGGATAGGGACCCCGACCACAGGGCTCCTGACGGACAAAACGGCGCCCCGCAGGGCAGAGCCTGGCGTCTCCGGACGCGGCAGACACTCGCTAACAGTATCCGTTTCTCATCGTGCATTATGACCGTAACATATTGCAGTGCCGCTCGCCTGTAACAGAGCCCCCGCCTCCGATCCAGGCTCTGGGCTCCAGCCCCCGGAGTCACCTCCCGAACCCACACTCAGCAGCATCGCAAGTCCTGGTTCTAGCGCAACAGCTTTATATATATATATATACACACACACACACTAGAGGCCCAGTGCACGAAATTTGTGCACAGTTAGGGTCCCTAGGCCTGGCTGGTGGCGATCAGGGCCGATCAGGGCCTTCCTTCCCAGGCTGCCAGCTGCTGGGGCCTTCCTTCGTCCTGCAACACCCCCTGGTGGTCAACGCATGTCATAGCAAGCGATCAAGCTCCTAGTCTCCTGGTCGAACTCCCGCGGGGACAATTTGCATATTAGGCTTTTATACGTATAGATATACATATTGTTTGATTTCAGAGAAAGGGAGAGGGAGAGAGAGATAGAAACATCCATGAGAGAGAATCATGGATTGGCTGCCTCCTGCACACCCCACACTGGGGATGGAGCACACAACCTGGGCGTGTGCCCTGACCGGGAATCGAACCCTGACCTCCGGGTTCATAGGTTGACGCTCAACCACTGAGCCCTAAATAGGCCGAAGCAGGTGGCCTTGCTTGTTTCGGGGGCCCATGTACAGCTGAGAAGAAACGGGAGAGAAGCCCAAATGCCCGAACTGGGGAACAACCCGCCAACGACAGGGTACCTGGCGGGCTGAATTCCGACAGCAGCGGCGGAGCTTCCACTCAGCGAGGACGGCGGACGGAGGGCGGACAGGCTGTGACTGTGAAGGGGGCCGTGTTGTCAGGAGCCTTCATGCTCGCCAAGTCCGAGCCCCCAGTGCCACTGCCCTCCCTGGACCCGTCCCTGCACTTGGCATCGGTGAACGCCCAAGAGACACAGAAGCAGGTGACAGGGAACCGAGGCTCCTAAAGACGCCCCACCCTGGTGTTCGGGGGGAGGTCTGGGAGCCGACAATGGAGGCGAACGCACCAGGCCCCCCAGTGCCCGCCCTGGTGCCCTGTTCCCGGGGGAGACGCCGGCAGGACGCCCGCTGGGTCCCCAGACGCCTCCTCACTCCGGCTCTGCCCCTGGGACTGAGTGAGGAGCTCAGACGCAGGGCAGGAAGCGGCTGTCTCGGGGGGATCATCGCAAACAAACAGGGACCTGGCGGCAGGAGGTGCTCCCTCGGCACCGAGGGAAGTGGGAGGAGGAGAGGCGGCCCCCACGCTGGGCCGGACCGGAAGCCCCGCCGGCCGGGGTGCAGGAGCCGCAGCGGAGGCTGGGAGGTGACCTTCGGCTGGGAGTGAGGTCAGCCCCAGAAGACAATGGGGCAGACGCAGGCGCTTTCCCCAGGAAACAGGATCGAGCCACGTGAACGCCACATGGGATGTGCACAGCGGGGAAGCGACGTGGGAGAGAGGCTTCTTTCTTCCTTTCTAAGTCTGTTTTTACTGATTGCAGAGAGGAAGGAGAGACGGAGAGAGATGCTCACCCGGGGAGCCGCCGGCCAGGCCCCTGCCTTCTCCAATAGGGAGTGCGGGCGTCAGCTCGCCAGGACACTCGGATCACTGGGGGCGCCGAAGGCGGACGTGCCTGTGACGTCCTGGACAGCCAGCGTGGGACGCAGAGCCCTGGCCTCCACGCGGAGAGCCCGCTCTGCCGGCCTCTGTTCCCTCCGCCGCCAGCCGACCCTCCTTCCCATCAGCTGCCACTTGACCACGCGGCCTGGACTCCAGGGCCGCTGAGCCAGCTCCTCCGCTGACCTCGGCTCCTGGGTGGGGTCCAGACAGCGAGTGGCCAAAGTCCGGCCTCGGATAAGTGGGCACAATGAAACCTAAGAGCCGGGGACACTTCGCCGCGAGGCTATCAGCAGTTATCAGCGTGTGTGGAGGGGAGCGGGACTGTGGCCAGACGTGACGGTGTCCCAGATCCGCGCCTTGAGCACAAGTGGAGAGGAAGGAGGAGAGAGAGGAGCCGGCGACAGGAACTGGGTGCATGTGCAGGAGCAACAGGGACAGCTCCCACCCACTGGCCAGCTGCCCTGCCTGGTCCTGGCCCGGGGCCCTCTGAGCACCGTTCTGACTTGGGGACAGCATCATCCCCACATTTCAAACAGGATGCTGAGACCCGGGGGCGCCTGGGAGACGGGAGACACGAGCTAGTAAGCAGCCCGGATGGGATGCGAACCCTGGAACACAGGCCCAAGGCCCATCCGTGTTCCTCCACCCGGCCTCACACCCCTTTGCCGGGAACCAATTCAGGCAGGCAATAATGACAAGAGTTTCACCAAAAGGTTGGTGAAGCTTGGGCAGCTCAACAAGGGTGAGCCACAAATGTACTTTACCTGTTGGAAACGGCTAAACAGCACTTGCCCCCCCAACCTGAATAGGATAATCGTTTGCTGCCAGACAGCTCAGGGCATTTTATTGCCTCCAGTTGGCCAAACACCTGAACAGCTGTAGGCTATTCCCCAATCTGACAATATCCTTTGATACCCTACCCTTTGAAGTGTATTATCTCCACCTTGCCTTGGGACAAATTGTGTTAATAAAAGCAGGGTCCTGAGTCGAGGGAGGAGTCTTCAGTTCCTTCAGCTGGAGCTCCTCGGACCCCCAATGCCTTTCAAAGTTACCTTTTGTCCACGGACTCTTTAATCTAATCTACGCATCAGCCCCTTTCTCCAGAATGCTGAGCCCTGTGTGAGGCTGGGACAAGAACCCCGGCACACCTTGTAACCGGCGCACCAGCAAACCCACAGATGCTCTCCGATCAAAAGCAAGGTCCAGCCCGGCCGGCGTGGCTCATTGGCTGAGCGTCAACCCATGAGCCAGGGGGTCAGGGTTGGATTCCCGGTCAGGGCACAGGCCTGGGTTGCGGGCTTGATCCCCAGTGGGGGGCGTGCAGGAGGCAGCCAATCAATGGTTCTCTCTCATCACTGATGTTTCTCTCTCTCCTCTTCCTTCTCCCTTCCTCTCTGAAGTCAATAAAAATATATTTAAAAAACAAAGCGCAGGTCCAAGGCCAACGTCCTGTCAGGCAGGTGAACAGCTGACACTGACCACCTGGTGCCGGTGAGGACTGAGCTCGTGGGAGACTCCCCGGGCCTCCGGGGATCTGGGACCGTCCCCAGACGGCATCTCCTTGGCAACGGGCAAGTCAGCCTCGCTAACTGAGGAGCAGAGAGCTCACCCTCATCCAGGTTTCCAGCTGCTCTCTCCCCAATGCCAAGGCCAGGCGGCCGGTGCCCTGGAAGCTCACGGGCAGGCCAGCTGCTGCCAGGCAGCTCCCGTCCCCGGTGACCAGGCATCGCCAGCCTTTCCCGGGCAGGCGCTCCGGCGTGGGCAGACCGGGCTCTGAGTGCTCGCCATCAGGCCGAGCGCCTGGAATCTCTATTTTAAAAAATATATTTTTAGCCCTGACCCGTTTGGCTCAGCGGGTAGAGCGTTGGCCTGGGGACTGAAAGGTCCCAGGTTCGATTCCAGTCAAGAGCATGTACCTTGGTTGCGGGCTCATCCCCAGTAGGGGGTGTGCAGGAGGCAGCTGATCGATGCTTTTCTCTCATCGATGTTTCTAACTCTCTATCCCTCTCCCTTCCTCTCTGTAAAAAAAAAAAAAAAAAATCAATCAAATATACATTTAAAAAATATATTTTTATTGATTTCAGAGAGGAAGGGAGAGGGAGAAAGAGAGAGGGAGACATCAAGGATGAGAGAGAATCATCGATGGGCTGCCTCCTACCTGGGCGTGTGCCCTGACCGGGAACTGAACTGTGACCTCCTGGTTCGTAGGCCGGCAGTCAACCCCCGAGTCCCCCCGGCCGGGCCGGAGTCTCTATTGACAGCAGCGGGATGATGACCACCCCGTTGTCGTTACTCCTGGACCTGGCACCTGCTGCGGGCGGCACTGCCCAGTCAGCATCGCAGGGCCCCTCCTGCCCGCCCGCAGAGCAGGAGGCAGAGCGACCGCGGCCGCTACCAGCAGCCGGTGGCAGGTCACACCCGGCCCAGGCCGTGCCGATCAGCGCCGGCAGGTGCCCCGAGTGCCGGCTGCAGGCCCGTGACTTGCGCGCCCACCTGCCGCGTGCACGGCAGCAGCTTACTCCTGCTGAAGCACCGAGTCCACGCCGGTCTCCCCCGAGGCCGACAAAGGACCTCCTCACACTTCCCCTCCTCTCGCCACACACCCCGATGACACCTACATAACCCATTAAATCCAGCGCCCGCGCCCGGCGGCCTGGCTCCGGGGTTGAGTGTTGACCTATGAACCAGGAGGTCAGGGTTCAATTCCCGCTCAGGGCACAGGCCCGGGTTGCGGGCTCAGTCCCCAGTGTGGGGCGTGCGGGAGGCAGCCGGTCAGTGATTCTCTCTCATCACGGATGTTTCCATCTCCCCCTCTCCCTTCCTCTCTGAGATCACTAAAAATAGACATATCCTTACATCCACCTCCTGCTCGATCCACAAGCGCCAAGGGGTGCCTGGCCGAGTGTTCGGGGCGCAGTCAGAAAGCATCGTCTACCCTGTGGCACCGCCTGAGACCCTGTTAGTGCTCTGTCCCCGAACCACCACGCACAGGTCAGAGCCCTCGAGGCAGAAGAGCCGCCCCTCCCGCCAGTGGAGCTGCGAGCCGAGCCGGGAGCCACAGCCACAGCCACAGCCACAGCCCGTCCTGAGAAGGGCTCTCTGCTCCCTCCCCCGCAGGGAACGCCCAGGCTGGCGGGAGGGTTTCACACCCGCCCTGCCTGTGTAGATCCACGCTCACGTGCTCCTCCAAAATCAAGCACCCGCGCTTACCCCTAGCGCAGTGGTCGGCAAACTGTGGCTCGCGAGCCACATGCGGCTCTTTGGCCCCTTGAGTGTGGCTCTTCCACAACATACCACGGCCTGGGCGAGTCCATGTTGAAGAAGTGGCGTTAGAAGAAGTTTAAGTTTAAAAAATGTGGCTCTCCAAAGAAATTTCCAATCGTTGTGCTGTTGATATTTGGCTCTGTGGACTAAGGAGTTTGCCGACCACTGGCCTAGCGTAATCCAGGCTTGTTAAGGGACTCTACAGGTGAAGCCTGGATATAATCAAAGATCTGTATTGACGAATTTATACAAAAGAAGTGTTTCCAGCCCTAGCCGGTGTGGCTCCGTGGGTAGAGCACCGGCCTTCAGAATGAAGGGTCCCGGGTTCGGGTGCTGGGTTCAGCTCCCGGTCAAGGGCACGTACCTCGGTTGCAGGCTCAACCCACACGAACATTTCTCTTTGTCTCTCGCCGTCCCTTCCCCTCTAAAAATCCACAGAAAATATTCTCAGGTGAGGACTAACAGCAACAAAACAGGAAGCAAGAGAAATGCTCCCACCATTTCCCAAAAGGAAGCTTCCGGTCCACGCGTCATAAACACGAACCCACGTGCACCTCCTTCCCGCGGGGGGACACACTTCGCTGGTTCTTTGGACCACATGGCTTCCTGGGCGGGCCGGCGCGAGGGAGTTCTCAGCAACGAGCCTGAGAACGAGGAAGTCCGTGTGAGCCACGGACGCCAGCGGACCCAGGGACAGGTGCATCCTGCCCGAACCAGTCCCGGTCAAAGCAAACCCGCACCCGCCTCTCTCGGCGGAAACACGGCCTCCTCCTCCAGCCCCTGCCTGCCCGCAACATGGGGCCCGTCTACCTTTGATTTTCCCAGCAAACTAGGTCTCGGAAGCATTTTAATTAAATTCATCTGCATGACATACACGGAGCAGATGCGATTACACAAACATGTAACAGCTCCTTCTCCGGTTCTGTCACCTTCTCCCTCCGAGATCCTGTGCCAGCTGGGGTGTGCTCCGCGAACAACACGCGTCGTAAACAACCGCTCGCGGCTTTGCGAAGGCCAGGCGTTCCAGTTCTCAGACACCGACCCGCACGCCTCTGTTCACGCCTGCGCCTTCTCTCCATCAACACCTCGCGGCGTCCGGCGTTCAGGGGAGGCCGAAATAAAGCAACGCTCTGGAGCGAAATGTGTTTCTATGTCACCGGGCCTCAGTTACGTACACGCCATACATGCCACACACGCCGGAGCTGACGCTCGCCAAGTCTCACACCTGATGGTCTGAACACAGGTACGTCTCACCGGACAGTCATCGCAGATTCAAAAGCTGCATCCCATCCGCGCCCGGCTGGTGTGACTAAATGGTTGAGTGTTGACCTAGGAGCCAGGAGGTCAGGGTTCAATTCCAGGTCAGGGCACAGGCCCGGGTTGTGGGCTCGATCCCCAGTAGGGACCGTGCAGAAGGGCAGCCGATCCATGATTCTCTCTCATCACGGATGTTTCTATCTCTCCTGCCCTATCCCTTCCGAGATCAAAAAAAAAAAAAAAAAAAAAAAGCTGGTTCCCCAACATCAATGCCGCTCCAGAGGGGTAGGAAGAAAAGGAAGAGAAGTTAGCCCGGCCTCTGTTGCTCAGCTGGTTGAGTGTTGACCTCAACCAACTGAGGTCACTAGTTTGTTTCCCGGTCGGGGTACATGCCCGGGTTGTGGGCTCGATCCCCAGTGTGGGGCGTGCAGGAGGCAGCCGGTCCATGATTCCCTCTCATCATGGATGTTTCTATCTCTCTCTCCCTCTCCCTGCCTCTCTCTGGAAAAAAAAAAAATCAATAAAAACATTAACTTTAACATTAACATTAACTTAAAAAAGAAAAGTTGGAGCCGTAAAGAAAACAGAGAAAATAAAGCTTCATTCCGAGAGATAAAATGGGGGCCAGCTGTGGAGTCCCTGCAGGCGTCTATCCGGGTTTTCCGAGGAGCCACAGGCCAGGGGTCCCCTCCTGCTGACAGCCATCCGCCTCCAGCTCTTCTCTCCAAAGGCTCCAGAAAGAAGCCACACTCCATCCGACCCAGGATCCGACCCAAGATGCTCCTTCCAGGTGAGGCGCAGGCCTGCCAGGCTGCTCCAGCGCTGACCGTGCACGGGCAGCACCCGACCCCCGAGGGTGCGTCCGTCCGCCCAGAAGAAAGGGTGGGGAGCAGCGGCCGGCCGCAGGCTGCCGTACAGCTCAGTGCATTTGCTCAGCAAACATGAGTCAGCACGGGATGTGGGGCTCCGGGCAGATGTGGGGCTCCGGGCGGGCGAGGCGCCAGACAGCCTCAGCCAGAGACGGAACCCGCCCTCCCCGCCGCCCGGGCCAGATCAGATCCTATCTGCAAACCACCACAGCACGCTCCGGGGACGGCAGGCCAACGCCACGCCCATCAGCTACGGTCTGGCCGGGAAAGTAAAGCTTCATTCCAGCACAGCACACACCGCTGGCCTCACTTCCGAGACAAGAAAACACACACACACACACACACACACACACACACACACACACACACACACACGCATACCGAGCACCTGTGAAATACACATCGCACCCTCATCTCCTTTTTTCCCCGGAAAACAGGGCAAAGAGCCTGGCTGGGGTGGCTCAGTGGTTGAGCATTGACCTATGAACCAGGAAGTCACGGTTAGATTCCTGGTCAGGGCACCTGCCGGAGTTGTGGGCTCCATCCCCAATGGGGGTTGTGCAGGAGGCGGCCGATCAGTGATTCTCTCATCATTGATGTTTCTCTCTCTCCCTTTCTCTCTGAAATCAACAAAAAGATATAAAAAGTTAAAATAAGATAAAAAGAAACAGGGCTAAGAAAGGTTCACCAACTTTCCCAGAAACACAGAGATACCGAAGAGTGAGGTCCGGTTTGAGATTCACGTGTGTCCGTCCGGTAACAAGATCCGCAGCCTGTCTCCGGTGCTCCCCTAAATATCAGGGCCCTAACGCATGCCACCAGGGACCCTCTCTGCCGGCCTGGCCCTCCCCCCGCTCTTTTGCCTGATGAATTCATCCCTGGAGATCAAAGTGTCACTCCTTTGCTCCTCCCTTTCCTTGATTCGGCAGAGAGTCTGGCACGAAGTAGGTGCTTTCTGGCTGCGGGCTGAGCTGGAAATGCACACGTCCACCGTGGGAGAAGGACGGTCCTTTGTTTGTGTGCCGAGGCAGGAGCATTTCCTTAAGCCGATTTCGTTGGCATGTGTGTACGCCTACTCTCACCTCCACGGTGTGTGGGGAACTCAGCCTCACCGAAGCTCAGCACACACAGCGGCCACGGGGCCCTGGCTCCCCAGAAAACCTCCCCCGGACGCTAGTCAGCAAGTAGAGATGTGACGTTTTACTTTTATTATTATTTTTTTTTCTAAATACATTTATTGATCTTTTACAGAGAGGAAGGGAGAGGGATAGAGAGCCAGAAACATCGATGGGAGAGAAACATCGATCAGCTGCCTCCTGCACACCCCCCACTGGGGACGTGCCCAAAACCAAGGTACATGTCCTTGACCGGAATCAAACCCGGGACCCTTCCGTCTGCAGGCCGACGCTCTATCCACTGAGCCAAACCGGTCAGGGCAGATGTGACGTTTTACATCACAGCCGTTCACGCAGAATTCTGTGACATCGCTGCTTGGTATGAGAAACATCTTGGACACGGCTGCGCGGAGCAAGCAGACTGTGGTCTCCCAGGGCCACGTGGGAGCGAAGGCTGCTGGGTCTGGGCGTGCCCTGCTGTGCTCGTCCTGGTAGAGTCTGGGAAGACGCAGGACGAACATCTCATCCACATGGTTCTAGGAAACGGTCCCGTGTTGCCTCATGACGGCATTCCTTCCCATACACCAGTGGTCGGCAAACTGCGGCTCGCGAGCCGCATGCGGCTCTTTGGCCCCTTGAGTGTGGCTCTTCCACAAAATGCCACGGCCTGGGCGAGTCTATTTTGAAGAAGTGGCGTTAGAAGAAGTTTAAGTTTAAAAAATTTGGCTCTCAAAAGAAATGTCAATAGTTGTCCTGTTGATATTTGGCTCTGTTGACTCACGAGTTTGCCGACCACTGTCACACACCAACCCCAGAGGCAGCAGCGGAGGGAGAGGAACTCGGCGTGGGAATGGAGGCCCGGACGCACACCGAGCCCTGCTCTCCCCGGCGGCGAGGCCGGGGACGGCCCCGTAAACCCACCCGTATCTTCTGTACAACGCGAGGACGCTGCCTGTGGCAGTGTCTGTGCCAGATCCGTGGGCTGGACGGTCGGCACGAAATGGCGCCCAGTTAACGGCAGGTGGAATGGAATTCCCGTCTCTTCCCTTCCCAGGAGCACTGCCATGCCCTCACTGGAAGAATGGAGGGAGCGTGCCGACACTGTAGGGCTGTCAGAAGGAAGAGGTCGTACAGGTGCCGTGTCCGGCATACACTCAAGGCCGCCAGGTTTGCTGCCACCTGTCCCCCACACACAGGCCTTCCCGCTACTCAAAATACAATGGAATGCCCGGCCGGTGTGGCTCCGTGGTTGAGTGTCGACCTGTGAACCAGGAGGTCGTGGTTCCATTCCGGTCAAGGGCACAGGCCTGGGTTGCGGGCTCGATCCCCAGTAGGGGGCGTGCAGGGGGCAGCAAATCAATGACTCTCGCCCATCATTGGTGTTTCTCTCTCTCTCTCTCCCTTCCTCTCTGAAATCAATAAAAATACATTTAAAAAATACAATGATGTGGCCCAGAGGCCAGCAGGGTGCTGTGCACACGGATCAGACACAGAAGCAGCCCTTCACGCCCCGTGACCACTGTCTGCTCCGAATGGACGGTGGAACCAGGACGTGCAGACCGCGCTCCTCAAATCCCAACAGGAGGGCACGACCTCTGTGCTCACCGGTGCGCACGGCTCCCTCCCCCCAGGGCGGCTCCCTCCCCCCAGGGCGGCTCCCACCCCCAGGGCGGCGCAGCATGAGAAACGCGATGTCACTCACCGCGTCAACAAGCCCAAACACGGAAAAGCAGCCGACAACATGGAACCCCCCTTCGTGACGGAGATGCTTGCAGCCTAGAGCTGGGAGGCATCTGACAAAGGCAGGCGCGTCACCTGGTTCTGGCCCGGAGGTCAGAGGTCAGCACCGACAGGAACGCCCCCCCTTCTGCTCCCCCCGCCGGGGGGGCTGCGCCGGGCGGCCAGGGGCACCAGAGGGCCAGGACAGGAGGGAAAGGCACAGGGACTGGAAGGAAGGAGGCAGCCGCCAGTCACAGATGACAGGGCCGTCCACTCAGAAAACGCTAAGGAATTGACAACAAAAAGCCGCCACCCAGTGAGCGTCCAGCAGGAGGGGACGTGGGCGGCGTCCCCGGCTCCTGGAACCCAGTCTTCACTTCCGGCCTGTTAGAGGTCAATTACACGAGAGAGAACAGGAAACAGGGACTGGCTCGCCAGGCTCAGCCCCCACACGCTTACACACACACACACATGCTTACACACACACATGCTTACACACACACATGCTTACACAGCGCTGCGCTTGGACCTGAAACACGGCAAGCCCTGCGGTTTCCCGTCTCGGGGAATCTGCCTCGGAACTCAGGAGGCCCGGGAGGGAGGCCTTCTCGGTAACACGGGGCCGCGGGAGCCTCTCCCCCGAGGGGGACGGAGCGCGGGGCCTCCGGCTGCAGCCCCCGAGGCTGCACACCCCGGACGCGGGTTCCAGACCGAGGTCAGCGCTGAGGCTGCAGGCTCCGGGCTCCTGGTCCAGCCGCTGGGGCTGCAGGCGGGGCACGGAGGCTGCAGGCACAGGGAGGGACTCGGCCACGGACACCGAGGTTTCTCCGGAGCCCAGAGGAGGCGTTAGACACGGGACACACACCGGCAGCGCCGGGGGACGCGAGCGTGTCGCTTATGAGCACAGTTCACGCGGGGATCCGTGTGAAAGATCGCGGCGGCCCACGGGGAGCAGACCTGGTGAGCGCCGCCCCGACCAGGCTCCTCACCCGCACCGGCACCGCACGCACTGCCCCGCTGTGGGGGAGGGAAACCACAGGGAGCACACGCGGCCCACGGAACCACAGACACGGAACCACAGACACGGAACCACAGACACGGAACCACGAGGCAGATGGTGCCGCTCGCCCGTAACTTCCTCCTCTCCTTTTATTGACGTCAGAGAGGAAGGGAGAGGGAGGGAAACATCCATGACGAGAGAGAATCATGGATCGGCTGCCTCCTGCACGCCCCACACGGGATGGAGTCTGCAACCTGGGCCTGTGCCCTTGACCAGACTCGAACCCGGATCCTTCCGTGGGCAGGCCGAGGCTCTATCCACTGAGCCACACTGGCTAGTCGCCGTTGACCGTTCCTGTTGGAATAAATACACTTTCAAAGTCCACCTGTGCGGGAGGCGACCAGTCTACTGGTTCTTCTCGACAGCCTCTGCCCCGCAGGCAGCACAGGGAGCCCTACTGTGCAGAGTGCGCTTCCTGGTCACACCTGACGGTCCGTCCTGGTGCTCCGAGCCCAGCCTTCCCTCGCTCAGCAGACGGGCCCAGCGACGCTCCCCCACTTCCACACCCCGCCCCGCCCCGCTTCCCCCACCCCCCACCCCCCTCCAGAAGGGACAGTCACGTGCGAGGCACCAGGAAGGCCCAGGCCAGCTCCACCTGCACGCGTCAAAGCAAAGTCAGAGCAGCCTCAGTGAGGAGGCGCACGAAGCAGGGGTTCCCCTGCCTTTCCTTCCTTACACCCCACCACGCGGCCGGACTCGTTGCCTTCCGGGCCCCACCCCTTCCTCAGCCAGAGCCAGGCCTGGACCCGGCTCCCTCCCGCCGGCCTCTGTGAGCTGGTCCTCCCCCCACACCCCCTCCATCCCAGGCCACAGCCCCTCATGCCCAGGCCACCCCCCCTCCTGCCCAGGCCACCCCGCTCCTGCCCAGGCCACACCCCTCAGGCCTGTGTCTGGGCCCTGCAGGGCCTCCCCGGGGTCTGCTTGTCGGCCCCTCCCGGCCTCTGAGCTCCTGCCCACTCGGATCTTGCCCGTCCCGTCTGGTTCCCTCACAGCCTCCAAGCCCCCGGCCCAGGCAGAACAGCCTCAGCTCCTCAGAGGGCGGCACGCTAATTAGGCAATACCCCAGAAGTCAGTGCGCCCTCAGAAAATAAACACCTTCATCCAACGCAGGGGAGGAGAAAGGAAGAAAATCAAGGAAAGAATGAGAACTGTGCTGGGCGTACGCTGCAGTTCTCCATTCTGAAGGCAGGGCTGTTCTCAAAGCAAAGGCTCTGTGGTGTGTGTTTCATACACACACCCTCTAAATACACACACACACACACCCCCACCACCTACACATACACACATACTAAATACACAACCACCCACACACAACTACACATACCCACCACCTACAATACACACACCCCCTAAATACACAACCACACACACACAACACACCACCCCGACCACCTACACATACACACACCCCCTAAATACACAACCACCACACACACAACACACCACCCCCACCACCTACACATACACACCCCCCTAAATACACACACCCCACTACGCATACACAACCACCCACGCATACACACACACACCACACACACCACTTCACATACAGACACATCCCTACATACACACTACACATATATACACACACCACTTCACACACACACACATTACACACACAAACCACCAGACACACAACACCCCCACCACCTACACACACACACACACACACACACACACACACACACACACACACACACACACACACTAATGGGTAATAGACAGCTTTTAATTTGTTTAATTCCATCCATCTTTAGATTTCCCTTTAGCTCTCGGTGGAAGGTCTCCCTATCGGTACAGACACTGAGTTAAGAGTCGTTAACACAGATAATTGTAAGTAAGTTAAACCCGCTCTCCTGTGGGCACGAAGGCGGTTCTCGCTGTGTTCATCTGCACATCAGGAAAGTAAGGGGTCAAACACACCCCAAGGAGGCCGCAGCCAGGGAGGCGGAGAACGGGCCGCGGGGGGGGGGGGGGGGGGGGGGGGCGCTAAGGACCCACTGGGTGCCGCTCGGAAGCTCTCACTGACTCCACATCCCCGGTGGGCCCGGCACCGGACCCTCAGCTCCTGCACCGGATGAAGCGCCGGCTTCCGGAGCTTTCTAAATCGGCGCCCAGTCTGACTTAGAGAAGCCCGCCCCACGCCCCTCTCCTGCACCAGGACGGCCCAGGGCAGTCAGGGAGCCCAGGACGCTTCTCCCCCCCCCCCTCCCCCCCCCGCATTGCTGACAAGACTCCAGCCCAGGCTCTCATCACACACTGGGGACACGGGCCTCCTGTGCGGGCAGGACACCGCCACGGGATGCAGCCGCACCCCTCCCCCATGTGGATGCGGCCGCACCCCTCCCCCGCACCCCCCCCATGCGGCCCACCCCTCCCCCCGCACCCCTCCCCTATGTGGATGCGGCCGCACCCTCCCACGCACCCCTCCCCCATGTGGATGGGGCCGCACCCCTCCCCCGCACCCCTCCCCGTGTGGATGCGGCTGCACCCCTCCCCTGCACCCCTCCCCCGCGCGTGGCGCTCAGGGTCAGGGCCGGGTCAACACCCCCAGGGGCGACTGCCAGCCGCTAAGCTCCGCTGCCCTCACCACTGGGGAGCAGCTCTGCCGGGCCTCTGGCACCCGCGCCCACACCGGGGCCTCACCTGGCCGCCCTCTCCGGCTCAGGCTCCCTCTCCTGTTTGTCTCCCATTTCCTTCCCCACGCAGATGCAGCGAGCTTTCCCATCGGCTGCCAGGAGGCCTGGGGCTACACAGAAGCCAGCGGCTGCAGGAAGCTTAGAACTGGGCGGCGGAGACTGACTCCCCTCCCCCCCCCACAGCATGGGGGGGGGGGGGCGGGGGAGAATCCGCGTCCACACCACCTGCTCCGTGTGCACCGTGTGCTCCCCACCACCTGCCCGGAGAGGTGGGCCGCGCCCCAGCTGCTGCTCATAGGACGCCCTGCAAGCAGCGCTGTCTGGGCCCCGGGCACCCCCTGCACCCCGCACAAGGAGACAGCCAGCTGTTTGGTCAGAAGGCCGTCTAACTCGGGTTCAAAACCCATGCCCGGCTGGCGAGGCTCAGTGGTTGCCTGTTGACCAGGAAGCAAGAGGTCGCCGGTTCAGTTAGATTCCAGGTCAGGGCACAGGCCCGGGTTGCGGGCTCGATCCCCAGTGGGGGGCGTGCAGGAGGCAGTGGGTCCATGATGTTGTCCCTCTCTCATGAATGTTTCTATCTATCCATCTCTTTCTAAAAACCAATAAAAATATAAATAAATAAGTAAAACTCAGACCCCACTTCTGAGCTGATTAATCCCGCCCGTCTGGAGCTGCCCACAGATCCCCGCCGACAACACAGGAGGGGCAGTGCCAGGGGGCACACATAGGTCTAGGTCAGTGGTCGGCAAACTCATTAGTCCACAGAGCCAAATATCAACAGTACAACAACTGAAATTTCTTTTGAGAGCAAAATTTTTTAAACTTAAACTTCTTCTAACGCCACTTCTTCAAAATAGACTCACGCAGGCTGAAAATCGACTTCTGCGCCTGGGCCACGAAGTTTCAATCGCACTGTACCTGCGCGCCCGCACGTGGTATTTTGTAGAAGAGCCACACTCAAGGGGCCGAAGAGCCACATGTGGCTCGTGAGCCGCAGTTTGCCGACCACTGGTCTAGGCAGTGCAGCAAAACACCTGGAGACGCTCAGCTCAGGGGAGCCGGACATGGGGGGGGGGGGGGGCACCCATCGCTCAAGCCCCTCCCTCCACACGTCCCCAAACAGGATGCGTCCAATCAGTGAGCCACAGAAACCAGGCATTTCTAGAACCCACTGGAAGGAAGGTGTGGGAGAGCACGTGTGAGGAAAGAACAAAGAGGCAAGCGCAGAGCTCAGCGCCTTCGCGGGCAGGAGTGCGCTCTGCAGGGCCTGGACGCCTGGCCCAGAGTGGGTGAGCAGCCTGCAGCCCCGCCCCACCCCCTGCTCAACGGAGTCCACCCCACAGACCACGGCACCCCAGCAGACCCACCTTCCTGCACCTCCATGCCCACCCAGCTGCTCAAACCCTGGCTTTCCAACTGGAGAGCCCCAGCTTGTGGGCGGGGCCTGCTGCACAGCCGGGGAGTCACGGCCCCCCACCCCCCCAGGGCTTCCTAGGGCCGCAGAAAGGATCAGTCATGGCGCACTCAGCACCCTTGACCTTGAATTGGGTCATCTGTGTACTCCCAGCCTCCCTCCACCAGCCCCCCCCAGGCCGCAGGCTCCGCGCTCAATGCTCTACCTCCATCTTCTCACTTAACTCTCACGCCAATCCTGTCCCCGGGCAGTCAGTTACGGATACAAGAAGCTCAAGGTGAGGATGCTGAGGGCCGCCGTGCAGCGACGAAAAGCGGGGCCTCAAGAGCCAGGCTGGCCCAGCTGGCGGGGCTCAGTGGTTGAGCGTCGACCTATGAACCAGGAGGTCACGGTTTGATTCCTGGTCAGGGCACAGGCCTCGATTGTGGGTTCAATCCCCATTAGGGGGTGTGCAGGAGGCAGCCAATCAAGGATTCCCTCTCATCATTAATGTTTCTCTCTCTCTCCCCCTTCCTCTCTGAAATCAATAAGAAGACATTAGCCCTAGCGGGTTGGCTCAGTGGATAGAGCATCGGCCTGCAGACTGAAGGGTCCCAGGTTCGATTCCGGTCAAGGGCACATGTCTGGGTTGTGGGCTTGATCCCCAGTGTGGAGTGTGCAGGAGGCAGCCGCTCAATGATTCTCTCTCATCATTGATGTTTCTCTCTCTCTCTACCCCTCTCCCTTCTTCTCTAAAGCCAATAAATATATTTAAAAATAAAAAAATGAAAAGACATTAAAAAAAAACACAAACAGCCAGGCAGGGGCTGACACGCTTGCTTTGCCGCTAGCTGCGTGTCCCAGCTTCCTCTTCTTTAAACACAGGCCCACACGGCGTCTGCCCACGGGGTGTCACAGGACTAAGTACATGTAACTCCTGTGGAGCACAGGGCCTGGCACACAGGGAAGCCCTGGGTAAGTGGCTGTTAAGTAAACAGCTCGTCTGCCCGGGGCCGCACGGGTACTGATGGGTAACATCGTGTCCGCATCCAGGCCCAACTGTTCCCAAAGCAGAGGCCCTACCCATCCCGGGGGCTGAGGAGGAACGCAGACGCCTCCCGGGAAAGGCCCGCGTCCAACCATCCTTTTGTTCCTGAGACGCACACTGTCCCGGGCTGCCACACACACTCCAGCCGCGCCAGCGAAAGGGACACGCGAAGAATGTACAGAAACCTGTTTCTGAGAGAGAGGATCGACACGAGAACGAGCGGGGCCTGCAGGAACAAGCACACACACACACACACACACACACACACACACACACACACACACAGCATGACCGCCTCTCAGCGAGGGGGCTCTGTGACCTGGGTCTCCGTGTTTACCTTGGAGGCCTTAACGTGCACAAGTGAATTCCCACAAGACACTACACGTGGGAAGACACGTGGGAAGTCAGGTGACCGGCAGCTGGGAAGCAGGGCTTCCCAATTCCTCTACTGTCTGATAGGCCCGTGGTCGGCAAACTCCTTAGTCCGCAGAGCCAAATACCAACAGGACAACGATTGAAATTCCTTTTGAGAGCCACATTTTTTAAACTTCAACTTCTTCTAACGCCACTTCTTCAACATAGACTCGCCCAGGCCGTGGTATTTTGGTGGAAGAGCCACACTCAAGGGGCCAAAGAGCCGCATGTGGCTCTCGAGCCGAAGTTTGCCGACCACGGTGATAGGATCTTTAAAGCCCCCCCTTCCCCGCCCCCCATACCAGCCTCTGTTATCACTGTCACAGGGACAGGCTCGCGCTCACCACCGCAGCCCTGGGGGCCTAACCTCCCGGCCTCCCGGACCAGAATTAGATTACAGCCTCAAAGCCGGTGCTGAAGGTTCTGAATCTACCGAGAAACTCCCTCGGTCCCGCCGAGGAGAAGAAACCACGGCGCTCAGGTGGCCAGCATTCCTTTCCTATGAAGCAGCGACTGGAAACGCAAAGGTGATGCGGAGCCCTGCTGGGGGCGGAGCCGGAAGGAGACCGGAGCCGGGCGCACGGGGACCCGCCTCCAGAGGGCCAGGCCCTGGCGGGACCCGTCCACCCTCACCGTGGCTTCCTACCGACCGAGCCACTCAAATACCTCCCTGCTTTCTTAAGGGTCAACACCCACTAACTCAGCTTCTCAAACAGTCTTCTGAGAATCACGTCTCCTTCTATGGCCAGAGAAACAAGGTCTCTGTACACCAGTCAGTCACACCAGCGGCCAGAGAAACAAGGTCTCTGTACACCAGTCAGTCACACCAGCGGCCAGAGAAACAAAGTTTCCATTAACCAGTCACACCAGCCCCCCGGAAGCTGCACTCTCAGCTAGCCTGCCGGTCAGTGTCATTCATTCAACAAACACGTGTTGGTGTGCTGCGTGTGCTGCGTGTGCTGAGTGCCGGGCCCATTCTGGGGGCTGGGGCTGGTGGGCTGAAAGCAGCCCTCCCGGCCCAGCGGTGCCAAGTGAGATACTAACGTGGGGAAGTCGGCAAAGAATGCACAGCACGAGGGAGGAGAGCCGGGTCCACAGAACCTGCCTGGGGACACAGAGGGCACACGCTGGGGACGCCCAGGACAGGGGAACACCCGGGGCCAGAGGACACCCAGGACAGGGGAACGCCCGGGGCCAGAGGACACCCAGGACAGGGGAACGCCCGGGGCCAGAGGACACCCAGGACAGGGGAACGCCCGGGGCCAGGGGACACAGAGGGCACACGCTGGGGACGCCCAGGACAGGGGAACGCCCAGGGCCAGGGGACACCCAGGACAGGGGAACTCCCGGGGCCAGGGGACACAGAGGGCACACGCTGGGGACGCCCAGGACAGGGGAACACCTGGGGCCAAAGGACACCCAGGACAGGGGAACTCCCGGGGCCAGGGGACACAGAGGGCACACGCTGGGGACGCCCAGGACAGGGGAACGCCCGGGGCCAGGGGACACAGAGGGCACGCGCTGGGGACACCCAGGACAGGGGAACGCCCGGGGCCAGGGGATGCCCAGGACACATGCTGGGGACGCCCAGGACCGGAGACAACGGGCCTGCTGCTCCAGGGGTGTCCATGAGCCAGAACACGACCCTCACACAGGCAGGAGGCAGCAGGAGCAGGCAGGGGTGGGGGTGGGGACAGCTGCTCTCGGGACACAATCCCACAGGCGCCCAGGCCTCCAGCGGGCACTAGGCCGACCGAGCCTGGCTTCCCGGAGGAGGCGGCTTTGTGGTACAAACAGCACGGCTCACCGGCACTCCGAGCGGGCGGCAGGCCTGATTCTGACCCAAACCCAAGTCGGTATAAAGCCCAGGCCGCTCCCCTCACGCGATGCCACGAGGGGGGACTCGAATCAGACGGGACTTCCTGTGCGTCCAGAACCCGCCCCCTGGCCCGAGGCCAACGCGGCGAGGGGTCAAAGGGAGACCCGCCCGCTCCCTGCAGCCTGGCCCCAGCCTGGCCTGTCCTGCCCAGAGGGTGGGAGTGGCAGGGTCCCCCAGAGTGCCAGGCCCGGCTGCCTTCGAAAGGGAACCTCTGGCCCAGGCTGCCGGGAGGAGAAAGGGGAGGAAGTGGCAGGGAAAGTGCCGGCAGCGACCACAGCGGTGAGCTCCCTCTGGGACCCGGCGGGTCTGCGTTGTCAGGAGGCGGGAAGCTGACGGTCCGACCAGGGGAACCAGCCACGGGCCTCCCTCATGCACACCGGCTCCACTCCCCCCTCACCCTCCCCCTGCCCTGTGCCCAGACAGCCTGGCCCCCGCCTGGCCTTCCTGGCTGCCTGCCCGCAAAACCCACACAGATCCCACCCATCTGACGGAAAGGGCGTTTGCAGTGATTAGAAAATGCAGCCGTTTTCCTGCGAACCTGCCCTCCAACGGGGAGCGGCCCTGCCTTCCCCGCCTGCCTCGCTCCCACTGACACGGAAGCGGGATGTCCCCTTTGTCGGGTGGCTCAGGAGACGCGGGCACTGCGTGTGGCAGCGTGGCTCTGCAGAGCCCAGGTCGCGGGCGGAAGCTGCTCCCCTCCCCCCCCCCCCCCTCCCCCACCAGGGAAAGCCAGGCAATCGGGGACAGGACCACCCTGGGGAGCCGTCAGCCGGGTCCAGAGCCCTCGCTGCCACTCATCGGGGCCACGTCACCACCACTGGTCCCTACAGGACCGCAGGCCAGCCTGCCCTCCCGCAGCTGCTGGGAGCGACTGGGGTTGCCATAGGCCTGCCTGTCCTGCTGCGTGTGCCAAGCCCGGTCAGGCCGGAGTGTAACTGCTCACACATCTGCTCACCTGGGAGCCTGCGGCCTAGAAACCCGGGCTCTGCCCACATCGTCAACGGCCCCGCGGCGGACAGACCCCGCAGCCCCGATGAGTGATGTGGAATAAGCAACCCGATCACCTCAGAGCTCCTCTCAACCAACGCCTTCCAGCCCTGCCCCCCTCCATGCACACTAAGCCCAGCGCCCCCCTCCACACACACCCCCGCCCCCCCTCCCCCGCAGACAGGGGAGCATAGCCCCTGGTGGGGCAGCCTCTGGAGCTGGGGATTCTGGACTGGAACCCAGGCCAGAGCAGTGAGGGCCTTTGGGGTGCAGTGAGGGCCGGCGGGGTGCGGTGAGGGCCTGTGGGGTGCAGGTGAGGGCCTGTGGGGTGCGGTGAGGGCCGGCGGGGTGCGGTGAGGGCCAGCGGGGTGCGGTGAGGGCCTGCGGGGTGCGGTGAGGGCCGGCAGGGTGCAGGTGAGGGCCGGCGGGGTGTAGTGAGGGCCTGCGGGGTGCGGTGAGGGCCGGCGGGGTGTAGTGAGGGTCTTTGGGGTGAGGTGAGGGCCTGCGGGGTGCGGTAAGGGTCTTTGGAGTGCGGTGAGGGCCTGCAGGGTGTGGTGAGGGCCTGCGGGGTGTGGTGAGGGCCTGCGGGGTGTGGTGAGGGCCTGCGGGGTGCGGTGAGGGTCTTTGGGGTGACGTGAGGGCCGGCAGGGTGCGGTGAGGGCCGGCGGGGTGTAGTGAGGGCCGGCGGGTGATGGAAATGTCCCTGAGAAGCAGCAGGAAATAGGACCTGGGACACACATGACTGCGCCCATAACACTAAAACTCCAGATGCACAGCACTCAGGGAAGCACACGCTGTCTCCTCTACTGAGCGCATAAATCTGCATACATTAGGCATCAATAGGAACATTTGCATACGGGTGTGCGCTCACACTCCCAGTCTGCTGTCCCTGGAGGCCCTGAGAAATCCCAGGTCCCAGGCACCATGGCTGCTGCCGGTGGAGGTGGCAGCCAGATGGAGGAGGCCATTTGCTCCCCTCACAGATGAACAGCTCAGGGGGAGGCGCTGCTGCTGGCTCTGTCCACAGCTCAGACACCCCCTTCTCAGCCCCAGGGCTCCGGCCCCTGCAGCACCCGATCGCCCCTCCCCACCGAAGAGCCCTGACATCAAACAGCAAAGCACAGCCACCAAAGGGATGAGGGGTAGACATGGGGGCGAGGCTGGACGGAAGCCTGGGTCCCACTGAGCTCCCACCCGCGACCCCTTTCCTTCTCCTCCAGGGGAGCCAGTGCGTGGGCGGGAGGCAGGCTCACTGGGACACGCGAGGGAGGGCAGCCAGGACTCCCAGACACGCCACTCAATGGTAAACGCCGCAAGACTGCCGGCCTAGGAACCGGGAGGTCAGTTCCATTCCCGGTCAGGGCACAGGCCCGGGTTGCAGGCTGCATCGCCAGTGTGGGGCGTGCAGGAGGCAGCCGATCCATGATTCTCTCTCATCACTGATGTTTCTCTCTCTCTCCCCGTCCCTCCCTCTTCCTCTCTCTGAAATCAATAAAAATGTATTTTTTAAAAACATTGAGACCGACAACCCCAAGCTCACATGGCCAGGAGCACCTCCCACTGCAGACAGGGAGCCGGGAGTGGCTCCTGACGCTGACTCAGAGCTCTCAGAGCCTGAGGATTAAGGGTTCCCCACTGCACGGGAGGGGTCCTTACACCTGCCCTCACTCTGCCCCGGCTTCCTCTCCAGTCCGCTGCTGCTGTCTGGTGATTATGGATAAACCACCTTTCCCGGAACAGCTAATGCCACCATATGAACAGTGACGGGAACTATTAGCTCTCTCCAGATGTAACGTGCAAATGTTTCTGAATGGCCTGTCCTCCCAGGGGGAGGCAGAAAATCACAGAATTAAGTTGCTATGCACACGGTCTGTGCGCAGGCACGGGTACCCAGAGATGGCACGCCCGCACCTTTAAAACCCAACCCAACGGTTACTGAGTGGCTCCCAGGTACTCCGGTGGCTCTGGGTAACAGCACGTTCTTCATGGACGAGAGAAGGACGATCCTGGCTCAGGTCCCAGGGCGAACACCAAGGATCTTACTTGGCGAACCCACCACACCCCTGGGCGGCTGCGTCCCGCCCCACAGGCTTTCCAACAGCCGAGTGTAAATAAAAGCAACAGCTTCTTAGAAGAAAGGGCTCCTGCTCTCAGGAGTTCGCAGTTTGGCCGCAGGAAGTAAGAACACAAACACAGGAAGCAGGTCCACAGAGACCGCAATCCCTGGATGCCAGGGGGGAGGGCCTCGGGGGCCGGCCCCGCAGGACACAAGGCGCACAATACCCCACCCTCCCCTCCGCCTGTGCGCTGACAAGGAGGGACGGAAGGGGGCGGCAGACATCCCAGGTCTGTCCCAGGGACGGACGGACGGACAGACAGGTGGACCAACAAATGGACCCATCAGTGGGCTGAAGGCTAGATGGACAGATGGATGGATGGACGGATGGATTAAAGGGAGAGGAACGAAGGTAGTCCAAGACTAGTTGCTCGAAGAGTCGAGGAAAGCAAGTGGTTCTGAGGGGCTGGGCCTGTTGGGGACGGGGTGACAATGTTGCAGGAGAGAAGGCATGACGGATACATTGTTCCATGAAGAAGTTGTGCCTGCCTTGGGATGTGTTACAGAGGAGAGATTCTGATGGTTCTTAACAGAGATTTTCCTGGTCCTCTGATCGTTTCAAAGAATGGCACGACAGCCTTGACTTTGCACATCAAACACGCTGATTTCTACACATACAGCAAGCCCTTTGAAGGGGGAGGCAGAAAATCACAGAATTAAGAAGATGACCTAGACCTTGACCTTCAACATTTCCGGAGACCCATGTGCTGGGCAGCATGCTGGGCTCTGAGGATGGGGAGACAAGGAAGACTAATTCCTGCCCCAGGCACCTCACAGCCCCAGGCACAGCCGGGAGGGGTTCCCCCTGAACACAATGGCAGTCGGGAACGTGGAATTCTGGGATTCGCTGAGGTCAGCGGACAAACCACCGGGCTCATCCTGCCGTCCGGCGCTCCTCAGCAGCAGACCGGGACCCGGCCCTCCCGTCCGTCCGCGTGTCCGCAGACAGCTGGCCTCACCGGGCCCCTCCTGCGCGGCCTCCAGGCCAACACTGCAGGTGGGAGGCACTCCACATAATTAACTCCCTCCGTGAACTAACTCACCAAAATCACCCGGGAAAACTAAGTCCCTCTTCACGGGGCCGCCCTCGGGAAGACAGGCTCCCCGCCCACTGCAGCCGAGGGCGCTCACTTTTTAAAAAATAATATATTTTTATTGGTTTCAGAGAGGAAGGGAGAGGGGGAGAGAGAGGAACATCAATGATGAGAGGGAATCATTGATTGGCTGCCTCCTGCAGCCCCCCTACTGGGGATCGAGCCCACAACCCGGCATGTGCCCTTGACTGGAATCGAACCTGGGACCCTTCAGTCCTTAGGCCGATGCTCTATTCCCTGAGCCAAACCAGCCAGGGCGAGGGCGCTCACTTTGACTGGTCTTAAGGACCAACCGAGACAGCAAGAATCGAGCCCTGCTGTGGCTCCCCGTGACCCTGGGGGCCCGGGAGCCTCAGCCTGTGCACGGGCCTCTGCTGTTTCTCTTCATCTGTAGGGTCTTGTATTAAAAAAAAAATCCTTACCCAATGAGGTGGAGAATCTGGAACCCCAAATCAATCCTTTTATTGATTTTAGAGAGTGGAAGGGAAAGGGAGAGAGAGAAAAACATTGATTGGTTGCCTGCCACACACACCTGCAACCTGGGCATGTGCCTTGGCCGGAATCGGTCCCATGACCTTTTGGTGTCCGGGACGACACTCAGCCAACGGAGCCACACCGGCAGGGCCCATGGCCTTTTCTAGGACCGAGGGTCACATGACACCACAGAGAACCCAAACAGGCTTCCTAGCCGCCACTCTCCTCTCACAGGGCCTTTCTCTTTACTTCCATGTTCTAACACGCCCTTGGCTTGCAGGCTCCAATTATTCAGCCTAATAGTACATTCGTGGGGTGTGTGGGTTTTTTTTTTTTTTTTGGAAAAACAATAGCAAATTTCTGAAACACTCCTTTGCAGCCACCGTTACTCCCTCTTTCAGACCAAACACCTAACAAAGCGTCAGAGCAGCTCGCAGTGTCTGTGGGCGGAACAGGCCTATGGCCCTCGTCCAGGCGCCGGGAGGGAGGGAGGGAAGGAGGGAGGGAGGCAAGGAGGCCCGTAAATTAAAAGAGCAAATGAAACGGGAGCCCCGAGAGACTTCCTATTCGCTACGACTACAGCACTGCGCCCTGAGATCGATCAGACCCTTACGTGGCTCTGACCATAAAGAAGGCTGCCCGTCGAACGTTGAGCTTCCGGCACAGCTACAGAGGTGAGAAATCACGCTCCCAGGACAGACAACAAGCCCGGTTCTGGGAAACGGAGGAGGCCGCGGGCCCGGAAGGAGCGGCCGTTACCTGTCATCATGCCATTACCCATCATCGCCAACGCTGCAGCTTCGGGTGTGGCGGGGAGGCATGGAGACAGGCCTGGCCTGAAATCCCATGTTAAAGCTCCCTCCCCCCAGTCCGCTTTGGAATATCTTCCTTTAAAAAGAAAACACACGGGAAATAAACAAAGAGAAAACACAGGCCCTGACGGGGTAGCTCAGTTTGTTAGAGCATTGTCCCAATACCCCAAGGTTGTGGGTTCGATCTGCGGTCAGGACACATACAAGCAGCAGCCAATGAATCTATATATATCTATATCTCTATATCTCTATATCTATATATCTATACCTACATCTATCTATAAAAGAGATAATATGCAAATTAGGCCGGGACACCGTAACAGTCACGACTGGTCAGGAGGAGGCTGAGCGTGCAGGTGAGGCCCGGAGCGGAGACGGAGACAGAGACGGAGACAGGGGGGCCTCCCTGAGCTGCTGTGCCGCTGCACCAGCTCAGGCAGCCCCAGAGCGGACACAGACGGGGGGGGGGGGGGGGGGGGGGGGCCTGGGGCAGAAGTCAGGCCCGGGTCCCAGCTGCCCATGGCACCAGTCAGGCCTGACTTCCGCAGCGGCCTGAGAAGTAGGAGAGGACAGACCACTGAGGGTCTCACATACCCTAGCAGGGAGCTTAGATTTCATCCCACAGGAGCAGGAAAAGCGAAGATGTCAAGCATGGGAGCATCCCGGTCTTGCTTTCATTTTAAGTGAACCATCCTGGGGGCCGTGGGAAGGGTCAGTTTAGACAGCTGCAGTGTGTTTGGGCCCAAGAAAAAGAGAGACTGATGTTGGGAACCAGGACTAGACAGAGGCAGAGGATCAGAGACATATTTATGAGGAAACCTGACGGAAGTATCTGGCTGATTACACAGGGGTGAAAGCAAACAAAGCAAGTGGTATTAGCCCAGGTTTTTCACTTAGGGCAACTTCGTTGAATGGGTGATTCCAATAACTGGGAGAAGGTATCGAGGAAAAGGAACAGTGTGAGGGAGCTGGCTTAGGTCAGCAATAGCCAAACCATTAGGACAGAAGACAGACTGAGTGCTCTTCCTTTGCCGCAAAGTTTGTTTCTCTGCCTTCAGCCACCACCATGTCAGGCTAATGTGCCATCTCTTCTCCTAATCAAGGATATTATCTACCTACTACACACTCCGATCACCTAAATTAGCTTTCCTGCATGATCCCTTAAAAATACTTACCGAAGTCACCCAATGCTCTGTGAGTATGGGGACTTTCAAGATGAGGAAACGTTATAAGCCTATATAGATGGATAAAGAGATACTGGGTGCTCAATTTTTAACAATGAAAATCAGATACTGAATGTGGTCACGCCAGAGGCATAACTTTAATGAGCCAGTGTCTTTTTACTGAAGTGTCACCCTTCAGAAGAGATCCTCTCCAATAATACAATGCAGAACACTCGTCTGGGCTGCCTGTTAAAATGTAGGACCACACCTTGAAAAACTCTCCTTCTAGAGCTCATTTTGGTGGATAAATCTCCCTCCGCGTAAAGCAATCTTATGTAATAAAACTGTAATATGCAAACCGACCGAACAGCGGAACAACCAGTCAGTGGGGGGCGGGGCCAGCGAGCAGGTGTCAGGCCAAGCCAGCCAAGGCGCATGCCAGCGGGCAGAGGGAGGGGACGGCGATGGGGTGGGGGGGGAGGAGCAGCAGGAACCAGTGGTGGCGGGGCGATGGGGGCTGGTGCCATTCCCTGATCGCCTCCTGCAGAGGGAGGCCACGGCGGCAGCGGTGGTGGGACGATTCAGGGCAGGACCACCCAGCACCCTCCCCAGACAGGCCTGCTGGGGTTGCCTCCTGCAGAGGGAGGCCACCAGTGGCCATGGCGCAATTGGGGGCGGGCCAGCTGCGTGCTGCCCGTGCCATCCCCATCGGCCCGCCAGTCACCTCCCGCAGAGGGAGGCCAGACTGCGGCTTAGGCCCGCTCCCCTCTCCCCGCTCCCCTAAGCCATCAGTAGGACATCCCCTGAGGGCTCCCAGACTGTGAGAGGGGGCAGGCTGGGCTGAGGGACACCCCCCCCCCACCACAGTGCACGAATTTCATGCACCGGGCCTCTAGTCTATAATAATAAAAGCGTAATATGCTAATTAGACTGGACGGCCAAACAGTGGAACAACATTCCGGACAAAGCCGGGGCCCGCGAGGGCCAAGCCCCTTGCAGGAATTTCGTGCATCGTGCCTCTCGTACATAAATAAATGGAAGAAGAAATTGATGTTTCTCTCCCTCTCTCTCTCTCTCCCTCAAATCAATAAATAAAATTACAAAGAAAACCCAGGGCCCCAAAGGTTTGAAAACACACCCCATGAGTGAAGAGGGGAGAGAAGGCAGGGAAAAGGAGGAAGAGAGAATGCTCAGCTGCCCTGTTGGCAGCATGAGCAGCGGATTCCTCCGGAAAACGCTGGGAACAGCAGCGTGGAGGAGGGAAGAGAGGAAGGTGGGCCGTGAAGAGCTGTCTTGTCTCCCTGGGGCGTGCGCTGAGCTCTCCCTGAGACAGACCACCCAGCGGCACCCTTCCCGAACCTCAAGCCCGCCACGTGGCAAGCACAGCCGCGGCCACAGAGGCGCCGGTTCCGGCAGCCCAGCAGCCTGCGGGGTAAACACACCTCGTTCCCGTTTGCAAGAAAAGGAAAGACAAACAGGAGAATGGACAGGTGAGGAGACAACCAGGAACCCCCAGCGTGACCTTCTGTCAAGGCGTGAGCGGGCTCCCTGGGGAACGAGCCAGGGTGACGCTCACAGAAAGACGCAGCCGAAGAGCCACCCTAAGCAACCAACCCAACGGGCTGGCTCCCGGCTGGGCGCCCCCCAGGGACCACCCACCCCGGCCGGCTGAGCGAGGCCGGTGGCCGAAGCCGATTTACCAACGCCCGTGACCTTTCCACTCACTTATTTTGCAACCAAAGACCAGGCAGGCAAGTCTCCCAATTTCCTCGGTATATTCTGAACACTCAGCACCCGCAGGCACCCACAGGGAAATGTCCATCACGTCCAGGAGTACTGCTTCCCCGCCCCCTCGGATGGCTGTCGTAAAACAGACAGATGATGACACACGTGGACAATGAGGTGGAGAGCCGGAACTCTAACGGGCGGTTAGACTGTGAAGTGGTGCGGCCCCTTTGGGCCAGAGTTACCCTACGAGCCAGCAATCTCACTCCTGGGTGTACGCCCGACAGGACTGAAAGCTCACCTATCCACCCAAGAACTTGTACAGGCATGTCCACAGCGGTACTCTTCATAGTGGCCCCAAACTGGAAGCAACGCAAATGTCCATCAACTGGTAAATGGGTAAAAAAAAAAATAAAAAATGTGTATCCATACTTTGGAGTATTTTTCAGAGAGAAAAAGGAATGAAGTACAGATGCGTAATACAGCCTGGATGAACCTGGAAAACTGTCTGCTGAGGGAGAGAAGCCAGGCACACGAGGCCACCTATTGTACGGTCCTAGGATCTGAGTTCCATCATAGGAAAGGTCCGGAATAGAGAAGTCTACAGAGACAGAAAGACGGGTTGTCGGGGGCGGAGGGAAAGGGGTTATGGGAGGGGCTGCGAAGGGGGTGGGGTTCCTCCCAGGTGATTAAAAAAAAAGCTCTGGAACTGGATGCGGGGGTGGCTGGACAATCCCGTGAAAATATGAAAATCATCCCTGAACTAGGCACTATGGAAAGGGTGAATGGGATGGCATGTGGATTGCATGCCAATTTAAAAAAAGCAACAACAAATATAAGAGTCTCAGGAAGCCACAGAAAGGGTTTCTTTTTTAAAATATATTTTATTGATTTTTTTATAGAGAGGAAGGGAGGGATAGAGAGTTAGAAAGGTTGATGAGAGAGAAACATCGATCAGCTGCCTCCTGCACAATCCCTACTGGGGATGTGCCCGCAACCAAGGTGCATGCCCTTGACCGGAATCGAACCTGGGACCTTTCAGTCCGCAGGCCAACACTCTCCACTGAGCCAAACGGGTTAGGGCATAGAAAAGGTTTTTTTAAATATACTTTTATTGATCAAAGAGAGGAAGGGAGAGGGAGGGAGAGAGAGAAACATCCATGATGAGAGAGAATCACTGATCGGCTGCCTCCTGCACGCCCCACACTGGGGATCGAGCCCGCAGCCCGGCACGTGCCCTCACGGGGAATCGAACTGTGACCTCCTCGTTCATAAGTCAGCTTTCAAACGCTGAGCCACGCCAGCTGGGCAGTTTATTTTTTTTTAATCAACTTGCAGATATAATTCAGAACTACACTTTCTTGTTAGGGCTACAGACTCGCCATGGCTTGCTGACTTTTATCCCCACCATTGACCTCAGAGTCTTGACAAACGCAACCCACGTGACGGATGCCGAGAACCAGAATCTCCTGATACAAACCACCGCGTGCCTTTCAGTCCGAGACCAGACGGGCAGGCGGCAACCTGCTCAAGGTCACCCGGCCTCAAGGTCACCCGGCAAGGGGAGGGCCCATGTGAAGCGAGCCCCAGCGCGCCTAACTCCGTGGCTCGTGCCCTTTCCCCTCCACCACAGAAACCCCACCAAACCCACAGAGCCCGTGTGGAAACCTCAGCTTCCTGGTGGAGAACGCGGGCTCCCCAGCCCCGGGGCACGGCTCTTAGAACCTCGGTATCAGAAAACCAGTGTTCCCTTAAAGCTCAGCAGCCAAACTGTGCACCGACCATCGGGGCCTGTGACAGCGAGCATCACCCGCTCTCCCCCGTCTGAGACGCAGAGCCAGGCGGAGACACGATGGAGGCCGCGGTCTGCAGCCCAGACGGCGAAAGCCGCTTCGAGGGGACCTGGGCCAGCGCCTGTGAAGGCGGGGTCTGTCCTTGTCATTTCCTGCTGGCGTGAAGGTCACTTAGAGAGCATCTGATGCTAAGCACCTCCCGGGGCTTGGCGTCCGTGACCGTCTGGGCCCCCAGGCAATCTCAGCGACCGCGGTCTGGCCTGCAGACGACAGGGGGTCCATTCAGGGGCCAATGGGAGTGAGACCCCCAAGGACAGGCGAGGATGCCGAGGATGCGGATCGCAGGCGGCTGCTAGTTGTGGGCGAGGGACCTGCAGCCGCGTCACTTGTCTGAGCCCCGGTTTCATCGTCACCTACGAAACAGAGGTCACGCCAGGACCGACGTCAGGTTCGACAGCCGACTCGAAACACAGCACAGCCCCGAACGCAGTGGTCGGCAAACCGTGGCTCGCGAGCCACACGCGGCTCTTTGGCCCCTTGAGTGTGGCTCTTCCACAAAATACCACGGCCTGGGCGAGTCTATGTTGAAGAAGTGGCGTTAGAAGAAGTTTAAGTTTAAAATATTTGGCTCTCAAAAGAAATGTCAATCGTTGTGCTGTTTGGCTCTGTTGACTGAAGAGTTTGCCGACCACTGGCCTAACCGAACGAGGCTCCCAGGAATGCCAGCCACTGGCGTTCAAGTTTAAGAAAAACACACACAACCGTAGCAGGAACGGGCTTTGTGGGGCACTGGGGAGCGAGGCCCCGGCCTGACCACCTGCTGGGACCCGAGACAAGGGCTTCATCGCCAGAGGGAACTGCCTCCCCCCTCCCCCCGCCCCCGTTTCCTGGCAGCGGCTGAGCATGTACAAAGGCACGCAGACACAGCACCCTCAGCAGGCGTGCCCGTGACGTCACCGTGATCCCGTTAGCAGGGCAGCCCTGCCGGCGTGGGCCCGGCCAGCTGGGGCGTGTCGGCAGCGGGAAGCGTTTCCGCAGCCCAGGCCCGCGGCGGGAGGAAGTGGGCAGCAGCGAGCTTGTCCAGAAGCGGCCGCTCAAGAAGCGCCAAGAGAGGCCCCTGGCCACAGCGCCTGCGGGTGACGGGGGACGGGCGCGGAGGCCTCCCTGGGCCCGGGTCTGCCAGAGCCGCTCTGGTGCCAACACGCCGAGTCCGAACCTGCCCCCGCCCCCTGGCTCTGCGACCTCGGCCGAGTGGCTCAGGCTCTCTGGACCTTCCGGGGTTTTTGTAAGAATTACACCAGTTCATCGCTGATGCGTCTAAAGAAATCCAAGCGGGCCCGGCGCACAGGAAGTGCCCGGTAAATGCCAGAGAGCAAAGACGCGAGGGGAAACCCAGCGGCGACGGATGGCACTGCAGCCCCGTCCCGGACCCTCAGGCACGCCGAGGGACAGCAGCATCGGTTCAAATGGGCAACCTCCCGGTTCACGGCAGACCGCCGGCCCCCCCAGAACTCTGGCGCCTGCAGGCTGCTCTCCCTGATCCGCACTGTGAGAGCATGGCCAGGGGGGTCCCTGCTGATTGTGGCTGGAGAGCCACGTGAACTGTTTTTTTTTTTTAAACTTTAACATATTTTTGTTGATTTCAGAGAGGAGCGGTGAGGGAGAGAAACATCAGTGATGAGAATCACTGATCGGCTGCTTCCTGTGCACCCCGCACTGGGGATCGAGCCCGCAATCCAGGCACGTGCCCTCCCTGGGAATCAAACCCGGGACCCTTCAGTTCACAGGCTGACACTCTACCCACGGAGCCAAATCGGCGAGGTCCATATGAACTTTATAAAGCGACGAGGAACACAGTGAATCCTTACCTGTCAGTTGTGAATTTACACTGTTTCTTCCCATGTACAAAGTCATTCCCCCACCAACAGTTTTCCTGTATGTATGTGGGGGGAGAAAGGAAAGCAGAATGCTTTATCAGGACTGTGCTTCGACAACTTCGGGACAAAGGAGAAGTCCTAAATTCTTGGTGCGGGGCGGAGGGGGGGCGGGGCGCGGGCAGGAAGCTCAGGCCCCGCCCCACGCGATGAAGCCAGCATCTCAGGGGGGGTCGGCAGCTCCTACAGGCGCCCGGCCCAGAACGTGCTTCTCCCGCTTCCACGGGCACAGAGTGTACCTGGATGTGGCGGGACGACAGGCTCTGACTCAGAGGCCTGAGGTGAGACGCTGATGTCGGACAGGCTCGCCGGGTGGGCCCTGCTTGGAACGGCGAGGTCTGAGCACCGGGCACGGCGCTCTGCAGGGACGGATGCCGGGACCTGCACTATCCGACGGGCACGTGGCCAGCACTCCCGAATCCTCACCTGAGGCTATTTTCCCACGGATGTTTAGAGAGAGTGGGAGGGAGGGGGAGAGGCAGAGAGAGAGAAGCATGGACGTGAGAGAGACACGCAGGTTGCCTGCCTCCCACATGGGCCCTGACCAGACCGGGGCCCGGGATCGAGCCCGCAACCGAGGTGCGTGCCCTTGACCAGAATGGAACCCGGGACCCTTCTGTGGGCAGGCCGACGCTCTACCCACTGAGCCACACCGGCGCAGGTGCTCATGAGGACCTCCGTGTGCATCCCAGCGCCCACGCGGGGCAGGCGGGCTCGCCATGCTTGTGCTCCATGAAGCAAGGCTCTGGGGCCTAGGAATGTGGGTGCAGGAGAAGAATTGGGGGGCTGCTCCCAGCTCCTGCCCCGAGCAGCCCTCTGCGGAGTGGGTGGCTGGGAAAATCCAACCAGAAGACCAGCTGGCCACCACGTCGGGAGGGACCAATATTGACCGACGGCAGGAAGGGCCCAGCGTGACTAAAGCATGTGGCCACTCCCTAGACTTCACAGGCCAACCACACGCCACACAGGCCTCCTAACCCCAGCCCCGGGCGCCAGGCCACTCCCTCCCAGGGCGTGGCTGGACCCTGGGGCAGCCAGGCCCAGGCTGATGGCACTGGCTGGTGTGTAGGACGCGTGTCCCTCCCCCTGAGCTGCAGGTTCCTTCACCGAGAACTCACTTCCGGGCGGGCCACTCCCCGCCCCTCGCTCAGCCGGGCTCAGTGAGTCCCCAGCGAACTCACCAGCAGCAGCACTGATACTGCTTACTGTTACTCACAAAAAGGGAGAAAAATTAAATGGGTGGGATGGGGGAGGGGGTCCACTAAGAGAAGATCTCTTCTTCCTTGAGTGACTCAAACGTTTCGGAACACGTAAGTCCAGATTTCAGAACACAGACAGTATCCTAGGGGGCCCGTCTGCCCACAGAACCTCACTTCCAAACACACAAGCGCATGGGCAAGAGGGGGACGTCCTCCAGCCGACAGAGTCAGCGTCTGTCCGTCTGGGGTTATTTGGAAGAGCCGTCTGTCAGACAAGTCACAAAGGGCCGGGATTCAGAATCACATGCTTTCCTCTCTTTCTTTAAATACATGTATTTTTTATTGATTTCAGAGAGGAAGGGAGAGGGAGAGAGAGAGAGAAAGGTCAGTGATGAGAGAGAATCATGGATCCGCTGCCTCCTGCACGCCCCCCACTGGGGATCAAGTCGGAAACCTGGGCATGTGCCTGAGCGGGAATCGAACCCATGACCTTCTGGTTTGTAGGTCGACGCTCAACCACTGAGCCACGCCGGCTGAACCAGAATCGCATTCTTGCCTGAAAAGTCCAGAGGCCGGGTTCCCACCCTGACCGCTGGGGAGGACAGCAAGGCCCCTGGGGGTCTGGGCAGCCCGGGCAAGCACCCCAGATGCTCACCCCACCCCTGCAGTTAGAACCCTGGGCAGTGACAGCACTGAGGTCTCCAAGGTAACCAAGGACAACAGAGCAGAGCAAGATGGCCCCGGAGGAAGGAGATTAAATTTTACATCTTCCACATCAGCGTCAAATTTATGTTTAAAACTACGTACGCCACCGAGCCAAGCAGGCACGGCAGGATGCAGGCTGCTCTGCAGGAGAGTGTCACCATACTCGCGGAATTTCTAAGGAGAATACAATTTCTCCCTATTTTGAGACAATTTCAAAATACCCAGAGACTCAAAGAAACTGAGACAGAAATAACTCACACGCCCCCAAAAAAAAGGGGGGGGTGGGGAGAGCTGGCCTTACAGATGTATGCCATCACGACGTATGTTTTTCCCATTATTTCCAAAAACACAGGGCGTATTCCACAGGGCAGCACCGGACTTCACGCTAAAATTGTGCAAAATAATGATTTCACCCGGAGAAAGGGATCAAGTGAAAAATTTAAAACACAGTTAGGTGCTGACCTGTTCCCGAGAGAGCTGCTTAAAAAAATAAAAATGGGTTTAACAACCATAAGAAAAATAAACATGGGTTTAATCAAAACAAAACAAAACAAAACATGGGTTTGGTAGAGTCGCTTTTCATTCCCTTACTCATTGAGCCATTCACGTCTCCCCCCGTCCTCCCCGCCATCATGCAAATCTCACGTTGGGGCCCCTGGTCCTCCCTGGGTCCTGCGGCTTAACCACAACCTGTTAATCGGCTAGCACTCATCACACCGGTTGTCTGCCAGGCTCTGTGCTGCGTATTTGCTCGTTAAACCCTCACCACAGCCTCCTGCTCCCCAGGCCTGAGAGTAGAGGAAAATGGGGAGCCTTGGGTAGCTCCCCTGAGCCCACACACCTGGCGAGCGGTGGACTCTGAACTTGAACCCAGGTCTAGCGGACAAAGGAGTCATTCAGAGAACCCAGCCTCCGTAGGAACAGGAAGCAGCATCTGTTTCTGAAAACAGCATGGAGCCCCGTTCAAATTCCAGCTCTCCAGCTCGCCAGCTCTGTAACCCGGAGCAGAGGGACCCCGCTGCGCCCGAGTTTCCTCGCGTAGAAAGCAGGGGTGAGAAGTGCATGCAACATGGATGAGAAAGCCATAGCATCAGGGGGGGAACCCGCAGCTACCCAGAGCCCAGCTGCAGGTGTGCATGAAGAAAGAAAAAAGCACATTTCAGCCGTACAACCAGCTTCAGCAGGCCTAGCCCGTGGAGATGCCGGGGCCACAAAGGTTAATCCGGTCAAAATGAGTTTCCTAATTCAGGACGCACTTGTTTGAGCACAGGACCGAGGGGCTGCACAGCTTCATGTGTGTCTGTTAAACCGGCAACTTCCTGTCGCATACCCATTCTCGTGCCTCTCTTCAGCAGCAAACGTAGATGCGTGTTAAAGACCAAAGTATGTGGCCCTGACCAGTTTGGCTCAGTGGATAGAGCGTTGGCCTGCGGACTGAAGGGTCCCGGGTTTGATTCCAGTCAAGGGCATGTGCCTTGGTTGCGGGCACATCCCCAGTGGGGGGGGGGGGGGGGGAGTGTGTGTGCAGGAGGCAGCTGATCGATGTTTCGGACTCTCTCTCTCCCTTCCTCTCTGTAAAAATATATTAAAAAAAAACAAAACAAAAACCAAAGTATGTGGGCAATAAAACCATAAATGGGCCAGGTTTTTCGTAAACACCCTGGAAAGGGCATTATTTAAACACGTCCGCAGTGATTCCTCTCAGAAGGCTAACTAACCCCTTGCAAATCTCGCTCTCAGAAATCCAAGCTCACACCGGCCACCGGCCCAGGGTGCAGACCGGATCTGCTTCACGTCAGACAGCCCTGCGACGAGTTCAACCTCCTCATCTTTGAGGCCTTAACCGATTCTTGGGCTCTGAGGGCAACATGGAGCAAACCTGCTGTTGAATAAAATGACCGAATCCCGTCTCTCTCACCTGCCCAGTCCCCAAGCTCCCCGGCGGGCTCCTGAGCGGCGTGCGAAAAGCCCTTTGGAAGGACACGCCGGAGACGGACGGGACCCACTGAGAGGCTGTGCCCGTTTCCAGGGCCGTTCCTTCTGCCCAGCTTCCCCACACCGGGCACCGGTGATAACATGGAGCTGGCACGCTGCCGCGGGGAACAGAAACAGAACCAGAACTCGCAGCCCGGTCAGGCCTTCCTAAAGGCCCCGGCACCAAGCGCCCTTCCCTTCAGAACGAGCCCGCTTCCTCTCTGGGTGCCATCATTCCATGAACATTATTAACGGTGTATTTTCAAAACACCATGAACGTGTTTCCCTTGCCCAGCCGGGTGTGTGTGGGGGGGGCGGGGAATGGAGACTTTTCGAGGCCCTCCCATGCGCCTCATCTGAAGGCATTATTTTGAAGCCTCGCTGATGCAAGCAGAATTAAGTGAGGTGGGATCGCAGAACTCACTGTGATTAAACAAGGTTTGCAAGCAGGTCTCCTCTGCAAAGAGAGAGCGGGGAGGGGAGAGGGCGGCGGGGAGGACGCCCTAACTCCACTTAAGACAGTCAGAGTGCTGAATCTGTTACTTTTGACTTAGCCTGTTATTGACTGTGTCTCCAAAGGAAAAAAAAATTCCATTAAGAGAAACATTCTGGATTTCCACCCCCCACCCCCCACCTCCCAAGCAATTCCTAACAGCAAACGCTTTGTTCCCGGGACCAAAGGAATGAAAGCCATGGCCCAACTTAAAGCTCTCGGGTGACCGCCCCCCCCAGTCACCCCCTAAATGTAGACTCTGCAGCACCCACAACGCCCCCGTTTTAGGGCTGTAACTTGACGTCCGGCCCCGAGAAACTCAATCATCTCGTGAAGTCCACGCGGGCGCGCGCCCGGCGGGGTGCCGGGAACTTGACCCCCAGGGTCTGGGACCCGCGTCGCGGCCCCGGCAGGGCGCAGGGCTGGTCCCTTGGGAGACGTCCGGGCCCCGAGGGCGGGGAGGTCAGAAGCTGCCCCGGACCGGCGGGCGGCGGCCCTGCCCTCCCCGCCCCGCCCCCCGCCCGCGGCGGTGTCCGCCGGAGCCGGTCCCTGCCCGGCGTCCTCCCCGCAGGATGCGGCGGGCCGGCCGGAGGGCGATGGCTGCGCCTGAACCAGACCGGGCGGCGGGGGCGGCCACCCCGGGCCTCGGGGTCGGAGCCCGGCCTCCACGCAGCGCCCCCCGCACTCCTCTCCCGGCGCCGCGCGGGACCCCCGCGGGCCTTCCGGGCCGAGGTGTGCACCCCTTTCCCGGGGGCCGGCTCCCCGGACGGAGGCGGCCAGAGGGCCCGCAGCGCACACCTGCCCCCGGGACCGGCTGCCGGCGGGGCGCTCCCCGCGCAGCTCGGGAGGCGGGCGAGCCAGGCGCCGGCCCCGCTCGCCGCGCACCCGGCCTTCGGGCCTCAGCCGGCGGTCGGGGGAGCCGGGGCCGGGGCCCCGCGAGGGAAGGGGGGCTGGGCGGGGGCCCTTAAAAAAGGCCCAGGTGGCCACCGGCCACGTCCTCCGAGCCAAGGGCTTCGTGTCGGGCGTGGGGAGCCCGCCGCGTCCGGATGGGAGGCAAGAAACTTTTCCCGGGACGCGGGCGGCCGGGCGGGCCGGGCGGGCCGGGCCGGCGGGCAGGGCGCGGCGCTCCCCGCGGCCCGAGCCGCCGCCGCCGCGCGCTCACCTCCTCGATGGCGGCCACGGTGTGGCGGCACTGCGCCGTGCGCGTGGTGAAGCTCGAGGCCGTGGGCGCCTTGTAGTCCTCATGGGTCTCGGCCACGAATTCCGACACGGAGATCTGGTCCGGCATCGCCGCGGCCGGGCGCCGGGCAGGGGCCGCTCAGCCGCCGCGCGGGCTCCCTCCTCCGGCCCCTCGGCCGCCGCCTCGGCCGCCCGTCCGCGGACAAAGGGAGGCGCCGGGGCGCGGGCCGCCGGGGCCCCAGGAGCCGCCGCAGGGGCGGCCGCGGGGCGGGGAGGGCCGGCCGCGGGCCCGGGCGGCGGGAGCAGGGGCGGCGCGCGCAGCCCCGCGCAGCTCGGGCCCGGCCCGTCCGCCCGCCGCGCCGAGCGCTCCGCCGCCGCCTGCGCTGCCGAGCGAGCCCCGGGCGGACGCGCAGAGCCGGCGGGAAGTGCCCGCCACCCAGCCGCGGGCCCCGAGCGCGTCCGACGGAGAGGGGCGGGCCCGGGCCGGGGGCGGCGGCCGGCGGGGCGCGGCGCGGGGCGGCGCCGAGGGCCGGGCGGCCAATCCGCGCGCTCGCCGCCGCCGCCGCCGCCGCCGGGGAGCCGGGCCCGCGGGAGGCCGGCGGCGCGCGCCCGGCCCGCCGACCGCTCGCCCCGAGCCGCGCGCCGCATTGTCTCGGCGTTCGGACCCCGCGCCGCAGGCTGGGGTTCGACGACGCGCCCCGCGGGGCCGGGGCGGCAGCGGACGGAGCGCGGCGGGCTCCCCCGGGCGGGCAGGTCCCCGGCGCCGACCCGCTCCCGGCTCCGCGAGGGCGCGCGCAGGATGCGCTCGGCCACCCGGCCGGGCCCAGCCCCACCCCACCCCACCCCACCCCACCCGGCCTGGAGCCCTTCTGCCCCCCCTCCACCCCCAGCCCCAGCCCCAGCCCCAGCCGCCAGGCCGCCCGGCCCCGCCCGGCCCGCGAGGGAGAAAGTGTGGGGCGCTCGCCCCCTACCGGACGGTGCGCTCCGCCCCGGGCGCGCACTTGGCGTGACCCGTGCCTCCTGCTCGCCCACCGTCTGGCTGTGGCTCTGTAACAGACAGGAAGCGACCATAGCCCTGGCCGGTTGCTCAGTGGATAGAGCATTGGCCTGAGGACTCAAGGGTCCCGGGTTCGATTCCGGTCAAGGGCATGGACCTTGGTTGCGGGCACATCCCCAGTGGGGGTGTGCAGGAGGCAGCTGATCGATGTTTCTCTATCATCGATGTTTCTAACTCTGTCCCTCTCCCTTCTCTCTCTTAAAAAATCAATAAAATACATTAAAAAAAAGAAGCGACCATAGAGGAGTGCATTCTGCTCAGTGTACACTCCTGGTCCCCAGGCCTGAGGACGCAGGGAGGGCGTGGGGATTGGTGTTATATGGAAGACCAGGGCCCCAGAGCGCCCGGTGAGTGGCCCAGAGGGGGTTCAAACCCACGTCCCCCTGACACATCCGAGGCCTTCAGGGTGCTCACGGCCCCCTAGCAAACGTCCCAGTCGTGTTCCTAAGCTAATGCAGGTAGAGGGCATTCTGGGTTATTTGGTTACTCGGTTTTAGGGTCCTAGGCCAGTACCCACCCTGTAAGGCACCTGAATCACCCAGCTTTCTCATACCGTTTCCGAGAGAATGTGCAGCAACAGCGGGCAACTCTCATCCCCTACAGATGTTCCGATAACAGCTCTCCTGGTTATTTCTAAAAATCCAGAAGCTCCGAAGACACTAGCCACAGAAAATCACACCCTCTAACTCCACACGGGGCCGGGGCCGGGGCATGCTTCCTGTGGCTGCCAGCCATAAAACCAGAGGAGCTTGACAAAAACCTTTTGTGCATCGGAAAGGGAGGAAGTGAGAGAGACGCTGGAAACTCAACACGTCAGACCAAGCGTGGCCGCCGCTGCAGGACAGTGGGCCAGTCAAACACCCCTTCTTAAGCTCCCATGTAAGAATGTGCCACATGAGGTGGCGGCTTGGGTCAGACGTGACGTATGACCTCTGGTATTTTAGCAGCATTGCCTGTGAAGGTTCGCTCTCTGCACTAGCCGTGTTAGTGGGTAGCTTTTATTACTACTCTAGGCAAGAAGTTACCATTTTAGAACCTGTAGCATTTCTTCTTGTATCCTCCTTACATGTGTAGTTCTCTCCCTCCCCCCTCCCCACCCCCCGCTTTAGAGTCTTGGGTGGTTTCCTCTTTGCAACGTGCTACAATGCAAGCCTGTGCATATTATTTACGTGAACGCACCCTCTCCCGCTCCGGGCAGACTCTGGCCCTGCCTCGCTGGTCTTGCGGCTACAGGTGTTGCTGTTGCTCACTGACTCTGCAGCACGTCCTGGCTCATGTTCCAAGTCCTGTTTGACGGAGGACTCGTATCTGCCAGGCTATGAGGGTTTAAGAAGAGACAGCACTGTTTTTCTCAGCATCAGCCAGACTGATCCAGACCTCTACAAGGACCAAGTTAGCCTTGGCGTTTTCTCCTGTTCTCTATGTGCAACTCCTGTTCTTTTTTTCTGGTTTAATATAGCTTCCCAGGTACTAAAGGGCCCTCCGGTGGGTAGCCAAAAAAATAAGATTGCGGAGCCGCACGGCATTTTACACGTGGAGCGAGGCAGTCATGACCAGGCCCTTTGCATCGGAGGTGCAGACGACAGCCGGGGAGACAATAAAGCAGTTTATTTCTCCCGTCATCCCCGAGCGTCTCGGAAGACCCGCCCAGTGCAGAAGCCGATATAAAGCAAGATCAGAGCAAAACATGGCTCATGTGTCTCTGAGGGTAATATAATGCAAGTAGCCCGGCCCGTGTGCTCAGTGGTTCAGCGTCCACCTGTGAACCAGGAGGTCATGATTTGATTCCCCGTCAGGGTACATGCCGGGTTTGTGGGCTTCATCCCCAGTAGGGGGCGGGCAGGAGGCAGCCCATCATTGATGTTTCTATCCCTCTCTCCCTCTCCCTTCCTCTCTGAAAGCCATAAAAATATATTTAAAAATCCTACATAATAAAGATGTAATGTGCAAATGGTCGTTATGCCATGAAGCGTAACGACTGACCGAGTAACGACCGGATCACAGATCAGCAGGAGGGCGGGGCAGCGAGCTAATGGCAAGCTACTGGTGGATGGATTCGTGCGCAGGGCTACTAGTGTGTGTGTATGTGTATATATATATATATATATATATATATATATATATATATATATATATACATATAGCGAATAAGTAGTTTCCAAGAAATAATAATAAACTAAAGTTGAATATGGATCAAGAAAACATTACACACACAGAAACACACATTTTTTAATGCATAGAAAGAATACTGCCGATAATGCTGTGACAGGCCTATACCTACACCCTTACCCAGAATATTACAGTCTCACCCGCCTTAATCATCTGAAGCTTAAAAATTAACTCCTGCAGTGGTAAACTTGACCTGAAATGAACTGACGTGAGGCTATTTATAGTCTTGTTTACCCCACTTCTCATGAATATTTATGTTTTGCTACAAAATATAAATGTGCTTGGTGATGGAGTCTTGCCCCGGACCCCACGGGGCAGAGGGGGGCGGGGGGTGATGCCAGATTACCTGGTATTTTTGCTGTATGACCTGTTTAAAAATCTGAAACATTCTGAATTCCACACACATCTGGCTCCAGAGGTTTTATTTTTATTTTTTTAAAATATATTTTATTGATTTTTTTACAGAGAAGAAGGAAGAGAGATAGCTAGAAACATCGATGAGAGAGAAACATCAATCAGCTGCCTCCTGCACACCTCCTACTGGGGATGTGCCCGCAACCAAGGTACATGCCCTTGACCAGAATCGAACCTGGGACCTTTCAGTCCGCAGGCCAACGCTCTATCCACTGGGCCACACCGGTTAGGGCATGGCTCCAGAGGTTTTAGATACGAGGCTGTGGACTTGTACTATTTTTTAAGAAAAAAAAAAAAATGAAAGGAAGAAGCATGGTGTTTCAGACCAATCACCTCCAGGGGAGAGGGAAAAAATCTCCTCTCAAAAATGAATTTTCCATCGGCCCCCGGAGATTGGCCAGCAGCCCGTTTTCCAAAGGCGTTCTCTACCTCCTGCGCTCCTCAAGCCCCTGAGCTTCTCGCTCTCAGATCAAAGTGTGAGAAATACGTTCTTACCTCTGACACGTGCTTGGGGGCTGGCTGGCTTCACGCCGGACCCGCCCAGGCCACTTGCTGTCCGGTTGTCAATGATTACTCTTGGAATGTACATCTGTGCCTGGGAAGAACTAGGGGGAACCGTGTAATGAAATAGAAAAACAAAACAAAACCCACAAAAACCAACAACGGGACAACCCTGCAAGCAGGTCAGTATAACCGGAAGTTTCTTTTCCACGGCTTACCAGTGCTCTCCCCCAAAACAGACGTGCTGAAGGGACTCACTTATCCCCAAAGTGAGAGACGTTTGAATGCATTTGCCACAGGGCCCTCCTTGGCACGTTGTGGGGAGGGGGGTGGTTAATACAGCAGCAACTATCTTACAAATGAGAGCTTAGGTTTTGTGGTCGGCTTCGCTTACCTGTGACTTTGGAGAAGTAAGCTAACCTCTCTGGACGCCAACGAAAGACTGTGGCCCCGCTGATTTCACAGGCTCCTTCCGGCCCTGGCATCCGCGATTCCTGGTCCACCGCCTACGTTAGTTTGGGCACAAGGGCCTGTTACTTCTGAGAATCTAACCAGTGGGCCGGGGCACTTGACAATGAGGATGTTTTAGATGACATTTAAAGCTAATTCTCAAAGAAGCTAATATTGGAGAATGTTGTCGTCTACACTAATAAAAGAGAAACATGCAAATCGACCGTCCCTCCACTACACCCACCAGCCAATCAGAGCGAGGATGCAAATCAACCCAACAAAGAAGACTGAAGACAGTGTAAAAGAAGCCAAACACTGCAGAAGGGAGCGAGGCAGTGGAGAAGGGAGGGAGCGAGGCAGCGGGCTCCGCTCCCTTCTCTGCTTCACTCTGGCCTGAGGAAGCCCTATTCTTGCAGGAATCAGGGGCCTCTATTTTTTTTTAAAGCTGGTAAGATTTAGATGACAAGCTGATTTATTTATAGCTAACATCACAATAAGCTACTGGAGGTCTGTTTATTTATTTTTGTTTGTTTTAACAAAGCAGATTCTATGGGCAACACTCTGCGTTCTAGAAAAGTGAGGTGTAATCTTCAGCGTGCTAGAGCCAGCTCGAGCTGATGCCAGAAAACTGACTGTTAGATGGTCAGGGGGCTTTGCAATCCGTAGAGTGCACCCGTCGGCTGGAAATGCTACCATAATAATGTGCTGTGCTCATCTCTTCCCCACTGGGTGTTCTGGGGGCTTGAAATTGTCCGTGTCGGAAGTATTTACACCACAGAAATTGGCGAGTGCTCAACTGTATTGTTTTGTTTATTTTATGGTTGTGTGGATTGTCTAAACCTAAGTGACAGAGAAAATGTTAATGCGGGTGAGACTGACTGTGTCCTGTCCGTAGCCTTTCCGTTGTGAATTGAAGATACTTGAGGTGATATCCTGTCGGTATTTGCAGACTCGTGTGATTCGGCAAAGAGGTGGCTCATGTCACTGACAGATGAATGCACTTACAGCATCGTTCTTTACAACTTCACTTTTATCTTGCCCATTAACGTAAACAAAACATCACCCAACATTCGCGTTGGAACTGCACTCATTTGTCAGTGAGGGGAGCCACTTCTCTGATGAATTGGATTGCAATCAGGCATTTATTCATAGTTTTATTTTGTCAAATCGCGGTTGAAATGCAAACACCGATTGACTATGAATACAAGAGCTCAGCAAAAGTCAATGAGAGCGCCCTGGGGAAGGCAATTAGCTGTATGGAATTTCAATAAAGAATATTCCATAGCCCTAGCAGGTTTGGCTCAGTGGATAGAGCGTCGGCCTGTGGACTGAAGAGTCCCAGGTTCGATTCCGGTCAAGGGCACCTGCCTGGGTTGCAGGCTCGACCCCCAGTAGGAGGAGTGCAGGGGGCAGCTGATCAATGATTCTCTCCCATCATTGATGTTTCTATCGCTCCCTCCCTCTCCCTTTCTCTCTGAAATAAAAAAACAAATAGTGTATAATTTGTGATTATAAGCGGGCTGCTATACATCCTGTATAGTATGAAGTTAACGTAAAATAAACGTATGTTTGCCCACACCGTTTTTCAGGGAGCAGGTGGTTAAACATTGACCTCCCCTCCCAGAGGCAGGGCGGAGACCTCCCCGCTCTGAGCCACGCTCCTGCGATAAGGCCGGGATAGAACTAAACCTCCACACATTGGACTATGCACGCCAAGGCCACGCGGGCTCATAACAATCTTAGGCTAATTCAGAACACGCCATTTGTTCTTGTCAAGTGCCTCGGACCACAGAACGTGCAGGCAGAGGGAGGGGTCCGTGTCAGGGAAAGGCAGAGAAGTGGTTCGAGTAGCACTCTGTGTAAGAGGTGTGGCCGAAGCTTGTGGACGGTGCTGGCAGTCACTTAGGTTCTGGGGTCCAGCCCCCTCTGCCCCTGGATTAGACCCGTCCTTGGGTTTTGTAGGAGCCTGCTTGGCGGCATCGTGTTCACTCTGCCTCGCAGGACCCCTCACCCCTGCACTGAAGACCACCCCCCCCCCCGCCCCACCACTCCGCCCCAGGCCTGTCCCCGCGCGGCCATGGCTGCCTCCGGGCCTCAGTGGCCTTCCTGACAACCTCTTGCTGGGGGTGACCTTCTCACGACCTTGGAGGAAATGACCGCCTCCCAACCCTGCTCTGAGTGCCTCTTCCCTTCCCTGGGAGCCCCTCCTGTCCTCACGCCCAGCACCCACCTCGCTTGTCCCCCGGCCCCCGGTCACCCCGCCACACGGCCTGCTCCCCGCGTGGTCACTGCACACCTGGGGGGTGGGGGGGGTGACCAGGGCTGGCCCCCCTCCCCTCCGCCGTCCCGTTCCCGTGGCTGAAGGCAGGGCTGGTTCTCACGTCGCCGTAAGGATTCCCAGAGGCCCTTCCGAAGCCGCTCCCGGAGCCCCTGCGGCGGCGGGAGCCAGGTTCAGGGAGGGCCTGGGGTCCGCAGAGCAAGTTTACGGCTTTACCGGCTTTACCGGCTTTACCGGCGTCCGAGCGGAGACACTTCCCACCAAGGCTTTGGGGTTTCTTTTGGTGCGTGCCCGTGGGCTGGGCCGATCCTGGCGGTGAGAGAGTAGACGTGAGGGGCCCTTCCACGGAGGTTCTCCAGGTTCCGGAGAGCCACGCACACAGTGAGGGTCTGAGAGCAAAACCGCTCCCAAGGAGCCTGGCGGCGGGGCTCAGGGGGAGCGTCGGCCTCGGAACCGGGAGGTCAGGGTTCGATTCCCGGTCAGGGCACATACAGGCCCGCGTTTCGGGCTCCATCTCCAGTGTGGGGCGTGCAGGAGGCAGCCCGTCCATGACTCTCTCTCATCACGGATGTTTCTATCTCTCTCTGCCATCCTCTCTGAAATTGATACAAATATATATTTTTATTTTTTTATTATTTTTTTATTATTTTTAATATATTTTTTAGTCCTTTCTGCTTTTATTATTATTTATTTTATTTTATTTTTAAAATTTTCTTTATTGATTAAGGTATCACATATTTGTCCTCATCCCCCCATTCCCATCCCAAACCCCTCCCCATGCATGCCCCCACCCTCTGTTGTCCGTGACCACTGGTTAGGCTTGTATGCATGCACACAAGTCCTTTGGTTGATCTAAATATATATATTTTTTTAAAAGAACTCTACAGCAGCCTCCAGGCCCCCGTGATGGTGGGAACCTTGACTTCATACCTGGCTGGGGCCGAGGCTGGCCAGGAAGTCTACATGTAACTGTGGCCTCACGGAGCTCAGGGCAGGCATGCAGCGTGGAGCTCTGGCCCTCCCCCTCCCTCACCATCAGGCTGCACGGTTATTAGGCTTTCTGGGGGAGTGGAGGGGGGGCAGCTGACAGTGTCGGGAGGAGTCAGGGCCTTTGCACCCTCCCGAGGGCCCTGAGTGGCCGTGCTCAGCTCCACGGGGTGGGCTTTGGTGAGGAAGCGGGCGGCGTGGCTGGCTGCTCATTTACGCGTCCCGTGTGAGCAGCTCAGCAGCTGCACTTGGGATGAGTTGAGCGAAGACCAGGCTGGATTTCCTGGAAACCGGGGTCTTGATTTGCACCGTCGGCGCCACCGTGGGCTCTCGCAAGCCGCAAACGCCTCTGCCGAGGTTACCAGGGAAACCCCGCTGGGGAAGACAGAAATCCGTTCATTCACTCCATCATGTGTTCATCACTCAGCCCACGTGTGGAGCACCTGATTGTGGGCCCAGCAGTTTGCCATGTCCCTGCCCCAGGGGATGCCCTCGCAAAGCCCTGTTGTGGGCGTCGTTATCCCGTTGCCCAGACGGGGAAGGTGTAGGACGCGGTGGAACTGGGCTTCCAGCCTGGGCCCCTCCCGCCAGCGACTCCATCTCTCCCCCGGGGAGACAAGACGTGCAGGACGTGAGCAGGACAAGCAGCCGCCAGGGGCTGCCCCCAGGTTTCTGGGGGTGAGAGGCAGCGGAGGCCATCACTGAGCGATGCCAGGTGGGCGATGGCCTCCGGGAGGACGTAGCGTTGGCACTGGGCTTGGAACCAGGCCGGTGGTTCCGAGGCCGCCGGAGGCCACGCGCTGCACAGGCCCGCACAGGCCCGCATCCAGGAGCCGGAGCAGTGTCTGATTTTATCTTCCTGGGGAATAAAATGTGACGCACCTCCCCTGGCAGCAGCCAGAAAGGCAGATGCTGGCTTCCCGCAAGCCTGGGCACTCACAGCGTGTCCGTCATCAGAGCGGTTCTTGCGACAGAGACGCCATCCCCCCGCCGCGGGGCGGGTGAGGATGCACCGTGACCGCGTGGCGGAGCCCGCGACCCCGCGCCTGGCGTTCAGGCTGGTCCGCCTCGTCCGAGATGCTGAACCAGAGAGCAGGTCTGGGCTGTACTCCCGGGCTCTTGGGACGCCATCAGCCGTCCTCAGGCACGTGTGTGTTGGACAGGAAACCAGCTAGGAGACTGCTTCTAAGTGGTGGCGATGCCGTCACGGGTGCTGGCTCAGGGCCCAGGGCGTTTATGCCTGTGGGGTTGGGTCCCTGCAATTCAAGCTTATTATGCTCTCAAAGCACCTCTCAGCCCGGCTGCGTGGCTCAGGGGTTGGGCGCCGACCTAGGAACCTGGAGGTCACGGTTCGATTCCTGCTCAGGGCACAGGCCCCAGTCGCTGGCTCGATCCCCAGTTGGGGGCGGGCAGGAGGCCGCCGATCCGTGATTCTCTCTCATCGTTGATGTTTCTGTCTCTCTCCCTCTCCCTTCCTCTCTGAAGTCAATAAAAATTTATTTTAAAAAATCGAATGGCTCCTTCCTGAGTGAACTAAAAGGGTGCGTAAAGTCCAGGGGGCCTGGCTGGCTGTGCCCAGGGGCCGGCGGAGAAGGTACCAGCAGAGACACTCCCAGCTGGTGCCCGGCACCCATATGTGGCCTCTTTGGCTTTGCCAGCTGGGCAAGTTCCGGGCTGTAGCTGGTCTGTCCTGGGCTCAGCTTCCTTAGCAAGTCACGGGCAGGCGGAGTGGGCGGGGCTCAGAGGGGCTTCCTGGGCCCTGGCAGAGCATTTGGGGCTTGTGTGACCTTGGGACGCTCCATTCTGGGGGGAGGGGGCTTGTGTGACCTTAGGACGCTCCATTCAGTGGGGAGGGGGCTTGTGTGACCTTGGGACGCTCCATTGGGACGCTCCATTCCGTGGGGGGGGGGGCTTGTGTGACCTTGGGACGTTCCATTCCGTGGGGGGGGCTTGTGTGACCTTGGGATGCTCCATTCTGGGGGGGGCTTGTGTGACCTTGGGACGCTCCATTCCGTGGGGGGGGGGGGCTTGTGTGACCTTAGGACACTCCATTCAGTGTGTGTGGGGGGGCTTGTGTGACCTTGGGACGCTCCATTCCGTGTCGGGGGGGCTTGTGTGACCTTAGGACACTCCATTCAGTGGGGGAGGGGGGCCTTGTGTGACCTTGGGACGCTCCATTGGGGGGGCGGGCAAGCTGGTCCTGGCCCTGGGCCCCAGGGAGGGCAGGTCGGGCCCTGCTGTGGGACAGCCCAGCTGGGAGGCAGCCTCGGAGCCTACCAAGGTCATTGCCAAGAACGTGCTAATGGCTCCCGTCTACCGTCCAGGGAAGCGGTTTCTGGGGCTGCTAATTGCCTTCTGCTCACTGCAATGATGATGTTGGAGCCGCCTGAGCCCTGGCCGTCTTTCCTGAGTGACAGGCCCTGCCTTGGGGCACGTGTGTTCAGCTTTCCCACCGGCGCACGCGCACACCGGACCCGAAGTCACCGCTCCCATCCTCAGGCCCCACACGCACTGTCTTTGTCCTTAAACGCACCCTGGGATGATCCCGAGGTTCTCATCCGAGAGCTAATACCCTGACCGCCACACAGTTGTTAAATGCTCTTCCACCGTTCACCAGTTTTTAAAAAATATTTTAAAAAATCTATTTTATTGATTTTTTTACAGAGAGGAAGGGAGAGGGATAGAGAGCTAGAAACATCGATGAGAGAGAAACATCGATCAGCTGCCTCCTGCACACCCCCGGCTGGGGATGTGCCCGCAACCAAGGTACATGCCCTTGACCGGAATCGAACCTGGGACCCTTCAGTCCCCGGGCCGACGCTCTATCCCCTGAGCCAAATAGGTCAGGGCCAAAAGATATTTTTACTGATTTCAGAGAGGAGGGGAGAGGGAGAGAGAAACACCAACGATGAGAGGGAGTCATGGATCGACTGCCTCCTGCACGCCCCCCACTGGGGATCGAGCCCGCACCCCGGGCCTGTGCCCTGACTAGGGATCAAAACCCTGGTCCATAGGTCAATGCTCCACCCCTGAGCCACGCCGGCCGGGCTCGAACTAGGATTTTTAGTCTGCAAGCACCGTGTTTTTCCGCTCACGCTAATGAGGGCCCCCTCCAAGGGCTGCTCCTGTGACACGGGGGGGGGGGGGAAGGGCGGGTCGCCCTGAAGGTGGAGAGCAGGACAGCAGGGCCTGGAGCCCACAGCGGGGACAGGGGAGAGCGGGCTCCCACCACCAGAGCCCACGCAGAGCCCAGGCCCTGCCGCCGGGCACCGGGCTGGCACTCCAGCTGTGCCGTTCGCTGGCTGTGTGACCTTGGGCAGGTGACCGACCCTCTCTGTGCCTCCGCCCTGCAGGAGGAAAGCGTGAGAAAGAAAGGAGTGCCTGCAGGCAGACCAGGCCCAGCGCGCAGCAGGCACCTGGCAAATGCACGCTGCCTCCTCACGCCCATGACATGCACTGCTGCGGGGAGCGATGGCGCCTGGAGAAGCACATTCTAGAACAGGAAACCTCTCTTCAGACGGGAGGGCTAGCCGCCTGGGAAAGCCGGCCTGCCTTCCCCGCGCTGTCAGCGTGGCCCTCGCCCACAGGCCAGGCCCTCGCACTTTGGCGGGTTCGCCCCCCCCCCTGCCCCCCCGTTGGCCTAAATTAGACGGCCCGAGGGCTGCTTGGGAAAAGGCGCCGCATTCTTTATGTATTTCCCCATCAAAACACGGCTGTTCGGTGCTCTCTTAAAGGGCACTCATGAGTCACTGGGCAGGAACAAAGGACCTTCAGTCTGCAGCCGCCGCGGGGGCAGCAGTCAGCCCTGTGGGCTCACGTGGTGTTTTGAAATCTCAGCACAAGCCTCGGAGGGGCCCCCAGCACCTGGGAGAGCCGCTCGCTCTCCACAGCCGGGTCCCCAGCGGGAACGGCGTCTGGACGTGTGGAAATCATCGCACGCGAAGGGGACAGCCTGTGACGGGGCTGCTGGGAGCAGCTGAGCCACCTCCTCTTGCTCGGCCTGGGGGCCCGATGCTCCTGGACGGACTTGTTGCAGTCTTCCTTCCTTCCTTCCTTTTTAAAATATATTTTTACTGGAGGCCCGGTGCACGAAATTCACGCTCTGTGGGAGGGGGTCCCTCAGCCCGGCCTGCGCCCTCTCACAGTCCGGGACCCCTTGGGGGATGTCTGCCTGTCGGCTTAGCCCCACTCCCTGCGGGGATCGGGCCTAAGCCAGCAGTCGGACATCCCTCTCACAGTCCGGGACCCCTCCCTCCCTCCCAGCCCACCTGCTCGCTGCTCCTTAGCGCTGCTGCGGAGGCTTCTGGCTGAGCGGCGCTTCCCCTGTGGGAGCGCACTGACCACCAGGGGGCAGCTCCTGCATTGATTAAGGTATCACATTTGTCCTCATCCCACCATTCCCATCCCAAACCCCACGCATGCCCCCACCCCTCTGTTGTCCGTGACCACTGGTTAGGCTTATATGCATGCACACAAGTCCTTTGGTTGATCTAAATATGTATTTTTTTATTGGTGGTCAGTGCGCATCATAGCGACCAGTTGTTCTGGTCGTTTCGCCATAATGGTCGCTTAGGCTTTTGTTATATAGATTGATTTCAGAGAGGAAGGGAGAGGGAGAGATAGAAACATCAATGATGAGAGAATCATGGATCGGCTGCCTCCTGCACGCCCCCACTGGGGATCGAGCCCACAACCTGGCCTGTGCCCTGACTGGGAATCGAACCGTGACCTCCTGGTTCAGAGGTCGATGCTCAGCTGCTGTGCCGCGCCGGCCGGGCTCAGAGTTTCGTTAGGAGCTCAAGAGTCTCTCCTTGGGGGCAGCTCTCCAGCGCGCGGACTGAGCCCCGAGTCCTCCCCATGAGGCAAACGGGGCAGGACAGGAGCAGGGAGGGCCGGCCTGTGTGTCCCGGAGGCCGCGATTCACACACCACGTGCCGGGACCCTCACCCACCGCGCCTCAGACCAGCCTGTCGGGGAGCAGACGCCCCTCTTGGGGGGGCCTCCTCTGGGGGCTCCTGGGCCCCCCTCCCCCCTCCCTTCAGCCTGTTGGTGATTGTTGTTCTTTGCCCCCTCGGCCCCTTGGGCTTCCCTGCACCTTCCCGCTCCCCACTCTGCATGTTCAGTGTCCGCCTGTCTGTCCACCTGGCTGTGAGTCCGTGACCACGGACACGCTTCGCCCACTGCCCAGGCCCAGGCCGATTCTGGGCTCAGTGAGCGCGGCTGAGGCACGGCGGCGGGTGGACCACGCCTGCTCGGTGTGGGTCTTCTGGAAACTCTCCGAGGGCACGGACCCCAGGAGCCGACGACACGGAGACCGAGCGGCTGCTTCCGCTCCCCTCCCATCCCCCCGGCAGCGGCTGGAGCCAGGCCCCCTGGGAAGGCCGATCAAATGTAATAGTTCCCTAATGGAGGACTGGCTGGCGAAGCTCATTCATTAAAACACAGTTAGTGCCCCAACGGAGTCGTAAAGTGACCGAGTCCCAGCAGGAGGGGACAGGGCCCGCGCTCAGAGCCCGGCTTCCCTGAGCCCTGGCAGGGCCCAAGCCCAGCTGGGGGCGAGCCTCGGACCCACGCCCAGGAGCACCTGTGGACTGGACTTCACCCCAGGCCCGCCCTGAGCACTGCGATGCTGCTGTGTGTGTGTGTGGGGGGGGGGGGAGTAGGAGGGGGGGATGTTTGAATCATCTGCCTTCATCCCCGTGTCTTGGGTTCCAGTTGAAAAGGAGCGGCTGGGGCCCGGCCACCAGTGAGAGCTCCACACCGACGGTCACCCATGCTCCGCCTCCTGGGAAGCAGACGCCACATTTATGCTGCCTTGTTAGGGGTTCCGATTATGGCGGGGAACAGACATCCCTATACTGGTCCGTGGAACTTGGCCTGGTTGCTACAGCGAGTTAAAGCCGTTGCGCTACCAGCCACCAGACACTCGCTGTGCCCTGCCGGGCCTTCGGGACGGCGATTCCGTGGAGACAGCCCCTCCTGCCTTCTCTTCCAGCCTCGGGGAGCGGCCTCAGGAGGGGACCCCTGGCCCCTGCACCCCACGTCAGCATGGCTCTAGTGGGTGAAACACACCCCAAGTTGGCCGCTTACAGTAGGATTTTCTCTCCTGATTTGGGACAAGCAAAAGGAACAATCAGTTCTTTTTTCAAAAACGTTATCTTCATTGTTGAAAGTGTTACAGATGTCCCCCTTCCCCCCCATTGACCCCTTCAAGCTCCCCCTGCGCCCCCCCGACCAGGCCTTCACCTCACTGCTCAGTCGGTTCTGCATGCCGTGCCCTACACTTGCCGGAGGTGCCACTCAGACTCTGCCGTCTGCAGCTCGCCCCGCAGTTCCCGCACCTTTCCCGGCTCTCCGCTGAGACCACTGCTCCTCCCGGGCTCTCCGCACGGTCTCACCTGCGGCCTCTGGGCGACGCCGTGGGCCTCACTCTGCCTGGGAAGAGCTGGAGGCCTGGAGGGGCCACGGGCACCCAGGCGATGGGGCCGCTGATGCAAAGTCAAACCCTGTTTGCATCCACTGACCTCGGAGACGAAGGGACAAGAGACCCCAGACAGCAGAAAACACAGCCGGTGGGGACCCGTGCTGGGAACGGCCAGGAGGCGGGACGCCCCCGGGAGTGCGCCTGCGGGTGGGGGCGGAGGGTGGTCCAGGGCCCAGACCCGTGCACTGCCGACCCCGGGCTCCTGCCCTCTATGAAGCAAGCCGCCTGGTTTGACCATGAGGCGTGATTTCCCCGCACCATCGTCCCCGTGGTTGCAGGGCCGGGGAAGGCCTGTTCCCTCGGCGGGAGGTGGAGCCGGCACGGACCGCTGACCATGCAGGGCCAGCGCTCTCTGGAGTTCCCCCGGTTCTGGGAACCGGAGCGTCGGGTTTGGCCAGTTGGTTGTCTGCTTATCTCGATCTGGAGTCACGTGCCCTGACCTCCCAGCCCTCGGTCTGCCCTGTGCTCCGAAGCCTCGTGGACACACAGTTTCAGGGAAAGAAGTGAAAGAACCCGGAGCCGGCAGGGCAGCAGGGAAACAGACTGTCCTGGGGAACCAGTTCCCCGGGGAAAGGGACCTCAGGGCCGGCTGGGCTCCATCCGAGAGCGACCTAGTGACAGGGAGAGCAGGCCTGCCAGCAAGGAGGGCACTGCGAGGGGAAACGCCCCGGGAAACTGCAGGGGTCAGGGGCTAGGCTGTGGGACAGCTCAGGCAGGATTCTTGCTGGGGGTGGGCAGGGGGCAGCCGTCCGCTGGGGGTGGGGTTGGGGTGGGAAATGAGGAATTTGATCAGAGGCGGGGAGGGAATTCCTGCTGGAACCGGGCAATGCAGGCCTGACCAGGACAGACCCCAAGGTCGAAGCCGAGAGGCTTGGAGGAGCCGGAGAGGCAGGGGTAGGAGAGAGCGGGCATTGCCCCCGTGAATTCTCCCGCCCCACAGCCCCCTCCCTGCCCTGAGCGTGTGCAGCACGGAGGGCCGAATGATGCGCTGGCGCTGGCATGAAAAGGCTTATGAAGCTGCAGGCTGGGGACAGGCCTGGGGACAGGGGGAGCCCTGGAACCCGGGGCAGCTAGTGGGTGGGGGCTGGTGAGGTGGGGGAGGTGATGGGGTCCCCCGGGCCACACTAGTTTGAGGAAGCAGGGGAGTCTGCATCGGGGAACCGTGATTAGACGCATAAGCCTGGAGCTCAGGACAGAAGTGTGGGCTGGACGCTTAAAAAAAACAAAAAACTTCAAAATTATTACAGATTCACAGGAAGTTGTAAAAAATGCACAGTTAGGTCCACGTGCCCCCATCCAGCTTCACGCCATGTTAACACTTGCGCAACATCGCGGCGGGAAGCTGAGGTTGGCCCTGTTTGCAGGACTTAGACTTCGCCAGGGTGATGTGTCTCGTGAGCGGCTAGTTCTATGCGACCTCATGGTACGTGTAGATCTGGGTAAGCACCACGCATCATCCGTGTGTTTGTTTTATGTCTCTATGATCAGTAATGGTGTCTCAGGAGAATCTTTATTATTATAATATTTAAAAAATATTTTTATTGCTTTCAGAGAGGAAGGGAGAGGGGGAGAGAGAGAGAGAAACATCCATGATGAGAGAGAATCATGGATCAGCTGCCTCCTGCACGCCCCACACTGGGTATCAAGCCTGCAACCCAGGCCTGTGCCCTGACCGGAATAGAACTGTGACCTCCTGGTTCCTAGGTCGACGCTCAACCACTGACCCACGCCAGCCGGCAGGGAGGAAGCCCCTTTATTAGATACATGAGGCCGTGCCCTTGGAGGAGAGTGCCAAGGAGAGGGTGCAGGGGAGAGAGGGAGGAGGCTTGGGGTGGAGCATCAGACGCAGGGAGAGGGTTTTGCTCTGGGCCCTGGGCAAGTCTTGCGGAAGAGGAGGTTCTGTGAGGGTTCAGGCGCTCCCCGCTCCCCCCTTGTCAGTGGCCAGCCTTACACCTCTCTGCCCTGGGCCCTATGCTCCCCACACCTGCTCACCGGTCCCCACGTCCTCGGCCCAGAAATGCCAACATAGGGTCGGTCCCTCAGCTGTACTCCCAGAAAGTGGAACATCTGGGATGCTCTGCTGGGCCACGTGGGCAAACCTGGGCTGGGAAGATGTAAATACTGCATACTAGAGGCCCGGTGCATGGATTTGTGCACCGGTGGGGTCCCTCAGCCTGGCCTGTGTCCTCTCGCAATCCCAGACCCCTTGAAGGATGTCGAATAGCTGGTTTTGGCCTGGTGCCCGCAAGCCTGATCCAAACAGGAGGGAGCCCGATCCTGTGCATTGAGTGTCTGTCCCCTGGTGGTCAGTGTGCGTCATAGCGACCGGTTGACTGGTCTTTCTGTTGTTCGGTTGTTTAGGCTTTTATAGATATAGATTGGAGGCCAGTGTATGAATTCGTGCACCAGTGGGGTCCCACGGCCTGGCCTGCGGGATCAGGCCAAAACTTGCTCTCCAACATCTCCCAAGGCAGTGGTCGGCAAACTCATTAGTCAACAGAGCCAAATATCAACAGTTCAACGATTGAAATTTCTTTTGAGAGCCACATTTTTAAAACTTCTACTTCTTCTAACGCCACTTCTTGAAAATAGACTTGCCCAGGCCGTGGTATTTTGTGGAAGAGCCACACTAGAGGGGCCAAAGAGCCGCATGTGGCTCGCGAGCCGCAGTTTGCCGACCAGGGCCCTAAGGGGTCCTGGATTGCGAGAGGGCACAGGCCAGGCCGAGGGAACCCACCAGTGCATGATCAGGGCCAGGGAGGGATACAGGAGGTTGGCCAGCTGGAGAGGGACCGCAGGAGCGCTCCAGGGCATGTTTGGCCCATCTCGCTCAGTCCTGATAGGCTAGACCCCAGCAGCAAGCTAACCTATGGGTTGGAGCGTCTGCCCCCCTGGTGGTCAGTGCACGTCATAGAGAGGGGTTGAGCATCCTTAGCATATCATTAGCATATTACGCTTTGATTGGTTGAACGGCTGACCGGATGACTGGACACTTAGCATATTAGGCTTTTATTACATAGGATGTCCACAGCACAGCACTGTGACTAAGGCTTGCTTGGAGGGGACCCTGTGTCACGCCCAGGTGGCCGGGCCCTGGGGTCTCACTGGCCCCGCACAGGGCTGCTGCACACGGGTGCAGCTCAGTTGTTCCAGGTTAAACGCTACACGTTAGGCACTTTTTTTTTTTTTTTTTTGCAACAAGAGAGCACAGCACGCTGAGTCCCTGGGAGAACCAGCAAGTCAACTCGGACCAAGTAGGGAGGATATTTTTCCCCAGGCCTCTGTACCACTGTCACGCTCCCTGTATTTTTATTTGGTCACCTGCACATTTGCTCCTTCACCCACGAACTCTGAATTTTACAGATTCCGGGGACCACAGCCTCAGACTCACGTACAAGGGAAACACCCCAAAGGCCCCCCCCCCCCCCCCCCCCCAGCCGCTGAGACAGTCCCTGAATGGCGCAGCAGCACCATCTGCTGGTGAGCACGAGCATTGTACCCAGGAAGGCCAAGACCTTCCTTCTGAGCAACACACTGGTCTCCTCCAGCCACCTCCCAAGGCTGGGCCTCCAGCCTCAGACCCCTCTCCGCCTCCCCCAGCGCCGAGGCAGCCCGCGTGGGCCTGCACCAACACGTGTGGATCTCCACGGGCTGTGTATCGGGAGCGACACCGGCTGATGTGATGAGATAGGACCCCTGACACCCTCAAGGCCTCGAGGCGGCGCCAAGACAGTGATGACGGAGCTGGAGGCACCGGGGCTGTGAGTTCTGGCTCCGCCCTGGTCAGCGGTGGGACCGGGGCAAGCTGCTCAAGCTGCCCGAGGCTCGGCTCTTTCCCTGCAAACAGAAAACGGGCCGATAATTCGTCCTGGCACGGTTGTGTTACAAAGACATACTCTGCGAACTATAGAGTTCATAACAGAGAATCACTAAGAGAAAAGTATTTTTTTTTTTTTTTAGAAATGTATTTCTTTATTGATTTCAGAGAGGAAGGGAGAGGGAGAGAGAGATAGAAACATCAATGATAAGAGAGAATCATTAATCGGCTGCCTCCTGCACGCCCCCACTGGGGATCGAGCCCACAACCCAGGCATGTGCCCTTGGCCAGAATCGAACCTGGGACCCTTCAATCCGCAGGCTGACACTCTATCCACTGAGCCAAACCGGCTAGGGCAAAAGAAAAATATTTATAGCCCAGCCGGCGTGGCTCCGTGGTTGAGCGTCGACCTATGAACCAGGAGGTCATGGTTCAATTCCCAGTCAGGGCACATGCCTGGGTTGCGGGCTTGATCCCCAGTAGGGGCGTGCAGGAGGCAGCGGATCCATGATTCTCTCTCATCATTGAAGTAATCATACTTCTTGCTGATGTAATAACAACTGGTCAGACAAAGAAGGGAGTCCGGGACGTGGGGGTGGGGAAGGGTTCCCCATGAGACATTTCAGCTGGGTTTTGAAGGATGCGTAGGAGTTTTCCAATCAGACAAGGGGAAGGGCAGTCTGGATGCGCGAACTGTGTACGGAGGCATGGTAGGAGGAGGACTAAGGTGGTTTGGTCTGGCCTGAGCGTCAGGTGGAGAGGCCAGCAGGGGCCCTGACCCTGCACAGGTGAGCTCGATCGGACCGCTGGGAGGGGGTGGCGGGCACCTGGTTTGATGAAGAGATTCCCAGGGCATGCTGGGGCCGATGCCGCAGGCCCAGCATCTGGAAGCCATCTTTGCACCAAGCATTCAGCGTTGCTGTCCTCACCCCACGCGGCAACCGGCAAGGTAGGCGGCGATGTCCTATTTCCCGGGAGGCCGGGCGGAGGGGAGGCGGGCGGAGGGCCCGGTGGACTCCCCGCTCCCCTGCAAGGAGACGGGCTGTGTTCACGTGGACAGGGCGTCTCAGGACAGGAGGGGCTCCCCTGGGGCGGTTCCAGGCCGAGGAGAAAGCAGATGCGTGAGGCGAGGCAGGACTGGGCAGCAGCCGGAGCTGGCGGGCGGGGGTGAGTGGCCGGGAGGCGGAGCTCGTGGCTGAGCGCCCGTGGGCGGCCGAGGGGCTCCTGCTGTGGGAGCTGGTGGAGCTGGGCTCTGGCCCTGTGGTCGCCCCACCCTCTCCACTCAGCCACCCCGGGAGGCGCGTCCCACACCCCAAGGTCTGGCTCCCGGGCTTGGTTCTTGTAAAACTCCCCTCCTCTCCTGTCCTCGGGGCCAGCTCACGCCCCTGCGCCCTGAGTCCCCGTTCCTGGCAGCCCTGGGTGCCCCCCACCGGGTCACCTCTCAGCCCCCTTCACCAGCCAGAAACCTCCCTCACCCCGGGCTGCTGTCCAGCTCCAGGGCCTGGCCAGGGGTCAGATGCGGGGCTGAGTGAGACTGGGGCCTCCCTCCCCCAAGCTGCAGAAGCTCAAGGCCGGTGCCAGGCACTGGGGTCCCTGCCGGCCTCCCCCGGCCGCCCAGGGTCCTAGACTTCCTGTTCCTCTGAGCTCAGCCCTCCTGCTGCCCAGGCTCCCTGACTCCCCGGGGGGCCAGTTCTTTCAGTCCACCTCTGGGGCCAGAGCCTCCTCTCCCTGGGGTCCCCCCTCAGTGGCCTGTGTCCCCTTCTGCTGGTGGCCAACCCCGTTCTGCCAGGGACGCCAAGGTGACCAGGAGGTGGCGCTGCTGAGTCAGCTCTGCCCCCTCAGCTGCAACTGAAGTTCAGAGGGACTGAGCGTGGGCGAAAGGGAGGGGCGGGGACTGGGCCTAGAGGATGTGTGGTCCACCTCACAGCATTCTGCATGTGTGCATGTGTGTATGTGTGTGTACTGTGAACACATACATAAGTACACACCAGCAAACATGTACACCATACATACTAGCAAATATATACACACACCTACATACATATCAATAGACACATATACAGGCATAAATACAACACATTACACTAGTATGTATATATATACCCACACATACACATATACTGGTGTTTGTGTATTGATAGATAGATAAATATGTAGATAAAAACCAGTGTGTTAATCTAAAATATGTAAGATATATATACACATACATACCAATAAACACACACAGAGGCATGTCTATGTATGTACATATGCTGTGTGTATAAATATACATGGGTGTGCATGTGTGATACATATGCACATATATCCACACCCTGGTGTGCACACACGTGTACACATGCATGTGTGTACCAGTGCGTGGGTGCTGCCCGTTAGCGGCTCTGACTCCTGACCTGAACCCCCCCATTGGGCAGCGAGGCCAGATGGCCGTCCTCCCGCCAGCGCCGCAAGCTCCCGCATTTCCCGGGGCTGTGCGTCCCCTCGATGACTTGATGAGTTTTGTTGCGGGTTCGGGCCACGTCCATTGTTTCAGTTTATCCACCTAACTAACCAGTGCGCACGGGGCTGGTGGGTGGAGGCGGGAAGTGTTTTCAAGATTCAGAAGACGGACGTGCTTCACAAGCAGATCAGCCTCGGGGCGCCGTGGGGGAGAAGATGCTGGCTCACGGGACCCACGTGTGGCCTCAGACGTGGCGTGTGCCGGTGCTGCTGTGCCTCTCGCTGTCACCGGAGGAAAGTCATGGCCCTGGGACTCCTTTCCCAGGGAGCGAGCGGAGCCGAGGGTTTAAGACCCTGGCCGGCCCGCTGCTCGGGGCAGTGTCTGGTGATGATCTTGAGCGACGTGTCCTCCCTGTGCAGGAACCCGGCTGTCCTCATCCTCGCGGGCGGGGCGGCTGGGAAATGGGACACGCGTGGGCTGGCCTTCCGGTTTCATGCTGGCGCGGGCGGCTTTCAGTGGGAGCCAGAAGGGCGAGCCGCGCTGCAGGGAGGGGCCGGGCGGGCCGCCCGGAGGAGCCGGCTGAGGACCGAGGGCCTCACCACTCCGCTCGCTTCTCAACGTTATCTTGGGACGTCCCAGCGCATGGAGGCCGTGAGAGCAGAGGGAGGCCCGTGGGCGTCCTCATCGCCCAACTGCAATAGGCCGAAGCCCTCGCCCATCTTTTTTATAAATTTCTTTATTGATTAAGGTGTTACATATGTGTCCTTATCCCCCCATTACCCTCCCACCCCCCCCACTCATGCCCTCACCCCCCTCTTGTCTGTGTCCATTGATTGGGCATATATGCATGCATACAAGTCCTTTGGTCGCCCATCTTGTTCTACTCTTTGCTTTCATTTCATCTTAAGGCAAATCGCAGACGTGTTCTCAGGTCACTCGTACATAATTCAGATTCAGAATGTATTTCCAACTGACTTATGGACCCGTGATTCCCTAACTCTCATGCTATCATTGCACCTAACAAACTCAACAATGTCGTCTGCCCCCCAGTCCACATTCAAGTTTCGTGCATTTTAAAGACTCTCCAAATTGTGCGAGACAGGTTGGCCACCCAGGTATTCATTCATTAACTGGTTCGTTCGTTCGTTCATTCATTCATTCTTTATTCATTCATCTGACACCACACAGTCTTCGCTGGCCGGGTCTCCATGGAGCTCACGGTTGCACAGGGCACACACCCAGATGCACACCTGTGGAGAGTGGGATACGGGCACGGTGGAATCTGACATGAGCTGTGACTGTCATCCGCCCTGCAGGAGGGCAGGGGAAATCCCGGAGGGCTTCCTGAAGGAGGAGGCTCACGGCTGGATGGTGGTAGATGAATGAGCCGCTGGCAGGCGGGCGGTGGCTGGAGGAGGGAGCAGGAGAGAGACGGCGTGGGGAGCGTGTCAGGGCTTCATGAGCACCCGGAGGTCTCTTTTCCGCACACACGGCGCTCTCCCAGCTTGCGGACTAAGCAGACCCAATCCCTGACCTGGCGGAGGAGCCTGTGACACTTGTGGGCAGGACCGACAGGAACACGATAAACAGACGTCTGTGACAGCTCACAGAAGGACCGTACCTGGTATGCACGTGTGCACAATGCCCTGGGCACAGGCAATAGCGGGGTGAAGGCCGGGGCGGGAGGCAGGGGCAGGCTAGAGGGATTCAGTGGGGAAAAAGGAGCCATATGTAATTCTGTCAACAATAAAGATTTAGCCCTGGCCGGTTTGGCTCAGCGGGTAGAGCGTCGGCCTGCGGTCTGAAAGGTCCCAGGTTCGATTTCGGTCAAGGGCATGTACCTTGGTTGCAGGCACATCCCCAGTAGGAGGTGTGTAGGAGGCAGCTGATCGATGTTTCTCTCTCATCGGTGTTTCTAAATCTCTATCCGTCTCCCTTCCTCTCTGTAAAAAATCAATAAAATATAAAAAAAAATAAATATAAAGATTTAAATTTGAAAAATAAATGAAAATAAGGGCTGTGGAAAAGAAAAGCAGAACAGACCTGAGGTCCGGGGTTAGGTGTGGGGCGTGGGGACGGGTGGCGTTGACAATCAGTGGCTCCCAGGGCCGGGGCGGGGGGAGCGGCCAGAGGCGCCAGCTCCCTTGTTCTTCCTGTGCGCACACATCGACCGCGTTTCCGCCTCTCTGCAGTCAGACCGGGCCCTCCGCGGCATCCTGGCCAACAGGAGACAGGAGAGGCGACTCATGTCCCTCCCGGGCCTGGTCTCAGCCCTCGAGTGACTGTCCATGTCCTTCCTCTCCCTCCACCGTCACGTGTGGGGGTCACAGGCCGGAGATGAGGGGGCGGAGCCAGGCCTGGACCAGCAGTCTGCAGCTGTGCGTGACCCTCAGCATGCAGCTCGCGTTCCCCTGGGGTTGTGTCCAGCCCCTGCGGCCCCCGCCCACTCTCGGACTCTCTGGTCCCTGCTCCTCGCCTGGGCACCTTCTTCCGGGGCCAGGACGGCGGCTGCCCAGCAGGGAGGGCCGCTGAGGAAGGCGGCTGCAGACGCGCAGCGTGGAGGTGCCGAGCGGAGCGTCCCAGGACGGCCCCTGGCCTTCTCCTGAGCCTGGTCTCCCATGAAGACGTGTGGCCCAGGAGGTCATGTTGAGCCCAAGTTCTCCCGGAGGCCGCGGCCGATGATGTCTGAGCTGTGGGATTAAAACAGGGAGAAAGATCGGTGCATTGAAATCCTCTAACCCTCTGTCCGGACCGTAAGCATCCCACTTCCCTGGACCCCAGAGCGAACAGGGGGCTGCGCCTTCTGCCGTGAGACAGCGGTTCTCCGTGGCCTCGGGGATAACATGTTCTCATCGGACGATCAGATCAATTCTAAACAGTTTTAGTCCGAAAGGTGGAGCCTGAGAGAAGGCTGTTTGCTCTCACAGGAAAACCGTCTCTCTGACCGAGTCACGCCGGTCACGTTCCTGATCCGCGTCTCCGTCGTCCTGTTTGCAAAACGAGGAAAACAGCGCCGTGCTCCCGGGCGGTTGTGACGATGACACGCGATGTCGCTGGCCAAGTGCCTACAGCAGGAAACCAACCTCCGTTCATGTCACCGCCGTGGGTCCCAAATGTCACCCGCGAGTCTGGGAAATGGCCCCACCAGGCCCCCGTTCTCCATCCTCACGGTGTCCTCTCCGTCTCCTTCTTCTCCTTCTCCTTCTCCTTCTCCTTCTCCTTCTCCTTCTCCTTCTCCTTCTCCTTCTCCTTCTCCTTCTCCTTCTCCTTCTCCTTCTCCTTCTCCTTCTCCTTCTCCTTCTCCTTCTCCTTCTCCTTCTCCTTCTCCTTCTCCTTCTCCATCTCCATCTCCATCTCCATCTCCATCTCCATCTCCACCTCGGGCCCTGGCGTGGGGGGGGAGGCGCGGGGAGCCGAGTACGTGTTTGCTGAAAACGCATGAGCACCTCGTACCGTGTTCACCCGTGACGACGCGCTCGCTGGGGTTCCAGCAGCTTCTCTGCTCGTTTCTCCGGGGAGCGTTCAGCAGGGAATGGTGGGTTGGGTGGCTAATCGCCATTTAATAAGCTACTAGGTTCCCGGTAAAGGTGCCGTCACGCACTTTGCCATTCCCTGTGGATGGGTGTTGGTGGTCGTCCCTGGTTCTCACCATGGTACAGAGTTCTAAAATGAACTTGAAAAAAGTTTAATGTGTTTTTATTGATGTCAGAGAGGAAGGGAGAGGGAGAGAGAGAGAAACATCCGTGATGAGAGAGAATCATGGATCGGCTGCCTCCTGCACACCCCACACTGGGGATCGAGCCCGCACCCCGGGCCTGTGCCCTGACCGTAGTCGAACTGTGACCTCGATGCTCCACCCCTGAGCCACGCTGGCCGGCTCGTCTTCCGCTTTGTAGATTTCAGAGTAAATTGCAGACGCGGGCACACGCCCCCTCCGGCTGCCGCACACGCGTCCTTAGGGAGAATGTGTGCAGTGTCCCCTTTGGAGGTGGCTTTTCCACGCAATAACATGCATGGATCTTACGTGACCTTTGCTGAGTTGTGACACGTGCACGTGGAAGTCCACGTCACGAGAGAGAACATTCCTGTCACTCCAGAAAGTTCTCTCGTGACCCTTCCCGGCCGACCCCTGACCCATCACTCCTTGACCTTTTCTCCCATAGATTTTTTTTCTTTTTTGAGCTCCAGGACTTGAGGTGATGGAATCAGATGGGGGAGAGCTTTTGAGTCAGGCGTCTCCACTCAGCATGATGATTCTCGCCGCGCCCACATGGTTGTGTGCGTCATCCCTCCCGGTGCGAGGGGTGTTGCCTCACCTGCCCGCCCACAGGGTGTGCCCACGGCGGCCGGCTTTCCAGGACGGGCACACGCCGGCGAGGGCTGCCGTGAGCACCTCGTTCCAGCCTTTCTGTGAGTTTGCACACCTGCTGGTGACTTCACTAGATGTGCCACGTTGCCGTCACACTCGTCATTCCCACACGCTCACGGCCAGCAACGCTGCGCAGTCTTACCCTCTGACGATGACGCTGGTCCTTGAGTGCTCACGAGACCGGCCCTCTACTTTATCCTCGCGAGAGCCTGCAGAGCGGGTGTCATTGTGTCCATGTTACTGTGGCGGGACAGACGCTGGCTCATCGTGTGACTGGATGTGAGCACTCTGACTCATCACCGCTTGGGGCCTGTCTTCAGGCCTCGCCGTGGCTCCCCGTGGCCACGACGCCCAGGGCTGTGGCTCCCCGTGGCCGTGGCACCCAGGGCTGTGACTATGGCTCCCTGTGGCCGTGGCTCCTAAGTAAATCAGCAGGACCTGTCTTTGCTCCGTTCTTGGGGGACCTGGGCCTCGCCAGCCCTGCCCACGTTAATAACGCTGTGGAAAGCTCTTTGCAGTGGTCTCAGGACATCGTTGTCCCACTGTGTTGGCTTCCTTTTGCTGTAGCTCTTGTAGAGTTTTGTGTGTGTGTATTTACTCAAACATGTGATCTTATCTGATGACAGAGTTAACTGTCCAAGAGGCAGCGTCCATTGTGCCCACCCCCCCGGGAATAAGCAGAGAGCGCTGCTTCCGCTCCTGTGCTCGCGCCTCGCGCCCTGGCATGGGGAGTGCGGTGCCCTCCGCGCCGTGAGCTATGGAGCCCAGACGTGAGACACGCCTGCAAGAAAGGAATCCAAGGAAATGCCGCTCTCACTGCCACGGGGGCCAAAGGCGCCCGAGGATGCGAGATTGGGCGACAGTGATGGAGGGCGAAGGCGCACTTCTTTCTCGGGTGAGGGCTGAGCGCGGGGAGGGTTCTGGGGAGACGGACAACACGGGGGTGAGATGGAGGGCAAGGCGGGGGCCGGGCCTGGGGGAGGGTGCGGCCCAGGCAGGCCTCCACCACGCCCGCGGGTGACATGTGGGCGGCGGGGAGGCTGGGTGGGGGCGCTTGCATGTTGGAAGGGGCGGGGCGGGGGTGTGTGTGGAGCGTCCTGAGGTTCTTGCAGGCTCTGAGCAGAGTGGCTCAGGCTGCAGAACTTGCCAGAGGCCTGGGGGCTGGGGCGGGGGCGGGGCTGGGCCTAGGGCCAGAGGCCTGGGGCTGGGGCTGGGGCTGGGCCCGGGCCCTGGTAGGAGTCACATTCAGACTCAGGCCCTGGGGAGTGGCTGAGGTCATCCAGGTGGGAGGGCGTCGGTGACCTGGAGGACAGGGGCTCTGCCAGTGTGATGCCTGGCGCTGGGGAGCCCCACCTTCACGTCGGGCCCACGTCCTGGACCTGGGGGGTCGGAGCCCTGACAGCATTGCTCCAGGCCTGGAATCCCAGCCCGTTTGGTGGGAGGTGGGTCAGCGCAGAGAGACCCACGAGGGAGGGCCCAGCGCCGCCCCGGAGGCAGCCCCTCCGCACACTGACCAGGTGGGCCCCCCTCTCCTGCCCCCCCGCCCCCCCTCCCCCGCAGTCTCCCTGGCTCCCACCCAGCCTCTGTCCTCCAGGGATGGAGCCATGGGTACTCTGGGTCTGGGCGACGGGGGAAGGTCTGGGCCCTCTGAGCCCTGGGAGTGGCTCCAGCAGTTCACGTCAGCACCGGACCTGCTGGCCCTGGGGCTGGAGAGAGTGTGAGACCCCTCGATTCAGTCCTCCCAGGTCAGCCTCTGCACCAGCAAGTCGGCTCCTTTGTCCCCAGCACACGGCAGGCTCGGCCCTGTGTCCCTGCGATCCCCCTTCCTCTATCCCTTAAACTCCTGGGGGACGGACCGCAGGCTCACACAATTGGGCAAATCATAACCCGTTGCTCAAGGTACATACTTTTATTGATTTCTAAGAGAATGGGAGAGGGAGAGAGAAACGTCCATGATGAGAGAGAATCATGGATCGGCTGCCTCCTGCATGCCCCACACTGCACGCCCCACAACCCGGGCCTGTGCCCTGACGGGGAATTGAACCGTGACCTCCTGGTTCACAGGTCGATGCTCAACCACGGAGCCAGGCCGGCGGCGAGGGTAGTCTTCTTTAGAGTCTGCCCCTTCAGGTGCTCATCTCCTCTCGGACCCTCACAGGCGCTCAGAAACGATGTTCTACCAGCTCTCCAGCCACGCCTTAGTCGGTCAGGTTGACACAGGAAGTTAACCCCCGGACAGGTAACATGGCGCTGCGTCCTGTCCCAGTTCCTGTGTGCCTTCCCTTCCAGCCCAGCTCAGGACGCCGCCTCCAGGAAGCCCGCCCTCCCCAGCAGTGTGTGGCTGTTTGGCTGCCCCTGGCCCCTCCTGTCCTCTGCCACCTCCCCTGTAGGCTCTCGACTCCTCGACACCAGGGAGCATACGTGTCTCTGCTCACTCCCCGGCCCTGGCCGAGCCCAGGGCAGTGTCCGGAGCACACCTTCCAGTTAATCACGGCGGTTTGAGTAGAACAATTCTTGTTTATGTGGATCAAGGAAGTCCAATGTCATTTCCGAGAGAGGAGGCAGAGTCCCGGAGGGACAGGGGACAGGAAGCGGCTGGGAGCTGCTGATCGCGGGCGGCGGTGGCCCGGCGGGACCCTGACTGGCGGTTCTCTGAGGCCCTGCGGTGGCTGCGGGAGCAACGTGATGTCTCCCGGCTGCTGGGGCCGGGCCCTGGGGCTGAGTCAAGTCCCCAGGCCGGAGGCAGACTTGGCCGGGGTCTGGAGGATATCACATCTACGGCTCAGCCCGGCCGGCTGGCTCAGTGGGTGAGCGTCGACCTATGAACCAGGAGGTCACGGTTCCATTCCCAGTCGGGGCACTTGCCCGGTTTGCAGGCTCCATTCCCAGTGGGGGGCGTGCAGAGGCAGCCGATCCGTGATTCTCTCTCATCATTGATGTTTCTATCTCTCTTCCTCTCCCTCTGTGAAAGCAATAATAAATATATATATATATTTTAAAAATTCGACAGCTCATTGTCAGGCCTGCTCTGGTCAGGGCACTGCCTTCGAGGCTGATGGAGGCCTGGCTGCAGGCCTGCCTCACGGGCTCCCAGCATCCTCATCTGTGGGGGTGACGCCGGGGCCACCCGATCACAGGCCTGCTAGGTGCCTGCCAGGCGGGGCGCTCCCCGCACACCGAGCCCACCGCTTCCCTTCCGTGTCTCCTGGGAGGAAGCCGATGGGCCAGCAGCTGCCTGGTCACGGCCCACGGTGGGCAGGGAACCCCAGCCGCCGCGCTGCTTCTGAGCCAGTTCCTCCCGTTCCCGGAGTGGCCCGGGCGGCGGTGAGGATGCAATGAGGCTTTGACTGCGAAATGCCCCGCAGAGCCTGGGCCGCAGGCTCCCCAGCAGCAGCGGCTCCGGCCCCTCTCCCCCATCTCCCGCCATGTCGCCTCCTGGCCCCGGGGAGTCACCGCTGCGCCAGCATGTTTATGGGAAACAGCTCCCAGTGCCGGTGTCCCCGAGGGCGCGGTGGCATGTGGGGCGTCAGGCTCACGGGTGCGAGGCCGCTGCTCTCCGCCCGGCAGAGCGCCGGGAGGACCCGGGCCATTCTGACCGGAGAGCCATGGTGGGCCGGACGCCCACACCGGCCTCTGGGCCGAGGCAGCGCGTGGTGAGCCTGCGGAGACCGGACACCCTGTTGTTTTCCTTTTTGGGGGTCTCTCACGGAGCGTCTCCGGGTCCTCACACCCGTGGGCACCGGAGGGCAGGCGCCGAGGCGGTGGCTGGGAGGGGGAGCCCCGTGTGCTGGAAACCCCTTGAGCCCCTTCTCACCCCCAAACTGTAGCAGGCGTGCCCGCAGCGGGGTCCCTCCCTTTCCCTCTTCTGGGGTCCTGCCCCCACTGACCCCCTCCCCCCCCCCCCCCCCCCGCCTCTCCTGTTCCGCCCACCCAGCTGCCTGCGGGCCTGGGAGCGGCCACTCCTCCCCTGGGGCCTGGCGCTCAGAGATGATCAGCTGCTCCTGTGTGGGCAGCGCGGGCGCTCACAGCCGTTATCTCGCTGCCCCCCCCGCAGCCCTGCGAGCCGGCGTTAGCCGCACCGTTTCAGTGGAAAACCAGGAGGAGACAGTGAGTTCAGCCCAGGGCTCGGGCTGCAGAGGCCAGGCCAGCGCTCGCTCCGGGAGGTTCTCTCTCCTCGACACCCTGCACGCCGAGCCCAAAAGGAGTCATTTTAAAAAATACATTTTTGTTGATTCCAGAGAGGAAGGGAGAGGGAGAGAGATGGAAACATCAAGGATGAGAGAGAATCATCGTTGATCGGCTGCCTCCTGCACGCCCCACACTGAGGATGGAGCCCACACTCCAGGCCTGTGCCCTGACCGGGAATCGAACCCAGGACTCTTCAGTCCACAGGCTGGCGCTCTACCCACTGAGCCACACCGGCCGGGGCTCAGTGTGGTTTGGATTGGCGTTTCCCTACGTGCCATGCGGTCGAGCATCTCTGCGCACACCGACTGGCTGTCGCCCTCTTCTTGGGAGTGGTGTGGGTGCAGGCCCTGCCCACGGTGGGCTTGTCCGTTTCGCGTTGAGTTTTGTGAGTCTTGCTTGACATGTTTTGGAAATGAAACCTGTGTCGGAGCTGCTGTTTGCAAACATCCTCTCCCGTCTGCTTGGCTGCCTCTGTCCGGCTGTCCGTTTCTCTGGCTGTGCGGAAGCTTTCTTGTTGCTACAGTCCCACCCACGTATTTTCGCTTTGCCTTCCCCTGCCCTCGAGGGTCCCCTCGCCCTGCCCCCCTCCCCCCGCCTTTAGCACGTGGTTTGCCGAGGTCAGTGTCACGGGAGCTGGCGTGTGGTGGAGGAGGTGGGCGCAGCGGGGGCCCCGGATCAGCCTTCAGTGACTCCTGCAAAGATGGGACTGAAGCACAGACAAGGAGCCGAATCGCTGACCAGTTTAACGACGTGAACCAACACCAAACTCTCCGAGGTCAAGGGCGCGGCTTGCTGTCTGAAGCGTCAGCGCGTGCAGCCGTCCGCGCTCTGGGGCCCTGGCGGTGTGCCCATGGCTCGTCGCCCACCTTCTCTGAGTCTCGGGGTCCTCTCCATTGTGACGGACACAAACGACACCCACCTCACAGCGAGGCAGCGAGGCTTAGCGGTGGAGAGCGCGGGGCGTCCAGAACGGTTTAAAGACGAACTAGGAACGCCAAGGGTGAGTTCTGCTCAGGGGTGTGTGTTAGCCGTTTGGAAAGCCCTTGAGAAGAAGGTATGTTTTTTTGGGGGGTGGGCAGCCATTCCATTTGCATCGGAGATTCTGGGCCGCGTCGACCAATTCCCAGATAGAAAAGGGAGCTTGGTTCTGAACGTCATCAACCCTCTGGGTTTTTAAAAAATATGTTTTTATTGATTCCAGAGAGGAAGGGAGAGGGAGAGAGAGAGAAACATCAAGGATGAGAGAGAAGCATGGATCGGCTGCCTCCTGCACGCCCCCCACTGGGGATGGAGCCCACAACCCGGGCCTGTGCCCTTAATAGGAATCGAACCCTGACCTCCTGGTTCCTAGGATGACACTCAGCCACTGAGCCACACCGGCCGGGCTTTCTTTCCTTTTTCTACTCATTCGTCCATTCTGTGCACATTTGCCAACTGGCCTGGCACCACTGCCCTCAGTCAGAAGGTGGTCCCAGCCCAGGCTCCAAAGACCCCTCAGTTCCCAGCGAGAGATGCCCGGCCCGCAGAGCCCGCTGCCCTCCCTCCAGCGGCCGGAGAAGGTGTGGCCAGTGCCCGGCGGAGGCCAGCCCTGCCCGGGAACTGATGAGAATGTTAACCTTGAACACACGGAGGCGCAAAGCCTGGGGCCGGGGCAGCTTGAGTCCTCGGTTCGAGCTTGGGGCCAGAGAGAAGACCCCAAACGGAGACCTGAGGCTGGGCCGCCGAGGAGAGGCGGTGGCCATGCTGGGCACGGGTGGTCCCACAGCTCCCTCGTCGCCTGCCCTGTGGAGGCTCAGGGCCCCCGCCCAGTGAAGGGCCTCCCGGGACCCGGCCACCCCCTCCTCCGGGATTCAGGCTCTGACGCCCTGCTGCTCCCCAGGACGTCCAGCCCCGCCACGTCCCGGGCCTTCCTGAGGCTGGTCTCCCAGCCCCCCGGGGTCTGGCTGTTGCCATCGTCCCGCTGTTTGGACCCAGCCCGGCCTCTGTCTGGTTCTGGCTAATGAGCCTGCGTCTGCCCTCGTGGCAGTTCTGGGCTCCCAGCGCCGGACCACCTCGGGCTGTCCTGGGCTCGGGGTCTGTCTCCCCAGGTCAGTGTGCGAGCTCTCGCCCAGCCCATGGAGCTCGCTGCCCCTGCCCCTGGGGCCCTGGCATCGACACATCCGTGTGTTTGGGAGGCACGTCTGTCTTTCCCACGCAATTGTCTCCTCCCTGAGGACAAGGCTGCGCCCTCCCGTGTTCCTCACGCGGATTTCTCAGCTCCGGCCCCAGGAGGCAGGTTAATGAGGGAACGAGTCACAGCGAGTGACCGTGTACCCCAGGCCCTTCTCACAGGAGCGCTGGGCAGCTGCCTGTCACAGCGAGGCTCTCCCTCGCTTCTTTTCTTACATCCCAGCCTGATTTCTAGAGAGCGGAGGGGAGGGAGGATGGTGGGGGAGAGAGAGACAGAGAGAGAGAGAGAGAGAGAGAGAGAGAGAGAGAGAGAGAGAGACATCGATGGTTACCTCCTGCATGTGCCCCTATCGGGTCGGGGGAACCTGCAACCAAGGTCTGTGCCCTGGACTGGGAATCAAACCCGAGACCCCCAGTCTGCCCGCCGACACGCTAGCGGCCAGGCGGTTTCCCTGGATTCTTGAGCGCGTGAAGGGGAGGAGTCCTTTCTAAGGACGAGAGAAGGGAAACCCCAAGGGCGTGTGAGTCCGCTTGCCTGAGGGCACAGGTGGGGCTGGCAGAGCTGGATGGAGCCCTGAGGCGGGCACTAGTCATTCTAATCACACACTCACACACACACACACGCACATATACACACATACATGTGCACACACATGCACGCACACACATGCACATACACACACATGTGCACACACACACGCTCCCAGCAGCGGGAGCAGCGTGAGGGGCTCAGGCCGGCGTGCAGGCTGATGTTCTAGAAACAGCGAGCTCCTGACAGTTGCTCTCCAGGTCCCCACCCTGGGCAGCCGCCTTCGAGCGGGAAGCAGCGGGCCTGACATTCCTGACAGCTCCCTTCCTCCGGCCATGGCGACCACGGAGCGGCGGCCAGGCGGCCAGGTGGCCGAGGCTGAGGGGCCTGCAGCGCCCACGGCTTCCCTGGGTGTTCTGGGCTCCCGGGGCCCGGGGGGGCCCTTCCCTCCTGCTCACGGGCAGCTCCCAGTCCGTGTCGCGAACAGCTGCAGAGGGAGCCTCACAGTGGACCCCCTCTTTGGGGCCGGGGTGGGGGGAGAGGTGGGTCCCACTCGCTGCCACTGTCCCTCCTGCCCTGCACCCCCATTCAGAGCCACGGGCCTCCCCCGGCTCCTCCTCTCGTCCTGGGGCTCCAGCACCTGCTCCTGCTCCGGCCCAGGTGGGGTATTGGGGCCCTAGGGAAGGATGGGTGCTGGACCCTCGGTGCCCCCCACTGGCCTACTTACGGGGAGTGCGGCCCAGGGCCTCGGGGGGCGGGGCGGCGGGGGGCCTGCGCTCCCAGGCTCCCTTGCTTTGCGGAGACTTTGTTGTTTCACTTCCTGGCCTCCCTGCCAAGCGCCCGAGCCCCGGCGGCCAGGCCGGGTCAGCCGAGGATTCGGGCCGCCGCCTCCGTCCCCAGAATACCAAGCAGGCTGGGCGCTTCCTGCCGGGCCCCTCTGCCGGGCGGCGGGGCGGGTGCCCCGCTCCTCTCTCAGCCTGCAGGCGGCACGAGGGCCCCACGAGTGGGTGTGGGTGGTGCCACACGCATGGTTTCGGCCGCAGAGCTCCAGACGGCACGAGGGGCAAGAACCACAGGGACGGGGCGCTCACCCGTGGGAAAGGGCAGTCACCCCTCGTGCCCACTGTCCCCGGAGAGGCCCTCCCCACAGACTGCCTCCCGCGGGGCTGTGGTCGCCACGAGCAATGCACTCAGATGGTTTTGCTGGAGTTTCTGTCCTTTATATACACACACACACACTGAGTGGCCAGATGATGATGATCTCTGAACACATAATAATCTGGCCACTCAGTGTGTGTATATACATATATACATATATATATATTAGAGGCCCAGTGCATGAATTCGTGCATGGGTGGGGCCTGGCCAGCCTGGCCAGGAGGAGGGGACATGGGCGGTTGGCTGTCCTGCCTGCTGGTCGAACTCCTGGTCGAGGGGACAATTTGCATATTAGCCTTTTATTCTATAGGATATGCACGGAGTGGCCAGATTATTATGCGTTCAGAGATCATCATCATCTGGCCACTCAGTGTGTGTGTGTGTGTGTATTTATATGTGTGTGTATATATATATTTTTTATTGATTTCAGAGAGGAAGGGAGAGGGAGGGAGAGATAGAAACATCCATGATGGGAGAGAATCATGGATTGGCTGCCTCCTGCACGCCCCACACTGGGGATGGAGCCCGTATCCTGGGCCTGTGCCCTCAACCAGAATAGAACCAGGGCCCTTTGGTCCGCCGGCCGACTCTCTGTCCACTGCGCCACACTCCGCCAGGGCTCGGAGTCTCATTTCCGATGGAATCGCACCGTCTGGGATGGGCCCCGGGAAGCTTCCCACCTGCCGACCTCATCGCCGGAAAGCGCGCTCTGGCCCGTGAGTCAGTCTGCAGCCTCCGCTGGCCGGGAGGCTGGCTCAGTAGCGCTCCCTTGCGGGGGGGTGGGTGGTGAACTCTGTCCCACGGGGGCAATGGACACGTGGAGAGAGCAGACACGTGGAGAGACGTCCGTGGATTCCAGCCCCGGCTCAGCCACATCCCTGTGACCTGGCGTGAGTGACCTGCCTTCGTAGCCTCGGTCGCCTTTTCTGTGGCGGACGGGTGGCAGTGCTGTAAACACGCAAGGGGGTGGACTCTATCCACAAGGCTGTTCTGTGTTCTGCCTCACACACCGCACCGGGCCCGGGAGCCAGAGACACGGCCTCCTCCGCACGTGGGTGATGGTGAGATGGGGAGGACCTCCCTCAGGACCCGGGATCTCGAATGACTCGATGGGAACATTCGTAGTGGACACACGGGGACGGGATCCGGGCTCCCCAGGCAGCAGGGAGGGCCCAGGCACCTGGTGTATTAATAGAATTGCTTAATTCTTTTAAAAAAAATATATTTTGTCGATCTTTTACAGAGAGGAAGGGAGAAGGAGAGAGAGATAGAAACATCCATCAGCTGCCTCCTGCATGCCTCCTACTGGGGATGTGCCCGCAACCAAGGTACATGCCCTTGACCGGAATCAAACCTGGGACCTTTCAGTCCGCAGGCCGATGCTCTATCCACCGAGCCAAACCATCCAGGGCTGAGTTGCTTAATTTTTTATTTCATTTTTTAGGGACTGTTTTGCACCAAGTTATCAAAATATATAAACAGCGCGGATGCTCCGTGCTGGTGAAGATGGGACAGAACTGGACCCGTGAGCTGTCCCATGTGTGAGCTCACAGAAGGCGATGTACTTCCAGGGGAGAAAATGCCGATGGTGTGAAAGCAGAAGCTTCATTCACTAAAATGCCAACCACGCCCAGCCTGGGCGTCCCAGGGGTTGAGCATCCACCTCGGAACCAGGAGGTCCCAGTTCGACGATGCCCGGTCAGGGCACAGGCCCGGGTTGTGGGCTCAGTCCCCAGTGGGGGGCGTGCAGGAGGCAGCCGATCCATGGTTCTCTCTCATCGTTGATGTTTCTCTTTCCCTCTCCCTTCCTCTCTCTAAAAATCAATAAAAACATATTTAAAATATCCAACCACAAGAGAACGTCTGAAAACGTACAGTTCCTCGTCCACACGCAGTCTTTTATTATTTTTATTTTTTAATATATATTTTATTGATTTTTTACAGAGAGAAAGGGAGAGGGATGGAGAGTTAGAAACATCAATGGGAGAGAAACATCAATCAGCTGCCTCCTGCACACCCCCCACTGGGGATGTGCCTGCAACCAAGGTACATGCCCTTAATCGGAATCGAACCCGGGACCCTTCAGTCCGCAGGCCGACGCTCTATCCACTGAGACACACCGGTTAGGGCTCCACACGCAGTCTCTTAAAACATGATCGTCTTGAAGCATGTGGGGAAACATCAACATATCTTACAAACAACGAAGAGCAGACGGCAGCCATCTCTGTCTGATCCTGTTGCCACACGCGGGCGTGCTCACATGTGGCCAGCGGCAGGGAGACACATGTAGGCGTGAAGAGAAGGTTGGTGTGAAGATGCGGAGATTACGACCGTTCCCTCAAAAGGCTCCTTTCCTGGGACCGCGTGGGTTTTAAGAGAAAACCGTGCGGGGAGCGTGACTTCCTGCCCACCTGTCGCTGGAGTGTCTCTTACGAGCTCACCGTCATGTAATCACAGCCAAGTCCCAGAGAAGCCCGCCCCCTCCCCCCCCCCGTGTGACCCGCGATGAGACAGGGCAGCGCCCGCTCAGGCAGCCCCTGTGCCAACGCAGAGGTCGGCGAGCAGAAAGGCAGCCCCCGCTCCCGGGCCGTGGGAGTCCCTGCGCGGGGAGTGACGGCTCTCGGTTCTCACGGCGACGGCCTCCTCCCGACTCGGATGCTTCCTGCCGTGTGAAGCCGGCTTCGTTTAACCTTGGCCGTTATTTTTAACCCGAAGGCCCGCAGCATGGATATACTGTGACTGGCTAAAAATAGAGCGAACATTCGATTCCCTGGCCAGGCAGCCCGGTTGCTCAGAAAACAAAAAAAGGGCGTACGTTATACCTCCCTCCAGAAGCGGGGGGCGGTGGGGGGTAGGGGCTTGGGCACCACCTGACGGGCTTGGGACAGACACAGGAGCCGTTTCCAGGTGAATTCTCTGTCCTCTCATCCCGCTCTGCTTTCCTTCTCTCTCGAATGAAATGGGAGCTGTTGGCTCTCACATTGGAGGGGAAGGGGGAGGGGGAAGAGGAGGAGGAGGGGGAGGAGGGGGAGGGGGAGGGGGGAAGGGGAGGGGAGGAGGGAGTCACCGTGGCCTGTAAATCTCGGCGCATCTTGCCTCGCCACGGCCCCCGCCAGGAGGGTGGCTCTCTGTCCGGAAGAAGCTCGCCCTTTGCGTCAGTTTGCACCGCCACCCGGACACGGTGGGCCCCACAGCCAGGCTCCAGCTCTGGGGGGCCCCCCTCTGGGTGGTTCTGTAGCTCCTAGGAGGGTGACTTGGGAAACTTGGAGGGCCCGGCTGGTGGGGCTCAGTGGGTGAGCGTTGACCTATGAACCAGGCGGTCACGGGTTCAATTCCTGGTCAGGGCACGTGCCCGGGGTTCAGGCTCTGAGATCAATAAAACACATTTAAAAAAGAAAAGAAAACTCGGCGGAAGACTCCCATGCGAGCCTCCAGGGCTTGGGCCTGAGCGGGGCCTGCGTGCTGGGCTTAGGGCAGTGACGGCCGGAGCTGCCCCCGGCCGGGCTCCTGACCCACCTCTGCACCCACCGCACCGCTGCCCAGCCCCGGGCCTGGCTCTGCTCCGCCGTCTGAGCCCCGCTCCCACCCAGCCTTCACCCAGACGGCTCTCACCACAACCGAGGGTGAGGCCGGTGGCACCTTCTTCACGCAGCCTTCCCGCAGCCCGCAGCTGCGGGGGAGAGGGGGCACCGCCCCGCGTGCTTACCTGCTGCCCTGCACCCACCACGTCGGGTTACAGTACTGTGCTGCTGAAGGTTTTGCTTTAAAAATACGTTTTTATTGATTTCAGAGAGGAAGGGAGAGAGAGAGAGAGATAGAAACATCCGTGATGAGAGAGGATCACGGATCGGCTGCCTCCTGCACGCCCCACACTGAGGATGGAGCCCGCAACCCGGCCTGTGCCCTGACCGGGAATCGAACTGTGACCTCCTGGTTCATAGGTCAACGCTCAACCCCTGAGCCCCGCTGCCCGTCCTCCCCCTCGATTCTTAATGTCTGCCCGGCCTGCCTTCAGCAACAGCCCTGTCAGGTCAGACCCCCCCACCCCCCAGGTCCCCTCTCAGCCGCCTCGTGTCCGGACCCCGTGCTGCTCGGCTGCAGGGAAGGCGTCCCGCCACGGCGTTTGGAGGTGAGCCCGCCTCCGTCCCATGGCAACGGAGTGGCCACCACGCGGTGGCCCGGAGCCCCGCTGCCCTCGCCGTGCCGGCCCGGTCTGTGCGGTATCGGCCCCTGGGAGTCTGGGAGCCGCTCGGCCGCCGCTGGGGAGGCTGGGGAAGCCCCGTGCCTCTCCTCTCCTGGGGACTTCCTGTGGGGTTTTGGATCCTGGAAAGTGCTGAGGGGCCTGAGGTCTTTTCCGCAGTGGGACACGGAACACGGGTGTCCCGGGCTCCTCGCCTTCTTCTCCTGGGGGCGCCCCGGCCTTCGCGCCCGCGTGCACCCTTGGGGAAGCTGGGGCGCTCACACCGGTGGAAACTAGCCCCGACCGCACACCTACGGCCACAGAGGCACCAGCATTGTGGAGAGGAGACGGAAAAGGGGACGGGACGGGACGGCCATTATCAGGGCGCTCTGCGCCTGGGGAGACGGTGTTCTCGGAGGAGCTCCGACGTCAGAGGGAGCCGCGGAGAGACCGTGGCTGCAACCCGCGCGGGGCTGACAGTCCGCCGGCAGAGAAAAGCCCAATTAGAGCCAAATTATACCAACAGATGGCGAGGCTGCCAGGAGAGCGGGCCGCCCCCGACGCCTGAATCAGATCCAGGCCGGGGACAATATTGACATTGTTGTTATATAAAGAAACGAGACACTGCAATTAAGAAGATGATTAAGGAAGGTATTCCAGAGATGAAAGACGGGCTATTTATGAACATGGAGAGGTGTCTTTCTAAAAGGGACAGAGGGAGCCCGGCCGGCAGGGCTCAGGAGCTGAGCATCGACCTAGGAACCAGGAGGTCACGGTTGGATTCCTGGTCAGGGCACAGGCCCGGGTTGTGGGCTCCATCCCCAGTGGGGCGCGTGCAGGAGGCAGCCGATCCATGATTCTCTCTCATCATGGATGTTTCTCATTCTCTCCCCCTCTCCCTTCCTCTCTGAAATCAATAAAAATATATTTAAAATTTTTTAAAAATTAAAAGGGACAGAGGGAAGCAGGGCCATGGCTCTGAGGGAGGAAGGCCTGGTCCACAGGACACTTCTGAACGTTTCCAGCGCAGTGTCCGTGAATGCCCAGGTCCCCTCAAACCCGCCCCCCCTGCCCCGCAAAGAGCTTCCCAGTGGAGTTGGGGTGCAGCACGAGGCTCTAGAGCAGTGGTTCTCAACCTTCCTAATGCCGCGACCCTTTAATACAGCTCCTCATGTTGTGGTGACCCCCAGCCATAAAATCATTTTCGTTGCTACTTCATAACTGTAATTTTGCTACTGTTATGAGTCGTAATGTAAATATCTGTGTTTTCCGATGGTCTTAGGCGACCCTGCTAGCGGTTCTCAACCTGTGGGTCACGACATTAGAAAGGTTGGGAACCACTGCTGTTGAGAAAGGCGAGGTCCCGAGCTGGTCTCCCCTGCTGTCCCCATCCGGGGCCTTAGGCCAGCGCTGCTGGAGGAGGAGGCAGCTGCTGGCTCGGCCCAGGCCAGGCTGTCGCTAAGAGCAGCACGCAGCGTGGCTTAGCTGTCCCGCTGTCTCTAAGGAGCCTCGTAAACATCACAGCAGCCGGGTGAATCACACTCGCTCCGTGCGTGGTGCTTGCCTGCCCGAGTGCGTTATTGCTCTGCCCCCCGTGGCTGGCAGGGAGCACTCTGACCATGACCGTCATGGCCCTGGACACAGGTGCGGGGTGAGAACTGGGCACGGCCTTGGACGCAGGGAGATTCCGGCCGGCCAGCCTGGCTCCCGGCCTGTGTCACACCCACTGCCCCGGGGGCCCCGCAGCCTCGCAGCTGGGAAGCCGGGACCAGGAGGGGAAATCAGTGATGTCGGCCGCGGTGGAGCGGCTCTCACGTGGAGCTGACAGCCATTCACTCCTCTTCTCCGGTTCCCTCCGGATAAACACCAACGCCTGGCGGTAAGAGGCCCGTGACCCACAGCCTCTTCACGGAGAAGCTCAGCCTCCCCCTCAGCCACTGAGACTCAGCGACCAAGGACGAGGGCCAGTGGAAGAGGCTAGGGAGAGGGCGGGAGTGTGCAGGCACACACACTACACTCACACTCACACTCACTCACACACACACACACATATACAACACTCACACTCACACTCACATACACAATACTCATACTCACACACAACACTCACACTCACTCACACACACACACACATACACAACACTCACACTCACATACACAATACTCATACTCACACACAACACTCACACTCACTCACACACTCACACTCACTCACACACTCGTTCACACTCACTTTCACTCACATACACTCACATTCACACACAATACTATACTCACACTCACACACTCACATTTGCTCACATACACAACACTCACACTGACTCTCACTCACACACACACACACTCTCACTCACACTCACAGTCACACTCACTCTAACTCACTCACACTCGCTCACATACACAACACTCACACTGACTCTCACACTCACACTCACACTCACATTTACTTACACTCACACTCACAGTCACACTCTAACTCACACTCACTCACACTCACATTCACATACAGAACACTCACATTCACATACAGAACACTCACATTCACACTCACACTCACACTCACACTCACACTCACACATTCACTCTCACACACACACTCACACTCTCACTCACGCTCACTCACACTCAGGCTCACTCACACTCTCCTGACTTAAGGGCAGTTCTTTGCCTTACAATGTCCCCCTCAGGTATGGTCCAAACAAACAAACAAGCAGGCAGGAGTTACTAAGAGGACCGGGGAAACCCTCAGCTCAGGGCTCTCCTCGCTCTTCCTCGACAAGAGCCCGCACACCCGGTGGAGAAAGCTGTGACGCCATGAGAACCCGTCACTCAGCTCCCAGGGGTCGGGGTCGTGTCGGCGCGATGGGACGCTCAGGGAGATGGAATGACCGGTGTGCGCCCCGAGGTCCGGTCACAGCCGTGTCTACACCACATAACAAACAGGAGGGAGCCCAGCACGTGGGTGGCCTCGTGGGTAACAACGCCCAGCGTGTAGCTGTCGAGGGAAGATTCTGAGCAGGAATAACGGGCACAGACGGAAACCAGTCATCCCACTTTCGTGTTACAGCACGTTTTCTTCCTACAAAGTCACACAAGTTAGAAACCGTGCTTTAAAAGGAAAAAAAAAAAAAAAAGGAAAATTCGCTCCTTCACATTTCCCGGACTGCTTGCCCCTCTGATCTCAATGTGTCTTTTAGTTTCTAAAAAATCTTCTTTGAACCAAGTAACGGTGGTTTTGTCTGACCTGTACTCACAGCTTTCCAAACGATGCGTGCGTTCACTGCGGCCGTTTCTAACACGGACAGGCGGGTGGCGTGCCCTCGGGTTAGTGCTCAGGATGGAGTGAGGCGGGGAGCACGCTGGCGGGAGCACATGGGAATGCGGACCGGCCCTGCACAGCCCGCTGCTCTCTCCTGGGATTTTTTCTCATCCTCACTCAAGGATATGTTTTCCATTGATATTTATTTATTTAAAAATATTTTTATTGATGTCAGAGAGGAAGGGAGAGGGAGAGAGAGAGAGAGAGAGAAACATCAGTGATGGGAGAGAGAATCACGGATCGGCCGCCTCCTGCATGCCCCGCACTGGGGATGGAGTCTGCAACCGGGCCTGTGCCCTGACCGGGAATCGAGCTGTGACCTCCTGGTTCCTAGGTCAATGCTCACCCCCTGAGCCCCGCCGCCGGGTGGATTAAAATGATCAGAGAATTGCACGGGGGGGCGGAGGGTGGGGGGAGATTTCTTCGCTGCTGGTGGGAGTGGGTTCTCACGAGACCTTGAGGAAGAGCGTGCTCTCAGAGGCCCAGGGAGGCCGAGGGATTGCGATGTGTGTGTCCGATTCCCCGGTTCCCAGAGTCCCGCTTCCCCTAAACCCGCCGGGAGGAGTGTGGCTGCGGCTCAGAGCCAAGAGCGAAGCCGGTGCCCGTGTCCGCCGTGTGGAGCTGAGCCGGCAGAGCGCCGGCCGGTCCCGGTCCATGAGCTCGTGGTGTGGGGTCCGTGGCCGGGAGCTACCTGGGCGGATGCGGGGAGCGTGCCCCGCCCGGGAGAGCCAGGGGTGCGCGCTCGGGAGAGGACGCGCCCTTTGCTCAGGAGCTTAACCGTGAAAACGCTCCCTGCTGGCCGGCCCCGCCACCGGGCTGGGCTCCCTCCAGGGTGCGGGGGACAGAAGGCAATGCCCGCCTCCCCCAGGCCTCACGGGGCGCGGCCGATGCTCGGTCCCTTCCCCGTCCATCTGCGGGGAGCAGGCCTGGAGAAGGTGAACCCAGCTTCCTGGCACGCCTGCCCTATCTGGCCTCACCTTTGCCCCTTTCCTGTGAATGAGTAACCGGGCGGTTACAACGGTATCAGAGTGACTCAGCTTCTCTCGGTGAGCCAGGGCGTCACCCCAATGTCCCGACAGCGCCCTCTTTCCTCCTCCTCGCCCCCCTTCTCCTCTCTATTCCCCTCCTTCTTCAAGGACCACCATTCCGAAACGTCCGTTCACTGCAATGACGGACAAGGCAATGACCACGGCAAGATGCCCGCTTCTCTAAAACCCCCATTGCCCTTTAAACCAGCCGGAGTGCATTCTGTTAGATGCTTTTATTTTTCTAAATTGATCTCGGAGAGGCAGGGAGAGGGAGAGAGAGAAACATCCGTGATGAGAGAGAATCATGGATCGGCTGCCTCCTGCACGCCCCCCACTGGGGATGGAGCCCTCAGCGGGGCACGTGCCCTTGACCGGGAATTGAACCCGGACCCTTTCTATCCGCTGAGTCACACTGGCTAGGGCGGTTTAACTGACCTCCTGATTAAAGGAACAATTGCCCCTCTGGTCATAAAGGTAGGAAAGCCATGACTTATGGCGAAGAGGACAGCGCAGAGATGCATGGACGTGAAGTGCAGGTGATGGTTCCGGCTCAGCGGGAAGAAGGAACGCGTATCTCGGCCGCCGGCCAGGCCTCCGTGTCTGGGAGGAGCCGGGAGGTGGGGGAAGCTGACAGCAAATATGTTTGAGATCACAGAGTCCAAAGGCCTCCTGGGTGTCCCCTCTTCCTCCTGGAGACAGAGGAACGCGGCGGGCACAGCGACATCAAGGGGAGGCGTGTCCTCCGACGCAGGACCGCGTACTTGGCACGGTGATCCCCCTCTGCGGCGGCATTGAGCCCCCGGGTGTCCTGGGCGTGCTCACCCTGTGGTGCTCGTCATTCTGCCGGGTCAGGTTGTTCCCAGGCGATACTCCCAACGTGCCCAGATCAGCGACGTCACTGTCCTCTTTGCCATAAGTCATGGCTTTTCTATCTCGATGACCAGAGGGGGAAATTGTTCATTTAACCAGGAGGTCAGTTAAACCGCCCTAGCCAGTGTGACTCCGCGGATGGAGCGTCGGCCGGCGGACTGAAGGGTCCGGGTTCAATTCCCGGTCAAGGGCATGTCCCCACAGAAATGCTTAGAGCCGTGGTCGGCAAACCGCGGCTCGCAAGCCACATGCGGCTCTTTGGCCCCTTGAGTGTGGCTCTTCCACAAAATACCACGGCCTGGGCGAGTCTGTGTTGAAGAAGTGGCGTTAGAAGAAGTTTAAGTTTAAAAAATGTGGCTCTCAAAAGAAATGTCAATCGTTGTCCTGTTGATATTGGGCTCTGTGGACTGATGAGTTTGCTGACCACTGGCTTAGAACAGGCGACCCCTGACTATTTGTCAGGTCGCTGACCTCTGACCCTGAGATTGTCACGGGAAAACATGACAGCAGCCAGCGCAGCAATAGTCATTCGGGGCGAATTAATTAAAAAAAATCAGACCTAGTTTTTTTGGTCAGATTGACACACAAAAGTATATTTTCATGTGCTGCAGCCTTTTAGGAATCCGTTTGTGTGTGTGCCACGGGATGAAAAAGGGTGCAGGCCGCGGGCATAGATCACACAAGAGCTCGATCGACCCTGGTCCCGGCGGCCGCTCCGGAAGCAGGGCAGCAGGGTTTCTGCTGACGGGAGGAGCCGAGCCTGTGCTTCCTGGGCCCACACGAGCGGAGAGATGAGATGAGTATCGGGCGCGTGTGGGCAGCACCTGCCCTGGCTCCGCTTTCAAAGGCAAAACCAGAGACGGGGCCTGAGTTAGAGGGGCCGGGAGGGGCACGGGCGACTGAACACCAACCTGGACAGGCGGCGGTCGCCTGACCACACCTCCCGGGGTCCTCCCCCCGGGCTGGCCCTCAGCCACCACCTCTTCTCGACGCCCCCGAGAGGGCCGTGCTCTGCGCCATCTCCTCTTTGCGCTTCGCAGGGAACCGAGGGAGGAGGCCGGTCGGCGCGTCGCCGTTACTGTAACCAGCGGAGGGGTCCAAAGGCTTGTGGCGTGGCTACAGAGCGATTCTCAGACATCACTCCCCCTGAACGTTAGCTGCAGCTTCTGACATGTCATTGTCTTCCTCTCGCAAAACGGGACAGGCACACGGGCCGCGTCTGCCTTCCGGGGCCAGCTCGTCCCTTGCTTCCATGTTGGATCAGGGCTCATCTCATTGCGAACAAGCGAATGACTGGGAAGAATATGGGCTGAGCACCTCCCCCGGGCCGTGCTGGCTTTCTGACACACCACCTCGCTCGGTCCTCACGGTAATGGTGCGAGCGTCTTACCACCCCGTTTTACAGATGAGGAAACCGAGGCTCAGAAACCAGTCGCATACACAAGGAGACACAGCACGGGGTACCCAGTGTTATTTCCAACCCAGGTCTGTTGGGCTTCTTCATATCATGCTGTTGAGCTAGCGGTTACGAACCATGCCACGGAGCAGCACGTACATGGGCTCTGAAAGGGAGACTTAAACACTCCTAGAGGCTGCACAGGGAGAGCGGGAGGAGCCGAGGGAGAGCGGCTCCCCTGTTGCTCCTCTAACGCTCGCCAGCCCTGGCCGGTGTGGCTCAGTGGATAGAGCGTCGGCCTGCGGACTGAAGGGTCCCGGGTTCCATTACGGTCAAGGGCGCACACCTCGGTTGCAGGCTCCTCCGCGGCCCCGGGCCCTGGTCTGGGCGTGGGCAGGAGGCAACCCATCGATGTGTCTCTCTCACATTGACGTCTCTCTGTCCCCGTCCCTTCCACTCTCCCTAAAAATCAGTGGGAAAACATCCTCGGGTGAGGAGTAACAACAATAGCAAAGCTCTCCGGGAAGCTCCGAGCCCGCCGCCCAGTGGGCATCTCACTGGCGTGGCTCTTCTCGGGGGATCCTCTTCCTCCTCCTCCCCCTCCTCCCCCTCCCCCCCCTCCTTCTCCTCCTCCTTCTCCCCCTCCTCCTCCTCCCCACTCCTCCTCCTCCCCACTCCTCCTCCTCCTCCTCCACCTCCTCTCCTCTTCCACCTCCTCTCCTCTTCCTCCTCCTCCTCCTCCTCCTCCTCCCCCTCCTCCCCCTCTTCCTCCTCCTCCTCCTTCTCCTCTAGTTCCTTTAGGAGGCAGGCTGAGCAGTAGCTGGATTATTAACGTTGCCATTTGTGCGACGTTAGTGATTTTGAGCGTGGCGTTTGAAGGTTTACTTTTATCGAAGCAATGCAGGTGCACAGTTTAAAAATCCCCACCTTCCTCAAAGGTTCCCCCCCGAGACAGCAGTCCCTCGCCGGTCCTCCCTCCTCAGCCCGCGTCCCAGAACCAGTCACGTGTGCCGCCAGCTCATCCAGGGTCGGTGAGCCCGAGGGGAGGAGGGGGTGAAGGATGGAGGAAAGACAGACGAGAATAAAGCTGGGTCGCTGTCCTCTCTGACGGAGAGCAAGCGACAGCGCCACAGACTACAAGCCGTGTCGTTATTTTACAGCAGATGCCACGAGGCAAAGTTAACAACATTCTCGTGGGTTTCGATCCTACTCAACTACATGCACCTGAACTCTATCAAGCCCACATCACTCAGGCCAGCGGTCGGCAAACTCATTAGTCAACAGAGCCAAATACCAACAGTACAACGATTGACATTTCTTTTGAGAGCCAAATTTTTTAAACTTAAACTTCTTCTAACGCCACTTTTTCAAAATAGACTCGCCCAGGCCGTGGTATTTTGTGGAAGAGCCACACTCAAGGGGCCAAAGAGCCGCAGTTTGCCGACCACTGACTCAGGCAGTGGCCACATGTTCGGACCACAGGTTCACGCTGACAACCACAGCTGTTGGCTATCATTGTGCTGGGAGGGCTTGCACGTGGCCACGAGAGGACTGTGCCCTCTCATCAGTCCGAGGCTTGAACCTGTCCAAACGCTGTAGACGCCCTCCAGTCACGGCCCTCTCCTAGCGGGTTCTTCCAGAACATTCCTCTATGTCTTCAAATACTTTGCAAGTCAGTGATCTTTTGATGCATGCGTTTCAGGCCCCGTCCGTTGATGTCCGGCGGGGGTGGGGGTCAGGGTTCAGCTCAGGGTCTGCCCTCCCTCATCGTCCTCGTGAGCTTTCGTAGAAGAGCTTTGTGGAGGCAGCATCCGCGCCCCCACGGCTCACCCCTGGGGTGCACACCCAAACGTCTCCGCTCTGTTCGCAGAAATGTGCCACCACCCGCTCCAGTGTTAGATCATTTTCGACCTGTGAACTGGAGGTCAGGGTTTGATTCCCGGTCAGGGCACAGGCCCGGGTTGTGGGCTCGATCCCCAGTGTGGGGGGCCTGCAGGAGGCAGCCGATCAGTGATTCTCTTTCATCATAGATGTTTCTCTCTCTCCCTCTCCCTTCCTCTCTGAAATTATATATATATATATATATATATATATATATATATATATACACACACACTGAGTGGCAGATTATTATGATCTCTGAACACATAATAATCTGGCCACTCGGTATATATATACACTAGAGGCCCGGTGCATGAATTCGTGCTAGGGTGGGGTCCAGCCAGCCTGGCCAGGGGGAGGGAACATGGGCGGCTGGCCGGCCTGCCTGCTGGTTGAACTCCTGGTTGAGGGGACAATTTGCATATTAGCCTTTTATTATATAGGCTATATATATATATATATATATATATATATATATATATATATATATATATATATATATATTAAAAAAAAAATGAAAAGATGCTTTAAAAAAAGTTTGTACCTATTAGCGGCTCCTCCCCACGCCCCCCTCCTCTCAAGCCCAGGAGGAATCTGTTTTCTGTCTCGGGGTTTGCCTGTTCTGGACGTTTCATCCAAATAAAACCCCTCAGCCTGTGGCGCTGCGTCTGGCTGCTTTCCTCCATCCCATGCTCCCAAGGGTCCCTCCCCGCGGTCGCCGTGCGGTGCCTCAGTCCTTCCTGTGGCGGAGAGGGTCCGCTGGCTGACAGACGCCTGCATTTCCTGCCCATTCGCCCGGGGGAGCGTGTGCTGCCTCCCCGGCTCTTACGGAGCATCCGAGCACCCGGTGCGAGCCTCCGTGAGAACCTGTGTTCGGGCCGTGGGTGTCTCCGAGGGCAGCGACAGCACAAGGCGCCCAGCCGCCACTCGGCGAGGCATCGCCACCCCGCCACACGCCGCGCCTGTCGCCTTCCCACCAGCAGCGGGCGATGGTTCCACCTTCCCTCGTCCTTGCCGATCCTTGTCGGTCTTTTCATTTTATTTTATTTAGAAGTCCTGGTGGGTGTGAAGTGGCATGTCACTGTGGCTGTGATTGGCGTCTCCCTGATGACTAATGTGTGAGCATCTTTTCATGTGCTTGTTGGCATTTGTATTTTCTCCCCCCCCTCCTCCCCTCCCCCTGCCCCTCCCCATCTCCCTCTCCCTCCTCCTCCTCCTCCCCTCCCCCTCCTCCTCCTCTCTTCCTCCTCCTCCTCCCCTCCCCCTCCTCCTTTCTCCTCCTCCTCCCCCTCCTCCTCCCCCTCCCCCCCTCCCCCTCTCCCTCTCCCTCCTCCTCCCCCCCCCCCCTCCCCATCTCCCTCTCCCTCCTCCTCCTCCCCTCCCCTCCCCCCTCCCCTTTCTCCCTCCTCCCCTCCTCCCTCCTCCTCCTCCCCCCCCCCCCCTCCCCCTCCCCCTCCCTCCTCCTCCTCTCCTCCTCCCCTCTCTCCTCCTCCTCCTCCCCCCCCCTCCCCCTCCCTCCCCCTCCTCCTCCTCCTCCTCCTCCTCCTCCTCCCCCCTCCCCCTCCTCCTCTCTCCTCCCCCCTCTCCCTGCCCCTCCCCCTCTCCCTCCTCCTCCTCCTCCCCTCCCCTCCCCCTCCCTCTCTTCCTCCTCCTCCTCCTTCTCCTTCTCCTCCTCCCTCTCCTCCTCTCCTGCGAATGAATGGCGTGCTTCCTGCCATCGGCCCGCAGCTGCGCGCTCAGGCCTGGGCTTCCCTACCGGGCTCCCCGGCCCGGGGCTCTGACCCTCCTCGTAGGGATCCTGAGGTGCGAGCACAGATTCAGAGCAGACACCATCAGGCCCCTGTGGCGAGGCGTCTGAACTGCTTTTTGTTTGTTTGTCTGTTAATCCTCAGCAGAGGATATTTTTCCTTTGATTTTTAGAGAGAGTGGAAGGCAGGTGGAGGGGAGACAGAGGGAGAGAGAGAAACATCGATGTGAGAGAGACACATGGATTGGTTACCTCCCGCACGCACCCTCACCAGAGCCGCGGATCGAGTCTGCAACCCACATGCGTGCCCTTGACGGGAATCCAACCCACGACCTTTCAGTCCGGGGTGCCGACGCTCCACCCACTGAGCCAAACTGGCCAGGGCTGTCTGAATTTCTCTGGACTTGAGTCTTCTCCCCTCTTAAAGTGGGGGTACCACCCCCCTCCTCCCCCCCGGCAGCTAGTACGTTTCACAGTCACAGGACGATCCGGAGAAACGTATTCCACTGGTGACAAAGGTGGACCCACAGGCCAGGCGTTCTCCGGTGCCCAGGAGGGATCTCCGTGGTGTGCCCAGGCGGGACTCTCCATGGTGTGCCCAGGAGGGACTCTCTGTGGTGTGCCCAGGCATTCTCTGGTGCCCAGGAGGGACTCTCTGTGGTGTGCCCAGGCGGGACTCTCCGTGGTGTGCCCAGGCATTCTCTGGTGCCCAGGAGGGACTCTCCATGGTGTGCCCAGGAGGGACTCTCCATGGTGTGCCCAGGAGGGACTCTCCGTGGTGTGCCCAGGCGGTCTCCAGTGCCCACGAGCAACTCTCCATGGTGTGCCCAGGCGTTCTCCGGTGCCCAGGAGGGACTCTCCGTGGTGTGCCCAGGAGGGACTCTCCGTGGTGTGCCCAGGCGGTCTCCAGTGCCCACGAGGAACTCTCCGTGGTGTGCCCAGGCATTCTCCGGTGCCCAGGAGGGACTCTCCGTGGTGTGCCCAGGCGTTCTCCGGTGCCCAGGAGGGACTCTCCGTGGTGTGCCCAGGCGTTCTCTGGTGCCCAGGAGGGACTGTCCGTGGTGTGCCCAGGCGTTCTCCGGTGCCCACGAGGAACTCTCCGTGGTGTGCCCAGGCATTCTCCGGTGCCCAGGAGGGACACTCCGTGGGTGCCCAGGGCGTTCTCTGCCCCGTGGTGTGCCCAGGGACTCTCCGTGGTGTGCCCAGGCGGTCTCCAGTGCCCACGAGGAACTCTCTGCCCAGGCATTCTCCGGTGCCCAGGAGGGACTCTCCGTGGTGTGCCCAGGCGTTCTCCGGTGCCCAGGAGGGATCTCCGTAGTGTGCCCAGGCATTCTCTGGTGCCCAGGAGGGACTCTCCGTGGTGTGCCCAGGCGTTCTCTGGTGCCCAGGAGGGACTGTCCGTGGTGTGCCCAGGCGTTCTCCGGTGCCCAGGAGGGATCTCCGTGGTGTGCCCAGGCGTTCTCCGGTGCCCACGAGGAACTCTCCGTGGTGTGCCCAGGCGTTCTCCGGTGCCCAGGAGGGACTCTCCGTGGTGTGCCCAGGAGGGACTCTCCGTGGTGTGCCCAGGCATTCTCCGGTGCCCAGGAGGGATTCTCCGTGGTGTGCCCAGGCATTCTCTGGTGCCCAGGAGGGACTGTCCGTGGTGTGCCCAGGCATTCTCCGGTGCCAACGAGGAACTCTCCGTGATGTGCCCGTGATGTGCCCAGGGCTCTCTCCGTGTGCCCAGGCATTCTCCGGTGCCCAGGAGGGACTCTCCGTGGTGTGCCCAGGCGTTCTCTGGTGCCCAGGAGGGACTGTCTGTGGTGTGCCCAGGCGTTCTCCGGTGCCCAGGAGGGATCTCCGTGGTGTGCCCAGGCATTCTCTGGTGCCCAGGAGGGACTCTCCGTGGTGTGCCCAGGCTGCACAAACACCGCCACCACCGCGCCTTCCATTTGTCCTCGGGGTCCAGGAGCTTCTCAGGCCACTCGACCTGCTCCCCATGAGGAGCTCTGAGGGTGGCCTCCTGGGGGAAGGGCACCCACACTGATTCCTCGCCAGGGGCCCCTCGTGGCCCAGGGAGAGTGCCCGCGCCTGGCTCAGGATCCGGCCTCGAGTGGCGCTGAGCGGGGCGGCTGAGTCCTGTGACCTCAGGACGTCCCTGAGCCCCGACTTCTCTGTCTCTGACGTGAGGGGTTGAACGAGATGACCTCTAAAGTCCGAGCTGGTTACACAATCCTATTATTTTACGTTCAGAATAGCAATTGCTTTGGAGGGTCCACGGGAGTGAGTCAGTCCTAAAGTCACGTGTCACGTGAGGGAGGGGCATTGGGGCAGCGAGCCCCGAGCTGCTCAGGCGCAGGCTCAGGGCAATGCCTTTGCGTTCTGCTGCCCAGAGCTGGCCTGGCACAGCGAGGTGCCCCCCCCCCCCCCCCCGCCCCCCCGAGCAGGCCATCAGGAAATGAAGGGACCCAGCAGCCCTGCAGGCCTCGCAAGGGATGCTTTGTTGCCATGGTGACCCTGGACCGCTGAGGATGAACCTACAGCAGGAGACCCGGCTGCATTGCTTAGACATGGCCTCGTACCTTAGAGGGCAGTTCTGAGCCCTCAGTGCCCAGGGAAGCGGTCGAGGCATCAGGGGTTTCTGGACATTGGATTTCATTTTAAACCAAAGACGTTCAGCGTGAGAGAGCCCAGGCTTTCGAATCCGATGGACATGGATTTGAGTCCGGGATTGAGGTTACTCATGGGAGGTGTTAGGTAAACGGACCTCTCGGAGCCTCAGTGTCTTCACCTCTAAAATGGGACAATAGCTCCTTGGCAGGCTCATTTACAGAAAAGGCATCCAAATAGCCGGCCCATGGGAGGGACACAGTAAATGGTCATTGCGATTCATGGAGGAGAACATATCTCTGAAACCTGCGGGTACACGGCACAGTTAGATACAGAGGAATCCGAAGAGTTTCCGGATGAAAACAAGGTGCTCTTTGAAAAAGTCTTTCTCAGTTTTACAGGTTTAAACTGTAAATCGATGGGGCCTTTACAGAACGTGTTACCTGCTACTTGGATTTTGTTATTCCCGGTTATAGCATATGTTAAAAGAATAAAGAGGTTTTCTGTTTTGCACTGTGTGTGTGTGGCGGGAGGGGTGGGGCGGAGGGCGGAACTTTCCTCTATACCCGTGGTTGGCAAACTGCGGCTCGCGAGCCACATGCGGCTCTTTGGCCCCTTGAGTGTGGCTCTTCCACAAAATACCACGGCCTGGGCGAGTCTATTTTGAAGAAGTGGCGTTAGAAGTTTAAGTTTAAAAAATGTGGCTCTCAAGAGAAATTTCAATCATTGTCCTGTTGATATTGGGCTCTGTTGACTAATGAGTTTGCCGACCACTGCTCTATACTTGACGGTTCTTTAGGCTGTTCTAGTTAATTAAATCTACATGAGACAGGTTAACAAGAGAAAACAACCGAACTAATTACACACATACGTATGGGAACCCCACATCCATGAGCAGGAGGTGCCTGCCTCAGCTCCCCCCCCTCCGCCCCCAGCAGGTAAATAAGGTCTCGCTTCTGCAAGGTCTCTGGACACCCACAAATAAGCGACAGGAGCCCCGGCCGGTGTGGCTCAGTGGACAGAGCGTCAGCCTGCAGACCGAAGGGTCCCGAGTTCCATTCCGGTCAAGGACATGTACCTCGGTTGCAGGCTCCTCCCTGGCCCGGGCCCTGGTCGGGGCATGTGCAGGAGGCACCCGATCAATGTGTTTCTCTCACATCGATGTTTCTCTCTTTCCCTCTCTCTTCCACTCTCTCTAAAATCAATGGAAAAACATCTTCGGGTGAGAAAAAAAATAAAGGAGTCAGAGAAAACGTGGATTCACCTCGCTGATCCAGCATCTTCAATGGATAAAACCTATGCGAGAACGGCGCCTGCTTGGTGTTTAACGATATCACGGTTTGTGGACACATTTCTTCTCCAGGAGAGGCAAACCCTCAGCGTGTGGCCCTGACGCATGCCAGCGCAGTCCAGCTGCCGGCCCCCGAGAGACGGGGCCGTCTCCGTGCCTGGATGAGGCGACGTCTAAAATGGGGTGCGCAGACACAGCCTCATCCATGCGAATAATGCCAACGCGGATTCCTTCCCAGATAACTTCACGTTTAACTTACCGATGGGTTACTCTGTAAAGAAAGAAAGTGACAGCGATGCTTTACGAGTGGGTGTGGAGGCCATAAAAACAACTCGATAATTTGGGCCCCAAAACATCTTACAGGTGACGTTCTGAGCAGCGGTGTAGAGCCGTACGTAGATCCTGGCGTTTGTTGCCTTGGCGGCCTTTTCCCTGGCCCTGAGGCCACGGCAGGGGCTGTGGCTAAGGGAGCGGGTGCCCTGCCCCCTGGCACCGGAGGGCGCTTTTCGGCAGTTACGGTGGTTTTATGCCAATCTCTCCACACCACACTCCCCCGGGCTCCCTGTGGTTGAGGACACTCGCTCCCAGGAGACATGGGGGAGGCGATAAGCTTGCCCGGGGCCCTCAGCCGTTGGATGTCCACTTAGTCATCTTCATTTCTTTCTTTCTTTTTTAAAAAAATACATTTTATTGATTTTTTTTACAGAGAGGAAGGGAGAGGGATAGAGAGTTAGAAACATCAATGAGAGAGAAACATGGATCAGCTGCCTCCTGCACACCCCCCACTGAGGATGTGCCCGCAACCAAGGTACATGCCCTTGGCCGGAATCGAACCTGGGACCCTTCAGTCCGCAGGCCGACGTTCTTTCCACTGAGCCAAACCAGCCAGGGCTTCATTTTTTTTTTTTTTTATCATCGACGCTGATGCTTCTGAAGAAGGGCCTGTAGCCTTTCAGCCTTCTCTCTCCTTCCCTCTACGATGGCTCCGTCTTCAGACCAAGCTGTCAGAGGTCTCGTTCATATATATGTCTTGTTCCAGGAAGACTAGAAGGCTGGGCCTCAGAGGGGTCCCCCTGCTTTATTTTTTTTTTTTTAATATATTTTATTGATTTTTTACAGAGAGGAAGAGAGAGGGACAGAGAGCCAGAAACATCGATGAGAGAGAAACATAGATCAGCCGCCTCCTGCACACCCCCGACCGGGGATGTACCCGCAACCAAGGTACATGCCCTTGACCGGAATCGAACCCGGGACCCTTGAGTCCGCAGGCCAACGCTCCATCCACTGAGCCAAACCGGCCTCGGCCCCCCTGCTTTATTGATTGAAATAAGTTCTCGCTTTTAATTTGATCTCTGCCCAGGCCAGGTCTCTCTAAGCCTACACCTGCTGTTGTATGACACACTTCGAAGGGGCCGGCTGCTTTTACACAGTAACCAAGAGCACTTTACGTTTCGTTTGTATCGAGACACAGAGTTTCAGCTGAAAAAGGTTATGTTAACGGACCACGTGCCTTCCCGTGGCCGGAGCTCCCAGGACGTGCGTGGGAATCGAGCGAAACGGGGTCCGCGCACCGGGCGGGGCGCTTCGGGAAGGAGGTCTGCCGGTCCCGGTGTGTTTCTCGGTCTCCCCGGTGAGCACAGCTGCGTTGCGAAGACGAGAACGCTTGCGGAAATGCCGATTTCACGCCCTTCTTCTGACGTTTTTAACGTTCCCAGAGAAACTCGGCCAGCTGCCCAGTTATACCAGCGAGCGGGCTTCCGTGTGGTTGGGCCACCCGTGCACGTTTTAAAGGCAACAGTGGAGCCCTGGCCGGTGTGGCTCAAGTGGATAGAGCATCAGCCTGGGGACTGGAGGGTCCCGGGTTCGAATCCAGTCAGGGGCACAGGCCCAGGTTGTGGGTTTGAGCCCCCGTAAGGGGGCGTGCAGGAGGCAGCCAATCCATGATTCTCTCTCCTCATGGGTGTTTCTCTCTCTCTCCCTCTCCCTTCCTCTCTGAAATCAATAAAAATATATATTTTTAAAAAAGGCAAAAGTGGGGTTCCTAGACTGTCTAACGCTGGGGCCAGTCATGCTAGCGGTGCCTCCCCGTCCGGCTGACGTGGTTGTTGGATTCCCCGGATGGGAGCATGGGTGGTCACATGGCGCAGTCATGACCTCAGAGGCCGTCTTATCCTGCGTCCTGTGTCACCTCGGCGCTCTGGCCTTCCTCTATCGCAGGCGTCCTCAAACTACGGCCCGCGGGCCACATGCGGGTGTTCTTGCCGTTTTGTTTTTTTACTTCAAAATGAGATATGTGCAGTGCGCATAGGAATTTGTTCAAAGCTTTTTTTTAAACTATAGCCTGGCCCTCCAACGGTCTGAGGGACAGTGAACTGGCCCCCTGTTTAAAAAGTTTGAGGACCCCTGCTCTATCGCATCACTGGCCTCTTATGGGGGTACAGCAGCACCCACCCCCCCATCTGTGCTTTCACTTTTCTGTGGTTCCAGTGAACATAACTGTGGTCCGAAAAATCTCATGGAAAATTCCAGAAATAAACAATTTATACGTTTCAAGTGTCCTCCTCCTTCTCGCCCAGGATATGACTCTGTTCAGCGTCTCCCGTGACTCGCTCAATAGCTGTCTCGCCTATCAGATTGGTCATCAGAGAGAGAGAGAGAGACCATAGCCACATAACTCTTATTACAGTATATTGTGATAACCGGCTATTTTATTATTCGTTATTATCATTCATCTCTTACGCTGCCTAGTTTGTAAATTAGGAGAAAACACAGCCTGTACAGGGTTCGGTACCGCCGGAGGCTCCTGGCGTCCACCAGTAGTCTTGGCACGAATCCCCCGCAGACAAGGGGGACCCTCTGCAGTGAAACACTTCCTCCGATTGGCCTTGCTGCTCCCGTTGCTACATCTGGAAGGCCGATGGTAATTGTATCTTGTGCCGTAGCGTTGACCGGTACCAAATGTTGTTTAGAATGTCCACGTTGCTAGTAGCAAACCTTATTTGTCTATGTCACTCTTACTTCTGTAAATAGAACTACCACTTTGGACTTTGTGAATATGCTATCGTAGGCAACATCAGATGTATTGCACGGGCCATCAGATGAGACCACTGCCCCAGGTCAAAGACCTTTTCCGCTTGTACAGGAACACCGTGAAAGGGGAGAAGTGACAGGGTGTGAAGTTCATGTCCTTGTTGTGACACTCGCCCACACCTTCAGGAGCAGTGCTGGCTTTTAAAACACTCCTGGGTTTCCATTGCTTCGGTGAGTGTGTGCCTCGCCCTCTTCCTTTCAAATAGAACACGTGTCTTCTCCAGAAACCCAAGATGTATTTCAACCCAAAGTCCAGGGGGATTATTAGGAGACCAGAGGCCCAGTGCACGAAATTCGTGCACGGGTAGGGTCCCTAGGCCTGGCTGGCGATCAGGGCTAATCTGTGGGGCAAACAGTGGGGTGATTGGGGGGGGCCCCTGCTGGCACCCGCCTTGGCTGGCCTGGGGCCTGTGGGCTGGGGGCAGCTCCTGCATTGAGCGTCTGCCCCCTGGTGGTCAGTGCGCGTCATAGCGACCGGTCATTCTACCATTGTTCTACCATTTGGTCGATTTGCATATTAGGCTTTTATTATCTAGGATGGTATACACATCCCTATATAAAAGCCTAAGCGACTGAATGACCGAATGGCCGGTCAACCGGTTGCAAGATGCACACTGACCACCAGGGGGCAGACGCTCAGTGCAGGTGCTGTCCCCTGGTGGTCAGTGCGCTCCCACAGCGGGAGTGCCGCTCAGCTGACCGTCAGGTGCCAGATGCAGGGTGTGAGCCTATCCTGACCGGGACTGACTGGGCGTGGGCCCGCAGCAGGTGCAGTGGGTCCGGGATGAGCGGGAGTGGCAGGCGGGAGTGACAGGTGGCCTGCCAGTTTCGGCCCATTTCCCCCGGGCCATGCTGAGGGACCCCATCGGTGCATGAATCTGTGCACTAGGCCTCTAGTTTTAAATAAATATCAATTTTTTTTTCTAATAAATTGTTTGCCCGACAAAATGTTTACACCCCTCTCTTGACAAAAATCTTCATTCAGATCAACAGGAAGGAACTGGGCCCTGGAAACGTTACTCTATGCTTGGCTAACTGATGTCCCGGAGAAGTCTCTGTGAGAGAGCCTTGGAGATACAACTGTCACTTAGGAAGAAGTAAAGGTGGCTCAAAACTTAGAGCTGAACGTCGTTCGTGTGTCATGTGACATAATCTACATTGCAAAGGTGCATGTTGGGCATTTGAACACTTCTGGTATGTGAGTTCATAGATAGATATGGTGTCATGTCTTTAGATATGAAAGTCGGATGATTTCATGGGCATTTAATTCAATTGGAACACGGCTCCCATCAAGGCTTTCCTATGTGTGGGCTTTCCTCGGAGTGCTATTTGCTCCGTGTTCTCTATGACTCGCGCTGTTTTACTATAATTATGACTCACGCTGTGTCACTCTGTGAGGGCCGGACTCTCCCGCTAAGAATAGGCAGCAAACCCCATGATGGCAGCCGAACCTGCCCGGCCAGCTATGGGGATGGTTTGCCTTGTTACTCTGGAAACATCTGACAATCAGGGTTGGTGGAGTGGCGGTGATGAGTCGGGCGCTGGGATTGTGAAAAGCAGAAACATAAGGTGGGTCTCGTATTTCTTCACGCTCTCGCTTAGATTTCATAAACGGGCGAGTGAGTGGTGATGTAAACAGTGACACCCAGGGAGCCGGCTAGTGGGCGCGTGGCCTTTGCACGCCCATGTGGGCGTGTTCTGAGCACTTGCTTTCTCTGGTGGCACACATTCCCTGGCTCATAGCATGAATGTTTTTAAACGGGTGAGACGGGCTTCATTGTTATTTTGTTACTTGTCATCATTTTCAATGAGGAAATTGATATAATTTTTGTGTGTGAATGATTTGATGGAAAATAACTGAAGGGAAAAAAATCAGTAAATCAGGAGAAGGTTGGAAGATAAAGTTGAGAGTCTTATAGGAGAAAAGACAAAGCTGGAACATAGAGAAAAAAATTAAATTAGAGGCTCCATCCAGGAAGCCCAGCACCTTACAAAGAAGAATTCCATAAAGAGAGAACAGAGATGGTGAAGGCAAGAAAATTATCAAAGAAACAAGACCATTTCCCTGGATGGAAGGCCCTATGCTTCTAGAATGAGAGGGGCCGTGGAATCCCTGGCAATGTGAGAGAGAAGGCTCACCCATGACGGGTCAGTAACGTTTCAGAACATCAGCGATAAAAAGAATACCCCAGACACTTTCAGAGAAGGAAGAAAGAAACCCCCAGCAGATCCATACAAAGAATCAGGAATTTAAGTGGCATTTCTTAACAGCATCATTGGAACTTATGAGAAAACTAGAGGCCCGGTGCATGACAATCGTGCACTGTGTGTGTGGGGGGGTGTCTCAGCCCAGCCTGTGCCCTCTCACAGTCCAGGACCCCTCGGGGGATGTCTGACTGCCAGCTTAGGTCTGTTCCCTGCTGGCAGGCGGACATCCCCTGCGGGGTCCTTAGCGCTGCTGGGGAGGCAGGAGAGGCTCCCGCCACCACCGTGGCGCTCACCATCCGTGAGCCCGGCTTCTGGCTGAGCGGCGCTCCCCCTGTGGGAGTGCACTGACCACCAGGGGGCAGCTCCTGCGTTGAGTGTCTGCCCCCTGCTGGTCAGTGCACGTCATAGCAACCGGTCATTTCGCAGTTCGGTCGATTTGCATATTAGCCTTTTACTCTATAGGATGGAACGATGCCTTCAGAGTTCTAAATGCAAAAGGGTTTCAGCCTAGGATTCTAGACCAGCTCTGGCAGGTGTGACGGATGGCCACTTCCTCTGCTTTAAACACTGGAAGGCTGAAACTGTGTTTCCCAGGCTCCCTTGCAGCAGCAATTCTAAACATGACCGAGGTGCCATCAGGCACACGCCCCCACGAGGGGCTGGAAGGTGGACATGTGTGAAGTGGCTGCTACCCAGGGCATCACACATTCTGGGGCATCTGGGGCAAAGGTTGGACTATCTCAGTGGTTCTCGGCTTTTTTCCTTCTCATTGCTCTCCTGAGGAGCCTCTGTAGATATTTTTTCTCTAACCTACCCGTGGAATTTTAATGCCACAAATATATATCTGTTTATGTATCATATGTGTGTTCTATATCTTAAAAGTGTATGGTGTCTTGATATTTTTAAAAATATTTTTAAATTGATTTCATAGAGGAAGGGAGAGAGAGAGAGAAACATCAATGAGAAGAGAGAATCATGGATCGGCTGCCTCCTGCACTCCCCCCACTGGGGCATGAACCCACAACCCAGGCCTGTGTTGACATAGGGAGAGGGTGTCCGTTGGAAAGACACTTAATGAAACCTGGCGAAACGGCTGGTTCCGGTGTAGGAGTCGGCACCTGTGAATTTACTTCCGTATTTGCTTCATTAAAACAATGTTCTTTTTTTAAAAAAAAAAATTTATTTTATTGTTTAAAGTATTACACATAGTAGTACATATATCTCCTTTTTTCCCCATTGACCTTCCCCCAGCCTCCCCTGCCCCCTGTCGCATGCCCTCATCCCCTCCCCCAGGGTCTTGTGTCCATTGGTGTGCTTATATGCATGCATACAAGTCCTTCGTTTGATCTCTTTCCCCCGCTTCCCAACACTCCCCAGCCTTCCCGCTGTTATGTGACAGTCTGTTCGGGGCTTCATTGCCTCTGTATCTATCTTTTTCTTCATCAGGTTATAATGTTCTTTAAAACAATGTTCTTAACGAAGTGAGAGCCTGGAGTATTGGTTCCCGAGCTTTCGTGTGTGCCTAGGAATTCCCCAGGGACGTGGGTAAAACGCAGATTCCCAGGCCTGGCCTAGAAATAATCCTCCTCCTCTTCCTTCTTCCTCTTTCTTTATTTGTTTATTTATTTATTTTTAGGATTTTGAGGAGTTTGAGCAGGGATAAGAAAAATAACTGTAGACAATGCCCTTCTTCTTATTCAAATTCTGATTCTTTTAAAAAAAAATATTTTTACTGATTTCAGAGAGGAAGGGGGAGAGAGAGAGAGAAACATCAATGATGACAGAGAATCATGGATCGGCTGCCTCCTGCACGCCCCCCACTGGGGATCGAGCCTGCAACCCAGGCCTGTGCCCTGACTGGGAATTGACCCGTGACCTCTGGGTTCATAGGTTGACGCTCACCACTGAGCCACACAGGCTGGGCTAACTTCTGCTTCTTTGTGTGTTTGGTGTTGCCCAGGAATCGGGGTTTTAAGCAGGTGTCCTGGGAGAGACGTGTCAGCCAGGGGCTCCTGCGGAGGCCGCGGAGACCGTGACGGGCTGGCTGTATCACAGACCTGAGTTCGTTTTCCTTTCCTTTTAGCTTATTTCTCAACGACACGCCGGCAGCCCGGAGGGACCAGGGTTAGGCGCGCTCCGAGAAGCACGCAGTGGCAGTAGCTGGATGCGATTGACACAGAGGCGGGCGGCTCGCTTTATGCAATAAGATCCAGTTCCTGGCTCCTGGCCTGGAATAACATGAACTCGATTCATTGGTTACCAGCTGGACTCTGACCAAAAATTAAAGAGAGAGAGAGAGAGAGAAAGACAAATATGTGTGGATTCGGAGATGGCATTTAAAGAAATACTACACAGAAGGAGGAATTTCCAAAATCACCGATCAGAGTGATAATTCTTTTTAAAAAAATATATATTTTATTGATTTTTTTTACAGAGAGGAAGGTAGAGGGATAGAGAGTTAGAAACATCGATGAGAGAGAAACATCGATCAGCTGCCCCCTGCACACTCCTTACTGGGGATGTGCCCACAACCAAGGTACATGCCCTTGACCGGAATCGAACCCGGGACCTTTCAGTTTGCAGGCCGACGCTCTCTCCACTGAGCCAAACTGGTTAGGGCCAGAGTGATAATTCTTAAACGTGTCACAAAGAAACGCTCCAGACGATAAATTACGCATCCATCGCTTGGTGCTTACCCATCACAGCCTCGTATAAATGACTGTCTTTCCTTCCTCCTTTTCCTCTTGAGCAGGTTGCAAAGGCTCACAATAGATGCGGACAGTTAAAAACACACAGCACGCTCCCCCTCTAAGAGGAAGTTGGGAAAGGAGCTGCTGTCTATTCCCGTGGCTAGAAGCCGGTTAGTGCTCTCAGGTGAGCTGGGCCAGGACGGACTGCGCCCTCACTGTGTCTTCCTCCCGCAAAGCTCCGCCCTCACTGCTTCTCTCCCCTCGATGCGGAGGCCTACGTGGGCCACCCCTCCTGCTGGTCCCGGGCACTGCTGCCCGGTGGACGGTGCTGTGGGAAGTGTGCCCTCGGACTCCGAGACCTGCCATCTCTCTAGAAATAACGGTGAGGAGGAGGGTGAGGGTCTAACATTCACCGAGAGCTTACAATTCGCCGTGGACATTAAGTCATAGGAGTGGCACAAACCATTATTATCCCCTTTACTATTCCCATTTTATAGGTGAGACGACTGAGGCCCAAAGAGGTCAAATACCGTGTCCAAACTCAAATAAATAACAACTAGCTTCAAACTCAGGCAATCGGGTCCCCCATGCCCAACTCTTTACCTGGTATTTTAAAAATATATGTCTTTATTGATTTCAGAGAGGAAGGGAGCAGGGGGGAGGGGGAGTTAAAAAAAAAAATCAGTGATGAGCGAGAATTGCCTCCTGCATGCCCCACACTGGGGATGGAGCCCGCAACCTGGGCCTGTGTCCTGACTGACCATCGGACCGTGACCTCCTGGTTCATAGGTTGATGCTCAACCACTTGGTCTTACCTGGGCCATTTGATGACCCGCCTGCCCCCCCACCGCCCCCAACCCCAATGCCTCAACGAAGTCAGGGTCGTAGTTCAAATGAAGATCTAAGAAAGGGGCTCCTCTTGGTCATTTCCGCCTCATTTTGGAAGCAGCAGCCCATTGTTTACGAATCTAATGATGCGGTAGGTGGGGGCGACCTTGGGGGCCTTTGCTATGTCTCTCATCACAGACTGTTAATGTGCTGTGATTCAGTACACACTGGGTTGTGCTGGGCAGCATTTAAGCCTGGATCAGAATTTACATACAGAAACCCACATCCGGGAGAAGAGCTATCTGCTTTCCAATGGAATGAAATTAAAAGGTAATTTGATGAAATCGAAACCAAGCCATTATCTGATGAGAAGGACATTTCTTGGCAGGTCCCTCAGGTGTAACCAGAAGAGTCACCTGTCCGGGACAGCAGGCCTTGGCGGGGCATCTGGGTTAGATGTGGTCCCCCCAGGCCTGACACGTGAGGGAGAGAGGGTCCCCACTCCCAGTCCAGCGCCGCCTCTGGCTCTGGCCTCGGCTTCCCATGACTTGGCACAGACCCCGCCTCGGAGCCGGGCAGCCAGGAGGGAGGGCTTAGCAGCCAACACCTGCCCAACCTGTGCGATTTGACACATTTACCCACAGATAGGAAATCCGCTGACAGCCACGGGCTCTGGGGACCCCACGGGACTCTGGGGGCCGGGAATCCCGAGTTCTCTCTGTCACAGAGCCGGCTTCCGGAGGGGGTGACTCCCAACTCGCCAGACTGGACTGTCGAGCCGCGCGGCAGCCGGCCTGTGGAAGGGAGGCAGCCGTTCTTGCAATGACAGAATGACAGGGAACAGACGCGGCCTGAGCTGTGAGGCAGGACTGACTGAGGAGACGAGGTGGGCGGACGAAGCGCCCGGGTGGGGGCTGCGACTTACATTTCAGATGCTTCATAACTTGAACACAAATGCCTTGATGCAAACGTGTGGACGCACGGGAGTTGGTCCTTTATTTTTCTTTCTTTCTTTCTTTTAAATAGATTTTTATTGATGTCAGAGAGGAAGGGAGAGGCAGAGAGAGATAGAAACATCCATACTGAGAGAGAATCATGGATTGGATGCCTCCTGCACGCCCCACACTGGGGATCGAGCCCACAATCCGGGCCTGTGCCCTGACCCGGGATCGAACTGTGACCTCCTGGTTTATAGGCTGACGCTCAACCACTGAGCCACCCCAGCCAGGTGCACTTTGTTTTTCTATACCTAGAGGCCAGAGGGGTTCGCGTGGCTCCCTTAGACTACGTAAGTGCTAAGGGGACGGGTGTCCTTCTCCCTGAGACTAGACCTGGTCCTATAAAGGTGAAAAAAGCCCAATGAACGCATGAGGAAAAGGCAATGTGCCCCCAAGACAGAACACAGGCAGCACCCCCGGCCTCCGGGAATGACAGGCCTTCTCGAGAGGCCACACGTTAGAGGCAGCCCTGAAGCCAGCGGGGCAATCGGAAGACAATGCAGTTCTCCAATCGATGCGTCAGCACCAGTTTGGTTTGCATCTCTTTGACAAATAAACCTAGACCGAACGTGGGTTCGGGAAGAGCGGAAAGTTCTAGAAATTTTGGGGAATCGACATTTTAGGAAGACGGGACCACTGGATTCACTTAGGTTTGGAGTCTCCTGATATGTGGACAAGGAAGATAACGTGATGTGCTGTTGCCCCGGAGGAGCAGAGGCGGGGCTTCGAGCAGGTCTGCTGCGGCCTCCTGTGTGTGCGCTGTCTGGTTCCGTCTACTTTGGGGTGACCCCCTCCCCCCGAGCTGTGTCAGGCCTTAAAGGGCGACTTTCTGAATTTTAGTGTCTGGTCTCAGGTTAGAGTTAGCCTGTAAGTGCTCAAGGGTGATGGCCTGCCACCTGGGGCTTTTATTATGTGGACTAGAGGCCTGGTGCACGAAATTCGTGCACAGGGATGGGGGTCCCTCCATCCGTCCTGCGTCCTCTTGCAATCCGGGACCCCTCGGGGGATGTCGGGCCTAAACCGGCAGTCGGACATCCCCCTCGCAATCCCGGACGCTGCATGCACCAGTGACCATACTGTCCATACAGGTGAAAGGCATCTTGCTGTTGTATGGGCAGCTACACTTTTTCGCCCTGATTATAAAATAGTACATGACATGATCCTTCTGAGGCAGTGGTGCCATTTTCCCCATCTTATGGGTGGAAAAACGGAAGCAGAGAGAAGTTAAGTAATTGGCGTTGTCACACAGTTATAAGTGTCAGAATTAGGACTGACCACGAAAGTGTAAGCCAGAGTCCATGCATGTCATTGCTGCATCATTCTGTTTTTTCAGTGTTAGAATAGCCTTGCCAGGTTTTAATTTTTAAATCTAAGAGACTGTCCCCAATATATAGGGTAGGGTCCCTAGGCCTGGCCGGAGATCAGGGCCATCTGTGGGGCAACCGGCAGGCGGGGTGATGGGGGGGGCGGGGCTGCTGGCACCTGCCTTGGTTAGCAGTCTGGTGCCGCCCGCTGGCCGGTCCTGCCCCCCAATCACTGCTGCCGGTCACCTTCCTCTTGGGGGGCAGACGCTCAACGGTTGGGGGCAGCTCTTGTGTTAAGCGTCTGCCCCCTGGTGGTCAGTGCATGTCATAGCAACTGGTCGTTCCACTGGTTGTTCCACCGTTCGGTCTATTTGCATATTAGGGTTTTATTACATAGGATGGTTCAATGCCCTTCATCGTCAAAGTCATTCCAGGACACAAGCGCATACAATAGGCCAAATCATTGCCGGAGGACACTAATTTCATGACACATACCATTTTATGAAACAAAAGCAACTTGGCAGAGTAGTCATTCCTTCTGAGTGATTTATTCAAAGTTAAAAATAAGTTGGGAAGGTGTTGTAGTGTACCCCGAATCTCACAAAGGACGCCTCAAAAAGTCAAATTATGGAGTCATTTATTCAAAGGCCGGCGGCTATGAGGGGCAACGGTGCTCCAAATCTCGCAGCCCCGAAAGGTTCGCCACATCTGGCTTATATGCAGAATATCACAAAGGTATCAATTACAAAAAACCTTTGGGTTTGGAACGAGGAACCGGGTTTGCACAAAGCAGTTACAGAAGCGAAATTGAGCAAGTTAGTTATCTATAGAGATTAAGTATAGTTTTGGGTCTACGGATCACTGAATCAACAGAAACATATTATCTGGAGCCACTGAGGCAATTCAGAATAATTGTGCTGTCCTGGTCTCGGGACCACTGAGTCAACCGGAATGCATTATCTGTAGCTACTGAGACAATTTAGGGTAATTGTGCTGTCCTGGTTCCCAGGTACAGAAGAATGTGCTTCGATAACCACTGAGATCACAATCAATGGGATATTCAAACCAACCACGGAGTATTCAATCGGTTGGGATAGCATACATAAGTTCAGAAAATCAAAATAACTTTTCTATTGTTTTAGCAAGCAAATAAGTACAGAACCCAAAACAGCAGGGTTAAAGTTAAAGTTAAAACTGCCGTTTCTACCTGAGATGATGGCTACCATACTTCAAAGGGACATTTTCACGTTAGCGATCGTTAGTTACTACAGCCATGTTAGGAGGGGAGAGCCACGAGGATGAGAACGCGGGTAGACAGTCATTTTATATTCGTGAGCTCTGCTCAATGCTCTTAGGATTTGGCCTACGTTAGTAACTTATTAAAATGTGGTTGCTATGTCAAAATCCCTTTTCTACTAGCTATTTCTAATACTAATATTACCAACACACTTTAAAACAACTTAGTTATTATTAATGTCATGCTTGTAATCAGTACTCCTGTGAGGCTGGGCAGTTATCATCATTCATACTTGACAACGGGACACTTAAGGCACAGGAAAGTTAAGCGGATTTCTCAAGTTCACAGCTATCCAGTGGAAAAGTCGGGGCTAAAATGCAGGTCTTTTGACTTCCAGACAAGTTTCTTTCTCCTGGATTGTCCTTTCGATTTTAACATTTAACAAAAGACCTCATTTCGTACTTTCCTTTTTTTCAAACATTTATTTTCCAATTACAGGTGACATATAATGTCAGATTAGTTTCAGGTGTACAACACAGTGATTAGACATTTTTATACCTTATAAAGTGATCACCCCGATAGGTATATTTCTTTTTTTTTTTTTTTTTTAATATACTTTATTGATTTTTCACAGAGAGGAAGGGAGAGGGATAGAGAACCAGAAACATCGATGAGAGAGAGACATCGACCAGCTGCCTCCTGCACACCCCCCACCGGGGGATGTGCCCGCAACCAATGTACATGCCCTTGACCGGAATCGAACCTAGGACCTTCCAGTCCGCAGACCGACGCTCTATCCACTGAGCCAAACCGGTTTCGGCTAGGTATATTTCTTTAAAAAATGTTTTTATTGACTTTAGAGAGGAAGGGAGAGGGAGAGAGAGATAGAAACATCCATGATGAGAGAGAATCATGGATTGGCTGCCTTCCTGCACGCCCCACACTGGGGATCGAGCCCACAACCCAGGCCTGTGCCCTGACCCGGGATCGAATAGTGACCTCCTGGTTCATAGGTTGACGCTCAACCACCGAGCCACACTGGACGGGCCTGATAGATACTAGTCTGATAACACTTTACTTTCCCTGTCTTGTTTGTGTTTCTTCTTTTGATGACAAACATCCTTTACTCTTTATGGAACCCCATACAGTTCCTTGAATATACCGAGTACTCATGTTTGCTTTTAAAGAACTCAGAATGTGAGCGTCACTTTTACAGGGTGGATGTCATCTGAAACAGCACAGGGAGGCATTGTGTATAATTAGTTCAATTCTTTCTCCCTTCGTCACAGCTTCAAGCTTCTGGTCTAATTAGCAGATGCTACACCGAAGGCCTGCATCACAATTATGCCATCACCCCTGAGTTATTACCTTAAAATATGGGTCTCCATTTCTTCATTGGAAACGCGATGTAGTATTTTTAATAGGAGAAAAACAGTTCCCGTTTTCAGAATGACATTCTATTTCTTGGGTGGCAATTAATAGACTTTAAGTCTCACCATGCACGGTTCTGAGCTCTCTTTTGAGTTATAATTTATGAAATATAATTTATGCCGTTATTATGCTCCAACAGTAAAATCAACCACAACTCCTCCCGCCGGAGCATGAGGCTCTGGTTTGCGGATTTGCCTTCTACCCTTTACCCAGGGAGGGTCCAGACGAGGCGATAAGTTAACCAACCGATGGATCCAAGACTGTTGGGCAGGAGGAGGCTGAGCTGGTCAATTCCCTGCCTCCTCTTCAGACGGACCAGGACCACCGAGGCCCAGAGGTGCCCGCTGGAGCTCCCGTGTTCCCACCTGTGCTGTCCCACCGCCCAGGACTGGGCAGGACCCACCGGCCAGGCTGGGCACCTGGTCCCGATGAGCATTTCTGGACGGGGTTTGGGTTGGAGGGAGAAGAGGGGAACCGAGGGCGGATTCCCCGGCTGTCATCCTCTCTGTTCCTTAGCTGTGCTGTCCTGGGCGAGTTCCTAGACGTTCCTGTGCCCCCATCCTTGGCTGGGTCAGGGTGGTGACAGCCCTGTCGCCCGGGTGGCGGCGGGGATGACCTGTTGGCACACCTTTAACACAGCATGAAGGCATCAAGGCTGCGGTTCAACGCCCTCTACTCGTCACCGATTCCCACCCAGAGCTCAGGCTGCTCACCTGACCCCCCCCCAGACCCCCCAGCTCCCTCCTCCTGGGGGGACTGGACGCCGGCCTCTGCCCGGGACTCAGCGGCTGGAGTTCGGGCAGGTGGATCGGACAAGGGACGCACGGCCGCTCGGCCAGGGGTGCGCGCACACCGCCCCGCGCAGGACCTGGGTGGGCGCGTGGGGCGGACGGAGGCGCGGACACGGCGTTCCTCCGTGCGGAACGCGGGTCCCTCCCCGCGGGGGGCGGCTGTGCCCCGGAGCCTCTGGCCCCCGGAGGCCTGGGCGCGTGAAGGTGGGCGGAAGGCACGCGCAGCCGAGCTGCCTCCAGCGGGGGCGGCTGCACGGCGTCCCGCAGACAAAGGGGCTTCGGATCGCGGCCGCTGGCGGGGGCGGCCCCCTCGCGGCCCCGGCGCCCCGCACGTCGGCCCTTTGTCTGGCGGCCCCCGGCTCGCTTTGTTGGCCCCCGTCCCTCCCGGGGAGGCGAGGGGGGCGCGACCCTCGGGGGGAGACACGGGGGGGGGGGTGGGGGGGAGAGCAGCACGCACCCCACCCGGGCCGCGGCCCCCGAGAGCCGCCCCGCCTGCCCCTCGGCCCGGGCCGGCGGGAGCGAGCGTGGCGGGCCGGCGCCCTCCGATTGGCCACCGCTGTCGGGGCGCTGCGCCCCGATTGGGCCGCGGGGCTGTCTGGCGCGAGGGCGCGCGAGGTGGGGAGGGGGCGCCGGCGGCTGCGGGGAGTCGGGGGCGGGGCGCGCGCGGGCGGCGGGGGCGCGGAGGGGGCGGGGGCGGTCCGGGACGCGGGCTCGGCGCGGGGGGCGGGCCCAGCCGGTCGCCGCCCCCGGCCCCGCCCCGCCCCGCCCCGCCCCGCGCCGCCCCGACCGCGGGCGGCCAGGGGGCAGGCTCGCCGGCTGCATCCCCATCCTCGGCGTCGCCGGGCAGAGCGCGGGCGGCCGAGCGCGGCGGGCAGGGCCGGGCCGGCATGGCCACCACCAGCACCACGGGCTCCACCCTGCTGCAGCCCCTCAGCGACGCCGTGCGGCTGCCCATCGACCAGGTACCGCGGCCCCGGGCCCCGCCCGCGCCGCCCCCTCCGGCCGCGTCCCCTCCGCGCGCGCCCGGGACCCGGGCGCCGGCTGGGGCGGGGCGGCGCGGCAGGGAGGGGGCGGCTCGCCGGGCATTGTCCGCCTGGCACCGGCCGCCGCTCCCCGGCGTGCCCACCCAGCCCCCACCCGGCCCGTGCCCGTGCCGGGGCCGCCGGGCGGGGGGGCACCGACGTGCGCGCGTGCCTGCTTGGCCCTGCGCCCTGCCCAGCGGCGCCCAGACCCGGGGCGTGCGAGCCCGGGCGGCCGGCGATCCGGGGCCCGGCAGCCCCTTCCAGGGCGGGTGGGCACGGGGTAGACCGGGCGGAACACCCGGTGTCCGTGCCCGAGCGCGGGGCACTCGCCGCCCCGCGGGGAAGAGGGTGGATGCGCCCCGGTGGCGAGGGAGCTGATGCGCGCGTGTGCCGTGGAGGGCACCGGGGCGGCGGCGGGCAGCGAGCTGCGCTCCGGGCGCACAGGCTGCGGTGGCGGGTGGCCCACCTAGGAGCCAGGCCGCCGCTGGGGGAAGGCAGAGGTTCTGCAGAAAAGTCACAGCGAGTTCACCATGCCGGGGTTTCTGGGCGAGAAAGTTGCAGCCTTGGAGCCAGCAGGAGCCAGCCCCCCGCCCCCGCCCTGTCTCCCAGCCCCCGGAGGCCTGGGGGGCGGTGGCGTGGAACGGCCCCCCCTCGAGTGGGCACGACAGGCCTGGGGTCCGCGTGCAGAAACGGCGCAGCAGCGGGGTCACCCCTTAAAGCAGGCGGGGAGGCGTTGTGTCAGGGTGACATTTAGGGAAGTGGCCGCTGGGGATGGGCCAGGAGTGGCTCCAGCCCCGAGCTTACGGTAAGAAACTGGAAATGTGGCTGAAAGTTATTTCCAATGGGCTTGCTCCCTAAGTGCTTGCGTTTTTCAGGGACCCTGGCCCACTGTCCTCTTGAATGTGTGGCTGTCATGGACGTCATTGGGGATCCCACTTACAATACAGGATTCCTCTGTACCCCGGCTCCGTTTGACAGCAGCGGGACGGGGGCCACTCCTGTGCCTGGCATGATGACACTAAGGCTTCGTGCTCTGCTGTGTGTGTGTGTGTGTGTGTGTGTGTGTGTGTGTAATCCTCACCCGAGGATATTTTTCTTTTAGGGACAGTGGAAGAGAGAGGGAAAGACAGAGAGAAACATCGATCTGAGAGAAACACATCAATGGGTTGCCTCCTGCACGAGCCCAGACCAGGGCCAGGGCTGGGGAGGAGCCTGCAACCGAGGTACGTGCCCTTGACCGGAATCTAACCCCGGGCCCTTTGGTTTGCAGGCCGACGCTCTGTCCGGTGAGCCAAACTGGCTAGGGCTGTGTGTGTGTGTGTGTGTGTGTGTGTGTGTGTGTGTGTGTGTGTTTTAAACATACTCAGTGTGTCCGAGTATAAAAAAAATTCTACCTTATGTTCAAATCTGAATTCTTTACCTCAGTTTCAGTCCTATCTGAATTCTTGCATTTGAGTCGTAACTTTCGGTTCCTAGCAAACTACCTGCCCCGCACACGTCCTGAACAGTTATCATGTGTCTCATGCCAGCAGATTAAAGTGCCAGAAGTGAAAGTAACCTTGTGCTGTGACACAGTCGTGGTCTCTGTTTGTGAACACGCTGGTCCGCACGCAAGGTTTCCCGTGGGGGAGGCCTGCGCTCTGAACAGAGCACAGCGGTGACCTTTCCGTGCATTATACACCGCGCCCGGCTAAGTAGGTTGCTGCTGGTGTATCAGCAAATGCAGGGCGGATACCAGGTCAAACATTTTTTTTTGCTGATGAGGAGCAAGGTTTATTCTGGGAGAAAGGTATATGCTCATTCTCTCTGTCTCTCTTTCCCCATGACATGATGAAATTTTTCCTTAGTCGGCTAACACCTTTAAATTTATATGAAGCTTATCTTTGAAAGGCGATTTAATATTAATGAACACCTTTAACCATCTCAGCAACCCAGCGCGAGTTCCTTCAGTCCTGAGAGAAGCAGGGGGAGCCGGGGAGGCGGAGGGACGTAGACGCTGACTTTCCTTCTTCATTATCCACAGCCCTGATTGGGTCCTTTGGACAATCTTCTGAATGTGTGGAGCCATTTGTATAGGGTTTTGAGTGGTTTTTCCTATCCAAGTCTTTCCCCCCCAATATTATTTTGTATTAGTTTCCGGTGTGCAGCATAGTGGTGAGATACTTGTGTACTTTACAAGGTGATCCCCTGCTATTTCCAGCACCCACCTGGCACCATCCATAGTTATTACGATAGAGGCCCGGTGGGGTCCATAGTTATTACGAATTCGTGCACCGGTGGGGTCCCTCGGCCTGGCCTGCGCCCTCTGGCAATCCAGGACCCTCGGGGGATATCGGACTGCCGGTTTTGGCCCGATCCCCACAGGCCAGGCCGAGGGACCCCACCGGTGCATGCATCCATGCACCAGGCCTCTAGTATGCATATAAGATCTTTGGTTAATCTCTTCCTGCCCTCCCCCATCCCCTCTTCCCTCTGAGATTCATCAGTCTTTTCCATGTTTCCATGCCTGTGCATTGAGCGTCTGCCCCCTGGTGGTCAGTGCGTGTCAGAGCTCCCGGTCCAACGGTCGAAGGGTCGCTTAGGCTTTTATATACATAGATAGATATTCCCTATGCTGTACTTTACATCCCCATGACTATTCTGTAGCTACCAAATGGTACTTCTAAATCCCTTCACCCAGCCCCCCAAGCCCCTCCCCTCTGGCAACCATCAGTCTGTTTTCTGTATCCATGAGTCTGTTTCTGTTTTGTTGGTTCATTTATTTTGTTTTTTAGATTTCACATAGAAGCAAAATCATATGGCATGTATCCTTCTCTGACTGACTTATTTCACTTAGCATAATACTCTCTAGGTCCACCCATCCTGTTGCAAATGGTAAGATTCCATTCTTTTTGTGGCCAAGTAGTATTCCATGGTATACATGCACCACAGCTCTCTTACCCACTCACCTACTGATGGGCACGTGGGCTGCTTCCAAATCTGGATTATTGTACATTAATGCCGAAATGAATATAAGGGCACATGTATTCTTTTTGGATTAGTGGGATCGCTGGGTCATAAGGCAGTTCCATTTTTAATTTTCTGAGGAGATTCATACTGTTCTCCACAGTGGCTGCGCCCATCTGCATTCCCACCAACAGTGCACGAGGGTCCTCTTTTCTCCGCATCCTCGTCAGTACTTGTTGTTTGTTGACTTACTGGTGGTAGCCGTTCTGTGAAGTGGTACCTTTTTGTGGTTTAAATTTGCATTTCTCTGGTGGTTAGTGATGTTGAGTATCTTTTCCTAAGTCTATTGGCCATCTGTATGTCCTCTTCGGAGAAGTGTGTATTTAGGTCCTCTGCCCATTTTTTAATTTTTTTTTTTTTTTAAAAAGCAAGTCTTAATAATATTGAATTAATGCCAACGAAGGCCTTCACTTTTTATATAGTGATAATAAGTCGTTGCCAGGACTGAAGAGTTGACTTTTTAAAAATAAAGCTCTTGGGATAACTAAAAACTCTAATTGTAAAATTGCATGAATAAATAGTCATTTAGCCATTATTTTAAAATTGAGCGAAATAGAAAGTAACTTTTTGTAATATGTAAATAACTGAGTCCACGTTAGAGAAAGCTTAAGAACTGGTTGTAATCAAATCATGTGATTTAACAGGAAAAGGACTAAATCAGGAAATACGAAGTGTAAAATTAGAACTTGTTAGTATGTTAATTTGGTATGAACTAATTAACAGTGTTTTGGAAATTTAGGAGATTATAAAAGCGGTTGTTTGATCTCAGAGGAAGAGAAAGGACCGTAGGGCCAGAAAAAGAGTTTAACTTTTTTACTAGAGTGTACAGTTTATGAAATGATGAAATTAATGGTACGCCTGGAATACAGGCTGGGGCAAAAGCAGGTTAACAGTGGTTCATTTGTGAAAGAATACAGTGATTAATTTGTAATAATACAAGGATAAGCTCTGGGTTTTGCCTACTCACAACTGTCAACTTACTTCTGCCCCACCCTGTGTAAGAACAGACCAGGCCGGCGAGGAAGGAGAGGAAGGAGGAAATAAATGTTTGATAAGAAGGTCAGGCAAGGAGAAGGAGCGAAAGATCCGACTGAGACCCTGGATGAGGAATCTTGCCTGGAACGCCAGGGTGTCCTTGGGGCAACCATCGCATTTGTTCAGCGGGCCTTGAGTTTAAATAAAAAACTAGTATCCAGGGAGGGTCTAGGACGCTTTAAAATAGGACATTTCTGCCCTAACCGGTTTGGCTCAGTGGATAGAGCGTCGGCCTGCGGACTGGAAGGTCCCAGGTTCGATTCCGGTCAAGGGCATGTGCCTTGGTTGTGGGCACATCCCCAGTAGGAGGTGTGCAGGAGGCAGCTGGTCGATGTTTCTCTCTCATCGACGTTTCTAACTCTCTCTCCCTTTCCCTTCCTCTCTGTAAAAAAAATCAATAAAACATATTTAAAAAAAATAAAATAGGACATTTCTGCCCCGAGGCCTCGCATTCCAGAGGGCTTTATTTCCAGGGCGGTCAGCACGGAAGGGCCCGGGCGGGGGGGGGGGGGGGGGGTCAGCATGGAAGGACCGGTGGGGGGTGGCTCTGAGGAGGGTTTGGGCTAAGGGGGAGCCGTGTCTCAGACAAAGGCGGAAGGTGCCGGAGAAGACATCCGATACCAGCAAACCTAACTGTGTTCTTTAGTTGCTGATGTGGCCCATTTTCAAAAGACCCCAAAGGGCGGGCACATGCCCCAGATGAACCTAGTTTTTCCTCGTGTTTTCGTAACCTCAGCATATTTGTCCTATTGCATTGGATGGACCCACGTCTCCGAGGTTACTGAGCCTGCTCTCTAGCCCTCTCCTCCCTCCCTCTCTCCCTCCCTCCCTCCCTCCCTGCCTCCCTCTCTCTCTCTTTCCCTTTTTTTTGGGGGGGGGGCAGGGTTTTGAAAGACGGGATGTATTAGCTCTTTTCCCATCGCAAAGCCCGCAGTGCAGAAACCCCAGGCGAGGCCCACGCAGGACACGGCAGGCTGCCTTCACGCGAGAACACGCTCTGAAGCACCCGCCGACGGACCCCGTGTGCGTGGGGGTGGCCTGGAACAATGGGGTGACCGTGGACAATGTGACGTTATACTGGTTTCAGGCAGACAACCTACTGCTCTGTCACTTGTACATGTTGTGCAGTGATGACACGCTCAGCCTGGTTAACACCCATTAAGGAACACCTGTCAAAAACATTGTTTCCTTCTTTTTCAACCGTGTGGTTCCCTCGTTTCCCATGATGCTGTCGTCACGGTGACACGGGAGTCCATTTCCCCGGTGACGTGACATCCAGCGTGACGTGCCTGGCAGAGGGCCGGGGAGGGATGATACGGGCTCGCGGACCAGTCCTGTTCGGGGACAGGGTCACTGTGTTCGGGACGATAGACTCAACCTCTTGGGTGGGACGAGGGGCGAGAGGGAGACCCCGGTGTCTGACAGGCTCGGAGGAGGGAGGGGAAGGTGGCAGGGACAGCCTGCTGTGTGGTGCAAGGTCCCGCATCTCAGGCAGTGATTTCAATGGGTAGCTCCTCACGGTTGCCACGTTTCTTTCACTTGCATTATGTCACCGAATGGAATCCTCACAGCACCTTACGAAATCAGATAAAATCCAAGGCTTGAAGTATTTAGCTTCAAGGAAAAAAAAAATATATATATACATATATATTTGACCTTGAGTGAAAGGTCAATTTTAATTTATGGCCTTAACGTGTGGCAAGTAACTGCGGCAGGTCATTGCTGTGGACCTGGGGTGCCCGGGTCCTTTCGAAGGAGAAGGTGGGCGATAGGAGTTGCCGCACACGGACCTGCCGGTTGCCGTGGTTGGGACGGAATGGCGTGTGCATGTCAGAGGCGTGCGGAGGCCTCTGAAGAAATCCCGTTCCCGTTCGGGTCCGTTTGCCGATGGGCCTTTTCTGTGTATGTTCCCTGCGTCTGTGGAGACAGTCCGTGAAGTGACACGTTAGGGAGGAGATGGTTTGAAACAACAGCCTCGGAGTCCTCCTCCGGTTCTGTGCTACGGCAGCCCGCGTGTTACGGCGGAAGGAATGGGTGACGCTCTCAGGATGGAGCCTTCGCCGAACAGGCTGCTAGCTGCTGGGGTGCTGGGTGGATGGAGTGCCGTCCCCGGACCAGGCAGCCCCAGGCCCAGGCTGATGGCTCAATCCCTGGTAGGGGCGTGCAGGAGGCAGCCCACTGATGTTTTTCTCTCATCGATGTTTCTCTCTCTCCCTCTCCCTTCCTCTCTCTAAAAAGCAATAAAAATATTTTTTAAAAATCCTTTATTAAAAAAAGAGCCTGGACATCGTGGCTCAGTGGGTGAGCGTCGACCTAGGAACCAGGAGGTCACAGTTGATTCCCGGTCGGGGCACAGGCCCGGGTTGTGGGCTCCATGCCCAGTGGGGGGCGTGCAGGAGGCAGCCGATCAGTGATTCTCTCTCATCACTGATGTTTCTATCTCCCTCTCCCTCCCCCTTCAAAAAAAATAAAAGAATAATACTTTTATTTTTTAAATATATTTTTATTGATTTCAGAGCGGGACAACACAAGTAGTTGTAGATTATCGTGAAAGCAATCTAGAAAACCCCGGGTTGTGGGCTCGATCCCCAGTGGGGGGCATGCAGGAGGCAGCCCCGCAATGGTTCTCTCTCATCATCGATGTTTCTCTCTCTCTCCCTCTCCCTTCCTCTTTAAAATGCCCTCGCTTTAAAAATACTCCCTACGTTACCGCTGCCTCACCAGGTACCCGGAAGCCAGTCTCTGGTTATTGGGGTTTCTCAGGGCTGGCTTTCGGGGGGGTCATCACAGCCCCACACAGTCCCTGCCTGCAGTTGGTGTAACAGGTGGGGTCCCACAGCCACAGAACGTGGCAAGATTTCTTTACAGTCAGATAAGCCGTGAACGGGGACTGGGCACAGGGGTCATCTGATGATTTGGGGATGACCTGGGCGAAGCCAGACATCGTTGTGGTAGACGTGTGGGTGCGGGAAGGGGAAGGGGAGGGGCGGTGAGGGTGGGGGAAGGGAGAGCCACAGCTGGGAGCGCTCACAGGCGCGGTGTGCCGCTCCATTGCTGTTCACAGTCCTGACCACGCTCCCCCCGCGCCCCGGCCTCTGACCTCCCTGCGTGCCGTCCAGGCGGCTGCTTCTCATTGGAGTCTATTCTGCTTCGGGTTCTACGCGTCCGTCCGGGTTCCAGCGGGAGGCAGGTTGGACTAGGACAGGGGTCGGCAAACTCATCAGTCAACAGAGCCAAATATCAACAGCACAATTGAAATCTCTTTTGAGAGCCATATTTTTTAAACTTAAACGTCTTCTAGCACCACTTCTTCAAAATAGACTCGCCCAGGCCGTGGTATTTTGTGGAAGAGCCACACTCAAGGGGCCAGAGAGCCGCATGTGGCTCGCGAGCCGCAGTTTGCCGACCACGGGACTAGGTAACCAAGGAGACCTTAAGATAAGGTGACCAGATCGACCCGCTTTTGGCGGGACAGTCCCAATTTTTAACAATTTGTCCCGTGTCCCACGGCGTTTTAAAAAAGTCCCTATTTTTGTCCCGCCGTGGGACGCGGGACAGATTGTTAAAAATCGGGACTGTCCCGCCAAAAGCGGGTCGATCTGGTCCCCTTACCTTAAGAACCACTTAGTACTAAGCTATGGCGGGTTAGGGGCGTCAGCAAGGAGTGTAACCGTCTCCCACGGGGCTGCCGGGGAAGGAAAGGACCCCACGGGGGTGTAGGGGCTGCCTGCGGGGGGTCAGCGGCCCCCAGAGGGGGACCACCAGCCAGCCTGCGGTGGGCTTGAGGGAGGGAGACGGAGGGAGACGGAGGGAGATGAACACCCGCTCCCATCCTCCTTCGGGGCCTCCCTCAGAGGGCGGGCGGAGCTTTGGGGCTCCGTAAAGTGGGGAGTGGATCGGGGGGGCATTCAGACTCCTCGGAACGTGACTACCGATGTGCGTGCTGGTGCTCCTCGATTCTCTGCCCGTTGCTGCCAAGGCAGCCGCCGTCCCTGCGGCCCCTCCTCTCCCTCTCAGCCTCCCCGTGACGGAACAGCGATGCTCCGTGTGCGGGCCCCGTTCCCGTTCATTTCCCAGCGTGGGAGCCGGGCTCGCTGACAGCCCGGCCGGGCTGACGTTGAGCAGGGCAGTGCTGAGCAGTCCCAGTGTCTGTAAAAGGCGTGTCTGCGGCCACCTGTCCCCAAACCACCTGGATTGTTGTTAAAAATACATGTTCTCGCCCTGACTGGTTTGGCTCAGTGGATAGAGCGTCGGCCTGCAGACTCAAGGGTCCCGGGTTCGATTCCGGTCAAGGGCACGTACCTTGGTTGCGAGCACATCCCCAGTAGGAGGTGTGCAGGAGGCAGCTGATCGATGTTTCTAACTCTCTATCCCTCTCCCTTCCTCTCTGTAAAAAAGTCAATAATATATATATATATTAAAAAAACCCACACATGTTCTCACTCAGCCGGCGTGGCTCAGGGGTTGAGCGTCGGCCTAGGAACCAGGAGGTCAGGGTCTGATTCCCAGTCAGGGCACAGGCCCGGTTGTGGGCTCAATCCCCTGCATGGGGCGTGCAGGAGGCAGCCGATCCATGATTCTCTCTCATTGCTGATGTCTCTGTTTCTCTCTCCCTCTCCCTGCCTCTCTGAAATCAGTAAAATATTTTTAAATAACAAACACAAATAAAAACATATGTTCTCCACTCAGACCTACTGAACAAGGGCCAGGGACCTGGCGGTTGGACCAGGCTCCATTCCCCCCGCCCCCATCAGAGGTAGAGCCCCCGGCCACATGTGCAAAGGCTCTCCCTGTTATTGACGAGCCACACAAATCCCACGTATTTCTTAAATGTGTGCATGGAAGCAATTAACATGGACCCTCAAAAACGCACGCAGCCTAATTGTGCTCTTGACCAAGGTACCACAAGGTTTGGGGGAAATGGCATTGCTGGCCCCTCTGGCGACCGGCCCTGAAGGAGGACCCGCTCGTAGTGGAACGAAGTCCACGCCTCCGTCCAGTCCCGTCCCCGCGACCCCGGGGACTGTGTGCGACCTCGTGGGTGGAAAAGGTCGGAAGTCTGAATGTGAGGCCATTCCCCCCGACGAGAGGCCGTTCCCCAATGCGACTCCTGGCCTAAGGGGAGGCCTCGAACCTCCAAGTGTGGCTGCCAGCCCCTTGTTGCTATGGAGACCTCCCACCCCCCTGGTGCTGCCTCACACTCACACCCCCTGGACGGACGGACGGACGGGCCAGCAGCTGCCCAGAGCATGGACAGAGGTGCTGCAGCTGGAGTCGGAGCTCAGAGCTCCCTCCACTCCGTCCCGCACTTCTCTCTCCAGGCCTTTGGCCAAGCTGCCCCCTCGGCCTGGAGTGCCCTGCACCCCTCCCCGGCCCCCCCCACCCCGTGACCCAGCTTGTTACCATCTGCCCCCCCTTTCCCGTCTCTCGCTCTCCCCTTTGAGCCTCTGTTTGTGCCTCAGATACGCACGCACTTGGGGTGAGTGCACGTGGGCACTTCAGCCCCGGTTGGGGGGCTGGGGTCCGGGCAGCCTTCCGGGAGCGGCCTCTGACCTGCGCCCCTGGGCACATCTGTCCCGCGGCTGGTCCTGCCGGGGACCCCCAGCTTCTCCTCGGCAGAGCCGCACCCAGCATCGCCGCGCCGCTGTTTCTCGGGAAGGACTTCATGGGCTGGTTTTGGGGTCTCTCCTCGGCCCCTTGTCTGATGTGAGTCCTTCCAGCACTAGGGAGCAGTGTGAGTGCTCCCCCCACACCCCGCCCTGGGACCCTGGGCTCTTAGCTTCTGCCGACCTGACCGTCCGTCTCCCTGCCAAGCCAGGAGGCCTGGAAGAACAGGGGCCTCTTACGTCCATCCCTCAGGCGGAGGTCCCCCTTGTGAGAGTGCGGGGGGGGGGGGGGGGGGGGGGGGGTAGTGTGACGGAGAGCATAGGCGGCCTCAGGTTCCCATCAGCCACCTGTTAGCCGAGTAGTCTTCACATTGACCTACCTCTTGTGAACCTCAGCTTCCTGGCCTGTGAAATGGGGTGACGGTGGGCCCTGCCTCAGGGCTGTGGGTGGCATTAGGAGGGCGTGCAGAGGGAGGGCGGAGCCGGGGAGAGCCCGTCAGTCCTGTGGGTGTGCTAACGGGGCGGTCTCCCGTCGCCCGGGGTGGTCCCTCGGCGCACTCCCGGCGGCCCCTCGCAGGGTTGGCGTCTGTGTGCCCGGTGGGCCCTGGGCTTGCGGGACAGAGGACGGGGCCGCAGTTTCACGTGAGTTTCCCAACGTTTTCACAAGGACGGGCGCGAGGAGTGGGCCCGGCGGCGGGGAGTGACGGGCTCCTGAGGGGGACGGATGCCCCGGGGACCCTCGAGGATCTTTGTCTGGGGACACGTCACTTCTTCACCATCATTCTCTGGCGTCACACGCCCTGGGCTCGAGACCGTGGGCTCCTCTGCGGAAGGCGCTTCCTGTCCCAGCTCTGTGCCCGCCCCCTGCCCTCCTCCCCCTGCCCTCCGGCTGGGCACTGCTGTGCCCCCCTGCCCTCCGGCTGGGCGCTGCCCGCCCCCTGCCCTCTGGCTGGGCGCTGCTGTGCCCCCCAGCCCTCGGCTGGGCACCGCCCCCCTGCCCTCCTGCCCGCTCCCCTGCCCTCCGGCTGGGCACTGCTGTGCCCCCCTGCCCTCCGGCTGGGCGCTGCCCGCCCCCTGCCCTCCGGCTGGGCGCTGCTGTGCCCCCCTGCCCTCCGGCTGGGCACTGCTGTGCCCCCCTGCCCTCCGGCTGGGCGCTGCTGTGCCCAGGCCGCTGCGGGGCCCCCAGAGGCAGGCCGTGCTGAGGCAGATGGAGGGCGGCAGCAGGTCTCCTGGGGAAGCGACGTGAGCCCGTGGCTGACTCCGGCCCTGCATGGCACTGTGCAGAGCATCGGGGATGCGGGAAGGTGCTGATGAGTCACAGGAAGTGGAGATGCTGAGGGCCGTGTTCTCGCTGGGTGGTTATCACGGTGGCTGGCGAAGGGCATTGGCGAGAAGCTGTACCGGCCCTGTTATCAGGACCCTCAAAGAGGAGCTGTCTTTATCCGCAGAGAACAGGCTGCCGGGCTCTGCCCTCCCCCCTCCGTGGCCCTGCCACCTGCCCGTCCAGGAGGCCTGGCCTTGGCCATCAGCGGGTGCCATCAGCGGATCCTCTGTGGGCGGCAGGGTGTCTTGCGGAGTGAGGAAGCCAGGGGACCCCCCCCCCCAAATACCCGCCAGATGGACAGCACTTCACACAGGCCCGGGCTCCGGCTGGCGTGCCTTGCTCCTGCCTGGGCACCGCACAACCGTGAACACCCTCTGTTTAATTTGTTATCCCATCGAGACCTTCTCGTGTTTAAAGGTTTCCTGTGCCAAGCGGGTGCTTGTGCGAGGTCAGAGCTGCAGCTGACAGGCTTGGATGCATTCACGTCACTCGGTGCATGCGTGTTAACACGGAAGCGCGTTTGCCCGGCCCGCGGGCTCAGGGATTGAGTGTCGATCTATGGACCGGAAGGTCACGGTTCGATTCCTTGCACATGCCTGGGCCTCGGGCTCCATCCCCAGTGTGGGGCGTGCAGGAGGCAGCCGATCCATTTCTCTCTCTCATCATTGATGTTTCTGTATCTCTCCCCTTCTGACATCAATAAAATGTATTTTTTTAAAAAAATAGCTCTCCCCTAACCAGTGTGCTCAGTGGATAGAGCGCCGGCCTGCGGACTGAAGGGTCCCGGGTTCGATTCCGGTCAAGGGCATGTACCTTGGTTGCGGGCACATCCCCAGTAGGGGGAGTGCAAGAGGCAGCTGATTGATGTTTCTCATCGATGTTTCTAACTCTCTATCCCTCCCCTTTCTTTCTGTAAAAAATCAATTAAAAATATATTTTTAAAAAACAGCTCTCTGCACACACACACACAAGCCACAAAGTCTGACTTGCTGCGTTTTCTTTGGGAAACTGCGTCGTGGGTCGGGTTACACTCGTGAAAGCAGCCAGGACGGAGGGAGAGGCTCCGCCGCCTGAGAAGCCACCGGTTTCCAAAGCGCCGTCTCCAGGTTGCCCAGGAGACAGGGGTTGCATTGAATGCATCTCAGTGAACAATAGTGCGTTTCAAAGATACATGCCCAGACCCGCAGTGAAGTTCTAGACATTAACGGCACGGAAGGACAATGGCCTGAGACCAGCAGTGCACTGGATGAACAAACCCTGGGAGTTGTGTTTACTGTAAGGTGTTTAGCTGAGCAGGTGATACCAGCAGAATGCCACACTAACACGTCCAGAGGGCCGCCTGGCCGGCGGGGCTCCGGGGCTGAGCGTCCACCTATGACCCAGGAGGTCACGGTCCGATTCCCGCTCGGGGCACAGGCCTGGGTTGCGGGCTTGGTCCCCAGGGTGGGGCGTGCAGGAGGCAGCCGATCCGTGATTCTCTCTCGTCACTGATGCTTCTATCCCTCTCTCCCTCTCCCTTCCTCTCTGAAATTAATGCAAATATATTAATAAAAAAAAAAGAAGAGAAGTGTCCGGAGTGCCCAAGACAAGGGGTACCGGGGTTCTTTCCCAGCCTCACAGAGGGTTCGGCATTCTGAGAAAGGGCTGCGCATAGATGATTAAGAAGGAGTTCGTGGACGAAAGATGTTTTTGAAAGGCATTGGGGGTCAGAGAAGCTTCAGCTGAAGGAGCTAGAAGGCTCTCCTTGACCAAGGACCCCGAGCTTTTATTAAACACAATCTGTCCCAAGGCAAGGTGGAAATATACCCTTCAAAGGGTACGGTATCAAAGGGTTTACAGAAGGGTATCAAAGGGTTTACAGAAGCGTTGTCAGATTGGGGAATAGCCTACAGCTGTTCAGGTGTTTGGCCAACAGGAGGCAATGAAATGCCCTGAGCTGTCTGGCAGTTAACAGACATCCTATTCAAGTTTGCGGGGAGTGCCTTCTAGCCGTTTCCAACAGGGAAACTACATGTGACTCCACCCTGTCGAGCTCCCCAAGCTTCACCAACCTTTTGGTAAAACTCCTGCAATTATTACACGCTGGGATTGGTTCCCGGCAGAGGGGCATGAATGAGAGTGAGCCGCTCCCCGAGCTACAGGCAGCACCACCCACTCGGAAGCCCCCACTCGCCTCTGCCCATGTCACCAAAGCTGGGTCCTCCAGGGAAGCTGGAATTCTGGGTCTTTTGGTGACAAGAATGAAAACATTTTGGCTAATCGTGTTCTCCTGTTTCTCTCCTTGAGCCGGAGCAGCGCCCGGGGCCAGGCCCAGCTTATGGGCCGTGAGGAGGCGGCGGCTCCTGTGATGGTGGGTGGTGGGTGGTGGCCGTCCCGTCTGGAGCGCGCCGCCCGACGTCGGAGGAGCCTGCAGACCGGGCGCGGCCCTCGCCGGGCGGAGCGGGCGCCGGAGGCGTGGAGACCAGGCCGCCCCGTAGAAGATGTGCTTCTTGTGTTTCATCGCGTAGCAATTTCACGCGGACGTTGGCCAGCAGCATTTTCAGTTAAATTTGGTCTGACTAGTTTCCACTCAGAGAGGGTCACCGCTCAGAAGTCTGGAAAGGTGACACCCCGTTCACGTGGGAAGGTCGGCGTTTCCCCCTTCCCTCCTCCGTCCACTCCTCCCGCGGCCTCTGTGCCCGTGTTCGCAGGTCCGAGTGGGAGGGCTCTCCGTGGGGTGTGGTGTTTTATTTTTTTATTTTTATTTTTAAAATATATTTTATTGATTTTTTACAGAGAGGAAGGGAGAGGGATAGAGAGTTAGAAACATCGACCAGCTGCCTCCTGTACACTCCCTACTGGGGATGTGCCCGCAACCAAGGTACATGCCCTTGACCGGGAATAGAACCTAGGACCCCTCTGTCCGCAGGCCGACGCTCTATCCACTGAGCCAAACCCGTTAGGGCGGGTGTGGCGTTTTAGAAAGTAAGTCTAGTTGGGAAGAAAGTCATGTCTGGCGAGGTCTCGGTTGCCTCCTACGCCCCTATCAGCTCTCTGGTTTGGGAAGAGGGCATGTTGAATTCTGGCCAGCACACTGTGCCCCGTGATAACTGGCCAGGCTGTGGCGTTCACGGTTAATCTACAGCGGGCTCCCCTGTGAGGGTCAGCGCGCCTTCCTGATACGGGGACCCGCACCCCTGTTCCCGCTCACTGCACTCCCCGCTACATGCCAGGAATGGGCGTGATGGGTCTGAGCAGAGCTGAGGGGTGAAGGGGCAGGGCCGGGGCGCTACCCTCAGCTGGTACCGAGGAGCTTTGGCCATAGGTAAGGTTCAGGGGTCCTGATTCTAAGGTTTTTTTAAAAAATACATATTTTTATTGATTTCAGGGAGGAGGGAAGAGGGACAGAGAAACATCGATGATCAGAGAGAATCATGGATCGGCTGCCTCCTGCACGCCCCACACTGGGGATCGAGCCCCACCCGGGCCTGTGCCCTGACCGGGAATCGAACCCTGACCTCCTGGTTCATACGTCGACGCTCAACCACTGAGCTACGCCGGCCGGCCTGCCTCTAGATTTTGATCCTGGTCCCTGTCCATGTCCCGTATGCGACTAGTTAAGTCTTCTCCTCTTGTTCTTGGAAAACATCTTTAAAGCCGCAGTTTCCCCGGGAAATGCCGGAAAACCTGGCTTTACCACATGGCTTCAGCCTTCCCCTGGGCTCGAGGGTGGCTCCGACGACCCAGCCAGAGTCGGGGGGTGGGGGGGGCGGGGGGCGCGTGGGCATGGCCGACCCGCGTGCCTGTGGGAAGTTGGGATGTGGCCTGGAAGCAGTCGCTCTAAAGCAGTGGTTCCCAACCTTCCTCACGCCGCGGCCCTTTAATACAGCTCCTCACGTTGTGGTGACCCCCAACCATAACATTATTCCCGTTGCTACTTCATAACTGTCATTTTGCTACTGTTGTGAATCGTAATGTAAATGTCTTTGTTTTCCGATGGTCTTAGGCTCTACAGCAGCGGTTCCCAACCTTCCTAATGTCGAGACCCACCGGTTGAGAACCGCTAGCAGGGTCGCCTAAGACCGTCGGAAAACACAGGGTCGCCTAAGACCGTCGGGTCACCACAACGTGAGGAACTGTATTAACGGGTCGCGGCATCTAAAGAGTCAGGTTCCTTTGGAAGGTCTCGGACACGCGGAGTGAAGGATGGGAATGCTGTTCCAGGAAGGTTGTTGGCGTCAGCGCAGGCGTTTTCCCCGAGGGCTGTACAGGACTGTGTGCAACCCTTCGTCAGGGACGTGACGTGTGGGAGGAAACCCTTGTGTGCGTTTACAAGTCCCGCCTGGGACAGGGGAGGCGGGAGGACGGGGGCCAGCCCCCCACCACCACCCCCCAGGGGCTGAGGCTGGCTCGGCCCGCCCCGGAGCCCGAGGTTGCGTGAGAGCCCCGCAGACGTGCTGAAGCTCAGATTGCTGGGCCCGCGGCCAGAGTCTCCGACGCGGTGGGTCCGCTTGGGGCCGGATAGTCCACAAGTGAGACTGACTCTCAGATGACGGACGGCACTGCTGCGGGGCCGGCTGCCGTGCGGGGAACGACCTGGGGTTCCCGCTGTTGGCAGGAAGTGTCACCCGTATAGCACGGCAGCTCACGGCCTTTCCCGAGCGTTGGCACATGGCCGCCCTCACAGCAAGGGGGGGGTGGCGTGGGCCGTGCCCAGCTCCAGTTCTGTTTGGGGGGGGGGGCGGGTGCCCACGGGGCCTGGATCATCGGGAGAAGCAGGGGCGCTCGGGCGTGGGCTGCCCCCGGGGCCTGGAGGGTCACCGTGTCTGTGAGTCGGGCCCAAGTGCAGCTTGTAGGTGGGGGGCCTGTGGAAAGCAGGCGCAGGCCCTGGGCGAGGCGAGGGCCCATCGGAGGGCAGAGGGTCACTGGGCGGGGCTGGTGCTGGCGCTAATGGCACGGCAGACGAGCTTCCCACGTGAGGTTCCGGTGGGGAGATCGTGGCTCCTGGACCCGGCGTGGGCGCAAGTGGGGGTCCTGCCACTGAGTGTTGCTTCTGGGCTGTGTGGACCGGAGAGCCTGGCTCCATCGGCACCCCGTGGGCGCTGTCATGGCACCCGGTGCCAGCCGCTCTGCTCTGGGAACCCGGTGGGGGGTTGTGTGGCTTCTACCTGGACGCCTCTGTGATGGGCCGCCTGCCCCTTCCCGGGGCTCACACAGTCTCTGGAACAGCCCAGAGGGGTCGGGGCCATGTATCAAAGCCCTGGTCTTTGAACAACGACCAGAGCTTTTCCTTGTCTCTTACATTTTCTATTTTCTCCTTGGATAGTGTCCATGACGCGTTCACCCCTTTTCACGCTGCTCTCCCGCCCTGTAGGCGCTGCCTTGCCTTGTCTGGGGCACCTGCGTGTTCACAGGAGGGCCACCAGGGGGCCCATCCTGGGCGCGTGACACTCCCACGCGCCCCCACTTCTCCGTGGCCACCTCTGAGGTCATTGGACACATGCCCCCCTCTTTTTCTTTTCTTTTCTTTCTTATTGGTTTCAGAGAGGACGGGAGAGAGAGAGAGAGAGAGAAACATCAGCGATGAGAGAGAGTCATTGATCAGCTGCCTACTGGGCATCGAGCCTGCAACCCAGGCATGTGCCCTGATCGGGAATTGAACCAGGACCTCCTGGTTCATGGGTGGATGCCCAACCCCTGAGCCATGCCGGCTGGGCCATCCCCTTCTTTCTCCACGTGGCTGGCTTTTGGACAAGGGCCCTTTAGTAAATTGGGTCTCCGTACCCCTTCACCTCCTGATGTGGGTTTCACGGGCTGTGCGTGAGCGCTCCTGGCCCCCTGGGAAGGTGGCCGCGCCTGAGCATTCGTGTCCGAGTTCGCCCTCTTCGGGGCATTGCAGGGTGGGCGTACTGGTCTGAAAGTGGGCGGCTTTCGCCTCCATCGTGTCCTCATGAACTGAAAATAAGAAAGTGCGGATGTAGAAAGCATCCTATGTAATAAAGAGATGATATGCAAATTGACCGTCGCTCCAACGCACAAGATGGCTGCCCCCATGTGGTCAAAGATGGCCACCACAAGATGGCCAGCAGGGAGGGCAGTTGTGGGCGATCTGGCCAGCAGGGGAGGGCAGTTAGGGGTGACCAGGCTGGCAGGGGAGGGCAGTTGGGGGTGACCAGGCTGGCAGGGGAGGGCAGTTGGGAGCGACCAGGCCTGCAGGGGAGGGCAGTTGGGGGGACCCAGGCCTGTAGGGGAGGGAAGTTGGGGGGGATCAGCCCTTCAGGGGAGGACAGTGGGGGGAACCAGGCCTGCAGGGGAGGGCAGTTGGGGGGACCAGGCCTGCAGGGGAGGGCAGTTGGGGGCGACCAGGCCTGTAGGGGAGGGCAGTTAGGGGTGACCAAGCCAGCAGGGGAGGGCAGTTATGGGTGATCGGGCCAACAGGGGAGCAGTTAGGCGTTCATCGGGCTGGTAGCGGAGTGGTTAGGGGCAATCAGGCAGGCAGGCAGGCAAGCAGTTGAGAGCAAGCAGTCCTGGATTGTGAGGGGGATCCCAGATTGGAAAGGGTGCAGGCTGGGCTGAGGGACACCGCCCCCCCCACCGTGCACGAATTTTGTGCACCGGGCCTCTTGTTCTCTCGTAAAGAATACAGTCATGACAGTGATAGAAACCACCAGGCAGGCCCCCAAGCCATGTCTTTAGACTCTGGGACTCGTCGTCCCCAGCCGGCTGGTTGCGTGTCAGTGCGAGAGAGCGTGTCTGAGCACACGGAACGCTGGAGGGGTGTGACCTGAGGTGTGGAAACAGGGGTCCCCCAAACCTCGTCTTGGGCCGGGGTCTGATGGCGGGGTGTTGAAATCAGCATTGAGTTAGAGCTGAATGTCATCCAGCAAATCTCAGCAGCAGTCTACAGAGTCCCCGCACCGTCCTCACGCATCGTCTCCCTTCGGAGATTCGAAGCAAGAGAAACTCTCCTTTTAAAACCTACGGAGACGGTGGCTCAGGCTGTTGAGTGAGAGGGAATGTGGTTGGGATACCCCGTTCTCTTCGCCCTCTGCGTCCTTCTTGCTATTTCTGCTGCATTTTTATTATGAGCTAGAGGCCTGATGCACGAAATCCGTGCAAGGGGCTCGGCCCTCGCGGCCCCGCCCATTGGTCATTCTGAAGGTCGGTCCGCCATCCGGTCTAATTAGCATGTTAGCTCTTTATTAGATAGGATGTGTGCGTCATGATGTTATCATCGCGGGTGAGGTTAGGGCGCTGTTCCTCGTGGCATGGAGACGCAGCGCTAATTAAAGACGCGCCGAATTCCCAAGCAGGGCCTTTCATGAAAAAGGTCATTCTTCATGACTTACCTGGAACGCAATAAAAATCGAATGCGGTTCTTAAAGGTTAAGAATTCTTAAAGGTTAAGTTAGTGCAATAAACCATTTTACGAGTAATAGAATTATAAAGTAACCTAATCTCTTTTTGACCTTAAAAAATTGGCGAACATTTGGCTCAAAGGCTGTAACGTTCTTCCTAAAGTTGTCATATGAACGAACCCCTTTCTCAGTACTCATCTCAGCTCAGCTGTTTTCCTCCTCAGAGTGTTCACGCTCATGAGTTTTAGCCTCATTTTACTCTAGCAATAACAACCACATGTGTATATTTTACCTGGTAATTACATAAAGCATTTAGGGTGCTTTCACTCCGAGTGACATGTAGAAGGCTTATCTATGTATGCTTGAAAGTTAACGGTCACATATGAGCGGTAACTATGAATAGAAGCTGGTTGTATTGTTGGTGCTATTGTGCTCATCAGAAATGGTAGGTTAGCTATCTCGTGTTCCCTGGTCCCCACAAATCCAAGGGTCTTAGAAATGACTGGGAAATAGGTGGCCGGCTTTCTGGCTTTTTACAGGCCAAGACCTCAAACCCAAAGCAAAATGGTGGCTTAGGACTGAGTAACGGCGAATGAAGCCAAACTCCAGTCCGTCTGCACCTGGGAAAGGGGGTGAAATGAGGGATTCCCTACGTATGTGTTACTCTTATTTTTCACCCTCAAAATGCCAGTGTGTTGAGTAAAGCTGGGAAGAGCGGTGAACGAGGAAAACGCATCCGCCTAAATAAAAATGCACGTATGGCGGAGCGCAGTCGCTGTGCGGGCGTCCCCCGCAGAGGGGAGGCTCAGGCGCGCTGGGAGCAGTGAGGGGCGGAAAGCGAGCAGGCAGACACGTGCAGGCGTGTGCGAGGTCCCCACGGACCTGCGGCCCCGGAGTCACGGTCCAATTCCGAGTCCTCTTTTTTGTGGTGTGTGTGTGGTGTGTGTGTGGTGTGTTTGGGTGTGTGTGCTGTATGTGTATATGTATAAGTGTATGTATGTGTGTTTGGAGTGTGTGTACGTGTGCGTGATGTGTTTGGGTGCGTGTGTGGTATGTGTGTGTGCAGTGTGTGTGTTGTGTTTGGGTGCGTGTGTGGTGTGTGTGTGCTATATGTGTATGTGTATATGTATGTATGTGTGTGGTGTGTTTGGAGTGTGTGTACGTGTGGGTGGTATCTGTGTGTCTCTGTGTGTGTGTGGTGTGTGTGTGTGTGTGTGTGTGTGTGTGTGTGTATGTATGGGTGTATTTAATTGGGCTCATACTGAATATGAGCCCATACTGAATATGTAACCTTTTGCTTTTACTTTTGGAGAGTCCTTTCCCATTCTATTACGTTGCTTTCCAAAACCTGTGTAATGGTCCGCCAGTGGGATGCATGGTTGTTAAGTATTCCTTAGTCATGGGTAATCTTTGCTACCATGATTTCCCAATGAATTTTCCCATCTGTACACTTGGTGCATATACCTGTTTATTTCCTTGGGAGAAGAGGTTTCTTGAGTCTGAAACAATATATGAAATCACTGGGCTTTTAAAAAATGTTTTTTGATTGATTTCAGAGAGAGGAAGGGAGAGGGGGAGAGAGAGAAACATCCATGATGAGAGAGAACCACTCATCGGCTGCCTCCTGCTCGCCCCACACTGGGGATCGAGCCCGCAACCCGGGTCTGTGCCCTGACCGGGAATCCAACTGTGACCCCCTGGTTCATAGATCGACACTAAACTTAAAATCACTGGTTTTTGAACAACGGTTAGAACTTTCCACTATGGTGACTTTACCAGCAGCGTGGGGCGATTTGACAGTCACCTCGGAGCCGGTGTAAATATTTGACGACGTGGGACGTGCAGATGGCCTTCCGGCTGTGGCTTCCTCCAGACCCGGGCGTGGAAACTGGTCAGAGTTTCCATGGAGCCACCGTCTCCCCGCCATGTGGCGCCTGCTCCTCGGCACAGCCCACGTGACAGGGTCCCCGCCCGTCTCCTGCGACGCACTCGCCCATGTCCCTGTGCAGTGTGGGGTCAGACACGGGTGGTTTCTGTCACAGGACTCCTTCTCGCTCCTGCCCAACATGCACGTTTCCTCAAGCAATAGGAAGGAGAGGCTCCACATCGATTCAGGGAAACGGCTGATCCAGAAGATAAAACAATGTGCGCGTGCACGTATTGAACAACACGTATTTGCATTTAACCAGGAACGGGTCTAAGGAATATAATAAACCCAATCGATCAAAACCTCTGTTCTCATGAGATGTGCATTCTAGGAATGATTTCTAAAGGTTTACTGTAGGATAATTTACAGGATGCAGCATTAAGAGGCGTAACATTCCATTGCGATTTTTTTTTTTTTTTGGCAGCAGTGTCTGAAACCTTCACAAATTCTTTAAAAAGTGAGAAATTAAATGCTTCCATTTGGACCGTGTGTTCTTTAAGTACTTGCTGGTTAGTATTTCCGAGGCGAGGGGTCTCACGTCCCAGTGAATCACTAACAACTAATATGCTTTATATTGACATGGTCTTCATGGAAGAGCGTACTATTTCGGGTGGAGGCGGTGTAACCTCGAAATCAAACCACCGTGTTTGCCAGTGGATATTGCATTGAACTGAAATCTGATGATACTGAGGCAGCCCCGGGGAAATGCGTGTTTCGCATCACTTGAAGCCTTGTCAATTAATAGGAGGATCGAAGTAGACTTTTGTGGGGTGTTTTTTTTTTTGTTTTTTTTAGGGCAGGTGCTTTTCCCTCAGGCTCACATAGGGGGCCCCTGGATAGGTATGCTCTCAAGTTAAATTAGGACAGGAACGCTGTACTTACGTGGGCTAATGCTTCTGATCGTCATCGTAGAAATGAATGAATGAATGAGTGAGTGAGTGAGTGAAATGTTAGCAGCAATTTTAATGAGCAAGCAAACAAATCTGTAAGATTATTTTAGAGTCTGCCTCTCCCTCCCCTGCGTCCCCAGGTAACCCCGGATCTGCTTTTTGTCCTCAGAGATCAGCTTGCGTTTTCTGGCAGCTTATGGGGAGAGCGTTGTACAGGCGGGGCCCTCTCTCTCCCGAGTCCTTCCTCACAGGGTGGTTATGTTGAGAGCATCTGTGTCGTGTGAGACCCAGCGGTCCTCCCTCTGTGCTGCTCCGTTGCCTGGTGTGTGGATGTGAGGGTTTGTGTATCCAGTCGTCGCGAATTAGACTCTTTGCTCTCTGCCCTCGGCAGGTCTCCCGGTGTATTATTTGTAACCACGGGAGAGACAGATGTTGAGTGACACGCACGCACACACACACACAGGCACACACACATGTGAACAGCCTCAAGCTCCAAACCCTCTTGATAAAATAGGGCTCTAGTTCCTTGTTCCTATGTTTATCCCCCCTTTATCCTGTTTAGGGATGAGCTCGCTGCCAGTCACGTGTCCGAGTAAGTGTGCGGAGCGCAGCGATGGGCAGCAGACTAGGCCCTCCCCCCACCTGCCCCGCTTCTGTGCCCGGAGGGCTAGTCAGGGCGTTGCTCACTATCTGCTCCCCGCATCCCAGCAGCTTGGCCTCACCCTGAGCTTCATAACGTGGCCGTGTGGCTGCGGTTAGCCGGGGACCTTCCCCCCACAGCTGGCCCTCCATGCTTCCTTCTCGGCCGGAGGACTTTCCCCGTTGGCGCGGGCCGTGGATAGAGGAGGTGAGCTCTCATTAGCTGGTGGCAGGCGGGTGGCACTGCCTTCCGTCTCTGCGAGTCTGGTGCGCCGCCTGCTTTCTGCCTCCGTCCACTTGTGGTTCAGAGTTGTTTTCCTACGGCCATGGCTGACTGCGTGTGAAAGGGTTCCTCTCCTTCAAGGCCTGGCCGGCCTGCCATGCCTTCAGGGGATGCAGCGGGCAAGGCGGGCTCAGGGTCGGAGGTAATTATTATGTTAAATCCTGGCTCAGGGGCTTGTTTGGAAACTGGGAAACCAGCAGCATCCCTCAGGGCAGATACTAAAGGCCCACAGGCAGAAGCAGAGGGAGAGGGGTGCAGCGAAAGGGCCCCTTTCACCCGTCCTCTGTCCTAAAGGGCCACTGCTCCCAGGTCACTGGGGTCCTGCCAGAGGCACCCCAGGGAGACCCAGCGACAGCCCGCTCCCTGGACGGCTGACTCAGGCCTGGAGGAGGGGAGCTGGTCCACCTGGCATCTCCCTCCCTCCCTCCCTCCCTCCCCCACCCCCCCCAATGACAGGGCAGTTCTTTGCACATGCACCAGGTCTTGTGTGTAGGCAGGTGTGTTCTCCGGAAAAGATTTTGGAGAAAGAACGTGTGATCTGCTCCTCGGAAGTTCCTCCCACCGGCAGGGAGCCGGCACAGGGGCGGACGCGGCTCCGGGGAGCGGCCTTTCGTCGGATGCGTCAGCTGTGCTGGCTGAGGTTTCGGTAAATCGGTAAATCGGGTGGCAGTGTTTGCAGTGACATCTTTGGGCAAGTCTGTCCTGTCGCGTGAGAAATGGCTCGCGGGTCCGAACTGCAAATGGCGGATGGGGAAACAGGAGCATGGCAAAATGAGACTTTTCGAGAGAGAGAGAGAGAGAGAGAGAGAGAGAGAGAGAGAGAGAGAGAGAGAGAGAGAGAGGGAGCGTGCATTGTACAGGCCCACAGGGGCAGGGAACCAGCCTATTTATTTAGTCCCGCCTCCAGTTCCTCATTGGCTGACTACTATTTGGCCACCTGTTTCCTTATCCGTCATCCAGGTCTTGCTGACTCCCGTGGGGCCACTGAAGAAAACTGGGCCGAGGCCTTTCTCGCTGCTTCCGCCTCCCCTGTCCACTGAGGCAGACGCGGGGTTTCCTCCAGGGTGCTGGCCCGCGCTCCCGGTCCTTGTTCCTACATCCTCTCCCTCCCACAGGCTGCTTGCCCTGGGAACCAGCGCATTCCCTCCGAAGCCACCTCCAGGCATGATCCGGAGGGAGGGAGGCAGCCGGGGACCCCCGAGGGTCAGCCAGGCGTGGACCGAGTCTGGGGGACCCGTTATACGTGACCTTGAGTTGGTCGAGCAAAGTGGGGGAACCAGCACGTGAGGGGGTATCCGTACGTTGTAGCTGTGGGTGCTCGTTCTTGCTACCCCTCCCTCCAGCATTCATTTGCCTCCCGCCCTGCCCCCCCACCCCCCTCCCAGGAAAGAAGGACAGAGACCCAGCTTCAGTGGGAGCGGTTCCCTTTGAGACCTTTCGGAACGGCTCTCCTCTCCGAGCAGCAGGGCGCCTGTGTTCCGGCAGTTTCCATGCCCAGGGACAGGAGGCCGGCCTCTGCGTCTGGGTGTCCTGCCTGCTCCTCTCGCGACAGGAAGTTAGCTGCTCCCTCCTCCCCCAGGGTCCACCCTGTCTCCCGCCCAGATCCTTCCCATCTTCTGTGGCCCTTGGCATTCCCAGGCCCAGACACTGACCGACCCAAGGCCTCCATGCCAGTGGGCCTGGAACGCTTCGACTTAAGTCATCACACTTAGCTTTATATTAGCTGCATATGGGGAAGGGGCGAGAGAGAGAGAGAGACAGAGAGAGAGAGCACACTCAGATGGCGTGGAGATGGGCTACCATTAGGAACTCTTATGCCATCTGTGACATTCACCCCTTATGCTTTTCCTTTGTGATGTTTTTTTTAAAAATATATTTTATTGATTTTTTACAGAGAGGAAGGGAGAGGGAAAGAGTTAGAAATATCGATGAGAGAGAAACATCGATCAGCTGCCTCCTGCACACCTCCTATTGGGGATGTGCCTGCAACCAAGGTACGTGCCCTTGACCGGAATCGAACCTGGGACCCTTGAGTCCTCAGGCCGACGCTCTATCCACTGAGCCAAACCCGTTAGGGCTGTAATGTTCTTCTTAAAAATACATATATATTTTTTACTGATTTTAGAGAGGAAGGGAGAGGGAGAGAGAGAAACATCAATGATGAGAGAGAAACATGGATCGGCTGCCTCCTGCACGCCCCACACTGGGGATGGAGCTTGCAACCCCGGCATGTGCCCTGACCGGGAATTGAACCCTGACCTCCTAGTTCACAGGTCAACACTCAACCGCTGAGCCAGGCGGGCCAGGCTGTGATGGTCTTACCCTCCGTCGGGGTAGCCCATGAAGAGACATGTTAGGAGTCGCGTCCAAGTTCCTTGTGTGCGTGTTTGCTTTCCTCATTGGACTCCGAAGCCACCCAGGCTGGCCCCGGGCCTTGGGCACTTTCTCGTTCCCGAGGCTTTGCCATAGATGCTCTATATCAGCGGTTCCCAACCTTCCTCATGCCGCGACCCCTTTAATACGCTTCCTCATGTTGTCGTGACCCCCAACCATGAAATTATTTTCGTTGCTACTTCATAACTGTCATTTTGTTACTGTTATGAATCGTAATGTAAATATCTGTGTTTTCCGATGGTCTTAGGCTCTACAGCAGCGGTTCTCAACCTGTGGGTCGCGACCATATTGGTTAGTTTCATCGCAACCCACAGGTTAAGAACCGCTGCTCTATACGTTTTTGCCGAATTGGAGATAACGGGAAAGTGTAAACTGCGAAGCGTGGTAGAGGCGTGTTGTCACGAAGGTCAGGTGCCCTTGTTGCTGAAGGACAACGCCGCTCGGCCCTCGGGGCGGGACAGCGCCCGCACCTGCTGGGAGGCCGTGCTGACCGCGCGTGTTCCTGGACCCGGGGGCTCTCAGGCGCGGGCGGCAGCGGGCAGCCGTGTTCCTCGGGGCGGGACGACACGCAGGCCTGTCCCGGGCAGAGGTCCCCGCGGTCGGCAGCAGCTCCCACCTGCAGACGCTGCCACTTGCTCCTGATCGCGCTCCTGAAACGGCCCGTGTTTGGCTGTTCCATGTTGTTAGCATGTGCCTAATGTCAGACCGAGGTTTTCTTTATTTGTAGATTTTTAGACCTATTTTCCTTAAAACATTATGAGACCACAGGAGAGAAGTGGAGTCTTTAGACACCACAAGAGAGGATCCTTCGTAGCCGTTTACGTAATACTTTCTAGGGCGAAGGAGATGTTGCGGGAGAAAAACGGGCACGGCTACGCATGCATGTCCTCTGCGCGTGCGGGAGCGCCGTGGCCACCGGTGCGGTAGGAGGGGTAGGAAATCACCCTGGTGGGCGCACTGCTCTTGGGGGTGGGGGGGCTCCCTGCTCTGTCATCCTCCATCCCTTCTCCTGAGCCTGACCCCCCAGGGCTGAGACGTGGTTCCTGCGGTTTCCCACGCGGTGGCTGGGGGCCCGCAGCGTCCCCTCAGTGCCTTGCCAGGGATGCGTGCGAACTCCAAACCAAGAGGATGTGCCCCAGACCCTCGCGGATCTTGACCAGAACTGGGCCCAGGGTTTTGGAGAAACTGGGCGCTCCTGCTTCTCCCAGTTACAGGGTCGCCGTGGCGCTCAGTCTCCCTCACCCCCCGGGGTGCCCGCTGTGGGCACTCAGTGTCCCTCACCCCCCAGGGTGCCCGCGCTCCTTCTCTGTGCCTGAGCCCGGGTCCTCAGGTCCTTCGCGGCCCCTCCCAGCCTTCACCCTGCGGCCCCTCCCGGCCTCCACCCTGTGGCCCCGTCCCTGCCACGGGGGCACAGACGGCGGGCCCATCCCTTTGGGCCAGAGGCGCTCACCCCCAGACGGCCCCTGAGCTCTGCGTGTCTGTTGTGAAATGGGAAATCTTCATGTTACACGGTGCTTCCGCCCTGAGCGTATAAAGAAGACGCCGCGGAGAAGGTCCAGTCCATGTTGCTAACAGGACCTTGTACTTTCTCTTCGCAGGTCAACTTCGTCGTGTGCCAGCTCTTTGCCTTGCTAGCGGCCGTTTGGTTTCGAACTTACCTTCATTCGAGCAAAACTAGCTCTTTTATCAGACATGTCGTGGCCACTCTTTTGGGCCTGTATCTTGCGGTTTTCTGCTTTGGTTGGTAAGTATGTTGATCCTATGGAGCGAGGACGTTGATGCCCTAGTGAATCGAGTGTGTAGAAAGATACACTCTCAGAGGTTTCGTGCTCATATCTACACTAATAAAAGAGTAAGATGCAAATTGACCGTACCTTCACGACGCCCACAAGCCAATAAGGAGTGTGTATGCAAAGTAACCCAACAAAGATGGCGGGTTAATTTGCATACGCAGATGCCGAGCAGCTGGAGGCGGGCGTCCCGCACCACCCCAGCCGCTCCGGGCCTCTGGGCAGCGTGGGAAGGTGGAAAGGCGGCTCCATTCTTGCACGCATCTTCGTGCATCGGGCCTCTAGTTTACTTATAATGTTTTATAGTGTTTTTTTTGGCTGTTTTTAAAAAACATATTTGTATTGATTTCAGAGAGGAAGGGAGAGGGAGAGAGAGAGAGAAACTCCAATGATGAAAGAGAATCATGGATCAGCTGCCTCCTGCACGTCCCCTGCTGGGGATCCAGCCCGCAACCCGGGCCTGTGCCCTGACCGGGAATCGAACCTGCAACCTTTTGGTGCACAGCATGATGCTGCAGCCAGCAGAGCCACTCCGGCCGGGACTGACGCTTTGTAGTTTTTAATGTCAATGAGTGGAGAGTGGGCTTTGTCTCTTCAGTCTGGGCTGAGGGCATTGACGATTAATAATGTATGAAAAGGACAGATGAGGAATAGAGACACTTATTCCATCATCCATAGTTCTTTTCGCCTGTTTTACAAATCTTTTACACCAAGACAGATACGTCATTTAAAGCAGTTCCTTCTTGCCACGCAAGCGGTGTTGGGAGATCTGCATGCCATTGTGTAGGGTTATAGTAGCTCTTTTATCAGACATGTCGTTCCAGGCCAAGTGTGTGTGTGTGTGTGTTCTGCCGTGGAGCCTACTTCTTATTTGTAATATTTCTATGGAAAAACTTGTTAAAAAATGTAGGTATAATGTCCACGTTGGAGGTGCCTGGTACTCCATACTGATTAGGTTGAAAAGTAATTTTAATTGGAGGTTAAGACCCTTATTAGTCCTTTAAAATCGTGTACAATGATTTGAAAAAGTTTCCATGAATGATTCACGCCGCCCTGGGGAAAGGAGCGTGAACGTGTGTGCACATGTGTACAGTCACCCGGGGGCGTGGGGGTAGATTTCACAACCAGAGACCCCTGTGGTGCTTTGCCTGAAGGTGGCGAGAGGCAGGGCTCAGTGCGTCCTCTCATTTCGCTCTGGGCGTGCCCATTAGAGCGCTAGGCTCCATGGGCCACCCAGCAGAAGGATGCGTGGATGGGTTCCTGCAAACGGAGGCCCCCCTGGGTTTGTGTCAGGAAGCTCATTCGACTTGAGGCCCCCTCCCCCCCCCCCGCCCCCCCCCCCCCCCCCCCCGTTTCAGAATAATAAGCAGGTTGGGCGTGCGTGCTCTCCAGTCAATGCCGACAGTTCGTGCTTTTGCAGCTTTGAGAGGGAGAGCACAGAGCTGCCCTGGGAGGAGCTGGTTTGGGAAAACAAACAGCCGATGCCCCTTCCGGACTTTTCTGAAATCCAGACCGAATCCTGCTCCCCATCCTGTGCCCTAAGTTCCGGCAAAGGCCGTGGCCCTGGAGCCACGGCACCCAGCGCTGGCATGTCACTAGGAGACGTGAGGCGCGAGGGCACTGGGGTGCTGTCTGGGGTTTGCTCTTATTTTCCCAGCTCGTCAGGGGCTGGCGGAGCGGGCCTCCCTCTCCGGGGGTTCTGGGGTTCTGGGCTTCGGAGGTTTGAGTCTATTTTTTATCTGGGGATGTTCTGTGTTATATTTAGCACTTTAAGTATGCACTAGTATATATATCTATACTAATAAAAGGGTAATATTCTAATTAGACCAGGAGACCTTCTGGGAGACCTTCCGGACGTCCTTCTGGACAAAGCCATGGTGGCGGGGCCAATCAGGGGCGATTAGGGGCGATCAGGCCGGCACGTGGGTCAGTTGGGGGCAAGCAGGCCAGCAGTGGGGGGCAGTTGGGGGTGATCAGGCTGGCGGGGGAGGGGGGAAGTTAGGGGCAAGCAGGCTGGCGGGGGGTTGGGGCAGTTGGGAGCGAGCAGGCTGGCATGCAGAGTGGTTGGGGCAATCAAGTAGGCAGGCAGGTGAGCAGTTAGGATCCAGCAGTCCTGGATTGCGAAAGGGATGTCCGACTGCCGGTTTAGGCCTGATCCCTGAGGGGTCTTAGATTGGAGAGGGTGCAGGCTGGGCTGAGGGACACCCTCCCCCCCCATGGACGAATTTTGTGCACCGGGCCACTAGTGTGTGTGTGTGTGTGTGTGTGTGTGTGTATATATATATATATATATATATATACACACACACACACACACACATATATATATATGTATGTACATAAAATATATATATATATGTATATACATATATATGTATATATATATATATATATATATATATATATATATATATTTATTTATTTATTTATTAATCTCCAAGAGGAAGGGAGAGGGAGAGAGAGAGAGAAACATCAATGATGAGAGAGAATCATAGACCGGCTGCCTCCTGCACACCCCACACTGGGGATGGAGCCTGTACCCAGGGCCTGTGCCCTGACCGGGAATTGAACCCTGGCCTCCTGGTTCACAGGTTGATGCTCAGCCCCTGAGCCAGCTGGCCGGGCTAAATGTAGCACTTTGAAGCCTAAATTGTTTGAACTGGATGTTTGTGAGCGGTGCCGTCCCAGTCTAACCGTGCTCTCGCTCTTTGTAGGTATGCCTTACATTTCCTCGTACAGAGTGGAATTTCCTACTGCATCATGATCATCATAGGAATGGAGCACATGCACAAGTAAGTGTTCGCTTTGCTCACACACACACGCACACACACACACGCATGTTTCCCACGAATACAGCTGGGTCAGATAGAATCTTACTGCGTTAAAATTACCCCACACTGTGACCGCTTTTTCAAGAACTGTCGTGAAATCGTCGGTGTGCGCCCTCCCGTGTACCTGCGCCTGGGCTCTCAGCCTCGCCCTGTTGGCGCTGGGGGGGCATGGTAGGGGGGTAATTCATTGGTGTGTGGCTTCCCCGTTTCTGTGGGAGGTGCGGCTGCAGCCCTGGCCCCGCCCACTACATGAATGTTTCCAGATACTTCCAAGGGCCCCCTGGGGCGCAGAGCTGCCTCTGGTTGAGAGCCCCAGGCTTAATGCAGGGCCAGGGTTCCAAGCAGCATCCTGAGGGGCGGCGGGGAGGACGCGGCGCCGCCTTCTCTGGCTCTGACATCCCGCTGGGACCCGCGCCGCCCCCGGTCCTCGGTGTGGAGTGTTTGTGTTAAGATCGCTCGTGGGAGAATGGTTGGTGACTTATCGTTCTTACTGAGGTGACCACCCTGCGCCCAGAGCCCACGAGGTCTGGGGAGCCGCTGCCAGAGGCCCGTGTTGGGGTGCTGTCGGGAGGGAAGGGGACCGCCTTGCAGGGCTCTCTCTGGCTCCATCCAGAGACCTGGAGCTCACCGGCTTCTGGTCTGAGGTTCGCCCAGCCCAGGCCCCTCGTGCTGGGCCGGCCTTCCCACCGTCTGTCCCCGGCACCTCTCCCCGGGTGACGGCTCCCTGTCCTGCTGTTTCCTTGGCCTGGGTGCTGGGTGCCTGCTCGCAGGATGCGTGTCTCCAGGCCGGAGGTCAGCTCTGCTGCAGAGGGGGGTGGGGGCCCAGGGCACCGGTCCAGCAGGAGGGACCCGGGCAAGGCGCTCAGGGCGGCCTTCCTGAGGACACGGAGCGGATCTGCACGGGCTCCAGCCGCGGCGGGGAGCGCCCGAGGGTTCCCTGGGGGTGGGGGCCGGGCATTGAGGCAGGGGGAGCGTGGGGGTGCGGCTAGAGGGTGGGGGGCTGGGCATTGAGGCAGGGGGAGCGTGGGGGTGCGGCTAGAGGGTGGAGGCAACTTCACCCAAAGGGACGCAGTGGCCTTGGGCACGTTGTGCTTGGGACGTTGGGGTTTCCCGTGTTCCCAGTCCCCACAGGAGGGAGCCCCTGTGACTCGGTGCCCGGTGGTAGGATGTCCCAGCCCCGCTGGGTGTATGAGAGGTCGGGGGCCGTCCCTCCCGAACCCCCGCCCCAGGAGAGGGTGTGTCAGACGGCCTGTGCCGCCACGTCCACGGAGAGGCTTTGGGTCCTCGCTTTTCCCTCCCGTTGTGAACGGGACCTGTGAGGAGCCTTACGTCATCCCTGCGCAGCGAGGGAGGTGTCCCGTGGGACGAATGTGATGGAGGACGTGGGGGTCGTGAATGGAGGGAGCGAACAGGACCCACACCCGTGCCTGGGCAAACAGAGGCGGCTGTGCGGTCCTGTCTGAATGCGCCGCGTGGGGAGTTTGCTCGTCTCCCTCCCGCGGGGGCTCCGCCCGGTCCCGTCCACATGCCCGACACCGTCCACACGGCTGACTCCCCAGACGGATGGTGAAAAGGAGTTTGAAGATCGTATCCCATTAGATGACGCACCTTTCTTGTTTTAAAAATAACATGTTATTTAACAATGACCCGGTCGTTGTAATGGTGAAGATAAGAATGCTTCTGAAAAGGAACACAGAAATAAAAACGAGGCGTCCTTCTCCGGCGGAGGACCGGGGCATCTCCGGCGTTGGCGGCGTTTGGAAATTAATCTCACGTTGACAACAAGATCCTCATTCTCGCCGGAGTTGGGAGAAAAGTGAAGAAACCCACACAACCATCTATTCGAGTGGCAAACAAAGGCAGTCCCGTGTCTGAACACTGCGTGCTTCCGTGACCCGTGGGTGTGCGTGGAAGTGTGAGGGGACGCTCGCCTGCCGGGGCTCTGCTTTTTATTTTTAATAAAAAACAAACAAACGTTTTTACTGATTTCAGAGAAGAAGAGAGAGAGATAGAAACACATCAATGATGAGAGAGAATAACGGATCGGCTGCCTCCTGCAGGCCCCACACTGGGCATGGAGCCCGCAACCCGGGCATGAGCCCTGAGCGGGACTTGAGCCGTGACCTCCTGGTTCGTAGGTGGACGCTCACCCCTGAGCCACGCCGACCGGGCTCGCTAGAGCTTTTTACAAACATCCCCGCAGCGCAGTGTGAGAGGCTCCGCCACTGGGCGGACGCGGGAGCGTAGGTTCTGGAAGGCGAGGCGGCGTGAAGAAGGTCCTGACCCGGGGACTGGCCGCCGGGCAGTCTGTGAAAAGGGACCTGTCTGTCCGCTCCCGGGGTCGCGGTGGGTCGTGTGTTGTCAGGTTATTTCTCGGCCAAGGTTCTTTCAAAGGTTTCTGTTTGTTTTAAGTTGGAGAAACAAAGAGATTGTCATCTGCTTACCGACGACATAAACATCCTGGCTTAATTTTTGAAAGAATAACAAGCACCACTGAGCTGTGGGGTTGGGGCTGGCTTTTTCTTTTTTCTTTTAATTTTCGTCCGAGGATATTTCCCCCCATTGATTTCTAGAGAGAATGGAAGAGAGGTAAGAGGGGGAGAGAGAGAGACACACACACACACATCGATTGGTCACCTCCTGCCCGGGCCCCGTGCCTTTGACCAGGAATTGAACCTGAGACCCTTCGGTCCGTGGGCCGACGCTCTGATCACTGAGCAAACCAGCCAGAGCCGGGGCTGGCGTGTCCTGAGCTTCCTGAGAATTAGCAGCGGGCTCTCCGGGCTCAGCTGCTGGCGCCTTTGCCCTCCGTCCTGCCCACTCTGAGTGGCAGCTCTCCTCCACTGAGACGGCCCCAGCCGGAACGAGCCACTGTACTTCACAGGCACGTGCACACACACACGCACATGCACAAGCACACACACGTGTGCGCGCACACGCACACACATGCACATGTACACACACACGCACACACACAAGCTGTCCACACCCAGTTCCTCTGTGTTTGCATGGGTGCTGGTACCTCGGCCCTGGCTCTGCGTGACCTCTGGGCTGAAGGCCTCCCCCACCCCCGCCCCCTTCCATCCGAATGAGTCACCTTCACCTCGGCGGCTGGCTCCTGTGCGTCTCAGGTGACACTGCGTGTGGGGACAGCTCAGCGAGGAGGGCACGCTGCATTCAGATCCTGGCTCCGGATGGGAGCCGGCCACCCTGTCTGAGTTGCTGTCCGCCCCGGCCTCGGTGCCTCACTTGTCAGTCAGGAGCCATGACAGTGCCTGCCTCGTAGGGTGGCAGGGAGGATGCGATGCCATAAGCTGTATTTCATTAAGTGTCCGATGCCACGGGTGCTCACATGCTCAGCTCGAAAGCATTGCATGCCATCCGTCGTGAGAGGACTCTTGATCTAAAGATGTTCAATGTGCCCGGCTGGGGGGCTCAGGGGTGGAGTGTCAACCTAGGAACCAGGCAGTCAGGGTTCGATTCCCGGTCAGGACACAGGCCCGGGTTGTGGGCTCCATCCCCAGTGTGGGGCGTGCAGGAGGCAGCCGATCCGTGATTCTCTCTCACCATGATGTTTCTCTCTCTCTCCCTCTCCCTTCCTCTCTGACGTCAATACAAACATATTAAAAACAAAACAAACAAGCATGTTCCGTGTGACCTCACAGGAGTGTCAGAGTCCACGGGGCCCTGGGTGGGGCGGTTGAGCGCCGCGCACGGGTTACTGAGCTCAGCCCTTTGCCTCCCAGGGACTTCGACCCGAGAGGCCGGGCCGGAGCCTCATTCCATTGTGTCCTCAGCTCCGCCCAGAGGAGTAAAGGATCGAGAGTGCGCTTGACCCAGCTGAATCGGTCTGCCCATGAGCTGACCATTTTCTGAAACCCACGCCCCCTCACCCCCCGGGGGCCAACTGCAGAGGGCGCCTCTTCCTCCAGGTCCCAGCCCCGAGAGACCTGCGGGCTCAGCTCAGCTCAGCTCAGCGCCCGGGGCCTTGCTCCCCCCACCCCCCGCCCCGCCCGTGTGTTATCAGCCAAAGCGTGGGGCAGGTCACATCATCTTTCTTTTTGTTTTTATTGACGTCAGAGAGGAAGGGAGGGGAGAGAGAGAGAAACGTCAATGATGAGAGAGAATCATGGATCAGCTGCCTCCTGCACGCCCCACACTGGGGATGGATCCCACAACCCCGGCAGGTGCCTTGGCCGGGACTCGAACCTTGACCTCTGGGGTCATAGGTCGACACTCAACTACTGAGCCCCGCCGGCCGGGCCACCTTGTCTTTCTTGCTGCCCGTGCTTTCAAGACCTTCACAGGTGAATTGACTCGCTGTTTTCCCTTTTCTACGTCCCACCTAAACCCTAAATCGCCCCCCGAAGTGTAATAGGAGAAATTCAGCGGTCTCGTGAGCTGGGGGGGGAGGGGGCACCCAGGGCCTTCTGTTCGGAGGCAGCCTCCGAAGGGTGGGTGACGGGTTCTCGCCTCCTGCTGGGTGTGGCCCAGACCTTGGAGCTGGGGATTAGGGGGGATGCGGACCTCGTTCCGAACACTTGTCTCCAGAGCCCTGGTTCCAGAGCAGCCAGAGGGGCTGAAAGCTGGGTACCCTCCGTCGCCCAAGGGTCTGCCGGACAGCATCGGCCCCTGCAGCTCCTGACGCGCTGAGGCGTCTTCGCGTTTGGTTCTGTGCGCTGAGCCGCCGGGGGGGCTCGACCAGATCGTGGGAGTTAGAACTCAAAGGTCTTAGCGCTTTTGTTGTTTTTCCCTGGAAGGGACACCTGCCCGAGGCCGCGGGGCCATGGGATTCAGCGGGGTTCAGCGGGGTTCAGCGGGGTTCAGGAGGGTTCAGGGGGTTCAGCGGGGTTAAGGGGGGTTCAGCGGGGCTCAGGGGGGTTCAGAGGGTTCAGCGGGGTTCAGGGGGGTTCAGAGGGTTCAGCGGGGTTCAGCGGGGTTCAGGGGGGTCCAGCGGGGTTCAGGGGGGTTCAGCGGGGTTCAGGGGGGTTCAGGGGGGGTTCAGGGGGGTTCAGCGGGGTTCAGGGGGGTTCAGAGGGTTCAGCGGGGTTCAGCGGGGTTCAGGGGGGTTCAGGGGGGCCCAGCGGGGTTCAGGGGGGTTCAGGGGGTTCAGCGGGGTTAAGGGGGGTCCAGCGGGGTTCAGGGGGGTTCAGCGGGGTTCAGCAGGGTTCAGGGGGGTTCAGCGGGCGGCTGTCCCGCAGGCTGAGGAGGTGGTGGAGGGCCTTGTGTGACTTCTCGGGGTGCAGGTTGTGGGTGTGGCCACACTCCGGCCGGTCACCAGCAGCCACAAGCCACTTCTCTGCGTGTATTTGAATCGACTTTGGAAACGGTCCTTGTGAGGAACAGGGAAGTGACTGTCACGCTCTGAGCCAGCGGCGGGGCGGACGGTGGGTTTGGCCCAAAGGCGGCATTGGAGTCGGGCTCAACCCGTCACGGTGAACAGAGCGCGGCCGGGCGGGCTCGGCGGCCCCGTGCGTGTCTGGTCCGGTGACCGCAGCGAAGCTCCCTCCCTCTCCCCGTGACCAAGGCTGCGGGAAGAGCAGATACCCCTCAGCGCAGTCACTGTGTGTGTACGTCACAGGGTCCCCACCTTCCAGCCGGGGGGACCCCTGGACAGAGGGTGGGCAGGGAGCCCCCAGCCCTGGCCTCGCGGACAGCACAGGGTGTGACGGACACGGGTCACCTGCAGGTCTCGGGGAAGAGCGAGGGTGTTCTGTCACCAGACACCCGAATCCGGTGTCTGTATCGGGGAGGAGCCGAGCGTGGGGACCCGGAGAGGGGGCTCCTCGCCTCCGCAGAGGACCGTGCGTCCTAAAGGGACTGGGAGCCAAACCCATTTTAGGGCCCTGGACACGGACCAAAAGCAAAAAACAACAGTTGGAGAAGCACTTATCCCTAAAAAGCTGCTGACTTCTGAGTAAGAACAGGGGAATCTGTGCTATTCTTGCCTGGGGACGCGGCGACTGGTGTGACCTGGGGTGCAGGGCGGGAGCCCCGGGGCAGAGGCTAACGGGGAGTGCCTCAGGCTCTCCCGCCCGAGGAGGTGGGGGGGGGGGGTGTACCCCGGGGCAGAGAGCCTGGAGGTGAGGGCCAGCCACAGGGGGACTTGGGAAGCTCTTGCACGCCCCTGGCTGGAGGCTGCGCACGGCCCCGGGGAGGCCCGAGAGGCCTGGGTCCGAGGAAACGCTGGGGCACACTTGAAGACTGCCAGCCAGTGAGGCCTCCGACCCCCACAGATAGGTCGGCGGAGGGCAGGAGCCTCCCTGGCTCAAGGGGCGTGAGCACACGCTCTGGCTAATCATTGACTGGCCTCCGAGGTGGGCAGGCCCAGGACGGCCCCTAAGCATTTTTCTGTGCGCGGAGAAACGGGGGGAAAGCAGCCGAGTGGAACTGCCTCTAACTGGACCCCGAAACTGCCAAGCAGCTCTTAGACATATGTTCAAAGACTTAGGAGAAGATCTGATGACCATGACTCAGCAAACAGGGAATGTCAGGAAAGGCATAGAAGCTGCTAGCGAGAACCAAACCGAAGTCCTAGAGTTGAGGAGGAAATAACCCAAATGGAGCATGGACTAAGGGGCTATACGGAGTGGTTTGTGATGGCCGAAGAAGTAATCAATGAGCTCAGAGGTGGATCAATAGTTATCAGCCAGCCTATAGGACAGACGTAAAAAATACCGAAGACGCCCGGCCGGCGTGGCTCAGCGGTGGAGCGTCACCCTATGAACCAGGAGGTCACAGTCCGATCCCTGGCCCAGGGCACGTGCCTGGGTTACAGGCTTGATCCCAGTAGGGGGCGTGCAGGAGGCAGCTGATCCATGATTCTCTCTCCTCATTGATGTTTCTCTCTCTCTCTCCCTCTCCCTTTCTCTCTCTGAAATAAATGCAATACATTTTAAAAGGGAAGGAAGGACTGGCCCACCAACAGGCAGTGGCCTGAAACAGACGGGTACATTCTTTTGCTTAGGGTTTTGTGGGTCAGGGTCCAGGGAAAGGTCACCTGGACAGGTCCCTGTTTTTCACGTGGCATCAGCTTCTTCACTCACGTACCTTAGGACGTGGCCCTGCCTGGCGCCTCTCTCACTCCTTCCTCCTTCCTTCTCTTTTAGAAAAGTATTTTTTATTGTTGATAGTATTACAGATGTCTTTCATTTACCACCCCCCCCCAGTCTCCTCCTTTCAGCCCCTATCTAGTCCCCACCAGATCTTCACTACCCTGTAGCCCTCTCCATGGGCTGTGCATATATATATATATATGTATATGTGTATACACACACACACACATATATATTTATAAAAGGCTAATATGCTAAGTGTCCGACCGTCCAACCGGTCACCATGATGCACACTGACCACCAGGGGGCAGATGCTCAACGCAGGAGCTGCCATGAGACGCACAGAGATATGGCACCGCAGACCTGGCACCCACAAAGCAACACTCGGCTTCCCCCAAGTGGGACACAGGCCCCGCCACCACCCCAGAGCGACATCCCACCAAATCGCAGCCGACACTGCCAAGCCCCCATGGCGCAAAATGTGGCCCACAGCCCAGCCCAGCCCAGAAACGGTCACTGTGGGCACCGGGTAATGACATCACGTAGCAACACCCAGCTTCCTCTCCCTAGCGACTAGCCTCCTTGCAGTTTCTTCAGCCCAGGAAACTGACTTGCTTTATAGCCAGGTGCAAACATTTTACACTTTTAACCAAATGTCGGTGAAGCGTTTTCCCGTGCCTCATCTCATTTGATCCTCACAGAAGTCCTGGATTAGGTAGGTAGGAGACTCGGTGGGATCCTATTTTCTTTTCATTAGCCGGAAAATGGAGATTTAGAAAGCTTAGAAACTTGACCCGACTGAAAAGAAGTAAGAAATGGTGGACCTTGAAAATGACTTCAGGTTTTCTCTCTGTAGAATATAGTCAAACACTGCTGCAGTTAAATATTTTACCCTTTGTTCTCCCTGCCTGATCCACAATAATAATCAGCTTTGTGTTGATATTTATTGCTGTGTTGCTGACAATTACCTGAAAGAGAAGTTGGGGTGCTTCACTGGGCTGGGAAAAGTTTAGCTACATCAGAAAGCAGGTCTAATTAAGCAACTTTGTTGTATATCTATAAAAGGCTAAGTTGACTTGTGCATGTGCGACATATATAAAGCTCTAGCTGGCGCCAATCGCACGCGTGTGTTTCCATCTGGCATTGTTGATCGTAAATTTGGTTGACACTTCTATTATAGAGAAAGGGCGAATAGCGATATTAAAATATTTCTTCTAATCAATTTCCTTTCAGTGTGCACGAATTCGTGCACCGGGCCACTCAGTGTAAGTATATAACTTCTTTGGTTTATCTCTTCTCGTCCCCCCAACCCCACATGGAGGTATGTCAGTCTGTTCCATGCCTCCCTGCTTCGGGTCTTATTTGGTTGGTCAATTCACTTTTCTCATTAGATTCCACAGATAAGTGAGATCGTGTGCTATTTGTCCGGCTCGGATTAGCTAATTCCACTTAGCACAGTATTCCTCAGGTCTGCCCAGGCTGTCCCACAGGGTAAGAGACCCCCTTTCTCACAGCTACATAGTCCTCCACGGTGTCAAGGTCCCACGGCTTTTTATCCACTCGTCCCTGGGGCCCTCCTTCCGTCTTCGTCTCATCTTCCAGGGCCTCTACGGGTGGGGGCCTCAGGACAGTCACACTTTCCTGGCAGCCAACTTCCACACGGCAGGAAGGAGGAACTGCCAGGCTCATCATGGCTGCGCCTGGGAGCAGGGACTCCCGCCATAACCTCCGGCCAGCGCAGTCCGGCGGGGCTCACAGCGGGAAAGCAGTCGACTTCTCCTGATGGGGCGCCGGCCAGGCTGCGAAGAGCCGATGAACTGGGAGGAGCTGCTGTGTCTTGGGGAAACGCAGCTGCCCCCGAGCGGTGGACATTGTTTTGCGTTGGATGTGTCCACGCCGTGTGTGAGTGTGCGTGCGGCTGCTCTACCAGGTGGCTCCCGGGAGCGTGCTCCCTGGGTAAAGCATTCCTGTTGGGGCACTGTCCCCCTCTTCCTGGCCGCGGGAGGTTCAACTAGATTGGGGTTGCCTATTTGTCTAGAGTTTGAAAGAGCTCTTTCATAAACCACCTGAATTGCTTCCAATGAAAAATTTAAGATTTTCACCTAGCCAAACACATGGTTTTTTTCTATTGATTTCTTCTATAACATGTATATACATTTAACGTTAGAAATGGTGAGAAAGTCCTTCCCCCATGTGAGCACATGTGAATACTTACCCACAGCTTCTGTGTGCGTGCTTTTGTCTTGTGCATCATGCTTTCATCCAGCTAGGATTGTGTAGACGCAGGCACAACACGCCTTTCCCCACCAGATGTTCAGTCCTTGGGAGGTAATCCGTCCATTCCCACCACTTGCCCGCAGCCTTCCCGCCACGCCGTGCCATGCAGTCCGGGATCTGCTTCCGGGTCTGTGTCCTCGATATGTAAATTCTCCCCCCGCCCCGCACCATGTCTTAGTTATCACAACTCGCTTCCAGGCATTTTTAAGGCGGAAACTCACAAGGTTTCATGCCTAACGGTGTGAGGAACTGCACGTCTGATGCCCACGAAGGATGCATGCTCAGAGACCACTGAAGACACGTGTGTAAAAATCCCATGAAGCTTTTGTTGACTGTGCATTTCAGCCAGACAGTTTTGTGCTAAATACCAGTTTCTAGAAAGAAGGAGGAATACGTAGAGCGAGTCACAGCTTGGTGCTCTCGAGCATGACTTTCAGACCCACAGCTGGGTGCAGGGAGGCCTTTCGGAAGGAAAAAGCGGGCAAAGGCGGCGATCGAATGCACTTGCCGTTGACGATGGTCCCGAGCTCCAGCGCCCGGGAGCAGGAACTAGTGGCGTTTTCAGAATTCACTGAAGAAAGCTCCCGGGGAGTGGATCTAGTGATAGTGAAGCTTCGAACCCTGTCACATAGTTAACAAATTACTGAAATGTGTTCTTGAACAGAATGAACCTTTTATTTTCACTAATCTAGCTTATTTTTGTTTTCCAGATATTGTTTTGTGTTTGCTTTGGGATACCTCATAGTGTGCCAAATTACTAGAGTCTATATCTTTGATTATGGACAATATTCTGCTGATTTTTCAGGGTAAGATGAACACTTTGATTTAGTAGCCTGTTTTTCTTTTCTTTTCTATTCTAACATGTTGTTTAAAGGACAAAATATAGTTGCATTTAGTAGCTCACATGAAAAGCTGTTACTGAACCTTCTAGTTGAAAAGCCCGTTACGAATTTAGAAATGTCCTTGTAACGTGTTACAAAAGTCATCACGCAGCCTCTCCTCTCCCCATGGGTGTGAGCGAGTCTAAACATGCAGCCATCACACGTGTCCCATGGCATCTGACATTGAAAGCGGTTCCCAATTCCGATAGAAATCTCTGCAGCCGTTTCCAGCTGTTGCCCACCAGCCCCTCTGAGCCCGCACCCTCGCCCCCCTCTCTCCCTCTCTGTCCTCTCTGGGTCCCTTCCGCGCGGCCCCTCGGCAGCTTCTGCATGCGCTCTGACGGCCTGCCTGTGCCTCTCAGCGTCCTCGGGCTTCCTTCGGACCAGGGTCCTGGGCGAACGCATTCCGCCTGGTCTCCCTGGGGCGTGGCTCTCGCTTCCAGCCTCTCCCTCTGCAGGAATGTTCTCCGTCCTTCCGCCCCGGGCCCCGCTGAGTGGTGGGGCGAACTCGGCTCTTTCCTGCCAAGGGGGCCTCGTCCCTCTGTGGTCCTCTTTGCCTGGAACAAGCCCACCGTGTGCCTGTGGGGAGAGCAGCGCAGGCCACGTCCCCGAGGACTGGCCTCTGTAAGGGGCGCCGCTGGCTCCACGCGGGCAGGCGGGGAGCTGCCGGGGAGCCTCCAGCTTCTCTGAGCCGACGGCGCTCTATCGAACGGGACGCGAAGACCCGCCTTTACATCTGTCCCGAGTCACCGGACAGGATAAGTAATGACCCGAAATCCCATTGGAGGATGACCCACATGCAAAAAAATGACACGGAACAAGTCCTGGCGTCCCGGAAAGAAATTGTCCAACAGCCGAGACGGAGCCAAGGCGTGTGAGCCCGGGGGGACCGGGAGTGTGAGCAGGGAACGTTCTTTTCTCCTTAATGAGATTAAGATGGATCTCACTTTCATTAAACAGGGTTTACACGTAGGCTCGGACGCGAGGAGATTGCGTTCCTAAGAACAAACACAGCCGCGCCAAAGCACCCTGACTACACACGCGGAGAGCGCGGCCCGGAGAGCGCGGCCCGGCGCCTGGGCAGCGTGTGGACGAGGACTGAGATGCACCTGGGGCTCAGGGACGGCGGCCGGTGCTGCCCCCTGGCTCACGGGTCCCAGGTCCCCGGGGAGACGAGTGTGCGAGCGGGACCCTCGGTAGATGGGGCCCCAGGACCACCCTCGTGAACCTGCAGAAGAGATGCCACGGGTCATCATACGTCAGGGGAGGAGGAGCCAGTGTGTCCATTTAAAGGGATCAGCGCCGCTTCACTTCCCGAGAACAGGGAGGTGCTGGCCATGTCGCCGCGGCCCCTGGACGCCTGCGCAGAGGCGCTGAGGGATGCTTCCCGACTCCTGACCGCAAGCGCAGAGTCACCGCTTTGAACGTCACTTGTGTTACGAGAAATAAGTGCCGAATCGGGCATTTTTAAAGATCCTCACCGGAGATACGTTTTCCATTGCCTTCCAGAGAGCGAAGTCATACTTAATGTTATATAAAACTCTAAGTATGATGTGTAATTTTTGTCCATTAGGAAAAACATTTGCCCATTATCAGTGGGCTGATATGTATTAGACGGACAAATTGGCTGAAGGGGACCATCCTGGCAGAACTCAGTTGAAGGGGCCCCCCCCCCCCCCCCTCTCTCTCTCTCTCTCTGGCACAGGAGAGAAAAGCCCCCTAGAGGAAGGCTCCCCCTTAATGGAATCTCTCAGCATTTAGAAGCGTTGAGTGTGTTGTAGCAGAGAGGATCCTGACTGGATCCTAGTGAGGGTCAATGGAACAGCCCCCCCAACGTGGGCTGCAGAAGCCGGTGGAACTGAGTAAGCACCCCACTTTGTGTAGGGGGGCTGTCGCCCGGGAACAAGAGCCCGGGAGTAAGGCCAGGCTCTGCTGAGGGGTCACCGGCAGCTCTTTCACAGGGCGTCTCATGTGCACGCGGCGAGGGAGACTTACTCTGTGTGTGGTGTGGGTGCACACATGTGCGTATGTGTGTGTGTGCGTGCACGCACATGTGTGTATGTGCGTGTGCATATGTGTGTGTGTGTGTGAGTGTGTCGGTAGAGGCGTAAGGGAAGTAATTGTGCAGTCACTCTGATTGCCGCAGAAACAGGTGTTCGTGACCAACAGGTGCTGTCAGGAAAAGCCAATCCATGTTCCGGTGGAACTGTCCGCTTAGAAGCACCCGCTCCGCACGTGGGGTCCTGTGCACGGGTGGGGTCTGTCCCGCTGCCTTCGCAGTGCTGTCCCTGGTCGTGCGGTCGGTGTGGGCTCTCTGTCCAGCCCCCGCTGGGGACCTTCCTGGGCTCTCACCTGCTGCGCACCCCTCGCTGCCTTCTCCTCCGCGCTTCTCCCTTCTCTCTGCCACCTGCTGCTCCCAGCCCCTCCCTAGACCGGGTCCGCAGTGTTTCATCCTCACGCCCCGCCCCGCCCCAGGACGGCTGGACCAGAGGCCGTGGCCTGCGGCTCACGCACAGCCGCAGGGAGAGCTCAGGGCTGCTGGGCGCACAGAGGAAAGAGAAGGGTGAGGTGGCTTTACACCTGTCGGCACCGCGAGCCCGGCCTACTGTGAGGGAGCGCAGTGTGGCCACGGGACGTGAGCAGATCATTCCAGAGCTGAGTGGGGAGCGCTTTCAGGCCGCAGGAGGGAGTGTGGCCAGTGGGCAGGGGGAGGGGCAGATCGTCACGCCGAGGAGATCCGGTTGGCCTGGTGTTGGGAGGTGTTATTTAGGGTGCCTCCGGTGCCAGGCACGTGCTGGGCGCTGGCGATTCTGTGGCGGGAAAGACTGTTAGTTCCGTACCTTAGAGACGTTCTGAAAGGAAAAGCAGATCTTAGAGCAAGCAGTGTCGTCTGACCCATGAAACGGCGGTGATGTGCACATCCTCGGAAGGAAACACGCCGCGGCTGAGATGAGATGAGATGCGGGCGGGTGCACGCGGGCAGAGGGCGTGTGCGCGGGGCACCGGCTGCGTGTGGAGCCTCTGGCCCGGGGCGGGAGGAGCAGGAGGGTGACCGCTGTGAGGACGAGACACAGGGAGTTCATTCCTGTGTGGCTGCTTAGTCAGTCTCGTGCTATTTTCTTACAAACAGCTCTAACCCTCCTTTTGCCCGCCCTGGCAGGACAGTATGTCACTCAGTTGATAAAATAAATCGAATGTTATTTTATCAGTCATTTTTATTGTGTTTGAAGGTGACATGGGAATTAGAATTTAGAACTGAGCGATATTTTATTTAGTTAGTTATTTTTACATTTTTTATTGATTTCAGAGAGGAAAGGGAGAGGGGGAGAGAGAGAAACATCAATGAAGAGAGAGAAGCATGGACCTCCTGCGCGCCCCCGCTGGGGATGGAGCCCGCGACCCGGCCTGTGCCCTGACCGGGAATCGAACCGGGACCTCCTGGTTCCTGGGTGGACACTCAGCGGCTGAGCCACGGGGCGGGCTTCTCCACGTGTTTCCAGGGTCAGTGGTCTTTGGTCCTGCCCCAATGTCCACGCTTAGAAAGCATTCTTGGGTTCAGACAGCCGTCACGTTTATGTCTACTCTTTGGTCTACAGCAGTGGTCGGCAAACTCATTAGTCCACAGAGCCAAATACCAACAGGACAACGATTGACATTTCTTTGGAGAGCCAAATTTATTGAACTTAAACTTCTTCTGACGCCACTTCTTCAAAATAGACTCGCCCAGGCCGTGGTATTTTGTGGAAGAGCCACACTCAAGGGGCCAAAGAGCCACATGTGGCTCGTGAGCCGCGGTTTGCCGACCACGGGTCTACAGGATTGACACCTAACCAAATCCCGTCATGTTACTGGCCCAGCAGTTGTGCTGTGGCTGCATTGCCGTCATACCCCTCGCCCCCCGCCCCCAGCCTGGCGGTCACGGCTCTGGCGTCAGTGGGTGGGTCAGGTAGTTGGGTCAGCGTGGACCACATCTTCATGGACGTTGTGGGCAGAACCAAACACCAAGAGCCAAGTGTCCAGGACCTCCTGGCAGGGACCAAACGTCTCGGTGGACGTTGGCCACCGACCAGTCTCCGGTCTGAGCAGGGGCAGGAAGAGGAGGGAGGGCAGGACCCACCCGGCTGGGGTCCGAGGCCTCCTGCGGCTCCGGGCTGAAGTCCTTCCCGGGACCTGCCAGGGGCGGCCCACGTCCTACCTGCGGCCCAGCAGGGCTTCCTGGTTTGACTGAAATCCCAAAGCGATGACTACACCAGCCATGGCGACGTGTCCTCGGGCCTTCTGTCTGGCTGCCCGGGGCACAGTTGGAGGGCAAACATGTATCCTGCCGGCTTTCCCATAGGCATCTATTTTTCCGTTCCAAGTGACCCATTCCATGAGAGATGGTGAAATAGGGAAAACAGAGCCATTTCCTCACCGGCAGCGTGATGCTCACGTCTTCCTTCCCCGAGAGAGCGCCCGGGCTGTGCGCTGTCTCTGGGCGTCTTTGACGGGCCACCCCTGGGGCCTGGCTCCCAGGACAAGGAGGTGGGCAGCATCCTTCTCTCTCCCCTGTTTCCGTCCTGTTTTATTCTGCATTTCTTACCCAGACGCTTTCCATGCAGTGCCCACTCCCCTTCTCCCGGCAGCTCCCCTTCCACCTTGGAGCACAGCCCTGAGGGAGCGGGGATTCTGAGAAAGCGCTCTGTCACAGGCAGGCCGCGGGCGGTCTCCAGCCTGGGTGGTCCCCTCCCCAGGCCTCCCATCCGCAGGCACAGGGGCCCTGCTCCACGTGGCCCCCACATGATCGAGGTGGCAGCCCCGCTCCCACGTGACCTGGTTTCGTGGATGAGCGCGTCCTGGGTGCTCAGTAAACCGAGGCCCAGGGTCCCTATCGCCTGCGCCTCCCCAAACACAGCAGCCCCCAGTTCTCTCGCTGAAATTCCCTGGAGGTCTTTATTTATGTTAAAAAAAAAATTCATGATTTTGTAGTCGTATAAGCAAAATAAACTCTTTTTCCTATGTCATAACTGTTATTTTAAATACACCCGTGTAACACATTTTATTCTTGATTTTGTCACAGCCCGATGATGATAATTACCCAGAAGATCACCAGCTTGGCTTATGAGATTCACGACGGTAAGAATTCAGAAATTAACTTTGCGTCCCCGAAAGAAATTGTATTCAGTTCATCTCTTGCTTGAGGTAGGACCCTCCCTTTCTGCTCTTTATGAGAAAGGGGTGGAGGTAAGGCGGGGGGAAAGTAAATCCTGAACTCTGCCTAGGGTTAGTAAAGTCGGCGTGTTTTCCTTCAATATTTTATCTCAGTTTTGCATTCAGTTCAGTGATAAAAGCAAAGTAAAATAGAGCGATTCCGTCCTATGACCCACACTAGAGGCAATTTAGAAAATAAAGAAAATAGATATTTGGTCTAAATAAAGTTTTATTCGTTTCTGCTTCCCCTCTGTGCTACATTTGTATTCAAACTTGAATGTTTTCCCCCTGCCCTCTCTCCCTTATACGCACACGCACATGTTTTTAGTATAAGAACGTACAGGTTCACATTTTCATCTTCAGCGAATGGATCTCTTGCCATAGGAAATGCTCAGTCGGGGCTCTGAGCCCTAAGAGTTGGAGGTGGGGGGCACCCTGGCTAGGTTAGCCCTTTGCAGTGGCCTTGGGAGCTTCTCAGGTGGGTGTTAGCCCCTCTGTGTGTGTCACCCATCCTGTGCTCCCTGCTGGGGGAGACCTATAAATACATGCTTTTTAAAAATATATGTTTATTGGTTTCAGAGAGGAAGGGAGAGGGAGAGAGAGAGAAACATCCATGATGAGAGAGAATCATGGATCGGCTGCCTCCTGCACACCCCACACTGGGGATGGAGCCCACAACCCGGGCGTGTGTCCTGACGGGGAATGGAACCGTGACCTCCTGGCTCATAGGTCGACGCTCAACCACTGAGCCACACCCACCAGGCTAGAAATTTTTTTAAATGTGTTGTCAGCCTCTTAATTTAGTCCTCCTTTGGCCTTTAAATTGGGTTTCGGATCTAGTAGGTTGACGTGTAATCGTAATAACATCCTTCTGTTTGGGGGGGGCAGATAAGCGGGAGAAGGTGGTCGAGAGTCATTCTCATTCATCAGAGTCGTGTGGGGGTAAGGGAGTCAGTCCTCCCATAGCCCTGCTGTTGGCCACGTAAGCTATCCAGCAACAGAAACATGTTCATGCCCCTTCTGATAAGTCAGAGCACTTATGGTGAAATACGTTAGCTTTGGAGGATTTCTTAACTCAGTAATAATTCCCTCTAAAGGAGAGTCAAGTTAGTTCCCTGAGGTGTGCGCTCACCTCATACAGTCCTACACATGCTGGATTCCGCCACGGGCTTTTGACAAGATGGAGCTTGTGTTGTTGTAATGAGCGAGAAAGGGGCCAATTATACCTCAGTTGGGATGGTAGCGTGAACTCTAGATGAGAAAAGGGATGAGCGTGTGAACGGGAAAAGTACCGTTCTTCTCTTTGGAGAAATGGCAGCTGATGAGAGTGCCTGTCTCTGTGTCTCAGGGATGTTCCGGAAGGACGAGGACCTGACTCCGTCACAGAGGGACTTGGCTGTCAGGTGCGTGCCTCTTAATTGTGTCCCGCCTGCTTCGCGCTGTCTCTGCCCTGGGACACACACTTCTCACCTGGCCACGGCCGACTTGTCCTGCTGGAGGTACTTCCTTCATGAAAACCCAGCATCCTCCCCATGCACACCCCTGCCACCGAGTCCCGCCGGCCTCAGCGAGGCGGCCCTCCCCAAGCTCCACAGTCCCGTGACTGTACCGCCGCACAGCATGCACCCCTAGTACCATGAGGCCAAATGCCAAATCTTCCCTCCCCTCCATGAGACCCCTGAAGCCGGGCGAGCGCTGGTCTTCATGCCTGCCCTGTCGTGATGATGAGTAAGCGTTGAGCTGCCCTGTGCAGGCCGCTGACTGGATGCAGCCACTGGGGAGGAGGCGCTGTGTTAGCACGGCAGGCGCATGGAGGCCATGTTTCCCAATAATGAAGAACAGGTCCGATACTCTCCTCTCTGAGGAACTGGTTGGGATTGACTCCTGCATCCTTTGTGATGGGCGCTCTGTGGACGAGTTTCAGGAAGAGCTGGCTTTTGGGAAGGGTCTTTCTTAATATGATCTAATTGGAGATCAAACTCGTATTTTACACAAAGGAAGACTTCTGAAGCACGTGTGTCCTGGAGATCCAGAACTCACAGGCGCGCGGCCGCCCGAGGAGGAGACGACGCTTGAGAGAGCAGACAGGTCTGCCCTGAGCGCTCACCTCCGATCCCGGGGGATGTCTCCTGATAGCGCCCCTCCTTTAAAACATCCGACCTGTATTCTCTATAGTTCGATGTAGACGTCCGTAAACGTGCACTTGAGTGAACTCAGCGGAGGAGGGGCCCACCTGATCCGGGTCCTATGATCTCTGTGAGGCCTTGGTCTGTCTCGGGAGCCACTGAGCAGGGATACCCGGGTCTCATTCCGTCTGTCTCTCCGCAGCCACCTGGCGGACACCCAGCCCCGGGTAGACTCCGCTCCCCATTGTCCGAACAGTGGGAGGAAGCAGAGTGGAAAGACATCCCCTCTTCCTGATTGGACTCAAGTTGACTTGGTTACCCCAAATTAAAAATCATGGTGCCATTTCTCACTAGTGACTTAAGGCAAAAACTCAGGCAGACTCCCTTTTTCTTATTGCAAACCCACGTCAGCGAGACCCGTGAACGATTTCTGTGAAATCTACCTCCAGGCTGACCTTGAACTTTACCCTCTCTAACCTGACTGACCCTTCACCTTTCCCACTGAGGTCCCCCAGCCCAGCGCAGTTTCCTATGGCGTCTGCTGTAACAGCTCCCCTGCCGGGCTCCAGGCTCTCTCCTGCCCTGGGGGGGTCCTCTCCACCCCGGAGGTGGAGATCCTTGTTTAAGATTTTATGTTTATTTTGATGGATTTCAGAGAGAAGGGGAGAGGGAGAGAGAGAGATAGAAACATCAGTGATCACTGATGAGAGAGACTCACTGATCGGCTGCCTGCTGCACACTCCCTACGGGGGACTGAGCCAAAATCGGGGCATGTGCCCTGAATCCTGACCTCCTGGTTCATAGGTCGACACTCAACCACTGAGCCACACTGGCCAGGTGCCAGAGATCCTTTTAATGTGTTTTGAATTATATCATCCCTCCCCTGACACAAATCCTCCGGCGAGTCGAGAATGGAGAATCAACTAAGAAACTTCCGACCCCTGCGCGTAAGGCCGAGAAAGCGCCTGCAGCCGCCGCCCTCCCTCGCTCAGCTCAGTGCACGGGCCTCGGTCTCCATCAGGGGCTCGCCTCCCTCCCCTGCACCACACTGAGCCCTGGCCGCCTTGCTTCTCCTCCCCGGATGTAGCATTTATTGTCTGAGGGTAGATGTTCACTTTGATTGTTCCCCTCCCGACCCAAGTGTGAGCTCTGTGAGGAAGAACGTGGTCTTGTTCATCACTCGATCCTCGTCACCTGCTTAGCAGGTCATCCCTGGGGGCGACTGTGGCCCCAGAAGGCACGTGATGACGTCTAAGACATTTCTTTTTTTTTCAAATTAATTTGACTTTTATTGTGTCGAAGGAAAAAAGTGCAACAAATGGAACTGGCGGCTGGGAGGTGTTCGTTCCCCACGTTCCCCCAGAGAGGTTACAAAGAGGCACCGGGGAATGGACGGTTCAGGCTAGGTCTTGGCCGTGGAGGTGAGAGGCAGCGACCAGCATCGCCCAGGGAATCCTGAGAGCCAGCCCGGGCGGAACAGCGGAATCCAAATTGGGCTCATTGAGTCGCTACTTCCAGAAGACTGCGGAGGGCGGCCCCTGGAAGCCGCCACCCTCCCGTGCGCGCGCACACGTGCACTGGTTCACGCGGCCCAGCCTCCTAGGCGGACGGTGGCTTGCGCTGCGCGGCCCGAGCCAACCACTGGGGCTGGATGCCGACGCTGAGGAAAAGGAATTTCTGAATTTGTAAATTTCTGTTTCCTTTTTTGTCCTTCCGAGCCTCCTGTTGTGATGTTTGGGTGACTCGGACAGTTGCAGCCACGACCCCTGCATCTGTGGGCAGTGGGCAGCCAGCTCCCACCCCGGTCGGTTTCGCGGGAGGCTGTTCAGATGGCATTGTAAAGGGTTCGAAAGCCTGCGGGCCACAGAGCTGTACAGCTCCTTCCCCTTTGCTCTTTCCTCTGGTGCGGCCGGCATTCCCCTCTCAGGCCTTAGCGGACAGGCTGGGTCGGTTTCCAGGAGCCCGCCACACCCGGCAAGCTCTGAGACGGCCACCCCTGACTTCCCTTGCCAGGGAATCTCGGCGTGCACCGTCCGCATCCTCCACCTGTCCTGCTGCTGCTTCCGGAGGAAGTTAAATCTTGGAAGGTTTCTCTAAGTACCCACAGGCTCCCTCGGCCCCCGTGTCGGGCTGCAGCCCAGGCTGAGGTCTCGGGGCAGGCCCGGGCGCCCTCGGTGCCCGCGGGATGCCGGCACACTGTGCGGCAGGAGTTGCGCGTCCCTTGTCCCTTCCTGGAGACGTTTCTGCTGTCGCACGTGGAGGGGGTGGTGCTGCTGGCATCGGACGGGTGGAGGCGCAGAAGCTGCTGAGCACCCTGCGGGCACAGGACAGCCCCGGCCACAGAGCATTCTTGTCAGAACCCCAGGACTGCGGAGACAGAGAAGCCCGGTCAGGGTCACACAGCTCACGCCCCGGGAAGACTCACGGAAGGAGAGAAGGACTCGTGTGGTGTCATCGGTGGAGAGAACATAATCGCGCGTGGTTCTCATTTTAACAGCAAATGACAGGGACCCACTGCAGTCCCCGAGCGGCTGGTTTGACAGGACAGTTGAGCCAGAAACGATTTCAGCGGATTTCGTGGCTCGGCGTTACCGCCCGTCCTCGCGCAGAGCGATGCACAGTGTGGCGGGGTGAGCCGGAGCCGCGCTTGGGCAAGCTGGCGTTGCTTTGGGTCTTGAAGTGATTGGCAGCGACAATGGGGCTGTTGTGGACGCACAAGGCGCCCCTTTGTGCGCGGCCGCGGTGGGGGGGGGGGGGGGGGGGAGGCGGGGTTGGCGGGCGGCCTCAGCACGCAGCAGGGAGGGTCTTAAAAACGCCCTGCAGTGTAGACCAGGCGTCCTCAAACTGCGGCCCGCGGGCCACATGCGGGTGTTTTTGCCGTTTTGTTTTTTTACTTCAAAATAAGATATGTGCAGTGTGCATAGGAATTTGTTCATAGTTTTTTTTAAACTATACTCCGGCCCTCCAGCGGTCTGAGGGACAGTGAACTGGCCCCTGTTTAAAAAGTTTGAGGACCCCTGGTAGACGATGGTGAGAGACCTGACAGGGATTCCGGTAAGCGGCGGCCCCGCTCGTGTCAGGTGGGCGGGGACTACTGTTTTCTCTCTGCTTGTTTTTTGTTTTTGTTTTTTTTAAATACAATTTTATTGATTTCAGAGAGGGAGAGAGAGAGAAACATCGATGAGAGAGAATCATGGATCGGCTGCCTCCTGCATGCCCCCCACTGGGGATCGAGCCTGCAACCCCGGCCTGTGCCCTGACCGGGAATCGAACTGTGACCTCCTGGTTCAGAGTTCGAGGCTCAACCCCTGAGCCACCCGGCCGGGCCACACAGACGTCTTCCATGAGCGGATGATTGGCTGGTCGGGGAGGGTGCTTTCTGCCCGGTCTCGTCCATTTACTGGGAGGTTTGTTTTCTTGTGAAGAATCGTGTAGAAACCCCGCGCAGTTGCCCATAAAGATCCGTACGCAAACGCTTTTGTTCAGAACCGCTGCTGAGCGCAAGCACAGCCGGCCTCTCTGGGGCTGTCCGCGTGGGCGCACCGAGTGGAAGGCCTGCTCTGCGCTGGGGACGGCGGGCGGGCGGGCGCGGTGGTTCCCGCCGAGTCTCCCGAGCGCTCTGTCTGTCTCACGGCGGCCGTCTCTGCCTTGCAGGCGCATGCCCAGCCTCCTGGAGTACCTGAGCTACAACTGCAACTTCATGGGCATCCTGGCCGGCCCCCTCTGCTCCTACAAGGACTACATCACCTTCATCGAAGGCAGGTCCTACCACGTGCCGCGGTCGGGCGAGGACGGCGGAGCAGCGCCACCCTGCGGGGGAGCGGAGCCGTCCCCAAACGTGAGCGCGCGCGCATCTCCGGAGCCTGCCCCGCGCGTGCTGAGGGGTCCTGTGCATTTAAAGATACGAATGTTTGCAAGTTTGGTTTTTGTAAAAATACATTGTTATTGACTTCAGAGAGGAAGGGAGAGGAAGAGAGAGATAGAAACATCCATGATGAGAGAGAATCATGGATCGGCTGCCTCCTGCACGCCCCCTACTGGGGATGGAACCCGCAACCCGGGTATGTGCCCTTGACTGGAATTGAACCCGGGACCCTTCAGTCTGCAGGCCGAGGCTCTATCCACTGAGCCAAACCAGCCAGGGTCGAATGTTTTCAAGTTTTGAAGTGACCCATCTGTGTCTTTAAAAATATTTTGCAATCCCCGGCCATGTAGCTCAGTTGGTTAGAGCGGGGTAGGTTAGGCCGTGACGCCCCACGGAGTGGGTGGGTTAGGGGGTGACGCCCCACAGAGGGGATGGTTTAGCGGGTGACGCCCCTCAGAGGGGGTGGGTTGGGCTGTGACGCCCCTCAGAGGGAGTGGGTTAGGGGGTGACGCCCCTCAGAGGGAGTGGGTTAGGGGGTGACGCCCCTCAGAGGGAGTGGGTTAGGGGGTGACGCCCCTCAGGGGGTGGGTTGGGCCGTGACCCGTCTCGCCTCGCAGGCAGCCGTGGTGCAGAAGCTGGTGGTCTGCGGCCTCTCCCTGCTGGTCCACCTGACCGTCTCGAACGCATTCCCCGTGGAGTACAACATCGACGAGCACTTTCGAGCTACGGCCTCGTGGCCGTCCAAGGCCCTCTATCTGTACGTCTCTCTCCTGGCGGCCAGACCCAAGTACTATTTCGCGTGGACGTTAGGTGAGTAGCGTGGGGACGGGCTTTCCGGTTAGTGCGAGGGCGTGTGTCCCGCACCAGCGCGGCCGGGAGAGGGCCCCGGGGCGGAGAGGGAAAGACCAATGGGAAGCACGCGGCTGCTTGCCTAGCAGACACAGCCTTAGGCTCACGTCCACACCACGAGGACACGGCCCAGAAAGGGCTCGGAGACCCACAAACTGGAGCATGGCCCGTGGTGTTGGACAGACACGGGAATAAACCCACTTTCCCTGGTGGAGATAGAGCTGATGTGGACGATGGCACGCCCTTCGGGGGACACGGTGGGTGGGGGCGCAGGCTCTTCACCCCCCTTTGCTCATTCCCTCCAGCCGACGCCATTAACAACGCCGCGGGCTTCGGGTTCAGAGGCTTCGACAGACACGGGGAAGCTCGCTGGGACCTGATCTCCAACGTGAGGATTCAGCAGATAGAGGTTGGTGCCTCGCTGAGAAGGTTGTCGCCATGTGGCACTCGAAGAGCCATCATTTGCTTTCAGAGTTCTGAGGTCTGGCCAAGGCGGGTGCTGAAGGGTTTTTTAAAATATATATTTTTATTGATTTCAGAGAGGACGGGAGAGGGAGAGAGAGAGAGAAACATCAATGATGAGAGACTCATGGATCGGCTGCCTCCTGCACGCCCCCTACTGGGGATGGAGCCCACAACCCAGGCATGTGCCCTTGACCGGAATCGAACCCGGGACCCTTCAGTCCACAGGCTGATGCTCTGTCCACTGAGCCGCACGGGCCTGGGCGTGTTGGAGGATCTTTAATATAAGACACATTCCTCCACTGAGCCAGGACCGAGGCTCCCTCCGATGTGAGAAGCTCCTGGGAGAAGCTCAGCGAGGGGCTGCAGGTGGGAAGATGGGTTGCCAGGGGCTGCCAGGCGGGGCCAACATTCTGAGGCGCCGGGGAGGGGTGGCTGCAGGGCCGGGGCGCCAGGGAGCTCAGCAGGTGGCTTAGAGCACGTCCATCCCCGCAGGGAGCCCACGTCCTTTGCTTGTGCCATCGGGACTTTCTTGGGGATAATTCCCGACACCCCGCCCCCCGTGACTGCTCACACACAGAAGAGGGTGAGGGCCACTGAGCTGGTGGGTGTGCCCTGCGAGGCACGCGCTCCCTCGATGGCCCCGTCACGGGGTTAGAAGGGCCATGTGCAGGCACGGAACCACGGTCTCGCGTCGCGGCCACGTCCCCTTATTTTTAGCGCCGTAGCGCCTTATTGCTCCCCTTGCAAACGTCATCGTTCTGTCCGGCCAAGAAGAACGTTGCTCTGCTTTTCAGGGGTCAACCAGCTTCAAGATGTTTCTCGATAACTGGAACATCCAGACGGCTCTTTGGCTCAAAAGGTACGTTCCTTCCCGAGCTGCCCTCAGCCGCGCGTGCAGGCGGCCCCTCGCGCCGTCGGGCTTCGCTGAGCTGGGTCCGGGGTTAGTGAACGGCGGGCCGAGGGACACGCGGCCTGGTGCGCACGGGAAATGCTGTTACCCTCCTGCAGGGCCGGGTCAGGAGGCGGCTGGCCCTGACCTCCCCTCCGCCGTGAAGGCCCTGCCAAGGCCAGGCCCCGTGCCCTCCTGCTCGCTCACTGCAGAGCTGGCCAAACGGAACAAGTGACTGTACAGGCGCTGTGCATACGCCCTAGGCCTGTGGTCGGCAAACTCATTAGCCCACAGAGCCAAATATCAACAGGACAACGATTGAAATTTCTTTTGAGAGCCAAATTTTTTAAACTTAAACTTCTTCTAACGCCACTTCTTCAAAATAGACTCGCCCAGGCCGTGGTATTTTGTGGAAGAGCCACACTCAAGGGGCCAAAGAGCCGCCTGTGGCTCACGAGCCGCGGTTTGCCGACCACGGCCATAGGTTTTCCAGAGCCAGCCCAGTGTGAGCATTTCAGTGTGACAGCTCTTTCTGCGCCGGGCCCAGGATGCAGAGATGCTTCGCCAGAAGGCCTAGCCCTGCAGGGCTCACAGTCTGTCTGTCTGTTTCTTGGTGAAGCTTCACTGGAGGATTTTTTTTTAAAAGAATATCTTTTTATTATTGATGTCAGAGAGGAAAGGAGAGGGAGAGAGAGAAACATGAATGATGAGAGAGAATCATGGATCGGCTGCCTCCTGCACGCCCCACACTGGGGATGGAGCCCGCCACCCAGGCATGTGCCCTGACCGGGAATCGAACCCTGACCTCCTGGTTCCTAGGTCGACACTCAGCCAATGAGCCACGCCAGCTGGGCTCCATTGATTTTTGAGAGAGTGGAAGGGAAGGGAAGAGAGACGAGAGAGAGCCACATCAATTGGTTGACTCTCCCACTCACCCCACCCGGGCCCAGGGTTTGAACTTGCAACCCAGGAGCGTGCCCTTGGCCTGAATCGAACCCTTGACCCTTCAGTTCGCGGGCTGACGCTCTAACCACTGAGCATCCCCAACCGGGGCAGGGCTCACAGTCTGGTTAGAGACACAGCAGAGCCATCCACACCTGCTGCTCCCGGCAGCGACAGCAAGAAGGAGAGAGGGAGCAGGAACCGAGAAGGAGAGAGGGAGCAGGAACCGAGAAGGAGAGAGGGAGCAGGAACCGAGAAGGAGAGAGGGAGCAGGGCTGGAGTGGAGAGGCCCAGAACGGGAGGCGGGGCTCGCGCTGACCTTGATGACCAGCAGGAGGTCGTCCGGTGGAGGGGGGGACAAGGCAGCTCAGGCAGAGGGACGGTCCCGGAAGATGACGTCAGGAAACCGCTCAGAAATGCCCGGGGGACAGTGCCCTGCGCTGAATTTCCTCGATGAACCGCCCCATGACGCCTCGGCGAGTCTGTTTTGAAGAAGTGGCGTTAGAAGAAGTTGAAGTTTAAAAAATGTGGCTCTCCAAAGAAATTTCAGTCGTTGTCCTGTTGATATCTGGCTCTGTGGACTAAGGAGTTTTCCGACCACTGGACCCCAGACAGGACCTTCTGAGCTCTCCCCCAGGCCAGCAAGACGGCAGTTGCATTTCTCTCCCTAAACCTGACCCTGAACAGCCGTGACGCCCCTGAGGTCACAGGTTATGACCTTGTGGCCTAAGGGGATGTGTGGCTGTGTCCTGGCCCCCGAACCCGTCATGTAACAGAAGAACGACAGCTGTGGGCTTGGCCGCGCTAACCTCGCTCTTGGCCGTGCCTCCCGGGCCCTAGGGTGTGCTACGAGCGGACCACGTGGAGCCCCACCATCCAGACCTTCGTGCTGTCCGCCATCTGGCACGGCGTGTACCCCGGCTACTACCTGACCTTCCTGACCGGGGTGCTGATGACGCTGGCAGCGCGAGCCGTAAGTGCCGGGGTCCCCCCTCCCCACGCAGCCCTGGCACCGCCCAGCGGCGGGCAGGCTGGCGGCACGGGCTCCCGGGGGCTCCGCCTGGCGCGGCTGAGAAGCCGGCACTCGGGAGGCACCCCCAGGTGGGCGCTGTCGCTACAGAACTTTCGAGAGGAGAGCTGGGGGCGCTCCGTGAGACCAGGTCGGGGGGCTCCTGTCAGCCATGTTCCTGGGAGCTGTGGCCTGGGCGTCGGGCCGGGGCGGAGAGCGGGGTGCGGACAGGCCTGGCTTCGCGGCCGCCGTGCCCGGGCAGACACCGTTCCGGTGCCGGCACCGGGGACAGCCCGTGGGAAGAGCGGGGACGTGAGAGAAAAAGGAAAAGAATGTTTAAGTTTTCACATTTCAAACCCGAAATGTCCTAGAAGCTAAAAACATGAAGACAGCGGTTATTAGAAAATTGCTTTGTTCCCCAGGGGGTTTTCTTAATCCTCACCCACGGATATGTGTTTTGTTGTTTTTTTAATTGATTTTAGAGAGAGAGAGAAACATCCATGTGAAAGAGAAACAGTGGTTGGCTGCCTCCTCGTCCTGACGGGGAATCGAACCTGAAACGGTTGGGGGTACGGGACGGCGCTCCAGCTGAGCACGCCGCCGGCCAGGCAGGCGCTGCCTCTTGGAGAAGCCCTTCCAGCTTCCACCCACAGGCAGGTCCTGTCGGAGGTGTCCTTCTCTCCAGGAGAGCTCTGTGCCCGGCACTAATGCCGAGGGGAAGGAGAGGCTGTCTCGTTTCAGAGTTACCATGGTGACAGTGTTAACGCGATGGAAGATGGAAAATAGATTCTACTTCATTTATATGCTGCCGTTTACCAGAGATGATTTAAAGAGCTCTAGGCAATGGGTGGTTTTTGTGTGTGTGTGTTTTTTAAATATATTGTTATTGATTTCAGAGGTAAAAAGAGATAGAAACATCAATGATGAGAATCACTAATTGGCTGCCTCCTGCACGCCCCCTACTGAGCATCAAGCCCACAACCCGGCCTGTGCCCTGACCAGGAATCAAACCATGACCTCCTGGTTCACAGGTCGATGCTCAACCACTGAGCCACGCCGGCCGGGCTGGGCAATGTTATTTTTTAACTTAAAAAAATTTTTTAAGCTTCAATACAACTTCAAATCTACGGAAACGTTGCACAGAGCTCCTCCTCCATGCTGCCCTTTGCCCACACTCGCACATTCGCCGTGTGCTGCCGCTCCCGGTGCCCGTGTTTCTCTACATGCGTGTACCCGTGTCTCCTGAGCCGGCCGTTAGACCCCGCCCGCGGTGTGAGCGCGGGTGTCCCGCACCCTGAGACGGCTGGTGGAGGGAGGCCGTGTGCTTTGGCGAGGGCGGTAAAAACGAAGCCGGTCCCTCTGTTCCTGCTTTCAGATGAGGAGTAACTTCAGGCACCACTTCGTCGCCTCGCCCCCGCTGAAGCTGCTGTACGACGCCCTCACCTGGGCGGCCACCCAGATCGCAGTGAGCTACACGGTGGTGCCGTTTGTGCTGCTCTCCGTCAAGCCGTCCTTCTCCTTCTACAGGTGAGCGCCGCTCCGCAGGTGCGGCCCGGGGGGCCGGGGGCTGCGCTTGTCAAAGGAAGCGCCCCGCGCTTAGGAACGGTGGGAAAATGGTGCCATCGCCTCACTCCCTGCGGCTGCACGCACCATCGTTCCTTTGTGGTCTGGAGCCGCGCGGGCGCCGGGTACTTGATCGAGCGATTTCACCCCTCAGCCCTCAGACGAGCTCGGTCACCGGGTAGCCACTGCCTGCAGCCTCTCCGAGGGTGAACCTGGTCTTTGCAAGGAATCGTCCCTTCTCTCACTTCCTTTAATGAAAATGTCGTGAATTAGTTCTCTTTCACGCACCCGTTTTGGTTTCCCTCTGTCTGTCCTGGTTCCTCGGCCCCTGATCACGTCTGTAACACAGAAACTACTGTCTTGAGTTTCATGGTTTATTTCTCTAACTCCTCCCCTTCCCCCCCTCCACCCATTAGTGATATCTTTGCCATCAAAACCTTTATTCTTTCATAAATTCTTCATTATCTTGGCATTTAGAATGACAGCACAGCATCTGGGGTCAGAAATGGTTGAATTGAATGCGATGAAAACCGTACAGGGAGACAGACATTAAGAAACTCCCACCAAAGCTCCATTGTAACAGCCTGTTCCATAGTTTTCAATGCGATGGGGCTGTTTGAAATTTCGCCTCGTTTTCTGGTTCACAATCCCTTGAACATACAGCTATAGAAGGAGGTTAGGCCCCATTGGGCTTATGTTTCATTTGGGGAATGAGATTTCTAATATTTTTAATCATGTGGCATTTCTTTCTTTTTAAATAATAATATTTTATTGATTTTTTACAGAGAGGAAGGGAGAGGGATAGAGAGTTAGAAACATCGATGAGAGAGAAACATCAATCGGCTGCCTCCTGCACACTCCCCACTGGGGATGTGCCCGCAACCAAGGTACATGCCCTTGACCGGAATCGAACCTGGGACCCTTGAGTCCGCAGGCCGACGCTCTATCCACTGAGCCACACTGGCTAGGGCCATGGGGCATTTCTTTATTTTGTGACAGTAACATCCACGTGGCTTGTCTATTACTTGCATCGTTAGAACACACGTGGCGTGATGAGGGACAGTACCCAGCGGGGGAGGCCGAGCGGCAGCCGTCTCTGCAGGCCCCGCCTTCTCTGCCTGCTGAGACTTGGGCCTCTGGGGCTGAGGTTCCTTGCGTTTTGGGTCTGTTTAGCCACGGCCTTCCGACCCCCACGAAGGAACGCAACGTGGCAACGAGGCTCACGCTTATAGTCCGCGTGGCTTTCTACGGAGCTTGGTACACACCCCGCACGCCCTGCGGGGTGTCCCTCGAGGTGGGGGCGGGTGGGTAAGAGACCAGTGTGGCCAGGAAACACAGGCTGGGGGCAGGTGGCGCTCGGACGAAGGTGCCGCTATGACGGGTGGTTGACGGTCACATGGTTCATCATCGCTTCCCCTTCTCTTTCAGCTCCTGGTACTACAGCCTCCACATCGCCGGCGTCTTAGTCTTGCTGCTGTTCCCCGTGAAAAAGACTCAGAGGGGGAAGGATCCCCACGAACACAGGCGGCTGTCGCGGTCCAAAAAGTTTGATGAGAATTCTTTGGGACAGAATATTTTTCCCACAACAAACAATGTGTGCAATCAGGGTCCAGCCAGCGCCGCCAGACACTCGTCAGGAAAGGAGTGACGGGGAAACCGCCAGGGCTGTTGTGTGTGTTAACAGCAACCGACCGTAGCACCTTCTCCAGGGGTTTGGGTTCGTTGGAAAAGAGAGTAAAGTTGGGGCCGGGGGTGGGGGGAATCGGACCATTGCTGGTAGGGAGTTCCCGGTGTCCTCGATTGGAAATGGGGTGATAGTCCCCCTCCCTTGCCATGTTCTCGGGGGCCACGCCTTAGCTAAGATATTTCCAGGATCTCAGTGGGCACTCCGGGCCTCGGCAGGGTGTCCGCGGGGTCCTCTGGGCGCCCTGTGGCTGAATGTACGCTGTGCGCCCCAGGGCAGCGGCGAGGTGGGGAGATCATGGGTCCGTGCGGACGATGGAGAGAAATTAGCTTTTCCAAATGAATGTCTTGCCTTAAACCCTCTCTTTCCTAAGATGTCATTCCTAAATGGTCTTTTTCAACTATAACGTTGTGAGAACTCGATTTCCATACCGGATGTGCAATGAGCTGTGAAGGGATTCTGGGGAAATTTGGGACAGGGTTTGAAGATTGTGGATATTTTAAAAATGCAATAAACGCCTCGGTATTTGAAGGGTCTCCTTCGCGCATCGCCAATGACTGTAGCGCACGGTGGCTTTGCAAACAGCGCGGAGGCCAAATTACAGGAAGCTCGTTTTTCCCGGAGAGTTTCGTTACCGTGCGTCCGTCAGCGAGCCCTTCAAGGAGGAATTTCTTAAGCATAATTAAAGATCAGCAATGCGATATTTTAAGCTTATCTTCTGACAAAAGAGAGAGGAGATGACGGAGGAATGCAGGCATGGATGAAGACCGCACTGTGTGGCCGGGGGCGGAGCCAGGGCGTCGGCGGGAGGCCCAGGGCGCGGCAGGTACCAGGCGTTCAGAAGTGCTTTTTCCTTACCCCTCGGAGCCTCTGTGATGGGCAAACACGTCATCGCTTCTTAGTGGGTTGGGCTCTCCAATGAACCTGACCAAGCTCGCATCCCATAGGACTAGGAGAGGATTGTGGGAATGACGGTGGTAGATTGCTCCGAGGGTTTGATGGAGAAACCACTGAGTGAGGCTCCTCTCTGGCTACTCCCTCCCTCTGCTGTGGCAGTTTAATTCCTATTTGGGGAAGTTTTAGGGAATTGAAAACTTAATGCCCGTGGTCGGCAAACTGCGGCTCGCAAGCCACATGCGGCTTTTTGGCCCCTTGAGTGTGGCTCTTCCACAAAATACCACGGCCTGGGCGAGTCTATGTTGAAGAAGTGGTGTTAGAAGAAGTTGAAGTTTAAAAAATTTGGCTCTCAAGAGAAATTTCAATCGTTGTACTATTGATATTTGGCTCTGCTGACTAAGAAGTTTGCCGACCACTGCTTAATGCCGTTGGGTCTGAGCCACCTTTTCAGAGAATAATATAAATTCTTTCCCAAACCCCTAATTTCTATTAAAATGTGGCTGTGAATGCTCGTTAATGAGTTTTCCATTCTGTAAGTGGACAGGTGTGCTCTCAGCTCCTGGGCCCCGCGTCTCTCCCCGAACCCCAGCCTTGTGATTCGAAAGGGGAGGGAGGGACAAGGCGTCAGCCCGGCTCGGGGCCTCGGCCGTGGACCCCTCACCAGGGCTGGGCGCCAGGCGGGTAGGTGGGGCCCTCACATGGCACCTCTGACCAATCTCTTGTGGAATTTATTTTCTTTCTGCCTTCAATTATGTCATGAAATGCAAGTTATCTGTGGCGAGTCTCTCTTGTTTATTTTTGTCATCAGTAACGTTTCAAATGAAGTTAAGAACAGAACAACCCTGTGGCTTCCGCGACGTAGCATTCCCTTGAAGAAGACAGGGAAAGCAACGCCCTGGGGACCGTGGAGGTCTTCATCAGCAACGACGCCACCGTACCTTTTCAGAACGTCAGGAACAGCCGAGCGTGTGTGTGCCCTGTGCTCGTTTTCCTGAAGGTAACTTGTCCCACCTGAGGAGGTGAGCCCTGCCCGTTACCTCCCAGGGAAGGGCAGGGGGCGGAGTGAGCTCTCTCTGTTTCCCCCGCTCGGCACGGAGCCGGCTGCGCGATGGGAGAGGAGAGATGAGAACCATCGTGGGAGGTACCTGCCCCAGACCTCTCGGTGGTTTAAGGAAGGCCGCCTGGAGCCTGGTCTCTGGGAAGAAGAGGTAAACAAGTTGGCGTCTGAAAGACAAGTGTGGGCACGCCCTAAACAGAAGGCCTTTTGTTCGGCCGCCCAGCCGTTTCCAGGCAACCCCGTGTGCTCCTGCGGCGGGAGTCTCTTCTCAGCCTGCAGGCCTGGTACTCCTGCCCCGTGAGTGCGGTCAGAGCGCCACCCCCGTGGAAGCCAGGGGATGGGTGGATGTCCCATTCCTTTGGAGAGAAGCAGATCCATTTCCACCCCCCACCCCCACCCCCAGGTCCACTCGTTGTTGTTCTTTGCCATGAAATGGCATATTGGGTAGCTTTTCTCCCATTTTGGAGCCGTGTATTTATTTTATTCTTTTCCCATCCAATGGATTGGAGTTAATTTTGGAGAAATTATTATCACAGATATGTAATCTGCAAGAAGCACGGAAGAAATAATTCTGACTCCCCAGGTGACCTTTCTCTCCCAGGAGGAACTCCCTCCCTACGGCGCAGTGTCGGCGGGGAGTGTGCGGGGACCAGCCCCCTTCCTTCCACCGCAGCGAGTCCGCCATGGGCCCGCCGTGGGTGTGGGAGCATCCGCGGCGCGTGGCGGCTTCCTTAGGAGTCACAGGCTCAGACTTGGGGCACGTGCACACGATTTCTCCACCTTCCCGGTGACGTGAGACCCCTCCGGAGGGGACCCCTCAGTGTTGTATTTCTGCTTTTGGTTGGTTATTACGCTACTCAGGGAAAAACGAGCAAACGTGGTTCTCCTCTCATTTTCTGGGGACAGTTAGTTATCGTAACCGGATGTGTATCTGCTTTACAAGCGGCTTCTTCTTGGTGGTCAACATGAGCATTTTCACTGTGACGTGGGGTAGTCGGGGAAATCCATTTCACTTCTAAACTGTCCCGCAGCGTAGAGGTTTATGTGGTGTCCAACCCGCGCAGCCACACCTCGGCGGGGTGGAGGGGGGGAGCGTTGTTGTTACTGATCCCCGCCACGTGTGGCTTTCACAGAAGGGTTCCCCCAGATGCGAGTTTTGACAAGAATTTGCAGTGAGAAGGATGGTTCTGGAAGCAAAGGTGGCTCCCACCGACGGTCTTGGGAGACGTGGGCCTTCTGAGGCTCCGTGGGAATGAACCCGGGGCTCGGAGGAGTCGCCTGCTCGAGACCAGAGTGGCCCAAGCCCGGAGGCCGGCCCCAAGGTTGCGGCCAGTGTGCCTGTAAGAACGGCGGCCCGAGCAGACCCGTTGGCCACGCACAAGGGCGGCTCACCGCCAGCATCGCCTCGCGGTCTGCGCTCCGGTGACTGGGGCGCGAAGCCCGGCTCCCCGCTGGCTGTCCGGGCAGCGGAGGAAAGCCGTTCGGCGTTCAAGCAGGACGCACGCCGTTTTCGCCGAGCCGGCCCTGGCAAGGATGGTCTCTCTGGCAGAGCACAGTTCCCTTCTGCTGCCTCTGCTGTCGGTTTGTTTCTGTTTGTGCTGTTGAAGATCGATGCTCACACTATTGTATGCACATCACCCACTTCACTGGGCTTACCACTCTGCAGCTTCTCAAATATCATTTCATTCAAAGGTATTGAAAACATTTAATTTGGGTTCTACCTTATTTTAAACGACGGAGACGTTAGGAATTTTTGCCATTAAAATAATTACAAAATCCATGCTTTTAGTTCGAGGGCTGGCTTGCACTTAGGACATACATTCTTCCTATTTAAATTGTTGAATATTCGTGAACAGCTCTGGATATGTGTACCTTGTTGTGTGTTTCTTTATTACAAACTGTTCAACACTGTTATTACAAACTGTTCGCTCGTTGGTCTGAAGAGTTACTCGTTTTAACGGGAGAGAAAACGGTCACTTGAGGGAACACTGGTTTCCGAGTGGTGCCTGCTGGTGCTGTCAGCCAGGGCTTTGTCCAGGGCGTTGGGTGTAAACCAGTATGTTGCGGGGTTTCACCAGCCATGGCCCGCCCATCTGAAGGGGAGGATGTCAGCGTTAGCATCGGGGCAGCACCCTCAACGTCACTGTGCCGTGGGACCTTCCCCGCCTCTGTCCCCGACGCGACTGCGCCTGACCCTGACCCCGCGGCTGGCCGGCGGCACCCTGAGCAGAGGTGCTGGGGGCTCTGCGCTCTGCAGCCTCGCCTCGAAATAGGGGTTGCGTCCCCGCAGGGTCCTGATCTGAGGGGAAGGGTTTGCATTTAATAGAAGAGATCCCACTCAGAGGTGGATTTGAAAGCTGAGGATGTGGGGGAGCCCCCAGCCTTTGTCTGTGGCACCTGCACTCCGTCTACCTGTGGTGGCTCCCCTTATGGGAGGGATGTCCCTGTTGGCGTTGGTGGGAACGCCCCTCCCTCCGGAGGAGGCTGCCCTGTAGCGAGGCTCCGGGAGGAGGTGCAGAGGTTCCATTGTGAGGGCGGGCTGCGTGGCAGTGCCGCTGCCTGCTTTAAGATGCTACTGATTCTAACAGGCTTGTGACGTCACGCAGCCCCCCGGGAAGAGCTGAGGCGCGTGGCCAGGCATGGGGCAGACTTCCTGACACAGAGCCTGGGGCGCATGCTCATGCTGACGGGTCTGTCTGCTAGCTTTAGCACCGTCTTCTTTTCATACACCTTCTATGAAGCCAAGGAGCAGAGCAAACACGCCCCGAGCCTGTGCCATAAATACCGGGGAGAGGCCCCAGACAAAACCACCGTCTGCAGCTCCCCGGGTGACGCGTGGCCACCTCCCGCGTGTTTGATCAGATGCCTCTGCTGCGGGAAGAAACGGGGATGTAATGAAAGGCCGAGAGCTGCAGAGTGGCGGCGGCAGGGTGACTCACGGCTCCCCGAGGCGCCCCGGGAAGGTGCCGGGAACGGAAAAGGCCACGGCTGCCTTCCCCGGAGGCCCCGTGACCTGTCCTGCCGCGCTCTATTCTGGGCCCACTTCTTTGAGGAGCTGATGTGTTGATGGTCCTTGTCGTCCCTCCCCATTAAAGGACACACACGTGTACAGAGTTCCACAGACCTTTGCAGGACGCCTCTGTCCCCGTGTTCTGTGTTTCTGGTTCTGTGTATACGGACTTGTCAGTGACGTGTGTTCGCTCCTGACTTGGTCACGGGGAGAAAGGGATCCGGCATCCGACATGGACGTGACCCCCACGAGGCTGCTCCGCCTGCGCCCGGTGTGCGCCAGCCTCTCCGAGCCAGAGGGATGGACACAAGCAACGGGAAGGAGCGTGAACGCGGTGCCGGTGGAACAGGAGAGGCCCCGGGACGCAGCGTGAGATGTGTGACTTCCTTCCTGCCTTCCCAAGCCAACCTTACCTTCGCCAGGAGTGCTTGACCTTGACCCTTGCTCCCCGGACAGGAGGCTCCAGCGCCCGCCGCCGGGCTTGGCGGGACAGCAGTGCCTTCCCTGCGTGAGACTAGGGCGTGATGTTCTGTGCGTTTTGTTTTTCCGACTCCAGAATATTTTTTTAAAGAAGTGTTACTTTTCAATGGCTCCATCCGTAGCTCTCGTGGTGTGGGAAACGGAGGTGGCCACGGGGTCGGATCCCCTGTCCCGTGGCGATTCTGTAACCACTCCTTTCCGGTCTGTGTCTTCAGAGCCGCTCCGGTGGCTTCTTGCTGGGTCTCAGCCATGTTTGTCACTTACACGTGAATGTTCTTTTTTAATGTGTGTGTCTTTGAGACAGATTAAACAGTAGTTTAAACATGTCTGTGCGTGTGTGTGTGTGTGTGTGTGTGTGTGTGTGTGTGTGGTTTCAGGGGCATTCAGTTCGGTGCGTAGAGCTGAACACCAGGCCTGTTGTGAGAGGTGGGGGTCCTTCGACCGCAGCTTCCTCACGGTGAGGATCATATCTGAAGGAGCCACTGACCCTCCAACTGCTTACAAACTGTTTAAAGAGCCCTAGCCGGCTTGGCTCAGTGGATAGAGCGTCAGCCTGCCGGCTCAAGGGTCCCAGGTTCGATTCCGGCCAAGGGCACATGCCTGGGTTGCGGACTCGGTCCCCAGTGGGCTCAATCCCCAGTGGGGATCGTGCAGGAGGCAGGCAATCAATGATTCTCTCTCATCATTGATGTTTCTATCTCTCTCTCCTTCTCCCTTCCTCTCTGAAATCAATAAAGAAATATATTTAAAAAAAAAACAACTAAAGACACTTACCACACTGCCAGCACTTTGGAAGACAGCGCAAACCTCCTTAAATTAGTCGATAGGCCCTCGTAGTCTCCCTTGAAAAAGATGTTCAGCTGGAGAGAATGGTGCCTGGGGTCACAGAGAAGAGAAGGGGCTGGCTGTCCGGTCCCGATGGCCCTCCCCGGCACTGGGCCCTCCCCCTGCGCTGACCAGTGTGCGGTTCGCCTTTGAGAACAGAGTGCCGGGCGTCCCACGGGAGTTCTGTGCCGTCAGACAAACCGAGGGGGCTTCGGCGTGAGCGTCAGGCGCTGTCGGGAACAGCTGTGTATTACAGTGACTGTTGCACAGGATGCTCCGTGTAACATGTGCCCAGGCAGGTGCAGTCCGGGGCAGGTGTCGCACATACAGGTAAGTCCGGTCTGCGTGCTCTCTCTCTGGAAGGCCTCAGCCTATGGAGGCAGATTTAATGGCCCGTTGGGAGAGTCAGGGCTGTGCCACGGTGGGGCCGTGGCCAGAGGGGTGCGGCCGGCGCCCAGAGCCGCACCAGCGCCGCCCTCACGGGTGCCGACTGTGGAGGGGAACCAGGCTCCGCGGGACGGAGGGCCCTGGAGGCCAGCGGATGGCCCGCCCCTGTGCCATACGGTGAACACTGTAACGTATTTCCTCGTGTTTTTTCTTCCCGTTACTCATTCCACAGGGGCTTAGTGAGTGCCTGCCCCTGTGCTGGGGAACGAAAGGCTAAGTCACCGCCCGCCTTCAAGGAGCTCTTAGGAGAGTGCCAGGCCATGCAGTGGGCACTGCATTGGAAGCTGGCACAGGGACTTCGCGTGGAGCAGCGGCCGGGACCGGGCAAGGCGTGGACTCCGCGCAGGAGTTGGCTTGGGCCTGGGAGGAAGTGCGTGGGCTGAGAAAGACATGTGAGGGGCGTTAATTAGAGGAAGAGAGGAAAACATGCCAAGGATGGTATAGCTCTCTACACAGAACAAAAATAACAGCTTATGCAAGCTTAGGTCCATGCACCAACTATCTATTTAAAAACAACCTATCTCCCCCTGACCAGAAAAAGGAATACTAGGAAGAAATTTAGTTTAGCCAATTAAAAAAAAAGAGAGAGGGAGAGAGAGAGAAACATCAACGATGAGAGAGAATCATGGATCGGCTGCCTCCTGCACGCCCCCTACTGGGGAGTGAGCCTGCAACAGGGGCCTGTGCCCTGACCGGGAATCCAACCGTGACCTCCTGGTTCCTCAGTCAACGCTCAACCACTGAGCCACACCGGCCGGGCTGAGTTTAGCCAATGTTTAAAAAATAAGGCTGAACTGTTCCCAGCATGTTGTTCGTACAGAGCGATGTAACGTGACAGCCACTCACGCCCACCGCTCAGACCAAAGGTGCGCTTGCTCTGCCGTGTCAGGTGCAAAATTTGCCCTTTTTTTTTTTTCCTAAAAAGATTTTGCACTCAAGGCCAGGCCCCCCCACCCCCCCTCCCGGAAGCAATGGCTGCCAGTCTTACCTGCTTTGGGTCAGCTTTCCTTAGGTGGCTCTTGCTCTTTGGAACTCGGCTCTGCGGTTTGGAAGTAAATTCGTGTCCTCTTTCCTACGGCTTCTCTAGGCGGTTGCAGCAAGCGGGGCTCTGCGGCTTCGATCTTGCCACCGGAGCCGGGGGGCAGCTCAGGTTTTTAATGTCATAGGAACATTGCGTTTCTCTTCACTCACGGAATCGTTTCTGTTCTGGGATGCTGTGTCTTCGCCGTTTCCGGTTGGCTTTGTTGTGCGTTTGCGTCTTCTGTTGTGGCACGTCCAAGGGGCCGTTAGCCTTGCCGGCGCCAGCGCAGCGCCGTCCCACTGTGCCGGGGGCGGCGGGGGTGTGGGTGTGGGGGTGCTGGTTCCCACCCCTTTTGCAGGATGAGCCTGAACACAGCCTTAAAGAGGCCCCAGACCAGAGCGTAGGCGCCGGCTGTGTAAAGCCATCGCCGGGAAGTCAGCTGCCCGACACCCAGTGCCACGGCCCTCCCGTGGCCCGGGGCACCCTTCCCTCAGCAAGCTGGCTTCCTGTTTGTCAGTGCACACTTTTTAATGCCTGAGTCATTCGCCTCGAGAAGTGTTAGATGTGCATGGCCTCAGGGCCCAGACTCTCCCATCAAAAAAAAAAAAGGAAAAAAGAAAAGAAAGAAAGAGCCCGGCTGGCTCAGTGGTTGAGCGTTGGCCTATGAACCAGGAGGTCACGGTTCAATTCCCTGTCAGGGCACAGGCCCAGGGTGCAGGCTCGATCCCCAGTAGGGGGCGGGCAGGAGGCAGCCGATCCATGATTCTCATCATTGGTGTTTCTCTCCCTTCCTTTCTGACATCAATTTAAAAAAATAAAGATGAACAAGTAAGGGAAACCCACCCAGAACCCTCCCTCAGCATGGACAGTGGGGCTTGTGAAACAGCAGCCAGCACAGTCCCTCTGCTGCCCTGCCCATCCCCCACCCCGCGGAGCCTCCTGCAGGGCCGTCTGCGGCCCCGCGCTGCCTGTGGGGGCTGGCCGGGCTCCCTCCCTGGACCTGGGCAGCCTCTGGCTGTGCCGCCCCCTCTCCTGCTGAGGGTCTTTTCTCGGCATCTGGCAAACTGTCCTCTCCCGCCTCTGCCTTCCTGCTGGGCCCGCGTTTTCCCGAATGTCATCGTCTTCCAGGGGCGCAGGAAGGCCATCGGCAGATCGTTAATTAGAATGTTCTTAACGTTCACCAAGAATGACAGCAAAGCCCTAGCCGGTGTGGCTCAGTGGATAGAGCGTCAGCCTGTGGACTGAAGGGTCCCAGGTTCGATTCCAGCCAAGGGCACATGCCTGGGTTGCGGGCTCGATCCCCAGCAGGGGACGTGCAGGAGGCAGCCGATCAATGATTCTCTCTCATCATGGATGTTTCTACTTCTTTCTCCTTCTCCCTTCCTCTCCGAAATCAATAAAGAAATATATTTAAAAAAAAAAAAAAAAAAGAATGACAACACAGCAGACCCTGGACTGAGGAGGGTGCAGCCCGCAGAAGGAAGCCGCCCGTGACCAGCGCCTGACTTTCCGAGTCACTTGCTCGGGAGACACTGACTCAGAAGGGAGAACTAGGGGGTTTTGCATCCGTGATCCCATGCTCCCGACATGTGATTCCCGGAGGACTGGCCCGCGAGCCTCAGCGTGTTCTGAGCACACAGCGGCGTTGCCCTTTGGCAACACCAAAGCGTCTCCCTCCTGGCGGCCTGGCGTGACTGCCGCGGAGCATGCGGCCTACTAACCCCTGACGTCCTTTTCCTAGAAATGATGTGACGTCCGTATAACGCTCTCTCTCCAGCCCTCTCTGCTGCTCGCCCTCCCCCCGGGCCCCACTTGAACACAGGGCTTCACCTTTTCCTCCCCTGGTGCCTCCATCTGTTCTCTGTGCTGCCGTGTATGCCTCTCCTTCCGCTGCCATCCCGGGAAAAGGAGGCGTCCCTCTACGTGTGTTCATGTAGAAGGAACACGCCGATCACACGGGGCAGGGACATACATCATCAACTAAAGCATCCTGGGGTCCCCCCTTCAATAAGGACTTTGGTTAATAAATTTTTATTTTATTTTATTTTTTTACAGAGAGGAAGGGAGGGGGATAGAGAGTTAGAAACATCAATCAGCTGCCTCCTGCACACCTCCTACTGGGGATGTGCCTGCAACCAAGGTACATGCCCTTGACCGGAATCGAACCTGGGACCCTTGAGTCCGCAGGCCAGCGCTCTATCCACTGAGCCAAACCGGTCAGGGCGGTTAATGAAATTTTTAAAATATATTTTTATTGATTTCAGAGAGGAGGGGAGAGGGAGAGAGAGAGAGAAACACCAATGAGTAGAGAGAATCATCGACCTGCTGGCTGCCTATTGCACATCCCGCACCGGGGATCGAGCCCACAACCCAGGCATGTGCCCTGACTGGGAATCGAACCACGACTTCCTGGTTCACAGGTCGACGCTCAGCCCCTGGGCCACACCGACCAGGCTGGTTAATACAATTTTTGTTTCAAGTCTCTGTTTAAGAAGCCAGGGGACTCCGAGCGGTGAGATTAAGAGAGACATCTCTTCTTCAAACATTTCTGAATTTCCCAGGTACTTTGCATGTGTACTTTATAATGAACACGTTTGCCTTTTACAATCAGAGGAAAAACATTTTTAAAGCAAAATAGTGTTCAAATCATCTTAAGGTTTCTACGGGAAATTTACAGGCAATGACATGGAACCCAGATAAAAAGACTGGTCTGCTGACATCACCACCCCCCCCCCTCCCGCCCAGCCCCGTGCTGGCGCTGTTGGAAGAGGTGAGTGGGCGATTAAAATAGCCGTCTTAATGGTAGTGTGGTGAGGACTGGGAGGATAACTCATAGTTTTCCTTCCATACACCACCACGCGGCAAGTAGAAGAGCCACACTCGGGAGGTGACACCGGTGATTCTGCTGAAGAGAGACACCCTTCGGATGCGTTCGCCAGGAAAACTTAGGCGAGCTGCCCAAACCACAGACAGACCGACGCAGGTGGAGGGAGACGTATCCGAGACAGAACCAGGAGAAAGCATTTACATCATCGCAGGATAGGAGCCTGAGCGTCCGAAAGTACGGAAGGAACAGACAGCATTCGGCGTGAGTTAGGAACTCTTTATTATCAAAACAGATACAACTTACGAAACGTAACCTTTTAAAAAATACATATTTTTATTGATTTCAGGGAGGAAGGGAGAGGGAGAAAGAGAGAAACATCAATGACGAGAGAGGATTTCGGAGAGGAAGGGAGAGGGGGAGAGAGAGAAACATCAATGATGAGAGAGGATTTCGGAGAGGAAGGGAGAGGGGGAGAGAGAGAAACATCAATGATGAGAGAGGATTTCGGAGAGGAAGGGAGAGGGGGAGAGAGAGAAACATCAATGAGGAGAGAGGATTTAGGAGAGGAAGGGAGAGGGGGAGAGAGAAACATCAATGAGGAGAGAGGATTTCGGAGAGGAAGGGAGAGGGAGAGAGAGAAACATCAATGAGGAGAGAGGATTTCGGAGAGGAAGGGAGAGGGGGAGAGAGAGAAACATCAATGAGGAGAGAGGATTTCGGAGAGGAAGGGAGAGGGGGAGAGAGAAACATCAATGAGGAGAGAGGATTTCGGAGAGGAAGGGAGAGGGGGAGAGAGAGAAACATCAATGAGGAGAGAGGATTTCGGAGAGGAAGGGAGAGGGAGAGAGAGAAACATCAATGAGGAGAGAGGATTTCGGAGAGGAAGGGAGAGGGAGAGAGAGAAACATCAATGAGGAGAGAGGATTTAGGAGAGGAAGGGAGAGGGAGAGAGAGAAACATCAATGATGAGAGAGAATCATTGATGGGCAGGTGTTGTGCCAGGTGAGGGAACAGCACTTGGGAAAAGAATGGAGAGGAGCAGGCCCTGCAGATGGGGCAAGTCAGAGGTCCCCTCTGCAGAGAGGGGGTGGGAGCCAGACTTGGGGAGCTGCGGAGGGGGGAGTGAGGGAGCGGGGAGCCGGTGGGCCCTCAGGACCAGGGGTGGGGCTCCCACCTGCGCTCGGGGAAGGCAGAGGCCTCACTTCTGGATTCCGAGGAAGGGGCTGGAGCTGGCCTGCCTTTGCAATATGTTTCCAAGTTCCCTTCGCGGGTGAGGGCTCTGCATCAGCTGTGAGGGTGATGCTGAATTCTAAGCTAACCGTAGCGCCGGGCCAGGGTGGCTCAGCGGTTGAGGGCCGACCTGTGAACCAGGGGGTCCTTGTTGGACTCCCCAGGGCGGGGCCTCCGTCATCATTGATGTTTCTATCTCTGTCCCTCCCCCTTCCTCTCTGAAATCAATTAAAATATTTTTTAAAAATAGTAAGTTAGCCATAGCAAGAAGAAAGGCATTGACAGTGGCGAGAGGATCGCCCCGCACTTGTCAAAGCCACAGCTGTTGCGAGGCCAGAGGAAGGGAGCCCGGGCGGCGGGGCCGGGACACACCCAGGGCCCGCAACTGCCTCACGCATGCGCGCTGCCTCCTCGACCTGGGACTCGGCCCGCCCCCTGGGGCGTGGCCCCCCGCAGCCCCGCCCCCGAGGTCACGTGACCTGTCAGTTCGCGGAGACGGAGGAAAATGGCCGCGGGGCGTGTGGCGGGCGCCGCGCGCTCTCCGTCTCCCGTCTGCTGACCGCGCCGCGGCGGCGCTGCCTTCCCCCGGAGCTGCCCGGCCGGGCGGCGAGACGGTCAGTGAGGCGGGCGGGCGGGCGGGCGGGCGCGGCCGCGAGCCCGGGGTCGGGGCCCGCGGGAACGCAGGGCTGCAGCGCCGGCGGGTCTGGGACTCGGGGTCTCGGGCGCGTCTCTCGGGGCCGACGGGCGCCTCGGGGCGGGGCGGGGGGAGCCGGTGACTTCCCGGGGCGGAGGGGCCGGTGTGGGTGCGCGGCGGAGGGGCGGAGGGGCGGGGAGGGGAGCCGGCGGGCTGTGAGGAGCCGCCTGCCAGCGCCTCCGGGCCGTCGGTTCCGACGCGGGCGCGGCTTGTTTCTGGGGACGGGGTCTGCGTTGCTGCCGGCGCCGCCGTCACCCGGCACCTGACCGCCGCCGGCGCCCTGCAGCGCTCCCCGCGGCCGCCAGGGGCGCTGGCTCCGGCTGCCGCCCGCCGGCCCGCGGTCCCCGCGCCGCCGGGTGTGGCCCAGGCCTCGCCCCTCGGCCCGGCGGGTCCGGGCCCCTCTGTCCGTGCTCCCGCCTCCACGTTGGGCTCGGACGCCTGGGTCTGTGTCTAAGGCGCCGCCGCCGGGCGCCCGGGGCCGAGCCGGGCTGAGCTGCGCCGCGGCCCGGTGTGTTCTTTGTTCTCCCCGGTCGTCCGCGCCGGCGTTGGGTGTGAAGCCAAGACTGGAGTCCCTTCTCTTCCAGAAGGAACGTCCTGGTGGGAGAGACCCGGGGCCGGCAGGGGACAGCAGGTGACACGGTTAGGAGAGTGCTGGGAAGGGAATAAAAAGGGCCTGTGAAGGGGACCCTGTGACAGGAATCCGGGCAGAGGGTGCAAGTGTGGGAATTCCGGTGTGACGGTGTGACGGGCAGTAGCTGAGGGCGGCCCCGTTTGCACGTGTGTTAGGCACAGTTTCAGTCCCCTTTCATCCTGTAACTGCCGTTATTTAAAGATGGTGAGCCCTGGACGCGGCGGCTAAGACTCTAGCCCCAGGTGACAAAACGTCAAGTGGCGAAGTCAGAGTGAGACCAGGCCGGGGCCGGGGCCGGGGCCGGGGCCGGGGCCGGTGCCCGTGCTGCCGAGAAGAAGGCCTTTGGAAGAGAGAACATTGACGGGAAGGTCGGCCAGGGCCCCTGTTTCTGTCTGTGCTCCGACGTGGTTTCCAAGTGGCTTTTGTCCCGGCCTGGTGGTCAGAGCGACCTCCTCTGATGCTGGTGTTCTGGGAGGTCATGTTCACGCAGGGCAGGGCCGTCCCCGCCACGGGCCGCTTTTCTCGTCCTCAGCCCCTGTTGGTAGGCATCGTGCCAGGGGTAAGGTGGCTCCTACCTCGGGAAGCTGTCGTTGAGGGGAGGTGTGGACGTGGGTGAGGAGGATGGACGGTGGGTGGTGTGAGCTTAGGTGTACGTGGCGTGGAGGCGTCCCTGCAGAGTGCAGAGTGAGCGGGGCCACCACAGGCTCCGGAGCAGGTGGGGTGGAGCGGCCTCGGGGGGCCTGCTGTCCAGGCTGTACCGGGGGTGGGCTTTCAAGGAGGCGGGGCAGTAAGCAAAGGCCTGGACAGGAAAGTGCGGGGCAGCCGCGGAGCGGAGCGCAGGGAGGTGGGTGTGGCTGGAGCTGGCTGTGTGGCTGAGGGGGGAGGTGGGTTTGGGTGGAGGGGAGAGGGATGGGGTTGGGAGGGGGACGATGAGGTGGAGGGAGGGTGAGACGGGCCAGATTGGGAAGGAGCTGCGTGCCCTCCCGCCATCAAGTCCCGAGTTCAGGAGCCCTCACCGCTCTGCGCAGAGCGAAGCCTGCCCTGGAACCACGGCGTCGCGTCTGTACGGCGGCTTTGAAAGGCCTTCAGGGGTTCGGTTCCGTGAGTGACTTGTGAGGAGTACAGCCATCGTCTCTGCTCCCAGCAGGAGTAACGGGGCTAACGGAAGGGTTTTTGATTCCTCCGGCTTCAGTGTGGCAGCTGGGTTGGAGGGAAGGGCAGGAGGGAGGGGACGCGGTGGGGAGCCTGTCAGGCTGACCCAGGTGACAGATGTTGCAGGACAGGTGCCTCGACCACAACAGTCTCCGCTTTGCTGGAAGCAGTGCCCACACCGTGTAGCCTGTGACTGTGACTGTGTGACCATGACTGTGACTGTGACCGTGACCGTGACTGTGTGACTCTGACTGTGACCATGACTGTGACTGTGTGACTGTGGCTGTGGCTGTGACTGTGACGGTGGCTGTGACCGTGTGACTGTGACCGTGTGACTGTGACCGTGACCGTGACTGTGACTGTGTGACTGTGTGACTCTGACTGTGACCGTGACTGTGTGACTCTGTGACTGTGACCGTGACCATGGCTGTGACCGTGTGACTGTGAGACTGTGACTGTGTGACTGTGACTGTGACTGTGTGACTGTGTGACTCTGACTGTGACCGTGACTGTGTGACTGTGACTGTGACTATGGCCGTGGCTGTGACTGTGACCATGGCTGTGACCGTGTGACTGTGAGACTGTGACTGTGTGACTGTGACCGTGACTGTGTGATTGTGTGACTCTGACCGACCGTGACTGTGTGACTGTGACTGTGACTATGGCCATGACTGTGACTGTGACCGTGGCTGTGACCGTGTGACTGTGACCGTGTGACTGTGTGACTGTGACCGTGACTGTGTGGCTGTGGCTGTGGCTGTGGCTGTGACCGTGTGACTGTGACTGTGTGACTGTGTGACTGTGACTGTGTGACTGTGACCGTGACCGTGTGGCTGTGGCTGTGGCTGTGACCGTGTGACTGTGACCGTGTGACTGTGAGACTGGGACTGTGTGACTATGACCGTGACTGTGTGGCTGTGACTGTGACTGTGACTGTGGCTGTGACTGTGACCGTGGCTGTGACCATATGACTGTGACCATGTGACTGTGAGACTGTGACTGTGTGACTGTGACCGTGACTGTGTGACTGTGTGACTGTGACCGTGACTGTGGCTGTGACTGTGGCTGTGACTGTGACCGTGACCGTGGCTGTGACTGTGACCGTGGCTGTGACTGTGGCTGTGACCGTGGCTATGACCGTGACTGTGACCGTGACTGTGACCGTGACCATGACTGTGTGACTGTGTGACTGTGACTGTGTGACTGACTGTGACTGTGACCAGGGCTGTGACCGTGACTGTGACTTTGTGACGGTGACTGTAGCTGTGACCGTGACTGTGACCGTGGTGGATTGGTTGTGGGCTGGCACCTGACCCCATCTGAGTAGCCAGAGCCCTTTTCTGGGACGTTTGGAGTTGGGAACAAATCCACACTTCCTCTGGTTTTAGAAAACGATGGACTCGGGGCTGGGTAGCTGTTGGCAGCCATATTCCCGTTTGTGTAGACGCTGGTCGGTAGTGAAAGGGGGTTCAGCCAATAGAGAACGAGAATTCTGCTGGCCTGTGCGGTCCAGCGGCGCCTGCCTTTCCCACAGCGTGGTGATGGGAAGTAAGCCAGTTCCTGCCAGTTTCGTTTTGCTTCAGCCAGTGAAGTTTGCGTCTTGCACGGTCAGGAGTCTTAGTTAAGTGTAGATGGAAGACCCAACACAGAGGCACTGACGTGTGGTTGGCTGATGGCGGACACAGGAGGCAAATGGGAGAGAAATGGCACCTGCTGGGCCTGGAGAGAGGGGGTGCTGCGTGGAGTGGGTGTGAGCGAGGTGTGCAGAGCGAGGGAGTAAACCTGCCACGGCCGCGGAGGGGCGCAGCCGCGCGGAGGGGCCACTTGGAGCGTCAGCCTGGCAGCCTGGCGGGGGGACAGGGGGGACTGGTAAAGGGGAGAGGGAGGGAGAGCCAGGCCCTGATGCCTGACTGAGGCGGTAGACGTGATCCGTAAGAAGTGGGAGTAAATGGAGGTGTTGGATGTTGGTGATGACTGTTAACAGTCTCTTACTGGTTTCCAATTATAAAGGTGCCACAATCTAGAAGATTAGGAATTAAAGGTTCTAAAGAAAATAAAAATTACATTGATGTCATTTCTGTATTTAAAAATGTAACTTTTTAAAATGTAAATTTACATAGTTGGGATGCTGTGTAGCTAGTTTTCTTAGTTATTTTTTCTCCCAGTTAATATGTCACAAGCATTTTTCTGTCAGGACATATTTTGGAACCATTTTGATGACTGTATTTTTTCCACTGTGGGGATGTATCATAATTTATGGAATCCCCATCTCTAAGTTTTTTTGTACTCATGACTAAAATGGTGATGTATTTAAAATCTTTCTCCATGTTTCTTGTGTTTCTAGAATTGATTCTTAGAGTAAAGTTACTGGATCAAATAACATAACCTTTTTTGATGATTATTTAAGAGTAAGGTATCATTCAGGTATAATTTACATAGGCTATAATTCACTTTTTAGTGTTAAGCTTTGAATTTTGGCAAAGCCATATAATTGTGTGATTACCACCACAGTGAGGATATATGACAATCTACTCCCCAGATTCTCTTAGACCCCATTGTAGTCATCGCCTCCCCACTGGAAGCCGACAGCTTCGGATCCGGTTTTGTCTGTCTCGTGTTCCCTTTCTGGAATGTCATAGAAATGGAATCATGCAGTTCAGTAGTTCCTGTCTTCTGGCCCCAGAGAGAGGCTTCCATCCCACACGCACCCCACATTCACCCCATCCCGAAGCCCCCCAAAGTCTCAGCGCATTGCAGGCTCAACTCAGCGTCCAAAGTCTCTTCTTCAGCTTAAAAGTTCTAATTCCCATCCTCTACCTCAGGTGGGAGTGAGGCTCTGGGTATGGAGTCTGTCCTGTGGGCATGACTCCTGTCCACCTGGGAGCCTGTGACCCTCGGGGAAGAGCGTGTGCTGTAAGGCGCAGTGCAGGGCCAGGCTGGGAGCCGGCGCAGACACCCTGTCCGGAGCGGGACAGTTGTCACCAGTCCCAAACAGGTTTGTTCTCTTAGCAGAGCAAACGTTTTCATTTTGGTGAGCTCTGATTTCTCAGTTTTCTTTTTTTAAAAAAACACGCTTTTAGTGTTATATCGAATCCAAAATAGCCTGTTTTCTTCTCGAAGTTTTGTGCTTTTGGTGTGACACTTAGGTCCACTTTGTGTTAGTATGTGTATTTGGTATAAGGTATGAATGAGCTGAGGTTTGCTTATTTATTTGCATTTGAATGTCCAGTTGAATAAAAGCAAGTTCCTACACTTTGGAACTTACATTCTAGTTGTGGTAGATGGGCAGTAAGCGCACACATGTATTTGTGATGGTGGTAAGTGCCACGGAGAACGTAGAGTCGGGCGGGGTGGGGGCCGGGACCGCTGTGCAGTAAGTGTGAGGGGTTAGTTACTATTTTACGGGACATGGGCAGCCGGTCCTGGTGAGGGGACTGAAGGCTGGGGGGCGGCCATGTGGGTCTGGTCAGTGCAGAGGCCCCGAGGGGCGCAGTGCTGTCCGCTCACGGGGTGAACTGGGCGAGGGGGTGGGAGGAGATGAGGTCAGAAGTGGAACTCCAGGCCACTTAGGCCAAAGTAAACGGGCAAGGCCACCTTGTTGCTTTGAGGGGCCGCTGGAGGGCTGGGAGCAAGGAGGGGTGTCGTCTGACTCAGTGCTGCTCAAGGTGGTTCTTCAGCGGCGGCCCCGGCTCCGCAGCAGCCTGGCGGGGAGCTGGCTGCCGAGCTGGTTACAGACCAGGGCCCGCCCAGACCTGTGCCCGTCTCTGAGCGACGGCAGGCAGGCGCTGCTTCACACGGTCTGCGGGTGCTTCTGGCGCAGCCCTGCTACTTCAGAGCCGGGGGCCTGTGGAGGTGCCTGTGGGAAGGCGAAGCGGAGTGGGAAGGCGGGGGGATGTGGGCGCAGGCCATGGCCGCTGGGACCAGGCGGTTGGGAGGGTGGTGAGGAGCCATCAGGTCTGAAATCTGTGCTCGGGAGGCCCAGGAGGGTGTGGGAGAGGCTGAGGGAGACCTAGGCAGGCTTTGGCCTGAGAAGAAGGAGCTGGAGCTGCCTTGACTGAGGCGGGAAGACGGCAGGGGAGCCGGGGAGCACTTCCCTGCACTGGGAAGATGGGGTGGGTCTGGAGTTGGGAGCTGGGGTGAGTTGGATTGAGGGGAGTGCCAGCCTTGGAAAGCCAGGAGCGGGCATTTCGCCAGCTGAGCGGGGCGCTTTGCCGTCAGTCCTGCCGGTGGAGGGGATCTGCACAAGCTAATCACAAGTTCTGTGTATTTTATCTGTCTGCTTCCACAGGTACTGGGATAGAGACAACCGCAGCTTTCTGCCAACATGTCGGTTCTGATATCACAGAGTGTGATCAATTACGTGGAAGAGGAAAACATCCCTGCCCTGAAAGCTCTTCTGGAGAAATGCAAAGACGTGGACGAGAGAAACGAGGTGAGACCGCGGCCGCTCCTCCCGCTCCTGAGGGTGTGTGATGCCCCGTGTGCAGGCAGTGTGCCGGGTCAAGGCGAGTTAGTAAGAGAGACGCGGTTCCTCCCTTGGTGATACTGACTTAAAATAATGACCATTTCTGGTAGTTAATGTACTTCCAATCCCATATTTTTGGAATGCATTTGAACTTATATAAATTATTGTGTATTGAATTTAGATTTATAATTGCCATTTTTGCAGATGGAATAATCAATAATCAGGAAGTTTGATTACTAAAATCTAAAGTGCTTCTAGGACGCTTCAGAGAGCTTCTATAAATAGATTAGCCAAACAAAATTAGGACTCTTTGAGATGTTTTCTTTAATGGAGCCCCAGTTACCTTTCTGAGTTGTCCATGCCATACGCCTTGGGATTTTAAAGACCCTGTATCTTTAAGAGAGAGTTAAATAGTCATGTGTCCTGTTTAACAAGACAGGGAAGTATACATTTACCATTTCATTAATTTATAGTAGATATTTCTAGTCAACAATAGATGGGAATATAAATAAAATGTTGATCTTACCTCATCATGAACAGCTGCAACATTTTATGGGCTAATAGACTTTCTGTATGAGTTTTTAATGGCAAAGTATGTACTTGTTTTATAAAACATAATAATAAAAATAATTTTGTTTCTTAAAACTGTATTTTCCATGTAGCATACTTTTTTTTGCCATTGGATAAGATCAAAGTTATTTTAGTTTTCACATATACATGTATGTGTATATGTGTGAGCCTTTCTCCCTTTAGTCCTGATAGTACATCTACATGTGTTATTAGAACCACGTTGTGTATCATAATGTAACTGTATTGTTAGAGTTTGGTTACCATTGATGTCCTAAGATTTTTGTTACATTGTGGCAATTACTTTCAGAGGATAGTACTAATCATATTTATAGATTCTGAGTGAAATTGCAGGACTGATAACAGGTTAGTCATGCTGTGGTAAAGAAAAATTTTGTTCTCTCTTTGACTTTCACATTATTAGTAAATTGAAAACTTAAGACTTCCAAGGTGTTTCTGAATTAAAGAAACCCTGTACACAGTGCTGGCGTCTCGCTGTGAAAAGGAGAGCGTGGTGCTCATGCATCTCGGTCTAGCACAGCGCCTCGACCAGTGCGCGTGTCCTTTCTGTCCCCAGTGCGGCCAGACCCCGCTGATGATAGCTGCCGAGCAGGGCAGCCTGGAGATCGTGAAGGAGCTGATCAAGAACGGAGCCAACTGCAACCTGGAGGACCTGGTACCTACCGAGCGCATGCTCGCCTTGGCTTCTCTCTCTTTCCTTAGCGTGGCTGTTTGTTGGATGAAATGATTCCACACTAATAGGTGACCAATTACACTACCAGTTACATATCAACTTGGCCTAATTGCTAAGTTAATTTTTTTTTTTTAAATATATTTTATTGATTTTTACAGAAAGGAAGAGAGAGGGATAGAGAGCTAGAAACATCGATGAGAGAGAAACATCGATCAGCTGCCTCTTGCACACCCCCTACTGGGGATGTGCCCGCAACCAAGACACATGCCCTTGACCGGAATCGAACCTGGGACCCTTGAGTCCACAGGCCGACGCTCTATCCACTGAGCCAAACCGGTTTCGGCTAAGTTAATTTTTTAAAAAGGGAGAGAAATTTTTACTTTGATGCAAGTTCTCAGCTCTTCCTGTTGTTATATGTAGATGGCACTGTGAATAGGGAGCGCGCACACACATGAAATCAAATGCCTGCCTAGAAAATACCCATGTATGAGTCATATTATCAATTACTCCTCCTAGCGCTAGCTGCTGTTATAAATGTCATTATGTGATTCCAGCCAGAAGATGCAGTGCGTTCTGATCCCACTTCTGGGGGGTGGATCTCTGTTCCAGAGGCTCTCATTTCTCTTGCTGTTTCCTAGGAATTATTTTTTAGGGTTACGCACCTATATCTGTTTATTTTATTTTATTTTATTTTATTTTATTTTATTTTATATTTTTATTGATTTCAGAGAAAAAGGGAGAGGGAGAGAGAGAGAGAAACATCAATGATGAGACAGAATCATTGATTGGCTGCCTCCTGCACACCCCCTACTGGGGATCGAGCCTACAACCTGGACATGTGTCCTTGACCCGAATCGAACCCAGGACCCTTCAGTCCGCAGGTTGATGCTCTATCCACTGAGCCAAACTGGCTAGGGTTACATCTTTTTTTTTTTTTAATTGATTATTTTCAGTTGATGATATTTATTGAATGGTCATTTGAATTAAATTACACTCATGAATAAAAGTTAGGATAGGATACTTGTAGCCTTTCCTTAAAAAATAAAGGAGAATAGTGATTTCTTTATCCCATCGTTTCTAAATACATCATGGGATCGCTTTAGTTTGCCCGCCTGCGAGCGTGATCTTAAGTCTCTTCACGGTCTTTAATTTCCTTTAGAGCGACGGTTGGTAGCCACAGGATTAGCTCTGAGGTTCTGCTAGGCATCTCCTCTCCTTTTTAGAAAGCCTGGGGTGTGATTAGACGTCTGGGGAAAGACTGACAAAACAGTTGTGGAACCACTTCTGCACATTGTAGTGATATAGGCAGACAGACACCCCCCGCTGGGGCGTCAGGGCTACTTTAGAGTCGAGTGGTAAATGGCATTCTGGCATGATCCTTTGCTATGCACATTCACATCTCTTCAAGCTTCTTTTTCCTCGTTTTGAATGTTGTTTTTGGTTTTGAAACAGTAAATGTGTGTCTTGTGTTCAAGGATAACTGGACAGCGCTTATATCGGCCTCCAAAGAAGGGCACCTGCACATCGTGGACGAGCTGCTGAAGTGTGGGGCGAACCTGGAGCACCGCGACATGGTAGGGCATGCTGCCCCACATCGCCGTCAGCGGGGACCCGTTATCAGTGACAGACCCGTGGGAGAGCGTGGGCGGGTGGCACATCGGTGTTCTGAGGGTGTCATTGAAGTGACCCTCAGAATGTTTAAAACCCAGGTGGTATAATATCTACCGCTTTTAGAGTATCCTTAGTCAGCATCTCCAGTTTATTTTAGAGTTTAAAATTCTGAAATATTGTTAAAAATATTGTTAGTATGTCAGTGTTTTAGAACTAACGAGAGAATTTTTCCTTTAAGAGGAATTTTAAGAGGGACATAATACAGTTTTAAAAATATTTTCAGTTCAGTCATAATTTTCAGAGTAACATAAACTTATTTTTAAAGTGTAATTGTGTTCAGACATGCCATCTATACATTACAAGCTTAACAAGATGTGATTCTTAATTATCTTAGCTCTTATTTGATCTTGGCATCTGCTTAAAGCATAAAGGTTAAGAAAGGGATCATTTTTGGCTTATTTCTGCAAAATTTTTAGTCTTTTGGGAAGTTCACTTTAACAATGGAGGAGTGAAGGGAGCTGATCTGCCCTGATATAGGAAACAGGTGTTACTTTGCCGGTGCTGCTTCGGTGCAGGTGGTCTGAGCTTTTAAGAATCTGCAGCATCCCACCATCGCACTCCCTGCTGTGCTGCTCCTGGTTCTGGGAGCAGTCCTGTGGGCGAGGGTTACTGTGGTCAGTGCACGTGGCTCAGGAATGAGCCTGAGGGCGTACCCTGGGCCCAGGCGCCCTCAGTGATGAGCAGTTAGGCTGCGTTTTGAACCCATGTCTGCAAGGGAGTCAGGAAGTGTACGGATACATCATGAATGTGCAGAGTTTAGTAAGACTAACAGATGATTTCCTAAGCCCTTCAGGTTCTCCATACTTCTCATTCCCCCCAAGTAATGATCACCACACCTTTTAACGTGTAAAGGGTCTTTGTGTAAACACCACAAATCGGGGAAACAGGACTGTGTCTCCCTTAGTATCGGGATGGCCTGGGTGGGTGGCAGTAGCCGCCAAGCTGTGAGGGGAGGCGTGGTCCTGGGACTTGGGTAGGAGAGGAGCTCCCTGCGGGTGGGACCCTCCAGGCTATGATGTCAGGAAGTCCATGAGGGCTCTTTCCTGAGAGACCTTCAATGGCTGCCCACCCACAGCTCTTGCTGAAGGCGGTCGGTTCCAATCTTTTCACTTTGCAAACTTGGACATAGTTTTCTCAAGATAAAATTTTTATCTCATAGAGTCTTGCATAGGGTGACATTATATAAATTAAAGTGGGGCATGGTATTAAAACAATTGTGGGCAGGCATTTTACAGATTAAATATTGGTGTATGTAAGACTTGACTGAATCCCAGCTCTATAATTACTGGCCTTTTTGTGCTTGGAGACCACCCAAAATTTTACCCCCTCCCCCCTCTTTTCAGGGAGGTTGGACAGCTCTGATGTGGGCATGTTACAAAGGCCGGACTGACGTGGTCGAGTTGCTGCTTTCGCATGGAGCCAACCCCAGCGTCACCGGTCTGGTAAGCATGTGCACAGCCGTTTGCAGGGTCGGGGGCGAGTGCCGGAGGGAAGACGGAAGCTGAGTGCACTGTAGGCTTCAGAGCGACAGAGTGATCCGGGTCTTCTACAGATAAGCAGAAGAGTGGGACTGAGCACATGAGTAGTTCATTCTCAAGGTCAGCTTGTGTCTCAATTTGTATCAACATTGAGAGCTCCCATGTTAGTTACAGCCATCTGACATGGGAAGGAGTTCCAAAATCCTGGAGTCCTCTTGCCTGTGGTCTGTGGGCTGGTATCTCAATCTAAATTATTTTTTTAAGAAAAGAGACATTTTTCTGTGTCTTACAGATGGCGATATATTCGTTAGTACTTTGTGTGCGACTTGATCTCAGATTGCGATTAAGAAACTTTTATTGATGGTATATCAAATAACGTACACTTAACTCTCTCACAGTTTTGTCCCCTATACCTCAATAAAATTGAAACAAAGAACTTTTATTGAAGTTAGTGGACGGATCATGTAAGAAAAGTTTCACATGCCTGTTACCCGTCTTGCCTGTTGGCCAGATAATCCGTTAAAAGTGCTGAAACTAAGAATAAATGCGTTCAGGGTATATATTTATTTAAGGCGGAGTGCGTCTTAGCAGCCAATTATGTTAGAGTGCTGTGTGTTTTTAAAGTGGAGAATGGTCTGTAACTTGATTTTAAAAATATTACTTCATATTATTCATTTATTATTTACTTTTCTTAGCAAACGTATGCTGTAATATCTGCCTAAAGGTTTTCTTTCCCTTTCTCCCTCCCCCCCTTTCTGTCTACCACCTGCCCGCCTGCCTGTCTGCCAGCAGTACAGCGTCTACCCCATCATCTGGGCAGCCGGCAGAGGCCACGCAGACATAGTGCAGCTGCTGCTGCAGAATGGCGCGAAGGTCAACTGCTCCGACAAGGTAGGTCAGCAGCCCCTCAGGCTCCGCCCATGTGGTGTCACTCAGTGTGTGTGAGTTACAGGTTTCACACCACCTCACGAGGCTGCTCGGACGTGGGAGGAGATCACTGAGTACGCTTCTAGATGAAACAAGAGAAATAGGGTCCATAGTACCCGCAAGCGGTTAGGTTACTGGGGAGAGGGGCCAGGCTTTGAGAAAAAGGGGCGAGACTTACTGAGGAGGTCCAAGTACCCCCTGCAGGGACATTGGCCACAGGTCAGGAACCCTCCGCAGTGAGAGAGTTCCCTGCTGAGTGGGGTGAGGGGCCGGGCTGACGTGGAGGGCGGGGAGGTGGGTTTGGAGCAGATGGTCTGGTATAGGCCACTCTGGAGGAAGAGGAGTGCTCGGAGGAGGAGCGCTCAGTTATAGCGCCTCTGCAGATGTCGAAGACTTTTCATTTGCAAACTTAGGAGGGCGCCTTAGCCAGAAAAAACGTTCTCCACAAAGGAGGAGCCGAAAGAATGTAATTCTGGGCGAACAGAGATGTGAGAGTGAACTGGGGAAGTTCCTCCAGTATTCCTTCTTCCGTCCCTAAGGTTGCTCCGCGGGGTGGCCTGGACCACTGCCCTCCCTCTGCAGGCTCCTCCCACCGCGGGCAGGAGCTGCCGCCAGAGGCCTGCCCCCAGGGAGAGCCGGGCTGCAACTTGTGCTATGGTTCCTGGGGTGTCTGATGTGACCAAGAGTGGTGCCGCCCGCTCAGTGGCCCCCGCCACATAGCTGCCTAGACTGAAACCAACTAAAAGATGATAAAATGAAATAGTCACACTTGCCCCAGCTCAGGCCTCAGTAGCGTATGGGACGGGCGGCTGCTGTGGGCTGTGCAGAAGGATGGGCGTTTCCACAGCACAGCACCCGGGACACAGTCGTCGCGCTTAGGCGACCTGCGGGCTCCTGGAGCTGAAGGTCCCTGTGGCGGCCGCGCTCCCCAAGGCAGAGCATGGCTGGTTCCCGCACGAGTTCTGCCCGATGCCTTCTGCATCGAATTCCAGCCAGAAGGGGCTGTTGAGTGCCGCTCCGAGGCTGCAGCTTACCTTCCGGGGCAGAGCTGATTGGGGGTGTGGGTAAGAGCCGGACTGAGCCAGGCTGTGGGTTCAGGGTCTCACTCTGCCTCCTAATTAATAGCTTTGTGACTTGGAGCCCATCACTGCGTCTCGGCCTCGTTTGCTTATCTGGGAAATGCAATATTGCCACTTGCACTTGCTCGCGTGACCAGAGCCCATGGGCTTACACGTGAGGTCGGGAGAACCGTGTCTGGCACTTGCTTGTTACGGTTTTCACCTGTAGGCACACTGTTGCACTTTAAATTGTGCTTCACAAGATGTGGAAGCAGTGGAGGCTTGTGGGAAATCAGAGCGTATGACTTTATGATGGGAAATTCAGTCACTGATTTTAAAAGATAAAGTTGGTTAAAAGATACTTCATGCAGCAGTTAATCACCTAGCCTGGATAAATAGAAGGGGGAATATGATTTAGCTCCAATTAAAATTATGATGGTGTGTGCAGTAATCTAAGAAATAATATTCCAAGTCTGATGTTGACCTGCACTGCGGGGAGTTCACTCCTTGTACATGTGTCGGTGACGATGGGAATGTCTGCTGTTCCCACAGTACGGAACCACCCCTCTGGTCTGGGCCGCGCGCAAGGGCCACCTGGACTGTGTGAAGCACCTCCTGGCCATGGGAGCCGACGTGGACCAAGAAGGCGCTGTGCGTACCTTCCCTGTTCTTGCCACTGCTAACAGACGTGTTTGCCGTTTTCAGAGAGTATTTTCCTCTTAGCACCTGCAGAAACTGCCTACAGTTCTCACATGACACTTAGAGAACGAGCGTTCTTTCTGTTACGCTGATAAGTGTGTTACATTACAGATGTTATGTGAGTTTTGCTCTTAAGGATCTGTTGCTAATGCCCATAAAATTTGTGCTGGGTGATTTGCTGTTAAAAACTAGATGTGCAGTTTTTTAAAGAACCTCTAAAATAAGTCTTTGAAAATGGGGTTTCTAGATCACTGTAAAAAAGAAGAATATACTTTTAATGAAATAGTCTGTAGTTGTTAAGTCATTGTTTTCAGTTTCCCCCCCGTAGATTTTGTTATAAACACTTCTTTGTTTGAAGTCTGAAAGGCCTTACTTTGGATGATTTAGTTTAGAATGTGTTTCATTTTGGATCATCCTACCAGCTGTGTTATCTTCATCACTTGTGGGAGAGGTTTGTTTATGGTGGACGAGCCCACGGTCGGATCACCCCTGAAAGCACTGACTGTCATGGGACCCTGTGGACTCAGGAGGATGAGTGCATGTTCAAAAGTAGAAAGCAGGCCTCCTGGCACTTGGTTATTTATGTTGGCACTTTATTGTCAGAAATAGCTGTAAGGCCACCTTCTTGAAAACACGGGTTGTGTTATTGTGGCATGAATCACATTTTCTAGAAGATACTCATTTCTCGGGCTGGTTTCTGCTTAGAATTCAATGACTGCCCTCATCGTGGCTGTGAAAGGAGGCTACACACAGTCAGTGAAGGAGATCCTGAAGAGGAACCCAAATGTGAACCTGACCGACAAGGATGGGAACACGGCGCTGATGATCGCGTCCAAGGAGGGCCACACGGACATCGTGCAGGACCTGCTCGACGCCGGCACCTACGTGAACATCCCCGACAGGGTAGGTGCCGCTGGCTTCAGTGACGCTGAGGGAGGCGGCTTCATGTCTCACCACCTTCCAAGCTCCTTCCTGCTCGAGGGCCTGGTTCGCAGGTGTGGCTGTTAGTTCCTCCAAGTCCTCCCTTCAGAGAGAGGCCTCTGTGCCACGGAGTTTTCAGGAAAAGCGGTTGTGTGGTACATACTGACCTAACTTCAGAGCGTGTTCGTCAGCTGCCTCATTCCCCTTGTGGTCTTGTCTGTGCAGAGCGGGGACACCGTGCTGATTGGCGCCGTCAGAGGCGGCCACGTGGAAATCGTCCGCGCGCTGCTCCAGAAGTACGCGGACATCGACATTCGAGGGCAGGTGCGTGCGGCTGCGGGGTGGTGGGCTCGGAGTCTGATGGGCTGTGCACGTTGGCTGATCGCAATGCCACTTGCCAACTGTAAGCCCTGGTATGCCTAACAATGCCTCTCCCGTTCGCTGCCGTTACTGTGGAATTTCTGACGATGCCGAGTTAGGGTTAGATAGCGTGAAGGGAAACAAGCCCTGGTTCTAAATACGCCGCTGTTACTGATGGAGAAGTATATTTAGTCCTGAAGTGAGGAACTGAGGACACTGAGACGGGGTCCCTGAACGGGGTGCGGTTTATTCATTTCCTTTAGTGTCCCCTGTTTTGTCTTCCTCACCCGCTGCCGCTGCTGTGTCTTCCTTCTCCTTCCCCAGTCTCCGCCCCCCCCCCCCCCCCCCCGCCCCCGGCCCGGGAGTGCTACGGCAGCCTTACTCAAAGGTGATGAAGTTTCGGTAAAACCACCCCTAAATTTGTGCGTTTATTCAACAGTTCAAGAGCTTTAGCTCATTTTGTTGTTGGACACTCTGGTTTCCGCTCCGTTTTTTCTGGTATTCAGCTTGTATCCAAATCCATTTTTGAATCAAACTAATAAACCTCTAGTTCCACTTCCAGGTCCATGTCGATCTGATTTTTGGGTTTTGAACTAGATTGGATTTTAAAGGATGTGATCAAGATTGGTCTGTGTGGGGCGGGCGGAGATTAAGAAAGCTAAACATGGCAGAAACAATCACCTTTGGCTTGTGGAGTGCATTCTCATGCATTCCCTTTGAGAAGACTGGACAGAGGGGACGCCACGGGCCCCTTGTCCACGCGTGGAGCTCAGGTCCTGAAGACTTGGAGCCCAGCGTGTGGTCCTGAAGCCTGGTCACGGCACAGAAATGCACAGGACCTGCCGACCATGTGAGCCTGCTCCTTCCACATGAACTTTCCCAGGCCCCTTTCATAACACGTTCTCACCATCAGTCTAGGCCACTGGTCGGCAAACTCATTAGTCCACAGAGCCAAATATAAACAGTACAACGATTGAAATTTCTTTTGAGAGCCAAATTTTTTAAACTTCAACTTCTTCTAACGCCATTTCTTCAAAATAGACTCGTCCAGGCCGTGGTATTTTGTGGAAGAGCCACACTCAAGGGGCCAAAAAGCTGCGTGTGGCTCCCGAGCCGCAGTTTGCCAACCACGGGTCTAGGGTGTGGTGAGGGTTCCCAGTGCTTCCCGCCACGCCGCTGCGGGTGAGCCCTCCCATGGCTGTCTGGTAGGAAGGTTCCTGAGGGCCCTCATGTGTGCAATAGCATGTTAAAGCATGTGTCCCGCATGCAGCAATCATTGATTTTTTATTGCTAGGACAATAAAACTGCTCTGTACTGGGCTGTGGAGAAAGGAAACGCGACCATGGTGAGAGACATCTTGCAGTGCAATCCCGACACGGAAATATGCACAAAGGTAGGCCGGCCCTCCGCCCTTCGCCAGCCCAGTGTCAGTCCTGCATGCGTGACACTGGAATTACGCTGACTTTACCAGTAATTCTCACATGGCATTGAGGAGCACTGTGTATCCTGTCGGGCTGCGTATTCACAGGAAGACGTAGTGGTCATGTCTTACGTTAGTTAAATACGTTCAGAAAGTGCAGTATCAGCTGTTGACCAGCCGTGGACAGGCCGTTTCCCCAGAATTGTGTGGGGTGCAGACACATTTCCTTACGAGGACCCTGCGAGCCAGCATTGGCTCCCAAAGCAGGCACTGCGGTCTGTTTACTCACACCAGGTGAGAACGTAGCACGGTGAGCCTCAGTGGCTGCACCTGGCTTGAGTGTAATAGTTCCCCTGGGGAAGGTGCATTGGGACTTTCTGAGTGAAATGGTGAGAATTCTTAATGAATGACACAGATGTATGGAGTCGCCCATTAGACAAGCCATTTCATCTCTAGGGACGGGGACAGTCACTTTTCTAAGGTAGTGATGCCAGCCTCAGTGCCCAGGGCGGAAGGGTCCCTGATCTCCTTTCTTCTCTTTAATACATCTTCATTGATTTCAGGGAGGAAGGGAAAGTCGGCGCAGTGTGGCGGCGCTGCCCGAGCTCGCGGTGGAGCTGGGGTGGTGGCCGCAGCGTGGGCAGTCGTGGGCCACATCGCACACTCTGGCTGAGTGATAGCGAGTTACCCTGATACAGAAGACTGGTTGTGAAAGGCAAAGCACGTGTTGGTTTTTACAGCTGTTTTCTTGAGAACGTTCAATGTAGACTGCTAACGGAGTCCGATGACTGAGCTCTTACAGATGGGGTGATGTGACCTCAAACACGTAGGAGGGAAGCAGTCGAGGTGACACCCTTCCTCTGTGCCTGCAGGATGGCGAGACGCCGCTGATAAAGGCGACCAAGATGCGGAACATCGAGGTGGTGGAGCTGCTGCTGGACAAGGGGGCCAAAGTGTCTGCCGTGGACAGGGTGAGCGCGGCGGGCTGGGGGCGGCGGCTGGCCTGTGCCGCGCTGGGCTCCCGGGGCCGGTTGGGTGTGTGCGGAAGAGATCGCCTGCTGGGGACACCTGGGGTTTGGGGGGGCGGGTAATCCCAGGCCAGACAGCTTCCTGGCGGGTCCCACGCCCCCGGACCAGGAGGCCGTGTGGGGGGAGAGCTCTTGTAGATGCACAGCAGGCAGACTCGAAAGGGGCAGGAGAGGAAGTCTCGGAGAAGACGGCCTGGCGTCCCCTGTGGGAGGGGTTCCCCTGCACCTCGCCGTGCTCCCTACTCATGGTAGACGGGCAGCAGCAGGGGGGTTGTGGGGAGACAGGCGGGAGCAGGGGTGAAGCAGGTGGACACTAGCTGAGGAAGACGGCTGGCATCTGTGGACATAAATGCCGGGTGAAGGATGGTTACTCGCCTGGGGCGAGAGTGGTCCCTGGGGGGGTAGGGGGGCAGGAGGAGCTGCTGCTTTTCCTCGTGACCCGGGGCAGAGGAGAAGGGCCTGTATGGGAGGCTGCGGGAGAAGTCAGTCCTGCGGGAGGCGAGGAAAGGAAGGAGAGGCAGACCGTGCCAGGGCAGGAGCGGGAAGTTCCCGCGGCTGGGTCTGGGGAGGACACAGGCAGTGCTTTGCAGTGGTTTTGCGGAAGGTGAGGGTTGTTCCTCTGGGCGCCCCCTCCCCCGCGCCTCCGCAGAAAGGAGACACCCCCCTGCACATCGCCATCCGCGGGAGGAGCCGGAAGCTGGCAGAGCTGCTCCTGAGGAACCCCAAGGACGGCCGGCTGCTCTACCGGCCCAACAAGGCGGGCGAGACGCCCTACAACATCGACTGCAGCCACCAGAAGAGCATCCTGACGCAGATCTTCGGGGCCAGTGAGTACGGGGTTTGGTCCCTGGCGCAGCTTTTGACAACGAGGTTCCCGGGAAAACGCAGAGACCGGCAGCAGGGGCAGCGTCCCCGAGCTGGAGGGGGTCAGGTTGGGGACGGTGTTACTTTGCTGGGACAAATGCTCCTCCTGGCGAAGCGCTTCTGCACGGCAGTGCCGCTCTCTCCCGCGCGTGCAGGCTGCTCAGGCAGCGTGAGACCTGAGCATCTCGCCTGCTTTTCTGAAAACCTCCCCGCCGGCATTCTCAGGCGCTCCTCGTGCTGCTGATCTAAGGCAGTTCTCCCAGGGTGGCGCCAGCACCGACACTGCCCTCCTTGGCTTGTGCTGCGCCCACCCGGTCTGCCCGCGCCATCCCCACGCTGCCTTCATTTGTTAAATTCCTCTCCGAGGCTCCTGCCAGCGTCACCTCCTCAGTGACGCTTTACCTGCTCCACCTGGACAGGTACCAGTTTCGCCTCATTTAAATACTTGAGCATTTGTGTTTATATCTTCTTTTTTGTTGTTGTTAATCCTCACTCAAGGCTATTCTATTGATTTTTAGAGAGAGTGGAGGGAGGGGGAGAGACAGAGAGGGAGGAACATCAATGGTGAGAGAGAGACACCCATGCCCTGACCAGGGCCGGGGATCGAGCCTGCAACCTGGGCCTGTGCCCTGACCAGGAATCAAACCATGACCTCGTGGTTCATAGGTTGATGCTCAACCACTGAGCCACACCGGCCAGACTCTTCTAGTATTTTTATGGTTTTACTTTTTACATTTATTTTTATGTTTCAGAAATTTATTTTTGTTATACAAGGTATGAGATATATGGAGTTACAATTCTATTTTTTTAAATGGATGTCTAACTTGTTACCAAGTCATTCTTTTTTTTTAATGACAGAGCAGTTTAATATACATATATAACTTATATGTAATTACACGTGCTATTACATATCGTTACATATAAATGTATATACACACCGTATATAAACATAAATGTTTAATTTGTATCTATATACACACACACAAACACACCTTTCCTTGGTGTGTAAATGCATAACACAAGAAATAAAGTGAAATAGATTTTCCTTGGGCTTAAAAGTTACCATGCTGGATTTAGTGTAATTCCTTAAGCAGTTACAGAACAACTATATGCGGGATGCTAGCAAAAGAGAGAATAAGATATGTTGTTTCTGCCCTAACTGGTTTGGTTCAGTGGATAGAGCGTCCGCCTGCGGACTGAAAGGTCCCAGGTTCAGTTCCGGTCAAGGGCATGTACCTTGGTTGTGGGCACATCCACAGTAGGAGGTGTGCAGGAGGCAGCTGATCGATGTTTCTCTCTCATTGATGTTTCTAACTCTATCCCTCTTCCTTCTTCTCTGTAAAAAAATCAATAAAATATATATTTTTTAAAAAAGATATGTTGTTTCTGTCCTTAAGGTCCTTATTGGAAAGTAAACAGTACATTTTATTTTATTTATTTATTTATTTATTTATTTATTTATTTATTATTTTTCTTTTTTAAAATATATTTTGTTGATTTTTTACCGAGAGGAAGGGAGAGGGATAGAGAGTTAGAAACATCGATCAGCTGCCTCCTGCACACCCCCCACTGGGGATGTGCCCGCAACCAAGGTACATGCCCTTGACTGGAATCGAACCCGGAACCCTTCAGTCTACAGGCCGACGCTCTATCCAGTGGTCGGCAAACTCATTAGTCAACAGAGCCAGATATCAACAGGACAACGATTGAAATTTCTTTTGAGAGCCAAATTTTTTAAACTTAAACTTCTTCTAACACCACTTCTTCAAAATAGACTCGCCCAGGCCGTGATATTTTGTGGAAGAGCCACACTCAAGGGGCCAAAGAGCCGCATGTGGCTTGCGAGCTGCAGTTTGCCGACCACAGCACTGAGCCAAACCGGCCAGGGCAACAGGACATTTTATTGCGTGACAAGCTCAACATCAGCAGTGCTGAGAACATGGTGTCCAGGCTGCTGTGCATGACGGGTGTAAAACAGTTTACAGTTGTACAGAGGGTCTGAAATGTACAGAGAATTGTTCAGAGGAAATTTGACATAAGAGTGTTCATTTTTTTAAAATATTTATTGTTCAGATTATTACAGATGTTCCTCTTTTTTCCTCCCATAGCTCCCCTCCACACGGTTCCCGCCCTACACCAGGCCCTCGCCGCCCCCCCCCACTGTCCTCATCCATAGGTGTAAGCTCTTTGTCCAATCTCTTCCCATACCCCCCACACCCCGAAAATTGTTATTCTGCTCCCTTTCCATGCCCCTGATTCTATTACATTCACCAGTTTGTTCTGTTCATCAGATTTTTTATTCATTTGCTTTTTAGATTCACTTGTTGATAGATATGTATTTGTTGTCACTTTGTTGTTCATAATTTTTATCTTTACCTTTTTCTTCTTCCTCTTCTTAAAGAATACCTTTCAGCATTTCATATAATACAGGTTTGGCGGTGATGAACTCCTTTAGCTTTTTCTTATCTGTGAAGCTCTTTATCTGCCCTTCAATTCTGAATGATAGCTTCGCTGGGTAGAGTAATCTTGATTGTAGGTTCTTGCTATTCATCACTTCGAATATTTCTTGCCACTCCCGTCTGGCCTGCATAGTTTCTGTTGAGAAATCAGCTGACAGCGTATGGATACTCCCTTGTAGGTAACTAACTGCTTTTCTCTTGCTGTTTTTAAGATTTTCTCTTTGTCTTTTGCCCTTGGCACTTTAATTATAATGTGTCTTGGTGTGGGCCTCTTTGGATTCCTCTTGTTTGGGGTTCTCTGCGCTTCCTGGACTTGTAAGTCTATTTCTTTCACCAGGTAGGGGAAGTTTTCTGTCATTATTTCTTCAAATAGGTTTTCAATATCTTGCTCTCTCTCTTCTTCTGGCACCCCCATAATTCAGATGTTGGTACGCTTGAAGTTGTCCCAGAGGCTCCTTACACTATCTTCATATTTTTGGATTCTTTTTTCTTTTTGCTCTTCCAGTTGGGTTTTTTTTGCTTCCTCATACTTCAAATCTTTGACTTGATTCTTGGGATCCTCTACTCTACTGTTGAATCTCTGTATATTATTCTTTATTTCAGTCGGTGTATGCTTAATTTCTGACTGGTCCTTTTCCATTTTTTTGGCATTCTCACTAAGATCCTTGAAGGTCTCACTAAGTTCCTTGAAGGTTTCTAGAAGATTCTTGAGTAACCTTATAACTGTGGTTTTGAACTCTATATCCAGTATTTTGCTTTTATCCATTGCTTTCATTTATGACATGTTTTTTTGTCTCTGCATTTTGGCTGCTTCCCTGAGTTTGTTTCTATGTATTGGGTAGCTGCTAAGTCTCCTTGAGTTGAGAGAGTGGCCTTATGTGGTAGGTGAGTGTCCTATGGGGCCCAGTGGCTCAGCCTCCCCAGTCACCTGAGGTGGACACTCTTGGTGCATCCCTTTGTGGGCTGAGTGCAAAGTCTTGTTGTAGTTGAGCCTTGATTACTGTTGGTACACGGGGAGGAATTGACCTCCAGGCCAATTGGCTGTGAGGACCTGCTGTGTCTATAATGGAAGAGCTGCTGTGCTGGAGACACCCTTATGGGGCTTTGGTGCTCACGGAGTCTGCCCCTGAGTGTGTCACTTATGGATGTGAAGATTTGTAATCTGGATGGTCTCACACTGACCACTGGGTACACTGGCTCTTGGGTCTCCAGGGAGGTGCAAAGTCAGCCACTGCCTGGGGCCACCCAGCAGGAGCTACAGAGAGATCTGCAGATTCGTCCTCTTTGTATGGGGTTTGGAAGTGCCCAGACGAGGCCCAGCTATGGAGCAAGGCAGGCTGCTGCCGCCGGATTGATTTTTGGGGGCTCCCTGACCCAGCTGCTGCCTGTTTGACAGATTTTAGGCTGAGAAAGGACAGGCCATTCATATGCAAAAGCCGCTGCGCACAGCTTGGGTGGGGTTGTAAATTGGATGGGACGGGGTCTCAGGGAAACACCAGGGTGGAGCAGTGGCTGCCAGTCAGCCCTGCACCAGAGAGGTCCCAGTGCAGGAACAATGATCACTGTGAGCACCTCCGTCTGAAAAAAAGCTGCCCTCGTGTTCCTGCCCAGATGCTAGACAGTCCGGTTTCTCCCCGTATGTATCTGGGTCCCCCAAGTCTCGCCCGGAACTGGAGTTCAGAACAAGCAGGAGCTTGTATCTCCCTCCCGATTAAAAAAGCACACCAGGGTGCCAGCCCGTTCCGCGCCTCCACACCTCCTACCAGTTTCAATGCACTTTCTTCTCTAGTTGTGGAACTTCCACTCAGCCAGCTTTCCGTGGTTCTGGATGATAGTTGTTCTGTCTTTTACTTGTAATTTTGATGTGGTTGTGAGAGGTAACAAGTATAGGTGTTTACCTATGCCACCATCTTGGTTCCCAAATGATTCTTTTCCCACTGATTTGAAAAGTGTTTATGTTAGTATCCTGGATGAGTTCTATAATGTTTTTATTACTGTAACTTTATGGACAACTGCTTTTTGTAGTCTTTAAAATTGTTTCTTAGCTACTAAAAATTGTCTTTGCTTTTCAATTTTTAAAATATTCTCATGGATTTTGATTGGAATTGCCTTAAAGTGATGGATTAATTTGGGGAGAATTGATGTCTGTCAGTCCTGGAGCCATCGAGTGCCTCTTTTCTCCGAGTACCTGTGGTGGTCTTCGGTAGGTTGGTGCCGCTTTCCGTGTGTAGCTATCACACACATTACATTTGTTCCCGGATGCACCCTACTCTGCACTCAGCATCTCAGATTGGAATGCACCTGGCATTGGTGGGTCGGAAGCATTGCGCCACAATTGGGAGCTATTTTTCTTTCTTGGTTGTACAGGATCATGATGCGTCCTACATTCAGTAGGCATCTTGAGGTCTATAAAATGTGGTATTAATTTAAGAGCATCGGAACCTGTTTTTACACAGGTCTAACCATTTAAAATAAGGTTTTTTTAATTAAATAAACAATAGATACGAATTGATGTTTCCTTCTGATGTCTCTCTCTCATGTAAGGCCCTGTGTATTTATAATTGCAGGACACTTGTCTCCCACGGAAACGGACGGCGACATGCTGGGCTACGACCTGTACAGCAGCGCCCTGGCGGACATCCTCAGCGAGCCGACCATGCAGCCGCCCATCTGCGTGGGGCTGTATGCGCAGTGGGGCAGCGGCAAGTCCTTCCTCCTCAGGAAGCTGGAGGGTCAGTGTGTGTTCGCCAAGTCTGTACACAGCGAGGCTTTCGCTGGTGGTTTCAGTTTTGCGAAAAAAAGAAAAATAGTTTTATATGTGGGTACATGTGCAGTTTGGTAGAAAGAATGAGTTATTTAAGCTCATTAGGGCTCAACATACCTTTAAGAACTGTGATTCTCAAATGCGGTTGGAAGGAGAGGGGTGAGGAAGAGTTTCAGAGAGGATGAATGGAGGTGTTACTAGTGAAGACACACAGCAAAGTATGAGTGGTTTTCATTTTATGTACGGAAACAACACCTTGTTGCTTGTATAATACAAACCACAAAAAACAAACACAACAACACCGTGACCGAGGAAGTACCTGACAGGGATTTGTGCGTCTTCCATAGGAAGCAGGAGAGGGGCCCGGGCTGGTGCCTGGGAATGGGGTTTTTATGTTGATCCAAAGAGAACGTCGGTTAAGGGGCTAAGTAGCAACATTTTATCTAGGGACTTAGTAAGTGCCCAGTAAATGTTTATATTCAAACTAGAGGCCCGGTGCACGAAATTCGTGCATGGGTGGGATCCCTAGGCCTGGCCGGCGATCAGGGCCGATCAGGTTCCCCGCCTCCCCCCTTCCTCCTCCACCCACGTCCGCCACCACCCACTCCTGGTGGTTCCCCGTCCCAGCCTGGGGCCCAGCCCTGATTGGTCGATTGGGGCCTGCTGGCCTGCGGGGAGGGACCGTGAGGTTGACCTGCAGGCCCCATCAGCGATCAGGGCCTGCGGGCTGGGGGCAGCTCCTGCGTTGAGCATCTGCCCCCTGGTGGTCAGTGCACATCATAGCGACCGGTTGTTCAGTCGTTCTGTCACAGCAGTTGCTTAGGCTTTTATAGATATAGATGTGAAGTTAGGAGTTGGTTCCTAAAGCAGGAATAAAGCTTTCTGCTCACTCTCTCCCAGATGAAATGAAGACCTTTGCAGGGCAGCAGATCGAGCCTCTCTTCCAGTTCTCGTGGCTGGTTGTGTTCCTGACGCTGCTGCTCTGCGGGGGCCTGGGCCTGCTGTTCGCCTTCACGGTCGACCTAACCCTCGGAGTAGCCTTGTCGCTGAGCTGCCTGGCTCTCCTGTACATATTCTTCAGTAAGTCTTCGCTGCTGATGTTTTCAAAGATGTGGAGAATGGCAAGACTCACTGTTGTACCTAAAACATCATCTATACCTATCTCTTAAAACCTTTCAGTGATTTTCATAAATGACGTAGGAAATGCATCTTTTTGCCGTTTTATAAGTTGACTAGAGGGATATTGCCCACAGCCTGGCAGGAGGTGCTCTGCTTGTCGGTAGTGAAGCAGAACTCGAGTTTCCTGCACTTCCCCATGCGTGTGCTCACTAGCGCTTCGTGTTTAGCCTTGTTTAGAAAATACGTCTTCATAGTAGCGCTGGCACGTTCTTGAGCATTTTGATCATTGTTGTAATTTTTATTTTATATAAAAGCAAAGAAAATATATAAAATCCATGCCCTTGGGGTGTCTTCAGTTGTAAGAAGGGAAATAGTGACAAACCCCACGTTACTTGCTTTGGGGTCTGAACGAGGCCATGCTTCTGCGGAAGGCATTGTCTTGCTCACGTCATGTTTCGGCCTGTTAACGTTCCCGCTCATGCCTCCCGTGTGTGGGGGAGGCTCCATGGAGGAGCCGGGGGGGGGGGGGGGGGGGGGGGCAGGAAGTGGCAGGACCGTGAAGAGCTGCGTGGCCCTGCCGTCGTACTTGCTGTCTGACTGCTGGGAGAGGGGCTGCTGACATGGTGGTTTGGCTGGGAGAGGGGCTGCTGACATGGTGGTTTGGCTGGGAGAGGGGCTGCTGACATGGTGGTTTGGCTGGGAGAGGGGCTGCTGACATGGTGGTTTGGGCGGGGGAGAGGGGCTGCTGACATGGTGGTTTGGGTGGGAGAGGGGCTGCTGACATGGTGGTTTGGGCGGGGGAGGGGCTGCTGACATGGTGGTTTGGGCGGGAGAGGGGCTGCTGACATGGTGGTTTGGGCGGGAGAGGGGCTGCTGACATGGTGGTTTGGCTGGGAGAGGGGCTGCTGACATGGTGGTTTGGCTGGGAGAGGGGCTGCTGACCGTGGTGGTTTGGCTGGGAGAGGGGCTGCTGACCGTGGTGGTTTGGGCGGGAGAGGGGCTGCTGACCGTGGTGGTTTGGGTGGGAGAGGGGCTGCTGACATGGTGGTTTGGGCGGGAGAGGGGCTGCTGACCGTGGTGGTTTGGGCGGGAGAGGGGCTGCTGACCGTGGTGGTTTGGGCGGGAGAGGGGCTGCTGACCGTGGTGGTTTGGGCGGGAGAGGGGCTGCTGACCGTGGTGGTTTGGGTGGGAGAGGGGCTGCTGACCGTGGTGGTTTGGCTGGGAGAGGGGCTGCTGACCGTGGTGGTTTGGCTGGGAGAGGGGCTGCTGACCGTGGTGGTTTGGCTGGGAGAGGGGCTGCTGACCGTGGTGGTTTGGGTGGGAGAGGGGCTGCTGACATGGTGGTTTGGGTGGGAGAGGGGCTGCTGACATGGTGGTTTGGGTGGGAGAGGGGCTGCTGACCGTGGTGGTTTGGGTGGGGGAGGGGCTGCTGACATGGTGGTTTGGGTGGGAGAGGGGCTGCTGACATGGTGGTTTGGGTGGGGGAGGGGCTGCTGACATGGTGGTTTGGGTGGGGGAGGGGCTGCTGACATGGTGGTTTGGGTGGGAGAGGGGCTGCTGACATGGTGGTTTGGGTGGGAGAGAGGGGCTGCTGACATGGTGGCTTGGGTGGGAGAGGGGCTGCTGACCGTGGTGGTTTGGGTGGGAGAGGGGCTGCTGACATGGTGGTTTGGGTGGGAGAGGGGCTGCTGACATGGTGGTTTGGGTGGGAGAGGGGCTGCTGACCGTGGTGGTTTGGGTGGGAGAGGGGCTGCTGACCGTGGTGGTTTGGGTGGGAGAGGGGCTGCTGACCGTGGTGGTTTGGGTCATTACTTTAACCCTGTGTTTCAGCCGTCATTTACTTTGGTGGCCGGAGGGAAGGTGAGAGCTGGAACTGGGCCTGGGCGCTCAGCACCCGGCTGGCCAGGCACATTGGGTACCTGGAGCTGCTCCTCAAGCTGATGTTCGTGAACCCGCCTGAGCTGCCAGAGCAGACCACGAAGGCTCTGCCCGTGAGGTGAGGTGGTCCCTGCGACACTGACGTAGCACGATGAGGCGCACTCCAGTTTGTAACGCGCCATTTCTCAGGGCACGCTTCCGAAACGTGGGTCCCTTGAACTTTTTACACGAGAAGGAAAACCAACCACCTGCCCCGGTCCAGGACACGGGGAACACGCCATGTCCATCTCCTCAGTGCACATCCGAGGGTCAGAGCACCTGCCCGTGAGGAAACCTGTTGAACTTGGATTTGCCAGATTTTATTTGTGTGCCCCCTTCTCCCGTGACGCCTGCCGTCCGTGGGACACGGGGCTGGGGCGGGGCCTCCTGTGCTGGCTGTGACCTGGGCAGCTCGCTGTGCTCCACTGCTCGGTCTGCACCGTGGACACGTGCTTCCCTGCCTGTCTGCCTTGTTAGTAATGTCATGTGGGAAGCGTCTGGGGAGACGGTGCAGGAGGGTGAGGACAGGTGGGAGAGGGGGCACAGGTGCGAGGGGGCACGGGGCGGGGCTACGGGGAAGCAATGGAAACAGCTGAAGCAGGAGGAAGTCAATGGAAATGAGCAAGAGAATTCAATATGCACTGAAGGAAGGAGTCACAGTGATTGTGAGATAACATATGTGCAGTCGTAGATGCACACAAATAGGCCAAACCACATCCACTATCGCGGCTGTGATATAAGAGAAAGGAAGACATAAGCCCTAAGTAAGCGGTTAAGAATCAAGAAAAAGATGTAAAAATAAAACGTTGAAAAGGAAACTTAGAGAGTAGAATAAAGTAATTGGGGGAACTGTTTTTACAGGAAAGGAAACATTTCAAACTAACAAGGTGGTGTTATTTTAAAAAGGTAGATCGCTTCCCACAGCCTCAGTGGAGAGCAGTGGAGAGCCGGGTGCGGGGCGGTGGAAGCTGACGGGGAGAGTTCATGCAGGGGCAGGGGCAGGGGCAGGGGCAGGGGAATAGTGCAGACATACTGGTCACCCAGGGAGTTAAAAGGTAAGCAATGCCCTTCTCAGAGCAACTCGAGTAGAACATGTTGTGACTGACTTTTAAGTCTCTGGTCGAGGTGTAAGCTATAAGGAGGCGTCCTACAGCCTGGGTTTAAGGGCATTGAGTTCGCAATGACCAGGACGTTTCCTCTGGCTCTGATCTCTGGCTGGTGCCGAGAGCCTTCCCAGGTGCAGCTCGGCGTCCTCCGGCGGTGCCGCCGCCTCGTGCGGGAGACCTGCGGCGGGGCGGCCCTCGCTGGGCTCTCGCGGCCTGTCCTCTGCCTCCGGTCAGAGCTCTGCTTGCGGCCTGGCGGCGCGCGGCGCTTTGAGTTTCTCCCACAGAAGAGAGGAGCTGCAGGTGGAGGCCCGAACTGCGGGGTCTTCCCCCGACAGACCTGACGGCGTCCCGGCCCTGGCAGCCGCGTGCGCGGGGCCTCGCGGAGACCTGAGCCCTTTCCTCCCCGCTCCGCGCAGGTTCCTCTTCACGGATTACAACCGCCTGTCCAGCGTCGGCGGGGAGACGTCGGTGGCGGAGATGATCGCCGCCCTCTCGGACGCTTGCGAGCGCGAGTTCGGCTTCCTGGCCGCCAGGCTCTTCCGGGTGTTCGAGACGGAAGACGCGCAGGGTAGGCCCGCCCGCCCTGGCCCCGCCCCCGGCCCTGGCCCCGCCCCCGGCCCTGGCCCGGCCCTGGCCCCGCCCCCGCCCCTGGCCCCGCCCCCGCCCGGCCCCGCCCCCTGGCCCGGCCCCGCCCCCTGGCCCCGGTGCGGCTTCGCGAGGGCCCCGGCCTCGGGCCTGCCACGGGCGCCCTGTGCGGGGCAGGGTGCGCTGGGTCTTCCGTGGCGTGAACGTCCTCGGACCGCCGCTGTCCGGCAGGTAAGAGGAAGTGGAAGAAGACGTGCTGCCTCCCGTCCTTCGTCATCTTCCTGTTCGTGCTGGGCTGCGTGGTGGCGGGAGTCACGCTCCTGGCCATCTTCCGAGTGGACGCGAAGCACCTGACGGTGAACGCCGTCCTCATCGCCATCGCGGCCGTCGTGGGGCTGGCCTTGGTGCTGAACTGCCGCACCTGGTGGCAGGTGCTCGACTCGCTGCTCAACTCGCAGAGGAAGCGCCTCCACAGCGCGGCCTCCCGGCTGCACAAGCTGAAGAGCGAAGGCTTCATGAAGGTGCTGGGGCGGGAGGACGGCCGCGATGCGGGGCGCGTGCTCGGGCGCAGCGCTGCAGTGGCTTCGGTTTCCGCCCAGATTTCTCCTGTGAAGTGCGTGCTGACGTGGGCAAAGTTGTAACGAGCATGGCTTTATAAAATAGACTTGGATAGGAGACGCAAAGGAGCGGGCGAGTGGGTCCCTTCAGGTGTAGTGCCTCCTAGTGGCGCCGGTCCTCTGGGCTGTGGGCACGCAGCCGGGGCCTGCAGAGCAGGGACTGAGGACACCGTCCTGAATAAACGGCCGCGTCCCGTCAGGAGCCACTGGGGTTGGGTCACTTAGGTTTTCATTCAGGTCTCGGCCTTGCGACCTGCAGAGAACGTGATCTGGGAAGAAGTCACTCAGCCCGATTTAATCCTTTCTCAAAGGCTGTGGCGGGCCCTCCTCGTGCGGGGAGCTGCTGTCGGTGTGAACCGCTGGCCCTGGTGGAGCCCCCCTCCGGGGCCAGGGGACCGAGGCGGCAGGGAGGCCGGCTGTGTCCTCCGTTGGGGGCTTCTGCGAGGCGCTCAGAACGCCCCGCCCTCAGCGCACCTGTCTGTCTCGTGCAGGTTCTCAAGTGTGAGGTGGAGCTGATGGCCAGGATGGCCAAGGCCATCGACAGCTTCACGCAGAACCAGACCCGGCTGGTGGTCATCATCGACGGGCTGGACGCCTGCGAGCAGGACAAAGTGTTGCAGATGCTGGACACGGTGCGCCGCCGGCCGCGGGCCCGCATGGCGGGGGGCTGGCTGCGGGCACAGCTCACGGGGCATTTGAAATGCACTTTTTTTTTGTAAAAATAACCGTCTTTATGTAGAAACAGCGGGAGTGAATATTCGTAGACAGGTGTAGATAACGGGAACGTGCTGGCGGAGTGAGAGAAAGGGAGTGGAGGCTCGTGGTCCCGCGGGGCCCTGCGTCTGTGCAGGCGGTGGGGAGGGAGAGAAGCAGGCGCACAGTTCGCCGTGTTTGTTGAAGTCGCACATCCGCGCCTCTCTGTGAGGTGTGTGCTGAGCAACAGCCTGTGACGGCAGCGACCAGGTGCCCCGTGCCTCTCGAATGTTCCCGAGCGCCTCCCGCGTGCCGAGCCCACCTTGCCTCCAGGCCGCAGTGTCCCAGGCGGGACGGAGCAGTTGTTTCCTCGGGGCGTGTCACTGCCGGATGGTGAAAAGCCAGATGCAGACGTCTATAACAGCTGCGTTCAGATAGAATAATGCTTTGATGAAAAACAGTTTTTTTGTGTGTCTGTTTTATTTTAATTTTTTTATTGATTTCAGAAGGAAGGGAGAGGGAGAGAGATAGAAACATCAGTGAGGAGAGAGAATCACTGATAAGCTGCCTCTTGCATGCCCCCTATTGGGGATCGAGCTGCAACCCGGGCCTGTGCCCTTGACCGGAATCGAACCCAGGACCTTTCAGTCTGCAGGCCGACGCTCTATCCACTGAGCCAAACGGGCTAGGGCTGAAAAACAGTTTTAAAAAATACCTAGTCACCAAAGGGTAACACGGATTTGGGAGCGAGTGTCTGTGGCGTTGGGTAATTTAAAGTTTGTACCGCGAATGCACGTTTCTCCCCCCGCAGGTCCGAGTGCTGTTTTCCAAAGGGCCGTTCATCGCCATCTTTGCGAGCGACCCGCACATCATCATCAAGGCCATCAACCAGAACCTCAACAGCGTGCTGCGCGACTCCAACATCAACGGCCACGACTACATGCGCAACATCGTGCACCTGCCCGTGTTCCTCAACAGCCGGGGGCTGAGCAGCGCCAAGAAGTACCTCGTCACTTCCACCACCAACGGGGACATCCCCTGCCCGGACGCCGCAGGTGCAGGCCAGCCCCGGGCGGGGCGCAGTCCTGTGTGTGCGGCTCGCCTTCACCTGGCAGGGCGTGTGGGCGCGTGGGAGCAATTCTGTGTGTGCGGCTCGCCTTCACCTGGCAGGGCGCGTGGGCGCGTGGGAGCAATTCTGTGTGTGCGGCTCGCCTTCACCTGGCAGGGCGCGTGGGCGCAGCCCTGTGTGTGTGGCTCGCCTTCACCTTGAGGGCTGCGGGCGGGCCGCGTCCCGTTAGCTGTCCCGCAGCGGAACGCTATGCTAACAGTGCTCTCGGTGAATTTCCTAAGGGACACAGGACGACGCCGACAGAAGAGTCTCCCAGATCAGCCTTGGAGATATGGCCAAGCTTGGCAGCAAGACAGCCCTCAATAGGCGGGTAAGACGCCGTCTCTTTGAGCCCCGTGCTGTGTGGCTGTTCCTCAGTAAAACTAAGCTGGTGGCACGGAACCGTCTTCTGTAAACAGGGCACCAAGCTCTGCCACTATGTTTATCACTGGTTGCCTTCCGCGCCAGCGGCTTTGAGGGCATGTCTGCCTACAGCCTAGTGACTAGCGCAGAAGTCCCTGTCCCTCCCAGCCGGTCCTCAGGCCGCACGCCGCCCAGACCCAGACCAGAGCCCGACGGCGTCGCCCATGCTGAGCTCGGGCCATTCCAGGTGCCCGTGACCACAGCTGTGAGGGGGGCCTTCCCCTCCCCGGGGTGCTGTGCCCACCGTGGGCCTCTCCCAGCCCTCTGGTTCCCCTGTCCTGCCCACTCCCAGCCTCTTGGTGTGGAGCAGGGAGCGCTACAGGACAGGGAGTGGGCACTGCAGGCCGCCGTGGCCGCCGAGCGTGAGCATGGCTAGGTTGGGCTGGCGCTGATTGGCACTGTTTTATGTGTTTTTTGTTTGGCTTTAAGTTTGTTACCATTAAATTTGGATATCGGGCATTTAAACATGTCTTCAGTGACATGCTGACATTCTAATTTTATGGTTCTACCCTGTGCAAACGTGGATGCTAATTAGTGTGATGAGTGACAGGTGATGACGCTAAGTGACGAGCAGGGTCTGACCTGTGCTGAATGTCTGCCTGGGAAATGCGGAACCCGTAAAGCCCAGCAAGGGGTTATGGCCTCATTATTTCAGGGTTCCTGTCAATCCTGCGCTCCTGCCCGAGTCCGAGTTCAGTTCTCGGTGGAGTCCTGCTCACGTGTGAGCTCCGAGGCTCCGAGCTCGCTCGGCTGCTCAGCTAGGAAGCTCGTTCCCTCTCAGCCGCGCCAGGGCCTGGGACGGCTGCTGCTGCCGTGTTCTTTCTAAGGGCCTGAGCCCCGCCTCGGAGTAATGTGGCTCTTGCTGGCGCGATCCCGCCCTTGGCCTGCAGGGTTAGGTTTGTCGCTGTTGAGTCGTAAGCCTGTGTTAGCGTCTCGGGAAGCCTGAGTGCGCCTCATTCTCTGAGTGCAGCTCATTCTCGCGGCTCTGTTCCTCAGGACACGTACCGCAGGAGGCAGATGCAGCGCACCATCACCCGGCAGATGTCCTTCGACCTGACGAAGCTGCTGGTGACGGAGGACTGGTTCAGTGACATCAGTCCTCAGACCATGCGGAGACTCCTCAACATCGTTTCCGTGACAGGTGACTTCTCTTACTGTCTCACGGGGACAAGCTCTCACGGTGACTGCGCAGTTCAGTTGCAGAAACAAAGGGAGTCCTGTGCTGAGTGTGTGCATTGCCCAAGGCCAGTTTGATTTGTATTAAGGGTGTTGAGGAAACCAAAGCGAGTTTGACAACAAAAAGCAGCCATCAGCTGTGCACTGTTATTTCAAACGTGACAATGGAAAGAAACCTCTGATTTCACCTCAGGTTTACTTGATGGAAGGTGCAGGCCCTGGCCCAGCGGCCAGACCCCTTTCCCAGGAGGAGGAGCCCACGCGGTGCTGCAGTGCGTGGGGCTGGGCAGACAGGCCGAGGGGGTGAGGCCGAGGGTGCAGGGAGAACGGGGTGGGGGGCGGGGCATGTATAGCAGTTGCAGGGGAAGGGGGAATTCATTTGAGCCAGAACAACTGGATATAAACTGGTAATGATCAAGTAAAACGGATCATGTTCAAAATTAAAAAGCAAAAGTACCTGCGGTTCGAAATCGCAACAAAATCGGGGATAAAATGATGAGGCGGCAAAACAAGGCATGAGCCCAGAAGTTTGAGGATTGTGGCTGCCCACCGGTAAGCTCTCCCTGTGCCGAATCCTGAGCGGGGCTCCCAAGAGAACCCCAGGTGGACGGGGTTAGGGGAAAGAGTGAGTCCTGTGGACACGTTATAGCCACCTGGTCGGCCATTCCCATAGGTACCTTAGCCCTAGAAATGAAAGTGGGGTGCTCGCACACTCACCCCAGCCTCCCTGCTAAGGATCCTAGGAGCCGACCCCCAGTGGTTGCCTTCCATCCGTGCAGGCTCCCCACTGGTGCCCAAGGCCAGGAACGCCTCCGCCCGAGGCTTTCCCGGCTGTGGGCTCGGCTGCACCCAGCGTCCCTGCTAAGGATCCTAGGAGCCGACCCCCAGTGGTTGCCTGTGATCCATGCAGGCTTTCCCGGCTTTGGGCTCGGCCAGCCGCACCCCAGATTCCCTGGAACGGTTTCCTTGTGGGCGTGACTGGTGGGTGTGGCTGGTGGGCGTGGTTGGTGGGTGTAGCGAAGGTACGGTCAATTTGCATATTACTCTATTACTAGGTAGGATGTTCAGTCCTTTTCTTCACTTGGTGTGGGCTTAGTGTGAGCTGTTACTGAGCTTCGCCTTCTGTGTTGGGAGGCCCACTTCTGTGATGGCTTAGGCCCACTAAGCCATACGAGAGTGAGAGTGGACTCCAGGCCAGCAGCAGGCTCTTGGCACTGCTTGGAGGATGGGCCGTCGCAGGAGCAGCAGCCGCTCTGTGCGTGGTGTGAGTGGTGTCCATTGTCTCTGACACACGGTTCTGAAAGACTGTTGCTGCGGGGGGTGGTCAGTGCAGCACCAGGGAGAAATCACGTTGCAATTAAACAGAATTGGGTGTAATTCTAGAAGCTTCCCAGTAGAGCTCTTTGGACTGTAGAAGCTATATGTATATATATGTTTATATATACACACACACTAGAGGCCCTTGGCCTGGCCTGCGGGGATTGGGTCGAAACCAGCTCTCCGACATCCCCCGAGGGGTCCCGGATTGCACGAGGGCAGTTCTCGGGTGACGCACCCTGGAATAGGGCTCCCTCCTCTCTGGTTCCGGGTGTATCACCCGAGAACCACAGCTGCCAAGTCACCCCAGCTCTGCAGCTTCTGCGTTGAGCATCTGCCCCCTGGTGGTCAGTGCGCATCATAGCTACCAGTTGGAGCATCTGCCTCCTGGTGGTCAGTGTGCATCATAGCTACCGGTTGGACCGTCGGACGGTTGCTTAGGCTTTTATATATATAGATTTACATTTAGTTAGTTTGAATATGTTGTGTAAAGTAAATGGCAAATTTTAAAAATTTAGGGATGTTAAATGATTTGTGACTATGCTCATTGTTTTGCTTAGCATAACATCACACGTCTATTAATTCACAAATGTTCTTGTGCTCCTTAAAGGGCGGCTGCTGAGAGCCAATCAGATTAGTTTTAATTGGGACCGCCTTGCCAGCTGGATCAACCTCACGGAGCAGTGGCCGTACCGCACGTCCTGGCTCATCCTGTACCTGGAGGAGACGGAAGGGATTCCGGATCAGATGACCTTGAAAACCATCTACGAAAGGTACGGAATCTCTTTAGGTTTAACTTGGTTTTACATTGAGTTAACTTTTCAGAAAAAAGTTAACGCATATAAAGCAAAACGAATACAAGGTGCTGGCATTATGTATAAAATGTGCGCTTCCAAATTCAATGGATGATTCTCACTAATTCGTTTACTTCAGGAGCTGTATTAGCACAAGTGTATATCCTATCATATGACATTTAGAGCTTCCTTTTTTAGTGCAACCTGATGTGATAAAATGTGTGATGAACAGTCCTAGTGGCTTTACGTACTTATATCTATGAAATGCAGTGCCTAAGACATTATTATTTGTTTCTAGTTTATTTTTCATTCTAAGTGTCTTCATGGACTATTAAGGAGGTTACATTTTCCAAATCATTTTTACAAGTATTTCTCAGCTTTATACCTGAAGGGTTTTAGAAACTGTGAATACTGATTGGAGCAGATTCTTTGCATCCTACATAATAAAAGGCTAATATGCAAATGACCAAATGGTGGAATGACCCGTCACTAATGGTGGAATGACCGAATGGTGGAATGCACGCTGACCACCAGGGGGCAGACACTCAAGGCAGGAGCTGCCCCCTGGTGGTCAGTGTGCTCCCACAGGGGGAGTGCCGCTCAGCCAGAAGCCGGGCTCACGGCTGGTGAGCACAGTGGCAGTGGTGGGAGCCTCTCCCGCCTCTGCGGCAGCACTAAGGATGTCCAACTGATGGCTTAGGCCCACTAAGCCATCAGTCGGACATCCCCCCAGGGCTCCCGGACTGCGAGAGGGCAGAGGCCAGGTGAGGGACCCCCCCGCAAGTGCACGAATTTCGTGCAGCGGGCCTCTAGTTAAATAATAACGGAACTTATTCTTTTACTAGCAGCCCATTTGCACGAAGATTCGTGCAATAGACCTTCATTCACCTGGCTGCCTGCACCAGTTTTCTGCCGACACTGGGGACCCAGGCCTTGGCTGTGGCCACTGTCTTCTGCCTTCTTTCAGGGTTGGGGCTTAGCCCCGGGCGGCGGCCTTGGGCTCGGCTGCACCCCAGCCTCCCTGCTAAGGATCCTAGGAGCCGACCCCCAGTGGTTGCCTTCCATCCGTGCAGGCTCCCCACTGGTGCCCAAGGCCAGGAACGCCTCCGCCCGAGGCTTTCCCGGCTGTGGGCTCGGCTGCACCCAGCGTCCCTGCTAAGGATCCTAGGAGCCGACCCCCAGTGGTTGCCTGTGATCCATGCAGGCTTTCCCGGCCTTGGGCTCGGCCAGTCGCACCCCAGATTCCCTGGAACGGTTTCCTTGTGGGCGTGGTTGGTGGGTGTAGCGAAGGTACGGTCAATTTGCATATTACTCTATTATTAGGTAGGATGTTCAGTCGTTTTCTTCACTTGGTGTGGGCTTAGTGTGAGCTGTTACTGAGCTTCGCCTTCTGTGTTGGGAGGCCCCAGAGGGGGCTTGGGGTGGGGGACAGATGTGAGCAGCACCTGATGCCTGGAGTGGACTGTATACTCCAAGACCGTTAGAGGTCCGTCACACACGCGTCCTTTGTTCTTACACCGGGAGCGTCCAGGAGTTTGTGTTCTGCCGGGAGGTAAAGCACACGTGCACTTCAGAAACGACTGTAGGAAGCAGCCACGTGGGGTTCCGCCAGCCAATCAGGACGTGTTGTCAGGATCAGGCTACTGGTTCCTTCGGGGACAGAAAACTTTTGCTGAAACTGCTGTCCTTGCCGATGGAGGATTGCCTTAAAAAATGACATTTTTAATTAAAATATGTCTTAAGGACAAAAGAGATGTATCACCTATATTCAAAGAGAATAGTACTTTTTTCATTCTGTGAAAAGAACACTTGGCAAAGAAATGTTTTTAGGAAGTATTTTTATTATACAAGGAAAACAGTGTAGTGAATTTTTACAGGGGAATTTTGTTCAAGTAAATACAGAACATTGATATTGGAGGCATAATGAGATGGGGAGACTTACTTATCAGTCCTGTAGCCCTCAGCCCGCCGTGGGCTTGCCGTCTATGGACAGGTTGGGTTCAGGGTGATTTTGAGATGGCCCCCTTTTTTTTTCTTTTAAGAAATAGATATGTCATATATACATACTAATACTTAATAATGTTTTGTAGATGCTTTAAGGAAGAAAAAATACAGTGTAGTAAGGATCTTGGAGAATTCATGAAGAACTTGACTCAAAAGAACTAAATTTAAGATGATTTGAATGAAAAACTATGGGAAGAGAATTTGGTCAACATTGAAAAGCATGTTGGAATACGTTAGAATAGTATCGATGACCGTTTCTAGTTAACTGGAGTTGAGTTCTGTGATGCCATTGTTTGTCCTTTAAATAAGAAAAAGTTTTATTTACAGCAGACAAAAAGCAGCAGTATATAATTGATATTCATTTATTTTATTAAAGAAATCTGACTTGGTAAAAACAATCAGAAAATAGTGTTTTTAATGCGAGTAGTAAAATTTTTTTAATCCATAAAAAGCCTCATTTACTTTTATAGCAGTTTGATGACACAGCTGCTTGCTTTATTCGCCGAAAAAGAAAACGTTGGCTCTTAGTGTTTGGTAAAATTGCTTTGTTAAATTATTTTCTAAATTGTTCAACTTTTAACAAATGACATTTGATACAACACTGAAAAGCAATTTCAGCTAATTAAGTAGATCCCTCTATAAACCATTGGAACATTAAGATGACATACTGTTCATTCAAGATTATTTTAATTGGTACAATTATTGTAATTTCCTTGCAATTATGTGTTGAGCTGAAAGCTTTTGTCTAGATCATTTGAGGGGTGTTTTTTTTTGTTAACATATATTTAGTAAGAAGAAAGGGAGTAAAATTAAAACTGTAGATTAAGATCTTCTGTCTACTTTTTATTATAGTGTTTTAGACAGCCACTGAAATATTTTAGTTATAAAACTTTATTTCTCATATTTTCTAGAAAGCAATGATAGAGGTTTTGAAAAGATCAATTTTAAGCATTTTCATGAAGATAACGTTTAAAATTTTTGTTTCGACACTGCTTAAGAAGTCTTAGGATGCTATGGTCAGAATAGTTTTGTGATAAGGATGATGCCAACCTTTATTTTGATACTGCATATTCATTTTTAAAAACAATCAGATGCATTTTGAGAGGGCCTGAGGATGATAGCTATCTTTCATTTCATTGAAATAGCTATTTGTTGAACAGACATTATAGAAACCTTTATATTAAATTCAGTTTGTTTGTTTATTTATTTATTTATTTATTTATTTATTTTTGTTAATCCTCACCTGGGGATATTTTTTCCATTGACTTTGCAGGGAGAGTGGAAGGGATAGAGGGAAAGGAGGAGAGGGAGAGGGGGAGAGGGGGCGGGGAGAGAGAGAGAGAGAGAAAATCGGTTGCCGCCCACATATCCCAACCGGGGCCGGGAATCGAACCTGCAGCCCTTCGGTGCTCAGGCTGGGCTCCAGCCCCTGAGCGACGCCAGCCGGGAGTTGGGTATTTTTAAATTATTCAAGTAGTGGTGTTTCTATACTTGGAGATATTTTTACAACAAAACACCACATCGTGATATTTCTGTCTGATACTCAGCAGAGTTCTCCTAAGCTTAACTTTATCACTTCTCGGCATCTCACGCCTCGCAGCTCTCACTCACCACCTCCTGTTCCCTCGTGTTCCGGGCGATAGTTACTTGACCCCCAGCCCCCGAATGTGGCCCCGATTATGCACCAGTTTGTTTCTTTGCATGTGGATTTACAGTATGACTGTGAACAGCATGAAACATTGGACGCTAGTTGTTTAGATTTGTGAAAAGTTCTCTCCTTTTAGCACAAAGTATATCCTTTGTACTGACGATTTCCCCTTTTAGGTTTGAGACACTAAATATTCATTCCCAACACGGCTTCCCGGTGCCGTTGGTGTTGTGTGTGTCGTTTAGAATGGGAGCGCAGTTCTGTCTCCGTGAGGCGGCGTGCCTCCCTGTAGGTGTTCGTGTTGTCAGCACTCGGCGCTCATTAAATTGCTGTCTTGTGTGTAATTACTGGCTCCATCTTTACTCTGAAAACACACTTGCCTTTAACGTATTTATAGTGCAAATACTTCATTCCAGAGTTCCATGCTTTATCGATATCTTTATCTTTTTATAAAGAGGGCCTGATCTTTGCAAAACCATGAATGTGTCCTGTAGCTGCAGTAGGTTTCGGATGGGGAGCGTAGAAACTCAGCTGTGATGTCTCCCCCGGAAACAGCTGGCGCATCTGCTTGCTTCAGCCTTCACGCCGTTTTTATGGGTGCCAAGTGCCTGTCATTCTTTCCTAGGTCGCTTTTCAATCGCTTTTCTTCCGCTTTTCAGAGGGCAAAATTGATTTTTAAAATATATTCTCATTTAAATTTGTCACGATGCCATTTTTAGTATTTAATGCTAATGTAGAACAAAGGAAGGATTTTAAATGCGCCAAAGTGTATGTTTCTAACTTCAGCATGGAAAACTCAAGTACATTAACTAAGGCTGTTTGAAAACAGAAATAGCAAAATCAGTTTCCCTAACATATATATTTTAATGGGTAAAAAGTCATTACCCTTGCAGACTTACAGTTTATCTTATAATACAGTAAGAGTATTATGCATGCTTACATTTTAAAAATAAATCTCATTATTGAAGAATTCAAATTCACCAAAACATTAAATGTGCTTCAGAGATGAGGTAGAGGCTGATTTCCCCTGAAGTGATGCTTTTCAGCGGAGGCTTGTGATCTCGGCATTTCAAGTAAAAGTGTCTTTGTATTGTTCCAAACTGAGAGCAAACCAAAGTCACCTCAACAAAAACGCCAGCTAATGAGAGGCAGGTGAGATGCTGATGTCAAGCCCGCTGGGTGGCCTGTTAGCAATATCCACGAAATCCACAAGGTGGCAGTGTTCCCCCAGATACAGCCAAGACCGCGTGCATTCTGCTCTCCCTCTCACAGCACAAAGACCAGGGAACGCTGAGTTTAATGAGTATTGCCAACTCTCAAGTTCAGTTTCCGTTTCTAGTTCTTTTGAAGATGGTCCGCAGGACGCTGATAAGCACCGAGAATCATGATTGCAGGCAGATGAATAGTCGCCTGACCCTAGATCTTTTTAAAGCTCAGCTGTGCCCCTTTCTTCTGAAACCCTTTTCAATTAACGTTTGGGAAAAGGATGGAGATGAAAAACAGAGGTTTTTATTGGTCTTACGAATTTGTATTTACATTAAAAAATATTAAAACCTACTCATTGTAGGATTTGGGTCCTATGCTTAGTAAACATTAAGTCTTTAAGATGACCTGTGGAATGAAGGGTTTGCTTTAGGCTGAGATATTCCTGGGCAGGCTTTGAGGTCCGTGCCCCATTCTCTGCCCAGTTCCTCAGCGTTGTATTGCAGAGCATTTGCTTTCTCTGGATGATTAATGTAACACTCCTCAAGACTTCTTAAAGGAGCAGCACCGTGAGCACTCATCGCTTGGCAGCCCGTTGTGGTACCATTAGCGCCTCCCAAGCCGCTGTGGAAGTGGGTCCTGCCTCTTCCGTTGGGGTGTCTCTGCCATGGTGTGAGCCTCGCTGAGCTGTGGGAGCGGCTCTGCCTTCTCGTGGGAGCACTGCTTCCAGGCGAGGGGCTCGGAAGCGTTCGCCTCAGCCTCTTTACTGGTCTCCCCGTCACTAGCCTGGGCGATGTGTTGTTCCATCTGAATCACTACTATCTGAGCGCTTGCCAGGAGTGAGGGCCGCCTCAGGCTGTGGTCCCCACTGGAGACCTTTCAAATTAAATCTTTTGCAGAATCCCAACAAATAAAGCAGAATGAATATAAATGAATCGACGCAAGTTCTGACGCTTCCTAATAAATCCAGTTAGTGCGGAAAATGAGCTGTTCTGCAGAGTGTCACGCTGCAGCGTGTGTGTGACTTGCAATCCTTTGTGGGCTGGACACTCATCGCTTTGTACCTCACGTGGCCTGGTGGCGTGGGACCAGGGAGACCTCACCTCACAGCGGCGGATGTTTTCGGGTCATCCGATCCAGACGCTGGAAAGCTTAGCGGGGGCTTTGCTTCACAGGCGAACCATCGATGCAGCCGTGGAGATGCTCCCGGGAATTCTCAGTCGGAGTGCTGGGCTTGCGTCTCCACGGCCGGTCCCCGGGCCGCTCATCGTGCGTTTCTCACGGGTTACTAGTCTGCGCTCTGGCACGTACGGGGTGGGATACTTGCTGGCATAATCTTGTGAACAAAAAAGTGTCCGTCTGGATTAAAGAAAAATGATAAAGGACTTTATGTATGTGCACGAGGATGGAGGAGAAACTTCTCTACGTCTGAAAAAGAAAAAAGGCGGTAAAAAGCCAGGCCACCTGGTAGTATGGGTTCATGTTAGTCCTCTTCAGCGCCTTACACTCGAGTGGTGACAGTCTGTTTTATTACGTGCATATTTCCTATTTCTCAGTTACAGTCGGCACTCGGTATTACTTTACATTAGTTTCAGGTGCTCAGCGTGGCAGTGACAGTGACAGTTATGTGATTTGCAGAATGGCCCCTCCCCTGCGTCTAGTGCCCACCTCCCCCCCACCCCCACCCCTCCCCCCGGCGCCGCGCAGTTCCTATCACTTTATGGACTGTGTCCCCAGCTGCACTCGACATGCCTCTGACTGTCGTGTAACTGCTTAGCTCTGCAGTGATTTCTGTGGCCACTTGTCCAAGTGCTTTCACGGTCTGCATTATTTAACTCTGGTTAGGCCGTCCTTAAACACGTGAGTCAAACACATCACATGCTTGAAATCAGAAACACACCCGAAGGCGAGGGCGGCGTGGTGCCCTGTGCGCAGTGCTGGGCTGTGGCCCAGGGTCTTTCTGCAGCAGCTTGGTGGCCGTGGGCGTGGGCCGTGGCCATGGGCATCGTGAGGATGCTGCCGCTGTGCGCACGCGGCCTGAGACAGCTGCCCCCACGCGCAGAAGCCTCGCTGTTTCCTCTCGCAGGTGCGGCCCGCCGACTGCTGCTCTGCCCCCGCGGCGTCCCCGCCCGCAGGTGTGGCGGTCGCTGCGTTACTGCTTCCGCAGCGGCGGCGGGCGGCGTCTCTGACCCCCCTCACGCACTCCTACATGCAGGCGCCCATGGGCCCGCTACCCAGGTGCTGGCGTATGGATCCTCAGAGTGATTACAGCTGATGGGGTGCTGCTGCGTAGGCAGGGCTCAGAGGGACGTTTCCGGCTGTGAACGCCTGCCCAGAGAAGAAGGAATGCCTGCAGAGCCTTGGGGAAGAGGAAATGTAAAAACAGTTCAAATCACGTACAGAAATGAACTCGCAATGGACCTCGTACACTTTCCTGAGTACAAGGCTTTTCTCTCTAAGACAGGATCACTGAAGTGAAAATGACTGTAAACGGCTGAGCGCACTGGGGACAGCACCTTTTCTGTGTCGTTATTACTCCGCCGATGCCCAGGAGGCAGCTGGCATTCTGCGCTCGGCGCCGCAGATGCGATGGCAGACCAACCCCGCTCGTCCCGGCTCTGCTGGGAGTGATGGGGTTTACAGTCTGCGGGGCCGTGGTCAGGGAATGAACCACGAATGGCTAGAGCGTCCTGCGTGGTGCGTGGTGCGGGGCGCCTGCGCTGAGGGCTGTCACAGGGGAGCCCGGGCTCGGCAGCAGCCCTGCGGGTGGCGCCAGGCGACAGAGGACGCTCAGGCGGAACTGCTGGGGACGGAGAGGCAGCCGCTCCCGCCTGGAGTTTCTGGTTGTCTTTCACAGGTGGCCGTGGGCTTAGCAAGGATGGCGGTCATCTTCTGTCCCTGACCCTTGGCCACAGTGCCGCATGGCTGCTGTCTGCCGTCCCACCCGTCTCCCGGACCCGCAGGGGTGCTCTGTGCTGAGAGCTTAACACATGGGCGGTCACCCTCGGGGGCGGTCACCCTCGGGGTCTGAGAGCCATTCAGATTCTCCCTCCTGGTCCTATGGCTCGAGGCGGCCTGTTAGCTGCCTGAGGCCCACTGTGCCCGTCACTGTCCCAAGAGGTGCCATCAGCGTGTGCTGCACGTTCCTTCCTTCCTGTTTTCCTGGCCCATGTCCTGCCTGTCAAAGGCAGTCCCATTCGCACCCCACTCATTTCTTTACTACTTTGTAACTGTGCCACCAGTTTTTTTCTTTAAAAAGATTTTAATGGCAGCAAAGTATGTAACGTGATTTGTTTTTATGTAGAATTTGCCTTCCTAATGGTGACATTAGTGACCTTTTTCATTTATTTCTTGTTTGAAGAATCTCAAAGAACATTCCGACGACTAAGGATGTGGAGCCGCTGCTGGAAATAGACGGGGACATCAGGAACTTCGAGGTGTTCTTGGCTTCGCGGACGCCCGTGCTGGTGGCTCGCGACGTGAAGACCTTCCTGCCCTGCACCGTGAACCTGGACCCCAAGCTGCGGGAGATCATCGCCGGTGGGTGCCCGCCACGACTTCTGTTTTCCTTCTCGGCAGCCCTCAGAAATGTCCCATTGTTAATAGCTCTGTGAGTTCCTCCTGCTCCGTGAAAACCCAGGAACGCTGAACCCCGTCTCCGCGGCAGGACGGTGCCTGGAGCGGGGTCCCCGGGCAGGGAAGAAAGTGCTGCTCGCGAAGCCCACGTTCTGTGCTCCCCCACCCCGCCCCTGGCTTGGGAACCATCCTGTTCACGTCGGGATCCCCCGGGGTCGTCGCTGTGCTGTCTGTCTGTCTCCCCTCTTCTCTTCCTAGGGGCTCCCCGGAGGAGACGGGGCCTTCGTCCTGAGCGTGGGGACGCGCGGGAGGGCAGGGACAGGACGTTGGGGGGATGGTTTAAGTTGTCCTGAGGCACCATGTGTACAGATGCGCACACAGCCTCCATGGAAACGCACGGCCTTTATGACCGGGCCCCCGGCCCACCCCGAGTTTCCAGGGATGATGGGTAGAGAGCCCGGGGCCCCACGTTCTACCCTGGACCTGCTCTGGGGCTGAGGGCTGTGGTGTTGAAAGGTGGGCGCCATGCCTTTCCCTGCGGTCTCCGCTGGCCTTGTGCTCATCACGCTGGGCAAGAGGGGGGCAGCGCTGACGCTGAATCGTAGGAATGGCAGGGCGTCACCAGCCGGTGCCTTGACGAGGCCGAGGGAGTGGTTCTGGGAACTGGCGAGAGTCCAGATGTGGGCGGCGCTTCAGGAGGGCGAGAAGCTGCATGCGGGGGAGCTGGGCTCCTCCCGGGGTCTGAGCTGCCTGAGTGTCTGCTTCCCCCACGCAGGCGGAACCGTTTCCTTCCTTTTCAATCCTCACGCGAGGACATTTGTAGGGAGAGTGAAGAGAGAGGGAAAGACAGAGAGAAATACCGATGTGAGCGAGACACATTGATTGGTTGCCTCTTGTACGAGCCCAGACCAGGGCCCAGACTGGGGGGGAGCCTGTAACCCAGGTACCTGCCCTTGACCGGAATCAAACCTGGGACCCTTCGGTCCGCAGGCCGATGCTCTACCCACTGAGCCAATGAAGGAGCAGGTGCTGACTGCACTGACTACTAACGTCCACTCTCTCTTCCTTCTGGGACCGCTTACCTTCCAGATGTCCGTGCTGCCAGGGAGCAGATTAACATCGGAGGCCTCGCATATCCCCCGCTGCCCTTACACGAAGCTGCCCCCAGGCCAGCGTCCGGCTACAGCCAGGCCCCGTCCGTCTGCTCCTCGTCCACCTCCTTCAACGGCCCCTTCGCCGGGGGCGTGGTGTCCCCACAGCCGCACAGCAGCTACTACAGCGGGATGACGGGGCCCCAGCACCCCTTCTACAACAGGGTGAGCACGAGGGGAGCCTCATCTTCAGAACTGGCCCGGGGAATAGCACAAGTTTTCTGCTGAGGGAGGCTGTGATTATTTTGAAACTGTACTTTAGCTTTAAAATTGGGGAAAAGTTCAGTTTAAATTTAATATATATGATATTTTAAACTAGCAAAACGTTGCGTTTTAGCGGGTCCCAGTGTCAGTGGAGTCTGAGTGTTGGGAGGCTCTGTGCTTTCCCAGCCTGGAAGGAAGGGAGCCCGCGGGGGCAGTGGGGCTGCTGAGGGCCTGCCCGCGCTGTGCTCATAAGCCAGAGTTGGACTTGTTCCACGCATGTGATTCACATGGGCCGGAAGCAGTGCAGACGTAAACGGCTGCAGTGGTTCAGTAACCCTGTGTTTAGTGTGCAGTGTAGCTTTTAAATGGAGACGGTAATGGAAATACTGCGAGTGGGACTAGACGCCGTGGCCGAATTAGCGCCTCAGCCGTTCTAGTCTCATTTCAGGTTGTCTCGGGCACGGTGACCGTGACTCAGTGGGAGCATGGGAGTCTCCTATGGAGAGATGGGAGCACAGCTGAGTGCCTGGTGCCCGGGCCCTGTCACGTTAGCTCTGCTGTCTCCCGCTTTAGTCTAATTCAGAAACACAGGCTGGTCTGGAAGCCCGTGCATGGCCACACGAAGCCCACGTGAGCGAGGAAGAGAGGGGTTAGGACCAGCATTTAAATTAAGTTTTTGGTTTGTTAAAAGCGTTGGCCACGTGAGTCATTAGCCGCACCATCCTAGGCTGCTCGGAACGCGGGGCCGAAGGGGGTGCCCGCTGCACGCTTCGGCGCGCTCGGCAGTGCAGTGCAGGGTTACTTCGGGCCCCGGCTGCTGAGGTGGACTTAGAACGGCTCCGCTGACCATTTGAGGACAGTTGAACTTTTGAGACGATGAAGTTATTTTTCAAAAAATTACCAAACCATCCAGGCTGAGACCTCGTGTTCACTGATTTCACATGAGTAACAATCATGTGATACTTGAATAATACTTTATTATTTTTAAAACATTTAAAATTCTCTCATGGTTTTAGGTCTAGTTACTTTTTTTGTAGTTATTTGAGGTTTTCAACCAAAAAGTAAAAGCAGAATAATTTTCTTAAAACGGCAGGAGTGATAAAGGTGTTATCAGTGTAATAAAGCTTGGGGAACCCTCATCTTTGCCTTTGCCCATACAGTCTGACAGCTCCTGTTAACAAGAAGCTTGTTACGAATAAATGCTGTAGTTACAGCTCTGCCTGAACCATGGCTTCCCCTCTGAAGATCCGCTTGCTTAGAGCTAGCGAGACCCCAGGAACTTCGGCCAGCAGATATGCCTGGAGTCCATGTAGGCTGTTTTCACATAGTCCACACTATTTTGGTCTTACTTAAGGCTAACCTTTTTTTTTGGTAAAGGATAGTTTTCTATTAAGATTCCATTCTGCTTTTTTATAAGAGATTGTGTTAATATTTATAAATCATTTAGAACCTAACACTTGGTAATTAGCCCATAAAATTATTAATATAAAGAGAAACTCGTGTGTCAAATTATAAGGTGTAAGACTTTAGTTGCTTAAAAAAAACTTTTAGTAAATCAACAGTGTAACAATTTAATATGTCAAGTTTGGGGTTTGATATCTGATAGAATATGAGAAAGGCTTTTTTCTTTTGTTTTGTCACTTGCATTAAAATCTGTATTTTGTTGTTTAGTTTCATTTGATAAGTCTCATTTTCCTTTGATTTCCGTGATTGTTTATCCCATTCTTTTGTTACATGTTTTCTCCATAGCCATTCTTTGCCCCATACCTTTACACGCCACGGTATTACCCTGGCGGTTCCCAACATCTCATCTCACGTCCAACAGTAAAATCGAATTTGTCCAGAGATCAAAGCAATGGCCTAGTAAGTATAAAAAGGGGTAACTAAAGTATTAATCTACTAAGAACCATCTAGAACATTAGAGTTGGGTTATTTCCTTTCTGTAGAAAGAGAATGCAACTTACTTTATAAACAGTTTCAGGAAACCTAAGCTATTACTAACGTAAAGTGTATTTGTTTTCGTTTCTGTTGACTCTGTGGAAGGGACTGACCGGCAGCCTCATGGGTGAATGTGGAGATGCTGACAGCCAGCGTGTCTGCTTATAATGTAGCATTTATTACCAAACTTACACAAGGCTTTTACTTATGCTGATTTCTAATGTCTTTTTAAAGGACATGCATAGGTGGTATCTATATAAAAATTAGGTGATATATGAAAAGAACATGATAAGCTTAATGGCAGAAATTAAATAGGATAAGGAAATTATTCAAATATAGTTACTTTTTAATCTAATCCAAAGCAGTATATTTATGCCTAACGTTAGGTGTTTCTGATGATCAAGTTTGTTAAATAATTTTAAAAAGGAAGTCCCTGTGAATATGTTGTTATAAATCGGGAGGCAGAGATGTAGGACTCAGCCTTCATGTAGACGTGAAGTGCTGTCACTCAAGGAACCCTGAGTCCCCCCAGGCCCGGTGTTGTGTGATCCTAACGCCATGTTCGTTCTCTCACACGCTCTGTTCTGTGTTGCTAGGAGGTTATCAAGGAGGACGCTGCTGAGGGGCTCCCCTCGCCCACCAGCCCCTCGAGGGTAATGGCGTGTGTGTGGCGTGGCACCGCCTCGCTCGGCCGCGGCACTAACAGCATCCGCGTGTGGCCGCCGTGCGGGGCAGCTGCGCTAGTGACCGTGCGCTGGAGTGACTGAGCAGCTGCGTGCCCGGTGCCCGTGTCCTCCCGCTCCCCTGGCCGGGCCGGGAGGGTCAGGGCCTCGGGGGGGCGGTGCTGGCTCCGGACGGAGCTCTGTTCCCTCTGCTGGCTCTCTTGAGCCTCCACATGGAGAATATTTTTGAAAATAGTCCGCACCCCCCGCCCCCCGAGGCTGCAAAAGGAAAAAGCCATGCCAAGCGAGAGGGCGAAGGCCAGGCGTGCCTCAGTGGCTCCCTCCCGCCTGGTGTCCGCACTGTGGGAGCCTCGTGTACACGGACCCCGGTACTTACAGAGCGGCCTCCAGACGCACACAGCTGCCCTGCCCGGGGAAGCATGCAGCCCCCCCCCCCCCCTTACAGTGGTCCAAACCCAAAGAGCAGCAACCGAGCAGGAAGCCGCTGTGTGTCTTCGTTACTCAGGCTTTACGCTTACAGAACTGCGTTTACTGCGATGAGCCTTAGAAGCTTCCTTCACTTCCGGCTACTTACAGACCTCATGCCCATGCGGAGAAGACCCCGTAGTCCAGAGCTGCCTCAGCAGTCCCTGGCGCCGGACTGCATGGGCTCGAGCACCCATCCCGAGCTTACCATGGTGTTTCACTGGAAACATGCATTTGGGAAGACGGTGTTTTTTTTACTTTAATTTTGAGTTAATGTTCGTAAGAGAGAGAAAGGGAACCGTTTCGGTGTTTTCATTGAGGGGTTGGTGATTCTTTTAAAATCATTGACATTTTAGCTGAAGCATTTGAGTGACTTCAAGGAGGGATAGACACAGGGAGCCGGCATCATCCCGCTCGGTGCTGGAGGAGCCTGTCGCCCGTGTCACTGCCCGGTGCAGGGTGCCTGCCGTTCAGCCGGGGCCTCCAGTGCGAGGGCCACGTGAACGCAGGAGCGCTCTCTGGGCAGAGCCCCTCCCCGACCTGATGGAAGCAGACACTGAGGCATTGGTGGCCCGTACAGCCCTGCGGACACAGCTGTCCCCGAGCTGACGAGGTGAACAGACGCGGGGTTAGTGCCTGCAGGTCCTCAGGGCCTGGGGAGGCGGCAGGGAGTGCCGAGTTCCAGGGAAGTTGCTGAGCTTGTCCGGAGAGGAGCCAGGGACAGGGTCGGGCGTTCCGAGTGGGCGAGGCCTCTGTGCAGTGAAATGACCCCGTTTGCTGCTTTTCTCGCGTTAACGTGACTGTGACCTGCTTAGTGAGTAACAAACTTACCGAGCTTCTCTGCTTTAAGAATTAACAGTGACAGTAGCCTGTAGAATGTGTGTGTGGCCTAGTCGCAGTAGACACGCGTTCATAGCCGACCTAAGAGCAGTGGTGGAAATGTGGGGAGGCAGCCGTCGGGGGGACTGTCTGGGCCTGCACGCTGAGCCAGTGTAGACGCAGCGGCCGTGAAGAGGGTTAGCCTCGTGGCCCCGTGGCTTCCGGTCCTGTGGGGACACTGTTTCTGATGGAGCCCCTCTCTGCTCGCTCAGCTGTCCCTCAGGCGGAGCACTGGGTGACAAGAGCTGCTGACGGGTGACCAATTGTCATTACAGACACAGTGACGAGCTTAGAGCAGACGGTCAGGAGCTAGCCGGGCACAGCCTGTACAGCAAGGGCGGCCCGTCTTTACCACGAGGCGACCGCGACCCGGCGCGCGTACAGGGCAGGTCCTCAGGAGGCCGTGGTTCTCAGCCAGGGTCACTGCCGTGGTGGGTCTTGCGAGGTGAACTCAGGAGGCCGGGGGCTCGCAGCGGTGGGTGTCGGTGCAGCCTCTGTGCGGCTCCCCCGCTTCTGTAGAGAGGCCAGCGTACGCCAGAGCTGACCGCGCCAAGGAGCCTCGGACCGAGACCCTTCGGGTCGCCGCTGGAGGCCTGTTTCTCCCCGCGGAAGTGGGGAAGCCCTTCAGCCCGAGAGATCGCCATTAAAACCAGGCTCCAGTTATGGAACTGGGGAAGCGAGGAGCCTGCCCGCCACCCCCTGCCCCCGGACCTGCTTTCCTTTCAGGGTCCTCGGAACTCGTGTCACGGCAAGTCCTGCCCCGCGGTTTGAGGGCCACCTGGGACTCGTCTGGGAGGCTCACCCCCGCTATGCAGGCGGGGAGCACCCCTGGGGGCGGGGGCGGGGGCGGGGGGAGTCCACGTGGCCCACCCCCAGGCCGGCTGCCTTCGCTGCTCCTGCGGCGCGGCCTGGCTCGGCGGGGTCCGGTCTGGACGTGAAGCAGGCCCTGCTGGTGGGCGCTCTGCCTGGACAGACCACTCGGCCTCAGCGGCTCCGCCTCTGTCTGGGCCGCACCCCTGCCCTCCAGGTCCCTGCCCCCCAGGTCCCTGCCCGCCAGGTCCCTGCCCCCCAGGTCTCTGCCCCCCAGGTCCCTGCCCCCCAGGTCCCTGCCCCCCAGGTCCCTGCCCCCCAGGTCCCTGCCCCCCAGGTCCCTGCCCGCCAGGTCCCTGCCCCCCAGGTCCTTGCCCCCCAGGTCCCTGCCCCCCAGGTCTCTGCCCCCCAGGTCCCTGCCCTCCAGGTCTCTGCCCCCCAGGTCCTTGCCCCCCAGGTCCCTGCCCTCCAGGTCTCTTCCCCCCAGGTCCCTGCCCCCCAGGTCTCTGCCCCCCAGGTCTCTGCCCTCCAGGTCCCTGCCCGCCAGGTCTCTGCCCCCCAGGTCCCTGCCCCCCAGGTCCCTGCCCTCCAGGTCTCTTCCCCCCAGGTCCCTGCCCCCCAGGTCTCTGCCCCCCAGGTCTCTGCCCTCCAGGTCCCTGCCCTCCAGGTCCCTGCCCCCCAGGTCCCTGCCCCCCAGGTCCCTGCCCGCCTGGCGCAGCCGCACACCGCTGTGAGGCTTCGTCATCGCTCTCCCGCCCACGGCGAGCCCTTTGCGTGGGGCTTTCCAGCCTCGGAAGGGAAAGCTCCTGGTCTAAGACCTGGCTCTGCGGAGCCCCGTTTCTGGGCGCCGCCGTGTCTGTGGGTGCCCCTCTGGCCTCAGAGATGTCAGGCGGGCTGTCCCTTAGCGTCTGGCAGGCCTCCGTGGTGTTCATGTGCTCCACGGCTTTAACATGTCGCATGTGCTCCACATGCTTTAACACGGGGAAGCTCTCCCTGGGCTTTGCCTGTGCTCCCGGTCAGCCCGCTCCGCCTGGGAGGTGGCCTCGATGGCTCTTCCCCCTCCCCCCGCCCCGGGGCTCCTCGGGCCCATGTGGGGGACCTCAGGGTACTCTGCGGGGACTGTGGTCAGCGTTACTCAGGCCTCTGCTCTGGTGGCAGCTGGGTCTCCCGGAGCAGCGTTTCCCACAGGAAGGATGGCAGCGTTTCTTGACCCTGTCTGTCCTCCCTCGGTGTCGCATCACAGGCCCCTGACGCCCTGCGATGGTTCCCTGCTCGGCCCTGGACCGGGCACCTGCCAGGCCCTCCTCTGGGCGGTGAGCGGCTCTGAGCCGGGATGGAGGCTGCAGGGGGCGGCTGTCGGGACCACGCATCCCTCTTTCCAGCCTCGGCCAGCTTCCGTCGGGTCCCCTCCTCCTGTGGAAAGGCATGGGGTCACTGGTCAGCTTGAGGGACAGCAGTGGGTGTGAAGAACTCCAGAGCGGCCAGTGCATGCCTTCATCGTGAAGGGATGAAAACGAAGGCTTGGCTCTCATGGACAGTGCTGTCAGCGCCCAAGAGGGAAGTGAAAAGCGATGGGGCTCAGCCGCAGGCAGCTTCCGTTTCCACCACTGGCTTAGACCTTGCGACGTGTCGAGCGAGTGCATGTCCCACTGACGTTGTCTCTCGTTGCCAGGCGCGGCCTTGGACGGGACCGTCACAGACGCCGTGGGTAAGGCGGGCACCGCTCCTCAGCTAATGGACTGAGATGTTGTCACGGAAATAGGATGATGTAGTGGTGACAGGTTGACATTTTAGAGGACAGTTAAAAGTAAATACAAAACCATATTCATGGCAGCTGCTTATTACTTCGTTTTTTAAAACTTTGTCCTTAAAACGCGGTGCTGAGCCCGTCCGTCACTTTGAGCTGATGCTTCTCTCTCACGTAAGGGAGAGGAAGGGACATTTTCCAACCAGGCGAACCGACAATAGCTTTCTTCTGCTTGGGCTTTGTGGCAGACTTGTCCCCTCAGCACCGCTCTTGATAGTTTCCTAGTCTCCCAGACACACGCAGTCACTCTGTAAAGAGTCGCTTAGAACAAGGTTGATGCCAAACCACACCAGGTCCCCACTGGTGTGGGTGACGGCGGCCTCAGAGGCAGACACCTCCGCGCCGCTGCCATCACCGGGGCGTCAGGGCTGTCGGCTCTGGGTGGTTGTGACCCTTTTAAGAACCTTTACCATAACCCTCATCAGGACAGAAAAACAGCTCACGGCCACGTGCCTGACTGGAAGGAGTTTTAAACACTCCTTCGTCGCCATGGCCAGTGCGGCTCCGTTGGTGGAGCAGTGTCCAGTGCACCAGAGGTCACGGTTCGCTTCCTGCTCAGGGCACACGCCCAGGCTGCGGGCTCGATCCCCGGCAGGGAGCGTGCAGGAGGCAGCCAGTTGATGTTCCTCTCTCACCGAGGTTTCTCTCTCTGTCTCCCTTTCTCTCTCTCTCTCAAATCAATAAAAACATATAAAAAAAAAAAAAACACAACACAGCAGAAACCTCTCCATCACCAGAATAGTTATGTTAATCAGAGTTTGCAGGGGTTTTCACCCTCCAATGATTGCTTGAGCTGCGCGGCTATAGAGGCCTTACTTTTTAAATGGTATTTTTTAGTGCATATACATGTGCTTCATGCCTAATGAAACAAAACACAAATTTGGGAAAGTATGGTTTTGAACATTAACTATAGTGTAGCTAGAGAATATTTCATTTTATGATGTGATCATGTGAATTCCAAGTATTTAGATCTTGTTAAATTGGTCTGCAATAAATCATTGCATTTTTAAATCATAATATTTAACAATTAACTTTAAACTTGGAGGTAGTAGGATTATTGACTTTTCAGGACAAATTTGATTTACCTGGTTTTTTTGTTGTTGAATGTACGGCCAGTGATTTCTTCTTTTAATAGAACATAAATTTTAATGAGAGTGCAATTTAAAAACTGCCAAGCCGTGTTAATGAAACGGAACTGCGGGTGTGGGTGGGTTGGGTGCCCCTCGCTGGTGCTGCGTGGAGGCATTTGTGAGAGTGAGGGGGGAGAAAGGGACAGATGCTGCCTGTGTTTATTATATGTGTGTGTATCCCATGTTTTGCTTTACACTCGTGTCCTTCATTCTGTTCTATTCCTTCCTTGAAGCCATGTGACTGTGGGTTTAACATGCAGAGACAGATACCGACACTTTCAGTGAGACCTTCCTTCTCATGAAGCCGCTAGACGCAGCCTGGGCCTCCCTGCTGGGCTGTGCGCGCCCGGCTGCTCCGCGGGGCCTCATAACCGCTGCTCTGGCCGAGCCGCGCCCCGCTCCCTGCACCCCCTCCCCGGGTGTGGCAGAGTTTACTGCTCCCTGCACCCCCTCCCCGGGTGTGGCAGAGTTTACTGCTCCCTGCACCCCCTCCCCGGGTGTGGCAGAGTTTACTGCTCCCTGCACCCCCTCCCCAGGTGTGGCAGAGTTTACTGCTCCCTGCACCCCCTCCCCAGGTGTGGCAGAGTTTACTGCGCCCTGCACCCCCTCCCCGGGTGTGGCAGAGTTTAGGCCCCGCCACTCACCCGATGACGCTCCAGTGCTCATTGAGGTAATTTCAGTCTGTTTTGTTAACGTTACTTTGGCCTGGAGAAATCTCCATTGGTGTGCACTTTGACATTTATACTTAACAGTTTAAACAAACTAACGTCCTTTGCACTCGATTTTTCGTGTTAGGAAATTTTTTAAGAAGAAATTGTGATGTATGCTGAAATTATCTGTTCTTGACTTGAAACAGGCGATTTTCAAGTGAGAACGCACAATGAACTTGGAGTATTGCCATTCTGTGCCCAGTGATCGAGTCCGTTTTTATTGTTTACCTGATGAGTTTGCTTTTTCCTTATCGCATTTGTTCTCTTTCTCCTTCCTTTTGTGAGATTCACTGGCACCAACTAATTTTATGACGTGATCATTATGGGAAAGACCTGCGGTAACGCCTCCTCCTCCTCTATTCCCAGAAGCACGCTGTAACGTTTAAGGCAGCTACACCTTACCTCTCCCGATAAAGCTCAGCGCACAGATAACTGAGTCAGACTGTAGCTTTGGTGGAGTTACAGGGCAACTAATTTTCACCAAAGAAGCAAAAAACACACAACAGAGGAAGGAAAGTCTCTTCCGTAAATGGCGTCGTGGCTGCTGTGGGTAATGCTGCAGTGGGCACAGGGGCACCTAGAACTTCCTAAGTAAGTGTTCTCAACGTGTTCCAGGGGGATGCCCAGAGGGGTGCTGGGTCACGTGGCAGTTCTGTTCTAACTCTGAGGGGCCTCCGTGCTATTTCCCGTCATGGCTGCACCAGTGGGAGGGTCCCTTGCTCCACGTCCTCCCAGCACCTGCCTCTCCTCCCTTCTTGCCAACAGGCATTCTGACCCGGGGAGGCAGGGCTCACTGCTGCCCCTGCGTTTCCCTCATGCCCAGCGGTGTCCCATGTTTGCACATGTCCGTGGCCATCTGTGTGTCTTCCTCGGGGAAGTATCTGTTTAGGTCCTCTGCCAGGGATTGGATCTCACTGTGGTTATTAGTTGTCTGAGTCTTGATGTAGGTTGGGTATTAGCCCTTAGGGGAGTTATTGTTTGTAAATATCTCCTACCATTGGTTGGTGGCCTTTTTGTTTGGTGATGGTTTTTTGTTTGCTTGTTCTTCGTTTTTTGCTGTGAAGATGCTTTTTAGTTTGAAGTAGTCCCATTCATTTATTTTCTTTGACTTCCCTTGCCTTTGCGGTCAAGTTCACAAAAGCTTCCCTCAGACCAAGGTCCATAAGTTTAGTGCCTCTATGTATTTTATTGTTTCAGGTCTTATATTTCAGTCTGATCCATTTTGTGGATCTTGAGAGTATCATGTGAAGTGAAATATGTCAGATGGAAGAAGACAAGAACCCTATGATTTTACTCGTGCGGGTATCCGAAAAAGCAACAAATGAATAAACAGCACAAACTAGCGAACAGACACGGAGCGCAGCAGGGTGGTCACCAGAGGGGAGGGGCGGGAGACCAGGGAGTGCGGGGTCCAGTGCCTGTGACGGGGGCCTGGGCTTCGGGGCCGAGCACACGGTAGAGTAGACAGATGTCTTACTGTGAAGTGGCACATCTGGGATTTCTAGAAGCTGGTGGTCAGCTTACAGAAAGCACTGGCGTTTCCCTCGGGGGTGGTGGGGTGACCGAGCGCCGGCCGTGCGCCCCCAGGCTGGGCCTGTCCAGAGACGTGAGGACTAAGTTATCGACACAGCAGTGTTTTGCTGTTAGTATTTTTGAAGCAATTGAACCGCAGACTATGTAACATGTGGCACATTTTCAATGTAAACTTTAATCAAAAACAAACTCTGGATAATGTGCTTGGTACAGTGTGTTCCAAGTCTTCAGTATCCACACGTCTGTGGCCTGTCTCCTGCTTGTCACCTGCGGAGACGCCCCGGCCACGGAATCCCCGCTCTGGGCAGCTGGTCTGGTCCCCTGGCTCACACGGGACAGAGGTGCTGTGTGTGGCTCTAGTCGTCAGGCCACAGTGGATAGAAGACGTTGTGCTCTGGCTTACAGCAGTGCCTCACTGCTGGGCGGCGTGGGTGCGGGAGTGCGGGCTGGTCAGGATCTGCTCGGTCAGGTGCTGATGGAGAGGCAGCGGAAATACAGCTGCGTGTCCTGAGGAGAGGGACCGTGTCGTCCCTGTAAGAGGAGGCCGAAGGCAGCGGGACAGAGCGTGTGGAACATCAGCCTCTGCCGGTGGGTCTGTCCTCTCTTTTGGTGCCATCGCTGCTTCAGACGCTCAGAACTAGAGCGAGGGAGATGGGAGCCGTAAGACCCGCTGTGATGGGGTTCCGGTCCAAGTCTGCCACGAACTAGCCATTCATCCCGTGACTCTGGGCCTCCGTGTCCGTGTCTGTAACACGGAGGCAAATCTTTCTGTCACGGACGTTCTTCTCAGTAAATCCCGGGATGACTGTTATTTGGCTCTTCTTTGAAGGGACCACGTTGTCATGGGTTGTGTTTACGTGTAAAGAGGAACCTGCTTCATGGTTACACTAGAGGCCGGTGCATGGAATTCATGCATGGGGGGGGGGTCCCTCAGCCCGACCTGTACTCTCTCCAGTCCGAGAGCCGTCAGGGCATGTCCTGCTGACGGCTTAGGCCCGCTCCCCGTGGCTCTCTGCTCTCTGCGGGGCTTGCCTGCTCCACACCATAGTGATGGGCAAGCAAGCCCTGCTGGGTGCTGCCTGCAGCTGTGCTTGTCTGCTCCCGGTCGCCGCGGCAACAGCCAAGCAGGCCCTGCTGGGTGCTGCCTGCAGGCCCACTTGCCTGTTGTGGGTCGCCGGCAGCTACGGCCAAGCAGGCCCTGCTGTCTGCTGTCAAGCTGCGCCGCTGGACCCACCCCCAGGCCCACCCTGAGGTTGCCTGTCCAGCCCTGCCTGGCTCCCCGGGCCCCGCAGCAGCTGCTGCCGCTGGGGTCTGGCCCTGCCTCCCTCTTTGGCCCTTGAAGCAGCCTCAGCGGCTGCTGACCAGGCCCTCCCCCAGTGCAGGTGCATGGAGGCGGGTCCGGGCACCGCTGCCGCCCCCGCCGCCCCCCCCCCCCCCAAGAGACCCCTCAGCGTTCACGGGTCAGAGCGGTGGCGGTGGTGGTGGCACCCCCAGACCCACGAACGCTGATGGGGGCGGGTCCGGGCGCCGCCGCCGCCCCCACCGCCGCCACCCCCGGAGAGACCCCTCAGCATTGCGGGTCCGGGGGGTACCACCTCCGCCGCCACCGCTCTGACCCGTGAACGCTGAGGGGTCTCCCCTCAGCGGCGAGGGATCCGGCCGTTGAGAGGCACAGGGGGTGGGACTCACGAGTCCCGCCCCCCAGCCTCCCGCTGCCCAATCGTGGGCGTAGCGGAGTGATGGTTATTTGCATATTACTCTATTATTAGATAGGATGGTATCAAACAGCGTAGGGGAAGTCTAGACCCTGGAGATGATCCAGGTCTGACACTGCTAAGCTGTTCTGTGAGGCAGGGAAAGCCACTGGCTCCCTCTGAGACCACCCCATGGGTTCCCTGTTTTATATCTAGGCTCAGCCATTGCCCCAGACGCTTCAGAGCTGCACCTTCTGGGGCCGGCCTGGGCGTGTCCGCAGGCTGCTCTCCTCCTTCAGAGGGTTTGCTCAGGCCTGTGGGAGCTGGGAACGCTGCTGGGAGGACTAGGGTAGCGGAACCTGTTCCCACCACACTCCTCGCTTGTCCTGTATTGAAAACACGTGATTGTTAACCCGAGTGCTGCACAGTGTGTCTTCCTGAGCCTTCCGGTCTGTGACCGCCTCTCTGACCGCCTGTTCACACGTGTGTTCTCCCGCGTGTTCCAGGGCTCGGGCCCGGCCCCCGGCACAGGGGCGCTGAGCGCCATGACCGTGGAGGCCGTGTGCGAGCGGCTGAAGCAGATCGAGGGGCTGGAGCCGAGCATGCTGCCGCAGTACTGTGCCACCATCCGCAAGGTGAGGCCGGGCCCTGCCCTGAGAGGTGGGGGAACGGGGAACGGGGAACGGGCCTGTGCGCACAGCACTGCGCCACCATCCGCAAGGTGAGGCCGGGCCCTGCCCTGAGAGGTGGGGGGGACGGGGAACGGGCCTGTGCGCACAGCACTGCGCCACCATCCGCAAGGTGAGGCCGGGCCCTGCCCTGAGAGGTGGGGGGGACGGGGAACGGGCCTGTGCGCACAGCACTGCGCGCTGTGCTCTCCGCCCCGTGCCCGGTGCCTGGGGTCCGGCAGAGCCCTGAGAGCGCGGCTCCCCATTCGTGTCCTCCACGGCGCCGCTGTCCCTCCTCCGTGCCTGCAGGGGCACTTTAAATGGGTGAGGGACAGGTTTGGCAGTGGATGCGCGGACTGAAGGGTCCCAGGTTCGATTCCGGGGCACTTTGCGGGCACATCCCCAAGGAGGCAGCTGGATGGTTTCTCCCGATGGAGGGCGAAAGGGTCGCATTTGGATGCACAATGGCTCCTGTTTCTCACGCAGCCCGGAGGCCTTTGCTGCCGCATTCCCTTCGTTGCGTGTTTACTTGTGACAACAGATGAGAAAGGCAGCCATTCCTTCTTCATCTCCCCCAAGTTCGCATTTCACCTCCTGCAGGACTTGGGGTTCTGTCCCGTTGGGCAAACCCCCTGGGTCTGGGCTGGCCAGGCCAGCACGTGGAGGAGGTTCCTCTCCCTCCACCTCACCCTCGCACTTCTGCCCCCCGAAAGTAGAGAGCGCGGCGGGTTCCCGGGGCTTCCGTCTGCCGGCCGCTGGCGGGGCATTTCCACCGAGAGAAGCGGGGACGAGGGTGCAGCGAGCCCTCAGGGTGGCAGGCAGGAGCCCACCTGCAGGGACTGAGCAGTCCGGTGCTGCTGGGCTCCCTCCCCTCCGCCCAGCAAAAGGGTCAGTCCGGTGCCCCTCCGGCTGGTCGGGCTGTGGCAGAGGCGGCAGGCACGGCCTGGGCCCTGCTGGCTGGCCTCTCGCCGCGGGTCAGCTCGGGACCCTGCGTGCTGACATGTTCCCGCGTGCTGACATGTTCCCGTGGCGGGGCTCTCTCCCCACTCAGCGCTGTACCCGCAGGCCTGGCTCTTGGAGCCCCTCTGGCAGCTGCTGTCCCTGCCCAGGCGGCCGTCCTGAGGCGGGTCCTCGTCCCCGGCCCCAGCCCCCGGGCACCTTCCCCGCAGGTTCGCCTGGAGACCGAACAGCATCAGTCCCACCTGCGGCCGCCCGCCGTCCAGCCCGTCGGGCAGGGCGATGGATGCTGAAAGCCAGCTGCCTGTTAAGGGACATTTCGTGTTTCCCACTCGGGGCGGCTAGAGCTCTGTCTGAGCGCCTGCTGTGGCTGAGAAACGGGGGTGAGGGGACCCTAGAGGCTCTCTTTCTTCATACGGTCAGGCGACAGGACCGGCGTGTCCCTCGGCAGCTGCTGTGCATGCTGGGATGGGACAGATTGGAGGAGAGCACACAGGTTGGCGGGAGGCGGTGTGGACAGAGCTGGGCGGCCGGCCCCGGCCCAGTCCCTGAAGAGGTGGTGTCACTGAGAGCGAGGACGCTGGAAACGCTCGCGGCCTGCGGTGTTCGGCACACACTCCGGCGGTGTCGGGTGGCCACGTCTCCTGGTCCCGAGGCTGTCGGTGCTGCGTGAGAGTGCACTTCACCCACTAGTGACCCAGAGCCCGTCACACTCTCTCTCCGTCCTGTCCCCAGGCGAACATCAACGGCCGCGTGCTGGCGCAGTGCAACATCGACGAGCTGAAGAAGGAGATGAACATGAACTTCGGAGACTGGCATCTCTTTAGGAGCACAGTAAGGTCCCGGGTACTCCCGGCGTCGTGGGAAGCAGGGCCAGGACGTGTGGGTCTAGACGAGGCTGATGTGTCTGTGGCTTCTTAAAAAGCACGGAGCATGCATTTGGCGCACCTGCCACTGTGTGTCCATTAGGCAGGGCACACACAGCACGTGATGGCCGCAGCCTCCCGCCTTTCCCCTGGGAGAGGCCCCTCTCCCCCTTCCCCTCGGCCTGCCTCTGGTCAGGCCCTAAAGCTCAGGCCGGGTCTGTCCTGGTCAGGCCTGCGCGCCCCTCACAGCAAGAGTCCTATGTCTCCGCAGGAAACACTGCACTCGGTGTCTGACCGCCCTCCACCCATTGGGTCCTCACTCCCAGCGTCCCCCAGGGACATGGGTCCTCGCCTGCCTCCGGCCAGGACTCCGTCCAGCAGGCTCAGCAGAGCCCCCGGCCCTTGCTGCTCCCTCAACCGTTTCCCACCCGCTGACCCCCCTGGTCCTGAGGCTCGGACTGGGTCCCACGCTCCCTGGGATCCTGCCCCGCGTCCCCCCCGCCCCCCACAGTGGCTCCGATCACAACTGCTTTCTCTGCGGGAGCGCCGCCCAGCCCTGCCCCCCCACACTCCCAGCTGCGTTTTATTTTGTCCTTCAGTTAAACTAAAATAATCACGTAACGGTCAGATGCGAGCATAACAGGCATATGATTGTACCCATTCCTCCTATTCGTGTACACATGAAGGGTGAGCAGGGACAGCACACACTCACTGAAGGGTGAGCAGGGACAGCACACACACACTGAAGGGTGAGCAGGGACAGCACACACTCACTGAAGGGTGAGCAGGGACAGCACACACACACTGAAGGGTGAGCAGGGACAGCACACACACACTGAAGGGTGAGCAGGGACAGCACACACACACTGAAGGGTGAGCAGGGACAGTACACACTCACTGAAGGGTGAGCAGGGACAGCACACACACACTGAAGGGTGAGCAGGGACAGCACACACACACTGAAGGGTGAGCAGGGACAGTACACACTCACTGAAGGGTGAGCAGGGACAGCACACACACACTGAAGGGTGAGCAGGGACAGCACACACACACTGAAGGGTGAGCAGGGACAGCACACACACACTGAAGGGTGAGCAGGGACAGTACACACTCACTGAAGGGTGAGCAGGGACAGCACACACTGAAGGGTGAGCAGGGACAGTACACACACACTGAAGGGTGCGCAGGGACAGTACACACTCACTGAAGGGTGAGCAGGGACAGCACACACACACTGAAGGGTGAGCAGGGACAGTACACACTCACTGAAGGGTGAGCAGGGACAGCACACACTCACTGAAGGGTGAGCAGGGACAGCACACACTGAAGGGTGAGCAGGGACAGTACACACACACTGAAGGGTGCGCAGGGACAGTACACACTCACTGAAGGGTGAGCAGGGACAGCACACACACACTGAAGGGTGAGCAGGGACAGTACACACACACTGAAGGGTGAGCAGGGACAGCACACACTCACTGAAGGGTGAGCAGGGACAGTACACACTCACTGAAGGGTGAGCAGGGACAGCACACACTGAAGGGTGAGCAGGGACAGTACACACACACTGAAGGGTGCGCAGGGACAGTACACACTCACTGAAGGGTGAGCAGGGACAGCACACACACACTGAAGGGTGAGCAGGGACAGTACACACACACTGAAGGGTGAGCAGGGACAGCACACACTCACTGAAGGGTGAGCAGGGACAGTACACACTCACTGAAGGGTGAGCAGGGACAGCACACACACGCTGAAGGGTGAGCGGGGACAGCACACACTCGGGGACATGCACTTGCTGAGTGTGCTGCTCATCTCCAGGAGGATAACCTGGTTTTATTTCTAAGTAATCTCTGAGCTTCTGCCCTGCGGCCTGTCGGGGGGTGAGCGGTGCTTCTCCTGTGAAGGTTCTGGAAAGGGATGTGCTCTAAGGGGCGCTTCTCCTTGAAGGTGCTGGACCTGAGGAGCGCCGAGCACCAGGTGGCCGCGGAGGACCTGCGCCTGCTCAACGAGAACAACAGCGGCCCCGCCCCCCAGGGGGAGCCGGCGCGCAGGCCCCCCCACGAGCTGCCGCACACCGAGCTCTCGGGCCAGGCCCCCTACACCCTCAACTTCAGCTTCGAGGAGCTGAACACGCTGGGCCTGGACGAGGGCGCCCCGCGGCACAGCAACCTCAGCTGGCAGGTATGCGCCCTGTCATCACGTGACCGAGGAGGGCGGGCCATGGTCAGCTGATCGGGGTCTGTGGGTCCTGAGTATCCCCCTCAGAACCACTCCTGGCCTGAGGGAGCAGCCGAGGGAGCAGCACGGTGGCTGGGACCGGGCAGTGGCTGGGATGGGGCGAGCGCAGACAGGAAGGCGGGTGGTGAGGGGCACCGGGCTGGCTGCGGGTTCCGTGTCAGCAGAGCTGTCTGCGCCTGCTCTCTGAGGCTCCGTGTCTCCTCCGTCTGTTCTTGCTCCTCCTCTATGAGCTTCTCGGGGTCAGAGGCAAGTCTGACCCTAACTCTCCACCTTGGAGCCCGGGCGTCGTCCTGTGGCCGAGGGGTTGTGGGTTCGATTCCCGGTCAGGGCACAGGCCGGGTTGTGGCTCGATCCCGTGTGGGGCGCCCAGGAGGCAGCCGATCCATGATTCTCTCTCACCATGATGTTTTCTCTCCCCCCTCAACCTTTCTCTCTCTGACGTCAATGAAAGCACGCTCTTGGGTGAGGATTTAAATAAAACATGAGTAAATAACCTTCACGCTGGACCTGAGTCCTTTAAAAATATTTTATTTCTGCTGACAAGACCTCCTGCTGGCTCAGGGCTCCCCCTCCCGCTGAGGTGGCTCCGGGTCTCCCCCCACCCCCCCCCCCGCCACCCTCCCCCCACCTCCGAGCTGCAGGCCCTTTAAGGGTTCTCCTTTTCGTTGCATTTTGAGTGTGTTTTACTCTGAATTGAAATGTGACAGAAACATTATGTCTTACAAGTCGAGAAAGGTGTTTTGTTGTTTTTAACATACATTGAAGATTACGAGTATTTTGGTTTTGAGATATGTCTTTAATCTCCTTCTCTTTTCAAAGGGGAATTTTTACATTTTATCAATGAAGTTGGCTTTTTCAAAAGAAAAGTTAAAAATTTGAAGTTTTGAAACAAGTGTTAAGATTATTTGTTAATACAACCTTTATTTATACTTTAACATATTAAACTAATTTTATTAAAATTTGTATAAAGTTTTCTATTAACAGGAAGATTATCCATAGTTCACAGCTTTTGTTAAACTATCACGCAGAATTCTTTTTAAAAGAATCTGGTGTGTTGAGGACTTTAAAAATTCTTAGTGTACACATACATTTCCTAAGCTGGTGTTTATTATGCTCCCCCTTTTTTTTAAGGTGGAGGGTTTTGTGGTTTTTTTAAAAATATATATTTTGGTTAATTTCAGAGAGGAAGGGAGAGGGAGAGAGAGAATCATGGATCGGCTGCCTCCTGCACACCCCACACTGGGATCGAGCCTGCAATCCGGGCCTGTGCCCCGACTGGGAATCGAACCCTGACCTTCTGGTTCATAGGTCGCCACTCAACCACTGAGTCCTGTGTGCTGGGCTGCCCCCCCCCCCGCTTTTTGCTCACCTGAATGCTCACGTCATTTTTCTCTGTCTTCACAGTCGCAAACACGCAGAACGCCCAGCCTCTCGAGCCTCAACTCCCAGGACTCCAGCATCGAGATCTCCAAGCTGACGGACAAGGTGCAGGCCGAGTACCGAGACGCCTATAGGGAGTACATTGCGCAGATGTCGCAGTTGGAAGGGGGGCCGGGCTCCGCAGCCGTCAGTGGCAGGTCCTCCCCTCACAGCACATGCTACATGGGGCCCAGCTCCTCGGGGGGCTCCCTCCACTCCGCCCTGGAGCCGGAGAAGGCCAAGGACGGCGAGCCGAAGCCGGAGGACGGGCGGAAGCCGTTCCTGATGAAGAGGGCCGATGTCCTCGATTACTCCTCGTCTGGGGTCTCCACCAACGACGCCTCCCCGCTGGACCCCATCACTGAGGAGGACGAGAAGTCCGACCAGTCCTCCAGCAAGCTCCTCCCGGGCAGGAAGTCCTCCGAGAGGCCCAGCCTCTTCCAGACGGACCTGAAGCTCAAGGGCGGGGGCCTGCGCTACCAGAAGCTTCCCAGCGACGAGGACGAGTCTGGCCCGGAAGAGTCCGACAACACGCCCCTGCTCCGTGATGACAAGGACAGGAAGGCCGAGAGCCGGGCGGAGAGGGCGCCCCGGTCCCCGGAGCGCGGCGCCGAGCCCATCCGCACCTTCATCAAGGCCAAGGAGTACCTGTCGGACGCCCTGCTCGACAAGAAGGACTCGTCCGACTCGGGCGTGCGCTCCAGCGAGAGCTCGCCCAGCCACTCGCTGCACAACGAGGCGGGCGACGCGCGGCTGGAGAAGGCCAACCTCATCGAGCTGGAGGAGGACGGCCCGGCGTCGCGGGGGCTGCCGCGCAGCCTGAGCGGCCTGCCGGACCCCGGCCTCGCCCGCATGTCCATCTGCTCCGAGGACAAGCAGAGCCCGTCCGAGTGCAGCCTGATGGCCAGCAGCCCCGAGGAGGGCTGGCCCGCCTGCCCCAAGGCCTTCAACCTCAACCGCACGCCCAGCACCGTGACCCTCAACAACAACAGCGCCCCGGCCAGCAGGGCCAACCAGAGCCTCGACGAGAGGGAGGGGCCCCGGGACACGGCCCCGGTGCTCCTGCGGCCCAGCCCCAGCTCCACGGCCCTGCAGAACGAGAACCTGAGGGGCCTGGCGCCCAAGCGGGGCCCGCGGGCCAGCTACGCCCGGCTCTCCAAGGAGTCCTCCGAGCTCCTGGCCGTGGCCGCTGCCGACAGCACCGGCTTCGGGGAGGAGAGGGAAAGCATCCTTTAGGGACCCCCGCAGGTGGCGCCCCGAGGCCGTGACAGAGCTGACCGGGTTGTAGGGCGAGGGCACCCTTTCATTCACATAAGAGCGCGAGGCCGTGGGGAGAGGACACGCTCACACAGCAGGAGGGCCGCTGCGGCTCAGTCTGCCCGTTGCCTTTGTAATTAGAAGCTTTCACACTCACTGTTGTTTTAACTTCCATTGGCACAGACCCCATAGAAATGTTTGAGACCATCTGAGGATAAGGATCGGTCAGGTATCTTACTCACATATAAAGGCTGTAATTTGCCAAAGAAGACAGCCCCCTCGGGACCGCTCACAGATGCTGAGGGGAGGCTCGGTGTGAGATGAACCAGAGCCCAGTTTGCTTTTAGGGGTAAAGGATAAGGACTGACAGGTATGGAGTAGCCCAGAGACTGAAGGCAGATTGAGAACTAGCGCAGATGCCGTGTAGTCAGATTGCTTATCAAAGGGTTTTGAACTTTAAGTGGGAAATACATGATAAAAGGGCTTAAAACTGATGAGAAAGTGGGTCCAAAGCCCCAGAGTCGCGCCTCAGGGCCTGCGGTGTGGCCTGTAGGGCGGGGCCGTGACCTCCCCATGACCTGGGCGCTCTTCTCTCCGCTCTCGGACCGGCTTCCTGCAGGCCACCGGCCTGGGACCGCCTGTCTGCTCGGTAACTTTAAATCGTGTGCCCAGCGTCCCCGCTCCGTGCCTGGCAATGAGGGGAGCCCTGACTCCGCGGGAGAAGAGGCGCTCTCAGGAGTATCCGTGGACTGAGGGGAGGAGGAAACAGTGTCAGATAGCCGTGCCATTTAGGTAGAACTGCACCTGGCCCCCCGTACCGGGCGGAGCTGAGCGCCTTCATCTTCTAAATCAGCATGTTAAGTCGGGGGCGGGCGGGGGGTCCTAAGAAGAAAGAGTTTTTTAAAAAGTTGAACAACATACAAAGCAAGGGCAGCAAGAGGGCAGAGCTGGTGTGGCTGTGGCCTCCCGGCCGTGGGCGAGGAGGTTCCGTGGGCGGGAGAGGCCCCGCCAGGCGCGGGGTTTCTGACTCACGTAGATGAATTCTTGCAGCGTGGTGCTCGAGAGATGTTAGATGTGATTGTAGAGTGTGAGTACCTAGATCCAGTGTCACACTGGATGGTTTCACTTCACGACCTTCATTCATGTGCGGATAAGTTATTAGCTTGACCAGCCATTGTGCAATGTAGTTGCTGTTTGGGGTCTCCCTGCCTGAGGTTCAAGTGTCTAACTTTTTCATAACGTGTTATTTTGCACGACCCTAACCGTGTTCTAACCAGTCAGGAGAGGCAGGATGTACGACCTCGGATACTGAAACGCTAGCTTTAGGATTTCTGTGTGTGAGCGTGCAGTGCTGTGTAGTCAGTAGTTGTCTCCAAAGCACACTTCCCTCCCGATGAGCAGATGCCGCTCAGGGCACGCAGGGTGTCGATGCTGCTTGTGAAGCGCGCACTGTGGTACTCGGTGTACAAAAAACTAGAAAAATAAAGAGATTGCATGCGATTCGGCTCGGAGTTTTTATTCATACGGTAATGGTGGTGCTCGTGCCGTGCTGGTTTCTTCACGTGTCCGGCGTCTGTTAGGGGCGTCCAGGCTCAGGGCGCAGCCATGCCCCGGCAGCTCTGAGCCGCCACAGGCCCCGGATCTCGGTCCGTCCCAGCGCGGAGCTCTCGGCAGCCGGGCCGGCGGCAGCTCGGGGCCGCGCCTCTGTTGCTGCGAGAAGTAGGATGTCCAGGTCCTGGGGCCATCGGCTCTTGGATGAACTCTCTGGAAGTTTGCTTCTCCACACTGTCACAGAAGTCAACAAACCAGAGTCACGCCGCCATCCCATGGAATCTGCGAGTCTGTGTGTGTGTGTGTATTTATAATGTGTGGCTCAGCCTGGTTCTCACGTGTATGTGTATAATGTGTGGCTCGGCCTGGTTCCCACACGTGCAAATCTGCGTTAGGCCAGGGGAAATGGTAGGAAAGAACACCGGTGCCCTGATCTTGCCAGTCCTTCCGTCTGCAGCGTCAGTTTACATGTGTGTAAACCGCTTCACCTGCGCTGAAGCCAGGTGGTCTGTTCCCGTGGCACCGCAGTGAGCCAGGCGGCTCCCTGGGGCGTGTGGGCGGCGCCCGGAGGGACCAGGAGGGAAAAGAGCTGCTGTGGCTCTTGCCCGGCGCCTTCCCGGAGCTGAGTGTCCAGGACCACTCGGAGCTGAGCTCGGCCTCCTTACGACGGAAGTGTGTGTGGTGTATGTCACCTACGTGAGCTTCCTGTAGTGACAGAGTAATTGAAGTGCCCAGCCTGGTACGTTTAGAACCTTGTTTGCTGAAGTCCTCATCTTACATGGGCCTCGCTTGAGACTGCATGTCGCAGTACTGCGGAAAAATCTATTACAAACACCATTAGAAAAAGAGTTTTTGAATGAAATTAAATATTTTTCCTTCTGGCTAAAATTTAAATAGTTTTAATACTACACAATCTTTGTAATACCAGGAGTTCTCAGCCTATTTAGAAGTTTCCCAGAGTTGAAAGCCCTGAATTCCTGGATAACTGACTAAATCAGTGGTCGGCAAACTGCGGCTCGCGAGCCACATGCGGCTCTTTGGCCCCTTGAGTGTGGCTCTTCCACAAAATACCACGGCCTGGGCGAGTCTATTTTGAAGAAGTGGCATTAGAAGAAGTTTAAGTTTAAAAATTTGGCTCTCAAAAGAAATTTCAATAGTCGTACTGTTGGTATTTGGCTCTGTGGACTAATGAGTTTGCCGACCACTGGACTAAATCAACGTAACTCCCAGGAAAAGCGAGGACTAGGGGGCGCTGTTCCTTTACCGCAGGGATCAGTGGCTTAGAGGGAATGAGCCCGAACAGGGAAAGTGCAATCAGATCCACTCCTGGCAAAGGCCTCGGGGCCCTCCTGCCGTCCAGGCTCGGGCTGCGGGCTGCGGGCAGCAGGGGGGAGACAGGCGGGGCATTTTTGCTCGGGGTGGGGTGGCTAAATGAAATGATTGCACCTTTAATTCCCAGGCTGTGGTGCCCCTACTCTCCCCTACCTCCGCATTGTAAGGAGGGACCATCATCACGCAAATGGATTGAAAACCAGAAAGAAATTCCCCATGTACCGTGGGCCGCAGTGGACGGACTCGTGGCTCGTCACTCCCGAAAGGTTGAGGATCCCTGGTTGAGGCTGATGAGCTGGAGGTGGAATGGAGACTCTCATATAATTGTCAACGCTTTCCTGCCTAGGGAGACCTGCCGCCCCTGGGATAGAGGCCCCTGCAGAGGATCCTGTTTAAGCGAAGGTAGGTGAGAACCCCTTCCCCGCACAGGGAAGCCAGCGTTGAAAACAGCTGTCAACCATGAGAGAGTTCACGTCCTCGCCATTTTAAGAAATAGAGTGAAGCTAGAAGCCTCTAGATTAATGGCTAGAAATCCACCACTGTCACCCACAAAGCCTAAGCTGTGCAGGTAGCATTACTAGTGAAGCCCAGTGTTAACTCAGAGCTGCTGCCTGGGGCCTGGTTAATTAGACTCTACTGCCCGGGCCTGGTTAACTCAGAGCTGCTGCCCGGGGCCTGGTTAACTCAGCCCTGCTGCCTTGGCCCTGGTTAAGTCAGTTCAGCTGCCTGGGCCTGGTTAACTCATCTCTGCTGCCCGGGGCCTGGTTAACTCAGCCCTGCTGCCAGGGGCCTGGTTAACTAGACTCTACTGCCCGGACCTGGTTAACTCAGCTCAGCTGCCTGGGGCCTGGTTAACTAGACTCTGCTGCCTGGGGCCTGGTTAACTCATCTCTGCTGCCCGGTGCCTGGTTAACTCATCTCTGCTGCCCAGCCCTGGTTGACTCAGCTCTGCTGCCCGGGTCCTGGTTAACTCATCTCAGCTACCCAGGCCTGGTTAAGCCTGGTTAACTAGACTCTACTGCCGGGGCTGGGTTAACTCAGCCCTGCTGCCTAGGGCCTGGTTAGCTCAGCTGCCTTGGCCCTGGTTAAGTCAGTTCAGCTGCCCGGGGCCTGGTTAACTCAGCCCTGCTGCCTGGGACCTGGTTAACTAGACTCTACTGCCCAGAGCCTGGTTAACTCGGCTCTGCTGCCCGGGGCCTGGTTAACTCAGCCCAGCTGCCTGGGCCTGGTTAACTCGGCTCTGCTGCCTGGGGCCTGGTTAACTCGGCTCTGCTGCCCGGGACCTGGGTGGCCAGCAGCCTCATGGCCAGGGCATCCCACACTTGGCACTGGGAGCACAGCACAATCTGAATGGGGCCTGGGTGGCGGCAGGATGAGCTCCATCCTGAACTCCCCGTCACTGTGGCGTGAAGAGAGGAAAGAATTACAAGAATAAAGAGTCAGTAGAGAAGGGAGAGCAACTATTTGCAGACCAATAGTAGAATGACTCTTTAAAAAAAATTTTTTTTTAATGCTTTTATTCGTTTCAGAGAGAGGAATGGAGAGGGAGAGATAGAAACATCAATGATGAGAGAGAATCATTGATCGGCTGCCTTCTGCACGCCCCCCACTGGGGATTGAGTCTGCAAACTGGTCATGTGCCCTGACCGAGAATCAAACCTCGGCCTGGTTCACAGGTCAATGCTCAACCACTGAGCCACCCGGTCAGGGCTATTAGGACTTAGTTTTTTCTGGATTTTAACAGAGCGTGAAATAATATGTCAAACATGGATCAGAACTTGGATAAATGAAACTTTACTTTAAAAAAAAGTGTAGCGCTGCCTGCTCCGTGTTCAAGTGAAGCAGCTGCTTGAAATAATTGAGACGGCCTTGCTCACCGTCCCTTTCTAACTGCCGCCTGCCTTATGCTTCTTTACCTCCTTCCCTTTCAAGGCAACAAGGGCTCTGGATCTTGGCGCCTGCCCGGAGCCTGGTCCTCCCACACGGCTGAGCTTCCGACGCTGGCTCCTCGCCAGCCGGAGGGGAGAAGAGACTGCGCCCCGGTCAGCGGCCTGCTGCCGGCGGCGGGAGGAGGGGTCCACGCACCCCAACAGGCTCGTGGTCCTTCGTTGTTGAATTTGAGTTGGTTTTGGCGAAATGTTCCGTTTAGAAAATGTTCGGTAGAAGCCCACGTGTAGAGTGAGAAGCACGTGCGTAAGCACGTGGCCTGCGACCTCCTCTCGTCGAGGGGCCTCTGGGCAAATGTTTCATGAAACGCTGGGGGTTATTTTCAGAATCCCGGCTCCTGGCTCGTGCATCGCCTGAGCTGTGTTCTGAGAATGTAGAGGCTGCAGGTTGTTATACTTAATGCAAATTAAACTGCTTTTATTTTTAAAGAAACCACTTTCTTTTGGAGTTTTGTTTTTCCTCCTCTTGCTTTTACCTGGGTTCTTTCCACTCTTGTGTCATTAGTTGTCTGATGTTGCCCTGCGTCCCTCCGGTTTTACAGGAGACCTCCCTGGAGCAGGGCAGGGCAGGAGCGCCGAGGCCAGCCCGGGGTGAGGCCAGCGGGCGCCGGGCAGCACCTGTCAGGGCGGGGACACAGGCACCGGGGCCCACCCCAAACTGCACTGACCAGTAGGCTCACCTGTGCGCGCAGGTCTGCCCGCCGGCCCGGCCCCGCCTCCTCACCCTTCACCTGTCCGGCCCCCGAAGGCTTTTCGGTGTGACCCTGGGATCTTCCCAGACGTCGCCTTTGTGGCGGCTCCAGAGGGGCGACCCCAGCCCGGGTGCACGTGGCCATCGGGGGGCGGGGCTGCGCGTGCCGCGGGAGGACTGGGAAACCCTCTGGCCACTCACGTCCTCTGCTTGGCCCGTGTGGAGATGCCCGTCCCCTCAAGGACTGTAACTGCAGAGTCAGATTAAGATGGTGCAACGCCACACGGCGTTTAGGCGATTGAAAATGTTTCCCGCCCCGCCGCGTTCCCCAGGAGGGGGCGTGCAGGAGGCAGCCCATGGATGATGTTCCTCTTTCATTGATGGCTGTTTCTCTCTCTCCCTCTCCCTGCCTCTCTCTCTCTCTAAAAATCAGTAAAAACATATTTATTTATTTTAAAAAGAGCCCTAGCTGGCTTGGCTCAGTGGATAGAGCATCGGCCTGCGGACTAAAGGGTCCTGGGTTCGATTCCCGGTCAGGGTACATGTCCGGGTTGCAGGCTCGATCCCCAGTGAGGGGCATGCAGGAGGCAGCCGATCCGTGATTCTCTCTCATCATTGGTGTTTCTCTCTCTCCCTTCCTCTCTGAAATCAATTTTAAAAAAAATGTTCCAGGCACAGCAGCTATGGCGACAGCTGGCGTGTCCCTCTGAGCCCGAGTCGGGGTGCAGTGTTGTTGGTCTTTGGTTACTTAGGGATGGGCCAATTCTGACCTTCCCACCATCCACTTTACTTTTAGCTGTATTTGCTCTACAATCATGGGCTCCCCGTTCTAAGACAGGGTTGGGTTCTCCGGAAGGGCTATCCACATAAGACAAGTAAAAGTCTTAAGTCTATAGCCACGTGGTTATATTTATACAGAAAACAATCTTTTTGCTTTAAACATCAAACATAGTTGTTTCTACTGAATACTTTGGAACTGTGTTCAAGTTTTGGTTATAAACTTATTGACTTTTAACGTCCTTTATCCCATTATAATTTTTTAAAATAATTATTGCTGAAAATATTACATATGTCCCCTTTTTCCCCCCATTTACCCCCTCCAGCCCGTCCCCCCCGCGCCCCGCCCCAGGCCTTCAGCACCCCACTGTCTGTGTCCATGGGTGATGCATATCTGCATACAAGGTTTTTGGTTGATCACCTCCCACCTGCCTTCCCTCCAAGATTCCACACTCTGTTCTATGCTTCTGTCTCTGGATCTATTTTGTTCCTCAGTTTATTTTGTTCATTAGATCCCACACATAAGTGAAATCATGTGATACTTGTCTTTCTCTGACTGGCTTATTTTGCTTAGCATAATGCTCTTCAGGCCCCTCCATGTTGTGTTAAAGGGTAAGGGATCCTTCTTTTTTACTGCTGCATAGTATTCCATGGGATAAATGTACCACAGCTTTTTTATCCACTCATCTGCTGATGGGCACTTGGGCTGTTTCCAGATCTTAGCGATAGTAAATTGTGCTGCTATGAACATAGGGGTGCATTCATTCTTTCTGATTGGTGTTTCGGGTTTCTTAGGATATATTCCTAGAAGTGGGTCACTGGGTCAAATGGCAGTTCCATATTTATTTTTTTTGAGGAAACTCCATACTGTTTTCCATAATGGCTGCACCAGTCTGCATTCCTACCAGCAGTGCACTAGAGTTCCCTTTTCTCTACATTTTTGCTAGCACTTGTCATTTGTTGATGGTGGCCATTCTGGCAGCTGTGAGGTGATACCTCACTGTCATTTTAATTTGCATCTCTCGGATAATCAGTGACTTTGAGCATGTTTTCATATGTCCCTTGGCCTTCTATATGTCCTCTTTGGAGAAGTATCTGCTTAGGTCCTTTGCCCATTTTTAAATTGGGTTGTTTGTCTTCCTTTTGTTAAGTTGTCTGAGTTCTTTATGCATTTGGAGATTAACCCTTTATCAGATGTATCCTTGCCAGCTATGTTCTCCCGTGCAGGGGCCCCCCTTTTCGTTTGGTTGATGGTCTTTTCCTTAGGTGCGGGGTCAGACCTGCACGCAGTGCGCACGTAAGCGGGATGTCTTTGCTCCGTGTGCGGTCTTAGTGCGAAGTGGCTTCCACATGCCTGCCTCTGTCTGTCGGGCTGTGGGGACCATGTGCCAGGCCCGTCCGCCCGGTGCCCATCCGTCTCTAAGCTGACGTTGTGCACTCACCTGAGTCTTCAGGAAGCTACCTTCCCGGCGGGGCGGGCTTTACTCTGGGGAGCCAGTCCTCTCTCTCTGCCGTGCCAGGCGCATGCTCCGCTCCCTCGCAGCCGACACGCTGACGCCTCCTGGCCCAGCATCTTCTGTTGAAATGCGGTTGTCGGGGAGCCCCTCACCGCTGACACACCTCCCACAGCCAGGGAGTGCCCGCCCGCGCCTCCTCGCTGCCACGGGGAGACTCGAGCCTGGTGGGTAGCAGGGTAACAGGGTTTATTACTGACAGAGCTGCAATAAGTTGGGAAAAATTGAATCTCAAACACGTTGGACACGTCTAATGAAAGACACGTGACCGAGTGCAGTGCTGTGTCCCTTATGGAGCGGGAGTCCTGGGCGCAGCCCGCGCGCGGAGGGGAGAACTCGGACTCCGAGGGTTGGCTGCAATGTGTTGGGACCTACCCTGGTCCTGGCGGCCGTGAAGACGAGGGAGGGACTGTTACGCACTTGGCATAAATGGAAGTGACCATAATCTGGAGAAAAGCATTCATGTCAAAGGTCGTGTGGAGACAAGTTTTCCTGTAAAAATACAGGAGCAGGGCTGGTTGGAAGGACATGAATAAAGACTGTGGCCTTGAACACCGCACCAGGCACGGAGGCATCGGGGACCAGGCGCCGAGAGGCGTTGGTGACGCGGCAGCGGGACCAGCCCCCCCTGTGCTGCCGAGGGGCCCGGCGAGGAGCAGCGTTGCTTGCAGGGTCTCAAAGGCGAGGCAGCCAGACACCCCGAAGGCAGACAAGAAAGTGGATGAAAAGGGAAGGTTGGACCTGGCTGCCTGGGCTCGGCGGTTGAGCCTTGACCTATGAACCAGGAGGTCCTGGGGTCAATTCGCGGTCAGGGCGCATGCCCAGGTTGCAGGCTCGATCCCTAGTGTGGGGCGTGCAGGAGGCAGCTGATCAGTGTTTCTCTCTCATCATTGATGTTTCTCTCTCTCTCCCTCTCCCTTCCTCACTGAAAGCAATAAAAATATATTTTAAAACAAACAAACAAACAAAAAACCCTCCAGGTGTCTGTTCCCTCCGATCAACTGCGGAAACGGCCCCTTTGTCTATTCCACCGGCCGCGGGGCCGGAGGGGCGTGGCTTCCCATGGAGAGTGAGAGCACGACCGATGACCGACGGATTGTATCGAGCAAGTTCCCAAGAATTAAAGTATTCCCCGCCCCCTCCCCCCCCCGCCCCCGACGGCACGCCAGTCACAGCTGGGCCGGGCGTGGGGTGGGAAGAGGGCCTGAATTTTATCCTCGGCCACCACACTTTGTTATTCCACTTGTTACTAAGTAATGATCCCAAATCCAAAACATTCAGTAAGATGGCCTGCTGTCCGTATCGCTACCTGCCTCTCTCTAACCTGTGCCAAAGCTCTCCCTGACACTGTAGGCCGGCAGAGACCACGCACCTGAGGTCACGGTTCCGCTGACAGCCAGAGCTTCATCAGCCGGAGTGAGATTTGGGAAGAACAGAAGCACCGGTGAGTTACGATGTTCCATGACGGGAGGGTCCTGAGCAGGCTGCTTCCCCCGGGGTTAAGGGAACCAAGTGACCGTGGCCCGGCGAGCGCTGTGCGTGACCCCGGCCCTGACTGAAGAAGACGCGTGTGACCCTCGACACCTAGGACCTCGGCGACAGAGCAGCCGCGCCTGAGGAGTCACCCCACCCCGTCTGGTCTCCCTCCTTCCCACCAGTGCTTCCGCAGCTTCTCCACGGGCCGCGGCAGGAGGTCGGCCATTTCCGACGGGGCCGTGGACTTTAGCCCCTGCTCAGAGGGGGGCCTCCTGCCTTTCACCAGAAGTGGGGGCTGGGGGGGTCAGGACACCTGGGCGGGCTCTGATCTCCCCCCTCCCCACCCAGACCCCAAGTTCTTGATGGGAAGACCTGTGTAGCCACCCTCCAAGGTGGCCCCAGAGGCCCCCTCCTGTGCTCACAACCTACACCTTTGGGGTCCCCCACCCCTCCCCGTTGTCCCAGGGTTGGTCTCTGTGGCCCACAGTGGCGGTATGTCTCTCGCTGGGGTCATTTATAAAGTGATCCAGCCCTAACCGGTTTGGCTCGGTGGATAGAGCGTCGGCCTGCGGACTCAAGGGTCCCAGGTTCGATTCCGGTCAAGGGCATGTACCTTGGTTGCGGGCACACTCTCAGTGGGGGGCGGTGCAGGAGGCAGCTGATCGATGTATCTCTCTCATCGATGTTTCTAACTCTCTATCCCACTCCCTTCCTCTCTGTAAAAATCAATAAAATATATTTAAAAAAATAAATAAATAAAGTGATCCAGCTTCCGTCCTGGGCGTTCTCCCGCCTCCCGCTGGGGGACGCGGCTGCCCTGGGAGCAGCAGGTGGAGAGCCCGCGTGTCCAGGGAAGGGAGACCTCGGCCACGGCCCCCCAGCACCTCCGGGGGAGGGGGCGAGCCTCGAGGTGACAGACCCTGAGCCCAGACCTCCCACGAAGACACTCTGGTTCCCCACCCGCCCGCACGGCTGCCCGGTGTCACTACTTGTCGTCGGAGCGGCTGGGCTGCCGGGAGCTTCATTGCACAGCGATGGAGAGCGAGCACAGGACTCCAGTTCTGTTTAAACCCGATCGCGGAGCCTGTAAGTTCTTCCTCCGGTCAGCGTGGGACTCACGCCAGAGAAGGAGGCTGAGGGGCGAAGGGCCCGCACAGGCCCGCCCAGAGCTCCCGCGGGAGAAGGACTGTCGGCCAGGTGCCGGGTGCTCCCTGGGGATGATCCTCCCGGGCCGCGGGCGGGCGCACAGCTGGGCTCCACACGGGGCCCGAAACCCTCCTGGCCAGGACAGTCTAAACCGGATCGACTCGCCGCTTTGGGTTGAATCTACATTTGAAATGTCTCACTCCTTCCAGTCTTTTACTTTGGGGGGTTCCCGTTCCAGTCGGCATTTTCATGAGTCCTGTCCCTGTAGGCTTTGGCGAGATCTGGTAAAATTGGGACATTAGGAGTGGCCTTTTCCCGGTCCCGGCTGGCAAGGCGTCGGTGGGATTTCTTTTCTTTTCTGAGACGTAGGAACTTGGAAGGGAACGTGTGAGTTTTTAGGAACTTTCTCCCAGAAGACTCTTCTCTGTAAAAGTCACGGCATTGGCGGCAGGTAGGAAAGTGCTTAAAACTGAGACCTTATTCTAAAAGGGTGCCATCAGCCCTAGTCGGTTTGGCTCGGTGGATAGAGGGTCGGCCTGGGGACTGACGAGTCCCGGGTTCGATTCCAGTCAAGGGCATGTACTTTGGTTGCGGGCACATCCCCAGTGGGGGGTGTGCAGGAGGCAGCTGATTGATGTTTCTCTTTCATCGATGTTTCTAACTCTCTATCCCTTTCCCTTTCTCTCTGTAAAAAATCAATAAAATATATTAAAAATAAATAAATAAAATAAAAGGATGGCATCATTGTATCGGGTGGGAACGCAGGTCTGCTCTCTCCTGCGATGACGGGGTGAAGACCAAGGATGGGGCACGTCTGGGCCTCGCCGGCGGGTCAAGATTGGGGGCTCATTCTCACCAAAGCGGGACAACACCCCTGGGGTGGAGGGAACGAAGGACTGGGAACGAGACCACTGCCATGCACCGGCCGTGAGTAACTGGAACGGAGCGAGGGGAAGGCCGGGTACCGGCAGGCCACTGAACAGCGTGGCCAAGGCCGCCGTGGAGACGCAGGCCAGGAAGGTCTGGATGGCGCGGGGAGGGTGCTTGTCTGTCAGTCACATCTGGGACAGGTCCTTGTTAGCGACACTCATTGTCAAATGTCAGATTCCTGGGCATTTACGTTTCTAACTTTATACCTGTCCTCCAGTTCCCGAGGGGGCAGCCTTCCCATTGGTGTGTCTTCTCTCATTTCCTTGGGGGCGTTCGGTTATGTGTACCTCCTTGGCTCATTCCTCCGCATTTTATTCCCGTCGATGCTGTTGTGAATGGAATGGTTTCCTCAATTCCCTTTTCAGTTGGTTCATTGTTGGTGCATAAAAAGGCCCCAGCATTTCTAAGCTGGGTTTTAACCATTGCTTTTAGTTTTCCATTTCAGTAACTATAGCTTGTTCTTCTCTTATGTTTTCAATTAGTTCTTTGATTTTTAAAATCACTTTCGTCGTCCTTTTTTGTAACCTTTCTAGTTCTTTCATTTCCAATCTTTCTCTTCATTGTCTCTACTGATTCTCTCGTGGCAAGTTGTTTTTTATTGTGTGTGTGTTTTTTTAAATGTACGGTTTTCACAGGCCACTGAGTGTGGGAATTGTGTGTGAGCTGTCTGGGGGGTTTCTCTCGCAGGAGGTGTTGGGCTTGCCAACCCCCAGGGGTGTTTACGTTGATGTGTCCGCATTAGGATTTCCTGAGCTAGCTGGTCAGTGCTTATTCCTCGGGAAGGCAGGCCTGTGGCTGTGAATTTCCAGGGAGAGTTTCCCATCCAGGCTGGCGAGTGATCGCATCTCTCTGCCCTGTGGCGGAGACTGCCGCCCCGCACGGCGGTCTCCTTCCGATGTCCTGCTTCACGCGGTCGCAAACCTCCACGCAGCTCCCATGGGACCAGCGCCCTGCCCACTCCGATCCAGCCCCCAGGGTTCCCAGTCACCCTTGGACTTTTCTGTTTCAGCAAAAATAAAACATGAATCATTGGGATTTTGACAGGGATTGCACTGGGTCTGTAGATTGCTTTGGATGGTATTGACATTTTAACAATATTAAGTTAAATTATTTATTATTTAATAATTCAGTTAAGTTCCAGGTGACGTCTCTCCACCGTCCTGATGTTCTTGCAGGCTCAGGCGGGCGCTCCTTGGACCCTCACGATCCTACATCCCCTGCTCCGCCCAGCGGCCCCCTCCCCGTGGGCAGCCTGCCCGCCGGCCGCTCTGCCCTCCGGCCTCTGGGCCGCTCTGCAGAGGGGAGGGCACCTGGCTGCCTGCCTCCCAGGACCCGGCCGGTGTCGGGAACTGGAACGAAATGTAAACGGACCTGCCCATGCCCCCGCTGAGGTTGCTGTGACCTTGACTCCAAGCCCAGATAAGGAAGGACAGCTCCAGGTCAAGTGAAACATTAGCCAGCAGCCCTGGCACTGGCTTGTCCATGGAGGACTCCTTACAGGAAGGCGCAGAGCCTCAGCCCAGTAAACACATCCCACCAGCTCACCTGCAAGCGATGCAGTAAAATCCTCAGCAAGCAGACAAGCCCGGCCCTGCCCACCAGGCTCTCCCCGTGCCTCCCAGCAGCGGCCCAGGGCGGTCCTGCGAGGGCGCCCCTGCCCTGCCCCCCAGAACAAGACAGGGGCCCCCCGCACCTCTGGCCCTGCAGCCTCGCCCCGGAGCCCTGGCTGGCGTGGCTGAGCAGGTCAGGAAAATGAAATCACAGACAGTTCTGGGAAAGAAGGGGCCGGCCTGGCTCTCCTTCGGCCTCACAATCCGGTTAGGGGCCCCGAGGCACAGGGGGAGCAGGTGCAGGTACTGAATCCAGGGCGCCCCCCCACAGCAGGTGAAGGTACTGAATCCGGACCCCACCCCCCCAGGTGCAGGTACTGAATCCGGACCCCCCCCAGCAGGTGCAGGTACTGAATCCGGACCCCCCCCCAGCAGGTGCAGGTACTGAATCCGGACCCCCCCCCAGGTGCAGGTACTGAATCCGGACCCCCCCCCCCCAGGTGCAGGTACTGAATCCGGACCCCCCCCCCAGGTGCAGGTACTGAATCCGGACCCCCCCCCCCCAGGTGCAGGTACTGAATCCGGACCCCCCCAGCAGGTGCAGGTACTGAATCCGGACCCCCCCCCCCCCCCCCCCCCCAGCAGGTGCAGGTACTGAATCCGGACAGGTGCAGGTACCCCCCCCCCAGCAGGTGCAGGTACTGAATCCGGACCCCCCCCAGCAGGTGCAGGTACTGAATCCGGACCCCCCCCCCCAGGTGCAGGTACTGAATCCGGACCCCCCCCCCCCAGGTGCAGGTACTGAATCCGGACCCCCCCCAGCAGGTGCAGGTACTGAATCCGGACCCCCCCCCCAGGTGCAGGTACTGAATCCGGACCCCCCCAGCAGGTGCAGGTACTGAATCCGGACCCCCCCCCCCAGCAGGTGCAGGTACTGAATCCGGACCCCCCCCAGCAGGTGCAGGTACTGAATCCGGACCCCCCCCCCCAGGTGCAGGTACTGAATCCGGACCCCCCCCCCCAGGTGCAGGTACTGAATCCGGACCCCCCCCCCCCAGCAGGTGCAGGTACTGAATCCGGACCCCCCCCCCCCAGGTGCAGGTACTGAATCCGGACCCCCCCAGCAGGTGCAGGTACTGAATCCGGACCCCCCCCCCCAGCAGGTGCAGGTACTGAATCCGGACCCCCCCCCCCAGCAGGTGCAGGTACTGAATCCGGACCCCCCCCAGCAGGTGCAGGTACTGAATCCGGACCCCCCCAGCAGGTGCAGGTACTGAATCCGGACCCCCCCCAGCAGGTGCAGGTACTGAATCCGGACCCCCCCCCCAGGTGCAGGTACTGAATCCGGACCCCCCCCCCCCAGGTGCAGGTACTGAATCCGGACCCCCCCCCCCAGGTGCAGGTACTGAATCCGGACCCCCCCCCCAGCAGGTGCAGGTACTGAATCCGGACCCCCCCCCCCCCCAGGTGCAGGTACTGAATCCGGACCCCCCCAGCAGGTGCAGGTACTGAATCCGGACCCCCCCCCCAGGTGCAGGTACTGAATCCGGGACCCCCCACCCCCCCAGGTGCAGGTACTGAATCCGGACCCCCCCCCCCAGGTGCAGGTACTGAATCCGGACCCCCCAGCAGGTGCAGGTCCCGGTAACAGAGGAGGAGGGAGGAGGGGACGGGGCGCGCGCTGCGGGGAGTGACCCCCAGTCCTCTCCGGAGTTGGTGCCCCCGCGTGTCCGCCCCACGCGCCCGAGGCCCCGCCCACGAGGACGCCGCTCGCCAGCCGCCTCCGCGCGGGCCAGCAGGGGGCGCCCGGCCTCCACCCGCCGGACCCGGGGCGCGCTCCGCGGGAACAGCCCCGCGACAGGCGCCCTTCCCGCCGCCGCTCGGGTCCGCGTCCCGCGTGGCCCACGCCCGGTCCCGGGCCGTGCAGGTGGGTGCTCGCCGCGTGGCGCCCGGGGGCCCTGCAGACCCTGCGCCCGCCTGTCCTCCGCGATGCGCGGGTCGGAGGCCAAGGACGGCGACGGGGGCGTCCGCGGTCCCGGGGGGCGGGGGGGAGGGCGGGCCGGTCCCGGGGACGGAGGGATGGACGGCCCGGTCCCGGGGACGGAGGGATGGACGGCCCGGTCCCGGGGACGGAGGGATGGACGGCCCGGTCCCGGGGACGGAGGGGAGGACGGCCCGGTCCCGGGGACGGAGGGATGGGCGGGCCGGTCCCGGGGACGGAGGGATGGACGGCCCGGTCCCGGGGACGGAGGGATGGACGGCCCGGTCCCGGGGACGGAGGGATGGACGGCCCGGTCCCGGGGACGGAGGGATGGACGGGCCGGTCCCGGGGACGGAGGGGAGGGCGGGCCGGTCCCGGGGACGGAGGGATGGACGGCCCGGTCCCGGGGACGGAGGGATGGACGGGCCGGTCCGGGGGACGGAGGGGAGGGCGGGCCGGTCGCGGGGACGGAGGGATGGACGGGCCGGTCGGGGCGGGGGGGGGGGGGGGAAAGTCGGGGTCCGGGGCAGCGACCGTCCGCTCCGCCCGCTCCCGCGCTCGCCCCGGGGACCCAGCCCCGCAGCACAGGCGCCCGAGGCCGGGGCCGGGGTGACCGGGGGCCCCGGGGGGCCGTCCAGGTGGGCGCGAGCCTGCCTCCCGGGGGTACGATTATCAACAACAACGACGACGGCCTGGTCCTGCGCCCGCTCTCGGCGCGGGCTCACCTGCGGGCGCCCAGGTGGCCCCACACCGGCAGGCCGGGCTGGGGAGGGGTCCCAGGTGCGCCTCCGGGCCCTGCCAGGCGCCCCCACCTCGGACAGGCCTTCCAGACCCCCCCCCCCCCCCGCCCCCCGGGCATCGGAGGCCGAGTTCAAGGCCTGTGGACGCCGACGCAGCTCCAGAGCCGCCCGCCCGTCCCTCCCTCCGGAGTCCGTCCGTCCGTCCGTCCGGGTGCAGTCCCGGGTGAAGGCGAGCTCCAGCCCTGCCTCCCCCTGCCTCCCGGGCTGGAGCGGAGGTGGAGGAAGCGCAGGAGCCGGGCGGCGGGCCTGGCACAGCCCACGCCCAGGGGGTCAGTCCCCAGGGGCACGGGCCTCCCTGCCCTCCCGCCCCCGCTCCTGGGCTGGCTCCTGGGCTGGCTCCCGGGCCGCCTGGCTCTTCAGAGGAGCCGCTTCCTCGCTCCCCAAGCTCCGCTCACCGGCCCAGGTAGCCCTTCCAGACGCCGTTCACCCCTACAGCACCCCCGTCTCTGCGAACCTCACCCCAGGCGGGGAGGAAGGCTCCCAGGCTGGGGGCGGTGGGAGGGGAGAGGGTTACATCAGATGGGGAGACAGACAGACAGACAGACGGACGGAGAGACAGCTCTGAAAAACCACCGGGGACCCCGGGGTCGAGTCCAGACACGGTGTATTGTCACCGTCACCGGCTACACAAGGTGAGCGTGTGCGGGTTTGGGTGGGTAGGACGGCGTGATGAAAGCCATAGCACTGGTCCCCTGAAATAAAGCAGGCAACCACCATTCAATAAACACACTCGATTTATTTATTTCTTTGTATAAAAGGGTTAAGTGTACAACTAAACTTTTATAAAAAGTTTAGCACGAATGAGCAATCATTCCACGTTGTCTGCAGAAATGGACACCTCTGCCTCCGTACGAGCCACTCTGCTCTCTGCTCTCTCTCGCTCTCTCTCTCTCTCTCTCTCTATATATATATATTTATGTATAAATATACACACAGCGTTCAGTAGGCTTGTGTCAAAAAGGCAAATTTCTGACCCAAAGACTTCATCTTAAGTCACTGAACACTGGATCCTTCTGGTAGTCACGCTCCGCCTTCGGAAAAAAGGCAAAGTCTGCTGAAATGGGGCAAAACTCCTTGTGATTTTAAAGTGTCCGCTCCCCACGGCGGGGAGAGTATATAAAGAAACCTTCCGACTTCAGAAAGGGCATCGAAGTCTTTTTCATAAATAACGCCTCTCCCAGGCCAGGCCAGAAACACCCGGGGCAGAGGGCTCATCCTCCCCGTCCTGCGTCCAGGTTTTAAAAAGGCCCATTCAACGCGCCGTCCTCCTCCTGAGGCCGAAAGTGAGTTCCTGTGGATTCGCTGTTGTGCGAAGCGAAGGGGAAAGTCCTGGCCACCTGCGAGAGAGAGAAGAGAGAGAGAGAGAGAGAGAGAGAGAGGGAGGGAGAGAGAGAGAGAGAGAGGGGGAAAGAGAGAGAGAGGGAGGGAGAGGGAGAGGGACAGAGAGAGGGAGAGAGGGAGAGGGAGAGAGAAAGAGAGACAGAGAGAGAGGGAGAGAGGGAGAGAGAGAGAGGGAGAGAGGAGGAGGGAGGGAGGGAAAGAGGGAGAGGGAGGAGGGAGGGAGAGGGAGGGAGAGGAGGGGGAGAGAGGGACAGGGAGAGGCAGAGAGAGGGGGAGGGAGAGAGAGGGGAGGGAGGCAGAGAGAGAGGGAGGGAGAGGGGAGAGGGGGGAGGGAGAGCAGAGAGAGAGGCAGAGAGAGAGGGAGAGGGGAGAGAGGGAGGGGAGAGAGGGAGAGAGGGGGGAGGGAGAGAGGGAGAGAGAGGGAGGGAGAGAGAGAGAGAGGGGAGAGGAGGGAGAGAGAGAGGAGAGGGAGAGAGGGAGAGAGAGGAGAGAGAGAGGCAGAGAGAGAGAGAGAGGGAGGGGAGAGAGAGGGAGGGAGGGAGGGAGGGGGAGGGAGAGGGGGAGAGGGAGAGAGAGGCAGAGAGGGAGGGAGAGAGAGAGAGAGAGAGGGAGAGAGGGAGAGAGGGGAGAGAGAGAGGGAGGGAGAGGGAGGGAGAGAGGGGGAGAGGGACAGAGAGAGGCAGAGAGGGAGGGAGGCAGAGAGGGGGAGAGAGAGGGCAGAGAGAGAGGGAGGGAGGGGGAGTGCGCCCAGAGAGAGGCAGAGAGAGAGGGAGGGCAGGGAGGGGGAGGGAGGGCCGGCCGGGACAGAGAGAGGGAGAGGCTGGGCAAACCCTGGCGCCCGGAGGGAGCCGCAGTGTGAACGCCGGCCGAACCGGGACTGGGCAAACCCTGGCGCCCAGACGCGCGCACACGCCGGGCCCGACAGCGGTAACAGGAAAGCGGCGGAGGCCCGGCCGGCTCCCCGCCCGACCTGCTGTCCCGGCGGCGGCCTCGCGGGCGCCCGTCTGCTCCTCGGAACGATCATCTGAGTGGAAAGGGCCCTCCGGGGACAGGCAGGGCGGGTCCCTCAGGCCCTGGGGGTGCCCCTGGGGGTGGGGTGCCCCTGGGGGGGTCCCGGCGGAAGGCGGCGTAAGACGAATGGCGCGGGGTTAGCACCTCGCAGCACCAGGCCGCCCGGCCCGGCCCCCGCCCGGCGGAGGCCACAGGCTCCCGCGACCCCCTCCAGAGCCAGCCGTCTGGTCCTTCGGGGGGCGCGTCTTCCTCAGGAGGCGCCCCGGGGTCTCGCGGCTCCAGCACTGGAGCTCCTACGTCCAGCGGGTCGCCGCGCCCCAGGCGCACACCCTGTCCGGCGCCTGGAGCTCACTCACCGTGCTCAGCCACAGAGCGCCTTGCCGTCGGCGGGCGGGAGCTCGGCAGGGAACTCGGGGGCCTGCGGACGGGGGAAGGCACGACGTGAGACACCTCAGGGGCGCCGCCCTCCTCCCAAGCAGCCCCACAACCGCGAGTTCCACCCAACGCGTTCAGGCCGCGCTTGAGGCCAGACACAGGCATCGCACGCCAGAACTTCCGGGCGCTGTCACCGGCTGCCCGGCAGCGCCTCGGTGAGAAAGTGAGCCCGGCTCCAGCCCGGGGGTCTGCCCGCGTGCGCGGGGGCCCGGCGGGGGACCCGGGGTCCGGGGGCGGCCCTACCTGCAGGGACAGGATGCTGATGTCCGTGTTCAGGGTGGTCAGCGGCGTCCGGGCCCCCGGGCTCTGCGCGGGCCGCGGGTGGTGCAGGCTGACCATGGCGGGGTGCGCGTCCAGGGCGATCTGCAGGTCCAGGATGTAGTCGATGACGTGCTGCAGGATTTCCATCTTGCTCACCTTCCTGTCCTGGGGGATGCTGGGCACCAGCTCCTTGAGCTTGGAGTAGCAGTCGTTCATGTTGTACAGCAGGCTCATCGGGTCGTCCACCGGCGTCTTGCTGCGGGAGATGCCCAGGCTGTGGTCCGAGAGGCTGTTCTTCCGGACGGACCTCACTGGGCTGAAGGCTTTCATGCTGGCCGCGGGGAGGGAGGGAGGGAGAGGCCGGGAGGGAGCGGGCTGCCCGGAGCACAGGCCGCCGCCGCCGCCGCCTGCTAAGGTGCCGGCGCTCCGCACCCGGATCCGCTCCGAATGAAGCCGGGAGCGCGGCGGCGCGGCTTTTATCGGCCTTCGCCGGGGCTACGCGGTCCCGCTTCCCTGCGTCCCCATTGGTGGGAAGCGTCACGTCCATCAGGCCGAGCGGGTGCCTCCATTGGCGAACCCGTGCGCGGGGCGGGGGCTTGGTGCTTCCGCGTTTGCAGCCAATCCGTGCGAAGTGGGCGGGGCGCGCGGGAGCCCAGCTGGGGTGGTAAATAGAGTACAGTAGGCGCCGGGCGGGGGGAGGGGCGAGCAGGGGAGCAGCAAGGGACGGTGGGGGAGGGGGACCCCAGGAATCTAAATGTGCATCTTAATTCTAATTCCCACGGCGAGGCAGGACCCTGGCGCGGGGCGTGCCCGGCACCTCGGAGCCCCCTGCAGCCCTGGGGTCCATCCAGCGGCCGGGGCAAGTCCTGCGCAGCAGAGGGAGGGACGCAGCTCACTGCGACTCAGGGGTGGTCGTTCGGGCGGAAAGCTGGTCTGCACAAAGGGAAAACGCACCTAAGTTTGCCAGGGACAGGGGACGTTTGTGGAGCGAGTTTCCGCTCTTGAGATAAGGAAAAGCTCTGTGGGGAAAATAAACACCCCGCGGGCATTCAGAGACAGCTCTGGTGCGGGATCCTGCTCCCAGCGGCCGCGTGAACTCGGTAAAACGCGCGGGCCTGCAGATGGGACTCCGTGCGGACCTCAGGCCAGAGCTCTGAGAGGCAGGAGTCTCCCCGGGGGCCTGTTCTAGAACCGGGCAGAGCTAGTACAATGACCCTGCTAATCGGAATCATTAGGACAATCTGCATATGGAAGCTGTATTTCCATACAGCGCCCTTGAGGCTGCGGGTCTGTTGTGCCCTGCAGCGGAGGTGGCAAAGCAATGGAATTAATTATGCACCAAGAGTGATTTCTGGTGTCACATTCCGGCACCGACGGCATTTTTAAAGCTTTGTGACAGGTAGGTGGCTCTAGCCAAAGGCCGACATCCTCACCTGGTAGTTTTTTAAAAATGCTGTCCTGGGTGAGGTTTGGGATCTTTCAGCACGAGTACCGAATGCAGCTTCAGGGTTTTGTTTCGTTTTTTTCCTGTAAATCTTTAAAAACTCATTCATGTGGTCTACATCTTTAAGAAGTTTGGGGCTCTTGGCTAAAACACTTTTCAGTTCAATTCACACATAATTCCAGCCCGACCGAAGCCCACAGTACATCAGTTGTGTATTCTGGAAATCAGACTTCTCCAGAACACAATCCACGGGAAAACCGAGAGCACATCCTGTGGATGAGAGCCTTGTTCACTGTTTTGTCTGGATCTCCACCTCCTTTGCATTTAAAAAGGGGAAGGGGGGCAGGACTGGAGAAAAAACGCGCCGTAAGGAGGGGACTATTTTTTCCTTCGATTAATAATTAATTCCTCGGCTGGTAGGCCGTCCAAGTGCCTGCCCCTGGCCTGCTCTTGAGGGAGGCGCAGTGGGTGGTGCTGAGGTGGGTGCCGCTTCCTTCTGCAGGAGGGCCTGGCAGGGAGATCTGCGGAGGGCCGGGCCCCGCGAATGCCGCCTGCACCCCGGCTCCTGGCTCCTGGCTCCTGGCTCCTGGCTCCTGGCTCCTGGCGGCGTTGGAGGCACAGCCCCCACTCCGAGAGGACGCCTGGACCCGACCGAACCCCCGAGCCCCCCACCCCAGGCCCAGCCTTTGGAGGGGCTCTGCGTGCACGCGTGCCTGTCACAGCCGTGCGCCGCGGAGCAGACTTTGTTCTGACACCATTCCGGTGCATGATGTGGCACTCGGACTATTTTACAGGAAGAGCCCACGTCAACAAACGTGGCTGGGATCCTCACATCTTTCCTTGCGGTGCGTGGACATGGCCGCTCTGGGAGGCGGGCGCCGTCCGCGGGCCCCTGTGCCAGCCGCCTCCTCCGCGCACAGCCGGGCTGGGCGGCGTGGGCACGAGGGCAGGGCCTGGGACGCCCACACGGGCCGGTGCCTGAGGCCGGGCCTTCCCCCGGGGCGGGTGTGCACCCCGATGCAGTCCGGTTGGGGGTTTTCTGGTTGTGGCCTTCTGTACTGCCGGTCCGAGTCCAGCCAGCCGCTGTGTCGGCCCTACATCCATTGGAAGATCCCCTCAAGGGGGCTCTGCGGCTGTGCAAGTTCGGGGCTGAAACAGGCCCCGTCTCTGGGGGCGCTGTCTCAGCGAGCCCAAAGCGGAATAAGCGGGAAACGGCGTTTTCGTGGGGGAAGTGGCGCCGGGCATTCTCGGGTGGGTTCCCAGGCGGGGAGGCGCGTCCGCCGGGCGCTCTGCGTTCTGCCTCCGAGGCCTCTAGAGTCCACGTGGTCCGGCTGCAGGAGCACCCCGCGCGCGCGGGCGAGGCCCGGGGTGGTGGGAGGCGAGAAGGGCTTCCGGTGGGGCGTGGAGACACCCCCCCCCCGCCCCAGTTAAAGCAACACGCGGGGCCTGGCAGTCCCCCTAACCGGCTCCAGGGCCCTCCACGGCCCTCGGGGTCCAGCGTGTCCAACCCGCGCGTTAATCAGGAGCAGCCCCGGCGGGCGCGCGCGATGCACGGGGGCGGGGGGCGGGGGAGCCTGCGGGGGGGGGGGGGCGCCCCCGGTCCCCCCGCACATCTGGCCCGCCGGGGAGCGCTCGCTCTCGCCCCCCGGTTTTGTTCTCACAGCTGTGTCCATTCCGCCCCTGACCCCCCGAGTGATCCCTGACAGGTGATGAATGGGCGGCGGCGGCGGGCGCGGGCCAGGCCGCGGCGGGGCCGGAGCCGGGGCCCGGAGCAGACTCGCTGGCGCCAGGCGCGTGACGCCGCCCATTCACGCCGCCCGGCAGCCTTGTCCTCGCGGCGCCGCTCAGGCGGCTGCCATGGCAACGGCGCCGTCACTCAGCGCGCGCGCCCAGCTGATCAAGGCCCGGGAGGCACGCGGTCCCAGGCCCGCCCGGCCCCGCCGCCCGGCCCGCGCGCACCTGCAGCCCCGCGCGTCTTAAGTTTCCAGCGATCTGGGGAGGAAGGCGGACGCGGGGGAAGAGAAAGGGGGAGGGGGAGGAGAAAGACCTCGTCCTCTGGCCGAGGAGGCGGCTGTGGCCGAGAGGTGGCCAAAGCCAAAGATGTCGCTTTGTTTGTTTTTGCACCGAGGTCTTGGGGGCGGGGCGGGGCGGCGGGCGGAGGAGGGCGAGGGGCAGGAGGTGAGTGCCCTGGGGTGGCCGATGCGTTTGCGGCTTGGGGTCCTGGAGGGCATGGCGGAGACTAACTGGGCTCCTAAAAGTGCCTTCTGGACACCCTCCCACACCCCGCCCGGCCTTCCTCCTGGGAGTCCTCGCAGGTTGCACCAAAACCTCCAGACTTTTCCAGAACTGCACCCTTCCCCGCGGGGGGGTGGGGGGGGAGGATGTGCCCCCACCTGCTGGCCTCCCGCCCTCCGCGCCCCTGCAAAGCACAGGCGTCTGAGCCCTTTCTGAGCTGCCGTTCCCACCGAGCGGCCGCCTCGTCCGGCCTCGTCTCCGGGGACAGCCCAGCGCAGGCCGAGCGGCAGCCCGCGCCCCGGCTCCCGCGGGAGCGGTGCGCGCTGACTTGTCGGCCGGGGAGGCCCCGCCCGGGCCGCTCTCCGCCGAGCCCTGTGTGCTGTGGGTTTCGAGGAAACAGCCGCTGGCTTAGAGCACGCGGCTTTTGCGCTCCGTGTTTATTTAACTCCTTGGCAGGAGCGGGCCCTGGAACCAGATAAGCGAATTGGGACTGAGAGCAGCCTTAGCTGGGCGGGCGGGGGGAGGGAGGAAGAGGGGGCGACGCCGCGGAAAACAGACGGGAGGTTTCCTTCCCCCTTGGGGTGTTGCTGAAGACCGGCCTGACCTCTCCCTGCGTCTGGTCGCGCGCAGCCACCTCCCAGGCTTAGCACTCCTGCTCCCCAGTCTGGCCCGGTTCCGTCCAGGATTCCCCGGGTCCTGCCCGCCCGGAGCTGCAGGAGCACCCGGGACCGCGCGAGCTGGGTCCGGCCACTCAGCCCGGCCCCCGGGGGTCAGACCGCCTTTGGCTCCCCGCGCGGGCGGCCACGTCGGGGCAGCGGGCGCGGGGCCGCGCAGATACTGAGCTAAGACGCGGGGAGCCGTCTGGCCGCGCGTGGCTTCCACAGGGCTCCCGGGCCTGTGTTCGGCCAGCGGCAGAAAGAGCATGAGCTCCAGCGATAACGTCTTGGAAAGCAATGCTGGCCGCCTGGGGCTGGCGGCGCTGAGTCTGCACCACCCCGTGGGCGCGGCTCGGGGCCTGCCCCCCACGCGGTGCCCCGGTCACGGGAGGGGGAACCCTAGCTGCAGACACCCCCCGCCATGCCCCCAGGTCCCCGAGGCTGACCATGGCCCTGTGGGAACCTGCGGCCGCCCCCTCCGGGGCCACAAGGGCCGGCTGTCGGGAATCGCTGCCGCCGAAGAGTAACGCGGCCCCGGAGCACACCCCAGGCCCTGCTCTGAGTCCCTAACAAGAAACACATTGTGCTGTTTGGCCGGAACCACGTTTGCGCCCCGGCCTTGTGCATGCTGGGAGCCAAATCCATGACTTCAGTGGGGAGGAGCCCGCCCGCCCACACCCTGTGCGCCCCCCACCCCCCAGGCTGCCCTGTGCGCCCCACTGCCGCCCACACCCAGATCAGGGGCTCAGGCCAGCGGGAGGGGCGTGGGGTGCTCCAAGTCCACTCAGGTGGGCTGGGGGAGAGACTGTTGTTTTTAGAATCGTTTGACACCCTTGTCCTCCGGGTGCGGCTCAGGGGTTGGGCATCGACCTATGACCCGGGAGGTCACGGTTCCATTCCCGGTCAGGGCACATGCCCCGTGGTGGGCTCGGTCCCCTGTGGGGGGAGTGCAGGAGGCAGCCGACCCGTAATCTCTCTCATCTTTGATGTTTCTGTCTCTCCCTCTCCTTTCTTCTCTGAAATCAATAAATATATATTTTAAAAACAAGTAAATAAAATAGTGTGATACCCTCTGCTCCTTTCCCCTACTCCATTCTTCCAAGCTTTCACTCCCAGATGCTGCCCCCACTTCCCCCCCCACACACACTATTCACAGACCCCTGCCTTCCCAGTTAGACATCCCTGAGGGTCCTGCAGCCCCAGCCACACGCCTGTCACATGTCACTGCTGCCACCCTGTCTGCAGGGAGGGGGCGGGGAGCCTAGGGCTGCACCCTCAGGGAGGGGAGGCAGTCCCTGGGCATCTGTGGTCAGCTCTGTGGGTCGGGGCCCCCTCTGGTCAGCTTTGTGGGGGGCGGGGGCCACCTGTGGTCGCTCTGAGAGGGGGTGGGGGTGTCCTGCCATCTTCCCATGCTGCTGACCCTCTGAAGCCAGGGCCCTGCTCCACGCCTGGGCTGACGGTCTGTGGGCCCGGGAGGAAAGGCCGTGTGCGTTGTCGTGTACTTTCTTTCAACGGCGCTTGCTGTCCCGGAGTCTGTGCGAAGGACAGAGACGTTCCATTTCCAGGAAAGAAGAGCAGCGCTGTGGCCTGCTGACAGGGCGGTTAACCATTCACCCCGGGCGAGAATGGCTCACGGTGCCCCCGCTCGCAGCTCACCGTGACCCGCCCCCGGGTCAGGCCGGGCAGGGCTGTCCCTCTCACAGGGGGAGAGGAGGGAGGCGCAGTTGAGTGCCAGGTCCCTCCGGGCCCACAGTCCGAGGACGGCACCTGGGGTGGGGCAGACTGTGCGACCTTCACCCCTGGTGGGCACTGATGGCTTCTTTAGTTTGAAATCTGCCCAGGCCTGCAGGCTGGACTGCCAGAGCCAGGACTTCTCAAAACACCGCGTTCTCACCTTCCTCCAATTCACATGGAGTGACTGAGCTCGACCCCTTATTGACAAAAGGTCAACGCAGACCAGAGGACTTTAGACCTTAGTGAACTAAGACTCTCTCTCTCCCCCTCTCTCTCCCTCTCTCTCCTCTTCCTCTCTCTGGCGCGAGCTGGGTTCCGGGAGGTGTGCCCCTGTGCCCACGTGGCTGGTGGCCGTGTGGGAGTCCGCTCACGGGCTGCTGGGCTTTGATTAGCTTGGAGGCTGAACTAAGCTGACTGCCGCTTGGAGCGGAAGCTCTGGACCCCGGCCTGTGCTTGGGACCCCAGCGGCGCCTTTTCCAGGACTGGCTTCTCTCCATGACCTTTGCTTCCACTAAAAAAAGAAAAAATCCCTTTCCACAGAGTCCTGGCCCCTCAGACACTCTGACTCAGGAACCAGCCTCCTGCGCTGATGCTGACGCTGATGCGGTGGTGCAGGGACCGCCCACACTGAGACGCTTCGGGGCCACAGCTGTCCCTTCAGGGCGCCTGCCATGGCCGGGGTGCCCACCGGGTGAGAATGAGCCCTCTTGGGTCCCTTGAGGACATAAGCATTTGTTTTCAGAAAATTCAAGCGTCCAAGGCCAGTTGATTCTATTTACCACCATTTTTCCTTTTTCCTCCTGCCATTCTAGCACTTTCTTTGAGGAATTTCTTTTCTGTTTCAAGAGCATCCTTTATTTTATTTATTTTTACTATATATTTATTTCAGAGAGGAAGGGAGAGGGAGAGAGAGATTAACATCCATGATGAGAGAGAATCATGGGTTGGCTGCCTCCTGCACGCCCCACACTGGGGATCGAGCCTGCAAACTGGGCATGTGCCCTGACTGGGAATCGAACCATGACCTCCTGGTTCATAGGTTGACGCTCAACCACTGAGCCACGCCGGCCGGGCTCAAGAGCATCCTTTAGCCCAGTGATGGGCAACCTTTTGAGCTTGGTGTGTCAGACTTCGCCAAAAAACTGAGCATAACTCGGGTAGTGTGTCACTTTGAGGAAAAAACATTATTTCGCAAATGTCTCATCCTCAGGAGCAGCAAATGTTTCATCCTCGGCATGCGGTCACCTCAGTGGCCGCGTGTCATCAGAAATGGCTACGCGTGTCATAGGTTCGCCATCACTGCTTTAGACACTGTTTTAGGATAGGCGGGCTGTTGGCAAGTTCCCTTAGTTACTGCCTCTGAGGAAGTCTTGTTTTCCCTTTGGTTCCTGCAGCTACTTTTGCTGGATCTGGAATTCTGGGTTGGCATTTCCTTGGCTTCAGCACGTGACGCATTGTGCCGTTCCCTCTGGCCACCGCGGCTTCCGGGGAGCAATCGGCAGTCATTCCGACTGCGTTTCCCTCCGGACAAGGGCCCCTTGGTCTTGGCTTCCTTGATCTTCAGTTTCCAGAACTTTGCCCTGGAGGTACCGTGGCCCGGGTTTATTGGTCTTTTTCCGGTTTCAGGTCCTCTCAGTTTCTTGACTCTGTATGTTCAAGTCTTTTGCCAGATTTGCAAAAATTTCAGCCATTATTCCTCCAAATATTTCTTCAGCCCCACTCTCTTTTTCCTCTCATTCCAGGACCTGGGTGGCAAGGAATGCTAGACCTTTTGGTACTGTCCCACAGAAAACACTGGTTATTATTATTATTATTTTTAATGTTTACTTTCTGTTGTTCAGATTAGGTCATTTCTATTGTCCTGTCTTCAGGTTCACCGGTTCTCTCCCCTGTCCTCTCCATTTGCCTGTTGAGCCCATCCAGCGAGTTTTTTTATTTTTGGCTATTTCGTTTCCGTTCTGAAATCTCCATTTGCCTTTTCTTTATGTCTTCTTTTTCTTTGCTGAGAGTTCCTTTTGTTGTTTGATCACGTTCATAATCGCTCATTCAGAGACTGTTTTGACAGCTGCTATAAAGTCCTTATCCGTCAGCGCCAACACTTTATGTCAACTCCGTGTTGGCAGCTGCTGGTTGGCCTTTCTCACTCAGGTTGAGCTTTTCCCAGCTCTTGGTACGGCATGACAAGGGGTTTTGACAGAGATCTGGGCCTTCAGAGTGTTAAGTTAGGAGAATCTGGATCTTACCTGGATCTATCAGAGCCGGTCTCTGATGCTACCCCTGCTGCGACGGGGACAGATGCCTCCTTACCCTCCCCACGTGGCCTTCACAGATGCTGTGGAGGTGGAGGCCTGGTACCTCTGGGGGGTGGGGAGTGCCCCAGCTTCTCACCCAGCCCCCCCTGAGACCACCAGTGGGGGAGAGAGGCAGTGCCTGGTTGCCACTGGTGAGGGCAGAGATCCAGGTCCCCCTGGGGTCTCCCCAGTGGTGTTGAAGGGGCTCACTCCCCAGTGAATGCCTCTGCTCTCCTCTCTGCCTTCTCTGAGATCATCTGACCCTAGAGGGCGGCTGAGACGAGGGGCCTCCTGACAGCAGGGGGAGGGGCTCCTGGGCAATCGGGGGTCATGCTTGAGGAAGCTCCCAGCCCCCAGCATCTCAGCAGGAGTGGAGGTGTGGCTTGGAGCCTGCGCTGCAGACAAGACCTTGCAGGTGATTCTTACACCACGTGACCGTTTCCTCGGACCACGGAGGTTCTGACTCTGGAGGGCGTGGAAGGAACCACAGGAATGAGCCGCTCACACTTGACCCACGTTCCTTTTAAAAACATGATTATCCATCGTCAGAATAACTGCGTTTGCTCACTTTCGCACAGAGCCACATAACGGAGAGACCAGGGGAGAATTCTGAGACGGCCCGATCGCAGCGGTCCTGGTTGGACGGTGACGAAGCTCTGCGTTGCGCGTTTGCTCGGTCCTGGTGTCTTCAGTCCCGTGCGTCGTGCTGGCTTCATCTCAGCCCCTCCGCAGGGGAAGGTAGCCAGTCCAAGTGCGCGCCTGGTGTGCGGTGGAGCGGTGGTGGCGCCATCGTCGGTGGCATCTCGGCCGACGTTTCAGTCCGTGTCACCCTCCGTCCCTCCGAGGGGCAGGCGTGGCCTGGCGTCTGCTGGTTGTTTTGTTTTGTTTGGCGTCTGCTGGTTTTGATGACCAACCCCAGGTGGCCATTTCTCTTGATGCCTGACTCAGCATGACTCAGCAAGCTGCCGTGTGAGGGGAGCCAGGATACTTTGCCACACAACCAACATATGGTGAACATTCACACTGTTTAGCAGAATCACTGTCGGTTAAACACACCAGGAAAAAAAACCCTGGATTTGCTCACAGCCAAACTGGGGAGACCTGAGTAAGGGTGCAGAGAGCACGTGGAAAAGGCCACCGTCTCTCTGGGGCCAGGGGAGGGCTGCTCTGGGGGGGGGGGTGTGTGTGCCGAGGAGCTTCCAGGTGGAGGGGCTGAGGCCACGTGTCCTCCTGGGAGGACAACTGAACAGCCAACAAGGAGACAGCAGCTCCAGCGGTTGATAGGATCTCTGCCACGGCTGGGTCAGCTTTGTTTATTGGGGGGAAGGTGCAGTTTAATCCACAATTCTAAGCTGCTTTTTTAAAAATGTATTTTATTGATTTCAGAGAGGAAGGAAGAGGGGGAGAGAGAGAGAAACATCAGTGATGAGAGAATCGTTGGTCGGCTGCCTCTTGAGGCCCCAAAGTGGGGATCGAGCCCGCAACCCGGGCATGTGCCCTGACCTGACCGGGAATCGAACCGCGACCTCCTGGTTCACAGGTCGATTGCTCCACCGCTGAGCCATGCCAGCCCGCCTCAGCTGCTTTTAAGTAGCATGAAATACGGCTGTTACAGAGGACGTCGCAGCCACTGCTGCCTCCACAGACGGGGGGCTGCGTGCCGGAGCCCTGCGGGGGGCCCTCTGGCACCCTCCCCGGAGCTTGCACTCCGACTCTGACCCCCGGGTTTCCAGGGTCGCGGTGTTGAGCCTCCGGTGACAGAGCAGCCGCTTTGAAGCAGCTGGTCTGGCCGCGCCGTCCCGGGTGGTTTCTCGGATCCGGGGATCCCGGGACGAAGCCCGTGCCGGTCCCTCGCCGGTCAGAGCTGAAGCCGTCCCGCTCCCGCCGTTCCAGCTGGGTCCGCACGGGCAGCTGGGTCCCCACGGGCAGCTGGGTCCCCACGGGCAGCTGGGTCCCCACGGGCAGCTGGGTCCTCACGGGCAGCTGGGTCCCCACGGGCAGCTGGGTCCCCACGGGCAGCTGGGTCCTCACGGGCAGCTGCGAGCGGCAAGAGGCTCTTTTCTGTTCCGTTTGGGTCAGTGTCCTGCCTTTGTGCTGCGTGTTTGGGGGCCTGGGAAGAAGGACAGAGAGCCTGAGGCCTGCAGGGGGAGGGGGTGCACACGTGAGACCCGCCCTGGGCAGGTGGTCGGCGGCCCCCAAGGCGCAGTCTCGGGCTCAGGGTTCCTCACCATTGATGGGGGTGAGGTGCCTTCCTCACCTGTTCGGTTCTCAGCAGAGCACCTCAGACCGGGGCTGTCCCCCTATACTAAGCCCCGAGTCAGGGCCTCCTTCCCCTCTGCACCCCTGCACCCCAGGACCTACACTGGTACCTGGCACAGAGCGCTGGGAAGTCGGATGTAATGAAAAATTCTCTACATCCGTGTACTCGCTGATTCTCGTGTAAAATAAAGGTGGGGCCTTCAGTTCCCCCCAGTCAGCGGGAAGGGGGCGCAGAGGGGTCTGCATGTGAATTGGAAAAGGCTTGGCCGAGCGAGCCCTCCCCACCGGAAGGACGATGGGGAACAGGGCACCACACGGAGGCACGAGGCAGCCACGCGGACACCGGCTCCCGTAAGCTGCACAGTGGGGTCTGACCGCCAGGGACGGGCACCAGCTGTGATCCGACCTGCAGGGGTCGCGAGAAAAGAGCCGTCGATTGCTTTTTAAAACCAGCTACTCCGTGGTCTGAGTCCCATCCTGTTGTCTAATGTGTGCGGCTCCTTGGAGTTTGTGGCTTTGGGTTTTGCCCAGTTCTCTGGCAAAGGGGACCCGGCTCTCCTGTCCGCCCAGCACCGGCTGAGAGATGAACAGAGGGGGCCCAGCCTCTGCTCCCGAGAACTCACAGACAGGGCCACGTGGGGACGGACACACGCGGGACACACGCACCTCCCTCCACCCCCAACATAAGAGGCTCGTGAATGGAAGACCCCTGCCCAGTCCATGGGTCCTTGACGTCGCAAGAAACAAGAAGACCTGGACGCATAGGCCCTCTGGCAGGAGGACGGACGGCACGTCTGGATTGACTTGTTTGACACCGATCTCCTGCCTCTAGAAGGCTCTGCCCTGGGCTCCAGAGAGTCAGTGTGGACCCCAGGTTGCTGGCTGTGCGGGGCGTTGGGGCAGGAGGAGGGTCTTGGGGGGAGACCCACATGGCCACTCTGGACTCGTGGTACTGGAAACGCGGAAGGGAGAGGAGAGTGCATCCTCAGCTCGGATTTGACGGCTCTAATCACTGAGTCTCCGATGGGAGCGGGGAGGGTCAGCCTGTGATCGTGCTCATGACTCACACATCTCCCCAGCCAGGAAGCACGGGGCGGGCAGGGCAGGGCAGGGCAGAGCAGCAGGTGCAGGGGCTGCCAGGTGACCCGGCTTCTACAGAACATCCTCCTGTACCCAAAGGGCTGCCCTTCCAGAATCTTCTTCATTTGAATGTTATCACTCCCCTTTCAGAGGGAGGGGAAGCTCATTTCCTTTCTCGGTTGCGGTCGCGCCAGGACGAGCTTATCCCCGGGGAGCGCTCCCACACCGTCCGCACGCCCCACGGGTCACCTCGTGGAAAGCGGCATGTCCGGAGCAAGTCCGATGACCGGGAGGTTGGGAGCGGGCCCAGGAGGGACGGCGCTGATACCGGCCCTGAAATGGGAGTCCACGTTCTGCTCCGCTCTCGCCCACACACTGCGTGGCCTGCGCCTCCAGCTCTCCGTCCAGTCGGTCCGGTGGGCCCCTCCCTCTCCTGCTGGGCAGGCCTTTCCCTCCAGCCGAGTGCGATCTTTTCAGGAAAGATTGAGGGGTCACGGTGGGTTAACTGGGGAGAGGCCAGGAGTGATGGGGGAGCGCCCCGGGTGCTCAGGGTTCCGGAAGGGGTCAGCCTGCCGCTCACCTGTTGTCCCTTCTCTGCACAAACCCACCCGGCCTCACCCCAAAGGCCGTGTGGTGGGAGCAGTGCCCGTTGGGACGTGTCAGCCCACGTCAGTCTTCCTCCGGATGGAAAGGAGGGAACCTGGGGCACCATTGCCAGGACTCTCAGCCCCCGCCCCCTCCTGGCGGGCCGCCGACCTCAGACGTGACCTCGAGCCAACTGGGCCCTCTGCCCGCCCAGCAGGCTTGGGGGGGGGGGCGCGGTCAGGGTTAGGGTGACAGGGGGCGTCTGAGGCTGGTGCCCACTCTGCTCTTGGTGGGAGGGGGTGAGAGAGCTGTGGCCGAGAGGACGCAGGTGGACAAATAGTAATTGTCGTGGCAATCAGAGCCTCGGGCCCAGGGGAGCCGGCAGCTGATACCAACACGCTAGCATCTGCTGGCCGCTGTGGGATAGACATCTTCCTCCCTCTCTCCTTCCATCCTCTCTCCCCCTTCCCCTCCCGCCCCTCCCCCTCTCTCCCTTTTCCCTCCCTCCCTCTCTCTCTCCCCCTCCTTCCATCCTCCCTCCCTCCCTTCCTCTCCTCCCTCCCTCCCTCCCTCCCTCCCTTCCCCCTCCCTCCCTCCCTTCCTTCCCCCTCCTTCCCTCTCTCCCTACCCCCTCCCTCCCTCTCTCTCTACCCC